>JAOEGL010000002.1:140751289-142016789 GCA_034509955.1 Urosaurus nigricauda | reverse complement strand
ACTGATAGTATCTACAGTGCCTAATCTGAAAGACAGAATTTTTCTTTGGCAAAGAATTCATTTGTAATGTATAACATATATACATCGGGCAGAGAAAGAATGAAGGTTTGAGAAAGAGAGTAACGGAAGTGAGGCAGAACCAATGGGAAAAGTCAGAGAAAAGAAAGAAGAAGTTACAGAAAAAGAACAGATATTTAGTTTATAATATGACATTCTGAAGATAAAAGGAATTGAAAATGGAAAAGATAATAAATAATCTGAAACTGAGAGGATATGATGTCGGATTAACCAGGGAGTAGAGGAAGAAATCGCATAGGAGATACTGTGCTTTCTCAGGGACAATTTGAGAGGAGGTCATCTTCTGGAGATAGACTAAGAAAGTGAAACAGGAAGAGGCATTGGTGGTTTGCTTCAAGACATGGAAAGGAAACCTTTTCTCTCATTTACCTTGCTGGGACTGGGAAAATAGTTAGTGATGAAGATGGATGGAGGCGAATGATAAGACAGTGAAAAAGAAACAAGGACATTGGAGACTACAGAGACTACAGGGAAAGTTTGTCTGCAGTAAGGACCTTATAGATATGAAAGGAAATCTAAAATATAGAGGGGAAATTAAGAGCTGAATACATTAAGAGATGATACTGAAATTAAAAGGACAAAGCAAAGGCAGAGCTAATTTTAGATTTTATGTAGACTATGTTTTATTATGTAATTTTACCATGTATTTTGTTAGATTAATTATGTTTTGTTATCTGCCTCAATCCAAAGGAAGAGGTGGAAAATAAATAAATAAATAAATAATTTAAGGAAGTGATCAGAAACGACTGGAGGTTAATACACTCAGCTCTTTCTAAACTTAATTTGTGGAGACTGACTTGAGAATATAGATTCTAAGAAGCTGCAAAGATAACATAGAAAACTTGAATGATTAAAGACAAAATAATGGACAGGAGATAGAGAAGATTACACAACAACAGAAGATATTAAACAAGTATATAGAAATTATAGAAGATACATAGAAGTAGTCTAAGAACTCAAAATAACTCATAAGAAAACAAGGGTGCTTTTTACATTGCCCGAAAGGGGCGGTCCAAACTCGCCCCTTCTAGCGGCGAGATGAGGCCTAGGCTGCCACACGGGCAGCCCCAGAGGCCTCATCCCGCCGCAACGACCCGCCGCAAAAAAGAGCTCCGGGATCGAGCTCTTTTTTTGCGGCGCGGGAAGGGCGCGATTGGCGCCCTCCCGCGCCGCCAGAGCGTCAAAACGTGCGCAGCGCGTCAAAACGCTGCGCACGTGATGACGCTTGTACAGCGCCACCGTGTAGAAGCCGCCATCTTTAAATGGCGGCTTCCACTCGGTTTAGGCTTAGGGAGGGTGTAAATGCTACGCCCTCCCTAACCCTAAATGCGGGCTTTTTAGCCCTAAAAGCGCCTTTTTTTGGCCGTGTAAAACGGGCCAAGGAGTTGACTTAGAGTTCATAATATTAAAAGGAAAGAAAATATCATCTAAATGAATTTTGAGAAAGTACTCTACATATAGCCTAACTTTGTAAAATTGATGACATGAAGAATAATGTTTTAGAAAATTGTGTGTATAAGTGGGAATATGTAAAAAGTGATATTATTTTGATGATAGGTTCATGACAATTAGTGTTGAATATCCATGTATTTGTATATTTCAATATAAGAAAGTGTGAATTTACCTTCAAATTTATTGGAGATATAGAAATACTTATGGTGAAATGTTATTAAATTGATAGAGCTACAGGACAGAAGAGAATTTGCAAGACTTGATACCGTAGGAAAGACTGTGCAATTAATTGTGACGATTTATATGAACTATACAATATTATCAATTCAGAGAGGGAGATATTGATACATTTAGAGGTTCACAGTCAAATTTGTGATTAAGTGAATTATTATATGAATTGTGAGATATAAAATAATAATAATAACAAAAGAAATACAGTTGGCCCTCCTTATACAAACATTTTTTATCCACAGAATTGAGCATACATGGCTTGAAAATATTCCCCAAAATTATAAATTCTAAATAGCAAACCTTGATTTTCCATTTGATATATGGGACACCATTTTGTTTATATGCCATTATATTTAATGGGATTTGAGCATACACAGATTTTGTTATCCACAGAGGGTCCTGGAAACAAACCCCAGCGTATAACAAGGGCCCACTGTAATTGATGTATGGCAGCTATAACAAGATTGCAAACAGCGAAAATGCAGGTTCAAATACAAGCACAACAACAACAACAAAGGAGACAATCTCTGGAAACTAATAAAATGTTAGAATCATTGCTGATATTAGCAGAAATTAAAAAGATAAGATGGGAAATGATGAAAGATACAACGGAACTGAAAAAGGAAATGAAAGATACAAAGGAAGAATTGAAAAAAGAAATACAACCTGAGGTGGTAAATATTGTAGAAAAGTTAATGACGGAATTAACTCAGGAGAAGGCAAAGAGAATGATGTTAGAAAAACAAAATGAAGAACTGCAAAAAGAAGTGGAGATGTTTAAAAAGAATCAAAGTAGAGAGATGGAGGAAAGATTATAAACAGAACAAAAAGCAAGAGAAAGATGCCTAAAAATTAGAGGATTATCTGAACAAAAAGTAGAAAATATTTACAAGAGACTGACTCCAATCTTGGCAAGCTTTATGGAAAGGGATGAGGATGAGTTCCACCTTGAGACAGATAAAATGTACTGGATCAATTCGTGGACAGCAAAACAGAAGAATGTCCCAAGAGATATAGTAATATATTTCATCAGGATGGAGATTATGAATCAACCGATAAACATGCATTTTAACAAGAAATTAGAAATTGAAAGAACTGATATCCATATAATCACGGATGTCCCTGGTGAAATACTCAGAAAAAGAAAAGATTACAATCAGTTTACAAAAATCTTGAGAGAACTCGATATCTTCTATAGATGGGAGCAGCCTGAAGGAGTGTCTTTCAATTGCAATCAAAAGAGATATAAAATAGATTTGGTAACAAAACTAAGAGATATGATAAAAATAATGGAGAAAGATATACAGGACAGTGATGATAGTGACAAAAGGACCTCTCAAAAAGAAGAAAGGTCAGATCAAGAGGACCAAGATGAACAATATAAAGGGACAGAGAGAAAGAAAAAGACAGTAAAAAGGAAATTTCAAAGAAAGAAAAAGACTCTAAAAGGAAGGGAATATTAAACAGATAAAGGATAAAATACAGAAAAAGATCAGAAAAAAAGAATTAAATGATTAAAAGATCACACTTTTTGACTTGGAATATGAAAGGACTCAATTTTCCTTAGAAAAGGGGAAAAAAGGTATTTCATTACCTTGGTAAATTAAGTTCAGAAGTAATATGTCTACAAGAAACACAAATCTGTAAAAAGGATATAGGATTATTAAAAAATTACAAATTGGGAAGTCTATTTGACTCCACTTCAATGAAAAGTAAGAAAGGGATGGCAATATATATAAGAGATTCTACTGAGGCAGAGGAAACTTTCTCAGATAATAACAAACATTTTATTCATGTGAAAATTAAATGAAAAAATTTAAATATTTTGTTAGTTGGGGTATATGGCCCACTATAAAATGTAATTATGTTGAGGAACTGGAATGGGATGATGAACCCTTTAACTGACAGAAAAACAAAAGGTAGATCAAAAAGTAAACAGGGGACGCTCCCTAAATCTTTCTTTAATATGTTGAAAATGTTATTATTAGAAGATGGATGGAGATATAAATACGACAACATGAAATATTATACCATCTATTCACAGGCTCATGAATCCTGGTCTAGATTAAACAGGGTGTTTATCTCAGATCAAATTAAGACAAGAATTGAAAAAAAAAAATAGAAAGTTTGCCAACTATTCTTTCGGACCATTGCCCATTAAAAATGACCCTGAACAAAAGAAAAGAGATAAATGCTGTAGATTAGACGAAACACTTTTCAGAGATAAGAAAATAATACAAAAAGCAAAAGATAACATGAAACTTTTCTTTAAGGAAAATATTTGCTTTTTTAAAAAAAGGAAAACATGGATATCACTATAATATGGGAAATAAGTATAGCATTTATGATAGGTTTCTTCATTAAACAAAAGAGGGAAGGAAAAAAGAAAGAAAGGCAGAAGGGACACTTTTAAGACTTCAAACTGGGGCGAAACAGATGGGCAGGAAAAAGTGGCTTGAAGCTGCCTTTTCTAAAGCCACACTGAAACCCCACCAACCGCACTGCCGGCTCCCAAGGCAGCTGGAGTGCTCATATCATGACCACATGACATGGCTTCAAGCCAGGAAGAAGCAGAAAAAAGCTGCTTTTTTTTTAAATGGCTTTTCTCTGCATAAGGACACTTTTCTGCTGGCTTCAATGCATGTGTCATCTAAATGCCACGTCTTCAAGCCAGCCTGGAAGCACCTCTTTTTGCTTGTTTGTTTAGCCCCACGGATTTAAAACAAGTAGAAACTCAGTTAAAAAGCATCCCTGGAAATAAGAAATTAATTTTGCAAGCAAAAATATTTCAAAAGCAAATTTCTTTACTGCTAACAGAAGAAATTGCAAAAAAGTTGAATTTTACAAGACAGAAACAATTTGAATTTTCTAACAAACCAGGAAGATGGTTGGCAGTAAGGATAAAATAAATAAATAAAAGGTTATATAATATGGTTACTATTTGGGATTTAAAACCAATAAAGATAAAACAAAAGTAGCGACCATGAATATGACATATAAGGCGAAAGAATTGTTTAAGATGAGATCAGATTTAAAAATAGAAAGTATTTTAAAAAAAGAATAAACAGAAATATACCATTAAGTTTGTCACTGAATGAAACCCTACATAGAAGTGATGAAATAAATGGGTAACCTACAAGGAGTTGCTAATATCAGAGGGTACTAAATTATGTTTGAAAACTATAGAAGAATTAAAAAATGATTGTATAAAATGCAACTGGTTTCTCATAGACAAAAAGAAAGATTTATACTGGATCAAAAAAATAGTGTTATAATGACAGTGGAAACAGATTTAGAGAAGATATTGCTGAAAGACACTGATCATTTGGTGATCAAAATTTATAAAATCTTGTTATATTGGGAGATGGAAGAGGAGCAGATGAAAGATTGCATGATTAGATGGGCACAAGACTTGGGGGAGCCAATACATGTAGAAGAATGGGAAGAGATCTGGAAAAAGAAAATAAGATATATGTTGAATTATGACATGAAGGAAGGCTTCTATAAGATACAGTACAGATGGCATTTCATACCTCATAAATTGACTAAAATAAACAAAAGCAATGAAAATCAGTGGTGGAAGTGTAAAAAAGAGAAGGGGACATTTTTTCCTACGTGATGGACCTGCCCCATAGCCCAACGGTTTTGATCCCAAAAACATATAGAACTACAGGAGATCCTAGAAAAAAGCTTTAAGATGCTAAAACATTTCTTTTGGGAATAATAGATAAAGAATTAGAAAAAGTATGTGGTAAGAAAATGTTTTATTTCCTAGCAGCGGCCAGAACAGTATATGCTTCTGCGTGGAAAAATGACAGTATAGCTCCCATATCGGAATGGTACAAAAAAAATTAGAATATATGGAAATGGACAAACTGACAAGTTTGTTGAAAAATATTTGTTCACACATCTGCCCAGAGGATGACAGAATCTAAACGAAATATCAAGAGGACGAGATAGTCAAGAAACATGAATTCTTTCTTCACTTTATTCACCTGCTTTGCCTTACTCAAAGTCCTGCTTTTCCCAGCCCAGTCCGCAAAAGGCAGTTGTGCTGAAAGGAAGTTCCTGAATCAAGGGAGATAACATGAATGGAGACAGTATTTAATACATAATCATTGTTGAGGAAGCTTTTATATGGTGTGTGTGTTCTGTATGTGGTTTTTTAAAAAAAACTTTTGTGTTTCTTTTAACATAATTTTTACAGTTTTAATGAGGTGATTTTTTTATTGTTAAGTTTGTAAACAATTTTATCTGTGAACCATCTTAGGTCCTTTTCTAGGAGAAAGGCAGCATATAAAATAAAATAAAGTAAAATAGGACTGTGAGTGATGGTTCAGCTACACTCACCTGTCTGGCCCTATGTTATGTCAAATGTAAATATCTTGCCTCTATTATACATGTTGACAAGATAGATGTGAACAAACAGCATGCCTTGCTTCAATGTGTTCTTCCAGGTACCTCTATGGGAAGAAAGTAGAAGGTGTAGCCTTTGTCCTCTTTGGAGTGAAACTTGATGATGAGAAAAAGAGTATTCCAGACTCACTCAGGAGAATTCAAGTAAGATGACCCATATATTTGTGTATGAATGAGAGTGAGGGATGATGGTAAGAGAAAGAGTATATAACTTTGATTTTTTTTTAAACTTCTCCCCTCCTTTCTAGATTTTTGATGGGGAAGGGGAAGCAGCGCTCACAAAAGCCATGCTTCAGACCCGATTTCGCAACACCAATGAACTTGTTGGACACTCTCTCTACGTCTCTGTAACCGTGATGACAGAGTCAGGTGAGGAGTCGAAGGCTTTCATGGCTAGCATCCATAGTTTTTTGTGGAGCTTTTGGGCTATGTGGCCATGTTCTAGAAGAGTTCCTTTCTCTTGAAGATGCCAGCCACAGATGCTGGCAAAACGTCAGAAAGGAACTCTTCTAGAACATGGCTACATAGCCCGAAAGCTCCGCAAAAAACTAGAGTCAGGTGAGTTGTATCTTCAAAGCACCATGAATTAGTAGATGGCTCATAGAAGGAACTCTAGAGTTTGTCTTTGTGGATGTCATTCATCAGCTTCTGGATTCTTGGGTAACTACATCTATGCCTTTTCTCCTTTTAAACCAGCAAATGAAGACACTTGGGCCAAATTTTGCCTTGTGGGGGATTCTGTCTTGGCCCTGAACTCACAACCAAGAGTTTAAGGAGTTGTGAGAAGGTGACACTTCTAACAATGTCAGAGTCACTTTAGTTGGTGTCAACAGAATCTCAGAAGGCACCTGCAAAAAGCACACAATAAGTTCTCCTCTGAGGGTGGGGTGGGGGGAGACATTCTCTAAGGACAGGTTTTTCTACCCAGAGCACCGAAATGCTAAAACTTCTAGTTCGCTATATACAAAAGTGCTAGTATTTTTCTCCCCCCTCCCCACAAAAAAACAAGAACAACAACAACCTAGAAATGGAATAACTGAAAAAATACCAAACAGATTGAATATCTCTGAATTGAAATGCTTGAGACCAGAAGTATTCCATATATTGGATTGGGGGGGGGGGCGCTTTTGGAACAGATGTATTTGCATAATAAAATGTAATGAGGCTGCAGAGAGACTGAGGATCTATGATCACTGGAGTCATCTTCAGATAACGCTGGCTCTTCAGCTTAGTAACAGAGATGAGCACTATCCCCTACAGTCAGTTATGACTAGACACCCATGTGAAGGGAAAACCTTTATCTACTTTTACGTAGCTCAACATTTTTTTGGATTTTGGAGTATTTTGGACTTTGAAATTATAGATAATGAATACTCAACATATATTAGCATCTGTACAATTGGTGTGGCATATACAATTATTATGTATGATATACAGTACTTTTGATAATTAATTCAGAATAAAATTACAAATTGAATTTACATTTCTTAAAATTAAAAAAACAAAGAAATGAAGGTCTTGGGCCACAAGGAATATCTAGTTTTGCCAATATGAGGAGCAGCCAAATAGAGAGAGAGGGAGGGAGAAGAAGAAGGAGGAGAAGGAGAAAACAGAAAAAACCATCAACATCAGTAAAGCAGAACAATTTATTTTGTCTCTGCTTGTTCTCTAAACATCAGGCAGATCTAATGCATTCATTCTCATAAAAAAAAAATCATAGAAGAAACTTAAATAAGGAACTGTAATCTTGTTCTTAGGAATGAGTTTGGGTGGTAAATATGTGAACACTTAGTCTTAAAAGTTTTATTGATCATTCTAGAAGAAAATATTCCATAATCCTTGCCATTTTTCAGCAAAATTTTGGGTTGTGGTGGGGGAACAGAAACATTTTATCCTACCCCCCCCCTCCCGAATTATCCATCTTGGGCCTTCACATCTCAGGGAATGATGCAGCACTCCACCAGCCTCCTTGAACATATCAAATACTGTACATAGAAGTGTTTGTCTGTTTTTGTCTGAAATAAAATGGCAATTTCCGTGCAAACATTAGAGTCTTCATGAGTACAAATTTTAGTACCTCTGGATAATTTCAGTGGGAAAAGATAATAGAAAAGCTTGGGCACCATTACTGATCTTCTCTGGCAAAAAGAGTATTAGGTGTATGGTGCATGTGTTAGTTTATCAGGAGGTGATAGATAGTCTAAACTGTCAAGGGGCCAAACAAAGTTGTCTGTTCAGCATATTTTTTTCAGAAATGCCACCTAAAGTAATGATAAATGCTTGATCATTAAACCAGCAATTTTCTTCTCTGACACATCTTACATTTAATATGCTTGGGTTTGTAATTGGTCATTGGAAAGTAAACACGAGCTTTATTTCTAAATCTGATTATCGTGGCATATCTATCTCAGTAAATCCTATTGTAGGAGGAAACAGAGTTTCATTATAAGGAGTACATTTTCTCCTGGATGTCTAATTTGAACTTTGACGGTTCATTTAGAATCCCCTGTAATGTACAAGGATTATGTGGTGCAATGGTCTTTTCACTTGTCACAACAGAACAATCTTGAGTGAGCTGCCTATCAGGTAGCTGTTTTCAATTTCATTTCTGTATTACCAACAGCAATTTGTTGTCTTTTCTGAGTAAGCCCCTTAACATTATGGGCTTTGATGTCCGCTTTTTGTGGCCTTTTCTTCAAGAGATGTAAGTTTCTATGGCCAATTCAGTCCACAAGCCTTCTTCAATGGACAAGCATATGTGGAAATGTTAACTGAGGACAGGAGGTTTTATGTATTGCATGTACTCTCTCAACATTTCTCTGCCCTTTAAACAACTTGGTTTCATATTTTTATCTACTTTCGCTCTCCTTTGTCTCCAGGAAGCGACATGGTGGTGGCCGAGAAAGGCGGCATTAGCATCGTGACATCCCCCTATCAGCTCCACTTCACAAAAACCCCAATGTTCTTCAAGCCGGGGATGCCCTATGGACTGATGGTAATGGCCCAGTTCCAGCCTTGCTAGTGCTGTCTTAAATCCAGAGCGAGATGCACAATAGCCCTAGATATCGCCCAGATCCTCTGATTTTGCAAATGTCCTGGGAACAGTGATTTGGACTCAGCAAGGACTTCTACACTCCACTCTCAGTCACTTCTTGGGAATTTCTTCACAGGTATACGTCACCAACCCTGATGGTTCCCCAGCTACCCAGGTTCCTGTGGTATCAGAGCCCTTTCAGGCTCAGGCAACCACCCAGAATGATGGGACTGCCAAGCTGATCCTGAACACACCAGCAAACAGCAAGGAGCTAAGAATCACTGTGAGTCATTCTGAGGTTGTGTTATAGTCCTTTTCAAAGCATTGTGGTTGAGGGGCAGGTTGCCTGATTTTGAAAACACAGAACCAACTTGTAAATATTGTCACACCTTTAGGGTATGAACCATTTCTCATTGGTAGAGTGCCTACCTTGTGGGCAATTGCCTATTCTAGTGCTGTGTTTTCATGTGGCTTTAATTATTTATAGAATCATAGAATTGGAAGAGACCTTAAGGGCCATCCATTCCAACTACCTGCCAAGCAGGATCACAGAATCAAAGCACCGCTGACAGATGGCCATCCAGCCTCTGTTTAAAAACCTCCAAAGAAGGAGACACCTCTACCCTCCAAGGGAGTGTATTCCACTGTCAAACAGCCCTTACTGTCAAGAACGTCTTCCTAATGTTGAGGTGGAATTGCTTTTCCTATAGTTTGTATCTGTTGCTCCGTATCCTACTTTCTGGAGCAGCAGAAAACAAGCTTGCTCCATATTAAAAATGACATCGCTTCCAATATTTAAACAGGGCTATCACATCACCCCTAAACCTTTTCTTCTCCAGCCAAAATATATCCAGCTCCTTAAGTCTCTCTTATAGGGGATGGCTTGTCATTTGCAGCCCTTGCCCTAGTCTGAATTTCAAAATCCTTCTGCAAGTTATCAGTTCAGACCTTTGCCAAGAGTGACATTTTCCTTCTGTGATCAGGCCAATAAGCAGAAAAGAAGAAGGTTGACTTTGTGGAGGATAGGGGGGTGGCAGAGAGTGGTGGGGGGAGAGTGGGTGAAAAGAGTGAGAGAAAAGGCCATCTCTGTTCACTAGGACTGGCCCCGCTTCATCTCCACTCAGTCCATTACCTCTTTGATAACACTTTATCAAAAAATATTCCCAGCCTTGATGCAGAATATTCTAATTTCACTATCTAGCATTTTCATCTTCAAAGGGCTTCAGGCCTTTATCCTTTGATACTCTTTTCTTGTTTCTTTCATTCCCTACAAATGTCACATACTATATTTGAGGTTGTATGCTCTGATGTGGTAGGTATCTGCTGTTCTCATAATAGAAAATAGTTCTTCCTTCCTAGTGATGGTCACCTAACAGAGGTATCTCACAGATCCTGATGGGTACAAGAAACTAGCTAATTTTTCTTCCCTTGGCCAGTATGTCTTTATTTAGTGGCACATTGTGGATTGCTGTGTGGTTAAGTGAAAAGTTTCTGTGGTTCCTTTGAGATTTTGTTAACCCTTCTCAACCTCTTTAGGTAAAAACCAGAAAAAAGGACCTCCCAGTTGAACGCCAGGCAACAAGGACTATGGTGGCAACAGCCTACCAAACCCAGGGAGGATCTGGGAACTATCTTCATTTAACTATCCCAGCTACTGAGCTTAAAGCTGGGGACAACTTGCCCATCAACTTCAACGTGAGAAGCAACAATCCAAATGTGCTGAACCAGATTGAATATTTCACCTACATAGTAAGTGATGTAGCCCTGGACAGAATGGAAAATCCATGGCCCAAATTCTTATTTGCTTGTTAATTTTGCATTTGTTTTCAAGGAAGGCAAGGAAAACCTCTCAGTATGTGTCTAGTCCTCATGGGAAAGTAGGATCCAGGAATATTCCCTACAACCCATGTCTTCTTGAAAGCTTTCGGCTGAGGGCAGCTTTTCAGTATGGCCTTTATTTAACATAAATAAGCAAGCTCTTGTATGTCACAGTCCTTTATGAGAAGGTGAAAACATTTTTATTCCACTTATGGTGCATGTGCCAGTGCCTTTATTTTCTTCTTGTCATTATCCCATTATTTAAAATTTAAATCTCAAATAGTGGGGTGGGAGCAGAGTTGCTCAAGGAGTAATGCAAGACTTGGAGACACACAGACATAATGCAAAATAAAGGCAAGGAGGGCACTTGGAGCAGCCACCTCTGCCTGAGGGAGGAGGCAGGTACGGAAGCTCACTGGATCATGGCCTCTGGCAGGAACAATCCTGAGAGGCTGCTTTTTCTATCCTCACTTGTCCTGTCACTGTCCCTGGTCTCAGGACCTTATCAGATGTCGGAAATTGGAAGTATAATCCAATGGCAATCCAAACGCAATCATCGGGTTTCATGTTATTGTGAATTAAAGTATCTAACGCAATTTTGGGCAAAAGGGAAGTCATTCCAAACGCAATCATGGGTTTTACATTATTGCAAATTAAAACATCTCATGCAATTTTGGGCAATGGGGGGGGGGGTCATTTTTAGGTAATGGGAAGTCATTCTGAACGCATTCCAAACGCAATTGGAATTCACATAAATTCGCTAAACTAGCAAATTCATGTGAATTCGAATTAACTCCATTAGCAATAAAGAGAAATTCCTCCCGTCTGATAAAGTCCTCAGATGAGACACTGTTGCAGCTTCAAACAGCATGCACATGTACACACACACACACACAAAGTCACACTCTTCATCTCTTTTATGCACTTCTACATACTAGCACGCAAACAAGATAATGAATGTTTCTGTTTGACTGTGTGTGAGAGAGTAAATGAGTACATGTGTCAGTGAAAGAAAGAATGAAAGAGCATGACTGAGTGTTACGTTTGGTGTATGGTTGTTTGTGACATAGCATGTGTTAAACATTTAAATAAAATCTTTCTAATTTGAATAATGTTACTTCCTTACCAAATATGAATATACATAAATTGGCAAACGAAAATACACACACTAAACAAACAAATATTTTAATCCACATTTTGTCAATTGGGGAGGGAGCAACATCTTCATGTGGATGTAAAGGGGATCACAAGAGTAAACAGTTTGAGAACCACTGTTTAAACCAATCCTCTTATTTATCATCAGATCGTGACTAAAGGGAAGATACACAAGGTTGGGAGGCAACCCAAAGGTGCTGGACAGCATCTAGTAACCATGACTCTGTCCATCACTCCAAATCTCATCCCTTCCTTCCGTATTGTGGCTTACTACCGTGTGGGGAACAGTGAAATTGTAGCCGACTCTGTCTGGGTGGATGTGAAGGATACCTGCATGGGAACGGTAAGTCATGCTTTCTGCTGATATTACTTATCAGTGTCAAAACAAGGCACCCTCTGAGATGTGTTGGAGCAAAAGAGTGCAAACTTGGTTCTTTTCTGGGAAAGTTCCTCTCTTGCCCTTGTGAACTGTAGATTGAACAATGTGTAATGAGGGAGTTATCATATACTAGTAAACTTATTTAACTTTGAGAGAATGAAATGGGCAGGAGACTTCTAAACCATCGTTGCAACTTATTGAAAAACTAATCACAGGAAAACAGGACTTTTTTTTAACCAGTCTGTGTTGCCTTTCTCAAACAGCTGGTTGTGAAAGGAGCAACAGCGGCTGACAATCGTCCTCACCAGCCAGGAAGTCGAATGAAAATCAAAGTGGAAGGGGATGCGAATGCTTGGGTCGGTCTTGTGGCTGTTGACAAAGCTGTCTATGTCCTGAACAGAAAGTATAAGCTGACTCAGACTAAGGTAAGGTACAGAATTCCTTGGCATTTGACGCACAAAGCTGTTGAGGTTTATCCTGTTTTGGAACTTGCTGGGTCTATCTGTTGTTTCATTGGGGTCTGCTCTGTTCCAGGTTTGGGACACAGTAGAAAAGAGTGACATTGGCTGTACTGCTGGCAGTGGTAGGAACAACTTGGGTGTGTTTGAAGATGCTGGGTTGGCCCTGGAGACCAGCATTAAACTTTCCACGAAACAAAGATCAGGTAGGAGTGGGACATGTCCAGAATACAAGAATGTTAGGTTCGAAAATTAATCCACATTTTAAAAATGTCAGCCAATATCTAGAGCCCTTGGAATTGTTTAATATTGTTGCACCTGGAGCAACAATTCTTCTTCTTCTTTAGGTGGTGGTGGGGAGGCCACACTATGCCCATTCCTGATTTAAACAGCATCCAGTGTAACCTGATTTTGGGTTGAATTTGAGACTTTCAGAGACTCCTGAGATAAATAGACACAGAATGCAAAAAGGCTGCAGTCCTGTTCTCTCTGGCATGGGAATAAATACTGTTCACCTCTCAGTAAACCTGCATAGGATTACAGAAAGTCGCATGAGATCATAGAATTTAGCACTGACTTCTTATTTCATGTCAGGACAATAATGCCTTCTTCCTATCTTCACCGCTTTCTCCCAGATTTAAAGTGCCCCCAAGTTGCAAGACGGAGACGTCGCCGCTCTATACAGCTTCTTGAGTCTAAAACAAGCAAAGGTATGTGATGAGTGACAAAAACCCTAGGGAACACGAATGTTTGAATCTGGATGAATAAGGCTGCAAAATGTGCAAAAGAGTGGAGAAATACTCAAGCCATAAGGCTATAGGACAGCCTTTCACTGGAAAGCCATTGCCAAGCAGAGTAGGTGACTGGGCTAGACGTGTCTGACTTAGTACATGAGGACATTGCTCTATGAAATTCCTAGGCAACATTGACAAATAGTTTAGACCAAGTGGAATACACTCCCTTGGAGTGTGACAGAGTCTCCTTTTGAGGCTGGATGGCCAGCTGTTGAGGGTACTTTGACTGTGTCTTCCTGCATGGCAGGGAGATGGTGCAACTAAGATGGTGAAGGGTATGGAAACCATGCCCTATGAGGAACACCTTAGGCAACTGGGGATGTTTAGCCTGGAAAAGAGAAGGTTAAGCGGTGATATGATAGTCCTGTTTAAATATTTGAAGAGATGTCATATTGAGGAGGTAGCAAGCTTGTTTTCTGCTGCTGCAGAGACTAGGACATGGAACAATGGATACAAATTGCAGAAAAGAGATTCCACCTCCACATTAGGAGGAACTTCCTGAAAGTAAGGGCTGTTTGACAGTGGAACACACTCCCTCGGAGAGTGGTGGAGTCTCCTTCCTTAGAGGTCTTTAAGCAGAGGCTGGATGGCCATCTGTCGGGGATGCTTTGATTTGGAGTTCCTGCATGGCATGGGGTTGGACTGGATGGCCCTTGTGGCTCTATGATTCTATGATTCTATTAAAGTAGTGTAAAATAAGTCCTGAGTCGCTCTGGATCTTTCTGGAAGTAGGTGGCTGTTCACATGTGCATCCTGCTGTGCTGCCTGGCATTGCTGTGTTTTGCTCAGTTTGAGGTAAGAACAAGGTGCCCAGCCATGTGACTGATGCTGGTTGCCTTGTTCTGACCTCAGAGTGAGCAATGTGGGGCAGCACCATTGGCACAGGGTGGTGGGATGTGCACGGGAACAGCCATCAAGCATTGGAACAGAGGTCCCCAGGAAACGGTGGGAACAGAGGTCCCCAGGAAACGGTGGGAAGTTGGGGCAGTTTTGGGGCCAGGCTGTATCCTAGCCTATGTAAACATTACCTGGGAATCTCTAGATGTGCACACAAAGCACATCTCGTTTGTACATTTTTAAATAAAAAAGGAAGTTTTAATTCCTATTGGCTAAATGGCTGTACAAGACATATGATCTGTGGCCTCCACAGCCTAGGCAGTATTAAGGATATTAACACTGGAGGGGAAAGGAAATGGATGGGAAGGGAATTAGCTTGTTTAAAAACCTTATAGTGTTCTGATAGGAGGAAGGAGCACTCCTATTAGTACCCTGGACTAAACTGCAATATGTGATATTGACTGATGGAGCAAATGATTGATTCCCAAATGTCAATCACCTGTCAATCAGGTCTGGCAGTGTATAAAATTTAACAAAAAGTTAAACTATTTCCATATGTTTCTGGAAACTGGCTAGGAAAAAAAGCAAGCAAGTTGTGGGTCGATAGAGTTTATCTGTATTTAAGCATAATACCAAGACCTGTCTGGGAAGATATTTTCTGATATTTCATGAAGGTTGTATATTTCAGCGGCCCAGTATGCAGACAAGACACTGAGAAAGTGCTGTGAAGATGGCATGTATGAGAATCCTATGGGATACAGCTGTGAAAAGCGTACTGAATACATAGACGATCAGAACGAGTGCAAAACTGTTTTCCTTGAATGTTGCCACTTTATTAAAAGCATACGAGATGCGAATCAACGGGAGGAACAACTGCATCTGGCAAGAAGCAAGTAGAACTTTCTTTTTTTCTTTGGAAAATTATCAGTGTCCATGGGTGTGTGCATGTGTGCAAAATATGGCTGGAATAAATGATTATTTATTTTTGAAAATAAATGAAATGGTAATTTGCTTCCCATGAAGTATATATGGAATCAGCCACTGAGGCTAAAGATGGAGGATTTGCATTGAACATGATCTTGTTTAAGGACTGGTCTAGACATGTAGAGAAATTAGTTTGTAGACATTCTGAGTTGGTGGAAGAACAGACTGAGGGAGGGGGTACCATTTTTTGAATAATTCCCCCTACAATGCAAAGTTAAAATAGCAAGAAGAAAAAGGCAAACCCAGTGTTCCAGGAACAGTAATTGTCTAAGGACATTGTCTGAGGATGGGGCTTCTCTTGTGCAAAGGGGAAACCATTATGTTGGCTGCTCTTTGGTGGCAAGATCTCCTCAGCAGTCAACCTCATCAGAGAAGAAATGTATTATGAACCTTAGGAGATCACTACACATGGCTTTTAAATCATGATTAAAGATGTAAAATAGTGCCTTTAGCAACACTTAACATACAGCGTTGCTTCCAATTCATAGCTGCTGTGCATGCCAAATGTGGTTAGGGTGTTCTTTTTCACTGATGTGGGACATCTGTCAATAGGTCCCAATCATGCTACAATCCCAGGGCTCCTCCTGTGTGAAACATTGCTACTGCAGCAGTTGCAATATTGGCAGTCATGTGGTGTCACAGTCTCCTAGTATTCCCTTGTCCCTTCCCCTTTCCTATTCCCAAGCAGCTTCATTCCTTTTTTTTCTGGGTAGTTCTTTTTTATAACTTAAATTGCATTACCAGAACTACAGAATTCCATTTACAAAAGTAAAATAAAATAAAATAAAACATAAGGCACGCTGAGTAGGGCATGGGACCAAATCATGAGGGAGTCCAGGAGAAAGTTGTGATGGCCCCAGTGCCCCCAGTCACATGTTTGCAAAGATGTGCAATAACTGCTTCTCACAAACTGGTATATTTGTGTTTCCATTAATTTGTGTAACTGCGGTGAGAACAGGACTCATATGATCATGTCTTCAGTCTTCTGTTACAGTTCCTCCATATCAGTCTTGTGGTGGCAGATCATATGAACACTATAAGAGACCATCGGTGTTAGCCATCATAAAATGGTGAAATGGTATCCAGTTGCCCCCACCCCCAGGGCACATCTTTACTGTCCCTTTTGAACAAGAAAGTCTCAAAAAACTCAGCCTCTGAGTTTGCATTTCCCCCTCTTACAGATAAATCACAATACTAAAGATAATCACAACCATACCTATTTTGTGTTTTCCTAGGTGATAATGAAGAATATATAATGGATGAGGATGATATTGTTTCCAGGACTAAATTTCCAGAGAGCTGGTTGTGGGAAACCAAATTGCTGACTGAACGTCCTAATGCTCAGGGGTATATGTCTGCTATATTTGTCTTTACAGCACTTTAGTTTTCAGTCTGAAGACAAACTTAATTCTCTTCTTAATTGGCTAATAGAATTTACACAGGGTTGTCTAATATGTCTTGACTGTATGCTTCTGAGATTGTTGCTTCATATATCTCCGTCCTAAAGCATCTAAGAAAAAGGAGGACGGCAACAACCTAAATTGAGCTCAAGGTTCCTCAAATGTGGGGAACAAACTTTCACTCAGTGTTGATGCAGGAACTGCCTACCCTTTGTTTTTGACAGTTCAAAACAGAAGAAACTGACAGTTGGAGGGAGGGATGGTGGGTTGGGATAGTGCCCTTTAGTTCCTGCCAACTGGGCTTGGCTAGGAACCAGCTAACATCTGAACAGCAGACTCTGGAAAAGGTGGGTTTCTGTATATTTTTTTTTTTTAAAAAATAAATCAACAGTTCAGCTTATGTGGATATTTCTTGGTAAAAAAACCCACACAACTTGGTCCCCTTAAAAGGTGCTGAGCTCTAGAGACAATAAATTGGCCAGGTGAAGGTCCTTCTTGACTAATACTGGAACAGGATGTTTTGCTGTGGGTGCAGCTACTTCTGGAAATAGCACACAGACAGACCCCCCCCCCTCAAATATACAGTTGGTGTTACGTTTTCACAGGAATATGTTCAGGACCCCCAACCCAGCAAAAAGACACACCTATATTCAATCCCCCATAGGCTTGAATGGGGCGCGTGCCTGCAAACTCATGAGGGGTGTGTGCAGAGGGGGTGGCATTGAAAATTATGGAAGTTGCCACTCCGTGAATATTGAAGACTGCAGACATGAAATCTGCAAGAAAGGAAGGGTGACTGTAGATCCTTTTCCATTTTTAGAATGCCTAGGAAAGCTTATTCATATTTTGATATGTTGTGTGTTTCCCACTGCCACTCTGCATTACTGGTTGCCACTGGCAGGGGTGAAACAAAGTTGTCATAAAAGGACATAGACAAGTTGTCCTGGAAATCAGAAAAATTAAAGAGGAACTACAAGCCACAGATAAGTTAGCACACCTGCTTCTCACTTTCATCTACATAATATAACAGTTGTCCCCCCAGGTATTGACATGACACCTTTCTTCTTGCACTTAGGATCTCATCCACGACTGTGTCTTTTCACCTGAAGGATTCCATCACAACCTGGGAGGTGTTGGCTGTGAGCATTTCAGAAACAAAAGGTAAAGCATCCTGCATGGTCGGGAGAGTGGACAACTGTGAAAGTGATGCCAGTCTGCACAAAGCCTGCCTGCAAACCCTTAAGAAACCCTTGCAAAGCGATTTGATGCATGGCTGCTTTTGGTTCTAAACCTGCTTCCTTCCCGATTGATCTTCTTTACAGGGATCTGTGTGGCTGACCCTTATGAAATAACAGTCATGCAGGACTTCTTCATTGACCTAAGGGTGCCCTATTCGGTAGTGAGGAATGAGCAGGTGGAGATTCGGGCTATTCTCTACAACTATGGATTGCAGACAATCAAGGTAGGCTATAGGTTTTGAACAAGGGTTTGTACCAGTAACACCAAAGTGTAAGCGAGGAAAGGAGAGAAGGTAAAAATAAGCAGACAACACAAACATTTTGTTGGGAAGAAAAGGCCACGTTATTGGCTACAGCCCCAATGCAATGCTTGACTCTGTTCAGGGACTGGACCCCATGAATGGGTTGACCCATTTGTCAACCAATACCTATCTCAATCTGATTCTTTGGCAAACCATGGGAATGGCAAAGATAATGATCCCCACTGCAGTGTGAACTCCTTGGTGGTACCTACTCCTGCCACCTCAATGTGAGCCTAGCCTTTAGGATCCCCCAAGCAGGGTCAATACATCTAAGCATCACCCTAAGGTTCCTTAAAGGAACTTCCTTCCAATTGGAGCAAGCAAGCTAAATCACACCTCAAAATTGGATATAACATGGTATAACACAGAGACTGGTTACTACCTGTAACAATCTTTTCTGCCAAATGTCACAATCCAACTATAAGCAATTCAGCTACAACTTGCCATCAACACAGAAAAAAAAAAGAGAGAAAAGTTAATCAAAAAGAGGTGAACAACCAATCCCATGCCTTTGTTTTAAAAGCAATGTTGCAGTAACCATCATTTGCATCAAAAATAGTGGTGCAAATAAATATAGTTTGTGCCAAAATGTAGTTGCTTTGGCAAAAACATGAACATTTGTGCAAAAAGAATCCTAAAAGTAAGAGGAATGGCCCTAAAAGTACTTTAAAATGGGGAGACTGAAAACAAAACTTCTCATCATCTTGCCCAGTAGAGAGGAAAAAAAATGTTTCTTCTCATACATGAGAATTAACTAAGTATAGATTTGCACACCGCACATTCACCATCAATCAGTGTCCCTTTTAAAACAAAAAGTTCTTAACTCACCTGCCTAGCCTACAAGGCTAGGGTCAAGACCATGGGCTGACTTGCTGATCCAGCCTTTGAACTGGTGATGCATATGTCTGTACCACAGCCAGGACTAGGGTTCAGATCCCTGTTCAGCAGTGAATACTCAGTGGGTAGCCTTGGACACATCACACTTTCTCACCCTACAAGGAAGACAATGGCAAAGGTCTTCTGAATAAATCCAAGAAAACACCATGAGTCAGAGTTGACTTGAAAGCACATAAAAATAACAACAATTGCCTTGACCACCAATAAAGATGTTAGATTATGCGTGTGAGTGGAAAGCCACTTTGGGAAAAACAAAGTACAATTTGTTCTGTTCCCACGGGACATTTCCACTCTGGCCTGTTGTCCTACGAGTAATCATAAATGTGGTCTATATACATCTGTTATTAACTGATGTACCCCAACTCCTTATGTGTCTGATTGTTTGTTCCTTGCAGACATCCTCACTTTGGCATTGTTGTCCTCAGCTTAGCTTTCTACCAAGGATGGAGATGAAATTATGATGTGATGAGTGACAGGATGCACCAACCATTACACCATAATCCCATCTCCTTTTTTAGTTACTGTTATTTTGTTCCATCGTAAAGTTCAGTCTTCATTTACCTCGGTGGCTGATGTAATCTGATTGTCTTGACAGACATATAGCTAGACACAATTTATGTCAAGGCCAGAAAAGAAATTAGGTAGATCATTGCAGAAGAAAGCAAAGGAGTTGTGGAGCTTGTTCCAAGGAAAAAAACTGCCCTCTCCCTTGTTCAGAATGTTTTACATTGCCAAAGCAACTTTTAAAGATCACTTTCTTCTCTCTTTGTCCTCAGGTGCGAGTGGAGTTGATTCACAACCCAGCCTTCTGCAGCGCTTCCACAGCCAAGCAACGCTACCGACAGGATATCATTATTAAAAGCCAGTCCTCCACCGCAGTGCCATTTGTACTGGTCCCACTGCAACTGGGACTCCATGACATTGAGGTCAAAGCAGCTGTCTGGAATGTGATGATGGCGGATGGTGTAATGAAGAAACTGAGGGTTGTGGTAGGTACCAAACTAGGCCCTCTAATAAAATCTACAGAAAGAGAGGCTGAGGCCAGATTATTTATATAGCTCTGTAAATTTACAGAGTACTGTACATACAATCTTATTGGAGAAGGGGATCAGGTCCAGCTGTTCTTCTCTCCCTCTGAGGCCCGGACCAATGCAGATGGACTGGAGGGAGGGCTCAGCTTCATAGTTAAAAGGAGGCATCCTGGGGCAGACAGCACAATCCTGAGAATGCTTCCCTAAACAATATAGTTTTTAACTTAATTTTGAAACTGGTTAGAGAAGTGATGAGGTGCACATGTGGGGGGAAAAGGTTCCAGGGGTGAGGGGCAGCAAGTGAGAAGGAACGAATCCGGGACAGGGCAGTGGAGATCCTAGGCTGGGAAAAGAGACCTTGACTACCAGAACGGAGGTACGAGAAGGAGTGTGAGGGGAAAGAAGTTCAGACAAGTAAGGAGGGGTCAGTCTGTGGAGGGCTTTGAAAATCAACAACAAATGTTTGTACTGGATACGAAAGGGGAGGGTTATAGGGATTAGAAGATGGGAGGCGATAGGATCAAGAGAACAAGTTGTAGGTTTGGAAGAATTTAGCAGAGTAGAGAGTTCCTCCAGAGAAACAGGTGGAAACACAGAGAGTTTATTAGTAGAAGGTACCAGGAGATTAGTGGTAGGGGGCAAATCAGGAGGAACAATTTCGTATCGAATAGTAGTGACTTTTGTGAGGAAGTAGTTGGCTAAGTCAGTTGGGGAAAAGGATGAGAAGACAGGGGGAGAGGAAGGTTTTAGCAGTGTATTGAAGCAGGAGAACAAATGTTGGGGCACCTCTCGTTGGTGCAGAACAATGATTTATAGTAATTCTGTTTTGCCATAGACAAGGAGCGGAAAAGGATAAAATAACAAATTTATAATGAATAAAATCGGCCCACTCCCTGGACTTTTTCTTGTCTTGTCACTGCTCACATCAGCCTTATCTCACTCCTGTCTCCATATGGGCTGAGCGAATTGTTGTGCGTGTTAACTTTGGAAATATCCAGCAGTGGTGATGACTAAGGCTGCATCCACACTGTAGAAATAATCCAGTATGACATCACTTTAACTGCCATGACTCAGTGCTGTGGAATCCTGGGGTTTCTTGTTTGTTGTGGCATTAGCACTCGCTAACAGAGAGGGCTGAATGTCTCACAAACTATAGTTCCCAGAATTACATAGCATTGAGCCAAGGCAGTTAAAATATTGTCAAACTGGATTAATTCTGCAGTGTGGATGCAGTCTAAGGCCAATTTAAGGGTAGATATGACATAGGACCTACCTTTAGCTCAGCAGCTATGGATTCTTAGGTGGAATGACTTACCTACTTGGAGCCGTTGGGGCTGACCTGAATTTTTTTCGCACAATATATTTTGCTACATTACTGATCTATGCTGTCTTCGTACAAGAAACTAGATCACTGTTAGTGATTCCAGTATATTGCTATTCTGAGTTCCTGTTTGCTGCCATGATTGACAAGTTTTATTTCTGCTGAGACTTTCAAAGGACTCTTTCACATGGGAGGAATTTCTCCCAAACTTCGAATGGAGCCAATGTGAATTCCTGTAAATTCGCTTGTTCAGCGAATTTACGGGAATCCCCATTGCATTCGAAGTAATGCTCCATTTCCCAAAAATGACCCCTCCTTGCCTGAAATTGAGTGCAAAGCTTTAATTCGCAATAACTTCAAACCCATGATTGCGTTCGAATTGACTTCCCTTTTGCCCGAAATTGCATGCAAAGCTTTAATTCACAATAACGTCAAACCCTATGATTGCATTCGGATTGACCCTAGATTATACTTCCAATTCCCGACGTCTGAAAGAGTCCACAGTCATCTTTGTGCTTTTTTCCTTACCAGCCTGAAGGAATGCAGAGAATACTTACTAATGTCATTCAGTTGGAACCCGAGGTAAAAGGAAAAAGTGAGTGAAAACCATTCTTCATCAGTGTGTGCTTTAAAAACTCTTTCTTGAGTCCTGTAAAGACCTCTTTATAGCTTAACTCTTTCATCCAGCTCGTTTCCTGAGAAAGCAGATCTCAGAGTACATCTGGCTAAAATACTGAGGGGAATTCTTTCTCCTCATGGAGATGGCTGTGTGTGCACTAAGGGCTTGTCTAGATGATCAAATAATCATGGTAGAATGTGGGTATAAGCTGTCTTGTTCACATGCAAATTGAATACACATGTTTTACTTTGGGAAGGGGACTGCCAAAAAAACTCCATGAACATCAGAATATACAATTGCGGCTTTTCCCCCTTTGTATTCTGAAGGATTCGATTGTTGGCTGCGTGAATAACTGATGCAGATGGACCTGGGATAAAACTGTGCATGTGCTGAATATGTTTTGAATACACCCACATCATAAATTCCATCTTTAATCACAGCACTGACATGTGTGGGCAACCGAATTCACAGATATGTGCACAATTGTGGGCCCATTTAAAAAAATGTGTGAAAAACAAATTGGTTGCATAGTCACATTGCAAAATAAAACATGTAGATAACTGCTCAAAGGCATGTAAATATAGGAAGAAGATTGTGGGTTGAGACCCTAGCTGCTCCAGTTAAAAGGACAGGGTAGCAAATAATGAGAAAAGACCTGGCACTCTGGAGAATAGCTGGCAGGTAGAATATTGGACCCGCCAGACAAAGAGACCTGGATAGGTATGCCTTCTTTTTTTAAGGAATAAAAATCTTACTGTACTATCATGAAATGTGCTTCTGTTACGGTAAACAAAGGGTCAATTAACCCATTCACAACCAATTATGCAGGTGAGGCTTTGTGAAGATTTCCAATCAGACCCATTTATTCCAAACAGTCTCAGTCTGCATGCAGTGTTTCAGCCAAAGTCATCTCATGACTGAATGCCTTAAAATGGCGTAACCAGTTTTTATGAATCCATGAAATATTCATTGAGCATGCGTAGTTTAACATTCATCTCTCTCTATATATATCCACATATTTGCACCTCATTTCATTATATATCACTATCTATCTGCTAGGCTTCCTGCAGAAACCTTTTGTTTTTAGCTTAGTCCTTGTAACATTCTGATTTCTGGGCATCCAGCCAACTCTCCTCTTATCAGGGACAATTTCAAAGTCTGTTTACTTCCCTCCTCCCTCCTAAGGTGGGGGCTACAGACCGAATTCAAAAGGACAAGTTTTTCCTTTGGCTGAACTGTTCATTACTGATCATTAATGGCAGAGATTATTGGTTATCAGTTGGTTATCAATGGCTTTATTAGTTTTCACCTTAACACTTTCCTCTCAACGAGTGAGAAGGGTGTGTGTATGGAATGGCCAAGGAACCAGAAACAAATAGCACGCATTGAACTGTATACGGCTTTGGGTTTGGTGGCTTGGTTTCTCTTGCTTTCTTTTCTCTTTCCCCTGGATTGTTAAATAAATCCTTCTCATTCATCTTTTTTACAATCTTATGACCATATAAAGTAAATAACAACTTCTACAAGGTGGCAACTGGTGGTTAATGGATCAATGGGACAGTAAATCCTCTCTGAGCCATATCACATGGGTAAAGAAAACCAAAAGAGTGGGAGAGCAGTAGCTTTCTCTGTGCCTCTCTCTATAGGCTGTCATAGCACTAAGAGGGTTGAATGTGGAAGTAACTTACATTTCTTTGTAATTTTCCTCCTTTTACTTAACTTCCCCCCTCTCCCAGATGGAGTCCAGAAAGAGCTGGTCAAAGCTAATTCTTTAGAGGATATTGTACCTGGGACGGAAACTGAGACCAAAATTAGCATCCAAGGCAAGTACTTGATTTAAAATACAGAACTTTAGGACTGTAGAAGTGAATAAAGTCCAAACCTGCTTCCACTGAAAACTCATTGCTGCAACTCAGACATGGGATCCACCCAGTGCACTTCCCTCCATATAACAGGGCTTGCTCTGATGACCTCAATGAACATGAGGTTTAGCAGGAGCCCTGGTGGCACAGTAGTTAAATGCCTGTCCTGCAGCCACTCACTCAAAACCATAAGGTTGCGAGTTCAAGACCAGCAAAAAGGCTCAAGCTTGACTCAGGGCTTGCATCCTTCCGAGGTCGCTAAAATGAGTACCCAGATTGTTGGTAAGTAGCTTACAGTTGTAAACCGCTTAGACACTCCTTAGGCGGTATGAAGTGGTATATAAATGAAGCTGGTTTTTAAAGCAAAACTATTCCTACCAGTAGCATCTGGTGGCTTCCATGGTAGTGGGTGATGATTCTGCTCTGGGTTTAAAAAAAAAAAATCTGAAGGAGTGATCCAAGGTGCTATGCTCAGCTGAAGCCCAGAGCAGATTCTCCATTCTGATGATGCAGAAATCCCAAACTGCTACTGATTTCCACAGGCTCAGTGGCCCTGTATTGCATAAGACTAACAAAGGAAATTGCTCTTACATTAGGCCTTATTACCAGCTTTTGGTGTCCTCTGAATGATTTTAAATGGTACAGCATCCCAACATGTTCTTATGACAATTCCTTAAAAGCCTGTGTGAATAAGTAGGTCTTAACCTGCCGGTGGAAGGCCATCAAGGAGGAAGCCATTCTAATAATAATAATAATAATAATAATAATAATAATAATAAGTTTATTTTTATACCGCCCTTCCGAAGATCAGGGCGGTGTACAATTAAGCAATAAAAACACATATAAAAATTAAAAACATCCAATACCACAATAATAATATACAATTAGCCAGGGAAACACTATGAGAACAAGCATCAAATCCAGATATGGTGAGGGGAGTATAGAGTAACAGCAGGGGAGTAGGTCAGGGGTAGGCAAGCTCAAAGAAAAGGTTTTCAATCCTTTTTAAAACAGATTGAGGGAGGCGGCTGAGCGGAGCTCCATGGGCAGCGAGTTCCAGAGGCTAGGGGCCGAGACAGAAAACGCCCTCTTCGCCGTTATTGACAATCTAGCCTCTGGAACTCTTAGACATTGTTGCCCTGTAGATCTAAGTGTGCGGGGCGGATTGTATGAGGAGAGAAGGACCTTTAGGTACTCTGGGCCCAAGCCATATAGGGCTTTATAGGTGATAACCAGCACTTTGTACTGAGCCCGGAAGCGGATAGGCAGCCAATGTAGATCTTTCAATATTGGTGTTATGTGGGCGGCCCTGGGAGCGCCACTGACCACCCGAGCTGCCATATTCTGGACCAATTGTAGCTTCCGAATGTGATACAAAGGCTGCCCCATGTAGAGCGCGTTGCAGAAATCCAACCGAGAGGTTACCAGGGCATGTACTACTGTTTCAAGGTCCCTCCGGTCCGATCTCTCTGGGCAGGGAGTTCCAGAGTCTAGGAGCAGCCACTGAGAAGGCCCTCTCATGTCCCCATTGATCATGCTTGGGATGGTGTTGGGATGGAGAGAAGGGCTTCTCTAGAGCATTTCAGAGTCCGGGCCAGTTCATACAAGGAGATACGGTTTGCCAAATAGTGTGGACCTGAGCCATGTAGGGCTTTACACATAATAACCAGCAAAAGTAGTACCACAAGGCACTGTAGATACTCAGCATCCTTTAAAAGCACAACCCCACAGTTCCCATCAGTTTTTCTGCACTCAGGGTTTAACATGAAGTTTTCTTTTTTGTGTGTGTATATGTGGTTAGGAGACCCTGTGGCTCAACTTGTTGAAGAGTCCATTGATGGAAGCAAGTTGAAACATCTCATCATGGCCCCTTATGGCTGTGGGGAGCAAAACATGATCACTATGACACCTTCAGTTATTGCCACCCTCTATCTTGATGCCACAGAACAATGGGAGAAGGTTGGTGTGGATCGCAGGAAAGAGGCAATCAATCAGATCATGCAAGGTAAAGCAAGCAAGCATCTCTGGACTTGTCCTTCCACCAGCTAATGCATTTTCTGTTTAAATGGTTTGTAGATTGATTCATCTGGAATCTATCTGAATTTTGGACCATCTCAAGTTTGGGAAGCGTGTGTCCTTGTGTCCATACCTAGATAAGAGGTCTGATTCTCTTGCTGTGTGGTGTGTGTGTGTGTGTGTGAGAGAGGAATTACTAAATCAGAGATGGGCAACTTTAGGTGTCAATTCTTTCTCCCAGGACCACCTATAGGTCACATTGAGCCTGGAAATGATGGCTTATACAAACAAAACCTGGAAAGATCCGGAAAGCTATTTCTATTTGTTTGTTTTATTTTTTAAATTCTGAGTTGAAGCTGGAGATATTTGGTGGGCGCTGTGCACCATTTATAGAGTAATCCACATCTCTTGCAGGTTTCTCAAGACAAGGAAACTATTTTTTTTTTTAAAAAAAATAGTGGCGTTTTGGGAGAATCAATGGAATTCAAAGGGCATCAGACTATCCAAACCTGTTTTGGGGCCCTTTTCATCTACAGGCCACACTTACACTCACTAAATTAAGTGCTGGCTATTTGATTAAATACTGGCTATTTGAGCCATTGCCATATTAGTTTTTAACAGTGATGGAAAAAATATTTGAAAATATTCAAAAACTGATCAGAAATGGGCTTCTCAGTGTTAGGAAACTCTGGCAAGATGGTTCATGGACTGAAAAGAATCTTTGTAGTTCAGGCTTTTACTATTTGCAAAATCTGAATGTGAGATATTAATACAGAAGAATAGAAAAAAATGTTGATTTGTGTTTTTTAAAAAATGTGAATTTTGTTCAGAATCCCAACGACAGCATTTTCAGCACAGGAAAGAGTTTTTCTTCCACAGAAAAAAATCTTCACAGGAATGTTATTTTCTGTGCATAAAAAGTGTGATCTATGCAATAAACAAACAAACAATTTTGTACAGAAAATTAAGTTTATCGCACAGGGCTCCATGGAATGGAAGGAGAATGGAATGAAAAGTGCCGGGAACAAGTTTTATTGCACATGGGAATGCTGCCGGTGGTGGTGGAAGTCTTCATTCTGTTCTGTTCCGTTCCCAGTCCATCCCAGAGTAGGCCATTTTTGAGAACTGTTCAGGATAGTTCTCAAAAATCACCTCCTCTGGGATGGATTGGAAATGGAATGGAACGAATGGGGACTTCCACTGATGTTTCTGTGTAGAGTAACATGTGTCCCCCACTCATTCAATTCCCATCCTGGCCTCTTTTGTACCGTTCTCCTTCCGTGCTTGCGGTAAACTTATATATGCCAGGTTGCAAATAATCTTTGAAAAATGTTCAGTTTGCAAATACTTTCTCACAGCAAGACAAAAATTGCTAATAATACATGCTGCATTCTACAAGAATGAAATTAACAAAGCATTACATCCCTCCTCTTTTGTAAGGAAGGGAATACCAGCTCTGTTTTTGAAGAACTAGATCCCAGAGAATATTGTGATGATGGGATGTAAACTGACTATTTAAAACAAAATGAAAATAATCAAGCCTTAGGGTGGTAGTGCATCCTTCCCTCTCTAGCCTCTCCGTTGGTGAAATCTTCTGGATGGGCTGATGGTGATTCCAGCTATGAGCTGAGGTAGAAGTTGCATGCCTGAGAGAAAGGGGAAGCATAAGCTAAGTGAATACGTAAAAGAAAAGCAGCAAACGTCAAAGTGCAGCATAAGAAAGAAGGGAAGTACAGGTTTTGTGGGGGGCGGTGGTGGACTTGTGTTATTAATGGCTCTGTTTATCCGAATGCAGATGTTGGACTAGTGCTCCATAAGCTTTTCTTACTCCTCTTCCTCTTGTATTTTCAGGTTATGCCCAGCAGATGGCATACAAAAAACCAGATCATTCCTATGCTGCATGGATAGACCGCCCATCTAGCACTTGGTATGAACAATACAGCTGCAAAACTACATTTAAATCCGTGATGGACCTAACAGCATCTTTTCTTTATTACATTGACTTGTGAAAAATTTCATTCTCTTGCTCCAAAGTATCTAACAAATTGGTTGCTTGTTAACATTAGTCTTGATATTTTCTGTGAGAGGTTCTTCATTAGGATTAATGAAGCTCATGCACACACCAAGAAAAAAAGGAGAAAGAGGGAAAAATGGAATTAAATGTTTAATTCTCTTAATTACTCAGTGAAAGATTTGACTAAATTTATCCCAGTACAGTGATACCTTTATAAGACCAACCAAAAAAGCGTATTATACATGTTGCAAGTTTTCGAAGCTTCACTGGCTTCTTTATCAGGCAAAAGTGTTAAAACTGGTACAGGAGAAAGAAAGAAAAAAAATGACAATGTTAGTCATAGCCCTGCATCTGGTCAAGATGTAGTTGTAGTTCTCAATCTTATCCCAATTTTCTTTGATATGCTCAGTCTTATTTTCAGGGCATGTCTTATTTTTTCAATGAAGAAGAATTCACATTTATTATATTATATACTGTATATATATTTATATACAAAAACTTTGTTAGGTCTTACTTTTGAGGGAGGCCTTTTATTTAGCAATTCAGCAAAACCTCTACTAGGTCTTATTTTCAGAGGATGTCTTATTTTTGGGGAAACAGGGTAGTTTGAAAGCCTCCCCTGCACTGCTTAACATTTTTAAAAAAACTACACTACACTGCACACTACACTTTAATTTCACTTGAATGGTCAGCCCAGACAATACAGAGGTGCTCCTGGTCACTTGTAAAGCAGATCAAGAAATAGGGACTCCATGACTCTGAAAACCAGGATTTGGTTCCCCACGTGGCCATGAAACCCACTGGATGGCCTTGGGCAAGTCCCATGCTCTCAACCTTAAGGGAAAGCAATGGCAAACCTCCTCTGAACAAATCTTGCATAATAAGATCTCCTTGGGTTGCTGTAAGTTGGAAACAACTTGAAGTCACACCACCACCACCACAATAACTTTTGGATGGAGGTACATTCCCCATGAAATCTCAGGCCTTACAGCCTGGGTGTTCTCCTGGACTCAGCTCTGAGCCTAGAGCCCCAGGTTTCAGCAGTGTCCAGGAAGGCATTGGCACACCTAAAACTAAGGCACCAGATTCATCCATTCCTTGAGATGTCAGATCTGGCTGACTTGATTGCCTCCCATTTCAACTACTGTAACACACTCTATGTGGAAATGAATGCCCTTGGAAACTGTTTGGAAACTTCCGCAAGTTCAAAATGCAGTTTTCAGAATGCTGGATGGGTCCAAGTTATAGGGACTACATAACTCCCTTGTTGAAACAGCTTCACTGGCTACTGACTTGTTCCTGGTCACAACTGAAAATGTTGGTCATGACCTATAAAGCTCTTTACAGTTTAGGTCCAGATTATTTGAGAGACCACATCTCTCCATATGAACTTGCAAGAGCTCTTAAGATATTCAGGAAAAGGTTTTCTCTTGATCTCACCATCATCACAGGCTTGCTTGATGAAGACACAAGAGAGGGCTTCTCAGTGGCTGCAGCCACCCTCCAGAACTCCCTCCCATGGGAGGCTAGACTGGCCTCTTCCCTGTTCTTCTTTTGCTTTCAGGCAATATTTTTGTTGTTTAAGCAGCTTTTAATATGTAACTGCACCAGGGAGGCTTTATTATTAGGTTATGTGTAGTATTTATTTTTAAACTTTTGCATATTTTTAAAAAAACGATATAGTTTTAATTGGGGCTGTACAGAACGCCCCGTCAGGGGTGGCCTACATCTGCCCCTTTCCCCACTGGATTGGGGCCAGAGCAGTCTCACAGACAGCACAATCCACCACTTTTCCACGCCACAGAAAAGCCGACAAACACTGCTTCTCTGTGGCGTGGAAAAGGGGTGTCCTTGGGGCAGCTGCAGCCTTTCTCCCTGGCACTGTGCTCACGGCAATCTGGCTGCTGAAATGCACACAAAAGTGGCACCTGTTATGGTGCCACGACAAAAAGGAGCTGCCTAGAGCACCTCCTTTGCTTTGGTGCCACAACCAGGAAGTGGTGCCCTTGTGACGCCACTTTCTGTGCGCCCCGTTTGGGTGCTCAGCAGTGCTGCCAGCATCATGGTGGCCCCCGTGTGAACAGGGGGCCGCCATGATGCTGTTGCCGCCACCATGGACTAGGGTTGTATAGCGTGCAGTTGCTCCGCTGCCGTGCAACCCTAGTAAGGGGCCAAGCCAGCGCAAAACGCTGGTCTATACAGGCCCATTGTGACAATTTTGAGTGTTTTTGAAATTATATAGGTGGATTTTGGTTGGTTTCTTTCTGTAAGTCCCATTGAGTCCTACTCTGGCAGAAGGGGGGCATCTAAAATAAATAAATAAATAATATATGGAATCCTGGGATTTTCTTTTCTTTCAGGCTTCTCTCATGCTAAGAGGACAATGAGGAGGCATCTTCAGACCAGTGGTTTCCATGATCAATAAAATAAAATAATCTTGCTTGCTTTAATCTTTTCAATAAAAGATGGATCCAAGAGGCTTGTTACCCCCTTGGATCCTACTTCTAAGGGAACTTGTGAAAATTTCAGCCAATTGCTCTGGAGGTGTAATTTCAAGCCAAAACGAAAAACCCCAAGAGATCCTGCGTAGGGCTGGTTTTTTTCAATATGCTTCAGCTGATGCATTGTTTTTTCTTGTAGGCTAACAGCGTATGTAGTGAAGGTCTTTGCCATGGCTTCCAAAATTGTACCTACTATTTCAGAAGACATTGTCTGTGGAGGTGTGAAGTGGCTGATTCTAGAGAAGCAAAAACGAGATGGGGTTTTCATTGAAGATGCCCCTGTGATTCATGGAGAGATGGTGGTATGCTTTCTTTCTGATAGTTCTGCAGTAATAAATAAATAACCAGAGTTTTTTTTTATACCCAGAAGAACGTAACATAGGAATTAAGGAACTGATTGTATTGTACCAGAGAGGCATAATGTGTGAACAAAAAGCAAGGAACTACCATAGGAATAGTAACAGAGTATGATGGCAAAGAGAAGACAAAACTAGAGAGGTTCAAGGAAGGGAAAGATAAAGTAGGTTTCAAGGGGAAAAGAAGACCCAATCACCAGAAAACAGAAGGCTGCTTCAGATGTAGGGAAGAGCATAACAGAGGGGGAGAAGAGAAAAATTAAAGGAGATTATCACACTTACTAAAAAACTGACTGCTCCCCAACAGGATACAGTCAGGTTGCGGATTGCTACACGATATTGTTGGACTTAATTCACTGCTAATTCTGCTGGGCAGTTGCAAACTGGCTGCATCCTGTGTCCCAGCCATGCTTCAGAGGCCATTTTTCCAAGATGGCAAGCTCCCGTTTTGTAAAAGCAGCCTCCGAAGTGCACCTGGAACCTGGGATGCAAATAGGTTGCAATTGCCCAGTGGAATCGGCGGAGAATTAAGTCTGATAGTACCCTCCAGCAGCCCGCAATGCAATGTATCCCATTGGGAAGCAGTCAGTTTTTTATTAAGTGTCATACTCTCTAAAATGTAACACTGAGGAGGATTTATGGAAGAGGAAGAAGAGTACTCAAAAACGTAGGAAAAGATGAGACATAGGATAGAGGCAGTTGTAGAGAAATGAGGAGCTTTAGCAACAGTGAAGTTGATTTAACCTGGTGCAACCACATGGCTTCTTTCAAGGGATTTTCAGATGATATAGACAAAATAGTCTTCCATTTGTAATTTTGCTGTGTTTGTGTAATGTTTCTTCCAAATTGTTCTTATCATGGAAAATCTATTAAGAAATAGTTGCTCAATGTCTTTTGAATGATAGTTTTAGAAGCCATCCTGCTGGAACCACCACTATGTTGTGGTTGTTGATGGAAAATTAATTGTCACTGGTATGTGGGACCGCTGGAGGAACTGCAATAATCTCAAATAATGTTGAAGCTTGCTTATTTCAAATGCCATCCATTTCTTACAGTGACTGGTGGTGGCTTCTGTGTCAGTAAAATGTTCTTAGTCTGAATTCTGAAGAAACTCTCAGAGGTGCGAGATCTGTTCAGAGGATAAAATTTAAAGTTTGGCTACTGCATTTAGTTTCTGCTTTCTTCCCTTCTCTACTTCCTTTTAGGGAGGCTATATGGGTGCTGAACCAGAGGTGTCATTAACAGCTTTCGTCCTGGTTGCATTGCTGGAATCCCAAAGCTTCTGTGGAAAACATGTCAATGTAAGTACATCTGTAGTGAGAATGATTAAGAGAGATGGTTATTTATAATATAATTAGATTCCTCATTCTTTTCTGCATTGTCATTTTTCTTTCTTTATTAATCTATCCATTAGCCCACCTTCAGTGTTGTGACTTCTCAGGATGCAAGAGCAACCCAATCAGTTGCATCCTCCATTCAAAGCAAGGGAGGGAATCATGCAGTCCTTGTGTAGCCCTCCAGATGTTGTTGGGCTATAATGCAGAGTATTCCTCATTGTGCTGTTGGAATTTGTAGTCCAACCACATCACATGGCTCCCACTCCTGTTGTAAAGTGTTTTTTGTTGCTTTTAATGTGTTACTCAAACACTCCTATCCTCCAAGAATTATTAGACCATGATTTGGGGTGAGTCAAAAGAAAATGAGCGGTAAAAGACAGCAGTAATGCCTGGGGGTTGTAGTGGGAATTTTGGATAAAAATATTGGAGAGGTCTTATGGGTAAGTGGCATTGCTTTTTTGCTTGCTTGCTTGTTTTCATTATGGTTTATTCCCTCCCCTCCCCATGAATCTCCTGTCTGTAGACTTGCTTGGGGCATTTGGTGGGGAGGAAATTAAAAATCACCAACTGACCCTCATGGAGAGAAATACAATGTGGCCAGGAGGAAGTTCACCCCATGTTGTTGCTGTGTACCTTCAAGTCATTTCAGATTTATAGCCATCCTAAATTGAACCTATCATCGGGTTTTCTTTTCCAGGCTTGTATAGAGGGGGTTTGCCTTTGCCTTCTTCTGAAGCAAAGAACCGTATCACACGGGAGGCAAAGTGCCCAAATCCCATCGATAAATGGGCCAAAAAGTGACTGATTTTGCCTACTTTCTGCATTGGTTAATGTTCCCAGATTTAAATCCTGTTTATCAACAAGATTTAGGCACTCCCCCCCCTCCCAAGTGATAAGGTCCTAAGAGAATGTGACTTGCCCAAGGTCATACAGTAGTTTTCCGTGGCTCAATGGAGTTGAATGCTGGTCTCCAGACACCCAGTCCGCTGTTGAAACCATTGCACCATGCTGGTGTTCACTAGGCCACACTAACCCACTCAAAATAGACAAAATGCCCTTCTCCTATTTCGCTTTAATAGGGAAGCACGTTGTTGACTAACATCTCTTTAATGCCTTAAACAGGCTTAGAGCCAGCTACTCCCAGCCACCGCTATACATGTCTCCATCTGCTGCAGACATTACATAGGACTCTTTCATACAAGGCTAAATTGGAAGTATAATTTAAGGTCAATTCAAATGCAATCATGGGTTTTATGTTATTGCAAATTAACTCTTCGCACGCAAATTTGGGCAAGAGGGAAGCCAATTCGAATGCAATCATGGGTTTTACCTTATTGCGAATTAAAGCTTCGCATGCAAATTCGGGCAGGAGGGGGTTATTTTCGGGTAATGGGAAGTAATTCCGAACGGAGCAGAGGTTCATGTAAATTCGCTAAACAAGCGAATTTACATAAATCCGCATTGGCTCCATTCGGAGTTGGGAGAAATTCCTCCCCGTTTGAAAGAGTCCATAGTTATAGCATTATGATTCCACTTTGACTGCCAGGGTTCCATCCTATAAAATCCCAGAGTTTGCAGTTTAGGGAGGGACACTGAGAATGTTCAGACAGAGGATTTCTCTGGTCCCTCTGACCAAACTATCACAAGAAAGCAGGATTCCAATGAATCTTAATTTAATTACACTCTCAATCTCCATGTTGTTCATATCCAATTTTCACATCCAAGTGAATCCAATAGAGCTGCCCCCAAACTTCTCATCACTTAGAAGTGAAGACCTAGCAATAATTAAGATTCTACAGTTAACAACAAACTGGCCAGGCATAAAATCCCACCAATTTAGTTGTGTAGAATTGCTCAGAGAAGGAAGGAAATGGCATCTGGGTATTATAGCAAGTACTGTTGGCAACTGGTAATGACGTGTGTGTGTGTGTGTGTGAGAGAGAGAGAGAGAGAGAGAGAGAACTGCTCACACATCTGAGGAGTATGCAGCCAGCACATCATCTGACCCCTCTGGCATTTCCCAAACAATGGGGAACATTTTGTGTAGGTTGGTCGAGAATGGTTCTTTGTGAGAGTTTAGCCCCAATGTGATGCAGGCCAATTGGTTTACATCAAATGTTTGAAAACTGCTTGCCAAACACTCCTAACATGTGGATACTTTGCTTCTCTCCCCCCTCCATCCCAATCATCTTTGCAATGCAGGTTCTAGATGGCAGCATCAACAGAGCTGCTCACTATTTAATGAAGAAATATAACACATTGGAAAGACCTTACACCACAGCGCTGACAGCCTACGCTTTGGCCCTAGCAGGGCGGTTGAAAGACGATAGGGTACTCATGGCCGCATCAACAGGTACCTTTGCAGCAGTGCACTGGACAGGAGCAAAATGACAGCCAGTTCTTGTTAGCAGCAGCAGCCAAGGCAAAAACTACATATAGGCTGCCCTGTGTGAAGTGATAATTTGCACTGCAGAAGTCATATGAGATAATGTGTGGAAATTGATCTAGGACACATTCTTATTCCTAGTGGCCAGCTGGCTAGGATGGAAAGAAGAGCACTCCCTGCCTTGTTTTCATTCTGCTGTTATGGCTTGTTCAAAGGGTGCACTCAGTTAATCCTTCATGACTCAGAGGATCCTTTTGTCTTGAATGTTTAAATCAAATTAGCCTCTTGCCAAACTCCTTGTTAGAGCAATTGAAAATTATGTGAAATATCTACTTATGTCCAACAAATTCAGGTATTTCTGAGAGAATTGCCAAGTTAATATTAGCTGAAAAGAAACAGTTAATTCAGTGATTCCCAAACACTGGTCTTCCAGGTGTTTTGGTCGTCAGCTCCCAGAAGCCTCAGTCATCTTGGCTGAACATCTGTGATTCTGGGAGATGAAGTCCAAAGCACATGGGAGGCCAAATTTTGGGAATCACTGAGTTAACTGAAGGGTACCCCCCCCCCCCACCGCCAGCCTTAGATATCATGAAATGATAAGTTAGGTGCTTTCCAGGCATTGTCAGTTCTCTCTGTTTTGTTTTTGTATATCTTTTTAATGTTTTTATCTGACAGCATTGGCATTCTAGCAGCTTTTCCAGTGAGTGAGTAGGAGACTGATGATATTTTAAGAGAAACTCGGGAGAATTCGGAAGTTAGGATAATGATCTCACATGCCTTCAAGAGCTATTCAGTCAAGATCTCATCGTCCATATTTAGGTGGGAACCGTTGGGAAGAATATAATGCTCGCACCTACAACATTGAAGGCACCTCCTATGCCTTGCTGGCCTTGCTGAAAATGGAGAAGAATGATAGCACTGCTCTCATAGTCAAGTGGTTGACAGAGCAGAGGTTTTATGGTGGAACATATGCACAAACCCAGGCAAGCATTTTACTTCTGTTGTTCTGGAAGTTGCATTGTCTTTTCAAAGGATGTCTTTCATTTCAGGCTGTATGAAGATGAACTGGTTCTTCTGCTTCAGTCTGCAGGCAGTGCCTTTATACAGAACAATTCCTTGCACATATAGAACTCGTATGTCATGGAGATAGGATTGATGACAGCCTTTCCCCTGACATATTACTTTTATATGCAGGAATTTTTCATATGGAGATGCATTTATACTCTCATCAAACCTGTCCAGCTGCACTATTAAATGGTACAGTACAGCCACAGGGACAGCTTGACCAGATGGAGAGTCAAACAACAGGCTACTTTTCAGCCACCCTTAACGTGAGCTGTCTTGGTTTGGGAAGGGGTGTTGTGCAGCTGAAAAAGGAAGAGAGAAAGTGAGTTCTTCCTCTCCATCATCATAGAGACACCTGTATGATTCCTGCAAGGTGAATAGGTAGCAGCTTTGAAAGAGACATTTTGCATCAAAATGACGAAGGATTGAGGCCTCCCTTAGTGCTATAGTTTGAGTCAAAACCATGGCTTCCCATGCCTGAGATTAACTTCTTCACTGGATGCCCATCAGTTTCTGGGCCTAGCACAAGGTGTTGGTCATCACATTTAAAGCCATAAATGGCTTGGTTCCAACCTTGTGCACTGAGGTCCAAGAGGAATTTATTGCAACCCATAAATACTTGGTTGTCCAAAACCACCCAGAGGACCTTTTTGGCAACAGCTCCCAGATTAAGGAACGGCCTGCCAGACGAGATCTGGCATATTACCACCTTAAATTAAAAACGCTGTTAAGATGGATCTCTCTTCCAGCAGGCCTTTCCTGTATAGATATCCAGCCAGCCTGATTTCTGCTGCAATCCACTGTTTGTGTTGTAATTTATCATTTTAAGTTATGTTTTTAAATCGTTAACTGTTTACTTGTATTTTAAGGAGGGTGGGTGTGGGAGCCGCCCTGGTTGCGTTACACAGATGGGCGGGATAATAATAATAATAATAATAATAATAGTAATAAAATGGTTTGAAGTTAAAAGGAGGGTAGATTTCTGACTGAGCATTAGAAAGAATCTCTTAACAGTAAGAGCATTTTGTCAATTGCTAGAAAAGGTCTCCATCTTTGAGGCCTCAAGCCCACTGCTTTATAAACCAGTTCGCTAATCAGTTTGAAGTGGTTTAAATGACCCTTGTTCGCACTTGAGCCTAATCATTGAAGTAGTTTGACAAGAGGGGCTAGACCCATTCAACACACGTCTTTTTGACATTCATTTTTTTCTGCATCTTTTGAAATAAATCAATTCATTGCAAGTGTAAACAAGATGCAGATTGGAATTGATTTCCTATGATGTGATCAGCGATCAGCAACCTGCTGAAGAAGGTCCATTTTGAATCGATTAATTGAATCTATTATTAATCAATTGAATCGATTAATTAATTAGTGAACAACAAGTGGGTGATTTTAGAACAAGAAAATGTGATCGGGACAAATGTAGTGTGAATGAGGCTCCGCTGTCGAACTGATCCATTGAGTCAGATTGCAAACTGAATTATTTGTAAGTGGGAATGAGGTCTGAATGTCTTCAGAAAGAGGCTAGACAGCTACTTGTTGGTGATGTTTTAGCTGGAGATCCTGCACTAAACTTGAATCAGTTTGGGGCTTGAATCAGTGTCCCATAAGGTCCCTTCCAACTCTGTGCTTCTGTATCTGGTCCCCCAACTATAAATCCATGAATGTTTAACAAAGCATGCCTAAAAGCATGAACTGCTCTCAGTCCTCTCCAATTCCCTGGTAACCATTGTTACCAGATTTTGGCTGCCTATTCACTTCCTGGTAAACTGGCCTCACTTTCTTCCTGCCATTTCAGGCAACCATCATGGTGTTCCAGGCTCTTGCTGAGTATGAGATCAAGATACCTACACATAAAGATCTGAAAATGGATGTTGCCATCAAATTGCCCGAACGTCAAGAACCAGTTCATTTCAGAATTGACTACAAGAGTGCCCTTCTGGCCAGAACAGCAGAGGTATAGCCTTCCTTTGAGCAAGTTTTATTTATTATTTACCTATTGCTTATCTAAATGAATTTTACCCATTGTTTCTGTTCTGGAAATGGTTGTTTATTTTTTGTTTGAATTTGTAACCCGCTTATTGGAAGGGATGGCAAGAGCTAACACTACATAAGGTTCAGTGAAACCAGGAATCTGAAAAACTGTGTTTCCCCAAAAATAAGACACTGTCTTATATGTATTTTTCTTCAAGAAGACACACTATGTCTTATTTTCAGGGGATGTCTTAGTTACTTTCCCCCAAGGTGGGGATTGGGGTGGAAGGAAAGGGGGAAAAGTCAGTGTGGCCAATGCTGCCAGAAGTTGGCACCATCACAGGCATTCTCCCAAAGGAGTGAGAACCCCATTCCCTTCCCCTTCTTTTCCATGCTGGGCATACAGAGAGAAATACTGGTATGTCTCCCTATATGCCTGATGCGGAACAGACAGGGCTGGAACAGGACGGGGCTCTCACTCCTTTGGGAGAACACTGCTGAGGTCGCCCCAAGTCCCCGATCGGGGACCTCAGGCAGAATAGGCAGCCTTCTCCCAAAGGCTTTCCCCGAAAGTAATGAGACCCCCCTTCCCTTCAGGCCAATCGCCATTAAAAGATTTACAGAGGAGCTAAAGGCTAGAGGCTTTATGATCAAAACAAAAACTGGAGATAAGGGGGCTTGCCTTGGAACTGCCGTGAATTTGGGTGTAATTAACCCATAATTTTATAAATGGACAGTAGTTTGACTGGAATAAGAAAAAAGCACTGTTAACTGTTTTAAAAAGCACTACTAATTGTTTAAAAGTGAAGACGAGAGGGGAAAAAAAGCTGGGAGAAGACGGAGTAAATGTCAAAAAGGCAAAAAAATACAAGGGGGGATTTGGACGAGAGGAGAGAGAGAGAGAGAGAGAGAGAGAGAGAAAGCCGACCCTTCAATACTCCTGTTGACGGCACTTCTATTCAATTGGTTCAGCAAGCCCACCGTCTTGGTTTCATTTTTGATTCCTTTCTGTCGTTTATTCGCCAGATTCAGGCCACCGCCAAGAGCTGTAGATTCTCTCTCTATAACATTGCTAAAATCCATCCATTCCTCTCAGCCTCCACTGCCAAGACTCTGGTCCATGCCCTAGTGGTCTCACGACTAGATTATTGATAATGTAACCAGTTTTCTCCCTGTTCCCAGAATGTTTTTGAAAATGGTGCCTGGCAAGTAATCCAAAATTACTTTGGGTTACAAAATTACAAAGTCATGTCGACTCTGATTTTTCAGACCAAGCTCAATGAAGATTTCACTGTGCAAGCCTCAGGCAAAGGAAAAGCAACTATGACCGTTTTGACAGTGTATAATGCACAGATGAAAGAAGATCCTGCTGAGTGCAAGAAATTCAACCTTGAAGTTAGTGTTGAACCCCTCCAGCTGAGTAAGTCTGAATGGTAACTCAGTTCTGACAGACACACACAAGATTAACTGAAACTTTAGCAACATTATTTTTATAGTGTTGATCTGGATGATGTATACATGTGATGAACAAGATGCTCCACTTTGTCTGTATGCCTGAATTTTTTTCAATTTTTGATTTGCTCTTCAGGGTTCTGTGCTTCTAGTATTTATGTTCATTCTTACAGGCTGAACAAATTGTCCAAAGGTCAAAGGCCTGCATGCTACATGATGGGGTGGGCTCCCATCACTAGTCTCAGCTCCCACCAACCTAGCAGTCTGAAAACATGCAAATGCACATAGATTAAAAAGTACCACTGTAATGGGAAGGAAACAGGGTTCTGTGCAGTCATGCTGGCCATTTGACCACAGAGTCATTTTCGGACAACACTGGCTCTTCAGCTAAGTGACAGAGATGAGCACTGCTTCCTACAGTTGGTTACAACTCGACATTCATATCAGGCAAAACCTTTACCTTACCTTACAGGCTAGGTTTTTAAAAATCCAGATTACTAATTAAAGGGGACATCCTGAGGCCCCATAATGAAGTGACCTTGTTTATACTCTGAAAACATTAATATAGGAACTTAAATAAATGGATAGTAATATGGGTGCAGTGGTGCAAACTCACCATTTAAAAACTCAGCTGGGGCAGAGAGAAAGAGAGAGAGTGCATAGGAGAAAAAGGAAAGGGGAGAGGAAAAAAGAGGGAAAAGTAAAGGCAAAATTAGTTCTTTTGTGGGGCTTTCAGGCTATGTGGCCATGTTCTAGAAGAGTTCCTTTCTGATGTTTTGCCAGCATCTGTGGCTGGCATATTCAGAGAGTGTTTACCTGGGAAAAGATTGGATATATATATCCTGTGTGACCCTGGGAAGGAAGGAGTTATTTGCAAATGTATTGTTCTGTTGCTAATGGCAGTCCTCTGGGTGGGAGGATATGCAAACAAGGATTAATGTCTGCTAACTGGTGCTCATTGTTTGCTGGGAATCCCCTGGCCTGTCAGCCAGAAAAATCAGCAGTAGCAGAACATACTATAACCCATCCTGGGCATAAAATGCTATTTGAAAGCACTGAAATTCTAGACCATGCCAACAACTACCATGTCAGAATGCACAGGGAAGCCATTGAAATCCACAAACACCTGGACAATTTCAACAGGAAAGAGGAAACTCTGAAGGTAAACAAGGCTTGGCTACCAGTCCTGAAGAGCAGCAAGGTTAAGATTCAACCAATGGAAATGAGAAACAGCCTAAGGCCAGGAGTTCGAGAGTCTAGGGGCAACCACAGAAAATGCCCTCTCTCATGTCCCCAACAACCATGCTTGTGATGGTTGTGGGATGGAGAGAAGGGGCTCTTCAGAGGATCTTAGGCCCCAGACTGGTTCATACAGGGAGATATTGTCTGACTAATAGCCTGGACCTGAGCCATATAGGGCCATATATGTTATAACCAGCAATTTGAGTTGTGCTTGAAAACAAACTGGCAGCTAGTGGAACTGTAACCTGTCCCTGTTAATAATCTGGCTGCAGCTCTTGGGATCAGCTGAAGTTTCCGAACACTCTTCAAAGGCAGTCCCAAGTAGAGCACATTACAGTAGTCCAAATGGGATGTAACCAAGGTATGTACCACCGAGGCATAGTCTAGCATTTCAAGGAACGGACACAGTTGGTGCACAAGTTTTAAATATGCAAAAGCACTCCTGGTCACTGCAGAGACCTGGGCCTCCAGGTTCAGAGCTGATTCCAGGAGTACCCCCAAATTGCAAACCTGCATCTTCAGGGGGAGTGTAACCCCATCTAACACAGACTTTGTCAATCAATGCTGCTTGGACAATCAATGTCCAATCTGTTCAGCATGGATTTTGTGTGAATACTGATACTTTCCCTTTTTGTCTTAACAATTTCTAGGCCAGAAGGAACTAAAGGGATCCCTGCAAGCTATCAACATCAGAATCTGCACAAGGTAAGAGTGTGTGGTTGGATCATAACTGGAAGTTCAGATGAATAATTAGGAGGAGCAGGAATTACTGCTTTAAAAGGAACTAGCTGGTTGACTATTTCCCCAAATGATTTCTATTTTCACAAATTTGAGTTATTTTGAGTTTGATTAGCAAAACAGTTGAATATATCCTACTTCCAGTCTGCACTGATTGAAAAGGAATACATTGGGGCTTTACAGTCTGTAGGTGCCCAAAGAAGCGCCAGAATGGTGCCAGGGCTGCCTCACCACCAGCACCCTAGGCACCCTCCAGCGGCGCCATGATGTTATCATGGCACATGCATATGGACAGCGCCATTTTAAAATGGTGCTGTCCATACATGCTAGGCTTAGGGAGGGTGTAAATGCTGCACCCTCCCTAACCCTAATCCCGCTGCACAGACGGCCCTTTTGGGCCATCTATATCAGGCCATCAGAAGCCAAAAGGCTACAGTTGAAGAGCTCCATTTTTTTCACTGAAGATGATTAGCCATCACCTTTACTTTGTATGTGTGCTATGCACAGGATTATACCACTTTGCCTAAAACAGGGAATGGATGTGTATATTCACTTCCAGGTGTTAATAGACTGCTGCCCTCACCATCCCTTATTATAGGATGTTATGCTTAAGGCTAATGAGAGCTGTAGTCCATTGTATCTGAAAGGGCATATACCATATTCTTTACTGTGGCCTAGCAGATTCTAGTCTACAATGGAGGGAGCAAATGAAGAATGGACACAGGTTTTAAAGTGGTGCAGGATTTCTCCTTTGATGTGATGACCAATTTACAATTTGCAATAGGCAACTATGTAAAAGCTCAATTTCTGCTCATCCGCTTGTACATTTTTCAAGTTTTCCAGCTTATAAAAATAATGATGCTTGACACACATGCACAGATGTAGACATTTGATAAGTCTTTACAGAATTATTTTGGCAATGAAGGACAGAAGTGATTCTGTAGGCACTAGTCAATAAGCATGTGCTAGATCTCACTTTTCATCTCAAACTTTGAAGCTTACAGAACTAGAACAAATCTATTATTAAGCAATTTTTCTGGGCCATTTTCTCTCTGCTCCTGATTCTAGGTATCTTGGTGAAGTTGATGCTACAATGTCAATCATTGATGTCTCCATGCTCACTGGTTTTGCACCTGATGTGAATGACCTTAAAAGGGTATGTGAGCTTTGCTTAATACAGGAAATGGCTGCTTAACTTACCCTTTGAATGTATTGGGTTTGAAAATTTCCTGGAGTCAATAAAAAGCTTTTCACCATGGAAATTAAATCTGTACAGAGAGACAGGTTTAGGATTAATTCTAATAGCCACCAGTTGGTTAATTTCCCCCCAGCCAATTTCCTACATTATAATAAATATTTTATTACTACATGGGGCTACCGTCGTGCTTGGTCCGGAAATTACAATTAGTACAGAACATGGCAGCCAGAGTAATGTCAGGAACATCGAGGAGGGACCGCATTACCCCGGTACTGAGATCCCTCCACTGGCTGCCTATTAGCTTCTGGACCCAGTACAAGGTGTTGGTTATCACCTTCAAAGCCCTAAATGGCTTGGGCCCAAGCTATCTCAGGGACCGCCTTCTCCCAAACAATCCTCCCCATGCACGCCGGTCCTCTGGGAGGAATTTACTGCAGCCTCAAAAATCTAGGCTCTCGGCTACCTCCCAGAGGGCTTTTTCTGTTGTTGCCCCCAGATTGTGGAACGACCTGCCGGACGAGATCCATCAACTGACATCTTTAGACAGCTTCAAAAAGGCTGTCAAGATGGATCTCTTCCGGCAGGCCTTTCCAGGATAGATAATCCCGGCTTCAGGAACCCCTCCTAAAAGGAGCTCCCAAATCCTCCTGAAGATCTGATGTAATTGCTGCTATTGTTTGATTGCTATTGTATTTTTAAGAAGTCTTTTTAATTGTTGGATTTTAATCTGTAATTGATTTAATAACTTTTTAAGGGGGAGAGGGAACTATTTTGATGTACTGTACTGTACTTTTTATTGATGTTAGCCGCCCCGATTGATCTCAGAGGGGCGGGATATAAATAAATTTTATTATTATTATTATTATACAAAATAATAAAAGTTAACTTTTATTATATAGTCTATTTTTATTTTTATAGTACTATAAGTCACTACAGTGCAACAATTAATCATGAGCCAGAGGAGAGAAACAGGAGGGAAAACAGAGGAGACTTTCCACATTACTGCACTACATTCTTATAGTGCTGCTATTCCACTTTTACTGCTCTTGTTGCGTTCTGAGGTTTATAGTTCAGTGAGGCCTAAGAGCTCTCTGGCTGAGAATTCTAAATGCCCCTCCTAAATGCTTCATTTGAAATGAAAAACCAATTCTGTCCTTGAGGAATAAACCATGTACCAACAATGTTTCTTGACCTTTTTTTAAAATGTTTAGCTTTCTGAAGGAGTCGACAGATATATTGCCAAGTTCGAAATTGACAAAGGCTACTCTCAAAGGGGGAACCTCATCATTTACTTGGACAAGGTAAAGGCTTATGGAGGAGTTCTGTGGGACAGCTATAGTTTAGAAACACAGCTAGGCAGACTCCGGTGTGTGTAAAAGCAAGGATTATGAATTAAAATGATGAGTCAGAGCTAGGAAAAGTGACTTTTTTGGATTGCAGATCTCAGAGTCCCCCCAAACAGTAAAGCCAACATATTTTCTGGTTCTGGGATTCTGGGGTTCTAAAAACTAACATTTTCAAACTCTGGGATGGAAATGTTTTTTGAATTATATTTTTCTCCTTCTTCAATGTCACAACAAGCATTTTGTCTTCCTATAGCCTTTCCCATCATAGAGCTGCATGGGAGGGAGAAGTCACAACTGCTGGAACACTGTTCTTCATAAAACTTAAATATAAGATGATCCCTGAGTTTAATTATAACTCAGTGAGCTATAGTATTGGAAGCACCTCTTCCTGGCCAATTGTCTTTTGTGGAATTTCCCCTGTCCCTCACCCATATCTGGTTCCACCAAGTGTATGTATACGTGACTTCAAACCACCTGTCCACATATGTTGACCCCATGAGTTTCATAGGATTTTCTTAGGCAAGGAACTTTCAGAGGTGGTTTCGCTAGTTCCTTCCTCTGAAATATAGCCCACAGCACTTGGTATTCATTGGTGATCCCCCATCCTAGTCCTAACCACGGCTGACCCTGCTTAGCTTCCAAGTTCAGACAGGATCTGGTACCACAATATTGTGTGATTATTGGCCACCATGACTAATGATGATGTCTGAATCTGTCCCATTATGTTGAGTTCACTGTTCAGGAATAAAAAAAAAAATGTCTGAAAATGCAAGAAATTGTCGATCATCTGGTACTTGGTAACACACATTTCCATACACTACACCCTACTGTCATGGTGGGGCCTGCTTAGAATTGGTAAGAGTGTGATATTTGTCAAGAAACATTTGATGGGGCACAATATATGCCCAAAGTGCCAGGCTCAGTGCTGTTCCACATGCTTGATTTGACAGATTATTGTTGGCAAGACTGAATTGACATTCTAATCTACTGGGTTTTGTTATACATGGGGCATTCCTGTTATGTCATTGAGTCCCATAAACATTGGATTCCCATGTTAAGAAAAAACCTGATCCTTGGGTTGTCCTGTCAAAAATGAACACCCAATAGGAACAAAATTGCAGAATAATTTCCTCAAGAAAGCTTGGGAAATATGTGGCTGGAGTATAAGGGGTGGGGGAAATTGCCTCCCTTGTCAGGCTGGCACCAAAAGACTTGTTTTCTCTTTTCTCTGCTCATCCCAGGTCTCTCACTTAAAAGATGAATGTCTGCAATTTAAAGTTCACCAGTTCTTTGAAGTTGGTCTCATTCAGCCAGCTTCAGTGAAGGTCTACAGCTATTATAATCTAGGTAATGGCTGCTACAGTTGTTCCAGTGAATTCAGCACAGGGGAGATCAGTCAAATGGCACAAAACCCAGTTAGGACTTGGCAGACAGTTACTTGAGAAGGCTTCCTTCTGTCCCCTTCGTATATGTTTGCAGAACTGAAAAGTGATTCCCCTGAAAATGGAAAAATACAATAAAAAAGAATCAGGGACCCCCACAAACACTCTGCTTAACTCTTCGAACAGCATTCATGTCCAACAAGAACTTTTTTGCCCTAACACACCAGATGTAAATTTCTACCATAGTGCAGGAAATAAAACCAGGACAATTTGTTTTATGGTTTCCTTTGCTTCAGCACAGGGTTTGCATGTGCATGAGGAGGTCAGAAGAAAGCTATTGAAGTGTGGGCGGATTTGGAAAGTAGATTCTGCCTTGGATTTTGGGGTCAGGATGGGCAAACCCAAATTATTTGTCCCAGCCCCATTGCTCCACTAATTGGATAGGTGCAATCCCATCATAGACCAGGGAGGACCAGCTGGTGGACTCTGGAGTTTCAGTCTGGCCCTCAAAGTCATTCTACCTAGCCCTATCAATGTCAGCCAAGGCATTATGAAACCCTTGCTCCCACGTTCTCTTATAACTTTGAACTGAATCCTGATGTCATTCTACATTGTCATTTTACATTGAGCCCAGCAGTTGCCATTACAAAATACACTTCTAGAACCCAGACCATAGCACTGAAAACAGAAAGCAGAATGGGGTTGTCTCTACTCAAGGTGATGCTATCACTCTCTCCTTTCTAATGATTGCTTAAAGAACTTGTTCAACCTGCCAGTCCTTTAATTGGGTTCCCATTACATAAGGTAAAGGGACACAATGGCTGAATGGTTAGGATGCTGACTCTGATGATTGCAAGATTGGCAGATTGGCAGTTTGAGGCCCAAGTGCTGTGAGATGGAGTAAGCTCCCATCACTAGTCCCACTTCTGCCTACCTAGCAGCTTGAAAAAATATAAATGTGCAAGTAGATAAATAGGCAGTCATGCTGGTCGCGTGATCACAGAGTTGTCTCTGACAATGCCGGCTCTTCAGTTTAGTAACGGATATGAGCACGACCCCCTACAGTCAGACATGACTTGACAACCTTGTCAAAGGGGAAACCTTTACCTTTATTACATAAAGTCACAGTGATAAGCTTCTAATATTTCCATTGGGAGCAATAGGTTTTCCCATTCCCTAAGTCTCCCCTTAGAAGAATTTTCCAAGTGTGCAGGTTCCTCCCTGTGAAGTAAAGGACACCTCTTTCCACTCCTCCATTTCAGATGAGCAGTGCACCAAATTCTACCATCTGTCTAAAGGAAGTGGCCTCCTCAGTAAGATATGCCATGGAGATGTTTGCCGATGTGCAGAAGGTAAGGTGGAGTGGGAAATGCTACTTTTGATAATCCAAAAGCAAGATTTGGGGGGGGGGGGGGCGAGAGGACAAATGTATCAAAATTGGACTATTGTAGTATTTGTGGTTTTTGGTTTAAAGACTGTAATCTAGAATGTATCTATGAGAGCAGATGCCAAACTGATCTCCTCCAGACATTTTGAATTACATTGCAATTGTCCTGCACTTTCAACTATGCTGAGCTGAAAATGTTTATACGGATCATGGTTGAGGAAGGGCACTTTTTCAGCTGTATGTACCATATATACTCAACTATAAGTTGACTTCATCTATAAGTCAAGGGCACGTTTTGGGGCCAAAATTATGAGTTTTGCTATGATCTGTGGATAAGTCGAGAGTAAAACTTAGCGGGGCATATAGCAAAGGATCTAAAGGATGAAGCAAAGAAAAACAATGTCAAAGAACTTACAAAATTCCAGCAGACATAACTCCTTGTGTTTACTCTTAAGGCTGGATGGATTACAAAGTAAAGGGAGCTCACTTCTTCATATATTATACTCTTGCTTTTTTTAATCAGGAGATGGTTCCTTCTTTTAAATAAGAGTTAAGATACAGTATTTACATTGACCCATGGATAAGTCTACACAGGTTTTTGAGGACAATTTTTGACCTAAATTTCTATGCAGTAGGTAATGAAAAAAACTTAGCAAAGTCACATAAAATGAATTAAGATTTTGTTGGCACTCCAGTAATTCCTTTTGTTAAAAACACTGTCTTGTGGCACCTTAAACACTAGCAAACTTTGACCTGAAACAGATGGGCAGAAAGAGGCACCCTGGCGCCGTGATTAGGGTTAGGGAGCGTGCAGCATTTGCATGCTCCCAAACCCTAACACGTAATAGCGCCTGAGTCATTATGTAATGCCGTTTAGATGGCGTACGTAATGGCGCTGCCGGAACTGCGCAGCTTCTAGACGGAGCTGCGCAGTTGTGGCGGGGTAAAGGCGCCCAATGGTGCCTTTGCTGTGTATTGCGCCACAATTGCGGCACTAAAAAGGAGCGGGGAAACTTTTTTGCTGTGCAGCTTCACCGCAGCATCTAGCTGTTGCGGCAAAGTTCTGCAGCAAAAAAGGTGGCGCCAGAGCACCATTTTTTTGGCAGTCTGTACCGCTATGGTATTTGGCTTAGGCTTTTGTGGACTGTAGCCCAGATCATCTAATTAATGCAGCATAGTCTTGGAGGGAGAAAGGCAGGCAGGCCACATGTTGTCCTTTTATAGGCGCCCTGAGGATAGAATCCCAAAGTTGGAAGGAGCCTCATGATTGAATCCAACCCCTATGCAGTATGGGATCTCCAGCTAAGGCATCCGTAACAGCCAGCTGTCCAGCCTGTTTTTGAAGACATCCATAGCAGACCCCACCATCTCTCTAGACAATTGGTTCTATTGCCAAACTGCCCTTACTATGAAGAAGTTCTTTCTAGTGTTCAATAAAAATCTATCTTCCTATAAATTCAGATCATTAAACCTGGTCCTACCCTCTGGGGCAGCAACAGTATATTTGAATCCAAAACCTAGCAGATCCAGCCTGAGACACAAGTGGCTTCTGGAGAGCTCATCCATGTTTTTTATTTTCTGTTTTCTTTCTTTCTATTTGCTCTTCTCCCAAAGAAAGCTGTTCCTTGCTCAACCATGTAGAAAAAGATGTTGACCTGCAGATAAGAGTTGAATTGGCTTGCAAACCAGGAGTGGATTATGGTGAGTACACCTTAGATGGCTGAATCCTGTAAATGAGGCAGTGGCACAGCTAGAATATTAATAATAAACATCTGCCAGCCAAAATTCACCATCTGGGGCAGCTATTTTGCATGTTTTTCATGGCAAGACTGGCTGCCTTTCTCCAGCCTCTGCACAATGAACTGCTGCTCCAAAAATTCATCCACAGGAACATTTCTTATGGCCATGTACGCTGCAGCTTGTTGGTGTATTTTGGGCCTTCTGTGATGAGAAACAGAGCAATTCATGTAACTAAGGGTTAGATGTGGAACAAGGAACAGAGTGGATTTACCAGTGACAAAATGCAGTGAGATTTGTTCATTTTTACTGGAACATCATATCATGATTAGGGATTATGTCTCATCAACAGCTAAATTAATTATCGCTTTTGTGAAGAAAAACATATAAACATCTTCAATATTCTGTTTTTAAGTGTACAAAGCCAAGCTGGTTCGAATCGAAGAGGAAAATGGTTATGACAACTACTTCATGAAAGTTCTGGAAGTTATTAAAGAAGGTAACAATGTCAATCTTATAGGAAATGCCATACTAGATAAAAAGCAGGAAGATTTTCTGTAAGCAGCTACTACTTTGAAACCTTATATTTTTGTTGTTATTCATTCTCAAGTCAACTTATGGATGAGAAACCTCCAAGAGCCCTGGTCATCAACTGTTTAGTTCTGTTCTTGCATGTTCAGGGTTGTGGCTTTCTTAACTAAGGAGGAAAATAGACAGAAATGTTATTGCTCTATAGCTGTTGCTCAGCTATTTTTTTCAGGATTTTTTAAAAACAACAACAACCAGATGACGTTTTCCCTTCCATGGAATATTTACAGAAATTTCAAGAAGAAGAAAAAAGAAGCATAATTATTTTGTTCTTCCCTAAAGGCTGGGTTCTTTTTATTTCAAGATAGATTGCAGCAAAATCTTGTTTAAAAATAATCCAGGAAGTGTAGTTAGCTCGAGTTTGTTGTTCTTTCTTCTGATATTGATAATTGGGGAAGCACAGGACATTTCTGCTATAATAATAAGATATTTGAAACACTGTAACTTTAAGAAGAGGCATGCCCATCCTGGTCTACAGAACCAATATTAATACATATATTAATATAATAGTCCTTGATACTGCACATAATGAATGAATTTATTACGGCACATGGCCAGCACCAAAAAACAATAATATATAACATATAACATCAAATATAATGCCACCACACAAAAATAGATACATTATACTCCAACGGAGGTATATATCCTCTATATATGCAAATAGAAGGGAAGAATACCCATAGTTCCCCCCCCATATGATCTCAAATGATTATAAGTCATTGGAATAGATGAATATTATAAGACATTGGCATAGTCGGCTATCCTCATCCCCCAAAACTTTTTCAAGGTTTTCAAAGAAAATTACAAAACTTCGGCATAGTTATATGGTTATCTACAAACAATTTTTCGGAACAATTTGTGTAGCATTATATATAAAATGGTATCGAGATAAAATATGGTCAAAAGATAGTGGCTCATTATGGCCCAACTCTAAAGCATTATTGCTTCATCTGTTTTCTCAGACAGATTTTGAACCCAGAGAAACTGACTTTTGGTCAGCAGATTTATTGCATTCACACTATTGACACTAACTGACCACTGTAAAGATTTGAAATACTGTATCACTTTATGCAGCCCTTTAAAAATTTAGGGCCATGTTCATGATTTGCATCTTTCTGGATCCTATTACATTCTATCCCACTCCTTTATACACACAGATATAAAGTAAATATGCTTTATACTTCAACATTTATTTTCACTTTGTATTGCATCTGAAGAAATGTGTTTATACCCATGAAAGTTCAAGTGAAAACAATAATAAAAACAATTAGTCTTAAAGGTGCTGCCACATTTCCTTTCCCTCCCTCCCTCCCTTCCTTCCTTCCTTCCTTCCTTCCTTCCTCATTCTTATCTCATTAAATGTCTGCATGCAACCTCAAGTTGCAAGAGATCCTAGTAGGACATCAGTGCAAGTTTGCCTTTCAGTCTTTTCTCCCCATGGTTTCCTTCCTCTGCTCCCTTGCCTTCTACCATCAAACACACAAGTACACACACCCTGATCCAAACATTTTCTTTGTTTTGCCTCATTCCTCCAGGGAGTGATCCAAATCCATTTGCCAGCCCTCGCAAGTTTATCAGCCAGATGAAATGCAGAGAAAATCTGAATCTGCAGCGGAACAACGACTACCTGATCTGGGGTGTCAGCACGGACCTGTGGCCTGCAAAGAACGAGTAGGCATTTTATTTCATTGATTTAGTAGACGTATACTTTGCTTTATTTATTTGTTTTATTATTTATTATTATTGCTTTTCAACGATTGGTGCCTCAAAATATCTTGGATTGCATCAAAAACAATATGAAATGTTGCACTGCAATTTTGAGAACCAAAACAATCAACCAAGAGAAGAAGTGATCAAAAAGTTGTCATTTTTCCACAGAAGACTCCTTGTGGTTATACCCAACATTTTTTCAAACATGTAAATGGGACTACAAAGCAGCCTTAGCCTTGAGATTGAGACCCCTTCACTCACAGCAGGAATGGCATGGCATGGTTAATACTAACACATTGGTTATTCCTGTTGCTCAAGGAATACAGAATTTTTCACTTATGTTCATCAGGATTCAAGTGTGTTTTCATAATCCTAAAGCAGTGTACCCCTCAGAAAGGATCCATTCCATCACTGACTTGGGTCCCACATTCTTCTCTTTTACTTTGAATCATTTATAGGGTTGGGAAAATGTTTTTCATTGTGGGCCACTGGAGCTCCATTAAATATTTTTAATGTGATTCTTAAAATGAAAAAAAAAAAGCCTAACTACACTCAAAAGCAGAACACTGAAACCGAGCAAATGTGGCTGTTTGGTTCCCCTCATCCCAACATCAACCACAAAAGCTGGATATATGTTTAGTTTGTAAGGAAGCATTAGTAATGTGGGATCACTTTCACTCATAAGAGGAACAGCCATTTCAGTGGACAGAGAGGCCACTGGGGAAATGGCCATCATCTCCTCCATAGTTGTCCACCTCTGACTACACTGTTGTTTCCAGACCAAAGTCTGATATGTGAGCTGCATGTAGATGTTCATTGCTAAATACTGAAGGATACACATCAAGGAGACCAAAAGATTGTGATAGGGTACTTAGACATGTTTAGGACAGGAATCAAAACAGTACATTCCATGGGCCATATGTAGTTCACCAAGGTCACTTCTGTGGCCCCAGAGACACTCCCCACAGAGCTCTCCAAGCCTTCTGTTGCCAGAAATAAAATAAATCGTGCTCTTGAAAGCCCCTGGGAGACACAATTCTCAGCTAAAAAGTGGCACAGGAGGTAGACTTTTTAAAAAAATGTCAATAGTTATTTTGAATTTCCTAAAATTCCAAATGCACCAGAAGAAGTTTTTTAAAAAAATAAATATAAAAAGAGTTCAAAAAGACATAGCTGTGTTAGTGTCGATAACCAGTATTCAAGGGAATATTGTAGTGCCTTTGAGACAAAACAGAAGTTGGAAGCATGAGCTTTTGTAGATTAGAATCTACTTCCTGAGATGAATGAGAAAGTAGACTGAAGTCTATGGACCTTATCACATCAGGCATTTTGGAGGTATACTCCAAAGGCAATCCGAACACAATCATGAGGTTTCACGTAATTGTGTAATAACTTATCTCACACAATTTTGGGCAATGGGAAGTCATTCTGAACGCAATCATGGGATTTCGCGTAATTGTGTAATAACTTATCTCACACAATTTCGGGCAATGGGGGTTATTTTCGGGTAATGGGAAGTCACTCAGGACACATTCCGAACGCAACAAGAACTCATGTAAATTCGCTAAACTAGCGAATTTACGTGAATTCGAATTGGCCCCATTCGAAATTAGGAGAAATTCCTCCCATGTGATAAGGTCCTATGAAACCTTGTAATACTACCTTCTCTCTTTCAGTTATTCTCAAAGGTGCTACAAAATCCCTTTGTATACTAAAAAAAATAAAAAGAGGTAACTATTCCAGTTGTCTTCTCACTGAAATAAATTTACTTCCCTAAAACACAGCCAAAATAAAACTGGTAATTTCAAGATGTATAAAATAGCTGAGGAATGGTCCTTAGTCACTTGAGTGTAGCCCTGTTAGTTTCTTCTACAGGTTTCTATTTAACCAGTTTGCCTGTGGGACAAAGATTCAGAACTACACCTTCTTTTCCAGTGTCAACTACCTCATTACCAAAGATACTTGGATTGAGAGGTGGCCAAATGATGATGAATGCCACGATGAAAATATGGAGGACTTATGCAACGACTTCATCCGGTTTTCCTATATGTTGACATTTTTGGGCTGCCAAGTCTAAGCGGAGAGGAGTCGAATGCACTGCGTTACTCATATGAGGCTGTTTTTTTTTTTTTTTAAAGCTGATGCTCGTAAGACATCTTCCCTCCTTAAGTTTTATCTTTTATCTTTTTCTCTCTCTCCTTTTCCCCACTCTAAATGGTTTATGTATAAAATAAAGGCCTGATTTCTTACTTTGGTGTTGTGTTCATTGTTAGCAAACAATCCAGTACTATAACACTGTTAGCAATACATTTTTTACTGATTGATGTAGCACCACCAGTGTGCATGATGCTTTACAGAGAGGGCAGATCAAGGGGCACACAATCTAAAATTAGGCACAGAAGGGAATCAAAAAGCACAAGAAAAAGGGTGAAGAGAAGGTAGGCCTAAAGAGTGGAAGAATATGTGACTACAGTGGATCTTCGATTTATGTGGGGGAACTGTTCTCCCCCCCCCCACACACACACAAAAGAAATACTGCAGGACTTCAGGCCCCATTGTTTTTGATTATGGTGCGCTCCTGTGTGCCGCATCAGGTGTGCGCTGTGGGCACAGACACCATTCATTTAAGTCAAGACCATGTATGGTGAGCCCGCATATGGCACAGGCACGCTGTACTTCAGTTCCACAAGCTTAGGCTTGGTTATCAGTTTAGTGAAAAATATTACATCAAAGCCTCAAAAACCACAAAGCAAAAGTAGGAGTTCTACAGAAGGCTGGCCTTACTAAACAACTTGTTAGAGATGGGAGGATTATTGGTTTCTCACCTTAATGCAAACTTAATAAAGTCACACTGTCCCATTTACACAATTACATGGAAATATCTTGAGTCTTCTGACTTTTGCAATCCAATCTGTAAATCCAGAAAGGCACATAAAATAGGTATGTAACTAGACACAAAATGCATTATTGCAAAATAGAGTGCATTTGGAAATGTGCATACAAATATGCTTAGAATAATAATAATAATAATAATAATAATAATAATAATATTTATTTCTAGACCGCCCCTCTGAACAAGCAATCAGGGCAGATTACAACAAGGATCAAAACAATATCAAGTAAAATATCCCATCCTTTCCCTTACCACTCCCCCTCTTAAAAAGAGATTAAGTCACAATTGAATTAAAACAACTAGCTAAAATAGTAACAAAAACAAGATTAGAGAAAAACGGACCCAGCCAAGGTTATGTAGAAGTAGAAACAAAGAAGGAAGGCTGGGAGAGAAGGCCACTCTAAGCCTAGATTTGGAGCGGGGGATGTTTACATTCTCTGGGAAGGCCTGCCGGAAGAGATGTGTCTTTAGGGCTTTTTAAAAGCCTTCTAAAGATGAAATGAGACGCATCTCATCCGGCAGGTCATTCCACAACCTGTGGGCAACAGCTGAAAAGGTCCTCTGGGAGGTCTGCACCAACCTGGTCTTCATGGGTTGCAGCAAGTTCCTCCCAGAGGACCGAAGTGTGCGGGGGTGGGTGGGGGGTGGGGTCATATGGGAAGAGGCGGTCCCTTAGAAAAGATGGACCCAAGCCATGTAGGGCTTTAAAGGTTAAAACCAACACCTTGTACTGTGCCCGGAAACTGGTCGGCAGCCAGTGGAGAGCTTTAAGCACAGGAGTGATGTGCTCTCTCCTAGATGTTCCAGTGAGAAGCCTGGCTGCCATATTTTGGACCAGTTGTAGTTTCCGGGTTAGGCACAAGGGTAGCCCCATGTAGAGTGCATTACAGTAGTCCAAATGTGAGGTTACCAGTGCGTGTATCACAGTTTCCAGATCCCTCATCTCCAGGAAAGGGCGCACCTGGCATATCAGCCGAAGCTGATAGCAGGCACTCCTAACCGTCGCATTCACCTGACTTGTCATGTGAAGCGAGGGGTCAAGGAGTACCCCCAGACTGCGAACAGAGTCTTTTGAGGAGAGTGTGACTCCGTCCAGGACTGGAAGTTGTATTCCCAGGCCTGGTTTCGGGCCTGTGACTGTGAGCACCTCCGTTTTGTCTGGATTGAGCTTCAATTGGTTTTTCCTCATCCAATCCATTACGGCCGCAAGGCAGTCATTGAGAGGGGAGACGCCATCGGAGGTCTGAGCAGACGATCTGGTCACGGAGAAGTATATCTGGGTGTCATCAGCGTACTGGTGACACTGAGCTCCGTGCCTCCGGATGATCTCACCCAACGGCTTCATATAGATGTTAAATAACATCGGGGACAGAATGGCGCCCTGGGGGACGCCACAGCTAAGCTCGATCTTAGAGGAGCAACTGTCCCCGAGTCTCACCCTTTGAGATCTGCCAGAGAGGAAGGATCGGAACCACCGGAGCACGGTGCCACCGATTCCCAACTCTCTCAGCCGATCCAAAAGGATGGAGTGATCGATAGTATCAAAAGCCGCGGAGAGATCCACGAGCACCAACAGGGTCACACTACCCCTGTCAATGCTCAAGCGGAGGTAGTCTGTCAGAGCAACCATGGCAGTCTCCACTCCATATCCTGCCCTGAAGCCAGTCTGGAACGGATCGAGATAATCGGTTTCATCCAAGACAGCTTGGAGTTGGGAGGCGACGGCTCTCTCAATCACCTTGCTGAGAAAAGGCAGCAAGGAAACTGGTCTGTAGTTGTTTCTGTCCAGGGGATCAAGGGAAGGCTTCTTCAGGAGAGGTCTAACGGCCGCCTCCTTCAGACAGGATGGAACACTGCCTTCCCTGAGAGACGCATTGATCACATCCCGAAGGAATGTTCTCAATGCGTCTCCTCACTGGACAACCAGCCAGGATGGATCTGGATCGAGGGAGCAAGTCGTCTTCCTCACACATCCAAGGAGCTTGTCCACATCATCGGTACTCACTGATTGGAACTCATCCAGTAAACTGACAGCAACGGAGTGACTGGATACCTCACTCATGGACACTGGAGAATGATTGGCGTCCAAGTCGGCTCTTATCCGAGAGATTTTATCTGCAAAGTGGATGTTAAACGCCTCACAGCAGGCTGCTGTAGGCTCTAGTAGGGGGTTTGGCGCAGGGGGAACATGCATCAACTCCCCCACCACCTTAAACAGCTCTGCTGGACGGGACTCTGCAATGTGTGCAGGGCAGCGGGATCTCCGCGCTGCACGCAAAGCCTCTCCATAGATGCGAAGATGCAGTCTATAGAGAGTTCTGTCGGATAAGAGGCGAGTCCTCCTCCATTTGCACTCTAGTCGTTGTCCAGCCCGCTTCATCTCCCTGAGCTCTTCTGTGTACCAGGGTTTCCGGTTAGGAGCAGGCTGGAAAGGACGCTCGGGGGCGATCGTGTTGATGGCTCTGGCAATGTCAGTGTTCCAGATATCAACCAGAGCCTCAGCAGAATTACCGGCATTCCCAACCAACAAACCCTCTAGGGCCTTCTGGAAACCAATAGGTTCCATTAGCCTTCGAGGGCGGACCATTCGAATGGGTCCGCCACCCCCGGGGGGACGAAAAATGGCTTTTAGTTTCGTCTTGATCAGGAAATGATCCGTCCATGACAGCACTTCAATTTGCACTTCAAAATGCACATGGCCAGAGAAATGCACAAAAAAATGCATAAGCATTTTCATCATCAGTGCTGTTCTGGAAAAACAAAAACAAAAACAAAAAACTTTGGTCGTGTTCCCACCAAATTTAAATCCAAATCGTGATCCAGGTTAAATGGGCATGGTTCCCACTGAATCTGATTTTAGAAATCGATTCAGAAAAACCCATGTCAAAAAGACGCTGGAAAAATGGGGGGGGGGCTGTATCAATTTATTTGGAAATAAATTGATTCAGCCCAAGTGGGAACCAGGCAGATTCAAATCAGAATCCAATCTGTCCTAGTTCCCACTGGCAGCCTGGCCCTGGGGGAGGGGGAGGCAGATGGCATGGCCCAGCCTTTCCTGGCACCAAAATCCATGGTCCAGCCTCCTTATCAGATTCTTTGGCTGCTGATCGGCTTCCCTGGGCTTTTAAAAAAAAAAATTCCGCAGCCGGGGAGGCTGGAAGGTGGTTGTGGAGAAGCTTGAAGCCTTGCAACCTCCTTCTCGGCTTCAGGCTTCAGGAATCGGTTCAGGCAACGGATTTTCCGATGAGTGGGAATGGGCCCTTTAACTACTATGGATCAATGCTATGGAATCCTGGGAAGTGTAGTTTTGTAAGACATTTAACCTCTGTCAGAGAGCTCTTGTGCCACAACAGACTACAAATGCCAGGATTCCATTGGATGGAAGCCATCGCAGTTAAAATGGTGTCAAATTGCATTATTTTTTGCAGTGCGGATGCCGCGTGAGTGGCTCAAAATTTAGAAGCACCATAGTTTGATTTTCCTCCTTCTAAAAATGGTTTTGAAGTTAAAAATAAGTAGTTTGTTTTGTTGCCTAATGGTTTGTTTGTTTGTTGGTAATATGAGATGCTGCAAAATATTCCACCAAGCTCCAAGGCAGCGTCTTCCACTGTCAAACACCTCTCACTGTCAGAAAGATAGGAATTATATGTTTCTCTAATTTGAATGTGTCTTTATAATGACATGTAGGCTGGTAGGGAATTATGATTTACAAGTGGCATTAGTACAAAAAAAACAAAACTATAGATTTTGTATGGTGTGATATGGGAGGAGGTCAATAGCAGACTCCTATGGTCAAAAAAGCCTTGAGGGGGCCATGTGCATCCTACAGTCTGTACTTTGCCCACCCCTGTTTTAGGGAATACAGTTGGCCCTCCTTATCCACTGATTTTTTTTTATACACGGCTTGAAAATATTCCCCAAAAGTATACATTCTAAATAGCAAACCTTGATTTTTCCATTTTATATATGGGACACCATTTTGTTGTGCCATTATTTTTAATGGGACTTGAGCATCCACAGATTTTGTTATCCACGGAGGGTCCTAGAACCAAACCGCAGCAGATAACAAGGGCCCACTGTATATGACTGATTAAAACGAAAAATATTATTTATTTATTTATTAAATTCATTTATATCCCACAGTTCTTCCAATAATGGGACTCCGGACAACTAAAAATATATTTAAAACCAATACAGATTAAAACTATTCAAAGTCGACTTCCGGTTGGTTGTGGTGGAGTGGTGAGATGTGTTTTAGCCAGTGGGCTGAGACATACTCCCCTAGTAGGGTGTTTAGTTGATTTTGGGGTGACCCAAGTCAACTGAGAAATCCTCTGGGCAAAGAGGACTCTGCAGAGCTCACTCGGTTACAAATTCCTGTTTTGAGTGATTTGGAGAAACAGCATTTACCAGACGGATCATGTCTCTATATAGCAAACAATCTGCACGAATCTTGGTTAACAAAGAATTGACAGCATAATTTGAGATCCATAATGGAATGAGACAAGGATGCCTGTTATTCCCATTATTATTTATTTTCTCATTAGAAATAATTAATAGAGAGTTGAGAGGGTAATGGAGTTCAGTGGATAAAGATCAAAGATCAATGGTATAAATTGCTTGCGTAAGCAGGCCATTTGCTGTAGAAAGTATTGCTATGTTAGTACAGACACTCAAAAAGTATAGTGAGTTATCAAGGTTTTGTATTAATAAAGACAAAGCGGTGATGATAACCAAAAACATATAAGTTTATCGCCCTGCATTCTGGCAACGTTCTGAGTTCTAAATGAAAACGGAATGGAACGCAATATATCTCACGGCAGGGTTCCCATACAGTTCCCATACAATCTATTTGTTTATTGCAGAAAGTAATTATAACAATTTATTTTTCTTTATAGATTTATTTTTGAGGGAGGATTCTTTCACAAATCTTGTTCAACCAAAATAGTTTCTATGGTAATGTTTATATCACAACATCCAAAAAACTAAATAGACCAAAGGTGTAATTCCCATGTGGATCACAACCTGATAATTAATAATAATAATAATAATAACAACAACAACAACAACAACTATTATAATAATTATTAACTATTATTAATTATTAACACCACAAGATGTCACCATGCAGGAATTTTACTCAAAAAGATCATAGAGTTCAGACGACATCACTTCCTTCTGCTGAACTAAAATCCTTTCTGGCCACCAAGCATGCGCAAAGGAAAACCTACTTGTATTGTATTGCATGGATAATGTGATAAATGTAAATGTTAAGTTAATGTGTATATAGCATAAAGTTAGTGATAGTTGGATCATTAATTTGCTATACAGTGCACCTGAGTTATATGTGGGCATGCCATATGCAGCTTCCTGAATAAGCCGGAAAAACATCTCTCATGCACTGGAGGAAGCAATGGTGTGTGTGCCCATGGTACATGCCCTGTGGCGTGCCAGGCGTGCACAAGCCTCATTACTTCTATTGGGGCTCGAGCTTACATGTCCAGAACAGATCCCCACATAAGGGAAGGACGTGCTGCATTTATTTCTCTCTAGAATTGAGCTTTTCTTTTAATTAACTGTATTCTGACATAAAAGAATGGAGGAAAAATAGATTAACAAGTAAATGCCCAAAGGAAAAGAAATAAATGATATGAAAACTAGGAAAAGAAAAATATTAATCACTGATCCACTGAAGTTGGGAAGTAATATTATGATAATGTAAACTAAATATTGGTGTATAGAATTTGTATATGGTGTGTTAATCTTTTTTATTGTTTGCAACCAATAAAAAAAACCATTAGAAGTCATTAATAAAAACATAACTATAAGAATTATTTAAAAAGTGATTCAACAATTTATAAAGTTCAGACATTTAACATGAAAAACATTAAAGTTTATGCCAGTCAGTTTTTAAAAGCTTGATGGCATAAAAATAATTGTTCCTGCCATCAAAAGGAGAGCAGGGATAGGACCATTCTGGCCTCTCTAGGGAGGGTTTTCCAAAGACTGGAAGCAGCCAGGGAGAGAATGCTGTCTCTCTTGTTCCCACTAACTGAGCCTGAGAGGGATAAGGTCCCTCTGGATTATTTTAACACACTAGTGGGCTCATAAAGGGAGATACAGTTCTTCAAATAACCTAGACCTTCAAATAACGTGGATCCAAGCCATATCAGGCTTTATAGGTCAAATCTAGCACTTTGAATTGTTCCTGGGAATAGACTGGCAGCCAGTGGAGCTGTTGCAATAAAGGAGTTGAGTGTTCCCTCTAGCCAGCCGCGTTATCTATCTGGTTGGGACATTTGAGGTTTGTGAGCACTTTTCAAACGCAGAACCACGTACAGTGCATTAAGAATGCAGTCGGCTTCTGTATCCATGGATTTTTTATCTATGGATTCAAGCATCCAGAGTTTAAAAATATTCAAAGAAAGTATACGTTCCAAATAGCAAGTCTTGATTTTGCCATTTAATAAAATACTATGCCATTATATATAACAGGACTTGAATATCTACAGATTTTGGTATCCATGAGGGGGTTATGGAACCAAATCAAAGGAGATAACAAAGGCCCATTGTAATCTAAATGTAATTTAACCATGGGCAGACCCAGTTTCTCTAGGGCAGATCCAGTTTCTCCAGGAATAAGAGTGTTGGTGCACAAGTTTAAATGTGCAAATGGCTTCCTTGTCACTGCTAAAACATGGGCCTCCAGGCTCATAGCTGAATCCCAGAGTACCTCCAGACTGTGAACCTTCATTTTTCAGAGGGAGTATAGCACACTGAATCCCTATTCACAAATATATGTTTTGACTGATTGGGATCACCTATGTCTTGTATGGATTGAGCTTTAATTTCTTCACTTTCATCCAGTCCATTACAGCTGCCAGGCACCAGTTTAGCAGAGGACCCACAAACTCTCTCAAAGGTTTTCTGCGGATGTTAAATAGCATAGTGGACAAGACTGAACTTGGAGTTGACCAGCACCACTCTCTGAGAGTCCTCCTCCAAGAAAGAATAGAGCCAGTGTACCTCCTAGCCCCATCCCAGAGAAGTAACTCAGAGGAATGCCTTGGCAAATAGTATCAAAAGCTGCTGAGAGGTCCAGCAGACCCAACAGAGATAAACTCCACCAGTTCAGTTCCATCAATAGGTCATCCACCAAGGCAATCAAAATTATCTCTGTCCCATAATCAAGCCTGAACGAGACTGAAATGGGCCTAGATAATCCACCACATCGAGGAACCCCATAACATGCTCTAGTTTGGCTTCTTATAAAATCATAGAGTTGGAAAATCACTCAATGGCCATCCAGTTGAATCCCCTGCATTCAGGAAGACACAATCAAAGGTGGCCATCCAGCCACTGTTTAAAAATCTTCAAAGAAGGAGACTCCATCACACTGCGAGGCAGCATATTCCACCATTGAAAAGGTCTTATTGTCAGGAAGTTCTTTCTAATGTTGATGTTCTAATCTCTATTCCTGTAGTTTGAAGACATTGATCCATGTCCTAATCTTAGGAATGGAAGAAAACTAGTTTGCTCCATCTTCAGTATGACACTTCAAATATTTAAACATGCTTGTCATGTCAACCATTCACCTTATCTTTTCCAGGATAACCATACACAGTTCCCTAAATCATAAGGCATGGTTTCCAGACCTTCTACCATTTTGGTTGGCCTGCTTTGGACATGTTTCAGCTTGTCAATAGCCCACTTGAATTGTGGTGCTCAGAACTGGATACAGTATTCCAGGTAAGGTCTGACCAAATCAGAATAAAGTGGTACTATTCCTTCCCTTGATCTAGACATTTCTCTTCTATTGATGCAACTTATGACCATATTGGCTTTTAAGACTGCTGCATCACACTGTTCACTCATGTTTACCTTGCGGCCTACTAAGACTTGTAGAACCCTTTCATATGCATTGTTGTCAAACCAGGTGTCACCCACCTTACATTTGTGCATTTCATTTTTTCTGCCTAAGTGTAGTACCTTACATTTCTCCTTGTTCAAATTCATTTTATTAGTTCGGGCCCAGTTTGCTAATCTGTTAAAGTAATATTGAATTCTGATCCTGTTCTCTGAGATATTAGTTCCCACTCCTAATTTGGTGTCATCTGCAAATTTCAAGTTCAAGTCATTTCTGACTTGTGGTAACTCTAAGGCCATGGTGGCAAACCTGTGGCATGTGTCCCAGAGATGTCATGCAAAGCCATTTTTCATGACACTGGAGTGCAGGAAAAAGGAGGAACAGGTGCATGCCAGTCCCTCCTCCTACCTGGCCATCCTGGGCCTTCAGCTGCCTCCGGAGAGGTAGATGAAGGCCCCAAAGGGTGCAAGGGGAGGAAGTACAGTCGCTGGACATCACTGTTTAAAAAGGATGTTGAGAAGTTGGAGCATGTCCAAAGGAGGGTGACTAAAATGGTGTAGGGTCTGGAAACCATGCCCTACAAGGAACAATTTAGGAAGCTGGGTATGTTTAGCCTGGAGAAGAGAAGATTAAGAGGTGATATGATAGCCCTGTTTAAATGAATGCAAGCTACAGGCAAAGAGATTCCATCTAAACATTAGGAGGAACAGTAAGGGCTGTTCGACAGTGGAACACATTCCCTCGGAGTGTGATGGAACCTCCTTCTTTGGAGATCTTTAAACAGAGGCTGGATGGTCATCTATTGGGAATAATTTGATTGAGAGCTCCTGTATGGCAGGGGGTTGGACTGGATGGCCCTTGTGCTCTCTTCCAACTCTATAATTCTATGATCAATCAGCTCTGGACAAGCAGAGGCCAAGGTTACATCCACTCTACGTTTATCCACTCTGGTGGTCACATCAGCCATCAAAAATCCATTTGAATCCATAAGCCTCCTGCCATGGACCATATTAACAGATCTTCCATCCCTGCAGAGGCTCTGAGTCCCAGCAAGTCTAAATCTGACAGCAAAATACTAAAAATCTCCTCCATTATTCCATCCTGTACCGTAAACAATGTTTACTAGGTATGCCCAACAGCATGAGTGGGGTCTGATACTAGTTGGGATAGATCCATAGTTGTCATGATGAACATGGGAACTCCTGAGTCACTCCCAACAGGGTAGCTTCGGCAGTATGAATTTTGAAGTCCTCCAGCATCACAAGCCATGGGATTCCAACACCATCCCCAAGAATACTCTCACTAACACAGGAAGGTAAACCGTTGAACAGTAGGGTGAGTGGTACACCACTCTAATTTGTCCCAGCCATCCACCCATCTTTAAATAAAAACACTCAAGCGATGACTTTAATTCATTATCATTCCCAAACTCTTACCACCTAGCTGTGTTGTTGCATTTAGAACAAAGTTTGTGCAGGATTTTATATTATGAAGAAAGCTTTTAGATTTCATTGTTTTAGCTTGCATTTTGGAGAACATTCTCGAAATAATCTTGTTTTAACTTGCATCTTGTGGAACATGCTCAAAATCATACCACATTATGAAACCAGCAGGTTCTAACTTCTAATAACACTATTAAATTGTTGTCTTCCCAAGTATAAAGAAAGCAGTTGCTGATAGAATGCTGAATGTGAGTTGGTGAAAGAACACCCCAAGGTCTGGGACTTAAATCACAATCTGCCTGATTAACCTGGATGCGATATCTCCATAGAGGCATTCTAGTTTCCTTGTAATGCCCCTATGGCCTCCAACACCTCACACTCCTTGCTCTCCCTCCACCTTGCCATAGATCACTTCTCCCTCCCAGAGTTATGACCCTGGATTTGTTGAATGTTTCCCCAAGTAAATACTTAGCCATGTTGCAATTGATTGTCTTTGGATATTGTCCATCCTCCCTTTCTATCCAAGTAGTTCTCAGGAAAACAAACCTGTTACTGGAAACCACCTGATACCCAGCATTTTCTGATTAACTATTTGTTGATCTTCAAGAGTAGATGTAGTTTGTATACTACTATGTAAATCTCTTTGCATTTTATTTGCCAAGAATCGTCATAATACTTATTACCTTTGGCAACATACTTGTAACATACAACATAATGAAGCATCTAGAACATGCCAGAATATTTTTTTTTGGGGGGGGGGAGGTTTTGCCTTATGAAGAGACGTATCAGTTTTCTATCTTATACCTCTTACCATCTTATCTAACTATACCCAGGTTGTGAGTATAGACATGGGAGGTCTCAAATTTGAACATATACAGTTAGATACATCTTTTGTCAATCTCCACACATTTAACTGTCGTGGATTAACCTTATACCTTTTTGAGCATTATATTCCATATTGGAATGTCCCTGAACAAAATTTGGGAACACAACTTGGACTTGTAGGGGGATTGTGCACCCCCATCTCAATTTACTTTCCTCTAGAAGTGTTTATTTGATACATTTATATGTCACATCTTCAATCCCTAAGTGTTTTAATTTTAGCAAATAACACATGATCAAGCAAACTATAAACCTATGTATTTATTTATAGTCAGAATGCTCTTTGACTTGCTGTAATTTTTAAATATCTTTAAAATCCATCCATTCACATGGTTAAGTAGATATTGTGTACACATAAATGTAGACTTTTCTAGGTCTGTAAGGACAGAACTACAGTTTATATATGATGCTCATGTGTGTCCTTGAACCATGATAACTCTTTCCATAGAGCCACCTTCCTAAAAAAACAAAAACATTTCAGGAAGGTGAAGTTTGGATGAGAGGAATATTAAGGCATGGGAAAAACCTTGTAAGGGATATCGTGTTTGCCATAAAACAACTATAAAATCCAATATCTATCTTGCAGTAATAACCTTATTGAGCCAACTAAAAGATGCAAAATATCATGCTAGCTTTCAAAGCTGCACTGTCAAAAAGCAAAAATGGTAAAATAGTATGTGGTTGTTGTTGGTGGAATGTAGCCATGTTGTGATCTCAATATCTGTATTTTGCTGTGAAAGCAATCTAGGGGTTGTGTGTTGGTAAAACAAACTCCTCAATCCCATGGATGTAAGCCAAGAGGAAACAAAGGTAATAAAACAGAAGAAATAAAATTTGAACTCACCTTTTGAAGTTACAAAAAATGGCTTGCTTGTGTCCAATATGAGGCCTCTGGCGGTTTTGACATTAAGAGTGGAGTGACTGAGCTTTCCTCCATCCATTGCTTAGGAGTAGAGATAGTTGGTGCCCCTCACTCATCTTGCAAGAATCCAAAAGCATTTATTCACCATGTCTGGAATTCTACACTTTTCAGGGAGCCATTCATTGTAGATCTGGAGCCCTTTCACAATAGGTAATTAAAGCACTGTGATTCCACTTTAGCTGAACTGGATGTAATTCTGGGATTTGGGATTTGTAGTTTGTTCAGAAGCACCATAGGAGCTCCCAGGCTGAGGAGTCTAAAGTGCTAGTTTCAGGATACCATAGGACAGCAGATTTCAAACTTTTTACCCTTGTAACCCCTCTATATCTACATGCAGACATTGTGCCCCTCCTCACTTTAGATAGTATGTGAATAAAAATATTCTGTTTGATTAGTGTGCATATTTTCATTCACATATTCATGCATATTCATATTTTAACATTTTAGAAGGAAATAGCTATCTTTCTCCTCCCTCAAGTAGAGGCCATAGTAACAGTGGCATTTGAGAACAGTGACAGTTCATGGTTCGAATAGGGGTTGCCCTCACCTCTGTTTGGGAACAAGATGCCTCTTCCATAGAATTCTATCAAAAGAATCTGAGTGTCCAAACTACTCAGAAGAGCATTGTATGAGTGGTGTCATCTTGGATACACGTGGAAACAAGAGAAATCCTTCTGTAGAAAGCATGATATTCTGTGACATAACCAAAATGCTTCCTTATCGCTTCAGCTTCTTTCTCATGGGATAGACTCTGCATGGGAAGGTCTACTCAGGACTGAACTAGTTAAACCAAAGAGTCAGAGACCATTTTCTCTTCCATGACCTTTCACTTCGCTACATCATTGCTCTTGGCATGTTACATTGGGTTTCAAGATTCAATCTAAAAATAGTTGATTTTCAGTGCTTTCCTGGGGTTTGGGGGATGAGCGGGGCAAATTCCAAGTTTTGGATCCTTTTTCATATAAAAAATTATTTGGATCCTTTTTCATTAAAAAAAAAAGGAAAGGAAAGGAAATAGAAAGAGCAAACTCTAAGATAATTTCTTGGTGGTCTTTAAGACTCCTGCAGGGCAGAAAATGGGTTTGGGGGGTTATGCTCAGCCTATCTGCAACATCATCCCCAATCCTGAGCAGAGCAGGGTCCATAGAGCCACCTCCCTAAAAAAACAAAACAAAACAAAAACCTGCACAGCTCTCTTCCATTGTATTATTTCACAAAGCTTAACATATGAGTAGCTCTTCAGATGTTTTCTTGGCTTTTTACCCAAACCTGTCTATTTTTCCTATGTAACAAATGGATTGTGTCACTTGACATGTCACTTATGCCTTCATAATCATACACCAAAAGCTATCTACTTTGGTCATATTTTATCATGTTAAATTATTCCAGCACCAGTATATTGCTGTGAGGTCTGCCAGTTGTAATATAACTTTGAGAAATGAAGTTCTGTTGGATTAACTTGGTCTCAAATGGGCAAACAAGGGCCATGAACATTATAAAAGGCTTGTCTTTCTTCATTCTGTTTTCCTTCTAAACTATACCAAGCAACCTCCCCTCTCCCCTCATCCTCCCAGTCCCTTTTATGACATTTTGTGTTCTAGCTATGACAAATTTGAATCCATTTATTGCAAAAACAGCAAACAATTTAAACACCTCATTGGTAAGACGGCTTCCTATGTTACTTGCTAGCCTTTTCCAATTTGAAAATGCACAGACTATTGCACTCCTGCTGTTTTATTTCGCTGATGCAATAAAACAATAAAAAACTTTAAAACAATGAATTTCAAAAGGAATTTCGCTGATAGAATCAGGCAAGCTCTATCTCACACTTCTCACGTGGGGAGAACAGTAATTTTATTTCCCACCATTCTTCAGTTCCAAGAAGTATTCTGTCAATTCGTATTCCTGTTCTGAGACCCTGAGTCCAAGTCAAGCATACTCTCTCTCTCTCTCTCTCTGTGTCTATGTATGTGTGTGAGAGAGAACATGTTCAGTTTTTATTTTGCACTTTTCTGAGTCAAGCTAAAATAGACCCAGTTCATGGGATGTTTGCTGATTGCACCATCTCTTAGTACATTTTTGAAGAGAAGGTTGTACATAGTACTTATTAGCTGAGGCTTTAAAAAAATTAAAAAACAACAACAACAACGAAGCATTCTTTATGTGTTTTGACAGATTTGAAAGTTTCTTCTGAAATTCCCAGGTTGTTCAAACTCCTCCCCATCTGTTGATTAAATATTCATCAAGCCATTGCAAAAGGGCTTGGCTTGGTAACGGTCTCTCATAATAAATGCTGGGGTTGGAGCTTTCCCTTCTGCCTGACCCTCCAGTTCACGATGGAGGGCTCCCTTCTCTATCTGGTGGCTGCCCTCCTGGTCTGTTTCCCGACTTCTTCCCACAGCCAACTGTAAGTACTCTACATGATGAAATTCAGCAGCCCATCCTCAACATTTCCAGGTCATGTGCTAAATAAGAGGGAGCATTCTCCTCTCTTGCTTCTTCTCCATAGCTGTACATTGTGAAGATCCATCAAGTTTAGGATTCTTGTTCTTCTAGAGGTGGTTTGAGGATGCTTCAAATGTTGTGACTTTTCCCAGATATGGTATCTGAAGCTGTTTCAAAGATTGCCATTTCCCCAAGATACGGTATCTGAGGCAGAAACTTTAAATCACATCTTTTCCCCTCTAACTACATCATTATGGTGATATCTGAGGTAGAAACTTTAAATCACATCTTTTCCCCTCTAACTACACCATTATGGTGATTCAGATGTAACAAAAAAGTGAAATAATTTGAATGTAAGATGTATTGTTTTTCCAAATGTCAGTTACTTAACGTGAGATAAACCAATGCCTACCTGGCTGTCTCTGAATTTCTGACACAGAGAGTATTATTTATACAAGACAAGAACAACATCAACAAGAATATAGAAACCATGTAATGATATATGAACCCTACTGGCTCCTGGTCCATCTAACCTTTCAATAGAGATTATTGGACTTGCAAAAAACCCAACTGCTCCCCAATGGGATACAGTTGGGTTGCAGGTTGTTACCAGGTATTATAGGTGCTGTCTCCATTTTTCACTGTGGCAACCTTAGGTAGAAAGAGTACAAAGTCATTTAAAAGTTAGGGCACCATTGGATCTATTTTTTAGACTTTACTTTGGCTAGGTTTTATCAGACAATTTCTCCATTTGTACAGTGTGTTATTGGAAACAACACATTGTACTGGTTAGTGTTAAGGTCTGATAATGCTTAGAGCTTGTATTAGTATTTTATCGTAGTAGCTTTTATTTAAAATATGGTCCATACAGTTTTAGATTTGATGCTTGTAATGTAATAATTTCAATGCATACTCAGTAGAAAGCAGCACTGCCAATGCAGTGAACAATATGTGGGAGTTTTGAGGAGGAAACTGATGGAATGGGGATTTATGTGGCCAGTTATTATCAGGGAGGTGGGAGAGAACTTAGCGAAGGAAGAAACTGTCAAGCAAAGTATGTTTTGGGGAGACAGTGTGGTTTCTGACCAGATTAAAACAATAAATCAAATACCCTTTTCTGCCAGTTGACATGGAATTCTAGTTGAGTTCAACTGAGAAGTTAGAAGGACAGTGGGTTGTTTTTACAGGTATGTGAGGCAGAAAGATGAAAAGCTGAGGCAGATGTGTGTAAGTGTGATAAACATAATTTATTGATAATTGTGCCTGAGCCAATTTTAATATGGCTGTAGCACATTTAGGGCATTTGATTGGAAGGGAAAAAAAGTCCTTGAGAAGATTGTGAAAGCAACAGTTCCTCTCTTGAGAAACTCTCACTAATTTTTTTTACTGAAACAGCAAAAACATAAATGTAATGATGTTTCCTTTTGTAAAATAATATCCCTTGAATAATAGTTAATGCCATCAAATGTCTCCGTTGATTGCGTTCAGTTTCATGTCTCTTTCTCTGTGCAAAATTGCCTTCAGGTTGTCTGTCGATTTATGATGACTCCATAGATTTCATAGGATTTTCTTAGGCTGGGAATATTCAAATGTGGTTTCACCTGTTCCGTCTCTAAACTTTACCCTACAGCACTTGGTATTTGCCAGCAGTCTCCCATCCAGCTACTAACCAGGACTGACACTGCTTAGCCTCCAAGATCTGACAGCATCTGGTGCCCTTAGGATATTTAGGCAATCTCATGCTTACAGCTAGAGTATCCACCTACCAGAACGTGTTAATAATATTGATGACAGCAGAAAGTAGTCAAGGATCTATTGAAAGGCTGCAAGACAGATGTCATATCATTCCTCCCCCGCCCTATAAATGTCTTTAGTTATCCAAAGAACTGTGTTCCTTTTTTACTTCTTCTCTCAGAGTGGAATTTTAGCATGTAGATAATGTCAAAATCAGTACTATCCTTTGACTTGGGCACATTTCTCACAATTAGTTAATAAAATATTTTGTTTTTCTGCAGCATCTGAGTTACTTTTTCAAAATATGTATAACTCTCTTGTTGATGGAAATGCCCTTCCAAAGAGGCTTCCATTCCATAAAGGTTAAATTATAAACACATTTATTTATCAAAATAAATAAAATATCACTCCAGTAATACGATGATCACAAAGCTTTGTTCAATAATCAAAATGAAACATATTCATACAAATATCAGTTTCAGCTGCCAGTGTTCAGAGCTGTTTATATACATTATCACAATATACAGTATCAGGCAAAACAGCACATATGCAATATTCAAAGCCATCATGCTCTCCCGCTGTCTTGACACATATACCGGACACATGGCTTTATAGACCAATGAATCTTTGCTTTTATTTGAGTGCATTGGGACGGGCAAGATTCTGCCTTCTCTTGTCTTCCCTCCCCTGAGTGCAAACTACTCTTGCTCTTTGAATTCAGTCTGAAACATTTGAAGTAAGCTGAGGACCAAGGGGGAAAAGTGGGAGGAGGAGGAGAGAGAAGCAGGGACATTTTAAAAGCTGCAGAAAAAATGGGACACACTTCCTTGGCGTGTGGTGGTCTCCTTCTTTAGAGGTCTTTAAACAGAGGCTGGATGGCCATCTGTCAGGGACATTGGGAGTTCCTGCATGGCAGGATGGAGTTGGACTGGATGGCCCTTGGGGTCTCTTCCAACTCTATGATTCTATGATTCTAGGTGCTAGGATATAAAATTAATTGTGACTGATCTTGGCAAAAAGAGCTGGAGGGTAAGATTGATTTATATCATGGGAGGACATAGTCTGCTACTCTGAATATAACTCTCCTGTAACATATGCTGTAACTCTTAATAGCTCAAAATAAAAATCAGAGGACTTGACTATTGCTGAGTCTAGCTGATCTATGGTTTGGAAGCGTGGAAGCATAATTTGAAATACTAATCCTGCATAGAATGATATTGACCAAATGATTTTGTTCCATGACTAAAAGATTGTGACCATCGAAGGACATTGACACCAGTATAAAGACTTTACTTACTACACATGCCACAAATTACGTTTTCATATTGTTGATTAGGTTTTCTGTGAGATATAGCAGAATATTGCTTCATATGACACTCCACTTATTATTTTGGGACTATTCAAAAGATATAGAAGACTTATTGCCTACTGCTGGCTTGATGTTGAATGTATTTCTGGTTTAGTACACCACTGTGTTTTCAGAGTCATTTTATAGATACATATATGATGTTAATTCTTTGGTAGATTCTTTATAATTAGCATTATATTTTACCCAGTGTTTCAGTCCCCTTGAGACAGTAGATGGCCCTGTCTCCTTACTAGACTAACAACAGTCCCAGTGCCCAGAAAACCCAAAGACGAGGCAACAGACGGGCCTGACCCCTTCCCTCCTTTTGCTTGATTTGCCCACTGGCATGGCCAGGCCTAGAAAGACATGGGTAGTTGGACAGGAGGGCAGACAAGACAGCACACTGTCCCACCCTCCCTTCCTGGGTATGCCTCATCAGGTATTCACCTCTCTGGGCTTTCACCCTGTGCAATCAGAACTCTTTGCATGCCTCTAATGATGCATCCCTGAGTACCCTGGTCCTTGAGTGACGGGATAGTGATTAGGTTAGGCTGCTGAGACTAAAACATTTACACAGGCCCTGTAGAAGGAGAAGATGTGTTAGAAAATTTAAAGACAGGGAAGCTGGCTGGGAGGCAGATACTAAAACGGTGTTCTAGGTGTTCTGATCAGTGTTCTAGGTGTTCTGAGACTTTAGCTCACAACATTCATTATACCAGCTGGGGCTCCTGGGAGTTGCAATTCAACATTAGAAGAACTGTGTGATTCCCCCCCCCCCCATGCCCCTAGAAGACAGAGAGATCAGCAAAGTACTTAGGAACTTAAGGAAGGGTAGGTGGAAGTGGTAGGCAGTTGAGTTTGGATTTCTTGATGTACTTTCAATGCTGCATTGAAGCCGTTTGTCCCTTGACTTTTCCAAAGCAAGAGACTCCAGAGGTGCAGCATGGAGATGTACTATCCTGTTTTAACTTCTGCAAACAAATTCAGTCATGGACTTTTCCTCTTTTGTAGCTACTCCATGATTGTCCCTAGTGTCCTATGGGTTGAGAGTGAAGAGCAGATTGTGGTGGAGGCTCATGGACTCACCGTTGCCACAGAGGTGACGGTCTCTGTCCATGATTTCCCACAGAAGAGGAACATTTTGTACCAGGTCAAAGCTACCTTGAACCAAGACAATGGCATGATGGTGACTCCTTCCATAAAGGTAGGTATGGGGTGGTGGTTATAGACAGCGCAACTCTGTGCATATGAAAAGTCAGTCTGCTATACAGTACACTTATCTGGGAGCACATTCCTTCATTGAACAACACAGTAGGACATGCATAGCACCATTTTAGAGGTCTTTTGAGATATATCTGACTGACTGGGGAATGAAAAATGAATGACCCATGTAGTCAATTTCAGTTATAGGAAAGAAAAATAAAATTAGGAGAATGGTGCACACACCAAATTACTAGAGGTCCCAGAAGAGACTAATTTAGTGCTTAGTACAATTATCTACATTTCTTGAGGACATGTGCAAGCAAGCTTGATGGAAGAAAATGCTGGGGTGGTGATGGTCAGAAAGAGCACTTCAGTACACTTAATCTGCAATGGCTTTTCCTCCTTTCACTGTAAAGCTGAGTAGTTTGATCTAGGGGGATGGACAAGCAGGATTGAGCAAGCATTATATTTGGGAACCAGAAGTAGCATTCTGCTAATCTGTAATCGGTTTTCAGCTATTCCACATTGGGGGGTGGGGGGTGGGGTAGAATAGTTTCACAGCAGAAAACTGCACTTCCAGAGTCATTTTGGACATAATAAGTGGATTTTTTTTACCCCAAAAAGATGGGAGAAGGATCTGGAAACCACAAACCAAATGCTATGGAATTCTGTGATTTGCAGTTTTGTGAGATATTTTGGCTTCTCTATCAGAGAGCTCTGGTGCCACAACAAACTACAAATCCCAGGATTCCATAGGATGGAGCCATGACAGCTAAAGTGATGTCAAACTGTCATTAACTCAGCATTGTGACAGTAGCCTAAATCACTGAGACTACAGGTTATACTTTATGGGTGTCGAATAGAAAAAGATAAAGAAGCAGAGAATACAAAGACAGTGTTCTCGTGTTGTCTTGATTCGCAGAAAGAGTGCTCCTTAGCAGCACCAAGACTGCCACAAGCACCCTGGTTACCTTCCCGCGGAGGTTGTACCTATTTTTCTACTTGCACTTTTAAATGCAGAAGCTAAGATTAGTGAAGGGAGCTCACTCCATCACATGGCACCTGGGCCTCCAGCTGCCAACCTGCCAATCTTACAATCAACAGAATCAGCATCTTAATCCACTGAGCCACCAATAAATATGTATAGGGGGTGAGAAGCCCGGTTACTATACAAATACAACCTATGAATGATGGACTGGATTGGATTCAGATTGTTACAGAAGGAACCAAGACAGGATCCAAATTGCCTAACTTAGTCCTACATTGATGGGGGGGAGGGGACAACATCTTGCATTGCTTAACCTTAGAGAAAGGGTTAGTTTCTGTGGACTGTAATGTTCACCATTAAAGTTTACAGTACATAACTTCTGTGGTGATGTTTACTTTGCTGGAAAAGGCTAGTTAATTCTCTGGTTCCTGATTTTCCATACAGGTTCCTGCAAAAGATCTAAAGAAGGATCCTAAGAGAAACCAGTATTTGGTTGTCCAGGCTACTTGTCCTCAGTTCACGCTTGAGAAGGTGGTCCTGGTCTCCTTCCAGAGTGGCTACCTCTTCATCCAGACAGACAAAACCATCTACACACCTGGATCTTCAGGTATAAGCAGGCTTTTAATGTATAAGGTGTGTGTGTGTGGTGGTGGTGGGGGTTATTGGGGATGTTATCTCTTAAACTTTTGGTTGTTTTTAAAAATGATTTTTAATTTTTTTTTGTTATGAGATGATTTTAATTGTTTTTTACATTTTATTGTAAATGTTTTTAATATATTATTTCTGGAAGCTGTCTTGGGTCCCACTCTGGGAGAAAGGTGGCATTTACATGAAATAAAATGAATAAACAGATAAAGAAAGATTTCTACCAGTTCCACCTGAAGACTTAGGTGGGATACCAGTGCTGGTATGGATTTGTCATTCATTTTAATGCTAATTTTTAATATCATGAGTTGCTTTCCCTAAGAACCAGGACTCCATTGTCCAGCTTCGACCAAACTTTTCACATCCGGAGCTCTTGGTTAGAAGTCTTTCATGCTGCTTTATCACACTAGGGGGCAAACAGGATTTAAACGAGAGTTAAACAAGAAATGTCATATGTTTATCACAAGGCATTTCCTGTTTAACTCTCGTTTAACTCTCGTTTAAATCCTGTTTGACCCCTAGTGTGATAAAGCAGATGGGTCTGGTTAGAGAAAACCAGGTACAAAGAACCTTATGGTGGTTCAGGGGACTTTCAGTTGCATGGTGTTGCATCGGCTTGTGTAGCTCGATCTCAGAGCCACAGAACCAGTTTGAAATGGCACACCAGATTCCCCTGAATGTTGCCCCCACCCCAAGAAAGGGGGGCCAGTGCTACTCCAAGGAGGCCCATTGCCAGCCTCCAGTTTCTTGGAATTTTACAATTTTCCAGAGATGGATGGGGGCTGAAAGAATTGAAGAGTACAAGCACAGCCATCCCAGACAGCTGGTAGTTCTGGACACAACTTTAGTGGCGTTGCAACTGCTTTTAAAACTAACTAAAAGAAGCTACACTAAGAAAAAGAAAATAAATCTGCCACGTTGAAACAGTCACAGTCCATCAACACACACACACACGCACATGCACACAGAATTCTAAGAAGGGAAGAAGTAAGCAGCCTAAAAGAGAACTATAGTTGCCCAATGGGGATTGAGAAAACAACAGAAGCTGTGCAGAAAGAAATGGACAATAAGCAGAGGAAGGTAAAAGTTTTGATAGAATTGGATGACAGAGATGGATGAATACTAAACATTGATTAAGACAGGATTATAAGTAAACAGACAGGACAGTAGCAACAAAGGATAGACAAAAAGCAGAGAAGAGAAGAGAAGAGAAGAGAGAAGGGAACTGAACTAGATAGTGGGAGATTTTGCAGGGGACAATTTGCTGTTTAACTTAAAGGATATATTAGATTATAGAAGAGGCCAAAGGAACATACATGGATTTATAAAACTTCTTAAGAACTCCTTAAAAACATATCCACGGAACCTTATGATCAATAGAAATTCTTATAGATTTTTCTGCAGATATTTCCAAAGACGTATCTACAGATTTTCACAAAATTAATAATGGACATCTGGACCTTTGGACACATGGACATTTGGACATTTGGATGCATAGTCACTTGACAATGAATAAACAACACTACAGGACATTGACAGGAAGACAAGTCAGTAGGGATTTCATCTGAACACATAAGATAAAGAAATTTTAAAACCAGAGAGTATTTGCACTAGAGTGATATAAAATTGAACTTGGAAGAATAAAGGTTTAGGAAAATATCTTATAATGTTCATAAATTGTTAAAGTAAGAAATATTATTCATTATTCATTAGCAATATCTTTTTTTATTCATTAAATATAAATATCATTTTCCTTGATTAAGCTAAATGAATTAATTTCTTGATTAAGATAAATGAATTAATTTCTTAATTGCATTGAGTATCAATAATTGTGTTCAGTTATTTTGGAGGAATTTCATTAAGTCTGTATGGACTGAAAGAATAGATTGCAATATATAGAAGAATTACTGAAAATTAATTTTTAAGTTAAACTACTAAGTTAACTTTTAGTTAAGCTATTATATCCCTGATAGAAGTTGCTTAATGGTACAATGAATTGGTCTGTCTTTTAGAATATATAATGTTTTTAATTGTATGTTTACAATATTTTAGGATTAAGTGGGAATCCTAAAGAGTAGATTAACTTTTAAAGACTACAAGTTTTTATAGAGGAGAACCTTCTGAGAGTAAAGGTTTCTTTTTTAAAGCAATCAAATTTGGTGTATTGGTTGGATCTAATTGCTTATAGTATAATATTGTATACTGAATAGGTTTTTCAAGAGTGCAGTTAGATAGAGAACCAAGGGGAGAGCGTAATTAAAGGTGGCAGTTTTTTAAGCCAAATATTTTGGAGAGCTGAATGATAAGAACGTGTAAAGCAGACAATGACCCGATATTATATATATATATATATATATATTCATATATATATGCATATACATATACATAAAATTTGAATTGAAAGAAGAAAAAACAAAACAAAAAGAGAAATGGTGATTCACTGCCATCTGCTGCACAACCTCAGAACTACAGAAAGTTTTTAAAAGTGAAAAACAAACAAAGGCTTCCTTTCCACTTGGTAAATTATCATGCAGTCATGCTGCATGGATGCGGATTCAGTCCATATACCGCACATTGATACAAATTGACTTCAAATCCTAATGGAAACGAGGAACATGCCAAGAGACATGATTCCGCGCTTAAGTGGAAACGTCAAATATTGATTCACGTTAAAATCAAGTAGAATGCGGGGCAAACATGAGTGGAAATGCAGCCAAAGATTGGCTATTACAATTAGGGGACATGATGCAAATGGATAAATTGACTTATTGCTTGAAAAATAAATAAAAAATAAATAAATAATAATAATAAAAAAAGCTTTATTTATATACCGCCCTTCCGAAGATCAGGGCGGTGTACAACATGTTTAAAAAGTTGAGGAAGAATGAGCATTAGTGAGAAAATGCGAGAAATCTGTATGGCCAGATATTTAAACAAGTGATTAATATGATATAGTTGATCTGTCAAAAAAGATACATATGGGGGGGGGGGGAATTATTGACAAAAAGAAAGTAACAAATAAGGGTAGATAATAACAGTAAAAATCACAATCATATATCATGGAACTCATTTAAATTAAAAAGCAAATGCAACAAGGTTAGATGAGAAGAAGACATTAATGCATCATTGAAATATGCTAGGTTTAATGTATTGGTTTACATTTGTGTTATTTATGTTAGTGTGTGTTGTATAATTATGTATTGTTTGGAATGGATATTTATGTTATTTTGAGTAATAAACACCACACCCTCTGCTCAGAACCATCTCAAAGTTTTGCACTTCTGCAAAACTGTCATTGGACAGTTGCTATTTCATCACCTGTGAGTCTGTGACACTGATCCTCCCATGTTTAACTCTTTGTTATCTGGGAATAAGGTTCTGATAAATGGAGGGACTCCCATTTATCACAGGGCCTAAGGGCACATTTGCCTTAGGACCCTCGACAAGCTATACTCAGCCCCTGGATAAAAATATAACATAAAAGCAAGAGATGAATGGAAATCCCTTTCTAGTTTTAACGTTTGGGCTGGACACATCACTTCTTTAAAGTCAAAGCTATTACTCCTGGACATCTCTCTCCCATTTTATGATTGTGGAAATTTTAATTGTTCGGGATATCAACATGTGGCTTAGGTCTAATCTGCACTGCAGCAATAGTGCAGTTTGACGCTTTAACTGCCATGGCTCAATGCTATGTAAGTATGAGATTTGTGGTTTTGTGAGACACTGAGCCTTCTCTGTCTGAGACTCTGGTGCCACAACAAACTACAAATTTCAGGATTCCATAGCAATGAGCCATGGCGGTTAAAGTGGTGTCAAACTGCTTTATTTCTGCAGTGCAGATGCAGATGCAGCCAAAACCTTCCATGCACAGATCAGTGAATGATAGAACGTCCTGTGCTGCTCTTTCCCTGCTTTTCACTACTGGAGTTTATCACATGGGAGAAATTTCTCTCAATTTCGAAAGAAATGGAAGTGAGGCCAGTTTGGAATTGAGTAAATTCGCTAGTTCAGCGAATTTACTTGATTGCGTATTGACACTGCATTGTGTTCAGAACTGCCTGAAATTGCCTCCCAGTGCCCGAAATTGTGTGTGATAGTTTCTCACGCAATCATGCAAAACTCCATGATTGCGTCCGGAAGGACTTCCCTTTGCCCGAAAATGTGTCTGATCAGCTTTCACACAATCACATGAAACCCCATGATTGCATTCAGATTGACATTGGATTATACTTTCAATTCCCTTCGTGTGATAAACACTCTCTCATAACCCTTTGAACCAGTAGTTAAAGTGGTGTGAAACTGCATTAGTTCTGATGTGCAGATTAGACCTTGAGCCCAAATAAATAATACCTTCTTCACATTTTTTTCCCTCTCTTCAGTGCGCTATCGTGTCTTCTCTATGGGCCATGGCTTGGAACGTTTGGACAAAAATGTGATTGTTGAATTTGAGGTGAGAATCTTATTTACAAACGTGTGATGTCGGTATACTTGTCTGAAAAAGTGATACTTCCTTAGAGTTTCACACAAATGATGACAGAGAGGAACAACTCAGGCCATTTTGAATTAGGGGACAACTGAGGAGGAAATGGGGGCAATTTTCTCCCAAAACTCTTCCCCCACCGGACTCCTGATATCACCAGGTGTCACATCCAGTTCTGGAACTTAACCAAAATACAACTGATTTGTGAAGCTGGAGGGGTCATTGAGAACCTATATAGCCGAAAGGCACAAGATCTTATCTGATCATGGAAACTAAACAGGGTCATCCCTGGTTAGTACTTGGATAGGAGAATGCTAAGGAATACCAAATATAGCTATATAACTATATATCTGAGTATTTCTTGCTTAAGAAAACCATAGGAAATTCATGGAGTGACTTGAAAATGTAAGTGCACATGCGTGTGTGTGCACATGCACACACACAGGTTGTTGGGAAGCGGGTAGAGAATGGGAACAAGTGGAGGCACCTCTCCATTTTTTTTTTTACTATTTTTATTTATTAGTTTCACATGAAATTAATAATAATAATAATAATAATAATAATAATAATTTTATTTATAACCCACCCCTCTGAAATGGCAATCAAGGTGGGGTACAACATAGTTAAAAGCATCACAAGTTAAAATACAACAATACATTCAGATATTTTGTATTCTTTCAACAACTTCATGAACATATCTTTCCCCTCCCAGACACCAGATGGCATTGTTGTCAGCCAGAATATTATTGATCCTTCATCACAGATCACCCAGTCGTACAATGTACCTGAGACTGTCAGGTAATTGATTTTGAAAACTGCCCTACACCAAGCATGTACAGAAACTGAGCTAGAACAGCAACTGGTGACAAAAGCGTATTATAGTCAGCCCTCCATAGCCATGGCTTTTTTATCCACAGGTTCAAGCATCCATGGTTTGAAAATAATTTTATAATGTATAAACTCCCAAAAGCAAACCTTGATTTTGCCATTTTATATAGTGAGACTTGAGCATCCACTGCCATTGTATTTAATGAGACTTGAGCATCCATGGATTTTGGTATCCGCGGGCGGTCCAAGGGCCTACTGTAATATATACCAAAATCTGTGAATGCTCAAGTCTAACTAAATACAATGGCAGTGTATGCTCAAGTCTTTAATCCAGTTTTCTGATTTCTAATTGAGCTATGAAAATTCTGAGCAATCTCACACATACTTTTTTTGCTGTATTTGTCCATCATATTTTATCCCCTGCTTTTCTCTAAAGAACTTGGGGTAGTACATATGAGCCATTATTTCATTTTAATTTTACGAAACTCAGCAAGGATGCTAGGCAAACAGTAGAAATGAAGGAATTTCCATAAAACCACCCATGAGCACCGTGAGCAAGTCAGAATTTGAACTTGGCATTGGGAGAGGGCAGAGTTCAGCTTCTTCGTGTCCAGGTCTTAAGACTTGAAAGCCAGGCATTCTTTTCCAAATGCGAGCCTATTCTTCTCCAGAAATCATAAGGGTCAAAGGTCATAAAATGTTCTTTGTGACTCTATACATGCCAAGAAAGGGACACATGTTTGGCATTTCACACTTGTCATTGTGGACTGATAAAAACAGAAGCAGTGACTAATCCCTCCATTTCTCTTCTCTAGTGTGGGAATCTGGAATGCTGTGGCTAGGTATCAAGATTCCCCCCAGGAGACTTTCAAAACACCATTTGAGGTCAAAGAATATGGTAAGAACAAATACATCCTCTGTTTGGAGCCTTCTTTGCCTGATCCTTGGCTTCATCTCCCTTTCCATCTTCTACCTTAACCAAGACACACTTTTGTACTTCACCATTGCTATTCCAATTTTAGCATGACTCAGGCCTTGACTGCATAGGCCAAAAGGCCCATTTCACATACACACTCCATTCAGGTGATGTCCTGTTTGGACGATGCATGGCCCAGACCTTGGTTCTGTCCTGGACCCAGTGCTATTCAACATCATTATCAATGACTTGGATAACAGAATTGGGGGCATACTTATCAAATTTGCGGATGACACTAAACTAGGAGGAGTATCTTGGATCATGGGCTGCGGTTCCATGAGGAGGGACTTCTGGCAAGGGATGGACTGCATCTCACCCCAGTTGGCAAAAACGTTTTTGCCAACAGTCTGAAGAATCTGATCAGGAGGGCTTTAAACTGAGTTATGTGGGGGAGGGAGATATTATTCTGGAAGGCAAAAGGGATGGAGAGAATAGTCAAAGTGGCATAGAGGGAACAAGGCAAACAGTGCAAGGACCCAACAGTAGGAGGCAAAAAAATGTGCAAAAGCAGCAAGTAAAGAGGACATATGGTCTTAAATGTCTCTACACTAATGCACAGAGTATGGGAAATAAGCAGGATGAACTTGAACTCCTAGCACAACAAGGGAAATATGATATAATAGGCATCACTGAAGCCTGGTGGGATGAGTCTCATGATTGGAATGTAGAAATAGAGGGGTATAACCTTTTTAAGAGAAACAGGCCAAGCAGGAAAGGAGGAGGAATAGCATTATATGTCAGGGATATTTACACCAGTGAAGAGATCCAGGAAGTCAATACTGGAAGCCAGGTGGAGAGCATCTGGATAAAAATTAAAGGAGAGGGAAATAACAGGGATGTTACTGTGGGAATCTACTACAGACCCCCGACTCAGGCAGAGGAATTGGATGATGCCTTTCTAGAACAGATAAACACATACTCAGAAAGGAGAGATGTAGTAGTGATGGGTGACTTCAACTATCCTGATATTTGCTGGAAGTCAAACTCAGCCAAATCCTCAAGGTCTAGCAAATTCCTCACTTGCCTGGAAGACAATTTCATTGTCCAAAAGGTGGAAGAGGCAACAAGGGGATCAGCCATTTTAGATCTGATCTTAACCAACAGGGAAGACCTAGTTGATGGGGTGCAAGTGGTTGGATCCTTAGGTGGAAGTGACCATGTTCTCCTGGAGTTTGTAATACAGTGGAAGGGAGAAGCTAGGCATAGTCAGACACGCACTCTAGACTTTAGGAGAGCTGATTTCAATAAACTTAGAGAAATACTGGGAGTGATCCCATGGTCAGGAATACTAAAAGAAAAGGGAGTTCAAGACGGATGGGAGTTTCTCAAAAGGGAGATATTGAAGGCACAATTTCAAACAGTTCCAATGAGGAAGAAAAATGGAAGATGTCCCAAGAAGCCAGGATGGATGACTAAGGAACTTTCAACTGAGCTAAGTTTTAAACGGAACATTATAAGAAATGGAAAAATGGGGAAATCACGAAAGAGGAATTCAAACAAATAGCCAGCACATGTAGGGGTAAAGTCAGAAAAGCTAAAGCGCAGAATGAACTCAGGCTGGCTAGAGAGGTTAAGAACAATAAAAAGGGCTTTTTTGGATATGTCTGCAGCAAAAGGAAGAAGAAGGAAACGGTAGGGCCACTGCATGCAGAAGATGGCAAAATGCTCACAGGGGACAGAGAAAAGGCAGAATTACTCAACACCTTCTTTGCTTCAGTCTTCTCAGAAAAGGCAAAGGGTGCTCAACCTAAGGATAATGGAGCAGAAGACAGAATAGAGGAATTTCAGCACAGAATAAGTAAAGAGGTAGTACAGGAATACCTGGTTAACCTAAATGAATATAAATCTCCAGGACCAGATGAACTATATCCTAGAGTATTAAAAGAACTGACAAATGTAATATCAGAGCCATTGGCAATAATCTTTGAGAACTCCTGGAGAACAGGAGAAGTCCCAGCAGACTGGAGGAGGGCAAACGTTGCGCCCATCTTCAAAAAGGGAAAAAAAGAGGATCCCAACAATTATCGTCCAGTTAGTCTGACATCAATTCCAGGAAAGATTCTAGAGCAGATCATTAAACAGAGAGTCTGTTAACACTTAGAGGCCAATGCCATAATCACAAAAAGCCAACATGGGTTTCAGAGAAACAAGTCATGCCAAACGAACTTGATCTCTTTTTTTGATAAAATTACCAGCTTGGTAGATGAAGGGAATGCTGTGGATATAGTATACCTCGATTTCAGTAAGGCCTTTGACAAGGTTCCCCATGACATTCTTGCAAACAAGCTTGCAAAATGTGGGATAGACAAGTTAACTGTTACATGGATTTGTAATTGGTTGACTGGCCGAACTCAAAGGGTGCTCAACAATGGCTCCTTTTCATCCTGGAGAGAAGTGACCAGTGGGGTGCCACAGGGTTCTGTCCTGGGCCCAGTGCTATTCAATGTCTTTATTAATGATTTGGATGACAGAATTGGGGGCATACTTATCAAATTTGCAGATGACACTAAACTGGGAGGAGTAGCTAATACCCCAGAGGACAGGATCAAAATTCAAAATGACCTGAATAAACTAGATAGCTGGGCCGATGCTAACAAGATGAAATTCAATGCAGAGAAATGTAAGGTTCTGCACTTAGGGCAGAAAAATGAAATGCACAGATATAGGATGGGGGACACCTGGCTGAATGAGACCACATGTGAAAGGGATCTAGGAGTCCAAGTAGACCATAAGCTGAACATGAGTCAACAGTGCGATGCGGCAGCTAAAAAAGCCAATGCAATTTTAGGATGCATCAATAGAAGTATAGTTTCTAGATCAAGGGAAGTTATAGTGCCACTCTATTCTGCTTTGGTCATGCCCCACCTGGAATACTATGTCCAGTTCTGGGCACCACAATTCAAAAAGGATGTGGAGAAACTGGAGCATGTCCAAAGGAGGGCAACTAAGATGGTGAAGGGTCTGGAAACCATGCCCTATGAGGAACGCCTCAGGGAACTGGGGATGTTTAGCCTGGAGAAGAGAAGGTTAACAGGTGATATGATAGCCCTGTTTAAATATTTGAAGGGATGTCACATTGAGGAGGGAGCAAGCTTGTTTTCTGCTGCTGCAGAGACTAGAACGCGGAACAATGGATGCAAACTGCAGGAAAAGAGATTCCACCTCAACATTAGGAGGAACTTCCTGACAGTAAGGGCTATTCGACAGTGGAACACACTCCCTCGGAGTGTAGTGGAGTCTCCTTCCTTAGGGGTCTTTAAGCAGAGGCTGGATGGCTATCTGTCAGGGATGCTTTGATCTGGAGTTCCTGCATGGCAGGGGGTTGGACTGGATGGCCCTTGTGGTCTCTTCCAACTCTATGATTCTATGATTCTATGATTCTATGAGTAGCTAATACCCCAGAGGACAGGATCAAAATTCAAAATGACCTGAATAGACTAGAAAGCTGGGCCAAAGCTAACAAAATGTAATTCAACACAGAGAAATGTAAGGTTCTGCACTTAGGGCAAAAAACTGAAATGCACAGATATAGGATGGGGGACATCATGGCACATGATGTAGCAGCTCCAGGCCAGGATACTCTGGGCTGCCCTGGAATTATCCTAGACAGTGAGGACAAGGCCTCAAACAGTGAGTTTAAGGGTCATAGTTCTTTCAAGGCAGTTTATGCATCCAGGTTCCATGCAATAAAATCTCATATGGTACTATCTCCTTTCCTTCCTCTATGTTTTCTCCCCTCAGTATTGCCAAGCTTTGAAGTTGTCATTGAACCTGCAGAAAAGTTTTATTATGTTGATACCAATGAAGATTTCATAGTGTCTATCACTGCAAGGTGGGTGTATATGCAGCTGTGGGAAAGTATGGGGTACTTTTATACCTGCCTATCATCTTCAGAATAATCCAATTATTATGTTCTGAAATATTGTTCAGAAGAAAATAATTGGCAACCTCATCTGGATTTAGCATGTTTCCTGGCTACATTCTTGTCATAGAATTGTCTGCCTCCCTCACAAAATTTTCTCAACAAATAAGTAAGTGTGGGAGAAAACAACATTCTCAGTGTACAACTCTTCTGTATACACAGTTATTAGGATATTTGAAAATAATCACCATGACCATAACAATAATTTATAAAATATAAAATATATGAACAAAGGAAAATATGTAAAGTTTAAGACTTTCATGGCAGCATCTATAGTTTTTTGTGGGTTTTTCAGGCTATGAGGCTGTGTTCTAGAAGAGTTTATTCCTGACGTTTCACAAGCAGCTGTGGCTGGCACCTTCAGAGAATGTGGCGTGGAAGAGACATCGAAGGAGTCACAGACAGAATAGAGGAACTGGTGAGGAAACACAACCTCCAAATGGTCTACAAACTGACCAAGAAAATCCAGCATTCAGCGAAGGACAGGAGAGACCATCTCACAGTTGCAGGAGTTTACCGCATACCATGCAGCTGCAGACAAGTCTGCATAGGGACCACCAAACACAGTGTTCCAACACAAATCAAGGAACATGAGAGACACTGCAGCCAGAAAAATTGGCAGTAGCAGAAAAAGTTGTAAACCATCCTGGGCATAAAATGTTCTTTGAAAACACTGAAATCCGGACCAGGCCAACAGCTATCAAGTCAGAATGCACAGGGAAGCCATTGAAATCCATAAACAGCTGGACAACTTAAACAGGAAAGAAGAAAGTTTTAGTGTAAACAAAGTTTGGCTACCAGTCCTGAAAAACACATAAAGACCTATGAAATGCAAATGAAAAATGCCTAGGGTGAGGGGGGTTTCCCAGCAGATAATGGATTGTTAAGTAAATAGACACCCTGGAGGCCTTGCCATTCAACAACAGAATAATACACAGATTAATGTGTGTGTGTGTGTGTGTGTGTGCGTGTGTCTTCCATGCCAGCATTCTCTGAAGATGCCAGCCACAGCTCCTGTTGAAACGTCAGGAATAAACTCTTCTAGAACACGGCCTAATAGCCTGAAAAACTCACAAAAAACTAATTAAGAAAATAATAACGTTCAATGTATTTTTCTTGCATTATAATCAGTAAAATAATTGAGTTTTTATCCTGCCCTGAAATATCTTGGTCCACTGATGGCTTCTCTGCAATCTATTACAAAAAAATTTTTTTAAAAAAGAATTATTAAATTCACTACACATGACACTCAAGAATCATGTAATAAAGCCAATATTGCACCGATTCCAAAAGAAGACTTGGCACAGCCACAAGATTTCAGGTCTATATCTCTTTTGAACCTGGATTTTAAAAGTCTTTGCTTCCATCCTGGCCAAGAGTCTAAGGCCTGAAACAGACAGCCAAAAGAAGCAGCTTCCAGCCACATCAATGGTGTAGCTTTCAGATGAAGCGTGCCCCCAAAGCAGCTGGAAGCCACTCAGAGGCTGTGCTAAGGTGGCAAGAGCCAGGCTGTTCTGCTTTTGCAGACAGACCATTTGGGACCATAGCATCAGCCCACTTCAGGAAAGTACCATGCAGTCGCCACAATCCTGGCCCAATCATGGCCAAAGTGGCCAGAGGCTGTTCCTTCATGGCCATCTGCTTCAGGCCTGAGAAAAGTACTTCAAGACAGAATACATGGATATCAATCTGGCTTTCTGCAAGAAAAAAAATGAAACAGAATATAAGAACAATGATCAATATAATTGAATATTACAAGAAAAACCCAGGGAAAATTGGCATTATTATTCCTTGATGCAGAGAAAGCCTTTGACAAAGTAAATTAGTGGCGTCTCATAGAAACAATGAAGAAGATTGACCTTGGAGAAAGATTTATTGGAGAAAGATTTACAGGCAATCTACAAAACTAGAGTGCTTAAATAATTGTAAATGGTGAGAAAACAAAAGGTTGCAATATTACCAAAGAACGATATGAGGCTGTCCGCTGTCCCCACTTCTATGTATCCTATGTTTGGAAATTTTAAGCAACAAGATTAAAGGAGCTTCAATTAAAGGATTTAAAAATAAAATATGAGTCTGTGCAGATGACCTAGCAATTTTTTTTTGAAGATCCAAATGAAAATATCTGTAGTTTACTAGAAATTGTTCAGGATTTTGGACAATACACCAGTTTTAAAATTAACAAAACAAAATCAGTATTATTAATATTGACTATGACAAAAATGAAGTAAAAGAATTACAAGAGAAATCAGGGTTCCAGATACATAAGAAAATAAAATCCCATGCTATACAATTAACTAAAAATAACTATTTAATAACAACTACAGTACAAGATTATGTGGAAAGAAATTAAAAAGGATTTGGAAAGGTGGGCCAATTTAAATTCATCATTGATGGACAGAATAACCACAATAAAAATGATTGTCTTACCAAAATTAATGCTTTTATTTCAAAATTTACCTGTTATAATTAATGATTGGCCATTTAAACAGTGGAATAGAGATATCTTGTAATTTGTTTGGGCTGGAAAGAAGCCATGAATACACTGGAAAATAATGAAACATACAACCAAAAGTGGTGGAATTGGAGTCGCTGATCTCAAATTATATTACCATTTCTGCTTTATGGATTAGATAAGATTGGATGAGTGGCATGTGTACAATAAATTAGAGATTAACAAAGAATTCAATGACTACATAATAGGAAAATCAGTTTTGAGGAATGTAACAAATATAAAAACAAATTTTACTAGAAGCTTCCAGAACAGGCATCCTTGCACATGGCAAGAATGAAATTTTAATTTAAAACTAGATGATTGAAATACCATGATTTTTTAAATGGGAAGGCGGGAAACGTAAATCAAAAACAAAAGAAAAATTAGAAGAAAAATTAGAAAGAGAAGGGATAAAATGTCAATGGTTTATACGAAAGAAAGAAAATGGATCTCAAATTAGAATGCATTACCAATATAAAAACTGAATTAGATGAAATTATGCAAGTCTTTTATATCAAATGCGTATAAAGTACTTTTAAAAATTGAAAAGGATCCAGAAATGGTGAAAGAGTGCACTATAAGATGGGCACAAAATGTAGGTCACCCAATACATTTAGAAAAATGGAGAAAAGCATGAGGTCAAGATTTGAAATTTACTCTCAATATAGATATCAAAAAAATTCTATAAAATGTTACACTGTTGGAATCTAACCCCAGCTAAATTAGCTAAAATATGCAAAAATGCAGAGGAAAAATGCTGGAAATGTGGAAGAAGCGAAGGAACATTTTACCATAGAATCATAGAATCATAGAGTTGGAAGAGACCACAAGGGCTATCCAGTCCAACCCCCTGCCATATGATGAAACAACATGCTTTGCTTCAATGTGTTCTTCCAGGTACCTCTATGGGAAGAAAGTAGAAGGTGTAGCCTTTGTCCTCTTTGGAGTGAAACTTGATGATGAGAAAAAGAGTATTCCAGACTCACTCAGGAGAATTCAAGTAAGATGACCCATATATTTGTGTCTGAATGAAAGTGAAGGGTAGTGGTGGTAAGAGAAAGGGTATACAACTTTGATTTCTTTTTTTATCTTCTCCCCTCCTCCCCTAGATTGTAGATGGGGAAGGGGAGGCATCACTCACAAGAGCAATGCTTCAGACCCGATTTCGCAACCCCAACGAACTTGTTGGACACTCTCTCTACATCTCTGTAACAGTGATGACAGAGTCAGGTGAGTTGTGGCTTCAAAGCACCATGAATTAGCAGATGGCTCATATTGGGGACTCTGGAGTTGCCTTAGTGGATGTCATTCACCGTGTTGTGTGAGGACAGTTCAACCTCTGGATTCTTGTGTCCACTACATCTATATCTTTTCTCTGTCTAAATCAACAAATGAAGACACTTGGGTCAAATCCTGCCTTGTGAGGGATTCTGTCTTGGCCCAAAGGTGACAACCAAGGGTTTCAGGAATTGTGGACAAGGTGACACTTCTAACTATTTCAGAGGCACTTTCAATAATGTCGCAATCAACAGAATCTCAGAAGCCACCTATATAAATCATGCAATATTTGCTCCTGGGGGGGTGGAGACATACTTTAAGAACGAGTCTTTCTACCCAAATGCTAAAACTACTAGGTTTTGTTTTTCTTATCCCCCCCCCTGCAAAATCCAGACATTTTTAGAATTTTTTTTTAAGGCAGTACTGAATGAATATCCCTGATCAGAAATGCTTGAGACCAGAAGTGTTTTATATTTTCAGTTTTTAAAATTTTGGAATATAGGTATGTATGTACTTAATGTACTTGCATGTACTTCATGCAAGATAATGAGGCTGAGGAGAGACTGAGGATCTATGAAATGATGTGGTGTTCAACACAAATCCATGCCTCCCGCTATTTCACGGATTCTCATGTGTCTCTCCAGCCTCACAAATACAGAGCAGGTATGTCACTCCACAAATTTTGTAATGCACAAGGATTATGTGGTGCAGTGGTCCTTTTCACTTGTCATAACAGAACAATTTTGGATTTTGGAATTCCGGATGAGGGATACTCAACCTGTATTAACATCTTTACAAGTTGAAAATCTCTTTGTTATTTTAGGAACTTATATACATTGATTTGGCATAAAATTATTATGTATGTTATACTTTTCTGTTTTCAGAATCCCTTGTAATGTACAAGGATTATGTGGTGCAGTGGTCCTTTTCACTTGTCATAACAGAACAATCCTGAGTGAGCTGCCTATCAGGCAGCTCTTTTCAATTTCATTTCTTTTTCTTCTTCTTTTTAATTTATTATAAATTTATCTTTCATATTAAAAATTTATAGAATGAAAATCTATACAACATTCATTTTTACATTTTTCAGAATGTAACGTTTGTCATCATAAGTATCATACACATTGTGCTTATCACAACAAATGCTGTCATGTAAACTTTGAATTATATTGCAAGATAAGGTTCAATTTCATTTCAGTATTACCAACAGCAATATTGTCTTTTCTGTATAAGCCCCTTATCACCCTGGCCTTATATGTCTGCTCTCTGTGGCCTTTTCTTCAAGAGATGTAAGTTTCTATGGCCATTTAAGTCTACAGACCTTCTTCAATGAACAAGCACATATGCCAGTGTTCCCTGAGGACAGGAGGTTTGAAAACTGCATGTACTGCAATTTTATGTACTGCACGTACTCTCCCGACATTTCTCCGCTCTTCTAACAACTTGGTTTCATATTTTTATCTACATTCCCTCTTCTCTTTCTCCAGGAAGCGACATGGTGGTGGCTGAGAAAGGCGGCATTAGCATCGTGACATCCCCCTATCAGCTCCACTTCACAAAAACCCCAATGTTCTTCAAGCCAGGGATGCCCTATGGACTGATGGTAATGGCCCAGTTCCAGCCTTGCTAGTGCTGTCTTAAATCCAGAGCACAATGCACAAATATCCCTAGAAATTGCCCAAATCCTCTGATCTTACAAATGTCCTGGGAAGAGTGATTTGGACTCAGCAAGGACTTCTACACTCCACTCTCAGTTGCTTCTTGGGAATTTCTTCACAGGTATACGTCACCAACCCAGATGGTTCTCCAGCTACCCAGGTCCCTGTGGTATCAGAGCCCTTTCCGGCTGAGGCAACCACCCAGAATGATGGCACGGCCAAGCTGATCCTGAACACACCAGCAGACAGCAATGAGCTAAGAATCACCGTGAGTCATTCTGTTATAATGTGGAGTCGAAGGCTTTCATGGCCGGCATCCATAGTTTTTTGTGGAGCTTTCGGGCTATGTGGCCATGTTATGGAAGAGTTTCTTTCTGACATTTCGCCAGCATCTGTGGCTGGCATCTTCAGAGAAACGTCAGAAAGGAACTTTTCCAGAACATGGCCACATAGCCCAAAAACTCCACAAAAAACCATTCTGTTATACTCCTTTCCAAAGCACTGTGGTTGGGGGTTGCCTTATCTTCTATATAAAACTGTTGTTCATTATGGCACACTTTTAGGGTAGGACCCCTTACTTAGTGGTAGCATGCGTGCACACTTTGTGGGCAGTTGGCTGTTTTAGGGCTGTATTGTCATGTGGTTTTATTTATTATTTGCAGCTCTTTCCCTAGTCTGAATTTCAAAATCCTTCTGCAAGTTATCAGTTTAGACCTCTGCTAAGAGTGACCTTTTCCTTCTGTGAACAGGCCAATGAGCAGGAAGGAAGAAGGACAATGACTCTGTGGAGGATAGGGGGTGGCAGAAAGTGCAGGAAATACAGCACTTGATGAAAAAAATACTCCCAACCTGTCACATCCTACTTCTGAGGTTATATTTTCTGATGTCGTAGTTATCAGCTGTTCTCATTATAGATCATAGTTCTTTCTTCTTGACAATGCAGGCCACCTTACTGAGGTACCTCACAGATCCTGATGGGTACAATATAATAACTCATTTTTCTTCCCTTAGCTATTACTGTATATACTCATATATAAGTCTAGAAGTCAAAAAGTTGACTTATCCATGTGTCAATGTAAGTACTGTACTTCAACCCATACACACACACACACACACACACACACACATCCCCTGATGAAAGGCAAGAATTTAATCTGCCCTAGAAGTATTGACCCCCCTTCTACACTCTTTTCCATTCAGCTTTTAGTATAAGTATAAATAATTAGGCCTGCTGTAATTTTGTAAGTTTTGGGCATTGTTTTCCTTTGCTTCAACCTTTACATCTCTCATTACATACCCCCAAGTTTTACCCTCAACTTATCCATGGGTCATATCAAAATCCATAATTTTGGCCCCCAAACCTGCCCTTGACTTATACATGAGGCCGACTTACAGCTGAGTTTATATAACTTTGGGATACTTTGGTCAAAGACCGTAAACAAATGATCTGATCTATATGGTATATCTTTTTTCAGTGGCTCATTATGGGTTGCTGTGTGATTGAGTTAAAAGTTTCTGTAGTTCCTTTGAGATTTTGTTAATCCTTCTCCCTCTCTTTAGGTAAAAACCAGAAAAGAAGAACTCCCCGCTGAACGCCAGGCAACCAGGACTATGGTGGCTACAGCCTACCAAACCCAGGGAGGATCTGGGAACTATCTCCATTTAGCAATCGCAGCTGCTGAGGTCAAGGCTGGGGACAACTTAGCTATCAACTTTAATGTAAGAAGCAACAATCAAAATGTGCTGAACCAGATCAACTATTTCACCTACATAGTAAGTGATATAGCCCTGGACAGAATGGAAATTCATGGTCCAAATTATTATTTGGTTGTTGACTTTACATTTGTTTTCTTATTTAAATTTTTAAATAATTTTTTATGAGAAAACAAGTTACATACAAACCAACAACATCTCAAAATAAACACCACTCATATTAGTCTTCAATACATTGTAATAACATATATTACAAGTACCCCATCCCCTTTCCCCCTTTTTTCTACTCTATTTAATGTATGCTCTCCTAATTCTTATCTAAGGAGTGGAATCAGTTCCTGTAAATTAAGCTAAAGAACATAAAATACAACAAATAAATTAAAATAATAACACCAAATATCAAAACCAAAAAATAAACAAACAAACAGAGAGGAAATGATATTGCACATAGTTAAATTCTAATTCATTCCAAAGTTTAACCCACATTCCATACAGAATCCTACATATTAAAATACTTCCTGTTCCTATTGTTGTTGGGTTTTTATTACATATTTCTTTGCCCTCATATTTTCCTAAGTTTTTATACATTCTATTTTAATTTTTGTTTCCTATTTCTATTTAGGAATATTCTAAGTTACTCATTGTTTCAGAAATTTACTATTTCATTTACTAATATTCCATAATCCTGTTTCATCTTCATTTTACCATTTTGTCCCCCACTTTTTAAAATTACTACATCCTCTCACTACCTATTGGTTATAAATTTCTCTATTCTCTTATTCTTATAATCACTTTTAATCTCCAACACTTATTATGGATAATTTCTTCCATTTCTTTTCCCATAGTGGAACATACACTTCCATTCTTCTTTAAAATGTCCTATTGTTTTGTCTTTGATTTATTTCGTCTTTGCATTTGTTTTCAAGGCAGGTAAGGGAAAACCTCTCATTATGTGTCTAGTCCTTGTCGGGATGTAGGATCGGGAATATTCCCTACAGCTCATGTTTTCTTTAAGGCTTTTGGCTGACGGCAGCTTTTCAGAATGGCCCTTCTGAGGACCCATCAGATATAAGCAAACTCTTATATGTCAAAGTCCTTCATGAGAAGGTGAAAAAACATTTTTATCCCACTTATGGTACATATGTGCGATGACAGTATCCCATTGTATAAACTAGTGGTTTTCAAAAGGTGGAGTGGCACCCCCTGGGCGCATGGGAGTTGATCGAGGAGGCTGATAGGTTTGGAGGCATTGACTCCTCTTCTTCTCCTTCCTCTTCCCAAAACTTTTCTATCCTGGAGGAGAAGACAAACGTGAAGAGGACACTTGGAGCAGCCGCCTCTGCCTAAGGGAAGTGTAGAGCAGGGAAACTCAACCAGTACACCCACTCTGTCCATTGTGTCCAAGATGTAGACACTAGAAAGTCACACTCTTACATGCACTCATGTATTCCCACATATACACAAGATAACGTGTATCAATGTGACTGAGTGTGAAAGAGAGAGTCATGGAATCATAGAATCATAGAGTTGGAAGAGACCACAAGGGCCATCCAGTCCAACCCCCTTCTGGCATGCATGAACTCTCAATCAAAGCTTATCCGACAGATGGCCTTCCAGCCTCTGGTTAAAGACCTCAAAGGAAGGAGACTCCACCACTCTCCGAGGAAATGTGTTCCACTGTCGAACAGTTCTTACTGTTAGGAAGTTCCTCCTAATGTTGAGGTGGAATCTCTTTTCCTCTAGCTTGCATTCATTGTTCCAAGTCCTGTTCTCTGGAGCAGTAGAAAACAAGCTTGCTCCCTCCTCAAAATGACATCCCTTCAAATATTTAAACAAGGCTACCATATCACCTCTTAACCATCTCTTCTCTAAGGTAAACATCCCCAGCTCCCTAAGGCGTTCCTCATAGGGCATGGTTTCCAGACCCTTCACCATCTTAGTCACCCTCCTTTGGACATGCTCCAGTTTCTCAACATCTTTTTTGAATTGTGGTGCCCAGAACTGGACACAATATTCCAGGTGGGGGCTGACCAAAGCAGAATAGAGTGGCACTATTACTTCCCTATGCTTTTATTGATTCAGCCTAAAATTCCATTGGCCTTTTTAGCTGCTGCATCACACTGTTGACTCATGTTCAACTTGTGGTGTTCTTGGACTCCTAGATCCCTTTCAAACGTAGTTTCATTCAGCCAGGTGTCCCCCATCCTATATCTGTGCATTTCATTTTTCCTCCCTAAGTGCAGTACCTTACATTTCTCCGTGTTGAATTTCATTTTGTTAGTTTTGGTCCAGCTTTCTAGTCTAAGAGCCGTGGTGGTGCAGTGGTTAAATGCTTGTACTGCAGCCACTCACTGAAAACCAAAAGGTTTCAAGTTCAATACCAGCAAAAGGGCTCAAGTTTGACTCAGGCTAGAATCCTTCCAAGATCACCAAAATGCATCCTTCTGAGGTCCCCAAAACACTGCTTAGGCGGTATGAAGTGGTATATAAATGAAGCTGTTTGTTTGTCTATTCAGGTCATTTTGAATTTTTATCCTGCCCTCTGGGGTATTAGCTACTCCTCCTAATTTGGTGTCATCTGCAAATTTGATAAGTACGCCCCCAATTATGTCATCCAAGTCATTGATGAAGATGTTGAATAGCACTGGGCCCAGGACAGAACCCTGTGGGACCCCACTGGTCACTTCTCTCCAGGATGAAAAGGAGCCATTGTTGAGCACCCTTTGGGTTCAGCTGGTCAACCAATTACAAATCCATATAACAGTTACCTTATCTAACCCACATTTTAAAAGCTTGTTTGCAAGAATGTCATGGAGAACCTTGTCAAAGGTCTTATTAAAATCAAGATATGCTATATCCACAGAATTCCCTTCATCTACCAATCTGTTAATTTTTATCAAGAAAAGGGATCAGGTTTGTCTGGCATGACTTTTTTCTCTGAAACCCATGTTGACTTTTTGTGATTATGGAATTGCCTTCCAGATGTTCACAGAATCTGCTCCAGAATCTTTCCTGGTATTGATGTCAGACTAACTGGATGATAATTGTTCAGATCTTTTTTTTTTTGGTCCCTTTTTGAAGATGGGGACAAGGTTTGCCCTCCTCCAGTCTGCTGGGGCTTCTCTTGTTGTTCAGGGGTTCTCAAAGATTATTGCCATTGGTTCCAATATTACATTTGTCAGTTCTTTTAATACCCTTGGATGTAGTTCCTCTGGTCCTGGAGACTTATATTCAGTTAGATTAACCAGGTATTCCTGTACTAGCTCTTCACTTATTCTGTGCTGAAATTCTCCTATTCTGTCCTCTGCTCCATTATCCTCAGGTTAAACATCCTTTGCCTTTTCTGAGAAGACTGAAGCAAAGTAGGTGTTGAGTAATTTTGTCTTTTCTCTGTCCCGTTAGCATTTTGCCATCTGCTCCACGCAGTGGCCCTACCATTTCCTTCTTCTTCCTTTTGCTGTGAACATACCCAGAAAAGCCCTTTTTATTGTTCTTAACGTCTCTAGCAAGTCTGAGTTCATTCTGTGCTTTAGCTTTTCTGACTTTATCCCTACATGTGCTTGCTATTTGTTTGAATTCCTCTTTGTTGATTCCCCCCTTTTTCCATTTCTTATACATGTTCCGTTTAAAACTTATCTCCATTGAAAATTCCTTAGTTATTCATCCTGGTTTCTTGTGACATCTCCCATTTTTCTTCCTCGTTGATACTGTTTGAAATTGTGCCTTCAGTATTTCCCTTTTGAGAAACTCCCATCCGTCTTGAACTCCCTTCTCTTTTAGTAAATAAGTGCATGTGTGAGTGAAGAATGAAAGAAAAAAAGAATGAAAGAGCATGACAGAGTGTTACCTTTGGTGTGTGAGAGTGTGGCTGTGTGTGACACAGTATGTGTCAAATATTTAAAAATATTTTTTCTATTTTGAATGATGTTACTTCCTTACAAAATATGAATATACATTAATGAGCAAACAGAAATACTCACAATGAACATACAAAACATTTTTATTCACATACTGGGTTGATTTGGGGAGGGAGCAACATCTACATGTAGTAAAGTCTGGAGGTTACAAGAGTAAGCAGTTTGAGAACCACTGGTTTAAACCAATGCTTTTGTTTATCATTAGATTTTGACTAAAGGGAAGATACTCAAGGTTGGGAGGCAACCCAAGGCTGCTGGACAGAATCTAGTGACCATGACTCTAGCCATCACTCCAAATCTCATCCCTTCCTTCCGTATTGTGGCGTACTGTCGTGTGGGGAACAGTGAAATTGTGGCCGACTCTGTCTGGGTGGATGTGAAGGATACCTGCATGGGAACGGTAGGTCATGCTTTCTGCTGATATTATTTATCAGTGTCAAAGCAAGGCACCCTCTGAGATGTGTTGGAGAAAAAGTGTGCAAGTTCTGCTCTTTCCTGGGACAGAACCCCCCACCTTCTGAATTGTAGATTGAACAATGTGTAATGAGGGAGTTATTGTCCACTTGTAACTTTGTTTAACTTTGAGAGAACAAAATGGACAGGGGGCTCCTAACCCATCATTGCAACTTATTGAAAAGCTGATCATAGGGAAATGGCACTTTTTTCAACCAGTCTGTGTTGCCTTTCTCAAACAGCTGGTTGTGAAAGGAGCAACTGCGGCTGACAATCGAATTCACCAGCCAGGAAGTGCTATGAAAATCAAAGTGGAAGGGGATGCAAATGCTCGAGTGGGTCTTGTGGCTGTGGACAAAGCTGTCTATGTCCTGAACAGAAAGTTTAAGCTGACTCAGACTAAGGTAAGGTACAGTATTCCTTGGGGTTTGACACACCAAGTCAGGAGTTTATCGCATACCTCCCCTCCCAAGTGACTTACTCCTGCCAGGATAGAGACACTTACAGGATGCAACCGGAAATCATCACATTAGAAGTGCCACTGCTGCTGCTGGGCAGCTGCATCCTGGCTGCCTCCCGGCTCCCAGCCGCACTCAGCTGACTGATTTTTAAACTTGGGAGCTTCCCATGTTTGCAAGTCAGCCAGCTGAGCATGGCTGGGAGCTTTAGCCGGGATGCAGTTGCCTGGTGGCATTGGCTGCATTTTTAATATGACAATTCCCAGTTGCATCCCATAAGCAACTCTATCCTGGCAGGGGTAAGTCACTTTTTTTTGGGGGGGGGGGGATGCAATAAACTCCCTAGTGAGGTTTATCTTGAATTGGAATTTTCTGAATCTATTCATTGTTTCATTGGGCTCTACTCTGTTCCAGGTTTGGGACACAATAGAAAAGAGTGACATTGGCTGTACTGCTGGCAGTGGTAGGAACAACATTGGTGTGTTTGAAGATGCTGGTTTGGCCCTGGAGACCAGCAGCAAACTTTCCACGAAACAAAGATCAGGTAGGAGTGGGACAAGTCCACAGCATAAGAATGTTAGGTTTTAAAATTAATTTGATCATCTTAAATGTTAGACATCAGGGAAATTAATTCATTGCCAGTAATTCTAATCATTGAAAACAGTACTACATTCAGTTCTGGAGTCTCATTTTTAAGAAGGATATAGACAAGTGGGAGCAGGTTCAGAGAAGGGCAACAAAGATGATAGGAGATATGGAGAACAAAATATATAAGGAGAGGTTAAAGGAGCTGGGCATGTTCAGCTCGATGAACATTAAATGATTGTCCTCTTTAAATACCTCAAGGGCTGTCAGAGAGAGGGGGGGAAGGCCTATTCTCTGCTGCCCCAGATGGTAGGGCCAGGTCTAATGGTTTGAAGTTGTAAGAGAGTATATTTTGATTGAATGTTAGAAACAACTTCTTGACAGTAAGAGCAGTTTAGCAATAGAACCAATTGCCTAGCTGGATGTCTTCCAAAGGAGGCTGGACAGCACCTGCTGGGAATACTCTAGCCTATGAAAGTCCTTCTAACTTGATGATTCTAGCATTATTTAATGTATTAATTCATTATTTAAAATGGATGTACCATATCAATGCTCCAGCGGCCACTTTTTTTGTCCTGTGGCCTGCTGGGGGACCCATGGACTACTGGAAATCAAAAGAAAAGAAAAGAAAAAACCCAAAGTGGCTTCTGGTTCTTAAAAATCCACATTTTAAAAATATCACCCAATACCCAGAAACTTTGGAACCTTTTAAAATTGTTGTCCCTGGAGCAACAAGTCATCCTTTTTTTGGCCAGGAAAACATTGGTCTGGGGATTTTAGAGGCAATGAGGGCCACAAAAGCATCCTAGGCTGGGGGCAGTTTGGGCCACACTATGACCACACCTGATTTAAAACATTAGTTTTCATTTAGAACATTATTTAAAATATTAGTTGTTTCATAAACTACTAGTCGTTTTTAAGTTCTGAAGTGTGACATGGCAAAGGAATTCCTTTGAGAAACCACACATCTCACTTAAGGGCACACCTACATGCTGTGTAACTTTCCTCATTAGCACATTATCATCTGAAAAGCATACTATAGGATGCTTGGAAGAGGCTGTTGGGGAGCAGGATCTTGCAGATGCCAGGCAGGTCTCCCAGTATCCTCCACTACTTAGCATAAAAATCCATGACATTAATCAACAAAGGCTAAGAATATTTTTATTTCTAAGAAAATGCACCTTTGGTGATTTGGGTCCAAGAAGTTTTGGGTTAAACGCTGGATGCCATGTCTCTGCCTCAAACAGCATTCAGTGTATGCCTGCCTTTGGGCTGAAACTCGGCCTGTCCGAGACTCATGAGACAGAGGGATACAGAACACAAAAAGCCTTAAAACTGTAGTCCTATTCTCTCTGATTTGGTAATAAACCATGTTCACTTCTCAGTAAACCTTCATAGGATTAGAGAAACATGTATGAAATCATAGAATTTAGCATTGCCTTCTTATTTCATGTCAGGGCAATAATGTCTTCTTCCTACCTTCCCTGCTGTCTCCCAGATTTAAAGTGCCCCCAGGTTGCAAGACGGAGACGTCGTCGTTCCATACAACTCCTTGAGTCTAAAACAAGCAAAGGTATGTGACAAGTGACAAAGACCCCAGGGAACAAGAATGTTTGAGTCTGAATGAATAAAGTTGGAAAATGTGCATGAGAGTGGAGAAATACTCAAGCCACAAGGCTATAGGAGGGGCTTTCACTGGAAATCCACCACCAAGCAGAGCAGGTGATACTGGGCTAGATGGATCACCTGTCGGACAGTGCATGAGGATATTGCTCAGTGAAACTCCTGGACAACACTGACAAAGTGGTCTAGGTCCCAAACTTAGAGCTCAAATTGCAAATCTGGGAAAGACCTGCATCTAAGACCTTGGGGAGGAATTACCAGACTTAGACCAGTGGCCTAACACATTCGTATCATTTCAAACTTGGTCTAACTTCTTTGTCAGACTACAACTCCCATAATTCCCTAGGAACCATGGCCAGTGACTGATTTTGGGAGCTGTAGCCCAATATGGCACCTTTTCTAATCTGGAAGGCTGCATAGAACCTGAGAGTTGGAAGCAAAACAAGAGGCCCTCAAAGGGTAATGGAAGAAGTTTATTTACACTGAGGCCCTGTCTGCATGGGCCAAATAAAATGTCTTCTCCCTGACTTCTTGGCGAAGAATCCTGATGACGCAGGGCTCAGTTCCTGAGTCTGGTGTGAACAGTCAACATGATGTCTAGCTCATTCAGTGTTGAACTCTGGGTATACCCCTCTTAAGGTAGTGTAAAATAAATCCCTAATCACTCTGGATCTTCCTGGAAAATCCACAGCCCTGTATCTTAACACCAGGTGGTTGTTCACTTGCGTACCTTGCTGTGCTGATATCAGAACATGGTGCCCAATCATTTGATTGATGTTGAGTGTCTTGTTCTGACCTCAGCATGAGCAATGTAGGGCAGTGCTGGTGTCACAGGGTGGCAGGATGTGCAGCATCAGAATGGAAGTGCCCAGGAAAAGGGGCTGTTCCCAGAATATCCTGGCCCATGCAGACACCACCTGGGAATCTCTAGATGTTTACACAAAGCACATTTCCATTTGTACATTTTTATATTTAAAAAGCAAAATTTAATTCCTACTGGCCAAATGGCTGTACAAGACACATGATCTGTGACTTCCACAGCCTAGGCAATGTTAAGGATATTGACTGGATGGAGGGAAAAGGAAATGGATGGGAAGGAAATTAGCTTGTTTGAAAACCTTATAGTGTCCTGATAGAAGGAAAAAGAGCACTCCTATTAGTGCCCAGGGCTAAACTGAAATATGTGATACTGACTGATGGATTGGTTCCCAAATAGTTGCTTCCCAAATGGATAACCTGTCAGTCAGGGTTGTAGCATTTAACTGTAAAACAACTAGCAGTGTATAAAATTTAGCAAAATGTCAAATCATTTTGATGTTTCTGGAAACTAGCTAGAAAAAAGGCAAGCGGATCGTGGATCAATAGAATTTATCTGTATTTCAGCTGTGTTTTCTCTCCTGTTGAGCATGATAGCAAGACTTGTCTGGAGGGACATTTTCTGATGTTTCATGAAGGTTGCATATTTCAGCGGCCCAGTATGCAGACAGGACAATGAGAAAGTGCTGTGAAGATGGCATGTATGAGAATCCTATGGGATACAGCTGTGAAAAGCGTACCGAATACATAGACGATCAGAACGAGTGCAAAACTGTTTTCCTTGAATGTTGCCTCTTTATTAAAAGCATACGGGATGAGAATCAACGAGAAGAACAACTGCATCTGGCAAGAAGCAAGTAGAACTTTCTTTCTTTCTTTGCAAAACACGCTGTAGCATCTCGTGTGTGTGTGTTTGTGTGTGTAAAATATGAATGGAATAAATGATTATTTTATAGGATAAATGAAAATTATGATTTGTTTCCCATCATGTATATAGGGAATCACCCAATGAAGATAAATGTGGAAAGTTTGAATTGGGCATTATCTTGATTAAGGTCTGGTCTAGATATGTAGAGGTATGAGTTTGTAGGCATTTTGAGGTGGGGGGATGCCATTTTTGGAATAATCCCCCTTACCAATACAAAGGAAGCATAGCAGGAAGAAAACCACAAGCCCAGCTGGTGTCACAGTGTCCTCTCCCCCTGTCCCCCTCCCCCTTGCTATTCCCAATAGTTGTCAAAAACTGGTATGCTTGTGTTTTCATTAATTTGCCTAATTGTAGCAAGAACAGGACTCATATGATCATATCCTTAGTCTTCTATCACAGTCCCTCCATATCAGTATGGTGGTAGCAGATAATACGAACACCACAGAGACCATAAGCATTAGCCACCAAAGGATGATGAGATGGCATCCAGTTCCACCATCACCCAGGCCACGTCTTTATTCTTCCTTTAAACAAGAGAGTTTCAAAAAAGTCAAGTTTTGAGTTTGTATTTCCCCCTCTTCAAATGAAATCACAATACCAAGATAATCACAACCACATCTGTCTTGTGTTTTCCTAGGTGATAATGAGGAATTTATAATGGACGAGGATGATATTCCCTCCAGGACTGAATTTCCAGAGAGCTGGTTGTGGGAAACCAAAGTGCTGACTGAACGTCCTAATGCTCAAGGGTATCTTGTCTGCAGTATTTCTCTCTTTATAGCAGCTTACTTTTCAGTCTGAAGACAGACTTGTCTTCTTAATTGTCTAACAGAATTTTCACAGGGTTGCAAAATCAGTTTTATCTGTAGATTAGTGAGAGTGTTGCTTCAGAATTCTTCATCCTAAATCATCTAAGGGAGAAAGGAGACAACCTAAATCAAGCTCAAGGTTTAAACTTCACTCCCATATGTGATCTGATGTTGTAGCTGCCTACCATTCCTTTTTAATGCTCAACACAGAAAGAAACTGGCAGCTGGAGGAAGAGGTGATGGGTTGGGATTAATGCCCTTTAGTTCCTGCCAGCTGGACTTGGCTAGGCACCAGCTAAGGTTTGAGCGGCAGACTCTGGAAAAGGTGGGTTCGGTGTAAATATTTTTTAAAAAAACACCCTGCAGTTCTATTTAACTGGCCTTTTCTTGGTGAAAAAACAGAGGACCTTATTACACCACCTAAATAACCTGCCTTTTCTGAATTGACAGCTGGATCCTATTGCAAGGATTTTGCCGCTGAAGCTGCTGAAGAGTCTAGCCTGGCTGCAGCCTGGGTCCCTGATGTGCTTAAGCAGCCATTTTTTGAAGTCAGAAAGCTCCTGGTTTCAAAATGAGGCTCCCAAAGCACACCTGTGACCCAGGCTGCAGCTGGGATGAACTCACCTGGTGGCTTTGGCGACAAAATCTTTGCAATAGGACCTGGCTGCAGTCCGAATTAGGATTCAATTTGGAAGAGGTAAGCCAGGTTATTTAAGCAGTGCGATAAGGTCCATGGTTCCACTTAAAAATTCGAAGAAGAAGAAGAAGAAGAAGAAGAAGAAGAAGAAGAAGAAGAAGTTGCTGAACTCTAGACACAATAAACTGGATGGATAAAGGTCTTCCTTTAGTAATACTGGAACTGGATGCCCTGGTGGCACAGTTGTTAAATGCTGGTACTGCGGCCATAAAGTTGTGAGTTTGATCACATGGCTCCAAGGTCGACTCTTCCTTTCATACTTCCGTATGGGAAAATGAGTACCCAGCTTGTTGGGGGCAATTTGCTTACAGATTGTAAAGCACTTAGACAGTGCTGAGTTCAATAAGAAGTGGTACAGAAATGTAAATACTATTGCTGGGTGTTCTGCTCTGGGTGTAGCTACTTCTGGAAACAGCACACCACACATACAATGCTCCCATATGAATCCTTTTCCATTTTTAAAATGCCTAGGGAAGCTTATTCATGTTCTGATTCAGGTTCAATGTGTCCCCCACTGCCACTCCACATTACTGGTTGCGACTGTCAGGAATGAGAGGAAATAAATTGTCACATAAGAACATAGGACCTTATGAGACGTTGAAAATTGGAAATATAATCTAAGGGCAATCCAAACGCAATCATGGGGTTTCACTTTATTGCGAATTAAAGTATCTCACGCAATTTCGGGCAAAAGGGAAGTCATTCTGAACGCAATCATGGGTTTTACATTATTGCGAATTAAAGCATCTCACGCAATTTCGGGCAATAGGGGTTCATTTTCGGGTAAGGGGAAGTCATTTTGAATGCATTCCGAACACAATCGGAATTCACATAAATTCACTAAACTAGCGAATTTACGTGAATTCGAATTGACTCAAATTGACTCCATTCACAATAAAGAGAAATTCCTCCCGTCTGATAAGGTCCATAGGCAAGTTGTCCTGGAAGTTAGGAAGAATTAAGGAGGAATTCTATGCCCAGCAGTAGCTGCATATAAATTAGCACATCTGCTTCCCACTTTAGTTTGTGTGACACGACAGCTGCCCCCAGGTATGACATGGCACCTTTCTTCTTGCACTTAGGATTTCATCCAAGATAGTGTCCTTTTACCTGAAGGATTCCATCACAACCTGGGAGGTGTTGGCTGTGAGCATTTCAGAAACAAAAGGTAAAGAATCCGACATGGTCAGGAGAGTGGACAACTGTGGAAGTGATGCTAGGCTGCAACAAGCCTGCCTTGCAGACCTTTATGAAATGCTTCCAAGGAGATTTGGTGCATGGCTGCTTTTGATTCTCAACCTGCTTCCTTCCCTATTGATCTTCCTTACAGGAATCTGTGTGGCTGACCCTTATGAAATAACAGTCATGAAGGACGTCTTCATTGACCTCAGGGTGCCTTACTCAGTAGTGAGGAATGAGCAGGTGGAGATTCGGGCTGTTCTCTACAACTATGGAACAGAGACAATCAGGGTAGGCTTTGGGATTTGGACAGCAGTTTTTACAGTTGGCCCTTCATATCCACAGCTTTAACTTTTGCAGATTTGATTATTTGCAGTCTTGATTAATATGTTCTCTCTAGGAATCTCTTGGTCTTCCAGCACAACTCTGCCAGAAGCTGACCATAGAGTTTTGCTGGAGAACCTAGAAGTTCTTGTGAAAACACCGCTCAGGGCATTTGTAGGTCCTCCATCATGATTCTATGATGAAGTTCTGGCAGATGTAGAGTTGCACTGGAGGACTTGGAGATTCCTAGAGAAGTGTTCTCTTAGATAAAAAGAATAGTTGGTCCCCATTCACAGTGGTCTTTCACCCATAACCCAATCTGCCTACTTGGTAAACAATGGGAATGGCAAAGATAATAATCCCCACTGCAGTGTAAACTGCCTGGTGGTATCATCTCCAGCCACCTGGAAGTGAGGCCAACCTGGAGGGTCCCCCAAGCAGGGTCAATGCCTCCAGTCTAGGTATTTTCCTTAAAGCAACCTCCCCCAACCCCCAATTGGAGCAGCTAAGCCAACCCACACCTTCAAATTGGATAGAGCCTGATACACCACACAGAAGCTAGTTACTGCCTGTAACAAGGTTCTCTGCCAAATGTCATAATTCAGTTATAACCAATCTTGCTATAACTTGGGATAGATACAGGGAAAAAAAGGATTGTTAATCAAAAAGAAGAAAACAATCAATTCAGTGCTCCTATTTTTAAAAACAATGCAGCTGTAATAGTCATTTGCACCAAAAATGACAGTTGGTGCACATAAATATAGTTTGTCTGAAAGTGTAGCTGTTTTGCCAAAAACATGATCATTTGTGCAAAAAAAATCCTAAAAGTATGGAGCTTAGTTCCAAAAGTCCTTAAAATGGGGAGAGATTCTGAAGTTCTTGTCATCTTGCTCAGCAACTTTTTTTCTTCTTCCATATGAGAATGAACAAAGTAAAGATTTTGTAACCCCTCCCTCCCATCAAGCTGTGTCCCTTTTAAAATAAAAAGACTACCAACCTGCCTAGCCTACAAGAATAAGGTCAATATCACAGGCTGACTCGCTGATTCCGCCTTTGAACTGGAGATGAATATGTCTGTGCCACAGCCAGGATTAGTACTGCGGTAGCTAGGGGCTCATTCACACTATGCAATAACCCAATGTGGTATCTGGGTTATTTGCCTGCTGTTCACACTCACCCTGACTTCACTTGGTGCAGTTTGCAGGGGAGCAGAAAAAAACCCCACTTAACCCAGTGCATTTTGCACCGGATTCCTTACAGCAGCTTCATTCACACTCACGTTTTTGCCTTGAGGAAATAAGGGTCTCTTCGGGCATGTCACACCAAATCAATCAGGGTCATAGTTCCCACTATGTTTACCCTGATTGAATTGCTCCTTGCAGTTCACACTGCAAGGGACTCGGTGGTGGTGGTGGAAGCAGCAGCAAGGGGAGGTGAGGAAGAGGAAGGAGGAGGGAAAAGGTGGGAAACAGCAGCAGTGGCAGTGAGGGGGGTTGAAGAAGAGGAGGAAGAGGAGGAAAATAGCAGTGAAGGGTTGAAGAAGAGGAGGGAGATGAAGGTGGAAGAAGAGGAGAAAGAGGTGGGAAATGGCAGTGGCGGAGGCAGTGAGGGGGCAAGGAAGAGGGGGAAGATGAAGTAAGAGGAGGGGGGACACTGGAGGAAGCTGCATGGGGGAGAGGAAGAGGAGGGTGTGGAGGAGGGAGGGGGAGAACACTGCAGCACACATTTGGATTGGTAGTTCCCACTACCAAAGACCCAGATCCGTGCAGACCACATAATACCTCACTAGTTGACCCAGTATCAAATGCACCAGGTCAAATTGGTTTTTTGGTCCCCCCTCCCCCCCATAAACTGCACTGAGTGCAGTCGGGTAGGGGGCGGGGAGTGTGAACGCCTATGAAATATCCCGGGTTCCACACCAGGTTATTTCAGAGTGTGAATGGAGCCAGCACCCTGTTTTTTGGCACCGCAGTGATCCAGATCTTTGGTAGTGAGAATGAGCTATCGAATCTATCCGGATCCCTTGCCAGCAGTGGAGGCACCTAGAAGGCGAGGGGGACTTCTTCTTCTTTTTCCCATTTTTCTTTGGGGTAATGCTCCCCCAATCCAGTCTGGAGAGGAAGAGGGTGTGTGTGAGAGGTGGGTAGGGTAGGTGTCTGTCTGTGTGCCCATGTGAGTGAGTGGATGTCGGTGAGGAAGCCAGCCAGTGCACCCGAGCCCTTCTTCCCACAGCTGCCTCACTCTCCCTTTCGGGGTCTGGGACAGGATCAGTGCTTGCTGCTGCAGTTGATGCTACGTTTGGTGGCACAGTGGTTAAATGCCTGTACTGCAGCCACTCACTCACAAACCATAAGGTGGTGAGTTCAGTACCAGCCAGGGCTCAGGCTCGACTCAGGCTTGCATCCTTCTGAGGTCACTAAAATGAGTACCCAACTTAGAGACTGCTGAGGCAGTATGAAGCAATATATAAATGAAACTGCTATTGCTGTTGCTGTTCTGCACTGGGGAGGGAAGTCTGGCCAGCCCGCATCTCCCTTTCCTCTGGCAGCCCTCCTCAGGAGGGGTCAGGAGGATAGGGCAGGAAGCAAGCACCCTGAGAGCCAAGGACCCACCAGCTACTTTGTCCTCTCCAGCCAACCCCCCCCCCCCCAATCCTCCTCCTGCTCTGCATGCTCAGTCACTGTTATTGAGGAGGAGGGTAATGTTTTTTCAACCAAGGCGGGAATGTAATCTGGAGGGAGTGTTGTGGTTATGTCTTCCTACATGGGAGGGGGTTGGACTGGATGGCCCATGGGGTTCTCTTCCAATTCTGGGATTCCCTAAGGTGACTTGGACAGGGCCATCTGTGTGTGAGAGCAGAGACACAGGCTTCAAGCCCTGCTTCAAGGCAAAGGATTCTTTCCAGCATTTTAAACTGACAGTTGCAAATGTGAATGCCTGACCGGATTTAAATGCCTTGGAGAGATTCGATCGAGGCAAACATAATGGGAACATCAACCCAGGGTTGCATCAGAGGGGAGATCTGGATCTCCCTGGCACAAAAAAGTAAGTGTGAATGAGCCCTAGGATTCAAATCCCTGTTCAGCCATGAAAACCCAGTGAGTGACCTTGGGCAAGTCACACTCTCTCACCTTACAAGGAAGACAATGGCAAACCCCTTTTGAATAAATTTTGCCAGGAAAACTCTATGAAAGGGTCACCATGGGTTAGAGTTGACTTAAAGGCACATAAGAACAACAACAAATGTCTTTACCACCAATCATGATGTTAGATTATGTGTGTGAATGGAAAGCCACTTGGGAAAAAAACCAAAGTAGAATATATTCTGTCCCCACAGGACATTTCAACTCCAGTCTGTTGTCCTAGGTGTAATTATAAGTGTATCTATTCGAAACTGTTATGGTCCAACTCCTTATGAGTCTGTTGGTGGCTTTTTCTTTACAGACCTCCTCACTTAGGCTTTGTTCTCCTCAGCTTTACTTTCCGATGTCTGAAGAGCCTTTTCTGTGCATTCTGCCACTTGTCTCACCATTATTTCATATCCTTTTTTAGCTATTGTTATTTCGTTTCATGATAAAGGTCAATTTTCATTTACCTCAGTGGCTGAAGTGACTTGACTTTCTTGATAGACATGTAGCTAAACACAACATATGTGTAGGTGAGAACAGAAATTAGGTAGAACGTTGCAGAAGAAAGCAAAGGAGTTGTGGAGCTTGTTCCAAGGAAAGAAACTGCCCTCTCCCTTGTTCAGAATTTTTTACATTGCCAAAGCAACTTTTAAAAATCACTTTCTTCTCTCTTTGTCCTCAGGTACGAGTGGAGCTGATTCACAACCCAGCCTTCTGCAGCGCTTCCACAGCCAAGCAACGCTACCGACAGGATATTACTATTAAAAGCCAGTCCTCCACCGCAGTGCCATTTGTGCTGGTCCCACTGCAGCTGGGATTCCATGACATTGAGGTCAAAGCAGCTGTTTGGCATGTGATGGTAGCAGATGGTGTAAAGAAGAAACTGAGGGTTGTGGTAGGTATCAAACTAGACCCTCTAATAAAATCTGCAGAAAGAAAGATTACAGCCAAAACCTTCTTGTCACTGTGCACATTGATGCTGTCTTCCTCCACCACAGTAGTCAGTTTAGACAGGCAGCCTAGGCCGGAAGGATTAGCTTAGCTGTTACTAGGACAGAAACCTCATTGTGGCTTCAACAGCACAGAACACTCTCCAGGCTGGGCTGATCTTGTCCTATTTGGCCTTTTAGCCACTGGAATTTAAACAATAGCAAAAATCCCTTACACTGAGTGAAATTCAGAGATATAGCCATATTAGTCTGGACATAGCCATATTAGTCTTGACATCAGTATGCAAAGGGATCTTGTAGAACTTTGAGATTAACTGTGCAAAAGAAGTTGTAGCATAAACTTTAGTAGATGACTGCAATTGTTTCAGTCATTTATTTTTATTTTTACCTACATTGTCCACATAGTTCTGGAGTTCTGCTACTGCAAGCTAGGTTTTCTTAAAAGAAGAAGAAGAAAAATAATAATAAAGGGAATCAGGCTGCATAGAAGTAGCAAGGGAGAAGGAACAGGAGGCACTGACATTCTATGACTGCCAATATTGCAAATGCTTCAGCAGTGACATTTCATATCTGGGGACTAGTGTGATTGCAAGGTCATTGCCAGGTTCCCCCATCAATGAAAAGGAATGCAACAGCTATGGGTCAGAGGTGGCATTGTGTGATAAGAATTTCCAAAGATGCTTTTTTTTCCCTGATGTAATTGTGATTTACAAATCATGTGTAGTAATCTCTTTAGTCTACTTCCTTAGATGTATCTGCAGAAGCATACTGAGACTATGAAAGTTTATTTTACATCTTTTTTCACTCAGTCTCAATGGTGCTACAAAATCCCTTTGCATTCAATAAGTTGGCAGCATGAACTTTCATAGACTTAAGTCTCCGAAAGCTCATACTGCCAACTTCTTTCTTTCAGTTAGTCTTAAAGGTACTACAGGATTTCTATACAGTGACTAGAATAGTAATAAGAGGAATAAATGTACATAAAGTGGGATTATGTACAAAACTTGATAAGAGACTGCACTGTTTATATGTAAATAATGCTAGCTAAAATGGTTTGTTTTAGATTGTGTGTGTGTATGTGTTGTGGGGAGCATTGCAAAATGTCTTAGGACAGTGATGGTGAACCTTTTAGGGGCCGAGTGCCCAAACTAAAAGGCATCCCGGCACCAAGTGTTACCTGGTGCTGGGGGGGATGGGACTTCTGAAGCGGGACTTCTTCCCTCTGGGACCAGGACTTCCAGGGTGAGACTTCTCCTCCCCCCCCCTCCAAGCCTTCAGTTGCCTCTCTGGAGATAGCTGAAGGCCCGGGGGAGTCGGGGGGGGGGAGAAGAGGAACAGGTGAATGCCTTTTCCTGCTCTACTGCTGCCCCCCCCCCCAGACCTGGGACAGCTGGGAAGAGGAGGAACAGGTGTGTGACTGTTCCTCCTCCTCCCTGCCCTCTACATGCTAGGAAAAATGGCTTCGCATGCCAGCTCTGGCATGCTTGCCATAGGATCGCCACCATGGTCTTAGGACAAGCCTAAGTAACACTGCAAGGAATTAAAGGAGTTTTGCCTTCTCTTTGGTGAGTTTTGTCATTTTGTTAGGGTATCTGTTAACCTGTTATAATAGCAGGGCTGAGCACAATGAGCTTACCACCCCATCCCTGCTCAGTACATAAGTCTCCACTGTACAGTAAAGTAGCCAAATAGCTGATAGGCCAGCCTAGTTCCCAACAAACAAACCTCCAAATAGCAGAGTCGGTGCAAGCAACACAATCTTGGAGACCAAAGGCAGTATCAGTAGAAGGGTTACCAAAAAAGTTGTCAGACAGTCCGAGATTCAAGGTATCAGATAGGCAGGTTGATCAGGCAGTCCAAGTTTCAAGGGTTCCAGATAATCAAGATAGCCAGCAGTCTAAGTTAGAAGCAAGGGTTTAGTCCAAGAAGCCACAGGAGCCAGAGACAAAATCTTTCCTCCAGGAAGGTCAGATAATCACTGGCAAGGAGACACATATGCTGTAGCTACCTAAATAGGCAAGCAACAGGAATTCACGTGTGCCTGATTACAAAGGCTTTTTTGATAAAGCCTCAGTGACCTCGAAGGTAGGCACACTTCCCAGATCCTCCTTTATGTCTATAGCCTCATCCTCAGGCAAACTTGGCTGCTGAACCCCCGGAGAGGCCACAGGGTCTGCTACAGCAGAGCTAGGGCCAGCCTCAGGCTCAGATCCCAGAGGCTCTGGCTCATCCTCTGAGTTGTCCTCCAGGCTGGGCATGACATCTACATGGGCTGAGTGAATTGTTGTGTGAGCAGAAATTTTGGAAACATCCAGCAGCGATGATGACTAAGGCCCATTTAAGGGTAGATGGGACCTATCTTTAGCTCAGTGGCCACAGATTCTTATGTTGAATGATTTATCTACTTGGAGTCTCTGGGGCTGACCTGAATCTTTTTGCACAATATATTTTGGTACGTTACTGATCTATGCTGCATTTGTACCAGAAACTAGATCTCTGTTAGTGTTTTCAAGTCACCATTTTAAGTTCTTCTTCATTGCCATGATAGACTAATTTTATTTCTGTTTATTATTTTGAAGTGAACTTTGTACTTTCTTCCTTATCAGCCTGAAGGAATGCAGAGAATACTTACTAATGTCATTCAACTGGAACCTGATGTAAAAGGAAAAAGTGAGTGAAACCATTCATCAGTGTGTGTTTTAAAATCTCTTTCTTGAGTCCTGTAAAAATCTCTTTATTGCTTAAACCTTTCTTCCATTTTGTTTCCTGCGAAAATAGATATAGATAAAATACTGATGGGAATTCTTTCTGCACAGGGAGATGGCTGTGTGTGCACTAAGCGATTGTCTAAATGTTCAAAATAATCTTAGTAGAATGTGTGGTAGAATCTGTCTTGTTCACATGCAAGGGGGGGGGCTGCCAAAAAACAAACAAAACATAACAACTGGAATATACGATCCCTTCCCCCTGTCCCTTGTTGTATCCTGAAGGATTCACATTGTTAGTTGTGTGAATAATTTATGCACTTGGACCCAGGATAAACTGAGATAAAACTGTGCATGTGTTGAATGTGTTTCAAATATATACACATCATAAGCTCCATCTTTTTGTGAGGCACCAACACTCTTTGGCAGAGAAGGCTGAAGACCTTGTAAAACTACAAATGCCCAGATTCAATAGGATGGAGGTACAGCACTTGAAGTGGTATCAAACTGCAATATTTCTACAATGTAGATGTACCCAACAATACAAGATGCTGGCCAGTAATGGTGGTGGGGATGATGATGATGATGATGATAGTAGCTTTAATACAGATTTCCTGAACTGGAAAAGGGTTGGATTGGATGACCTGTGAGGTTCCTCTCAACTTTAGAATTCCACTTTTCTATGATTTAGCTGTGCTTTTTGTGCACTGGCAGTGGCTGGACTGGATATACCTTGAGATTCCTTCTAGCTGTACAATCTTTTTGTATGATTCAAGATGTTAGCAGGAAGCACAGCCCTAGCCAAAAGTGGTGGCCTTGCCTGTGTCAAAGATGCTTTCAATGGCTTTTGCAATTCTCCCCTGCCAACCTGGGCTGCACAAAAAGAGATCTACAGCTCTGGCATTTGATTACAGGTTTCAGGGCCCACCAAGTCACCGCAACCTTTTCATTTTGCACAATGATGGCCACCCAAAGGGTAAACATTGCACAAAAACGGCATGAGGTGGGTGCAGAGTTCTGAATGGCAAGCCAGCAGCAGGCAGCCATGGCCAAATAATGCACCCAGACATTAGCAGCGTAATTTAATTAGGCTTTCCAAGGCATTGAGCTTCGCACGCCAAGGACCTCCACCTGAGCTATTGTAGCTGCCTGTGCTGGGTCAGATGGGAAAGGAGCCCTGTTTTCAGGGAATGAGAAGAATTTCATGGTTCTGAGAAGAGGAACTGCACAATCCGAGAAGAGGAATTTCACAAGCCAAGAAGAGGAGCTGCACATTCCGAGAAGAGCCATTTCAAAATCTGAGAAGTGGAATTGCACAACCTTAGAACAGGAGCTGTACAATATGAGAAGAGGAACCGCACAATCCAAGTAGAGGAACTAAACAATCCAAGAATAGTAATTTCACAGTCTGAGAAGAGAAACTGCATATTCCAAAAAGAGGAATTGCACAACCTGAGAAGAGGAACTGTACAATCGTAGAAGAGAAACTGCACAACCCGAGAAGACAAACATCCAAATCTGAGAAGAGGAACTGTACAATTAGAAAAGAGGAACTGCACAATCTGTGAGAGGAACTGATCTGAGAAGAGGAATTGCACAATCTGAGAAGTGCAATTATACAGTTTGGGAAGTAGAATTGCACAACCCAAGAAGAGGAACTGCATAACTTCAGAAAAGGAAGTCAACAGTCTGAGAAGAGGAAGTGCACAATCCAAGAGGAGAAAGTGAACTATCTGAGAAGTTCCTCAAGGGAAGTAATAGTGCCACTCTATTCTGCTTTGGTCAGGCCCCACCTGGAATACTGTGTCCAGTTCTGGGCACCACAATTCAAAAAAGATGTGGAGAAACTGGAGCGGGTCCAAAGGAGGGCAACTAAGATGGTGAAGGGTCTGGAAACCATGCCCTATGAGGAACGACTTAGAGAGCTGGGGATGTTTAGCCTGGAGAAGAGAAAGTTAAGAGGTGATATGATAGCCCTGTTCAAATATTTGAAGGGATGTCATATTGAAGAGGGAGCAAGCTTGTTTTCTGCTGCTGCAGAGACTAGAACGCGGAACAATGGATGCAAACTGCAGGAAAAGAGATTCCACCTCAACATTAGGAGGAACTTCCTGACAGTAAGGGCTATTTGACAGTGGAACACACTCCCTCAGAGTGTGGTGGAGTCTCCTTCTTTGGAGGTCTTTAAGCAGAGGCTGGATGGCCATCTGTCAGGGATGCTTTGATTTGGAGTTCCTGCATGGTAGGGGGTTGGACTGGATGGCCCTTGTGGTCTCTTCCAACTCAATGATTCTATGCTCTATGCTTTATTTGCAGTGCTGACACGTATGGGCAACAGAACTCACAGAGATGCGCAAAGGTGTGGTTCCATTTAAAAAATAGTGTAAACAAGAAATCAGGAATGTGTAACTGAGATTAAAATAAAATGAAATCTTAGTCATAAACCAGCACAGTTAAAAGGGGGATACAGAATAAAAGAAGGTAAAAACACAAGTTAAAAAAAATTATTTAAAATTCCTTTCCAATTACACAGCTCCAGTATAGAAACCAAGACTGATACTAGTGTACTGTGGAGGTCATTGCCAGGCAAATTTTAACTGCAGCTGCACAGAATCCGGCAAAAATTATATGTTGTATCAGATTGATGTCTGAAAGCAACAGAGAAGTGTCAAATTGACTGGTGTGTCATTGGTATTCATGCAATAGAGGGGAAATAAGGCTGAGATGGATGTCCCTGTAGTATGAGCACTAGAATAACATATGCTCTGTTGCTTTTATTTGGCCAGAGTCACAGGGGCATAGTCTGTCTGAGAAGGAGGTCTTCTTATATTGGCCTTCAACAACGCTGAGGGGAGGACATGGCATTGTGCCAAAGTAAACACTCTCCAGTGTTTAGGTACTTCGAGGTTTGCCAAGTATTCCATAGGTGATGCTAAATATATTTTGGAGTCACTAGCAATAAAAGTTGGAGTACTAGCTAGATCTAGTTGTCACTTTACATTTGCCACCCATTGTTCGATAATTGCTTTAGCCTTATCGTATCCCTTGCTGAACAGAAGATCTGGAGAGAAGCCCAGTGATGAAAGTTTAGTCGTCATCTATTTCCACATATACTGGAAATCATCATAAAGGCGTGTAGTACAAGGCAATCTATGGTGGATCTGCAAGTATATTTTTTGTTCCAGATGGGTCTGGAGTTATCACTGTGCTCATCTCACATAACGTTTGCTGTTCATATTGGAAAGACTAATTGGTCTGTAGTTGTCAGATCATTCTTCCTTCCTTTTTAAAATATGGGTAAATGATTGCAATCCTAGGGCACTTGATTGCAATTGTCAATATAGATGAAAGGTGAGGCCAGAACAGAGTCCCAGAATTCCAAATTGTTTTTAATGGCTTCTGAAGGTATCAAGTCTTCCCTTGGAGCCTTCCTCATTCTCAGTTGAGCTACAAGGTTATTGATCAGGTACCAGTGCCCACTTTGGGACAGTCTCTCTATTTTACATCCACTTTCAACATAGATATCCTTACAAAGTGTTTGAAAGTGATCATCTCTGATCCCTGGGGAGATGTGACAGCATGACTGAGATTATTCGCATAGTCATGTTGCAAAACAAAATGTGTAAATAACTTCCTCAAAGGCATGTAAATATAGTGAGAAGAATGCAAATAGAGTCCCTGGCTGCGCTAATTAAAAGGACAGGGTAGCTAGAAAAGGCCTCTACCTGACACTCTGGAGAACTGCTGGCAGGCAGCATACTGGATTAGACAGACAAAGAGTTTGGTTTCCTGTGTTTCTAAGGCTACTGAACTGTACACCAATGAAAACCAAACTTTAAAACTCAGGAGTCCTATTCTTTAGTATTTCAGTTTTGACTTTGTCCATTTTATTGCTGATCTACTCAGCATGGGTTTCTATTTCACTGCAAAGGAAAGAAAAACAGGCAGTATTGAAGACTGCAGGGAAGCAAGAGTTCTCGCAGTAGATATTGATGGTTGGTGTGAGTGGCATCACTAGAAGGGAGCAGAGTGCACCAGATGACATCCCAGAAGAGGGGTGACAAATGGCCAAGTGAGCCCCCTTTCCTGCCACATGCCACTTTACTCATGCTGGCCTCCGGCAGGGAGGGAAGGTGCTCAGAGACCTGGATTGACATGCCTTCTTTTGTAAAGGAACATGTGTTCTAAAAACTATATTGTACTAGCATTGACTGTGCTCTCTTCCCAGCTAGTGAGGAAGGTGTGTGTGAAATGGCCAAGGAACCAGATACGAATAGCAAGGATTGAACTGTATGAGTCCTTTGGGTTTGTTTGTTTGGTTCCTCTTGCTTCCTCTCCTCTTTCCCCTGGATTGTTAAATAAATCCTTCTCATTCACCTTTTTTAAAAAAAACAAAAAAAAAAAACAAACTTATGAGCAGATGAAATAAACAATTGGAATATTTCTACTAGGTGGTAGCTGGTGGTTACCAGGGAACTGGGACAGTAAATCCTCCAAGCCTTATCACACAAGAAAAGAAAGCTAAAACAGAGTGGGAGAGTGGCAGCTTTCTCTGTATCCTCTCCACATGCTGTCATAGCACGTCTATTCCCTCCTGAGGGATACAGTTGTAAAAGCATGCCTTTCTTCAAATGGATTTTTCCAGAGTGATAAAAGACATACTTTTATGATAGTTTCCCTCGGGAAGAGAATGGAAGTGCTACGATGGCATGTAGAGAGGAATGGAGAAAGCCATTACTCTCTGTTTTGGCTTTCTTTTCTCATGTGATAAGGAGCTCTGATTCTCAGGTCTAATCTGCACTGCAGTTTGACAACATTTTAACGTCCATGTCTCAATGCAATGAAATCCTGAGATCTGTAGCTTGTTGTGGCATCAGAACTCTCTCAAAGAGAAGGCTAAATATATAACAAAAATACAAATACCAGAATTCCACAACATTGAGCCGCAGCAGTTAAAGTGCTGTCAAACTGCAATAATTCCACAGTGCAGATTATACCCTAGTCCAGATTTTAAATGAGATATCCAAGACATTGAACGTATTTTGCAGATAAGCTTCAGCACCTTAGATCGTTCCTTTACAATCCAGGGTAACACTTGGAGCAGATTCACTGGCCCCACCAACATGGTAGCCATCAGCTGCCAGTGTTTACATACAACTGGACTTCATACAGGTAAAAGAGTTTAGGCAGGAGGGGTAACTCTTCTAGAGAGAACAGCCCCGCTGTATGTAGCAGGATTTATTTCCTGTAAATTAGAGCATTGTTGCTTAAGCTATCTGATGTGGGGGACTGACAGGGATCCCCCCCCAATTGTGCCAGGGACCAGCACCATGTTTGTACCTACTGATCACAATTGTTTCTTGTTTTCCTGGAAACTTGCTGCAAACTGGTAGTCAAGAGCTCACAGAATGGCATTGGCCCATTGGCCATCACTTTGAATAACACTGAACTAGATTACCAGCAGTATATTTATGAACTTTATTTATTTATTTATTTATTTATTTATTTTAAAAAGGAACCATTCAGTCCAGATTCAAAACATTTCTCATTCCTACCACTTTCTAATTGTATGAAGTGCCGTAGCAGTAAGTGTTACAGTGTGCTGTTACAAGTTTTGCTAGGTGACATAATGCTCTTTGGTGGGTAAAATATATACTGGGTTATCATCCAGGACCCTATTTACACATGTACAGTATAGAGTACATGTACTGTATGCACGCTGGTACATGTAAAATTATGCATGCTTTAAGACCAACTATCTGAGTACATATGTTCACATATAGACCTGAATCTTATTGGGAGCTTTAGCACCAACAGACCTATTAAATCAGTAGGATTTACTTATATGTTGATTAACTATTCAACAGTTGTTTCAGTGGGTCTACTTTAGTTGCGACTATCAACATAATTCAAGCTACTGCAACTCTTGTTTTGGAGTACAGATAAGTGTGGAACTTCTTTTTCATTCCACTTGCAGCTATAAATAAAGACAGTAGAACTCACTGAAATTTACAAATGGACAATTTTGATGAGAGAGAAATCATTGATCAATTATTTTAAAAGACTGGGAAATGTCTTTTAATATATCAGTTTTAGGTTTTGTTAAATGAATTAAGATTGTTTATATAGAAGAAGCAAAAACTATACAAATTGATTAGAGGAAATATAGAACATAGGAGGTTGTATCTACCATTCGAGGAGAAGTCATTAGGGTGTGTGTTTAGTTGTTAGATTTGTTGTTATGTTTTGTAATGGTGGGGTTTGTTTGTGTGCTTTTGTAATGCTCATGTAGTTTTAGATTTATATATAAAACTTGTTTGTGTTGTGAAATGCTAGCGAAGCACAAAGGGGGTTGAATGTGGAAGTTACTTATATTTTTTTGTCATTTTCCTCCTTTAGTTAATTTTTCTCTCTCTCCCAGATGGCATCCAAGAAGAGCTGGTGAAAGCGAATCCTTTAGAGGATATTGTTCCTGGGACTGAAACTGAGACCAAAATTAGCATCCAAGGCAAGAGCTTGATTTAAAAAACAGAACTCTAGGGAGTTTATCATATGATGGAATTTGGGGGTATAATGCAATGGCAATTCGAACGCAATCATGGGGTTTCACGTAATTGCGTATTAGAGTATCTCATGCAATTTCGGGCAATGGGGGGTCATTTTTGGGAAATGGGAAGTCATTCTGAATGCATTCCAAACACAATCAGATTTCATGTAAATTCGCTAAACTAGTGAATTCACGTAATTGCGAATTGGCTCCATTTGCAATTGAGAGAAATTCCTCCGATGTGATAAACTCCTATGACTATAGAGGTGAATAAGGTCCAAACCCCTCCCAGAAAGAGCCCAGAAAGAGCTGCAACCAAGTCACTCTCAGAATCCACCCAGTGCACTTCCCTCTATGTAGCAGGATTTAGCTCAATGAACATAAGGGTCAACAAAACTATTCCTACCAGTAGCATCTGGTGGCTTCTGTGCAGTGAGGGATGATTCTGTTCTGGGTATTAAAGTTTTTCTGAACTTTAAAGGAGTGATCCAAGGTGCTATATCTATGTTCAGCTGAAGCCCAGAGCAGCTTTTCCATCTCGATTATACAGTATAGAAGTCCCAAGCCACTACTGACTTTTACAGGCCCCATCTTGCATAAGACTAACAAGGGAAATTACTCTTCCATTAGGCCTTAACGCTAATTATACCAGCTTTTGGTGTCCTCTGAGTGATTTTGGAGATTATTGCATTGCTTTCCCCCCAATCTCAGCAGGGGCTGAGACTAGGCTGGGACCGTGAGTTATCACACAGCTCCATGCCCAGATCGGAGGCATCCTGTTTCTCATTGCTACCATCAAGACTTCTCCTATCACTTTGCTAAGAATGGAAAAGTCTCATTTTAGCAAAGTACAGGAGAAGTCCCAATCTGGTACAGGATGCCTCTGATCTGGACACAGAGGTGTATAAATAAGACATGGTCTCAGCTTGTGCTAAGATCAGGAAAAAACAGTCAGTGCAATAATCTCCTTTGTTCTGGGGGTGGGGGGGGGGAGAGAAGTAGTCCTATAGGGCACTACAGATACACAGCATCTTTTAAGAGCACAGCCCACACATTTCCCATGGCACTTTCTGTTCTCAAGGATTAACATGAGTTTTGTGTGTGTGTGGTTAGGAGACCCTGTGGCTCAGATTGTTGAAGATTCCATCGATGGAAGCAATCTGCAACATCTCATCATAACCCCCTATGGCTGCGGGGAGCAGAACATGATCAGAATGACACCCACAGTTATTGCCACCCACTATCTTGATGCCACTGAACAGTGGGAGAAGGTCGGTGTGGGTCGCAGGAGTGAGGCGATCAAGCAGATCATGCAAGGTAAAACAAGCAAGCATCCCTGGACTTGTCCTTACACCAGCTAATGCAATGGTGTGTTAAAGTCATTTCTAGATTGATTCAACCAGAGTTTGGGGCTTATTCAGATGGTGACAATAATCTGAGTTGAATCTTTGTGATTCACATGCAGTTTGAATGTATCCAATTAAGTTTTTGGGGGGAGGGCTGCAAAAAACAACAACACTTATCCCCCACCAGGATAATTGATAGCAGATTTTCCTGAGTTTTTAAAAAAGATTTGCATCATTGGCCATGAATAACTGATACGAATAGACCCAGGATAAAATTGATACGAATAGACCCAGGATAAAATGTATCTGGAACATGCCTTCAGATACATTTCCACCATCAACTCCATCTTTTTTAGAGTGCTGGCAACTCTAAAATGTGCATAGATGCAGTTCCATTATGTGAATAACAAATCCAGAATACACAAATGGGATTACTTGCATAGTTGTGCTTTTAAAAAGATGTTTGAATCACCCCTGGCTGAATTTTGGGCCCTTCCAGGTTTTGGGTGTTTGAGTGTGTTTATCTAAATAAGAGGACTGATTCCCTTGCAGTGAGGTCTGTGAGAGGAATGCCTAAATCAGAGATGGGCAACTTTATGCACCACCTCTCACTCCCAGGCACATCCATAGGTCACATCACATCAAGCTTGGAAATGCTGGCCATTAAAAAAAAATAATCCAAACTGGGAAGATTTGGAAAGCTATTTCTGTTTCTTTGTTTTTATTCTTGGTTGAAATTTGAGAGATATGGTGAACTCTGACATCATTTATAGAGGAATCCAGAGTTCATGCAGGTCTCCAAGAGTAGGAAACAATTTTTAACAAAACATCTGGCATTGGGGGGGAATTAAGGGAGTTTAAAAGACTGCAGGCTACAAACACCTGTTTGGGAGCCCCTTTCATTCATGGATGGACTAAACAGTGACTATTTGAACAATTGTCACAGTACTTTTTAATAGAAATGGAAACAATATTCGAAAATATTTAAAAAGGTGAGAAAAATTCTGGACTGACTAGAATCTTTGTAGTTCAGGTTTTACTCTTTCTAAAATCTAAATGTGTTTTTCTCCACAAGAGAACAGCATTCTCTATGCAAGAGACAGCTTTTTTTTTTTTTTTGCTCTGAAAATAATCAATATTATATGATAAATATAATTTTCTTTGCAGAAAATGCTGATTTGTGGAGGGCCACATATGTGAATTTTGCTCATAATAAGTCACTGGCCACAGCATTTTTAGCACAGATAAGAGCATTTCTTGCTTAGAAAAATCCACAGAAATATTATTTTCTGTGCAGAAAAGGCTGTGATCTATTAAAAAAAACAAACACAAAACTCATACGTGAATTTTGTGCAGAATATGTCCCGGACTGATGTAATCTTTGAAAACTACTCAGTTTGTGAAGACTTTCTCACAGGAGGAAGAAGATTGCTAAAATTACATGCTGCTTTCATTGAGAATGAAATTAATGAAGAATTATATCCCTGCTATTTTATAAGGAAGGGAATTATCATCTCTGTTTTTGAAGAACTAGATTCCAGAGAATATTGTGATACTGAGATGTAAATGAATTACTTCTTTTTAAATGGAAAAATCAAGCCTCAGGGTGGTCATGTATCCTCCCCTCTCCAGCCTCTTGGTTAGTGAATTTTTTTGGGTAGGGTCATGATGATTCCAGCTGTGGGCTGGGATGGAGGTTGTATTGCCTAAAAGAAAGCAGGAAAGAAATAAGTCAATACGTAAAAGAAAAGCAGCACAGATGAGAAAGTGCAGCATAAGAAAGAGAAAATGCATGGGGGTTGGGGGGGGGGTCTAGACTTGTGTTATTGATGACACTGTCTGTCTAGAGGCAAATTCTTGACTAGCACTCCACAAACCTCTCTTACTCCTCCTCCTCTTGTATTTTCAGGTTATGCCCAGCAGCTGGTACACAAGAAAGCAGATCACTCCTATGCTGCATATGTAAAGTACCCATCTAGCACCTGGTATGAACAATACTGCTGCAGAGCTACATTTAAATCTGTGATGGACTTGCCAGCATCTTTTTAATCACATTGGGGCAAAACAGATGGGCAGGAAAAAGTGGCTTGAAGCTGCCTTTTCTGAAGCCACATTGAAACCCCACCAACCACACCACTGGCTCCCCAGGTAGCGGGAGTGCTTATGTCGAGACTACATGACATGGCTTCAAGCCAGGAAGAAGTTGGGAAAAGCTGCTTCTTTTTGAAATGGCTTTATAAGGGCACTTTTCTGCTGGCTTCAAGGATTGTGTCATCTGAATGCCATGCCTTCAAGTCAGCCTGAAAGCACTTCTTTTTGCCTGTCTGTTTAGCCCCATTGACTTGTGAAAATTTTCATTCACTTGCCCCAGATTATCTAGCAAATTGGTTTCTTGTTGCATTACTCTTCTTGTTATTTTACGTGAGACATTCTAGGGTAAATGATGCTCATACATACCCCAAGAAAAAAAGGAGAAAGATGAAAAATGTAATTAAATGTTTAATTCTATTCATTAATCAGTGAGAGATTTGTCACTGACTAAATTTATCCTAATTTTCTTTGAGATACTCAATCCTACCAATACCTACTCTAAGCCTACCCTGAGTATGAGGAAATGTAGTCCCAGGTTTGCATGTGGTACCTTTTTAAACAGTTTAAATGCCTCTCCTGAACAAACCCCCTCTGAACAAATCGTGCCAAAATAATCCTATATTAGGATCACTTAAGGTTGCCATTAATCAGAAATGACTTGAAGACACACAACTGCTGCTACTACTACTACTACTATAACTGCTGGATGGGGGTTACACCCCCATTGAAATCTCAGCCTCATAGTTTGAGTGTTCTTCTGGAGTAAATCGTGAGCCTGGATGTCCAGGTTTCGGCAATGGCCAGGAATCCATTTACACAACTAAAACTAGTGCACCAGCTGCTGTTCCTTGTGAAGTCACATCTACCTATGATGATACAAGCCTTGATTGCATCCCTTTTGGACTAATGTAATAAACTCTACAGGGGGCTGTTTTTGGAAACTGTTTGGAAACTTCAATGGGTTGAAAATGTGGTGGCCAGAATTCTGGTTGGGGCCAGTTATAGAGAACGTACGATTCCTTTGTTGAAGAAACAGCTTTACTGATCACCAGTTCATTTCCGAGCACAATTCAAAGTGCTGGTTATGACCTATAAAACCCTATATGGCTTAGGTTCAGACTATTTGAAAAACTGTATCTCCCCACACGAACCTGCAAGAACTCTTAAGATCTTCAAGAGAGGATTTCTCTCAGTCCCACCACCATTGCAGGCTCACTTAGTGAGGACATGAAAGAGAGCTTTCTTGGTAGCTGCTCCCACCTTCTGGAATTTCCTCATGTGGGAGTCTAGACTGGCCCTGTTACCCAACATGCTTGGAGTTCTGGGAGGCACCCACACATTAATAGGGGATTATAATAGCTCAAATAAATTACAGTTTGACTAGGGCAATAGTGGTCTTGGATTTTAAAGCAATGTATATTGGCCCAATTTCACCCAGAAACTTAGATGCAGTTCCAAATCAATTTTGTATTTTTATTAAGAGAATGAGCTACACACACATAAACACACACACTCATTCACACACTCAAGAGCTAAGGAACAAAGGTGGGAGAGCTAAATAGTAGCAGGCTGTGCTAATGGTGATATGTTACCAATAGTTAGGCTTGATTCCAATTGAAGGAGGTCTGGAGCAGAAATTGACTTAATAGCTGTCAGGACATGAGGGATTGGCCAGCGTATTGAGGTTTCTAGAGAAACCGACAACTTGGGTGTCTAGTTCCAAACTAGGTGGTAATGTTTATACTGTCTTCAGGGCAGTAATCAAGGATTGAATGGATTAACTGCATACCAAATAGTTTTCCAGGAAGGAAGAATGGATGGGAGTTGTAGTAAATGTGTCGATGATTGCTTAGATAAAGGATTGATAGCTACAAGAAATGTTTGGAGATTGATGTTACTTCCTAAGACAAAAGGCAAACTCCAGCCTTTACAGATGTCCCTCTACTTTTGCAAGCGCTATGATCTCCTTTTGCTGGAATCCCATCATCACCATCTGGAGATCAAATATGCTGATGTCTCGGGTGATCTTTTGTTGTAGATGCCTTGTTGTAGCCCCTTACTTGCTCTCCTTTTGCTGTCAGGCAAGATAACATTTTGTTTGGTTTTGTTTTGTCATTGGGGTATGTGTTTTATTTAGTTTAATACTTTTGTATTGCATGGGTGGATTTTGGTTGGGGAAGGGCTGCATATAAAATAAATATCCTATGGAATCTTGGGGCTAGGGAGGTACGCTTAGAATTCTCAGCCTGGGAGCTCCTCTAGTGCCTCTGAAGAAACTGTAAATCCCAGTATTCCAGAGGATGCATCCATGACAATTTAAGTAGAATCATAGTACTATATTTGTGTAGAAAGGAAAGGTGACTGTCTACCTCTATGGTTTTTTTTGGTTGTTGCATTTTCATTTTTGGAGGGCCATTTTTGTGCTCTTTGTGCAGCCCTATAAAGTCCCAGGGCAGAAATGTGGCTCCTGAAGAAGCTGTGATTGCTTACCCCTGGTCTGGCCTTATGCTGGTTTTTATTCAGGCTTTCAGACACTTATTTATTCAGGCACCTCAATGAACAGGCATCTTCAGACTAAAGGTTTGTGTGACAAATAAAATAAAATAATCTTGCTTGCTTTAATCTTTTCTGTAAAGGATAAATCCAGCGGGTTTGTTTCCCTTTTGTATCCTACTTCTAAGCAAGCTATTGAACATTTGACCCAATTGCTCTGTAGGCGCAATTTCCAGCCAACAGCAAAAACCCAGTGAACCCTGAGAAGGGCAGGCCTTTTAGATATGCCTCAGCTGATGCATTGTTTTTTCTTGCAGGCTAACAGCATATGTAGTAAAAGTTTTTGCCATGGCTTCCAAAATTGCATCTACTATTGGAGACGACATCATTTGTGGAGGTGTGAAGTGGCTGATTCTAGAGAAGCAAAAGCCAGATGGGATTTTCACTGAAGATGCCCCTGTATTTGCTTCAACGATGCAAGTATGCTTTCTTTTTGTAATTTCTGCAGTTAAACCCCCCAGAAGTTTTTCTACCCAAAAGAACATAACACAGGAATTAAGTAACTGACTGGCAGGGGGTTGGACTGGATGGCCCTTGTGGTCTCTTCCAACTCTATGATTCTATGATTCTATGACTGTATTGTACCAGATGGACATAAAGGGTAAACAAACGGCAATGAACTGCAATAGGAGTAGTAGCAGAATATGATGACAATGGGAAGAGAAAACTAGAGAGGTTCAAGGAAGGTCAAGATAAAGCAAGTTTTAAGGAATTTGGAAAAGGAGATCCAATCACCAGAAAGCAGAAGGCTGCTTCAGCTGTAGGGAAGACCATAGCACAGAGAGGGAAGAAGAGAAGAATTTAAATGTAACACTGAGGAGGGGGGGACCCTAAAAGAGGAAGAAGATTACTCAAAGAAGGTAGGAAGAGATGAGACAGGATACAGGCAGTTGTGGAGAAACGGGGAGCTTTAGCAATGAAGCCTAGAACAGTAAAGTTGATTTAACCTGCTGCAATCACCTGGGTTCATTCAAGGGATTTTGCAGATGATTATGGAGATTACTGCACTTCCCTTTCCTCCTGCACTAGACCCAGTTGTAAACTTTAATAGAGGGATTTTATTGCACACCTCCATGCCCTGGCAGGAGGTGTCCTGTACCTGATCAAGGCATCCTTTACCTGATTTGAGCTTCTCTCACACTTTTGCAATGAATGGGATTTTCCAACTATTAAAGTTTACATCCTGTGCCTAGCATGGGAGGAAACGGCAGTGCGACAATCTCCTTAAAGTAGTCTCCCGTTTGTAATTTTACTATATTTTTGTACTGTTTCTTCCAAATTGTTCTTATCATATCAAAGAAGGGGTGGCAAAATAGCTGGAGAATGTCTTTTGAATGATAGTTTTAGAAGCTGTCCTGCACCACTATATATAATGTGGGATTACTGGAAGAATTGCAGCAATCTCTAATATCCCCCCCCCCCCCCGAATAATGTTTAGTTCTTTAAAGCTTTGCATTTTTTGTGCTCTTAGTTTTCTTAAGGTTTTTGGTTGTTTGATATGCCCAGGCTTGCATGTTTCAGATGTCATCCATTGCGTACAGTGACTGTTGGTGGCTTCTGTGTTACTAAAATGTTCTTAGGAGATTATCACACTAGGGCCAATTCAGAAATAATTGCAGTAATGAAAACAAAAAGCAACAGTAGTGCTATAGTGCTCAGTAGTTTCACATACTGTACTTTTGCTTTCACACAATTCAGAGACTTAAAAGCCAAAGAATAGTGTGATTACTTTTCCTCACATATCTGTGAATGAATCATTAGTACATTGACATTAATCATTTTTTGCATGCGTCCTTGCCTCCAGCAGTCCCTTTAAACCCAGATATCTTCCAGCCGTCCTTTTGAAGTTTAAAAATCCTGAGTTGCTTGTTTACTACAGTTCTTTTTTAAACATGCTAAACGTGTTGTAAACATGCTGCGTTTCAAAAATCAGCTTCACAAAAAACATCTTTTGCTTTTGCTTTAACAAATCTCCATCTCCATTTCTTCCCCAACTTTATTTCCCACCCCCCCCCCAGCCAAATGGAAGGAGAGGGGAGGGGGGGGAAATCAAGACAGTGACAGAACATATATAAGAGGAAGGACTGTAAGTACAGTCGCCCCTCCGTTTTCATGGAGGTGAGGGTAAACAGGTGAGGGATTCCAAGTCCATGAAAATAGAGGGGCGACTGTAAAAGGGACATTGTAAAAAAATTGTAACATTGCAATAACAGAGGCATTTAAAAGTGAAAGTGAACAGTCCTTTTGAAGTCTAAAAATCCCAGCTTGCTTCCTGCACTTCCTTTAAGGTTTAAAGATACTGGCTTGCTTCCTGCAGCCCATTTAAATTTTAAAGATACCCCATTGCTTCCCCAATAGCGTGAATGAAACGTGATCATGTTTCACACGCTGCCAATCATGCTCAGGTCATGCTATTGAGAAGCCATTCACAAGAATTCCCTGAGAATGGTTTGTTGCTCAAGCATTGCAGGTTATTTCTAGAAGTCTCGATTGAGCACGACATCGTCTGAAAATATTCTGCGCAATTGCTCGGTTATCCTGGCATTTTGCCTTTTCCTTCCCCCTTTCCCCTCCATGTAATAATCTCCTTAGTCTGAATTCTAAATAGACTATCAGAGGTGTTTAATCTATTTAGGGGACAAGATTAGGGACCTTAGACAGCTTTAAAGTTTAACTACTGCATTCAGTTTCTGCTTCCTTCCCTTCTCTACTTCCTTTTAGGGAGGCTATAAGGGTGCTGAACCAGAGGTGTCTTTAACAGCTTTTATCCTGGTTGCATTGCTGGAATCCAAAAGCCTCTGTGCGAAACATGTCAATGTAAGTACATCTGTACATCTGTAGTGAGAGATTAAGAGTGATTGCTATTTCTATAATATAATTAGATTCCTCATTCTTTTCCATATTATTATTATTATTATTAACCTTTATTTATATAGCACTGTGTACATACAGTACAATCTTTTTAATTAGACGGTTCCCTGCCCTCAGGCTTACAATCTAAAAAGACATGACACAAAAGGAGAAGGGAAAGGTGGTGGGGAAGGGGATCAGGTTCAGCAGTTCTTCTCTCCCTCTGAGGCCCTGACCAAAGCAGATGGACTGGAGGGAGGGCTCAGCTTCTTAATACATAGTTAAAATGAGGCATCCTGGGACAGACAAGGGCACGCATCTGGGAATGCGCCATGTTGGGGAAGAAGGTTCCAGGAGTGAGGGGCAGCAAGTGAGAAGGGACGAATCCGGGACGGAGCAGTGGGAAACCTTGACTACTAGAACGGAGGGTACAAGTAGAAATGTAAGGAAGAAGAAGTTCAGATAAGTAAGGAGGGGCCAGTCTGTGGAGGGCTTTGAAAGTCAACAACAAAAGCTTGTACCGGATGCAGAAGGGGAAGGGGAGCCAATGAAGGGAGGATAAAAAAGGCGAGCGGATGTGATAATACATGCAGCTGAGTGCTGGAAAGAGATTAGAGGATGGAGGTGAGAGAGAGGAAGCCCTGTCAGAAGAAGGTTACAATAATCTAGTCACAATATCACTAGGGCATGGACCAGAGTCTTGGCAGTAGAGGCTGAGACGAATTCCACATTGACAATTTTTGTTCCTTATTAACTTATCCATTAGCTCACTTTCAGCATTGGAACCTCTCAAGCCCCAAGAGCATTGCAACCTCTCATGACCCAAACTCTCATGGCCCCAATATGATTCAGGCCAATTGGTTTACACCAAATGTTTGAAAACTGCTTACCAAACACTCCTAACATGTAGATACTTTGCTTCTCTTCTTCCCATCCTAATCATCTTTGCAATGCAGGTTCTAGAAGGCAGCATCAACAAAGCTGCTGACTACTTAATGAAGAAATATGATACATTGGAAAGACCTTACACCACAGCGCTGACAGCCTACGCTTTGGCCCTAGCAGGGCGGTTGAAAGACGACAGGGTACTCATGGCCGCATCAACAGGTACCTTTGCAGCAGTGCACTGGACAGGAGCAAAATGACAGCCAGTTCCTGTTAGCAGCAGCAGCCAAGGCAAAAACTACATATAGGCTGCCCTGTGTGAAGTGGTAATTTGCACTGCAGAAGTCATCTGAGATAATGTGTTGAAACTGATGTAGGATACATTCTTATTCCTGCTGGCCAGCTGGCTAGGATGGAAAGAAAGGCACTTTTTTTCTTGTTTTCATTCTGCTCTGGTGGCTTGTTCAAAGGTGCACTCAGTTGATCCTTTATGACTTAGAGGATCTTTCTGTCTTGAATTTTTAATTCAATTTGCCCCCCTGCCAAACTCCTGCTTAGAGCAGCTGGAAATTATGTGAAATACCTACTTACGTCCAACTAATGCATGGATTTCTTAGACAGTTGTCAAGTTAACATTAGCTGAAAAGATAACTGAGGGATTTTTTTCCACCTTAGGTCCAAAACCCACTGCAAAAATAATCTGGTTTGGGACTGTTTTAACTGCCCTGGATCAGTGCTAGGGAATCCTGGCAACTGTAGTTTATTGTGACACCAGAGAGCTCTCTGACAGAGAAGACTAAATGTCTCACAAAACTACATTTCCCAGATTTCCCTAGAATTGAGCCAGAGCAGTTAAAGCTGTCGCAGATTGGATTATGTCTGCAGTGTGTTTTGGACCTTAGTCATCATGAAATGGTGTGTTAGGAGCTTTCCAGATATTAGCAGTTATCTCTGTGATGTCTTTGTGCATTTTTAATGTTTTAACTGCATTACCATTCTAGCACTTTTTCCAGTGAGTGGGTAAGAGGCACAGAGTGAGATAGGTAGGCAGCAATATGTTTGTTATGTATTATACAGGAAACTGATGGTATTTTAAAAGAAACTGAGGGGAATGTGGAAATTAGGATAATGAGCTCATATGCCCTCAAGAGCTGTTCAGCCAAGATTTCTCTCCGTATTTAGATGGGAACCGTTGGGAAGAATATGATGCTCGCACCTACAGCATTGAAGCCACTTCCTATGCCTTGCTGGCCTTGTTAGAAATGGAGAAATATGATGGCACTGGCCTCATTGTCAAGTGGCTGACAGAGCAGAAGTTTTATGGTGGAACATATGGACAAACCCAGGTGAGCATTTTACTTCTGCTATTGTGGATTGGCATTGTCTTAACAAAAGGTGTCTTTCATTTCATGCTGTTTGAAAATCAAAGGGCTCTTCTACTGCAATTGGCAGGCAGAGCCTTCATACAGAATACTTCCATGCATATATAGATAGTATGTCATGGAGCTAGGATCTCACTCAACATTAGGAGGAACTTCCTGACAGTAAGAGCTGTTCGACAGTGGAACACACTCCCTCAGAGTGTGGTGGAGTCTCCTTCTTTGGAGGTCTTTAAGCAGAGGCTGGATGGTCATCTGTCGGGGATGCTTTGATGGAGAGTTCCTGCATGGCAGGGGGTTGGACTGGATCAGGGCCCTTGGGGTCTCTTCCAACTCTATGATTCAATTATTCTAGGATCTATGGGAGCATTTTCCTTAACATGCTAGTCTGATATGGGGAAATTTTTCATATAGAGTTGCCTTTATATTCACATGAAATCTGTCCAACTGCACTGTAGAGTGGAACAGCACAGCCACAGGGAGAGCTAGAATCATAGAATCAGCCCTTATTGTCAGGAAGTTTCTCTTAATGTTGAGATGGAATCTCTTTTCCTGGAACTTGCGTCCATTGTTCCGCGTTCTAGTCTCTGGAGCAGCAGAAAAAAAGCTTGCTCCCTCCTCAATATGACATCCCTTCAAATATTTAAACAGGTCTATCATATCACTTCTTAACCTTCTCTTCTCCAGGCTAAACATCCCCAGCTCCCTAGGTCGCTCCTCATAGTGCATGGCTTCCAGACCCTCACCAACTTAGTTGCCCTCCTTTGGACACGCTCCAGTTTCTCAACATCCTTTTTGAATTGTGGTGCCCAGAACTGGACACAGTATTCTCGGTGGGGCCTGACCAAAGCAGAATAGAGTGGCACTATTACTTCCCTGGATGTAGACACTATACTTCTATTGATGCAGCCTAAAATTGCACTGGCCTTTTTAGCTGCTGCATCTGCAATGTTGACTCAATCAGGTGTCCCCCATCCTATATCTGTGCATTTCATTTTTTCTGCCCTAAATGCAGTACCTTACATTTCTCTGTGTTGAGTTCCATTTTGTTAGCTTTGGCCCAGCTTTCTAGTCTATTCAGGTCATTTTGAATTTTGATCCTGTCCTCTGGGGTATTAGCTACTCCCCCTAGTTTAGTGTCATCTGCAAATTTAATAAGTATGTTCCCAATTCTGTTATCCAAGTCATTGATAAAGATGTTGAATAGCACTGGGCCCAGGGCAGAACCCTGTGGCACCCCACTTGTCACTTCTCTCCAGGATGAAAGGGAACCATTGATAAGCACCTTTAGGGTTTGGCCGGTCAACCAATTACAAATCCATATAACAGTTACCTTCTCTAGCCCACATAATTTAACATTTAACAGTTGCCTTGTCTAGCTAGACCAGATGCAGAGCCAAACAACAGCTACTTTTCAGCCACCCATAACATGAGCTTTCTTGGTTTCGGAAGGGGTGTTGTGCAGTTGAGAAAGGATGGGAGAAAGTGAGTTCTTCCTGCCCATTATCATAGAGTAACCTGTATGATTCAACCTGCAGGGTGAATATGTAGCAGCATTGAAGAGATAGAGGCTATACAAGTCATTTCTTTTTATGCTGGATCAGGGCTGTGGCAACCTCACACCATGCCCTCGAAAGGGCACCATAGCCATGGCGCCATGGCTATATGGCGCACCTTCAGCACTGCATCATCTGGACGCAGCACCGGAGGCTTGCCATGATGCCATGAGCCATCTAGAGCAGTGTGCAGCATCAGGGTACCCTGGGTGGCAGAGCTGGGCATCGTCATCAGGACACTGCATACCGACACTGCCCCCAGGCTGGCCTTTCAGGCCGGTCTGTAAAGGCCCTAAGTTTTTATGTCAAAATGAGGAAGGGTTCAGGCCCTCCCTCAGTGCTACAGTCCAACGAGATCATTGCATTAGCTTAGTTGCCCGGATAGATCTGGAATGTAACTATCTTAAGGCAGATCTTATTTCATTCATCCATTACTGGGCAGTATGCAGCCCATATACAACCTGGGCTTCTTCAGGCTTGTCCCACATCTTTTCAGAAACAAAAAAAATCCTGTTCTTGAAAAGCTATGAGAGAAGCCCCGGCTGCATATGGGCTGGATATTACCCAGCATTGAGTGAATACAATAAGATCCACCTTAAGAAAGTTAAATCCCAGGTCTATCCTGGCCAAGAAACTGTGATATCATCCTAAGTCAAAACCGTGGCCTCCCATAACTGCAATTAATTTCTGCATTCAGTTGTGGGAGGTTTTTTAAGAAGGATATAGATAATGGAGATGGAACAGGTTCAGAGATCAGTGAGGATTATCAGTGGTATGGGGGACAAAACATATGAGAAGTGTTGAAGGAGCTAGACATGAAGGACCTGGGCAAAATGTTTAAAAACTTGTAATTTTTAAAGATATGTTTTTATATTGTTTTATACTGTTCAATATATTTTTAGCTTATTTAAATTAACTTACACTTTTAAAACCTGTTTAAACAGCTTTAATGTTATTTGTAAGCAGCCCCTGAGATCTCTTAATACAAGGAAGGATATAAATATTTAATAATGATAACAACAGTAGCAGTAACAACACATAAATGTTCAGTAGAACATGTGTGTAGAAGACCGAGAGGTGATATGATTACACTTTTGGCATAACTCAAAGGCTGCTACAATGAGGAAGGGGAAGGCCTGTTCTTTGCTGCCCCAGAGGGCATGACCAATTCTAATGGTTTGAAGTTACAAGGAGGGTAGATTTCAACTGAGCATTAGAAGGAACTTCTTAACAGTAAGACCATTTTGCCAATTGGTAGAAAAGGGGTGGGGTCTCCTTCTCTGAATGTCTTCAAAAAGAGTCTGGACAGCTACTTGCTGGGGATGTTTTAGCTGGAGATCCTGCACTAAACTTGGGGCTTGAATCAGTGGCCCTTGAGGTCTCTTCCAACTCTGTGATTCTATATCTGGTCCCCCAGCCGTAAATCCATGAATGCCTAAAACCATGGAACTCCTCTCAGTTCTCTCCAATTCCCTGGTAACCATTGTTACCAGATTTTGGCTTCATATCCACTTCAAGGTAAACTGGCCTCACTTTCCTTCTGCCATTTCAGGCAACCATCATGGTGTTCCAAGCTCTTGCTGAATACGAGATCAAGATACGTACACATACGGACCTGAACTTGGATGTTGCCATCAAATTGCCCGAACGTCAAGATCCAGTTCGTTTCAGAATTGACTACCAGGGTGCCCTTCTGGCCAGAACAGCAGAGGTATAGCCTTCCTTTGAGCAAGTTTTATTTATTATTTACCTATTGCTTATCTAAATGAATTATACACATTGTTTCTGTTCTTTAAATGGTTGTTTAATTTTTGTTTGGATTTGTAACCCACTTATTGGAAGGGCTGGCAATGGCTAACACTACATGAAGCTCAGTGAAACCAGGAATCTAAAATATCAGTGAAACCATAAACTGCTGTCTACAGTTTCATTTTCAAGTGGATTGTCCATCTCCAGGGCACCACAAACTTGTTTAATCCGACTGTTAAGAAATAAATGCCATGAAAAAATTGCAGTTTTTGCATTTCCAAAAAATGTTCTGCTTTTGGTGAATTTTCCCAAGAACATTTATAATTACTCTGTAAATAGCCCATGTAGAACCAATATAGTATAGTAGTTTGAGTACTGGACTACATTTCTAGAGAAGAGGGTTCGATTCCCCCTTTGGCCATGAAAACTGAGGGGAAGGCAATGGCAAACCTTTTCTGAACAAATCTTGCCAAGAAAAATCCATGTTAGAAATGCCTTGGGGTCAGCATAAATCGGAAAAAACGTGAAGGCACACAGCAACAACAACAAAGTAATCCACAATAGTGAGGGACAATGTTCTATTTGTTTTTAGGGCACATAGGAAGTAGACTCAAGAAGCTATTTGCGAGATATTGCTTGGAGGTCAGGACCAACAATATGGCACAATTGTAGATCCATATATTTAAAAATGATTCTACTGCATTTGTGTAGAAAGAAAGCCGTTGTTTGTATTTGTGGTCTGTACCGGGCCTTAGTTTCTCAAAGAGAGGAATAGAGATGTAAAGATTACTCTCAAATTTTCTCACTCTCGATTTTAAAAAGTGAATCTTTTTTAAAAGCTTGATTTTAAAAAGAGTATCTTGATGTGCTTATTTAAATTATTTGCTCCTGCTGTCAGAATGTTTTTGAAAATAACGGACTGCCATGTAGTTCCTGTTTATTTTAACTGGGTTTAGATAAAGTAGAATTTGATTAGTACATCCTCAGAAAGTAGGGAAGTGGAGAGTTTTCTTTGTCCCCCCAATATTATCTTATGGATCCCCTTCCAGTATATTGCTGCTCCATCATACACATGTTAAAATGTTTTTTCCTTATTTGTTTTATAGACCTAAAGCTTACCTTTGTTTCAAGACAGATTACTACAATAATAAAATCTCAATAATAATAACAGTATTGTATAAAATCAAACACTTCAAGAGAATCCATTACAAGGACATGTTGACTCTGATTTTTCAGACTAAGATCAATGAAGATTTCACTGTGCAAGCCTCAGGCAAAGGAAAAGCAACTATGACTGTTTTGACAGTGTATAATGCACAGATGAAAGCAGATGTTGCTGAGTGCAAGAAATTCAACCTTGAAATTACTGTTGAACCCCTCCATCTAAGTAAGTCTGAATTCTAACTCAGTTCTGATAGACATTCCAGGTTCTATTGAAGGGCAATTTTTCCCCTCTAGTTTAACTGAAACTTTTAAAGATTAGCAACAGCACTTTTAGAGTGTTGAGCTGGGTTCTTGGGCTGAACAAGATGCTCCACTTACCTGTATTCCTGATTTTTTTTATTTGCCTTTCAGGGTTCTGTACTTCCAATATTTCTGTTCATCCTTACAGGCGAGGTTCAAAAAATTGAGATTACTAATGAAAGGAGGCAAAAGCAACCTTTTTATTCTCTGAATAAATTAATATAGGAACTGAACTAGACGGATAGCAATATGGGTGCAGTGGTGCAAACCCGTCATTTAAAAACCCAGCTGGGGCAGAGAGAGGGCAAAGGAGGAGCACAGGAGAGAGGGAAATGGGGGGTGGGGATGGGAAAGGAAAGGCAAAATTGTTCAGAAAATAAAGGAGTGGCCACAAAGGGCAATGCAGAGTTTTATTCCAGATCAATCTTGTACATGCATGTATCTCTTTTTCATGAATTAGAATACAAATTAGAATCTAGACTGGAACAGATCTTGGAGTACCATGTGAAAATCTGCCAGTGTGGACAGAAGGAACCTATTACTGGGTGGCCAGAAATTGAGAGAGTGGGTGACCAATGAATCCTCTTTTTCATGGAGACTTGGACAATCAAGGATATTGCACAATCAAGGCTATTCACCAGAACACATTAAACAATTTGTGCTGCATGGATTTTGTATGAACACTGATCGTTTCCCTGTATGTCTTAACAATTTCTAGGTCAGAAGGAGCTAAAGGGATCCCTGCAAGCTGTCAGCCTCAGAATCTGCACCAGGTAAGAGTGTTGGACTGGATCATAACTGGAGGTTCAGATGAATAATTAGGAGGAGCAGAAATTAGCTGATTGACTATTTCCCCAAATGCTTTCTATTTTCACAAGTTTGAGATATTTTGAGTCTGATTAGCAAAGCGGTTGAATATATCCTACTCCCAGCTGCACTGGTTAGAAAAGAACACATCAGAAACCAAAGGGCCAAAGTTGAAAAGCTCTATTTTTTTTCCACTGAAGTTGATGAACCATTAGCTTTACTTTGTATGTGTGTTATACACAGGATTATATCACTTTGCCTAAAATAGGGAATGGATGTGAATATTCACCTCCAGGTTTTGATAAGACTGCAGCTCTCACCATCCCTTATCATAGAATGTTATGCTTAAGGCTGATGGGAGCTGCAATCCACTGCATCTGAATGGGCATGTGTTCTTCACCCTGACTTAGAGGATTCTAGTCTACAATGAAGAGAGAACATGAGGAACAGGTGTTAATGTGCTGCAGGTTTTCTCCTTTGATGTGATGCCCCATTTATAATTGTACATGCTGGCTCAACCTCCGCTCTTCCAACTTGTGAACTTAGGGAAGTTGTCCAACTTATAAAAAAAATAATGATCCTTGACACATATGCACAGATTTAGACATGCTATAAGTCTTTACAGAACTATTTTTGGTAATGAAGGGCAGATATCTTAAAAGTTTATCACATGAGAGGAATTTCTCCCAATTTCGAATTGAGCCAATTCGAATTCACACAAATTCGCTAGTTTAGCGCATTTACGTGAGTTCTAATTGCGTTCAGAATGACTTCCCATTTCCCGAAAATGATCCCCCCCATTGCCCGGAATTGCATGAGATACTCTTATACGCATTAACGTAAAACCTATGATTGCGTTCGGAATGACTTCCCTTTTGCCTGAAATTGCGTGAGAAACACTCATACGCGATTACGTGAAACCCCATGATTGCGTTCAGATTGCCATTGGATTATACCCCCAAGTTCCATCGGATGATAAACTCCATAGGCACCAGTCAATAAGCATATTCTAGATCTCACTTTTCACCTTTCAAACAGAACCATTTTGGAAATATGAAGAACTGAGCTTACAGAACTGGAACTAAATCCATTACTAAGCTCTTTCTGGGCCTTATTCTCTCTGCTCCTGATTCTAGGTATCTTGGTGAAGTTGATGCTACAATGTCAATCATTGATGTTTCCATGCTCACTGGTTTTGCACCTGATGTTAATGACCTTAAAAGGGTATGTGAGCCTTGCTTTATGCAGAAAATGGCTTCTGAACTTATCCTTTGATTGTAATGGGCTTGAAAATTTCCTGCATCCAGGGCACCCAGGGCACCCAGCCCTGGTGGCGCAGTGGTTAAATGCCTGTACTGCAGCCACTCACTCAAAACCATAAGGTGGTGAGTTCAAGACCAGCAAAGGGCTGAAGCTCGACTCAGGCTTGCATCCTTCCGAGTTCGCTAAAATGAGTACCCAGATTGTTGGGGGCAAATAGCTTACAATTGTAAACCGCTTAGACACTCCTTAAGGGTATGAAGTGGTATATAAATGAAGCTGTTTGTTTTTGTTTTTGCAGTAAAAAAAAAAAGCTTTTCACCTTGGACATTAGATCTACACAGAGATATAGGTTTAGGATTAATTGTAATAGCCACCAGCTGATTAATTTTTCCCCAGCCAATTCCTTATAGTTATCTTTTATGCTATAGTCTTCCTTGTTTTGTTTTAATAGTACTATAGATAGGTTCCTACCAGCAAGGAACATCAGTGCAAAAATTAATCATGGGCCAGGAGAGAGAAACAGGATGGAGGAAAGAAAAGATAGGGATAGGGATGGATGCTCCAGGTTTACACCTGAAGTTTCAAGAATCTATACAATGTTCTGCATCCTATCCTAAAATGCATCAGCTGCCACTGCAACACGACCTTTGCTAAGAAAGAATTTTATTTTTTTCCCCCCATGTATGTATAGTGAAGATGCAGCCTGGTACGTCTAGAGAATTTTTAAATACCAGCAATAGGCTCAGTATGGGGCTGAATCATTTTTCTTTGAGCACATGTGGAGTGGTTTTTGTATCTTTCACTTGAGATTTATATGTGAGTAAGCAGACTTGGGGAAGAGCTTTGTGGCTGTAACTGGGAAAGCCTCACCTCAATTTTTGCCTCACCGTTCAAAATGCAGTAGAAACAAAACAGTCTGTTCCAAATATGATGGGACAAAAGAAATAGCTTGTGTAATTTTGAGCCTACTTTGACTTTTTGCTGCATTTGAAATGAAACACCAATTCTGTTCCTTAGGTATGACATATAGTGCCATGTACCAACAATGTCTCTTGTAATTTTTTTAATGTTTAGCTTTCTGAAGGGGTCGACAGATACATCGCCAAGTTTGAAATTGACAAAGGCTACTCTGAAAGGGGGAACCTCATCATTTACTTGGACAAGGTAAAGGATTATGGAGGAGTTCTGTGGAACATCTGGAATAGTTAGGTTATAGATAAAGCTAGGCAAGCTCTGGTGTGTTTTAAGGCAAGGATTATGCATTGAGACAATGGGATGTGTCAGAGCTAGGAAAAGGCTCCCAGAGTCCCCCCAAAGAGTATGGCCACCATATTTTCTGGCTGAGGAATTCCGGGGTTGTAAAAAGTAACTTTTTCGAACTCAAGAATGATTGTGTATATTTTTAAACCATATTTTTCTCCTCTTGTGATGTCCCAAGAAGCATTTTGTCTTCATGAGACATCTCTAATTGCCTCAGGCCCTATATAAAGTGAGAAGGTGATGTTATGTTCTGTTTGCACTGTAAGGTTGTTTAAACTTGAAGTCACATATACACACACGTGGTGAAACTCAGATATGGATGAGGAGCAGGGAAATTACGCAAAAGACAATCGGGGCAGGAATAGATGCTTCCAATACCATAGCCCACTTTTGAATTTTAAAAAAGGTATTATTGTATAATTAAACTCAGCATGAGAGAGTTCCTTTCATACTTAAGAGTTTTATGCAGAGCAGTGTTCCTGCAGTTGTGACTTCTCTCTCCCATGCAGCTCTGTGATGGGAAAGGCTACAGGACTTAATTCTCAGTCTGAAGTTACGAGTTGTCTGCCGATAAAGGGTTTGTTTGGTTGAGGTGTGCAAAGCTATCCAAAACCAAGGGTGAGACCCTTAGTAGTATTTGGGTTTTTTATGAATAACTTAGAACTGAGAATTAAGTCCTGTAGCCTTTCCCATCATAGAGCTACATGGGACGGAGAAGTCACAACTGCTGAAACATTGCTCTCCATAACACTCTAAAATATGAAAGGAACCATCTCGTGCTAATTTTAATTTTACAGTAATAGTAAGGTTTAGGACTCAGAAGTGAGCTATAGTATCGGAAGCACCTCTTCCTGCCCCAATTGTCTTTTGTAGATTTTCCCTTGCCCCTCACCTATATCTGGGTTTCACTGTGTGTGTATATATGTGACTTCATGTCACCTGTCTACTTATGGTGACCTCATGAATTTCATAGGGTTTTCTTAGGGAAGTCAGAGGTGGTTTTGTGATTTCCTTCCTCTAAAATAGAACCTACAGCACTTGATATTTGTTGGTGGTCTCCCATCCAAGTCCTAAGCAGGGCTGACCCTGCTTAGCTTCCTAGATCAGACAGGATCCGGTACCACCATATTGTGTGATTATTGGCCACCTAGACTAAAGATGATGTCTGAATCTGCCCCATCATGATGAGGTCATTGTTCAGGAATAAAAAAAAATGTCTGGAAATGCCACTCAAGAAATTGTGGATCATCTGGTACATGGTAACACACGTTTACATATACTACCCTCTACTGTCACGGTGGGCCCTGCTTGGGATTGGTAAAACTGTGATATTTGTCAAGAAAAATTTGGCAAGGCACAATATATGCCCAAAGTGCCAGGCTCAGTTCTGCTCCACATCCTGCAGTTGACAGATTATTGCTGGCAAGATTGAATTGACATTCTAACCCACTGGTCTTTATCATATATGGGCCATTTCTGTTATGGCTTTGAGTCCCATAAACATTGGTTCCTCATGATTTAAAAAAAACCCTGATCCTTGAGTTGTCCTATCAAACATGAACCCTCAATAGTAACAAATCTGTAGAAAAGTTTCCTCAAGACAGCTTGAGAAATCTATGTGTGGGGTGGGGAGGGATTGCCTCCCGTGGGCGGCTGGCACCCAAAGACTTGTTTTCTCTTTTCTGTACTCATCCAGGTCTCTCACTTGAAAGACGAATGTGTGCAATTCAAAGTCCATCAGTTCTATGAAGTTGGTCTCATTCAGCCAGCTTCAGTGAAGGTCTACAGCTATTATAATCTAGGTAACAGCTGCTACAGTTCTTCCAGTTAATTCAGCATAGGGGAGATCAAGATCAGTCAAACGGCACATAATCCAGTTAGGACATGGCAAACAGCTCCTTGAGACAAGTGATTCCCATGAAAAGGGGAAAATACAATAAAAAGGAACTGGGACCCCCCCCCCCCCCCACAACACTCTGTTTAACTCTTCAAGCATCATTCACGTCCAACAAGAATATTTTTTTTGCCCTAACACACCAGATGTAAATTTCTATCAGAGTGCAGTAAATAAAACCAGGACAACTTGCTTTATGGTTTCCTCTGCTTCAGCACAGAGTTTGCATGTACATGAGGAGGTGAGAAGCAAGCTATTGAAGTGTGGGTGGGTTTGGAAAGCAGATTCTGCCTTGGATTTTGGGGTCAGGATGGGCAAACCCAAATTATTTGTGCCATCCCCAGGGCTCCACTGACTAATTGGATGGGTGCAATCCCATTATTTTTTGCCAGAATCCCTCAGGGCCAGGGAGAACCAGCTGGTGGACTCTGGAGGTTCAATCTGGTCCTCAAAGTCATTTTACCAAGCCCTATTAAGGTCAGCCAAAGCATTATGAAAACTTTGCCCCCAGGTTCTCTTAAAACTTTGGTCTGAATCCTGATGTCATTCTACATTGTCATTCTATATTGAGCCAAACAGTGGCCATTACACTTTCAGAACCCAGACCATAGCATTGAAAACAGAGCAGAATGGGGTTGTCTCTACTTAAGGTGCTATCACGCTTCTTTCTAATGACTTCTTTAAGAACTTGTTAAATCCACCAGTCCTTTAATTGGGTTCCTATTACATAAAGTCAAGGGGACATGGTGGATCAGTGGTTAAGATGCTGACTCTAATGATTGAAAGATTAACAGTTCCAGGCCCAAGTGCTGTGTGATGGAGTAAGCTCCCATCACTAGTCCCAGCTTCTGCCAACCTAGCAGTTTTAAAAAAAATGTTAATGTGCAAGTAGATAAATAGGTACCACTTCAGAGGGAAGGTAACAGCATTCTGTGCAGTCATGCTGGCCGCCTGATCACAGAGTTGTCTCTGACAATGCTGGCTCTTCAGTTTAGTAATGGATATGAGCACCACCCCCTACAGTCAGACATGACTTGACAACCTTGTCAAAGGGGAAACCTTTACCTTTATTACATAAAGTCACAGTGATAGGCTACTAATATTCCCATTGGGATCAATAGGTTCTCCTATTCCCTAAGTCTCCCCTTAGAAGAATTTCCCGAGTGTGCAGGTTCCTCCCTGTGAAGTAAAGGACACCTCTTTCCACTCCTCCATTTCAGATGAGCAGTGCACCAAATTCTACCATCTGTCTAAAGGAAGTGGCCTCCTCAGTAAGATATGCCATGGAGATGTTTGCCGATGTGCAGAAGGTAAGGTGGAGTGAGAAATGCTACTTTTGATAATCCAAAAGCAAGATTTTTTTGGGGGGGAGAGGATAAATGTATCAAAATTGGACTATTGTAGTATTTGTGTTTTCTGGTTTAGGAACTGTAATCTAGTGTGTATCTAGGACAGCATCTTCCCAGATCAAACTCCTCCTGACATTTTAAATTACATTGCAATTGCCCTTCACTTTTGACCATGCTGAATTGAAAATGTTTATAGGGATCATGGCTGAAAAAGGCCACTCTTTGAGCTGTATGTAGGCAATGAAAAAACTTAGCAAAATCACCTATGATAAATTAAAATTTTGTTGCCACTCTAGTAATTCCTTCTGTTAACAAAACTATCTTGTGGCACCTTAAACACTAGCAAACTTTATTTGGCTAAGGATTTATGGACTGCAGCCCAATTGAGTCCAGCCTCTATTCATGTGGTATCTCCAGCTAAGGCATCCCTAGCAGGCAGCTGATCAGCCTCTTTTTGAAGACATCCATAGGAGACCCCACCACCTCTTTAGCCAATTGGTTCTATTGCCAAACTGCCTTTGATATGAAGAGGTTATGTTCAATAAAAAAAAATCTGTCTTCCTATAACTTCAGATCATTAAACCTGGTCCTACCCTCTGAGGCAATAGAGAATAGGCCTTCTCCTTCATTTCTTTGACAGCCATGGAGGTACTTAAAGAGTATGATCCTGTCACCCCTCAGTCTTCTCTTCACCAAGCTTAACATGCCCAGTTCCTTCAGCTTCTCCTCATATGTTTTGTTCCGCATACCTTGTGTCATCTTTGTTACTTTTCTCTGAACCGAATCTGACTTCTCTATATCCTTGGACTTATCGCATGCACTTTTTAAAACCGTTTTCAGGACAGGAACGGGACTTGCGGTGGTGTGTGAACAGGTTTTACCGCACACACAAACGTCCAAAAAAAGGTCCTGTTCCAGCAAACCGTCCCTGTTCAGTCCCAGCGGGTGTCATTTTATCCAGACGGAAGTCTTCCAACCAGAACATTTAACGCTTCTCGGCACTGAACAGTAACAGGTGCCAGAACAGGACCTTTTTGTGGATGTTTGTGTGTGCTAGTAAAATCTGTTCACGCGCACCCCCGCGAGTCCTGTCCTCATCCCCAAAATGGTTAAAAATGCGCCTGCGATAAGGTCCCTTCTTAAAATGAGGCATCCAGAACTGAATGCAGATGAGGCTTGTCAGGCAAATTGCAGCCTCTTTCTATATACTATAGAGTCTACCATGGGTGAACTATTCTAATAAATGGGGAGGGGGGATAAAGAGAAAGAGAAAGAAGAGAGTGAGGGGATACTCTGTGTGTGTTTTCAAAAAAGTGTAAGCATGGTGAAGGAAGTTTGAGTGTGTGCATGCAATAGGTAAGATAAAGTGTGGTGAAGGAGTTAGATTAATGGCTGAATGTGCTAGGATGAGGGGATGTGGGAGATGGGAGCATCCAGGAATGACATGGGCAGAAGGCACGTTTCAGGTATTCTCAGTATCTGGCCGCCCTACAGCTTATCCTACAGTGTTTGTGAAATCAAAACCTAACAGATCCAGTCTCAGACACAAGGGGCTTCCAGGGAGCTCATCCATGTGTTTTACTTTCTGTTTTCTTTTCCACTATGCACGCTTCTTCTCCAAAAGAAAGCTGTTCCTTGCTCAACAATGTAGAGAAAGAAGTAGACCTGCAGGTACGAGTTGAAATGGCCTGCAAACCAGGAGTGGATTATGGTGAGTACACCTTAGATGGCTGAACCCTGTAAATGAGGCAGTGGCACAGCTAGAGTATTAATAATGAACACCCACCAGCCAAAATTCACCATCTGGGGCAGCTGCTTCACATGTTTTTCTTGATATTACCTTTCTCCAGATCTGCTGCTCCAAAAATTTGTCCATAGTGACATTTCTTATGTCCATGTACTCTGCAGCTTGTTGGTGCATTTTGGGCCTTCTGTGATGAGAAACAGAGCAATTCATGTAACTGAGAGTTAGATGTGAATTGAAGAACAGGTTTAGGATTTGTTTGTCTTTACAAGAACAGTAGGGATTATGTCTCACCAGTAGGGATCAGCAATAGGGATTATGTCTCACCAACTGCTAAATTAATTGAAGCTCTTGTGAAGAAAAGCATATAAACATCATACATTTTCTCTGTTTTTAAGTGTATAAAGCCAAGCTGGTTCGAACAGAAGAGGAAAATGGTTATGACTACTACCTCATGAAAGTTCTGGAAGTTATTAAAGAAGGTAACAGTGTCCATCTTGTAGGAAATGGTATACTGGATACAAAAGCAGGAAGATTTTATGTAAACAACTACCACTTTGAAACCTTATATTTGTTGTTGTCATTCACTCACAAGTCAACTTATGAATCAGAAACCACCAAGAGCCCTGGCCATCAACTGTCCAGTTCATTTCTTGCAAGCTCAGGGCTATGGCTTCCATAACTAAGGGAGAAAATAGATAGAAATGTTCTTGCCCTATAGCTGTTGCTCAGATTCGGAGGATTTTTTAAAAAAAAAACAACAAGAAGAACTAGACAATGTTTTCCCTTCCGTGGAATATTTACAGCAACTTCAAGAAGAAAGAAAAAAAACATAATTATTTTGTTCTTCCCTACAGATTGAGTTCTTTTTATTTCAGGATAGAGAGCAGGAAAACCTCCTTTTTAAAAAACAGTCCAGGAGGTGCAGTTAGCTAGTTTATTAATTCTTTTTCTGCTGTTGATGGTTGGTGAAGCACAGGACATTTATGCTATAATAATAAGATTTCTGAAACATTGTACCTTTAAAAAAAGAAGGCATGCCCACCCAGGTCTCCAATATTAATACATATATTGATATAACAGTCCTTGATACTGCACATATGACAAACAGAATATTGTCACAGTGAGTTTTGAACCTGGTGAAACTGATTTTTGGTTAGCAACTGTACTACACTCACACGTTGACACTAACTGACCACTGCAAAGATCGGAAATACTTGTAACGCATTAAGCAGCCCTTTAAAAAGTTATGGCTATAGTCATAATTTGAATCTTTCTGGATTCTATTACATTCCATCCCACTCCTTTATACCCACAGGTATAAAGTGAATATGCTTTATACTTGAGCATTTATTATCACTCTGTATTTCATCTGAAGAAGTGAGTTTATACCCATGAAAGTTCAAGTGAAAATAATATTTTAAAAAACAGCCTTAAAGGTGCTACCACAATTCTTCCCCCCCTTCTTTCCTTCCCATTCTTATCTCATTAAATATCTGCATGCAACCTCAAGATTAGAGACACGAGTAGGACATCAGTGCAAGTTTGCCTTTCAGTATTTCCCCCAGGATTTCCTTCCTCTGCTCCCTTGCCTTCTGTCAACCAACACACTAGTACACACACCTCGATCATTTTCTTTGTTTTGTCTGATTCCTCCAGGGAGTGATCCAAATCCACTCGCCAGTCCTCGCAAGTTTATCAGCCAGATGAAATGCAGGGAAAATCTGAATTTGCAGCAGGACAAGGACTATCTGATCTGGGGTGTCAGCACTGACCTGTGGCCTGCAAAGAATGAGTATGCATTTTATTTCATTGATTTAGTAGATGTATACTTTGCTTTTATTTATTTGTTTTATTATTTATTATTATTATTGCTTTTCAACGATTGGTGCATTAAAATACCTTAGATTGCATCAAAAACAATATGAAATGTTGAACTGCTATTTTGAAAACCAAAACAATCAGACAAGAAAAGAAGTGATCAAAAAGTTATCATTTTTCCACAGAAGACTTCTTGTGATTACATCTGACATTTCTTGGAATGTGTAGATGGGATTGTAAAATACCTGTAGTCTAAGCCTTAAGACTGAGACCTTCTCAGTCACAGCAGGAGTTACGTGGTTGGTTAATACTACGAGTAATACAGAGCCTTCCACTTATTTTCTACAGGCTTCAAGTGTGTTTTCATAATTCTAAAGTGGTGCACTCCTCAGAAATGATCTCTTCCATCACTGACTTGAGTCCCACATCATGCTCTCTTACTCTGAATCATTTGCAAGGTTGGGGAAACCATTTACAAGGTTCTCATTATGGGACACATGTGGCTACATTAAATATTTAAGTATTAAAATGGCCAAAAAAAAAAAAAATTAACCACATGGGGTATGATTTGAAATTTACTTTGTGTATGGACATAAAAGGAAAGTTTATGAAAATAATGTATAGATGGTACTTAACACCATCTAGATTAGCAAAAATGTACAGGAATAGCAAAGGAATTTGTTAGAAATGTCTAGGACAAAAAGGCTAGTTTTTCCACATGTGGTGGACTTGCCCAAAAACAAAAAGTACAAGTATGGCAAGAAGTCCATAAAATAATGCAAGATATATATATATCAGATAAAAATTAGATTAGAGCCAGAATTTTGCCTATTGAATATGAGAGAAGGTAAAGAGGAGAGAAAAAATGTGAAAGGGATACTGTGTTTGGTGACAACGGCGACAGTGGTCTTTGTAAAATATTGGAGAGAGTCAGGGACCCCAACCATAGATGACTGGCTTTTGAAAGCTTTAGATGTAATCAAATGGATAAATTAACAATGATAATAAGAGAGAAACGAAATAAAGAAAGAGAAGAGATATGGGATCCATTGTTGAGGTACTGTAGAAAGAGATAGTCCAAATTTGATTAGAAAATAAAGATAATCAATATATTAATACGATCCAGAAAATAATAGTTTCTTACAAATGAAAGAAAATATAATACATAACTTATATAGTTCAAAAATAATAAAGAATATGTATATAGAATAGTGAGGTGGAGAAGAAAGTAGAAAAAGAAAGAGTAATAATATAATGTAAGCTGTAAAGAATGTTGCTAACTATACAATTTGACAATTTGAGGGTTAGGGAGGGGGAAGGGGAGAGAATAAAACTGGCAATTTCATGGTGTAGAAGGTGTATAAAATACCTGAGGAATGGTCCTTAGTCACTTGAGTGTAGCCCTGTTAGGTTCTTCCACAGCTTTCCATTTAACCAGTTTACCTGTGGGGCAAAGATTCAAAACTCCCCCTTCTTTTTCTTTTCCAGTGTCAGCTACCTCATTACCAAAGATACCTGGATTGAGAGGTGGCCAAATGATGATGAATGCCAAGATGAAAATATGGAGGACTTATGCAATGACTTCATCCGGTTTTCCCATACGTTGACATTTTTGGGCTGCCAGGTCTAACTGGAAATGAGTCGACTATACTGGGCTACTCATGTAAGGCTGGCTTTTGGGAGACGATGCTCAGAATACACCTTCACTCAAGTTTTCTTCTTTCTTTCTTTCTTTCTTTCTTTTTGCTCTCCTTTCCCCCCTTCCAAATGGTTTATATATAAAATAAAGGCCTGATTTCTTTTATTCTGTTGTGTTCATTGTTAGCAAACAATCCTGTACTATAACACTGTTAGCAATATGTTCTTTTATTGATTGATGTAGCATCATCGGTGCATGATGCTTCACAGAGAGAAGAGAACTCTGTCCCAAGGGGTACACAACCTAAAATTGGGCACAGAAGGGAAGAAAAAACACAGGAAGGAGGTGAAGAGAAGGTAGGCCTACAGAGTGGAATAATATGTGATTATTTCAATTCCACAAGCATAGGCTTGGTTTCAGCTTAGTGAAAAATGTTACATCAAAGTCTCAAAAACCACAAAGCAAAAGTATGAGATCTACAGAAGGCTGAGCTTACTAAATAACTTGTTAGAGATGGGAAAGAAGATTATTGGTTTCTCATTTTAATGCAAAGCTACTAAAGCCATACTGCCCCGCTTACACAATTACATAGAAATATTCTAAATTTTGCAGTTGAATTCTTCACATCCAGAAAGGCACATAAAATATGTGTGTTAGTAGATACAAAATGCATTATTGCAAAATAGTGTGTATTTGGAAATGTGCATACAAATATGCTTAGATTTAGAAATTGCACTAGAAAATGCAAATGTCAAGAGAAAGAGGCAAAAATGACAGATACTTTCATCATGAGGCCTGTTCTTGCCATTCTAAGACTAGGATATCTATAAAGCTTCCCAACATCTGCAGTCATGTATATGAATTTGTGCTGAAGGAGGAGTACATCTTCCCACCTTTTTGTGCCCCTTTTTGTGTTCTCCAAAGCTTTTGGAGAAGATTTTTTTGCTGCAAAGGGTAGACAGAATCCATTCTGGCCAAGATGTCTGTTCTGCTTCAGGATAAAATTGATGACAATTCAATGAAATCTTAGCTAGTTCTTCAATACTATAATTTATGCACAGTGGAAACTTTTTATTTAGTCATACTTGTGGGTTTTTAGAAGAACCTTCCATGTTGATGTGTCTTTCCTTGACACTGAAAAATGTTACATCGAAACCTCAAAAACCACAACACAAAAGTATGAGATCTACAGAAAGCTGAGCTGAAACTATTCACCCAGATTTTTTGTTTGTCCCAAAACACATCTCATTAGCAGAGATCTTTGAGTCCTTGTAAATATAACCAATTCAGTATGCCTGCTCTGCCTTCTATTTCTTCTCACGATGTTTGTCTTCCTTCCAGTCATGCCCAACACACAGTAGGCAGTGCCTGCAAATTCAGGTTTTGTTCTCTTCCCTTCCAATAATGCTGCAGTTAAATCTTACCATTTAACATCAAACTGAATGAGAGAATAGTCTCTTTTAAATCCTATTTTGGGATCCATAAAAGTGGGATAGAAATCCAATAAGTAAGTAAGTAAATAAATAAATAAAATTAGTTCTGTAACCTTCTATTACTGGATTCTCTGCTTGGCGAAAAGGGTGACCTTTCCAACCGTATGCATCCCTTAATGAAACCACTGTTACATGGTGAAAATGACAAATCTGGCAAGTGTGGGCCTCCATGTTTAAATGATCTCCATACTTCATTCCCAAGAATGAACCAAGAATGAACCAAGCCAGGCTTGGGAACTGCATTTGATGAGCAACTAATGATACCTGGACTGAGTAATAGATTGGAAAACAGATTGGGAAAATTCAGAATTCATGCATGTTGCTTCTTACAGGGATGTGGTGGCTCAGCGGTCAACATGCTGACTGATGACTGCAAGACTGGTAGGTCAGCAGTTCGAGACCTAAGTGTTGCATGGTGGAGTGAGCTCCCATCACTAGTCCCAGCTTCTGCCAACCTAGCAGTTCGAAAGCATGTTAAAAAATATACAAGTAAATAAATCGGTACCACCTCTGTGGGAAGGTAACAGCATTCTCTGGAGCCATGCTGGCTTCATGACCATGGGATCATCTTTGACAATGCTGGCTCTTTGACTTAGTAATGGAGATAAGTACAGCCCCTTACCATTGGTAATCTTGTCAAAGGGGAAAAATTTTGCAATCTTGTCAAAGGGGAAACTTTTGGCTTTTTACCTTGCCTCTGATCTAGCTGTGCATTACCATATTCTTATTATGTGCCCTCAAATCATTTCTGACTTGCGGTGACCCTTAGATGACTCTTAGATGATCATGGGATTTTCTCGGTAAGATTTGTTCAGAAGGAAGTTTGCCTTCACTTTCCTCTGAGGCTGAGAGAGTTTGACTGGGCTTAGGTCACTCAGTGGTTTCCATGACTGAGCAGGGATTTGAACCCTGCTCTCTAGAGTTGTAGTCTAGCACTCGAGCTGCTACGCCATGTTGGCTCTCTTGTTTCACCACAGGACAATCAAAATGACAGTGGTGCTTCTTAAGCAATAAGCCACATGGGGATTGGCCAAACCTTTCAGACACTAACATGAATTGAATCTCAAGCCCTTCCTAACAACCATTTTCTTCTGATGATGGAGGAGATCTGATCTGTGTTCTGCTTCTGTTTTAGAACAGACACATTTATATTACTCGAGTCAGCCTACAATAACTAAACACAAAGTGGCTGTTGTCCGGTATGATAGTAGTGCAGCATGTGGACCTATGTTAGGATGAGCAACATACCATGATCTGGACTGACCATATAGCATCTGGAAGGCCATTCTGTGCCTGGAGCCAGGACACGCGATGGAGGCAGGGATTATCGCACACTAAATTGCTGCTGAACCACTGAAGAGGGGAAAAGTGTAAGTGTAAACTTACAGCGCTATATAAATAAAATTAATAATAATTAATAAAAGGGAATACTAATGTCCACAGTGCCCAAAGGACGACTTCTTCTTCTTCTTCTTCTTCTTCTTCTTCTTCTTCTTCTTCTTCTTCTTCCTCCTCCTCCTCCTCCTCCTCCTCCTCCTCTTCTTCTTCTTCTTCTTCTTCTTCTTCTTCTTCTTCTTCTTCTTCTTCGGCTTTATTTATTTAGTGCTGTAAATTTACACAGCGCTGTACATACAGTCAATTGAAATAGACAGTCCCCTGCCCTCAGGCTTACAATCTAAAAAGACAAGAGACAGAAGGAGAAAGGAAAGGGGCCAAGTCCAGCAGATCTTCTCTCCCTCTGCCTGGACCATGGCAGATGGACTGGAGGGAGGCCCCTGCTGCTTACACTGGCTAGGCCTGATGGCATTGGGCCTGCCTTTACACTCACAAGTGTACACATACACAGGTGTAAGCAAAATGTATGCGTGCGTATGCCACCTACAGAGTGCCAGACTGACTGACTCAGTCTTCTCAGGAAAGGCAAAGGGTGCCCAACCTAAGGATGATGGGGCAGAGGACAGAATAGGGGAATTTCAGCACAGAATAAATAAAGAGACAGTACAGGAATACCTGGTTAATCTAAATGAATATAAGTCTCCAGGACCAGATGAACTACATCCTAGGGTATTGAAAGAACTGGCAAATGTAATATCAGAACCAATGGCAATCATCTTTGAGAACTCCTGGAGAACAGGAGAAGTCCCTGCAGACTGGAGGAGGGCAAATGTTGTCCCAATCTTCAAAAAGGGGAAAAAAGAGGATCCCAACAATTATCGTCCGGTTAGTCTGACATCAATACCAGGAAAAATTCTGGAGAAGATCATTAAGCAGAGAGTCTGTGAATATCTGGAAGATAATTCCATAATCACAAAAAGCCAACATGGGTTTCAGAGAAACAAGTCATGCCAGACAAATCTGATCTCTTTTTTTGATAAAATTACTAGCTTGGTAGATGAAGGGAATGCTGTGGATATAGTATATCTGGACTTCAGTGAGGCATTTGACAAGGTTCCCCATGACATCCTTGCAAACAAGCTTGTAAAATGTGGACTAGACAAGGTAACCGTTACATGGATTTGTAACTGGTTGACTGACCGAATCCAAAGGGTGCTCAACAATGGTTCCTTTTCATCCTGGAAAGAAGTGACCAGTGGGGTCCCACAGGGTTCTGTCCTGGGCCCAGTGCTATTCAACATCTTTATTAATGACTTGGATGACAGTATTGAGAGCCTAGTTATCAAATTTGCAGATGACACCAAATTGGGAGGAGTAGCTAATACCCCAAAGGACAGGATCAAAATTCAAAATGACCTGAATAGACTAGAAAGCTGGGCCAAAGCTAACAAAATGAAATTTAACACAGAGAAATGTAAGGTCCTACACGTAGGGCGGAAAAATGAAATGCACAAATATAGGATGGGGGACACCTGGCTGAATGAGACAACATGTGAAAAGGATCTAGGTGTCCAAGTAGACCACAAGTTGAACATGAGTCAACAGTGTGATGCAGCTGCTAAAAAGGCCAATGCAATTTTAGGTTGCATCAATAGAAGTATAGTGTCTAGATCAAGGGAAGTAATAGTGCCACTCTATTCTGCTTTGGTCAGGCCTCACCTGGAATACTGTGTCCAATTCTGGGCACCACAATTCAAAAAGGATGTGGAGAAACTGGAGCATGTCCAAAGGAGGGCGACTAAAATGGTGAAGGGTCTGGAAACCATGCCCTATGAGGAACGCCTTAGGGAGCTGGGGATGTTTAGCCTGGAGAAGAGAAGATTAAGAGGTGATATGATAGCTCTGTTTAAATATTTGAAAGGATGTCACATTGAGGAGGGAGCAAGCTTGTTTTCTGCTGCTCCAGAGAACAGGACTCGGAACAACGGATGCAAACTGCAGGAAAAAAGATTCCACCTCAACATTAGGAGGAACTTCCTGACAGTAAGAGCTGTTCGACAGTGGAATACACTCCCTCGGAGGGTGGTGGAGTCTCCTTCCTTGGAGGTTTTTAAGCAGAGGCTGGATGGCCATCTGTCAGGTATGCTTTGATTGGGAGTTCCTGCACGGCAGGGTGTTGGACTGGATGGCCCTTGTGGTCTCTTCCAACTCTAAATTTCTATGTTTCTATGTTTCTATGTTTCTATGAAAGACCTCTGAAAGACCGTTATAAACATGATAGAAAATATTTAAAAACAAACAAACACCCAGCTTATGTTGGACTAGTTCTGCCACAATGATGAGTACAGCAGAAGTTAGATTTCAGATAAGAGTTTATAACCCAGATTGCGTTTGAGTAATGTAAATCTACACTCACATGCTTAAGTGGTTATTGTATTATACCACCCTTCTGCTGAATATCAGTCTTATGCAACCAACTGTTCGTCCATGAATGTGTTTGCTGTTTTTGCTATCCCAGTGACTGAAGGAGTATTTGGAAGGCACCGATAGTAGTTATGCACTATCCAAGAATCCACAAGTGCATTTGCAACAATTACATTGTGGAACTCCAGTTACACTGTAAGATGAATATTTATGTCACACCATGACTGAGAAAGTACAGTTATATGGGTAAGAGGACTTACCTGTGTTTAAAAGACCAAGAGAGTACTAACCAAGGACAGTGAAGTCATGTAAATATATTTATCCAAATGAATGTTATGTTAAAATTATGCATTTATCTTAGCATTTCAAGACTTTTAAAAAATAAGATTACATTAAATGGCTAATTCACACCTATGTCCTGTTTAGTCAATTTGACTGCAGGTACTGTAGTATTGTAGGCTTTTGACACAGCTTAATCTTAATCTTAAATTAGTTAAGATTAATGTACCTGTATTTTTAAATTGTCCTTGAGTTGCACATCCCATATGTATACAAACAGCTGTTTGTGTTTTATGACCTTGGAGCTATTCATTTATTTAATCTTGATTTATTTTAACTAAATCGATCTAATTAAATGAGTCTTGATTTAATCCAACAGAGAGGCACACATTCTCTTTTGGTACTGTGGATAAATGAAACATAATGGCTGGGACTGAGCACTGAGGAGATGGAGCATACCCTGATGCTCATGGAGTTATGGAGCAGTAGTGTAATGTTTGCTGTGAAGAATCGCATGGCACTTTACAGATAAAGTCACTCAGATGTGCTTCAACTTGAATGCTGTAGTTGACACACTGCTAATGGATGTAACCTTGGCATCGGTTTGTCCAGTGTTAATACTTTTTGATCTGTGCAGCGAGGATATGGACAGGATCCTTGGATATGTGAGAGCCACCACATTTATGATAGACCTTTGTCTTTCCTGACTTATCAAATGGGCCAGAGGGGCACTGAGTGGATGACGGGGATAATTGCCTCCTACAACAAGGCAGCATTCCACCTTGCCTAAAAGAAGCAGTTGTGAGGCTTTCTGGTGGGAAAAAAAAAAAAAACCATCCCCGAATCTCTCTATAATGGATAATTATCACCCAGAGTCCAACCTTCCATTTTTGGGCAAGGTATTAGTGTGTATGGGGCCTCCTCACTCCAGAGGTTTCTGGATTAAAGGGATTATCTAATTCCATTTCAATCTGATTGCAGGTTGGGAGTGTGTCCTTGATACTTCTGCTGGACCTCTCATCGGCTTTCAATATCATTTGCCATGGCATCCTTCTGGGCCACCTGCTGGGCTAGGACTTGAATGTACTGTTTTACAGTGATTCTGTTCCTTCTCGGAGGGGCAAACCCAGAAGGTGATGCTGGGGGACAACCCCTTGGCTGTTAAACTGTGGGGTCCCTCAGGTTTCTGTTTTGCCCCCATGATGTTTAACATAATACATCAAACCACTGGGAGAGATTGTCCAGAGATGTGGGGTATGGTGGCATCAATATGCAGATACTACGCTTTTCCATCCCAATTTAAGGAGGCACTCTTGGTCCTAAACCAGTGTCTATTACCAGTAATTGAATGGATGGACCTTAACTAGTGAATTCACATGAATTCGCATTGGCTCCATTCGAAGTTGGGAGAAATTGAAGAGTTTGTTGTGGGGATTAGGTCATGGCTTAACTTTTTTTCTGGCTCAAGGCTATGGAATTCTGGGAGTTGGAGTTTGTTGTGGGGGCCAGTGCTCAATTCTATTTATTATTGTTATTATTATTATCATCTTAAAGAAAGAAGTAGATAGCATGACCTGACTGGACGTGTAGCCATCCCAACAGTAAATAATTGTTTATTAATCAATAAAAATTACCAACGTTATCTGCAAATGCTCACCAGATTGTAAACCCCTCCCTCCCCTTTTTCTCCCCCCATGCGCTCAAAGCCAAAAATGAATGTTTTTCTGTTATTCATCAGTATTCTTTCCCCGATTTTTGGATATTGTTAAAGAGACATCCAAACCTACAAAACACAAGGGGAGAAATATTTTTTAGAAATTGGGATTTCAAAATATGTATTCATAAAAATTTATTATCAACTATAACATTATATTATTCTTTTGTCCTCAAGCCAAAAGGGAGGGAAGGCATACCTGCAGGGGGAATTGAAAAGAGAGAAGGAAAAGCAAGGAGATATTTGGAGATGAGAAATGGTAATTTTTTAGAAATAATGATATGAAGATTGAGCCGTATTAAAAATTAATTTAGAGTTTATCATACTTTGGAATTTGGGGGTATTTTCAAATGGAACCAATTCGAATCCACATGAATTCGCTACTTTAGCAAATTTACATGAATTCTGATTGGGTTGGGACTGCATTCCGAATGACTTCCCATCACCCGAAAGCGACCCCTCATTTCCAAAATTGCGTGAGTCATGCTATGCAGGAACTCTCCATCAAAGCATCCCCGACAGATGGCCATCCAGCCTCTGCTTAAAGACCTCCAAGGAAGGAGACTCAACCACTTTCCGAAGGAGTGTGTTCCACTGTCAAACAGCCCTTACTGTCTGAAAGTTCCTCCTAATGTTGAGGTGGAATCTCTTTTCCTGGAGCTTGCATGCATTGTTCTAGTCTCTGGAGCAGCAGAAAACAAGCTTGCATCCCTTCAAGTATTGAAGAAGGGCTATCATATCACCTCTTAACTTTCTCTTCTCAGGCTAAACATCCCCAGCTCCCTAAGACGTTCCTCATAGGGCATGGTTTCCAGACCCTTCACCATCTTAGTCGCCCTCCTTTGGACATGCTCCAGTTTCTCCACATCCTTTTTTAATTGTGGTACCCAGAACTGGACAGTATTCGAGGTGTTGCCACCCACTTCTTATGGTTATGAGGTCAAATAAAATCTATTAAGCATGCGTAAGCAACAAAGAAAGCAAAAGTTTCCAGGAAAATATTAATTAATTAAATTCTTTTTTTCCCCAATAGCATTCGATGACTCCAAGAAGGTGTTAGAAATTTCCTATCATCTAATGGTTGAGAATAGAGAATCCGGTTCAACCCAGGAAACTGAAAAACCTTTGCAATCGACAGAAAGAGGTAAAAAAAAAATTGTTATTAGTAAAATTCGGGATTCGTCATATTACACTGACCTCATTTCTAGCCTTTTCCAAATGGAATGGCCAGCTTCAGGAGAATATTAGAAAAGTGATTCTCCCACTCTTTCCCTTACATGTGTGGCTAGATGCCAAAATCTTGGGAGGTCTTTTTGGAGAGTTGTCTCCTAGTTCTTTCCATTGTGCCTCATAGGGCCTTTACAGAAATCATTACAGCCTAAATAACAATAATAAAGGAACAGAATAAAAATTAAACCAAGGTCGACATCTGGTGGTGAAAAGAAAGCATTACATCTTGAATAAAAAGGAACATTGGGTCTTACCTGTGATATGTTCATTTTCAGCGATGTAGGTGGGAATATCCTATATCCTGGGTTGATTCCGTCTCATTGCTCCAAGTAGGCAGGGCTAACAGACTTGAAGAAGTCACCACCAGAGGGAGCAACCCCCACCATCCCTCAGTCTTTTTCCTGCCTCGGATCCAGTAGGCTGTGTTTTTCCTTCTCTCCTTCCTTTACTTTGTCTTAAAGATTTTAATATTTCTATAATATTGCTTCAAAGGTCATAAACAGCTATTTCATTATCTTAAGGGCCTACCTTATGTCGGCTAAAGATTTTATGAGAAACCCTCATCATAATCAGGTTAACATAAAATTATATCAAGGCAATCTACAAGTTACTCAAAATGACTGCTTTCTCAGTGGATGCCAGGCCAGATGAATTACAGTTTGGCAAACAGTCAGCCTCTACATTGGTCAAGAGGCAGATTTTAAAGAGTGGATGGCTCTTGTCGTCTCTATAATACCTTTGGTATTACTTACTTGCTAATTTTTTGGAAATATTCTTTTCTCCTTCTTTCTCATCAATGTAGATTTCTTTATTAAGATTGATTAAATGATCAAGCTTTTCTTCGACACCATTCTCTGGTGAATCTGTAAAAATAAAATATTTTAATTTGAAAATATCTAGTACTTTGTCGTTCAAGTTCATCCTGTTTATTTCCCATACTCTGTGCATTAGTGTAGAGACATCTAAGAACATGTGTTCCCTTTACTTGCTGCCTGCACAAGATTTTTTTGCCTCCCACTGTTGGGACCTTACACTGTTTGTCTTGTTCCCTCTATGTCAGTTTGACTATTTTCTCTATTCCCTTTTCCTGCAGAACTGCAGACCATGATCCAAGAATCCAAATCATTCTTGGTGGCACCATCTGCGGAGCCAGCTGTTTGTATCTGCTATTTTCTTCTCCCTTCCTGGACCATGCCCTTGAACTGGGAGAAGAGATGAGATGACAACCTGTGCATCCACCTCTTTCAGCTTCCTACCCAGAGCCTCATAATCCCTAATGATATTCTGAAGGCTAAAAAAAATAATAGCTTGTCTTCATATTAATTGTCTCATGGAACAAAATGGACTGGATGGCTCTTGTGGTCTCTTTAAAGACCTCCGAGGAAGAAATCTACCTTTGGTATTACTTACCTGCTATTTTTTTCTGAAATATTCTTATTTCCTTCTTTATGATTAATATATATTTCTTTATTGAGATTGATTAAGTAATCAATCTTGTTTTCTACACCGTTCACTGGTGAATCTTTAAAAATAAAAGAGTAGTTATTGGTGGATTTGGCAAGCTATAATTTGAAAATATCTAGTATGTAGAAGCTGCTTTGAACTGCCAACAAGGAGGCTCAATCTTAAACCGCTGCTTTGGTGAGTGGGGTAAATTACACCGATTAGGGTAAAGTAGTGGGAACTTCTTTCACTAATTTGAACATGGATTTGAGTTGTGTGGAGCCAGAGTTGTCTCAAAAACCTGGTCAAGTGATAGCTGACCCAACTAAAGTGACCGTGAACTCTGTTTCTGATTATTTCATCTCCAGTCCTTGCCTTGCTAACAAAGTATCAAAAGGGGATAATCCCATAATGCAAAGCCAAGTCAATAAAGGGCTAAATACCTTAGCAGCCTTAACATCTCCTTCTATCACTACACCTATTGGGGGTGTTCTTCAAAAACAATCTGGTTTGATGACTTTACGAAGAAACACTTAAAAGGGCTTGCTTGTTCCAATCTGTTTAGGTTGGTCCATCCAAAAGATGAATCTTTGAGCACCCAAATTGATAATTTGGTGGGTTACTTATGATTTATGAAGAGCTCGTACTTGTTAAGAAAATTTCTAGCTGAATGACTGTGAGAAAATTTCTGGCCTAAATAGATTGGAACAAGCTCTAATTTAATTGCAAATGTCTGTTAACAGCAAGATCCCTGGGAGCATGTAGGCTGCCCTAAAGCAGGTCCTATTAAGGATAACACCAAAACTTTGGAATTTATAACCAACTCCCAAGTAGAGTAGAATAGCTGAATAATGGGGCAAAGGCCAAAGTAACTAAATGGAATCTGGTTAGGATACCACATAAGCTGTTATTCTTAAATTATCCCAAGCCAGTGGGAGTCCTTTCACAACAAAAGCGGGTTACCCACTTTTTAGATATTGTAAATGAGGTTTTTCCCGCTTTATTTATTTATTTATTTATATTATAAATTTTATTGAAAAAGAGAAACACATAAAGTACATAACAAGAAAGTCGAAAAAGAAGGTACAACATTCTTTCTTACTTCTTATACTTACTCTCTCTCTGTTCTTGCAGTCTAGTTTCTTTAATGTCTTGGTTAAATTCTACATATACCAACAGCTCCCAGAATCTCTCAGTCAGCATGGCTAGTGACTATGCTGGCTCATGGGTTCTGGGGGCTATAGTCTGGAAAAAAAATTCCCCAACTTTTACTGATAACAGAGAGAGAGAGAGAGAGAGAGAGAGAGAGAGAGTTTCCATCTACCTGCTTCCAAAAATATTTCTCTTTCCATGAATCAGAGTTTCAGTTCCCACTGTGAGAACACATAAGAAGCTGGTGCACTAGGATGAGGGGTAGAAATGGCCCCCATGTCCTCTTTTTCCCTCTCTTTTCTCCATACACATACCCTTTTGCTTCATGACAATAGGTATGGGGTACAAGGCTCCAGAGAAGAAACAGAAAAAGATACACACCACCCAAAAAAGACTCAAGAGGAGTGGTTTCTCTGGAGGAAGTCTCGGCCCACCAAAGCAAGCACAGAGACCAAGCGCATAGAGGACAGTTGGGTAACATTGTGGTTTCCTCCCTAGGGATGTGGGCGTTGCACTCTCTTGGGTACATAACTCAGACCGCAGACATGCAACAGCCCTATTTGCTCTCCGGCACATGCCATTCAAGACACCACAGTGCAAGTCTACCACGTTATGGAAGCCAGAGTCGGACAACCATCCATTTTTGTCGTGGATGCACCTCAGAGGGATGCCCACTTCGTGCCACCAGTGCCAAAAGGCCAGAAGAAATGGTGCCATGCCCAGCTGCTCCTGTGGATCTTCATGCTGCTGATGCTGGCTGCCTTGGTCATCCAAGGCTATTTCCTGCTCTCCTTCCAAAAGGAACTTGCCAAAGCAACAGCACAGGTCAGGCACAGGGCAAAGAGAACAAGGGCTTGGTAGAAGGCTGCAAGGATTTTCCCTCTGTGTGAGTTGAAATGCTGAGGGAGACTCACCAGAAGCGGCTTCAACACACATAAAATTAATGAAACCCTTCTAGTTTCTCTTGGGCTGGGGTCTTCTGCATTTTGGATTCCTAGACTATTGTTCAGAGCATAGAAACATTTCTGGACAACAACTCCCAGGCATCCCAGCCCACTGGCCAAGCTGTTTGGGGGATTTGGGGAACTGTACTACAAATAACTAATTTCCCCAAGTTCTAGTATTGTACCGTGGCATGTGTCTTTGTTAGTGATTTCTCATCGCTCTATACAGTGTGTGTGTGTGTGTGTGTGTGTGTGTAAAAGAGAAAGTTAAGCTAAATGATTTTACACATAGAAGTATATTTCATACTGCGTAGTTAAACTTAAAAATGAAATTTGCTTCATGAAATAGTATATTGACCTGACGTCTTTTAAAGAGAAATTCCTCTTGTACCTTTACCAGCACCTTGCACACACATTACATGAAGCTTGTGAAAATTTCCAGATGGATAAAGTCTTACCCATATATCAATCTTTGCTAAAAGTACAAAAGGACTTTTCTGTTGTTTTTGAAAGTGGCTACCTGTCCCACTGAGTGTTTTTGAGCTCCAGAAAGGCACTGGAGCTGATGGGCACACATACACCTTCCTCCTAGCTACTTCTTCTGCAAGTAGCTGGGAGAAAGGAGAAATAGGGTATAAGTACTTCATGTGGAATGTGCAAAGCAAGAATGCTCTTGCACTCCTCTGATCCTCATGGATGCCTTGCCTAATAAAAATGGGAGGACAAAAAACAAAACAAAAAAGGAAAGGCGGGGGGAACCAACCTCATCAAAATTACTTGGCTGTAAATGCGAGGGGTTGTGTCATCCCTCAAATGCTTATGGCTGCTACAGAGATCATGGATTTGGATCTTGCATTTGGGGTTGGAAACATGCAGCCTTTCAGATGCTGTTGAATTAGCGCTCCCAGCATTCTTCAGCATTGGCTGTGCTGCCTAAGGTTCATAGAACTGCAGTCAAGCCAAATGACCTCACTCTTGCGGTGATGAATGAATTTGATCTCTGAAGCGGAGTGGAGGAGGCTACATGGCTTCTGTACAACTGACCATGAGATTGCTTCCCATTCTGCTTGACAAGGGCGTCTACTTCAAGAAAGTTGTTCCTTGAAAAGATTTTACTCCAATTCTTTTGATACAATAAATCCTCTGGGACCAGAGCAACCATAGGTATCTGTATAGCAAGGAAGGGCCGGGGGGGATGTTGCAAATGATGGTTCCAACAAGGGGATCTTTGATGGAAAATACTCTGTGGCTGGGATCCTGTATTGTGGAGCACAGTAAGGTTCTCTTCTCAATCCTCCTGGGCTCACTCTTTAGTTGCTGTAGTTATCCCTTGTATGGCCATTGATGGGCAGCAGCAGGACAGGATCTGAGAATAATTGTATTTCCCATAGCCCCAGACATAAACTGATATCACCCAGCAGGATCAGCCAGGGTTTTCCATAGGTCTCAGTGAATGATGTAATTGTTCTGCATATAGCTTACAGGAACATAACCAGATACTTCTCAGATTCCCCCACTTTCCACCAGGCACTGAATGAACACAGAGAGGAGGCTACTGTAGCAAAACTGTGAGTCCTGGGTAGGCTTTGTTCATTGCGGAGGGTAGAAGAGACTACCAATCTCTGCAACAACTAAAAAACAACAACAAACATATGCAGGCATACATTGGACTTATGCTTGTGTGTGTCACTAACAGGATGCTGGCTACTGTGTGAATAAACAGGGATGCTGACCAAGAAGTGCCCCTTGCATGCATTTTCAGGCTGAGTATCTTAATGCACAATCCTCTGAGAGGTTGACTAAAACAAGACATTTTGAAATGAATGGACAAGACCAAAGCCCCTCCTGAATGTAAAATAAGGATAGAATCTCACATATCTCTGCATGTTTGGTGTCCACTGGACACTAAAACAAAGTGACTGTTCTATTGGAAAATAGACTCAAGATACATTTTATTTTTATAATTTTTGATAATGTGAAAATAATTTCAGTAACAGAAGAAGGCCCAAAATATTTCGGCATTAGCTGAGCTTCTAATGTGAACTGGTCATAAATCTGCTTTAGTTATTTCTGCGTTGGCAGCCTAAATCTAAAGGGCACCTGAATTAATCTGAATGTCTGACACAGAAAACTTATAGGAGAATCAAAACCACAGGCATCTGTATGATCTTTCTGCAATATTTGTTCTACTTCTGGAAAGCTTAAAGTTGCATAGAAATGTAAGTGTAAAAAATGGGTACACTAGTAACATCCAGTTTTTGTTCATTTCTCCTGTTCAGGAGGTTTCAAAGAAGCAATCTAGCTACTGGTTCAGAATTGAGTGGCCGCCTCTATCTAGCATTACTTTCTTCTAGTCTATATTGATGGAAATTATGTGAATTCTACAGATGTCTCATAAAAGATATATATTTCAGCTTAGAAGTGGTGTCTGTGGCAGGTTTTTGAAAATATTTTGGGATGGTCTTTCTGAGAATTGACCTCTGGATTTTCTTTATTTAGGAAGAAGCTGAAGCACCAACCTTTGAGAAATTTGTCCAAGGTAAGCTTGCCTCAACCTTTCTGTTAACCCTCATTAGGAATGTTTCTGCATTAAAGACCCTGAGTGTTATTGGGACATTTCCCATCCATCCCTAGGAGTAGCTTATAGATAGAACTAAAGAGTTCTTGCACATTATTTCTATTAAGAAATGGTTGATACTCTATCATTCTGAAAATTCCTTCCCCAAAACTTTGCTACAATTTATACCAAGTTCCATTTAGGAATTTTTTTCCCCCAAGAGTAATTAAAATGTTCAACTTTGCAAGTTCAGATCATGTTGGTGCTTCCCTGTTTCACAAGGCAGAAGGTTTTGAATTGTCCCTTTTATTTGCACCAAGTTTCACCTTCTGTTCCCCACAGGTTGCCTGTGTGTCTGTGTGCAATGAACCTACATCAGGATTTCATCTGAACTGTAAAGGAGCTACCCAAGGTGTTGCACTTGTTTGGCAGACAGGGCTTAACTACTTTGATACCTCTTTCAAAGTCTAGACTAAATCCTGAATCAGATCACTACTTCATTGACAGAAACTACCAGTTGCTACTGTCCTTGATCAATAAGATTATCACAGGGTTTTACTGTTTGCCCATCACCACAGAAACGTTGGGGAAGCACATGTGTACAAATGCCTGGCGTGCTTCATCCCCATCATCATGGAACCGTCAGCTCCCTCTATCATCATGAAATCATTCACGGAGAGGCGATTTGTTATTAACGCAAAGTTTCCATTAATAGCAAACTGCCTCTCCCTGAACGATTCCATGACGATAGAGGGAGCTGATGATTCCATGACACTGGGGAAGCATGTCAGGCATTCATACATGTGCACTTCCCCAACATTTCCATGATGATCGGCAAATGGTAAGACCCTGTGTGTGATAATCTTCCAAGTGACCAGAGGGCAGGTAAACCCAAGCCTAAGCACTCCAGCAAACACCCCACTTCCACAGGTACTGCATGGCCCTAGTACACCCTGCAGAATTTCTTTAAGTGGCCATCAAAGGGGTTATTCAGACATCGGGTATTTTTAGTTCAATTATGTCAATAATCTCACTCACACATTCTGAGTTTGTTATTCCGGCTACGGAACTGCATCTATGCGCATCTATGTGAGTTCAAATGGTCACACATGCCAGCACTTGAATAAAGATGGAGTCAATAATGCAAATGTATTCTAAACATGTTCAAGGCATGCAGAGTTTTGTCCCAGTTTATCCTGGGTCTGTTCATACTGCAGCTGATGATGCAAATCTTTTATTTCAAAAAAGAAAAAAAAACCCTGCAGGAAAACCCTAATATCGATTATTCCAGAGTACGTGGGGTTTTAACAGATTAATCCTCCCCAGATTAAGAAGATGCATTCAAAATGCATCTGAACAACAAAGGTCTACTTCACACTAGTATTTTTGTTCCAAGTAGATCGGGGGAGATTCGATAATGTGATACCAAACTGAAGTTTCCACTATTCTCTGTGGCATTTTAACCCTATTGACATTGATACTTGGCAATATAGATAAAATGCCATGAGAGATTCGATTGTGGCAGGAGGGGGAAGAAGAGAAAGGGACACAATTCCAAATGCCTGTCCCAAAATTGCAAATCCCAGGATGCCACAGGACAAAAACATGACAGTTGCAGTGGAATAGCACTATAATTCTGTAGCGCGAATGGCCCAGTGAGATGTTGCAGGCAGGCCTAGGTGTCCCATACAGCTGGCCCTACACACCTAAAATGTAGAGCCTGGACAGTTACTTTTAAGAAGAATGAATGTCGCACCATATGGAAGATAGTTTCAGGAGTCTTCTCAAAAGTAACTTTCCAAGTTCTGCTGATGTGTGGGGAAAGATGTTGCTCTGTCACTAGCAGTGAAGCACCAGAGCATTTGGCTTCCATACATGGGACAATAGTGGTGACGTTGGTATTGGGAATTTTGTTCTTCGGTCAAATTAGCACTGCTGAAATAAAGCAGTTTGATGCTGCTTTAACTGCCATGGCTAATTGCTACGGAATTCTAAAATTTGTAATTTTGTGAGGTATTTAGCCTTCTCTGTAAGAGAGCTCTGGTGCAACAACAAACTACAAATCCCAAAATTCCATAGCACTGAGCCATGGCAGTTAAAGTGATGTCAAACTAGCATTATTGATGCAGTGCAGATCAGACCCTCTTAAGCAACAAGAGGTTTGAGGCCAGCATTTGCACAAAAGCTCTTCGAAGATGGGGAAACATCTAATCTAGAAATCTAGGAGCACTAATTGGGAAAGTGGAGGGCTCTCTAATAAGTAGCACCACCCCAACCACTGCAGTTGCAAAATAGGCAACTTCCAAATTGCTGAACGTACCTCATGTCTCAGCCATGGGAGCCTTTGTGCCTGCACTTTCAAAAGCATCATACAAAAACATCATACAGCTTCGTTTAATGCCTCCTTCTCAAACACTGGTGTGTGTGTGTGATTGATTGATTGATTGATTGACTGCTTAGAGCACCAGACCAATTATAGAAGGGAAGGATAAAGAAGTGACAGATATTTAAAAATTACAGTGACAAAATATTCTGTCAGGGCTTGTTCTGTGTTATTGTTAAGCTTCCGCAATATAATAAGATGCAAGGGATCTGCAAATGTTTTAACTATCCATATTTGCAATGTGTGCCATATATTTATGTGGTGGAAATCTATCTATCTATTGATCTGTTGATCTGACCACGCTATACTCGACTTTTCCCCATCACTATCCCACCCTCTCAGTCTCCATTTCCTCTGGTTACATGCGATATCAGTCCTTCCATGCTGTAAAGGAACATTGCAGAGGCCTTTTCATGGAACTAATTACATGTGGTCTATTTATGAGATGCTGTGGGTCTGTTTCTGTGAGTGAAGTATGTGAGTGTGTCTTATAGATCTATATACCAAGATGCACATGCAGACATTCAGGCAGAAGTCAAATGGAAACACAGAAGCCAGGAAATGTTTATTACAACACAAGCCACAACAGCTAATAGTTGAACCCACACTATACAATTAACCCTGGCGACAACATAGGCTTGTAAAACCATCCATCTCCTCCATTGGGCAATTGTGCAGAGGTTTCTCTCTGACACAATGTTAAGTGAGGTGGCCTCTCCTCAAGTTTTCTGAGATTTTGAGTTCACGCCATTAAAGGCAGGAGAATGGATGAGACACACAGATCTGATGGAGGGGCAACACAAACCACTGAGGAATTCTCTTGCACAAGTCCAAAGAGTTGATAATGGGGTGTGCAAAGAGAAGATAATGCTGTTTTTCAGCTCCTTTTTGCTTCGGTGAAGCAGGTGCAGGAAAATATCCCTGTGGATTTTACCTGTGTCAGTTGTTGGGAAGAGAGTGTCTTGGAATTTCCACCAAAATGGCTTAGTCCAGGGATTTACTCCACACTACACCATGATAGTGCTTTTAGATCTTTTTAACTGACATGGTTCCACTCGATGGAATCCTGGGATTTATAGTTTTGTTAGTGAGGCACTTAGAATTCTCTAACAGAGAACTATAATGCTGTACAAGTCAAGGAAATGAATATTTGTGTGCGTGTTGCATGCCTTCAAGTCATTTCCAACTTAGGGTGACCGATATCATGGGGTTTTCTTGGAGGGATTTGTTCAGATGAAGTTTGCCATTGCCTTCCCTGAGACTGAGGGCACGTGACAAGCCCAAGGTCACACAGTGGGTTTCAAGGAGAGGAATAGAGAATTCTAAATGTTCCTCCCTAAACTGAAAATCCCAGGATACCATAGGATGGGGCTGTGGCAGTTATGGTGATCTCAAAGTACAGTTGTGTAGTGTGGCATCCTGTTAGGGACATAACTCATGCTATGCATGTGGGTCCAAAAAGTTACCATTGTGCAATGGATATATTCTGTTAATAGGGACAGAAGCAGAGTAGTGCAGACAGCACGTTCATCTGTGCCTTGTCTTTGCAAGTTGCACAGTATGCATTAGATGTTATGATTGCACTGTGCATTACGGTTCTGCACCCTATACTTTGCATTCTGATTGTGCATTGTGGTTCTGCATACTATGTGTTGTATTGTGTTTGTGGCATCTACTCTTTGACTAGACACACAGTGGCATCTAGTCGTTGACATGTGTTGTGTAATGTTGCTTTTCCACCTGGGGATTATGTAGCTGTCATGTAGCATATCTCTGTGTGTGGACATTTGCAATATACAGAATGGATGTCGGATTGCAGTCCAGGTCTGCTTCTATGGGTATTATAAATCAATATCAAAGCAATGGGGGGAATGAGTGTTATAAAGAGGACTTTATATTGTCAGCCCTGACATATAGGGCAGGCAGCAGACTCTCTTTGTCTATTTTCCTCTGAGATAGGATGCCAGCTCTCCAAAGTAATGAATAACTCAGTGTGTGTGTGTGTGTGTTGTATGCTTTCAAATAATTTCTGATTTATGGCAACTCTAAATCATGGAGTTTTCTTCGCAAGATTTGTTCAGAATGGGTTTTGCCATTGCCTTGAGGCTGAGAGCATGTAACTTGCCCGAGATCACCCAGCAGGTTTCATGGTTGAGTGGCCTACAGAGGATTAATTGAGAATGTTCCTGCCATATCAAGACAGTTGGAGAGTATGTCATATGATTGCCATCTGCAATTTTTTAAAAAAAGGTTGATTGTAGTGTACATAACAGATTATTGTGGGTCCCAGCAAGTGCCAGTTAATACTGAACGCTGTTGCCCAGCCTAGCAAAAGACACAGTGTAGGAAACATCAGCGATGAAAGGAAAATGTGGTGCTTAGAGAAAGCTGACCACAGGAAAACCAAATGGCTTGAGAGGGCTGTAGGAAAGAAGTATTATCAAAGCCTCCGTTGTCTTGTTTTGCTTTGTTTGTTTTTAGTTCTGTGCTAAAGTTGTCAGCTAAATGCATCTTCTTTGACAGGAAAAACAGAATGGCATGGATAAATCATGCCATTTTCAGCCAAAGGATCTAATTTCTATAAAATTGCATAATCTGTTCTGAAATATGAATTCTTTTGTACAATTTATTCGGCGTTTACTTCCCACATCACTCTTTGAATATAAGGTATTCAGTAGAAGTATTTTAGACTTCTGAGATTTTAGGCAGCATGGTTGAAACACAATTAAGTGAATCTTTACAACCTGAAGTGCTACAGAATTGCTGCAGAAATTAACCCACAGAAGAATATGGAATTCTCCAGAAGATGAATGATGAGCACAGTGCCACTCGTCTGTATTTACTTTTCAGTCCCCTGTATGCAGGGTCCTGTTTAGTATAACCCATCATTAGCCCAAAAAGAGTTAAGTTATGCTTGTCCCTAGTATATTACAGGACCAGGACATGTGGTTTCTGGACAAAAGAACAGCTAGTAAAACACTCATTTTAACATTTTCTCATCTGCTTTAACAGGCCAAAGACCTCCCATGAAAAAGCCAGCGGCTCATCTGACACTAGGTAGGTCAACTAATTATGCCAATTTTCCCCCCTTTTCTTGAGTCTTTCCGAGAATTTGGGTGCAGTGGCATGATGTGCTGCTGGGTGCTTGGAGGTGAGTGGGGTGCCATGGTTTAGAGACACAAACTTCATAGTCCCGGCTCAGGTTTTTCTATAGTCTTGCTCAGGTTTGAGAGACAAACAGGGACTAACAAACATAAATGAAAAGGGCTGAAATTAATAGCTATAGTCAGAACAGAAGCCAGTGCCAGGTTGGAGAGGACCTGAACATGGCATTACCAATGAGTCGCCTGGCATCAACCTGCCCCTCACCTCCACCTGGCAGTGTCACTGACATTGATGGCTGCCAGCTACCAGTTCTTGGGCCTCTATTACTTACCTGGCAATAGCTAAGTCCTTTCCTCTGGCTAGGAAGAGCCAAAACATAGCTTCAACCTTATGTTTCCCAAAATGCATTGGTGTCAGGCATTACAATTAGGCAAAAACAACAAGCCTGTCACTCACTATGGATTTGATCTGAGCTTAATCCCAGAAGCACTTCCACTGAAGATGGATGCAGTTCAGGAAAGGAAGAGTCAATCACTGCTTGGGTCTGAGGGTCCCCTGGTTGCAGTGGCTTGAGGCAGAAAAGCAAGCCAAGGGCACATGGAGGGCAAGTGTTGATGGAGGCTAAATGTTATCTCCAGTGGACCCCAGTTGCCAGAAGCAAAGACTAAGGCTGCATTCTAACTGCAGAAATAATCTGTTTTGACACTACTTTAACTGCCATGGCTCAATGCTATGGAATTCTGGGAAGTGTAGTTTGTTGTGGCACCACCAAATTATTTCTGCAGCGCTGATGCAGCCAGAGCCTGGTCAGAACAACTAAGCCTGCTTCTTGAAGAGGTAATACACCTGTATTCGCACTCTACCATGTCCATGTGGTAGGATTCACACTCTGAAATATTTCTCCTTCCATCCAAAAAATTATAAAATTGAAGGGAAACTCACCCCCCCCATGCATCCATTTTATTCAGAGTGTAATCATTTCATTTGTTAGAACATACAAAGATGTTGACCTGCAGTTGTATTTCTGTGGTGTTTTTATGGCTCCTTTTGAGGCATTTGAGAGTAATCGCCAGTTGAAGGGGATACAGCCTATAGAAGGAGATGATGTAAATTTAGGTACATTTATTATAGCATTGTTTCCTTGAAGCAGAATGAAGACTTGGACCAAGATTCTAGATCAGCTACTATACTTAACTAAGTAGTACTAAGTGGCCTGACTCCAGCCTGACCCCCCCTCCCATCCTGCCTATGAGTGACAGATGTCTGTTCTCCTGTTGATCAATGTACAGAACACAGACATTTCCACCATCCTCCCTCCAGTGATCTCCAATGAGACAATCAGAAGCAGGACCTCTCTTGCAATTCCTCCTTGCCCCAGAGATTGCTCACTTGAATGCAGTGGGTTGTCTTAATCAAAATGAAAACAGACCTCTCCTCACTTGTAGTAGCTGATGTCCAATACGGCAGGACTGGAGATTTTTATAATCCTTGGGTATTCCCTACAATATTGTCAGTTATTGAGTCATAACTATAGATTAGACATTTGTAACCAGCCTTTATTCTCAATTTTTTTTAAAAAAATATTAAAATGCAATTTTAAAAAGAAGAAAAAGGAACTTTGACATCATAGTGATATACTATAAGAACAACACTTTTATTTTCCTTCCCCAAAACTGGACTCTACCTTGAAGGTTACAATGAGTCTCTGATACTGAGACTGCTCCAGCTGTGCATGTTTTAGGCTTAATCCTATCTCCAGTCCATTGGAGAGGGACAGAATTATTTGTTTACATCTTCATTCCCTTCAAGGGAAACTTGTGAATATGAAGGTTGTCATATTTTTTTCAGGTGCCTTGGCAGATACGGCTGTAAACGGAGCCCTGCTGTGGGAGGACCATAAAGGACTTGCCTTTCTCCAGGGCATGAACTACAAGGATGGCTCCCTGATTTGCAACAAGTCTGGACACTACTACATCTACTCAAAGCTCTTCTTGGGGAATTCAAACTGCCAAACCACCCACCAGATGGTCATCCACAGTGTTTACAAGAGGACTTCTCGGTACCCGAGGGAGATACCACTGTTGACCAACAAAATACTGTCTTGCAACTTGAAGAACAACAGAGAATGGAGACACAACAGCTTCCTTGCTGGGATGGTTCATCTAGAGGAGAATGAGGAAATATTCATCAAGGTGTCACAGAGACAGCTGGTGCGGGTCGGGGACGATACAATATCGTATTTTGGCACTTACATGATCTGAAAGAGATCGGAACTGAGGCAGACAATGAATTCTGTGGAACAAATGAGAACAGCTTCTTCCTTATACTGCTATGGTGGCCATAGCCTCAATCCTGCTCTGATAGCTTAATCCTTTTTCAAATATAGTAAAGGAGAGGAGAGGGTCTTGCTACAGAACCAGGGTGGAAGACTTCTTTGCAGTGGGGAAGAAGCCTGTTCAGTGGGGCAGAGATATATGTTTGCTTTTATGGTTGTATAGGAGCACACTGATCAAAGTAGATATTTCAAATAATAATAATAAATTATTAGAAAAGGACAAGGGACTGCTCTAGAGGTATGGGCATCTAGCTCTGGATTTTTTCTATCTTCTTCAAAAGCTATCAAAGAGCTTATGGGAATGTGTTGTCTTGGTTTCATATGCTGTAAAATAAAATAAATGGAAAAATAGTGTGTTATTCATTATAGGCCCCGTCCAAAGAGCATCCAGCACTGCCACACCAATTGTATACTCATCTGTTGTAGTAGCCCTGACTGTTCTTGCTGTTCGAGAGTCAGTTCTGACTTTTCTACGTTACCCTTTCAAGTACTGTGAAAAAGACATGCAAAACCAGTTTGATCCAGAATGGTAAACAAGCATCTGTGTGTGTGTGTGTTTCTGTGTGTAGGGAAGCACCTTAAGGTTTCTGAAAAAATGTCAAATTTTCCTCAGTACAGAAGCTCAGTGACAGTAACAGAAGAGAGGCTTTTTAATGCTATTAATTAATTATGGACTGCTGGAAAGAGAAATGAATGGATCCTAGCGGAAATCAAGCCTGATGTTTCTCTAGCAGCCAGAGTAACCCAACTGAGGCTATCGTGTATTGGGCCTATCATGAGAGGGCATGACTGATTAGAAAAGATGATAATACTTGGCCAAGTAGAATGAAGTAGGAAATGAGGAAGGCCACGTTACAGATGGGTAGACTCTTTCAAAGAAAACATGGCCCCTTAATTTTTGAAAACCAAGTATCACTGTTGATGACAAGCGTGTCTTGTGTGTCATTCAGAGGGTCAAAGCCAACTTGATGGGAGTTAACATCAAAGTGATTTTAGTTCTGGACTAGGAGTCTGTGAGGCCAGGGCTTAAATCCTTGCTCAGCCATGGAAACTCATCAGATGACCTTGAGTGAATTATATGCTCTTCGTCTTAAAAGTTGGCAATGGCAGAATCTCCTTATGATGAGGCCACTGTAGCCAAAATTCAGGGGAATTTTATTTAGCTCAAAATATTTATTGGGGTCGGTTGCAAGGACCCACAAGAATGTTTCCCTTAGAGTATACCAAGAGAAAGGCAGACCAAAGGAATTGTGGAGAAGCAGAATTCTATAATTATTTTTTTAAAAATTGGGAGGAAATCACACAGCAAATCACTAACATACACGCATTCAGGCTCAGGAAATCAGGGATTAGCTTGGAAAGGTTTAGAGGCTGAACTAATGGTGATACTTACACAAACAAGAGGCTTGCTTCAGGATCCAATTGGTTGGTGTGGAGTGGGACACAGTCGTTTCAATGAACAGAGATGAATGAGTGCACCTGTGTTAATCAGAGTATTCCCATGGAATTCGAACTAACACACTAAACAAGGGTTTTGGGGTCCTCATATAGGCCAAATCTAGCCTCCAGGTAAAAAATAGTCCAAATCTGTGGGTGAAGTCATGGTCTGGCAGTATTCAAGGTGGGAATGGGTGCTTGATTAAGCCCAGGCTCATCCAGTGAGACATCCTTCTGATAATGGAGGTGTTAATGTCTCATTTGCAACTCCCATAAAATCTGCTTAGAATACAAGTACGCAGGGCATTTTTCTCCAATGGTCCCATTAGTCTGACTTCATCTGGGTGTGATATGGATATGTCCCCTTGCTTTGGGGATTATGGTGGACTGCACTGCATGGTCCATCTGGGGTCATGTGGAAAATTACACACACCAAAATTTCAGAATATCTCAATGTCAGTGACACCGCCATAACTTAGGTTGAATGAAGGCACATAACAACAACAAAATTAGATACCTGACACAATCCAGAAGCGGTGCTCAGTTATGGAGTTCTCTAGGGCAGAGACCTTTGACTATAATTGCAGTGAAAATTATGTTGTTGTTCTTGTGTGGCTCCAAGTTGTTTCTGACTTGTGGTAACCCTAAGGTGAACCTATCATGGGGTTTTCTTGGGAGGCTTCTTCAGAGGGAATTTGCCATTGTCATTTTCTGAGGCTGAGAGAGTGTGATTTAACCAGAGTCACACAGTGGGATCCATGGCTAAATCGGGAATCAAACCCTGGTCTTCAGATTTGTGGTCCAGTGTTTGAAACGCCACTCCACATTGGTTTTCAATAATGAAAAATATAGGTGAAGCAAACATTGAAAAACTGTGCATTCTTCTGCATGAGAGTTGGGTCCTTCAGTCAATTAGGAATCACACCGTGAGCAGGGTCTCCTGACAAATACAGTGCATTCTATCCAGGAATATCTGGTGACATACTCACTGTGGGATGATATAAATGAACAGGACAAGACCATTGAAAATGAAAGGTGTCTTGTGACACCACAGTGAATGTATTGCCAAAACCAAAAATGCCATCTCTTAGTAATAAAGATATGAAATAAAGCATCTGTAATTGAATTGGCTAGTTTGTATGATGGGATGAAAATCTAGCCCAAAACCCAACCTAGATTAGAATGGGTATCCTTGTAGTTCTGGAACTTGGTAGTTCTGAAATTTGGGAACCAGACCAGCATAGGCATTAACCATTTTAATAGCATTGCTTTGCATGATATATTTAAAGTAAGTCCTACCATCTCCAGTGGGGCTTAGTCCAATATTGCCAATATTAGTCCAATATTAGTCCACGGCTATTGCCGTGGATGGGCTATGGTTCAAGGATAGGTCACCTACAGCAATGTGATTACAGCAATGTGCTCTATCCACTTGGGGAATAAATAAAAGGGCTCAGAAAGTTCAGTTAGTGCAAAATGCAGCAGTCAAGACCTTGGAAAGGACCTGTTTCATGGTGTGCATAACACCACTATTATCTGGTAAGTGTCATGGATTTCCCATTCATTTCCAAGTATGATTCAAAATGCAGATGATTAGTAGAAAATGCAAGTGATTATTAGAGTTATGCACTAATTATACCACACAACCTTTGTATTAAGTGGCAGACTTGCACACCTAGAGTCACAACCGAATGTGCATTGCTATGTGCTTCTTCAGCCACAGGCACAATGACACAATGTAAAACAGATCCAGTGATCTTGAACAGAATGTGGATTTTGCATATCAGATGAAAACTTTGAATTGCTTTTATACTTCACCTAATGCAAACATGAGACATCAGCACATAGGATTTAGCCCTATTTATCTGTACTGCTTGCTTTAGATGTATTTGATACTCTCCAACATTTTACAATGGAAAGTTGGGACAAATGTGACCAAGCAACATCAGATTGCGGTCAAGATGACAGAAGTTATTAATGAGGAAGAAAACACAAGCTACAAGAAGGTGCAGCAGTTTGCTTTTGTCTGAGCCTACTGCAAAGTACAAGATCCCATCCCCTCCTGATTTGAGTGCAAACCATTTTTGCATTGTAAGCTCAATTTGTTGCAGTTGAAGCCACTTGGGGAAAATGAGAGGAAGAAAGAGAAACTGGGACTTTTAAAAAGCAGCTGAAAAAGTGCTATTGCAGTGGATGGCAATGACAGAGGATTATTCTGGACTGTCCCTACCAAATCTGGATAGTTGGAGGGTGCAAAATGCTGCGTTCTGGTTTCTTTTTCGTTTAAATGCTAAATGAATAAAAATAAAAGGAAGCAACCAGGGAACGTGACAGTGATTGCAGTTACAGGAATTGTTATTTGGTGGAAGGGAGGTTCTATTTATTGTCTTCTACATTCCTTTCTTATGAAAACTGAGTAACATAGAAAGTGCTGCCAGGACTCCTGGATAGTTATGGATGGAAGATAAACAAGGGGTAGGTCCTTTGAAAAAACACATGAAAAAAAACACTGAATGCTATAGATGCCTGAAAATGCATTATGCCAATTCCCCTCGCTTCTGCTATACTTCAAGCATGCTTCCTTTCAGTCAAACCACATCAGAGGGGACTTGCTAGCAAGAGAGGATTTCCTGTAACCTGCAACACTTGACTGAAGCACACTTAAATGTAAGTGTGTGTATACTGAGAAGGAGAACACAAGTAGCTGGAAAGCCGCACTAATTTTGGTAACTTGCCATGAAGTGGTCTAAAATCAGGTTTTTTAATTAAAAAAAAAAAGCTGGGGTTGCTGAGATGTTTTTAAGGCAAATTGCAAGCTAAAATGGCTCAAAAATCTATCATAGATCTCCCGCTCCTGAAAAGCAGTTAGGGAAGATATGTATGTGGAAAGGGGATGGGTTCGGTGAAAATGAGGTGAGGGAAGATGCTTAGGAGCCAATCTCTTGTGTGCACACTCTTCCTGCTATCTTGCTTGGCTTAGGGGAAATACATACTTTATTACTACCAAACCTTTTCTCCCAAGTGTACTATGCAAGAAAGAAAGAAAAAACCACTTCACTGGGACACCTACCATGCCCTTTAGAATTTTGACCTGAAACATTATACTTTGGCCAAACCTGAGGAGGCAGAAGATGCTTACACTCTTTCTTGTCCAGGTAACATGCAGGTTAAGTGCAATGTATGTACGGTATATAAAACTGTTTTTTTTTTCCTCCCCTTCCTCCTCTGGTGCTGACTTGCTGGTTATAGACAGCCTTGGGCACCCAGCATTACTTGCATTAGGGACAACATCTGGTAAAGCTATCCTGGTACAAATGTAGATAAACAAAAGGGTACTGTATTTTTGTTGTTGTGTGCTTTGGAGTTGTTCCAACTTAATGGCAATCCTAAGGGTTTTCTTGGGAAGATTTGTTCAGAGGGGAGTTGTCATTGCCATCCTCTAAGGCTGAGAGAGTGTGACTTTCCCAAGGTCACCCAGTGGGGTTTTATGCTCATGCTGGGATTTAAACCGTGTTCTCCAGATCCAAAACCCCTCTGAAGAAACTTGCTGTGTCAAAAGAACAACTTGGAGGCACACAACAACAATATGGCTCTTAGATAAAGCAACTAAAAACACGCTTAAAATAAAAACACTTAAACAATGGTCTCAGATCTTTCCAATTCCCCATAGTCATTGACTAGTAATATTTTCTGACCGATATGGGAAAGTTGCCCTGCCCCTTTCTTCCATTTTGTGCAGTGGCATATGCTCCCTTTTTATATTTGGAAAGAAAACAGCACCTTCCAACTTTTTATAAAATGTTACAGAAGAGGTCTTGACCTCTATTTTTTTGAGACTTAAATACCCTAAAGAAACCAGATCCTGTCTGATCTTGGATGTTAAGCAGGTCAAAACAAACAGCTTCATTTATATACTGCTTCATACCACCTAAGGAGTGTCTAAGTGGTTTATAACTGTAATCTACTTGCCCCCAACAATCTGGGCACTCATTTTAGCGACCTCGGAAGGATGCAAGCCTGAGTCAAGCTTGAGCCCTTTTGCTGGTATTGAACTCGCAACCTTATGGTTTTGTGTGAGTGGCTGCAGTACAGGCATTTAACCACTGCGCCACCAGGTTAGTCCTGAATAGCAGGGACTGTAAGCTATATACTTCAGAGAAAGTACCTGGCAAAACTACCTCTCATTATTCCTTGCCTAAGAAAACACTATGAAACCCCTGGGGTTGCCATAAGTTGACAAGTGTCTTTAAAGCGCGCACACACACAGACACAAGGTGGGTAGACCCATGGGTAATCAACCGCCATGGCATTAGGAAGCAAATCTAACACAGAAATGATCCAACAGAATAAGAACTTTGGGAACAGTGGGTGTTCTTAACTGACTGAGGCCAAAAATATGTGTCTGCTTTAATCATGGGGTCAAAACTTGTGCTTTCTTGGGACTGAAATGTTTTCCCCTAATCCCTAAATAGTATGAACATTCACATTTTCCCCTTGACATTCTTGTTTTAGTTTTGTGAAACATTTAGTCTTCTCTGTTAGAGAGCTCTGGAACTGTCTAGTGGCAAAAAAGTACTGAGGAAAAAATGCAAGTCACTATGACAGAAATATTAGGCATAAGATTACCCACCGATCTGGAATTCTATCTTCTAAACGTGACATATATTATGGATAGAGATGAGTAGAAAAAAATACTGAAAACTCATATTATATATGACTACAACAGCTAGAATATTGTATGCTAAAAACTGGAAGTTTAAACACCTGAAAAAAGGGGACTGGTTCGCTAAGGCACTGGAAATGAAAGAGTCAGAATGGAACAGCCCGACAAAATATGCTGGCTTCCCCATGTCTTGGGGGCATGGCATATGCATTACACACACACCCCAAGTTGGAGGAAGCCGCCGTGAAGCCACCCAACTGTTTACAGTGGAAGAAGACTGGAGTTTAGTTAGTAAATATTGGGAAAAGAAATGGAAAGATAGGGTTGAATGAGAAGAAGTGAAAGAAATTAATTAATAAATAAAAGTGGAGATTGAATAAAAACTAGAAGAAAAATTAAGCTTAGAAAGAGTAAAGACTACTTTAATAACAAAATACATGACAGAGCAGGAGTGATAGAGGGGAGACAAAATCTGAGTTAATACAAAATACAAATATATGGTGCCATACAGAAAAATCTCAGAGGTATCAGGAGGGAAGTGGATTAAAGCTTGTAAGGTTTAAAATGTATTTTAATTTTAAATCATACAAAAAATGAAAGGCGAAGTATCAACATACGATGTATATACTAGTATATTAGTTTCAGTTTCTATGATTAAATTTACAATTAATTATGTTTTATTAATAACAAACATGACAAAAAAGATTTGAAAAACTGGAAAAATCACTGTAAAGAGGGAAATATTTTCAAATCAGAATGAACACCTCTTCTTTGGCTCAGCCCTAATTGTTTACTCTGAGAAACCATATCCTGAAGGGCTCTCATAAGGGTTTGTAGCTTGTCCCTGCTGTGTATGGTGCAGACCATACTTCGTGCAAACCATGACCTACATCTAGAGTAGGTCAGCCGGTAGCATGCTTTGCAGAGGACAATTTGAAAAAATTTCCTCTTCTTTGAAATACTCAAATTCCCGGACCTTAAGAACAGCAACCACACTGACATCATCTAGTGTGAGCTTCATTTCTTTCTGGCAAAATGAATAGAGACGCTCTTTCGGTCCTGAGGCCAGGCGTATTTGGGAATCCATTCCTACGTTAGTGTTTGACTGTATGTTATCATTGCCATCACATTGTTTGATGATATATTTAATGCATTTACCCTGAATCACAGGATAACGCAGAAACATAATAAAACCATATCCTCCCATAAAATTATTATGAAATAGTAATAAATCACTTGTGCAATGGCCTGGATTTAAATTCTGGTAAACCTCTCTTAAAGGAAGTACCTGGCAGCCTTCCTTCTCATATATATATGGTCATCTGTTCTTTACACAAACTAGAAATCATGTTACCAAACTTATCTACCCATGTTTTATTGTGATTTCTCTCTACAAATCAGTGGAGGGTGATGGTTCCCATGTCAATGGAGCAATTAATCTGTTCCAGGTCTTACTATGAACTTTAAAGTAAAGAACCTTAACTTTGTATTTTAGAGAACTGGCCAAGGTGCTGAATATATCTGCGAGGATGGGGGAGGGGTCTGCATCTTTTAAAGTTATGACTAAAACCAGGAGTGGATTCGCTGACCCACTGACATTGTTACTATCAACTGCCACCAAAGAGATCCATCTTTTCAAGGAGAAACTTGGAATTCAAGAACTGCAGGGCTTAACGATAAACGCATTTGTACCGTTAAAAGGGGCCAGTAGAAGATCCAGGGGAAAAAATTATGCTTAGACAGCAGTGTAAATAAATCCATCAGGGTCACTGTCACTCTCACACACAGACTCACACTTTTTCTTTCTTGCTTTCTCCTTCCCACATTCCCTCTTTCTGATTAACTTTTCCTTTTTATTGCCTCCACAGAAACTCACACTCATCCTACTATCAACCTAACTGCTATCAAACTAATTAATCTAATGTTTCAGTTGTAGCAAGGGCCTCCTCTACATTGGTGATAGACGTGCTTGCATGACTGTTTGAATTTAAACATTTTAACTTTAACAGTTTATCGGCAGTTGTTCATTGTTAGATCACTAGCCAGCATCACTTGCTTCTTTTTTAACCACTTTATGTTATCTTGAAAGCAATGCTATTCAGAAACAAATCCTTCAATTAACATCAGTTCAGCCAAAATAATTTGCATTAAAAGAGCACTTTTAAAAGAACAATTATTATTTAAACATTGCCATCTGAGTGGCATTTTGGCCCTTAATTTTCTGATTTAGTCCTATATTGATGTAGCCCTACACATTAATGCAAAAAACAAAAACAAACAAAACTGGTTTAAGCAAAAAAAACCAATTTAAACAAACAAACAAACCATGTTTCCCCTCAATTGTGTCAAACACTAAGAGATATTTAGACAGCAATTGTCATTGAGCCTATCCAGGAATAACAAAGGCTGCCTGAAATCTATCTTATATGTAAACTATTTGGAAGCAAGCTACACTGGACACACGCAGGGCACTTCCAAGTACACATTGTGCTTGTCTTACTAGTATTCTTTGTCAAAAGTGAAAATGTTTGAAATGCAGTTTTACACACACCAGAAAGCAATCTCACCTCAATTGACCTTGGCATCCCTCTGAAGACTCATGACTTTACTATGAAGAAAAAATGGAGAAGATAACGGTGGGTGGGATGGCAGAAGAACTGTGGGTGTGGAAACTTGCTATTTTTTGCCTTCAGATAGATTGTTCTCAAGGCCCCCTTTCTTTCTTGCTCAGAAAAGATAATGCTCTATAAAGTTGAAGGCAGTAAGAAAAGAAGAAGAATGTATTATAGATGGATTGACTCAATAAAGGAAGCTATGGCTTTGATAGTTTTTTTGTGGAGCTTTCGGGCTGTGTGGCCATGTTCTAGAAGAGTTCCTTTCTGACGTTTTGCCAACTTCTGTGGCTGGCATCTTCTCCAGATGCCAGCCACAGATGCTGGCAAAATATCAGAAAGGAACTCTTCTAGAACATAGCCACATAGCCCAAAAGCTCCACCAAAAAACTATGGATGCTGGCCATGAAAGCCTTTGACTCCACTATGGTTTTGAGTTCACAAGATTTTAGCAGGGCTATTAGTATCAATGGCTGAGATTCTGGGTAACATATGACCTAAGGAAGTGACCTCGAAAACCCACCTTAAACTCCAGAAAGCCACTTTGAGAGACAGAGCGTAGAGGCTTCAGGATAACACAGTAAACCCCCTGCAGCTTCCAAGCTGTGGTCAATGAGGAGAAGCTGGCTGATGGTTTCAGGGGACTTTATGATCATGGCAATAGTGATACGAGCCTGAAAGCATAGCTGAATTATGGAGCAGTTACAGATCCATAACTCTGGACTGTGAATCCATAACTGTAACTCAAGATGCCAGACAGGATCTCTTAGAGGTTTTCCATTCATAGGGTCATCATAAATTGAAGCCAGCTTGATGGCACAAAACAATAACAGCAACAAAGACTGGACTGATGCTATTTAAGTTGATCCTATTAAATTGTTCATAAATGCACTGGAGTTAGGGTGAGATTAAATTCTACAGTGATACCAAATTACTGAGGATGGTGAAAATCCAAACACACCATGAAGAGTTCCAAAAGGATGTCACCAAAGTGTAAGGAAATGGAAAGTGAGGCTTACAGAGTGAAAGTAATTCCTATTGAGCCCAAACAGTCCCGTATACATTAATAGATTCTGAGATGGTGGTGATGAAAGAGTTTCTAGATCAGGTTTTCATTGTGTAATCATCATGTCTCATTCGCAGAATTGCAATGGAGAGCTCAGACTACAATTTCCTCTTATAGGCCTTCCTAGTGGAAGAAAAAGGTACCAAACTAGTTCTCCTATCCATGTAGGAAGAGGAAAGAGGAAAGAGAGGGAATAAGCCCCAGGCAGACCATGGCCTGTCCTTGCTTATCAATGTCACATTAAACCACGGTTAGTGTGATGTGTGCATTCAGCCATTATATGTTAGTCATCTTCACTCTGCTACCCTTCCTCAGAGGGCGAGATGAACTGACAATTCTGATGAGTAGTTCCCAACAGCAGTCATAGTATTTTGGCACCTTGAGCTGCAGGAAATCCCACAAGTACCTCTCCCTGACAGTAATATGGCAATGCTAGTGCATTAACAAATTTACCATTCATTGCCTGTGATGGCTCATGGGCTGGACAAAAGTGACACCATTCCTCCAGCTCACTCCCTGCGCTGCCTACATTTCCAGGCTTTTCATGAAACGCCAAGTCAACCTTGCTCCTCCTAATGACAGGGCTAGCCCTTCCTGCACACCTCCATAAAAAACTCAGTTTCTGTGCTTTCTCTATGGTTGGGAGGAAATGGTGTTCTGGTTATTGTTCTTTGTTCTAAAATAATAAAATAATAAATAAATAAACAATTTATTTGTATCCCGCCCAATCAACGAGGAATCCGGGCGGCTAACAACAGTGGAGTACAGCAAAAAATACAATAAAAAACAAATTAATCTCCTCCCAGCCCCCCAGCCGTATAAAGCAGACAAAACAATAAACAATATCTGATCATCACACCTGAAAAGGGTGATGTAGAACTTGGAACAATGGAGAAAGGAGCCAGTCAAATGGCGAAAAGGTGAGAGCAACTTACTTCTATGGCCAAGTTTCAATGTTTGGGCATCTTAACTTGAGTCAGAAAGCCAGAAAGGGAAGATATGAGTGAAATGTATAAAATTATGCATCTCTCTCTCTCTCTCTTTCTGTAGAGAACCCAGTAGGGAACCCACCGAAACTGAATGGATAGATAAAAGAATTTTTTTTTTCCACATAGCATATTGCTAGAATTCACTGCTTCAGGATGTAGTGCTGGCTGCCAATGTAGACAGTTAAAAGAGGTTATATTCATAATTTCACCAATGGCTATATATCACCTCCAGAGGGAGTATGCCTCTGTTATTAGTTTCTTGGAAATGTGTGTTTCTTCTGGTAGTCTTTCCACATATCTACGAAATGTTATGATATGAACAAAATAGTGTTTTTAATATTGTAATAATTTAATTCTATTTTAATGTACTATTTTTGTATGCTTTTAATTGCACTGTTTTTATTGTTGTGAGCCACCCTGAGTCCCATTTCTGGGGAAAGGGTGGGATATAAATAAATGTATTGTTCCTGTCTTCCTAAATTCTAACAGAATGTTGGTTGATCTAAAACAGTAGTCCACAAACCTTTTTAGACTACTGCCCCTTTTCCTCTAGGACAACAACCTTAGCACCACTTCAACACATATTTCCTGATATTAGATCTATTGTTTTACTGTACATTCAGAACAAACCGTTTCAGTTACTGCTCCATTTACCATCTGGTCACCCTGAAAGCAGCAACAAAGTAGCTGGCTGAGAAGTGACTGAAAAGCCTCTCACCCATGCCAGCCTTGTGGCAGAGATGTCACTAAGTGACACCATAATTGGGATTACACTACAACTGTAGCAATGCCATTGCCGCTCCCTAAATGTCTTCCTTTTTGGAAGAAATGGGGTGTAGCATTAACACACTTTGGCCTCATTTCCGCTTACAGATAAATCGGTGTGTGATCCGACATCAGATTGTGATTTACACTACACTTGCCCCGATGTCATTTTCTGGCACCAAAATAACTGACTTGTGGTTTGCATTCATGAATGAATCGATTCAAAATGATTTGGTTCCAGCCGGCCGAAGGGCAAATTTGAATCGATTGTGATCCACTTGTGGTTTATACTTGCGTTGAATCGATTTGATGAAAAAGATGCAGAAAAAACATCAGCATCAAAAAGATATGAGTTAAATGGGTCTGGTGCATGGCCCCCTCTCAATGATTCACTTTGGCGGATCAATTTAGGTGGGAACCAGGGTGTTTGAACTGGCTCAAACCGAATTGCAATCCAGTTTAAAAGGTAGTGAGAATGAGGCCTTTGTAAGACAGAGGAGCTCAGCAGAAGAGAAGGTGTGACTAGAGAGTGTGGCAAATGAGGCCTCTCCTTTCTCTGTCCACTGAGCTTCAAACACCCACACAGTGCCAAAGGAGCTCTGTAAAGCCATGGCGCTGGCAGCTACAGTACCGTTTTTGCACCACGGAAAGGCCAGATCAGGGCTATGGCATGTGGTTGCTGTGGCCCCGATCTGGAGAAAAAGAGCTACAGGCTGCCCCTGCAGGGGCGGTCTGCACAGCTCCTTAAACAAGAGAAAATCTCTCTGTGAATTAGAAAAGGAAGAAAAGAAGCACTTTTCTTTGGCTTTTTTCTTAATATAAAATCTATTTACATACAAACATTGCCTGAAGACTCATTGGTTATCTATTACTGATTTGGCTAGGAATTTATCCCAACCAGACTGTTTGATCACACTGTAATTGCGACTGCAGAACAAAAGATCAATTTGACATTTTATAGATACTAATTGCTTATTATGCATAACACACAAATATACAAGTGCAATGTTCTTCTGCCTACATCATACATAATAAGGTCACTCAAATCTGTGTCATGCACTCAGAGCTCCGAAACACTGAGAACAACTAGCTCTGAAGGATATGCTTAGCACCAACAAAAATTACAGAAAAAAGACAATGCTTTGTGGATGCGACTCAGTCCTGAATGACTCTGAGTCATCATGATGTAATAGGCCTTTTCTCTTCAGATATTTTTTCCCAGGCAATTGCAGTGGTGTCCAACGTTTGCCCCGGCAGTGGGTTGTACTTCTGTGGGGGTTTTTTTTGTGGTGGACGGTGTCAAAACATCAGCTGAAAATGTCACGTGAAAGTAGTTGGAGGCTACTTCTGACATCTGGTTACTGTATTTTTACTCCCTTTTTATTTTTCAAAAAAGGGGAGGGTTGGTTTATATTGCTAGGATGTGCCTTCATGCCAACTAAAATTTACAGTAATTCTATTCTTGGCAAGATTTCTTCAGGGGGGGGGGCTTGTGATTGCTTTCTTTGGAGTGTGACTTGCCCAAGGACAAAAGACCTGTTTAAACAGGAAAGTTTTCACCTCCTGGCAAAAAGACAGCAGAGAAGGAGTCATTGAAAGGTGTATATACACTGTAAAATTAATGCAGTTTGATGCATGGCTCCATTCTACAGAATCCTGGGATTTATAGTTTTGTAAGACACAGCACTCTTTGGCAGACAAGGCCAAAGATCTTGTAAAACTACAAATCCCAGGATTCCATAGCATGGAGTTACAGCACTTAAAGTGTTGTCAAACTGCATTATTTCTACAGTACAGATGCACCCTAAGATTCCATTGAGAGGAAATTCAATAGGCCAAGAGCAACCACTGCAAAGACTCTGTCCCATGTCATCACCAGACAAGCCTAGGAGGGTAGTAGGATGGAGAGAAACCCCTTCCCAGATGATTTTAAGACTTGGGTAGGATCATAAGAAAATACACAAGCTTTCAGGTACTCTGTACCTAAAATGACATAAGTACATACTTATCAAATTTGCAGATGACACCAAATTAGGAGGAGTAGCTAATACCGCAGAGGACAGGATCAAAATTCAAAATGACCTGAATAGATTAGAAAGCTGGGCCAAAGTTAACAAAAAGAAATTTAGTGTGGAGAAATGCAAGGTACTGCACTTAGGGAGGAAAAAGGACATGCTCAGATAAAGGAGGGGAGACACCTGGCTTAACAAAACTACATGTGAAAGGGATCTGGGAGTCCAAGCAGACCACAAATGCTCATGTTCCGAGTCAGCAGTGCGATGCAGCAGCTAAAAAGGCCAATGCAATTTTTGAGAAACTGGAGCAGTAACTAAAGAAGGGCAACTAAAACGGTGAAGGGTCTGGAAACCATGCCCTATGAAGAATGCCTTACAGCTGGGGATGTTTAGTCTGGAGAGAGAAGGTTAAGAGGTCTTAACACTGTTAAGAGCCCTGTTTAAATACTTGAAGGGATGTCATATTGAGAAGGGAGGAGCAAGCTTGTTTTCTGCTGCTCCAGAAAATAGGACCCAGAACAATGAATGCAAGATACAGGAAAAGAGATTCCACCTCAACATTAGGAGGAACTTCCTGACAGTAAGAGCTGTTTGACAGTGGAACACTCCCTCAACATGTGATGGGGTCTCCTTCCTTAGAGGTCTTCCTTAGAGGTCTTCCTTAGAGGCTGGATGGCTATCTGTATGCTTTGATGGAGAGTTCCTGCATGGCACAGGGTCGGACTGGATGGCACTTGTGGTCTCTTTCAACTCTATGATTCAATGATCTTCCTTCCCCTCCCTCCCTCCCTCCTTCCTACTTTAGGAAAGAAGAGTATACTTGGCTCAACTGCATCCTCACTGCAGAAATAATCCAGTTTGACACCACTTTAACTACCATGGTTCAATGCTGTGGAATTCTGGGAACTGTAGTTTTGTGAGACATTTGGCATTCTCTGTTAGAGAGCTTTGGTGCCACAACAAACTACAGTTCCAAGAATTCCATAGCATTGAGCTATGGTGAATAAAGTGGTATCAAATGGGATTATTTCTACAATGTGATGGCAGCTTCAGCGAAACAACTCTAAAAGAGGATAGATGTTTCCTTGCACTATTGCAGGCAGACCAGATACTTCCTTTTGCGATTTGGAAACTGCACTCAGGCCATCGCAATAGTTTTCCTAGTGCCTGAGGGCATAATCGGGGAGAGGGGCAAGTTACTTCTCCTGTTATCATTTGATAAACGTAGGCTCTAAGCTCTTGCAAGCATGATGTCTATCTAGGCATTTCCTCTATGTATCGTTCAGTGTAACTCACTCCCAAGTAATTATGTATAGGATGGATGGTGCAAGTTAGTCATAGGAGTGTTCCATTACAACCACTATTTTAATCTTTCTTTGTGTGCATGCACACTCAGTTATTTAGTACAATGATGGTGGAGGGAGAGAAGAACAGGCAGTATCTGCTGGACTTAGGGGCTGTACAGACCAGACATTAAGGCCAGCCTGGGGACAGAGTCTGGGTGTGGTGTCCATACAATGCACACCCCGACTCTGCTCCCAGGCCAGTGTGATACTGCGCACCTCACCACATGGCATGTGGTATCACAGGACTTCTCTGGTGCTGTGTCTAGATGATGCAGTGCCAAAGGAACATCAAAAAGCCACAGCGGCAGCAGCTGTGGCATCCTTTTCAGGGCGCAGAAATGAGCTGCATTTTGCAGCTACTTTTTGCAGTGCGGAAAGGTGAGAATGGGGCCGCAGCATGCAATTGCCCCGATCCAGTGATAAATAAAATTTCAGAGGTTAACTACAGAAGAGTCTTGCTAGCCCAGTTTTGCCCAATTATTAATTTTGCTTAATTTTTTTCAGGGAGGTTCAGTCTAGTATGCGGGGAGGTCAAGCTCATTTATTCTGGAATCCATCTGTAGTTAATATAAAGTTGGAGGCAGAAATATCCTACAGGCACCATATTCCATTTGATTTTGGAGGCTAAGCAGGGTCAGTACTTGGATGGTTAGTACTTGGATGAGATACAGCCATCGAATGCCAGGTGCTGTGTTCTATATTTTGGAGAAAAGACCTACAAAAAGGATATCTGAGTATGCCTTGCCTAAGAGAAGTCAGTCAAAGAACACATTTAGACATAGAAGAAGGAAGAGTGAAGATATGAGGAAGGAACACAAACAATCTAAGATGTACAGACAACACCATACTACTAGCAGAAAATATCATCAACTTGGAACATTTACTAAGCAAAGTCAAGGAAGAAAGTGCAAAGGCAGGTTTGATGCTAAACATAAAGAAAAGAAAAATAATGACCACAGAGGATCTACATAAATTCAACTTAGACAATGAAGAAATAGAAATACTTAAAGATTTCCTGTAGTTTAAATCAAACATTAATCAGAATGGAGACTACAGTCAAGAAGTAACTAGGAGTCAGTACTGAATGGCACTTTGTGCCAGCCTGACTGCATACTAGGACAGAACTAAGGTGGAGCATTCACATGGTCCGAGCCCTAGTTTCACCACCCTACCTCTATCATGGGGCGCCCGTCCATACGGTGCACACCATGTTGACACATGTTGACATGACACTGGCTGGAAGGGGCATCATCATGGTGTGCAAGTGCGGCCTGTGATGTCACCTCAAGGAAGCTGCTCTGCTCAGAACAGCTTTTGGGGTGCGGGTCAGTGCCTCAGTGTGTGGGTGCTGTGGCAGCGATGTGGGGCAAACAGGGGTGGCATTTAGCCAACCGTCTGTATAGACCCTGGGAATGGGAAGAGTAGCCATGAAAGAATTAGCCAAGATGCCAAAGAGGAAAGACATACAACTGGACACTAAAGTTAGGATTGTCCAAGCCATTGCATTTCCCATAATTATGTACAGATCTGAGATCTGGACAGTGAAGAAAGTAGAAAAGAAGAAAATCAATTTATTTGAAATGTGGTGCTGGATATGAGTACTGAGGATACCATGGATGGCCAAAAAGATAAACAAATGGGTTCTAGTATGGATCAAGCCTGAACTCTTTCTGGAAGCCAAGATGACTAAACTGTCGTACGTTGGCCACACTATTAGAAGGCACAACTCATTAGAAAAGACAATAATGCTAGGAAAGATAGAACATAGTAGAAAGAGAGGAACACCACAAGCAGATAGATAACTCAATCAAAGTGGTCACTGGCATGAAACTACAGAAACCGAAGCAGAGCAGTGGAGGACAGGGGATCTTCAAGATGTCTCATCCACAGGGTTGCGGTGAGTTGGGCTTGACTTGACGGCAGTTAACAACAACAACAATAACAACAACAACAACAACAACAACAACAAGATAAGTGGATAGATTACTTGAAGGCACATACAAATACACAAAAGCATGCACAAATACACACACCATATTCCCCTAAATGCAGTTCTAAAACTGGGCACTAGGGGGGATCTTAACTGCAGAGGAGAGATGTTGTGCTAAACTGGAGTCCTAGATAGTTATTTCTGTACTCAAGGATTAAGAATCCCCTTGAGAACAAAGAAACAGGACTATACAAGGTTATGAAAAAATACATTTTTCAGTTTACATAGTCTAAATCACTCCTCCCAGCAAAAGATTTGTCAAAGACAAACAGATTTAATGCAGTTCACATAGGAATAGAGGTGAGACACCCTTGAACAGCAGAACTGAGACTGGAAAATGTTAGAAGTGTTTCTACAGTTTTTCTGTGGGTTTTTCGGGCTATGTGGCCATGTTCTAGAAGAGTTTATTCTTGATGTTTCGCCAGGATCTGTGGCTGGCATCTTCAGATCTTCTCCAAAGATGGCAGCCACAGACACCGGTGAAACGTCAGGAATAAACTTTTCTAGAACATGGACACATAGCCTGAAAAACCCACAAAAAACTATGATGGCAGCCATGAAAGCCTTCAGCTTCATGGTGTTTCTACAGTTTTTTAAATATATCTATCAGTCATCAGAGGATAACATTTCCATCTTCTAACAAATTTCACTTCCTTCTGTACCCCGCCCCAATTGCTCGTTCAGAGGGGTGGGCTAGAAATAAAAATTTATTATTATTATTATTATTATTATTATTATTGAATGCTGATCTTCAAAGCGCCACAAGAGTCTCTCTTTTTGAAAAAAGTGTACAAATGTAACAAAACTATCCTCTCTGAAATATTCATGAAAATGTATAAAGGGCATAAAATGGGCAGAAGTCTGGACTGCGGCTTCAGAACTGACAGAATGTGGTGTTGGCTAGGGGAATTGCAATACCATCCAAGCTCTGCCCACCCAATAAATATTTGCCTTAAAACATCTATATTTCTTCACCCAGCTCTCTTGCTTGTCCATTGAGTGCAAACAAGGCCTTCGAATAGAATTAGACATAAAAAGATTTTCAAAGGCTGTTGATGCTGTAATTTCATCACCACTTCCCTCTTTTATAGCCATCAAAATGATTTCACAAGAATATGTTTATATTAATGGAAACAGCTCTTTCCCTTTCTGCCACTCATGACTTGCTGAAGAACCAGTATATGTATCTGTAATGTAACAAATAATAATTTTGAACCACACACTGCAGACTTGGAAAAGAAAAACCTCATTTTTTCCTCTTTCCTGAACCTAGTGGGTGTTGTGTTGATGAGAGGAGATTTGATTAAAGTTACTAGCCTCCCCACATCCTCTTGATCATCTTCACATTTGACCAGGCTCTAAAAATATCACTTACCCATAATGGAAACTGGAACATTAGAAATAAGAAGTCAAGTCCAGCTAATCAGTGGTGCAAGTAAGCCTTCAAATGACACAACTGCAGGACCCGCTGAGCTGTGGGCTCACTGATATGTCATAGAGAACAAGTGGTGTCCCTAGGGTTTGTGTCACTCAGTGTGGTAACTCATGGTGTCACCCCCTGCCATTAACTTCCTCCCATTTCACACTATACAGAATCCTTAGTAATGCTTTTTTGCACTAAGGTTACTCATAAATCATAATTCCCATATACCACTGAATGTAATGCTAATATTTGTGACATGAACAACTAGCAAAATTAAAAATACACCTTCAAATTACAATATCATATGTATAACGTAAATGTATTTACATATACATAGTGAAGATTTGGTTAAAATATAATGTTTTTAAAGAAAATTTTAAAAGAATCATTTTTTAAAAAAAATCAAAATTCAAAAATTTAATTTTTAAAAAATTAATATTTTCAAATTTTGAAATTTGAAATTTTAATTCTAAAAACATTCTAGGGGTCCCTCCTATCTTTTCACACTGATCTTCATCTCACTCTCACCATCTTAAAAAGTTTTAAAGAGACACAGGTAAATGTCACACAGGGTCGGTACAGACTGGCCTTTTGCAGTGCCTTGTTACATGCTAGGGATGCCTGGGGGTGAAGGATATACATGCTCTGCAATCCTAGCAAATAACGGGGGTGTCAAGATGATGGCGTCCTGTCTATATGGGTGCTGCCATCATTATGTAAGTGCCATTCAGCATCCACACTGTGCTGCATGGTGCTTATGTAATGAGTGCGCCAGTGGCACACTTATTAGACCATTGCTGCATGCCCCCGTGGCTTTAAAAGAACCTGCATTTTGCGAGTTCTGTTTCCACAAGTGGGAAGCCACACGGTTTAGCCACTGCGGCTTCCCTCCAGCAGAAAAACAGGCGCCGGGAGGGTGCCTTTTTGGGGCAGTATGTACTGCCACATTGTCTCCTTTTTGCTGTCTGAGACGAAGAATAAGATGGTACCTCTCCATTCCATGCAAAATAGCCGACTGATTTTTGTGCCCTTCAATCATGACAATATGATAGCATTTTCCATAGCTCTCTCATCCTCACAACACTTTGCTGCCATCTCCTAACATGTACCATCTGAAGTGCTACCTGCCACTGCCTTACAGTTGCATTATTAAATTGGTCTTGGAGTGAGAATTGGCTTGGCCCTTTCTGGCCTTGCTGGTATCCCGAAATGTGTTGTTGTTGTTGTTCTTGTTCTTGTTGTTAACTGCCCTTAAACAACTCCAACTCAGGGTAACCTTGTGGACGAGACATCTCCAAGACCCCTCTGTTCTCCACTGCTTTGTCCTGCAAATTCATGCCCATGACCTCTCTGACTGGGTCTATCCTTCTAGTGTTTGGTTCTTTCTTTTCCCTCTACCTTTCCTAGCATTATTGTCTTTTCTAACAAGTCATGCCTTTTCATGATATGGCCAAAGAATGACAGTCTCCACTTGGCCATCTTGGCTTCCAGGTAGAATTCAGGCTTGATCTGTTCAAAAGTCCATTTGTTTGTCTTTTTGGCTGTCCATGGTATCCTCACCACTCTTCTCCTGCGCCACATCTCAAATGAATTGATTTTCTTCTTATCCTCTTTCTTCGGTGTTGAGCTTTCACATCCATACATGGTGATGGGGAAATACAATGGCTTGAATGATTCTAACTTTGGTGCTCAGTTGTATATCTTTATTTTTTAAGATCTTTCCTAGTTCTTTCATAGCTGCCCTTCCTATTCCTATTCTTCCTCTTATTTCTTGACTGCAGTCTCCATTCTGATTAATGTAATATTTGATTCATTTCATACCCTACCAGTAGATAGGGCACATACAAGTTGCAGTGGAACCCCCCCTGCACCACCAAATGTGCATTTCAGGAGTTTAAAATTCAATTGTTACCTGAAAGTCTCTCTCTCAAGGCTGTCTTCCTTTCTGTCCAAAAATTAGAGGGGTCTCCACTATGTTCAAAGTTTGGGAGGGCTTGAAGGAGTGATTTAAGTCACATTAAGAAACACTGGGGTCTCAGTCCCATAAGCAAGCCTCAACCAGAATAGACCCATCAATCAATTGTTAAATGGCGAGTCAACACTGACATAAATTATATTGATCCAATGGGTCTACTGTAGCTGGTACCACTAATGGGATTGCAAGCCCATGGCTGCATCTGCATTGCAGAAATAATGAAATTTGATACCACTTTAACTGCCATAGTTCAATGTGATTGAATTTTGGGATTTGTAGTTTGTTGTGGCACCAGAGTTACCTGACAGAGAAGGTGAAATATCTCACAAAACTACAGATCCCAGAATTCCATAGCACTGAGACATAGCAGTTTAAGCAGATGGAATAGGAGAATTCCAGCACAGAATAAGTAAAGAGATAGTACAGGAATATCTGGTTAATCTAAATGAATACAAGTTTCCAAGACCAGATGAACTACATCTAAGGGTGTTAAAAGAACTGGGAAGCGTAATATCAGCGACATTGGCAATAATCTTTGAAAACTCCTGGAGAACAGAGGAATTCCCAGCAGACTGGAGGAGGGCAAAAGTTGTCCCCATCTTCAAAAGGGGAAAACAAGAGGATCCCAACAATTATCATCCAATTAGTCTGACATTAATTCCAGGAAAGATTCTGGAGCAGATCTTTAAACAGAGAGTCTGTGAATATCTAGAAGATAACTCCATAATAACAATAAGTCAATATGGGTTTCAGAAAAACAACTCATGTCAGACAAATCTGATCTCTTTCTTTGATAAAATTACTAGCTTGGTGAATGAAGGGAATGCTGTGGACATAGTATATCTTGATTTCAGTAAGGCCTTTGACAAAGTTCCCCATGACATTCTTGCAAACAAGCTTGTAAAATATGGACTAGACAAGGTAACTGTTACATGGATTTGTAACTGGTTGACTGGCTGAACTCAAAGGGTGCTCAACAATGGCTCCTTTTCATCCTGGAAAGAAGTGACCAGTGGGGTCCCATAGGGTTCTGTCCTGGGCCCAGTGCTATTCAACATCTTTATTCATGACTTGGATGATAGTATTGGGGGCATAGTTATCAAATTTGCAGATGACACCAAATTAGGAGGAGTAGCTAATACCCCAGAGGGCAGGATCAAAATTCAAAATGACCTGAATAGACTAGAAAGCTGGGCCAACGCTAACAAAATGAAATTCAACACAGAGAAATGTAAGGTTCTGCACTTAGGGCGGAAAGATGAAATGCACAGATATAGGATGGGGGACACCTGGCTGAATGAAACTACATGTGAAAGGGATCTAAGCTGAACATGAGTCAACAGTGCGATGCAGCAGCTAAAAAGGCCAATGTAATTTTAGGCTGCATCAAAAGAAGTATAGTGTCTAGATCAAGGGAAGTAATAGTGCCACTCTATTCTGCTTTGGTCAGGCCCCACCTGGAATACTGTGTCCAGTTCTGGGCACCACAATTCAAAAAGGATGTGGAGAAACTGGAGCGGGCCCAAGAAGGGCAACTAAAATGGTGAAGGGTCTGGAAACCATGCCCTATGAGGAGCAACTTAGGGAGCTGGGGATGTTTAGCCTGGAGAAAAGAAGGTTAAGAGGTGATATGATAGCCCTGTTTAAATATTTGAAGGGACGTCATATTGAGGAGGGAGCAAGCTTGTTTTCTGCTGCTCCAGAGACTAGGACGCAGAACAATGGATGCAATCTGCAGGAAAAGAGATTCCAACTCAGCATTCAACTCATTTTTCAGCAGAAAGTGGGAGTCAGAGAAAGAAACTGGGACTTCTTGAAAGCAGCTTGTGCAATGAAGTGCAATGAAGGGACTTTCCCTGCTAAATCGGGACAGTTGGAGGATATGAACTGTTTTTTGCTAACTTCCTCTATTGGTACAGATAGGATAGATATTACACACCTTTTTCCCAGAGTCATGATTAGCAGAGTTCCCCTTTCCCTTCTCACAGGTTGTAAACATGAATGAGAATAGGCATCATTTCTATATGTGTGGTGTGTGGGTGCATGGGTGCATGGGTAGGGGTGTGTTCTACTAACTGATACCATGTTTCCCCAAAAATAAGACAGTGTCTTATATTACGTTTTGCTCCCAAAGATGCACTAGGTCTTATTTTTGGGGGATGTCTTATTTTTCCATAAAGAAGAATTATCATTTATTGTTGAACAAAATAATAATAATAATAATAATAATAATAATAATAAGCCTTTATTATATAGTGTTGTGTATGTGTGTGTATATAAACTTTGCTAGGTCTTACTTTCAGGGGAGGCCTGATATTTAGCAATTCAGCAAAACCTCTACAAGGTTTTATTTTATGGGGATATCTTATTTTGGGGGAAACCGGGTATTTCAAATATTGTGGAGTTTTGAAATGGCCTGTTTGCCATATGTTTTCTATGTATTTCTATAAATAAAGAAATGAAAGATAGGCATGCAATCATTCTGGTGAATTAAATGTATGCTTTGGAAAGAACCACCTATCATTGCATCTGATTTTTATCTAGTCATACCACAATTCTAAGCACTTGATCACATTTTCCCCCTCCCAGTGGAGATCTCTTAAGAAAAATAACAAAGGATGGAGCAAATCATGTGGGCAGAATTATTGCACAAGTCCCACACTGCAAATACTTAAACCAGTTCCTCTTTTCTTGGTGCCAGTCAACCATTTTTGATGATGTACTGAAAAATAATGTGCCAAGTTAGGACACATCAGAGCTGATCAATCAATTTAAACTAATTAGATGAGAATTTATATCTCTAGGAAGCTTGCAATAAAATCTGTGTAAAAATGTAAACAATTTAAAATTTAAGTTTAAACAGTTTTGTTGTAGTGCAGTGGTTTCGCTGTTGGACTACAACTCTGGAAACCAGGGTTCAAATCCCCATTCAGCCATGGAAAACCATTGGATGACCTTGGGCAAATCGCACTCTCTCATCTGAGAGGAAGGCAAAGGCAAAGCCTCTCTGAACAAATTCTGCTGAGAAAACCTGGTGATAGGCTCAACTTAGGGTTGCTGTACGTGAGAACAAACCTGAAGGCATGCAACAGTAACAAACAAAAATAATTTAAACATTCTAAGACCACATTAAACAATTAAAAGTTTAAAGTATGTACATGTACAGCTGCGGAAGAAATCGCTGCAGCAGCATCTACACTACAGAAATAAGGCATTTTGAGAACACTCAGTGCTATGGAATTCGGAGATTTATAGTTTTGTGAGATATTTAGTCTTCTTTGTTTGAAAGTCATGATACCACAATAAGCTACAAATCCCAGAATTCCATAGCATTGAGCCATGGCAGTTAAAGTAGTGTCAAACTGCATTATTTCTGCAGTGCAGATACAGCAAGGCCACAAAGGCTTTATTGGCCTCAGCCCCAGCCCCAAGTCAAAAGAGCCACAAGCATTCTCAGACATGCTGTCCACTTGAATTGACACAAATGGGTCCAGGAGTATTCCTCCCAAACTGAAATACAGTGGTCCCCCGGGTTACGAAGGTAATCCGTTCCGGATTACCTTTCGTAACCCGGAAGCATTCGTTTCCTGGGGGACCGCTATTTTGAACGGACCGCGCAGCCAATTTAAAGGGGCAGCGTGGTTTTTTCTTTCGTATCCCGGGGGATCTTTCGTATCCCGGGGGATATGTTAGCGGTCCCGCCGGTTTCGTACCCCGGGGTTTTCATACCCCGGGGGATTCGTAAACTGGGGGACCACTGTACTGCTCTGCTGCTGCTAACACATGTGAATCATCCAAAAATTTCCTTCCTTTCAATTTTTTAAAAGGTTTTTTAAGGTTTGAAAATATGGAATAGTCAGGTGGGGAAAGATCTGGTAAGTAAGGTGGGTGCACTCAAACTCCAAATTCTTCAAAACAGCCATCATTTTGCCAGCCATATGAACAGATCCATTGCCTTGCAAAAAGAGAACACCTTTCTGCAGTTTCCGTCATGATTTTTCTTTCAGTGCATCATTTAATCAACACAGCAAATTAGAGTAGTATTCTGCATTAATTGTTTGGCCCTTCTGAAGATAGTCAGTCATCAAAATGCCCGCCTTATCTCAAAAACTGTGGCCATGACCTTTCCTGCTGACCTTTGAGTTCTGAATTTCTTCAGTCTTGGAAAACCTGAATCCTTGCAGTGGTTGTTTGGTCTCCGGATCACAGTGATGTAGCCATGTTTCACTAACAGTGACAGGTCATTCCAAAATATTATCACTAGATCACTTAATACACTACAAAATCAACTTGGAGTTGCCCACTTGATTTTGTTTCTGGTCAGCATTCAAACATTTCAGCACCTACTTAGCTAACAAATTCTGTATAGCCACCTGATCATAAATTATAAACCCAAGGCATTCCCAGGTTATCTCTAGTGTCTCAGGAATTGTTTTAGCTGAGATTCACCAATCTGCCAAAATTAGGTCATGTACACGCAATTTCAGGAGCTGACACTGTTCAAGATGGCTGCATCTTCAGCCCCAAAATCTCCATGCTGAAACTTGGCACTCCATTTCTTCACAGTTGAGTATGATCATTCAGTGCTTGCATTATACAGTCATGGATTTCCTTTGGAATTTTCTTCTTCAGAAACAGGCACTTCATGATAGAGTTCAGCACCTGAAAAGGCCATACATTTTCTTGACATAGTTCTATCAGTGATGGGGGGGGGGGGGTTGGGTGTTAGGAAGTCTCTCACTTAGGGGAATTATAATTAGCTCAAATATGCAGAGGGGAAGGTCCTAACAAAGCCTTTGCGCCAGAATCGCGGTCTCATTATTGTCTACCAGAGGTCCGCTGACAAACCCCAAGAGAAATGACACTAGACAAGTGAGTCCAATGAAAATACACAGTTTATTGGGGCATAGATATCACACACAACAAAAGGGGACATACCAACACACACACATGTTCAATGCTAGCAAAAAGGGAGGGGTAAGAGTGGGAGTTAGGTTGGAGAGAAAGAGACACCGCTGGAATATTACCTTCACAGCCGGATGAATGTAGGAGATGGGGGTGGACATGTCTGCCGAGATGAGGGGAGATTGGCCGCAGGAGCTATAGACAGAGGTTAAACTTGCGTGGACCATCTTGTCCTCTGATAATAGCATCAACTAGAGATTCAAGCTTGGGATCTTATATAGGGCTGAACATATCCTGAGGCTAGGTATCAGGGCTAGGACAAAGGTGCTGATTGCTTGGGCTTTTTTAAACCAAGAGCAAATAATCTGTGTACAATGCGCTTAGGTTTGGACACAATTCAAAGGGGCATCCGGCTCCCAAACTTCCCCTATAGAGTTGTTTACTGGGGACTCTGTCCCTCCAAGCGGGCTTGACTACGTGACCTCTTCGCTCAGGACTTATGGCGGGTCCTTGGATTGGTCAGTCAGGGGTCATATCACTTTCCACATTCCCCCCCCCCCCATTTTTATTTAAAGCATATATCATAACAGGGAGATCAGAAATTAGAGCAATGATTCTGAAAATTGGCTTCCTACCCTGTCTTAAATTTCCCCCCAGAAAATAAGACAGAAGCAGAGGAACCCAATGCCAACATGGGAGGGTTCTCTATGGTCTCACTTCACTCCTGTTGATCTGGATGGGACCCCATCACTGGGTTTTCTTGGCAAAATTTGTTCCGAGAGAGTTTAACTTTTACATGAGCAAAAACAATAGTTCTGAATCATAAATGATCCTTCCCTTGTTTTTGCTGATGCATGAAGTTCAGTTGCTGATATTTTATTGTCTTTTTAAAAAGCATTCCTTATGCATATGAGAGAAGGGGAAATACCCACTTTAAAAATGTGCCTGATACCTGTAGTTTTTGTTGAGTAATTAAGAAATGTAAAAATAAAATCTGTAATGTAATGTAAAAAAATAAAATGCCTGGCCATCTATTAAGAAGTATTTGTTAATTTTTATATTTTGTTTTCTTTTGTAGTCCCAGGAGTTAGCCAGGCCTAAATAACTGTACCCCAAAAGTTACCAGATCTCTTCTGGTCTTGGGAGCAAAGCAGAGTCAGCCCTGGTTAATACTTGGATGGGAGTCTGCCAAGGAATACCAGATACTGCAGGCTATATTTCAGTGAAAGGAACTGGCAAAACCTTTCTGAATATTCCTTAGCTAAGAAAACCCTGTGAAATCCAGTAGGTCTCTATGAAGGTGCACACACAGAACAGTCTACCACACTTTGGAAATACCACAAATTCCAAATCCACAAGCAACTGTAGATCTACTATTGTTTGTACAGGCCAGATTGTTCTGTTTAAAGCACCTATTTATATTTCTGACAGCATTCAGGAGTCCATCTCTTTCTTATAGAAAGCCTCCAGCAACAAGTCCTGAAAATTATATAAAATTTGGTCATCATTGAGCTAAAATCATCTAGCTAGCTAGCAGCAATTTTGCATTCAGACCTCCATCTGCTCAGAGGTTTGGGATCGGGGAAACTGAATCATAAGCAATATATCATGCGCTCTTTTTTTCCCTTCTCCTAAAAAAAACCCCTTCAAAAGCACAAGTTAGTCCTCGAACAACCAAAGTAATTTCTTTTGGCACAAAATACCTTTCTGGAAAGATTTAACTAACTCTTGTAATGTTACGGGGGGCATTCAACCCAACATTAGCAGATTGCTTTACAGATACTTTAACCCTCAACATGTCACAGAGAAAGATAAGGCCAGTCTTCTGTGTAGCTCTAACCCCCGTGTTTTACTTCAGGGATCACATATCATACCTCAACCCCATTACAAATGGCTGAAACCTTTCCCCAACTGCTGTTCATACAAAGTTCAATGTCTTGTCCTGCATTAAAAACAATAAAGAGTTGAGTAGCACTGAAGACAACTGGAGCTTCCAAATAAATATTTTAAAAAAAATCTGCAAATATACTATTTCATTTATGGACTTTAGCTTTTTATGAGATAAGTATTCACAAAGACCTCTAGGAGCAGGAAAATAACTCCAGTTGCAGGAAAATAACTGCATCCATCCCCCTTGACACCCTGCTCTTCAGAACGTTCATGGGAATCTGTGTTGTGCTGTTTACAAGATGGATGGGGGTGCATTGGTTATTACCTAGTTGGAACAGAATTCTGATCTCTGTAATATCCAAGAAAGTGAGTTGCGATGACATAGACCCATCACCAAGAGGATGCCAGCTATGGTTCTTTTGGAGACAATGATATATTGGCCTGGCACACCTGTCATAACTCAACGCATGTCCATTATAACCATTTAAAAACCCTTTTATTTATTTTTAAATATATGTTTTAATTACTGAGAAAACTACAATGGTTTAAAATATTGACATATTTCAAAAATATTACCTAGATTAAAGAATTTCATAATAGTGTAGCACTATAGTGTAATGTTTAAAAGACTGAGTGTTTTCCCTCTAGTTAAAGATTCCTATTCCACATACAAACATTAAACATATTTTTTACAATTCAGTGGATAGTCATCCTTAAATACACAAATAATAGGAGCTAAGTAAATGATTTGATTTTTTTTTTCACATAGAAACTGGACTGGTGTGAATGAAATGCAGCAGGATAAACATACAAAAAAGGACAGTATCCACAAGTCAACTGAAATTTATCTTACCATTTAAGGCAGAATACCTTATAAAAATATTCAAATCCATGGGTGTTCACATCACCATATTTTAAAAGTTAACCAAAATCCACAGAAAAGCAAATTAAGGAAAAATAATTATAAAATTTGATTACTAAAAGGAACCAGAAAAAAGGGGGCTACCCCTATTTTATTCCTTTGTTAAAATCATTAGCAAGAATTCAGTTTGACTCAAACTGAAAGGTGTGCCCATAGTGAGCCTGGACGCCTTGTTGAAACAGTTTTCTGTTTCTCTGAAATCTATTCTCCACAACTTAAATTCCGTTTATCAGTTTCACTAATGTTGCAGCCCTCAATAGTACATACGAAACAGATGTTATGTAGACAAACAAATGGGTCCTTGAACAGATCAAGTCTGAAATCTCCCTGGAAGACAAGATGATCAAACTGAAGCTGCCGTACTTTGGCCACATCATAGGAGGGCATGGATCACTAGAAAAGACAATAATGCTAGGAAAGATAGAGGATAGAAGAAGAGGGAGACCACAGTCTAGATGGATGGACTTCATCAGAGAGGTCATGATTATGAGTTTACAGGACCTAAGCAGAACAGTGGAGGATAGGAGGACTTGGTGATGTCTCATGCACAGGGTCACCATGAGTTGCTACCGAAGTGAACTGCTTCTCAATAGAACAGCGTGATCCATTGTTTCCTCTCAGTTTGTTATACAGGCATATTTCCATTTTAAAAAGCCTCGAGGTGAAACTCCTTTTTACAATGTCTTTTTAGGCCTGGCTGAGCCTTCTTGTCCTCCGCATCCTCTGACTAACCCTCTTGGTGGGGAGTCCGGATGTTGCAGTTGAAGATTTTTCAACGTCTGGAATCCATTTATGGATTTTTTGAGCAATAAGAAATCTAACAGTGTAATAATCTGTAATTCTGTAGCTGTAGTTATTAGTCGAGATCCAGTGTGGCATAGTGGTTTGAGTGCAGAAATAATCCAATTTGACACTGCTTTCATTGCCGTAACTCAATGCTAGGGAATTCTGGGAATTGCCAAGCAAACCCCATGAAAGGTCACTTTAGGGTTGCCATAAGTCAAAAATGACTTGAAGGCATACAAGAACAACAGCTCTTACTGGTAATTTTAATAGGATTAGTTAATTGGATGTGTAATGGTAAAATAATTTTTCCCCTTTTTTATTTTTCTCCTCATTACAGTCAAGATGGGGAGGATGAAAGCCCTACTGTATATTAATTTTATGTGGGATTTTTTTCCTCCCCCCCCCTTTTTTTTTCTCTCTTTTTCATCTTTCTGTTTCATTATCTTTGATTGTATATTTCTTTGATTGTAAATTAGATTGTTCATGCTAAAAATTAAAAAAAATATTTTTAAAATAATCAGCAGTATTTTTGAACATGTATTTCATATTTCACTATCAGACAGCAATAGTGATTGCTATGTATGAGTGTGACATTGATGAAATAATCTCATATGTGTGCATGTCTCCTGCTTCCGCTTCAGCGATCCCCAAACTGACCCCTTTAAGGGATTTTGGACTTCAGCTCCCAGAATCCCAGACTATTAGACAACATGGTTGAGGCTTCTGGGATCTGAAGTCCAAAATCTCGTAAAGGGGACAGTTAGGGGATCACTTCAGCATTCCTTCTAAACCACAGCACTTCAAAAAACAGCTACTGATGCGAAGGCAAGGACAGAGCACATTTGGTCTTGTCGTGTGAAAACTATTTGCACATTTGCGCACAAGTGCAGATTGATGCCAGATTCTGCATAGGATAACATTGTTTTAAGTGTGAAAACCATTTGTACAATTGTGAATTAATAACGGGTTCTGACCATTTTAAACTTCCAATTTTTCCCTGTGTGATAAACCCCTATTGTACTGAGCCTCCTTGGAAGGACAAGACTCCATGTACTCTTCTACTGAGTTAGCTGCGTGTAAACTACATTTGCACTTTGAACTCAGTGTATAGGAACTGAAGTAAGCTGAGGACAAGGGGGAGAGTGGGAGGATAGAAAAACTGGGAGATTTTAAAAGAAACTGAAAAAGTGGGAAGACAGATTATTGATCGGTGCTGTCCATACCTAATTGGGACATTGGAGGGCATTAGTTATGGCAAAATGTATCAAAGGTTTACCACAGGATCCCAAGTCTCTAACTGGGAGGAACTTAATGTTTAAAATTGTAGGGACAATGTTAAAGGGAAAGTGAAAAAGACTAGAGGCTGGAGGTTATATAAGGATGAAAACCAGCAAGGATGCTATCAGCTGCTTTTGACAGTTAATAAACTATAAATATTTTGTAGCAGTCAATGTGAGAAAAAAAGCCTGTAGTCAAACTTGGATCCTTAAAATGCATAATGTACCTTTTAAAATGTGAGATTACATTTCAGTTTCAAATTTTCATTTCAGGTCACTTACTGAACCACTACGAGATAAAACGCAAGCATCCTCATTGGTTGGTAAGTGGAAGGAAAACTACACATTTTACTTTCCAAATAGACAAATGGTGGTGATGAAAGGACCGAATGAACAGTCCGGATGAAAGTGTTCCAACCCAGGATATTCAACATATGAGCAATCTTCCAGACATCACCTCTGGCTGCAGCAATGTAGAGGAAACCATCACAACCTTTTTAGTACCAGAAAACTGCTGAATGATAGACAAGTGGTTTTTCTCAAAATGCTCCTTCGCAGAGATGTGGTTTTCTCGGTTTGAATATGCTTTTCTTGCTGTTGCTTCTTAGTAGGAAGGTAGCAGTAATGCAGACAGAAATATCTGTTTCCACTAAAGTGGAAGGATAGGTTAAGTCATTCCATTCTCGTCTCTCTCTTTCTCTCCCTCCTTCCCCCAAGCTTGGAGTTACCCCTTCCACTGCAGGAAGGAAGGTTCCTAATAGCATCTTCTTGAAACACCTCTCTACAGATGGACACGTTTAGCTTCATACATAGACCCACCAGAATGGTTATGCTTGATCTTACAGTTGGACAGCCAACAGATGACCGAAAGCCATGTGCTTACCCATTGCAGAATGTTGAAGGAGCTCTCCATGGACCCAAAGTGTATGTTGATAGAACCAATCAGCTGTACTCAAAATTGTAATTCTTTGTGGTATAATTACTCTATTGCATTAGCATCTATTTTTTTTTTATTTAGTGCTTTAAGTTTGCATCTAAATTGTGCAAAACTACTGAGCAGCAAAAGCAGAAGGGTCCTAAAATCAAGTCCTGCACCAGCACATCATTGGACTCATGGACATTTTGGGATAGTGCCTATGTTTCAAATTTAATTTATTGTTACCACACAGGATAGCCCTCCTTCATTTCCAGTCGACCTTTGATATCAGCTTGATATTAAAAGGGATGTTTGGTCATGTAGCCACCAGAAGTGCCCTGAAGTGAGAACAATAGCCAAATATGGATATCCAGCAGTCTTGGCTTGGGAGCACTAGCACATAAAGGCAGGTTAGGTCTTGTTATGAAATATGCTTTTATTAAAATTTTGGGAACATGTGATCTGTGCCATGACCCCTAGCTGATCTCCTAGAGGGCTCACAAAGGGAGAGAAACCATTGGACAAGACAGTAAATAGCCTTGGAAAGACCAGCAGGACTCCTAGAGATTAGATTAGTGGAAGTTCTCTTTAGGAAGTTTGGGAGTCGCCAAACACACATTTCCACATCTCCACATCTCCCACGTAAGACAATAGTCTTGGCATCATATCTGATGAGCCAGTGAATAACTTAACGACTCAGCCATTAAGTCGGCTGCCCCTCCAAATTGTGTCCAAGCCTAACACAGATTATTTGCTCTTGGCTTAACAAAGCCCAGACAATCAACACCTTTGTCCAAGCCTTGCCACATAGCCCCTGGATATGTTTAGCTCTATAAAAGACCCTGAGTTTGAACCCCCTGTTGATGCTATCCTCAGAGCGCAGGCTGGTCCATGCCAGTTTGACCTCTGCTCATAGCTCCCACAACCAGTTTCCCCTCATCCCGGCAGTCGTGTCCATCATCCTCATCCACATCTATCAGGTTACCCAGAGAAGACTTCTAAGGTAGTATTCCAGCGGTGTCTTTCTCTCTCTCAAACCTAACTCCCAATCTTACCCCTCCCTTTTTGCTAGCATCAAACGTGAGTGTGTGTGTGTGCCCCCTTTTGCTGTGTGTGGTATTTATGCCCTACTTGAATCTCAAGTCTTTGTAAGATACTTTCAAGTAAAACCTCAAGTTGAGTCTCATGTCTTGGAGCCAGCTTTAACAGAAAAAAGCAAGTGGTAGTGGAGTGTGAGGGATCTGAGTTTCAATAACTAGAAAATCAAGAAGACATAGGTAAAAAGAAATTAAAATTATACCCAGAACCTGTATATTCAACATGTGGTCTGCCACACATCAAATTAATGGGTTCTGGTTTAAATTTAAAAGAGTTGAAAGGGCAGATGAATTTTATACCTGTGCTGTATGAGGTGTGTTGGTGTTGAATGCACAAATACTCAAAGGGATAGGTTTATTTTCTGAGAGCTATGGTTGCTGAGGGTAGTAATATGTTGATGCAGAAAGCTGTTTGTATCTTGTTAGCCAACTCTGCCATGGGGAGCAAAGTCTAAGGACATTATCAGAAAGGAGAAATTTCTCTTTATCGCGAATGGAGTCAATTTGAATTCACGTGAATTCGCTAGTTTAGCAAATTTACGTGAATTCCTATTGCATTCAGAATGCGTTCAGAATGATTTCCCATTACCCAAAAATGATCCCCCATTGCCCGAAATTGCGTGAGATGCTTTAATTCGCAATAAGGTAAAACTCATGATTGCGTTCGGAATGACTTCCCTTTTGCCCGAAATTGCATGAGATATTTTAATTCACAATAACGTGAAACCCCATGATTGCATTCGGACTGCCATTGGATTATACTTCCAATTTCCGACGTCTGATAAGGTCTTATGGCATCATTCACTTCGAGAGCAGTAGGTAACACTCAGCCCTGAAAGTATAGTGTTTGTTTCTCAGAGGGGGACAGCAAATGCATTAAGCAATGGGCCTGAGGTGGGGCTTGAGTTCTGTTAGCTGCTTTTAAATGATCCTTCAGCCTCAAGCCCATTGCCTAATGCATTTACTGTTCTCCAAGAAATGTCCCCTTTGCTTTGGGGTGATCTTGCCTACTGTTCCTAGGAAAAGATCCTCCAATGTGTAGCAGGAACAGGCTTCTGGGTAGACCTCAAACCCTGTCTCAAGTTCACCGCCTAATGTATTTTCTGTTCCCCTACAAGAAATGTGCCCTGTGCTCTCAGACTGAGGCAGGGGTTTTGGTCTATAAAGCAGCTTGTCCCACTGCACATTGGAGGAGCCTTCTAAAGCATTTGAAAAACTTTAGAAGGTTCCTTCCATTTCAAGCCTGTTGCCTAATGCATGTGATGTTCCCTTCTGAGAAATGTTATGACTGTGTTATGTACTGAACCAAGGCCAGCAAGTTGGCCATGAAAATATACAAGTCAAAAAGTGGAGTCAGTGCGTAACTTATTGTGGTGTCAAGTCCAGACTGAGTCATTGAAGCAACTTGACTGCAAGGCTGCATCCAGACTGCAGAAAAAAATCGACTTTGGCACCACTTTAACTGCCATGGCTCAGTGCTATGGAATCCTAGTAACTGTAGTTTTGTGACACATTTAGAGGTCTCTGGTGCCACAACAAACTACAAATCCCAAGACTCCATAGCATTGAGTTAAAGTGGTGTCAAACTGGATTATTTCTGCAGTGTGGATGCAGCCCAAGTCAATCATCTCGAGTCTACATCACTGGTGTGTGTGGACTTAAATTGTGATAATATTTGCAATATTCAATTATCATTATCACTTGACCAACGAAACCCAGAAAATGGTACACAGGCACTTGCACAACTATTTTTAGCATATTGTCCTAGAAGAGTTTGAATCAAAAATAGCAAAGAGGGACAACAATAACTCCTGCTGCCTCTGAGTCTACTGACCACTCTATTAATTCTGTTGATATATAAGGTTACATGATCCTGTGTTTTGAGCTTTCAAGGCCAAACCTTGAGACCTACTGGTAGGGGCAACTCCTTCTGAAGTCAAAGAATTGCCTGGGTGGTATTACCAAATAAGGGACAGCTCCTTGTGATGTCATTGAGAAGAATACATTGTTAACCATAGCTGCAGAAAATACAAATGAAAAACTCCAAGTCTTAAAAAAAAACAAAAAAAAAACAAGGACAAGCACACATACATTACAAGGCAGGGTTCTTGCTTTGAGACGTATAGCTTAATATGTAGTTTTCTGTAATCTAACGTACAGATGATGATATTTGGGAACATCCTGAAAGCATCCACAGAAGAAACAAGTGATGTATCTCAAGATCTCAAGATGCTCAAAAGATGGTTGTTTTATTAATAGAAAAACCCAATGTGTTTTCATTAATCCAACAAATGGTTTGAGAATTCCTCGTTCAGACATTTCTCAAGTTTGATTCTAAATAGCTCCCTATAGAAGGCCTCAAGACCATTCCTAGCCTAAATGTAATCAAAATGAGTAATCTGGTTGTGTGATCTAACTGACAGGAAGATGGTGCTGTTCCAGTTCTGGGAATTAAAAAAGGAGGAGGAGGAGGTTCAGAATGACCTGTAATATCAAATATTTTAAAGGCATGCCAGCCAGATGATGGCAAAACGTCAGAAAGGAACTCTTCTAGAACATGGCCACATAGCCCGAAATCTCCACAAAAAACTATGGATACCAGCAATGAAAGCCTTCAACTCCACATAGTGTGATTTATTTTTATCTTATTTAAAGTGTATATACCCAGACTTTTTGTCTCATAACAAGGCACACAAGAGGGGTGAAAGTTTTTGTAAAATCCAACACAGAACAATACACAATAAAAATGCATCAAGGGCAATATATACTAGCATTCAATCAATTTAAAAGGTCTTCAGAATCAACTCAGTTGTAATGCCAAAGGCCTCTGAATAAAAGCATCTCTATAAATAAAAAAATAGCACCTTGAATGATTATCATAATCCAACTATTTGTTTACATATTGCATACTGGTCACATCTGAACTATTTATTTACATATTTATAAAATACATAGGTCCTGTGTGTATTTATTAAAAAATAAATAAATCTGAATACTACAAGCTGCTGGCAATCCCTTCTTGTCCCTTTCTATTCAACTGTAGAAGAATGAAAGAAAACAAAAAGTCCCACGTGTTATGTGATGGTCCAAAACTTAGATACTATTTAATTTTGTAAGAAATTATGTTTTTAAGGTAGTTTTTAGTGTTTTTTCAATACCATAATTATAGTAAATATGTTTTTGTTTACATTTAATAGACCTTAATTGGTAATATGGCTTAATGCCCTGATGGCGAACCTATGACACGCGTGTCAGCACTGATACGCATAGCCATTACTGGTGACATGCGGCTGCTGAGGCGGCCACATGCCGAGAAGGATGTTTCATCCTCGGCTCCTGCACAGCCAAGTGCAGGAGCCGAGGATGAATACGACTCTAGTCACAAATGTTTCATCCTCGGCTACTACACTTGGCCACTTTGCATTCCGCTGCTCCCTGCTCTGCTGGCGGAAGTGAGGGCAAAGATCTTGGCTTAACCGGAAGTCCCAGAACTAGACGCTCTGTGACAGACTTCTGTTGTTTTGGCCTACAGACCTCCAGCATAGAGTGTCTAATAGGGGAGGATGAAACATTTGCGACTTGTTTCATCCTCAGAAGCAGCCATTGTGACCAACCACAGAAGCTAAGAAACCATACACATGGCAAAAAAGGATTGAAAGGTAAAGCAAAGAAAATGGTGACTGTCAGCTTGTAGAGACCAGTGTTATACACTGGCCTTAGGACAGAGTGGGGGTGTGGCATCTACATGACGCATGCCCAGATGCTGCCCTGGTGCCACCATCATGCCATGAGCCCAACTGCATGGCAGGTGGCATCACAGCACTCCTTTGGCACTGCGTCTAGATGATTCAGCACCAAAAGGAGTGCCAGAAGGTGCTGCCACAGAGGCAGAGGCACCCTTTCCATGGGGCCAAAGGAGCCACTTTTTGCTGCTCCTTTTTGCACCACAGAAATGCCAGACTACATGCCATGGAAATTGCACCGCAGAAATGCCAACTACATGCCGCGGCCTCAATCCAGTGCTGAAAGGCACCCCTTAGGGGTGATCTGTTCAGCTCCTCTACTACATGCCATGGCCCGAATCTGGCATTGGGGAGCTGCAAAAAGGGGCTGCAAAAAGTGACTCCTTATTAGGCTGTAGAAAGGGTGCCTTTGCCACTGTCACGGTACCTTCTAGTACTCCTTTTGGCACTGCATCATCTGGATGCAGTGCCAAAAGAGTGCCTTGATGCCACTCACCGTGTGGTTGGACGCACTGCATGATGGCGGCATCAAGGCAGCATTGGGGCGTGCGTCGTGTGGACTCCGTGCCCCCACTTTGGTTGGTCTGTACAGCCTCTATATTAGCAGTTATTATAGCTTTTAACTTTAATGTGATAACTTTGCCCAGGTTTAACCCAGGAAAGCTGACATACATGCACAGATATCTTATTCCAATTCCTCATGGAATAACGTTACTGGAATAACACTGCCGGAATCTCTTTCTCTGATAAGAGCTTAATATGTCCTGGGGGAACCTAAAAGATACAATGACCCCCTCTACACTCTTGGTGCCCTCTGAGGGGGAAGTGCCAAAGAGCTGGCACTGCCACTGTTTTCCTGCCCAGGCATTCAAAATGATTCTCCTGGGACCAACTAACCTCTTGCCTTTTGCCATTCTGCTCAGAGAAGGGATGGTTCCTTATTTTATTTTTTTGGATAAGTTTTAAGGGATAGAACTTATAGTACATTGACCCATTGATAAGTCAACCTAGGGTTTTTGAGTTAATTTTTTTGACTAAAATTTCTAGACTTATACATGAGAACATACAGTCATTAAGGTACCTGTTATTTCCAAGCACTACTTTTCACTTATATTGTAAGTAATATGGCTTTGCGTGGTCTAACCCAAAAAAATATTTGTATCGCTTGGATGTGGTCTCCTGAAATTTCCTCCAGAAGAATAAGCTGGCATGATTACATGCTATATCCCATTCCCTATGGTGCCACAGGACTGGGGAATGGTTGTTTACATGGCCAACTGGTGTCTAGTGATAGTCAAAACTTTTATTGAATTTGTTAGCTTGATGGAATTTTCCCAGCCCATGTGCTTTACAATAGTGACTTGGCAACCTTCACAAACTATGGCTGCATCTATACTAACAGGGAAATATAGCTTACCTTTGGGTTACTCTAATCCATGGTGACCACAGCAAATTTGGGAGAACTGTCCATGCACAGTTCTCTCTTTCAAACTCACCCTGGTCCAGTAAACCACAGCATGTGGCTGTGGACACTCCATTTTTCCCTTCCTCATACAAAGGTATGTATTTCTGCATAATTCCCCACCCTCTGGCCCCATGCCAACATCATACCTAGATATTTTTTTTACTTAGAACTGGGATAAATCCCCATTTGTTCCCTTCTGGATTCCCTGAGGTGATGAAATGTCTTGGATTTGGCCCCAATTATTGTCTATATCTTTAGGCAGCATGCTGTGGAAACTAGATGAGACTGTGAGATGTTTGGATAATAGAATCCTGGTCATACAGGAATCACAGAATCTCAAGATGCCAACAGAGATACACATATATACTTGGATATGATGATATAGAAAACACTGACATGTGCCATGGGTTTAGTTAAATAACACATACAAATAAAACGCATATAGTAAATAAGTCAACATAACACACTCATTATTATAAATTAGCCTGTATATAAATTAGTTTAACAATATTTTAAAAGTTTTTTTCCATTTAATCACATTACTGAGTATGGGTTAGGCCAATAGTGCCATTGCTTTGAAGGCTTGTAGATCCTGAAGAGTGAGAAAGCAAGCCTGAATTTTTGCTATTCTTTGCATTTCTTCTTCTCTTGCTATTTTGCATTCTCTTTCCCTCTCCCTTTTTATTTTAGCTATTGCCTAGGCCATGTGTCTTTTGGTCTGTGCGAAATGTAAGTTGGCAACAGAAAACAAAGCTTGTATAATGGAGACAACAAATCTCTGAAAGCAATGTCCTGGAGGCCAGGCAGGGAATGTGGGACAAATGTGAAAGTAGGATAAAACTACATTCTGCTGCAGAATGATATTAAAAAGGGAAGATGTTGGATACCATCCAAAGAAATATTGTGCTAGTTCCATGCAATAGTTCCCACCCCCAGTTTCCGTACCGCAGAGTGAAATGCTTTTGAGTGGACTATGAATTTCAAAAACAATTCATAATGTGATGCCATTCAAAACTTCCACAGGACTAGCACAAGCCTTTCACAAGGTGCCTTGAAACAGAACTTAAGATAGTGCATGTTTTTGGTGCTGCTGCTCTCAGAATGTCCCATCCAGCATCATCAGTAGATTCTAGGACCTGTAGCCCAAAAAATAATATTTCCAAGCTCTGTCCTAGACATAGCATTTTGAAAAGAGACCATGTTTCTTTAAAAACAACAACAACAACAACAACAACAAGAGGAGCTAAGGGCTCCCACCTTTGAGTCACTAGAAAGAGCCAGACTTTTTCATAATGTCTTGGAGATGGACTGTAGTCAGCTGAATAGAGTGACTATGGCTGCATTTCCACTCATGTTTGTCCCGCATCCTACTTGATTTTAATGCGAATCAATTTTTGACGTTTCCACTTAAGCGCGGATTCATATGTCTTGTCATGTTACTCGTTTCCATTAAGATTCCAAATCAATTTGAATCAATGTGCGATATATAGGCTGAATCCGCATCCATACAGCGTGATTGTGCGCAAATCAATGGAAATGAAATGCATGGTACTCTGCATGGGTGGGCAGATGTAAAAGGGGCTGGCCAGGGGGTGTTTCTCAGTGCACCACTACATGTGCATGCAAATACACATGCAATCTGCATGTACATCTTCAGTTCTGCAACCTTGAATTGCACAAGAACATTATGAGATGGACAAAAAATGTCCAGTTATTTCTATAGGGGGAAACCAGCGCCAGGAACAACCACCTCCACTGCCTGTGGAGAGGAATTTAAGGGGAGGGACGCCGGTGGGAGCAGCTCCCTGCATAGAGCCGGCCTGCCGGTTTTGCCCCCTGAACCCCAGCACCAGTGCCAGGAACAACTGCCTCCACTGCCTGTAGAGAGGACTTTAAGGGGAGGGATGCCAGTGGGAGCCTGAACCCTGGTAAAGTTACCAGTTTAGAGACTTCAATGGACATTTTGCACAGCTCGATGCGGTATAGGCTGATGTGGTTTAAGACAAATGGAAACGCTCAGCAGTAAGTTTGATATGAGGTATTTCTTAAGTACCTCTAAATAGAAATGGAGTAAAATTTAATTTTCATGCGATTCAATCACTGAGTTATATCGCATGAGATACAACCCGCAACAATCCACAACAAAACGACAAGTGGAAATGAGCCCTAAAGCTGGCTGGCCAGCAGCAGAAGCACCCAGGGCAATCACAGCTTCAGTCTCCAGGGAGTTTATCACACAGGATGGATCCCAAACAAAAATTGAATTTAAACTAGAAAAAACCTGCAAAAGTGGGCAGATTTTCAGACAACATTTGTGTGAAGATGAAATAACGTGACATTACCTGAACAGAAAGTTGCCAAAACCCGCTTCTTTTTACTTTTGGGAACTTCTGAAAGTAAAAAGAAGTGAGTTTGGGTGACTTTACAAACATGTCTGAAAAACAACCCACTTTCACGCGTGTGTTTTTTCAGACTTTTAAATCCTGTTTCTGCAAAGGATTTCAGCAATCTGCCTCCATATGATAAACTCCCAGCTCTGAAAAGACACACAGATCTGGAGCAGGGGGGAGCATTTATTTACAGGCACATTTCTGCTGTTCTTGTAGGAACACTTTATGCTAAATAATTTTCTCTGGGAACTGCTACCCGTGTGAAAACTGCTACAGCTATACAGTCAGCCTTCTATATCCATGGATTCAACCATCCATGGCTTGAAAATAATCAAAATAAAATAAAATAAAATCCAAAAAGCAAATCTTGATTTTGGCATTTTATATCAGGGACACCATTTTACTATGACACTGTATTTAATGAGACTTGAACATCCACACAATTTGTTATCCATCGGGGATTCCTGGAACCAAAACTCAGCAGATACCAAGGGCCCACTGTATCTGATATTCGTTGCTAAATACAACAGATTTAAAAATGTTTAAAAGTGTAGGTCTTCAAAAGTCGAGCAGTCTGAGATTTAGTTTGTCAAATCAGTTTAGTTTGTCAAATTTTCTAAACCTGAAAAATATCCAAATCTTCCCTCCATTTCCTCTGTGTGCATATGTGTCTATGTATTAGACTGTACCACTTTAGCAGGATTGGATGTTTTGTTGTTGTTGTTGTTTTACTTGTAAAGTGCCATGGACAATGATGGTGCAATATAAATAGAAGATGATGATAATAATTTCAGTCAAGACAATAATCCACAGGATCCTCCAAATGGCTATAGGTGTGACTTCTCGGAGGAATCTTTCAAGCATGTCTGAAAGTCTTTCGCTGCTGCTCTTGAACACCTTCTCCACTCTTCCCATAACAACAGAACAGTTACTGATTTCAGTCTTTTCTGAACTAAGATGTCTCACCGATCTGGAAGAGGCCAAAAAAGCTACCAAGTGATGTCAGGGATCCGTTTTGTTTGGACTTTGCACTTATTGTTACATAGAGTGCATCATTCTTTCCCAGTCGATAAAGTGTAGATTTGAAGCAAGGAAATGTTTTCTTTGAATGGTGAAACGGATGTAAGGGAAGGTTCAACAGTTCACGGGGAGAAACAGATTTTCTGGCTATCTTATGATGGATGGTGAGGTTGGCATTCATCTCCTCTGTACCACCAAAATGATGGGTAAGATTAATGTGGACATACACACAATAAAGGCCCTCTGCCTTTACAGTTAGCATCTGAGAGCTGGAGTTATATTCAAATGCTGAGCCAAGGAATGCTCCTTTAACTTGTTGTGTAAACCAAGCCAGTTTCCTCGATGCTATGGATGCTACAACAAACAGAAGAAAGAATAAAGAAAGAACATCAATTGCTGCTAAACAAAACAGCAGTAAATGATTTTGCAGCTCAGGCACAACTTCCCTCTTAGTACCAAAGTAGGAACATGTATTGTACCATCGTTTGCACCCCTGCATTCCTACAGTGTCACAAAAGGCTTTGACTTGTACACAGACGTTGCAATAAAGTTACACTGTTAGCAACAGGGAAGAATATTCAAACATATGCTGAAAATGGTTAAAAAACAAACAAACCAAAAATCCATATATGTTGAGTGTTGGGAAAGCTTGATGAGAAAAATCCTGGACTGACAAGAATCGAGATATAATTTTAGACCTGTTTTATATGTTTTATATGTTTTTATTACCCATTCAACTATTTTACCTTAACTATGGGGAAAATAGTTGAACTGGTTATACAAATTCCCAAGGAAACCCCATTATAGGTTCGCCTTAGGATCACCATAAGTCCGAAATTACTTGAAGGCACACAACACACATATATTTGAATGTGATATTGGTTTGTTTTTATCGTTCCATGAAAAAGCCTGATTGGCTAATGTAGAACAAATTTGATGATAGCAAGAATCTTCATACATAGATCAGGACTGATCCTGAACAAAATTCACATGTGGTTGATTATTATTATTATTATTAGTGCTGAAAAGAGCATTTTCCATGCTGGAAAACATGCAAATTTTTTACAGAGTTAAGTCCTCGGGCGTGAACAGTCTTTATCACAGCAGAAAGAAGATTGTTAAAATTACCCATTGTTACCTCCAAAAATGAAGTGAATCAAGGATTATTTCCTTAGAGCAACAAATCTGAATAGTGCTTCCTTGCCGCAATATGTCTACATGCTCAATGGTCACTTCTTTCTGACTTTAGCCATTTCAACACATTAGTTTTATATTATGGATAAAAATTTTATATTTATAGATGTGTGTTTTTATTTTTATTTTTTAAAAAAAACTTTTATTGAAGGTAACATAATTTAACAAAGTTCAACAGAACAAAATAACATTCAGAAGATGACAACATTACTTAACAAAATGTTTAATAACACGCGTATACACACACTTGTTTTTCCAGCCCTCAAATTAAGATGTCATTCCATAGACTGACATTAGAACTGCATGGATCAAGATTACCCCTGTTTCTATTAATATGGTGACATAAATGCCAAACATTATATTCCTGTGGCTTAAAATTTAATTGGTGGTCAGTTTGTTTGGATCCCGTATGCCTTTACTTTAGCTAAAAGATTCAAATCCAAGGGTTTAAAGATAGTTCAGTGGTCAGAAGACATGGAATTATCCACACATGACATCAACTCCTAGTAAATGTATTTGGGGCCATATGGCCAGCTTATATTAATGTATATTCCTAGGCTACATTTATTTTCTATTCACTATCCTCCTCCTCCTCTTCCTCTTCTTCCTCTTTCTTGCTTGCTATATTTTCCATTCCACCTTTCTTTTTTATTTATATTTTAAAAATACAGTTCGTACTCCATATCCATGGATTATTTTTATCCATAGATTCAAGCATCCACACCCTGAAAATATTCAAAAATAATAAGAATTCCAAAAAGCAAATCTTGTTTTTACCATTTTATATAAGAGATACCGTTTCACCATGCTATGGTTTTTCACAGGACTTGAGCATCCAAAGATTTTGGTATCCACTGGGAACCAAACCCCAGAAGATACCAAGGGCTAAGTGCACATTGCCAAGAAAGTCAGCTCATTGCGTCCTTTATTTTTGTGACTGGCTGTGCCAGAAGTAACTAAAGTGTAAAATCCTTATCAGGCGCAATCTGCAGACTTCTACAATATCAGGTATTCAGAGGGTCAAGATACACTGGGAAAAATGTATAAATCTAGATAGTGACTACATAGAGATACGTTAACAACTACAAATCAAAACAAACTTTCTGTCATTTTTTTTAAAAAGGTGATCATTAAAACTTTTGGATACCCCCTCGTACATCATGAAAGCACATAATTATTGAGTAAATAAGATAGGGAACATATTGAATTATAAACTTTAAATGATTTCAAATGGGAAAAAACGAAGATGAATGGTGATTTGGAGGTTTCTCATTCATAGGATTGCCATAAGCTGAAGTCAACTTGATGGCAGTTAATAAGAAAGATACAGCTACCCTGCATTTAAAGGAAAGACAATGATACTGTATCTGAGATCTCTCCCATAGAACCACAGAGTTGAAAGGGGCCCCATTGGCCATTGAGTCCAATGCGCTGCTCAGTGCAGGATCTCCAGCTCAAGCATCACCAGCAAGTAGCTGTCCAGTCTCTATTTGGAGACCTCCAAAGAACCCCTACCATTTCTCTAGGCAAGTGGTTCCATTGACAAACTGCTCTTTCAGGAATTTCTGCAACTTAGAAACATCGTGAAAGCTTCTTCTGGAAGCACCCTGGGTGTGGGAAAGGTAAACAGATGGTGGAGTTAATAACTGGTAAAGGCAAAATGAAGTAGAAGACACAAAGGCTAAGAAAAAGGAAGGAAGGAAGGAAGGAAGGAAGGAAGGAAGGAAAAAATGAAAAGGGAAAAGAAGAAAGGGTCTGATTGAGGGCATAGAGGGAATTGAAAGCTGGAGAGTTCAGAACAGGACAGCCTTTCCAAGGAGGGTAAGATCAGGAGGTAATAAAATTAACTAATATCCAAGAAAAAAAGAACATAGTTGCAATAAAGAGAAGATTGCAGTGGGTATTTTTAAAAACGTTTTCATTAGTTCACTTCTGGTAATACAAAAGGTCTTGCCAACTAATTGAAATATTATGGCTGATCATGCACAAAACCAGAGCTCTCTTGGAAATCCTGATGTCTCATCTCTCTCCCATAGGGAATTGCTGTATATTGGCCAACAGTCAGCTGGCAAAACATAGCCTCTACACATGTAAATCCCTACCCTTCAACGGCATACGTCTTTTTAGGGACTATCCTCTAGTTCTCTGTGCCTCCCAGTGCCTCCAACCATCAGGCCCTGGGGTTGGTTCCTGTTGCTCTCCTGACTGGTGGAGTGAGAAGGGAATAGGGACATGGATGAACTGGATCAGTTCTACTTAAGAGTGCGAATGAAATGGGAAGGCTCTCAGTGCTGGAATGTCCCCTCCCAACTCTTCCCATCAGAGCTGCATCAGTTGAATTGCTGTCCTGCTCTGTCCCTGCCTCATTGTAAACAACAGTCCTTAATGGGGTTTGACAGCTGGAGGGGGTGCTTTTGGACATTGTGCAAAGGAGCACAGAATAGCACCATGCTCTCCATCCAAAAACAGATATGTAAGACACAAGTATAGGATTCCAGTGTTACCAAGTGTAGCACTGCAGTTGAAGACATTTTTATTTAAGTAGGCATTTGGTGGATGAATTTTACTTGCACTGTGCTGTGTGCTGTAAATGCTTTTTATGGTTTTTACTGGTTTACACCAAGTGTTTTTAACTCATATTTTAATATTAATGATTTTTTAAAACTTTTATAATCAATGTTTTTACTCCTATCTTTTCAAATTATTATAAGCCGCCATTGTTGGAGAAAGACAGGATGTAAATCCAGCAAATAAATAAATAAATAAATAAATGTTAGCTGCCTTCCCACCCCAAATGGAAAATATATGTGCATTTTTCACTTTACAACTGCATGTGTACAGCAGCAGGACATCAAGAGAAGAAAGGATTAAGCATTGCTGTCTCTCCCTCCACTCTTTCTCCATAAACTATTTTTCCTTTCGACAAGGCATACATATACCCAGAGGGTTGGGAGGCTCCTACCTCCTTCTGCCATGTAATGTTTGATTTGGCCTACAGACAATGGAACCAATAACTCATGCGTACATTTTCTGTATGCCGTAAAAAATGGGTGGGCAACAGTTATGAGCCCAGGTTTCACTTTTCTGTGACAACACCTTCTTGGATCTCTGGTGATAGCCAAAAATACGTACAAAGGGGGAGAAATAAAAAAATATGACCACAAGTCCATTTTTGATTTTGATGCGCAGCTTTTAAAAATGTTGTCCATTCACACAACACAATTGCAGTGCTATGGTTGCACTTTACTTGTCATGGCAACATTCTGTGGGATCTGGTAGTTGCAGGAGAAGCATTTAAGATTCTCAGACAGAGAGCTTCTTTAGTTCCTCCCCAAATTACCAATCTCAGGATTCTGTAAAATGCAGCCACAACAGTCAAATGGGAACTACACAGCTATACAGTAGTTACGTTGTATGAAGGGGTCCCTACTTTAAAGGTCAATCCTGAAGGCTTCAGGCACTTCACAAACATACATCCTTTTCTGGCTAGATTCAGGGGTCAAAAGTGGTCAAGGACCATAAAACCACCCCTGGAGGGCCACAACTGTCACCAGGTCTGGAATTTGCCCATGCCCATTTTTTGGTAAAGTACCTGACATGTAGAACTTGAAAAAGTTTCTTGTTTTGTAACACAATGCCCAGATCCCCCCCCCCCCCCCCCGGCACCAGTTTTTCCCATAAGAAGAAAACCATTAACTTCTCTAGACAGTGGTCTAGGACTCCCAGGGCACAATCCACCCAAGAATTTTCACCCATGGGCCAAATTCCATGGGTAACTAAGCACTAGACCAGTTTGGTGTAGTGGTTTGATCACTGGATTATATGACTCTGGAAAGCAGGGTTCGAATCCTAGCTGAGTCACTGGGTGACCTTGGGCAAGTCACATTCTCTCAACCTCAACCATGGCCATAGCAAACCGCTTCTGAAGAAATTTGCTAAGAAAACCCCATGGCACTTCACTGCCTTAGAGTCACCATAAGTTGGAAACAACTTGAAGGAATACAACAACAATGACAACAACAACCATCACCACCACCAAATGCTCCTGGGCACCATCTTGCCCCTCGCTGCATTTACAATGGACATTTGGTATATTCCAGGATCCCCATGGATATCAAATCCATGAAAGCTCAAGTCTCATTAAATATAGTGGCACAGTAAAATGGTGTCCCATGTATAAAATGGGAAAATCAAGGTTTGCTTTTTGGAATTTATATAATTTTGGAAGATTTTCAAACCATTGATGCCTGAATCTGTGGATAAAGAATCCATGGACATAGAGGGTCAACTGTAACTTCTAGAAGTGTGTCGTTCTCCAACTGTTTCCCCAAATCTTTCAGATTTTCAGTGTTTTTAAAAAAGGGAAATTCAATGTTAAGAACAATAAAAAAGGAATGCAAAACAAAACTTCTCATATAGCAAAGCATACAAGAAACAGCAAATTACCAATCTCAGGAGCCCATAAAATGCAGCCACAGCAGTCAATGGAAAACAAAACTTCCCATATAGAAAAGCATACAAATCTGTAGTGTCACCCCACTGGGGTGCATCTCCTCTGTAGAAATAATGCAGTGTGACACCACTTTAACTGCCATGGCACTGTCCTACAAAATCCTGGGAGCTGTAGTTTTGTGAGGCACCAGCACTCTTTGGTTTGTTTGTTTTTAATTCCTTTTCATTATAAATTAATTGTATCTATCTGTTGCCTTATTTCGTATAATACAGACATAGGGGCAGTACAGACCACCCAAAAAGGGCAGTCTGGCGCCATCTTTTTTTGCTGCAGACCTTCGCCGCAGCAGCTAGACGCTGTGGCGAAGGTGAACAGTTAAAAAGGAGCGGGGAAACCCCACTCCATTTTAGTGACGCAGTTGCAGCACAATAAAGGTAAAAGGCTCCATAGGGTGCCTTTACTCCGTCGCAACTGCACAGCTCTGTCGAAAAGCTGTGCAGCTGCAATGGCATTGTTACGTACGCCGTTTAAATGGCACTATGTAACAATGACGCCCTCGTCATGTGCTAGAGTTGCGGGGCATGTGGAAGCCCCACCCCGAGGCAAGCCTAGCACATGATGAGGGTGCCTTAAAGGGCCGGTCTGTACCGGCCCATAGATAACTTTTCATATAAACAAAAAAAATTGCAGACACACATACATAAGTTACAAGCTTCAACTTCCTCTCCCCATTGACTGAACTTCTTTGTAACCCTTCTACTGATATTTCAAAAGACTCATTCTTCATTTATGTTGTTGTTACTTCTAAAACCTCCTTAAGTAACATAACCAATTATTTTAGTAATTTTTTCTCCTTCTGTTTTGCTCTCAAACATATATTTTGTTCTGTTAATTTCAAAGCTCATCATGTTTCTTTGCCTTTCCTCCCTCTTTTGTCTTTGTTTTTTAATTTCATTTTATATTTACATTACTGATACATAGAATTTATTATTTCACTCATTTCCTACTGTTCTCTTTAAGCTTGTCCATTGGTTTCTCCAATCTCTTTTAACTGATTCTCAATCTTCTTCCATCTGATAGACTGGGAGAGGCGCCAGCACTCTTGGGAAGAGAAGGCTCAAGACCTTGCAAAACTACAAATCCTAGGATTCCATTGGATGGAGCTCCAGCACTTAACGTGGTGTCAGACTCCATTATTTTGACAATGTAGATTCCATAGGGCCATGAAATGTTGGAAAGGAAAGAAAAGTACTTACAGTCCTCTTGCATGTTAAGGATGAGTTGTGCGTAATTCTGGAAAAGAAGGAGCTTGAGGTTAGTGGCCAGTCCAGAACCAGAACCAAATCAGGAGGGGATGGATATGGTATTCTATTTGTATATTCCTACATGGCAGAAGGTTGGTTCCCCAAATTCCATATCATGACGTCATGGCAGTTAAAGTGGTGTCAAACCGGACTATTTCTGTACAACAAACTACAATTGCCCGAATTCCATAACAAGGAGCCATGGCAGTAAAAGTGATGTCAAACCAGATTATTTCTGTGCAACAAATTACACTTCACTGAATTCCATAGAATGGAGCCATGGCAGTTAAAGTGGCCTCAAACCAGATTATTTCTGCAGTGCAGATGTAGCCTTCGATTCTATGACTGAATAATATTGTCACAGACTGTAGTTGTTTTGTAAGGCTTGCGTTTGTTCAATGCAAGCAGAGTTTCCATATTTTTGTTGTTGATGCTTAGGCAAAAATAATGAAGGGAGAGCTTTGGGGCACTTTGACAAAAATCAAACAATTTTGTTATAGCTTAAGTTTTGTTCATTTTTTAAGTGTATAAACTCTCTTTTATTTCATGTCACCTTTTCTTTTCCCATACTCAGGTGCCAGGGGTTGCCTTCTTATGCCAGAACTTCATAGCATTGAGAAGACCACGTGCGGGTTTCTATACATTTGTTTTCCTTCAAATTTTATTTTATTCCAATTCAGGAATAGCATAACATGTCTACATACAAAATCAGCAACAATCGTCTAACAAAATAACAAATCAATAATGATATGGATATAATACCTACTGGTGTCACCTGGTATGGTAACTCATGGTTTCACTTCCCATTGAATTCCTCCCATCCCAAACCATACAGAATATTTAGTGATATCTTTTGTACTGATGTTACCCATTAATTGTAATTTCTGTACGGTACTGAATGTAATGGTCATAGTTAGAACATAAACAACTTGTTGTTAGAGGGCCAGTATGGTGTAGTGGTTTGGGCATTGGACTAGAAGTCTAGAGACCAGAGTTCGAATCCTGGCTCAGCCATGGAAACCCACTGGGTGACCTTGTGCCAGTCATACTTTTTCAGCCTCAGAGGATGGCAATGGCAAACCCTGTCTGAAAAAAACCTACCAAGAAAACTCTATGAAGTTTATCACACAAAGGAGATTGGGAGATGATTATTATTTTACCCTGTATTTTAAAACTCTTGCTGTACCCCGCTCCGAGTATTTCATTAGAGGAACAGGTTATAATTAAACTTTATTATTTATTATTGTTATTACTGTGAATATCCCATAAAATCCTGTAATTACATGAAACATTTCACACATCGTTGCACAAAACGCACCATTAAAGTGGTCACAAAGAAGCATTAACATCTTTTTACTTTTGGGATTTCAGGGACAATGCATTTCCGATATTGCTGTATTTGTGCAATTGCCTGTGATAATCATTCCCCCAATCAGTCAACATTTTTGCTGTATTTGCAGGATGCTTTAAATGCACTTTAATCTCTCTTTGGAGTTTATCATACGATGGAATTTGAGGGTATAATGCGATGGCAATTCGAACGCAATCATGGGGTTTCACGTCATTGCGAATGAGTGTATCTCACGCAATTTTGGGCAAAAGGGAAGTCATTTCAAACGTAATCATGGGGTTTCACGTAATTGCGTATTAGAGTATCTCACGCAATTTCAGGCAATGGAGGATCATTTTCGGGAGATGGGGAGTCATTCTGAACGCATTCCGAACGCAATCAGATTTCATGTAAATTGGCTAAACTAGTGAATTCACGTAATTGCGAATTGGCTCCATTCGCAATTGAGAGAAATTCCTCCCATGTGATAAACTCCTTTAATGACGAAATTAGCCCCAGTGTGAGTAACTCCTATGATAGCTTCGCCTTTGGATCACCATAAGTCAAAAATGACTTGGAGGCACACAACAAAAATACACAGTCTAAATGCATTCACACATGCATCATTGCAAATGGCTGAAGTGAAAATTTGGTGGAATGTGACATTTTAAAAGATTTATTTAAATTAAAAATTAAAATGTTAAAATTTAAATTTTAAATTCCGGGGCCTCTCCTTTCTTCTGCCACTAAATCTCACCCACTGCCCCCATTCATTCAGTATTTTAAAAGGCCACAGGCAAACCCTGAAGCCCATTCTTTCCCAAAGGCAGATGTTCGGGGAGCAGTAGTGTCACCCCACCTTCAAGTGTCACCTAGTGTTGTCTGCACCCCTCGGACACCCTCTAATGACACCACTATAGCTTAAGTTTTTGGAGTCTGTGTTGTGTGTTGCAGTTGCCTTCAGGTCCTCAGAGGGGTCACCCTAAAGCGAACCAGTCATGGGGTGTGTTTTTTGGCAAGCTCCTTCAGAGAGTGTTTGCCATGGTCATCCTCTGAGGCTGAGAGTGTGTGACTTGCCCAAAGTTACCTAGTGGGTTTCGTGGCAGATGGTGACCCTAAGGCATGGGGTTTTCTTGGCAAGTTTCTTGGCCTTTCATGTAGTTTTCCTGGCAAGTTTCCTCAGAGGGGGCTTGCCATGGCCCTCCGCTGAGGCTGAGAGAATGTGACTTGCCCAAGGTTACTCAGTGGGTTTCATGGTAGATGGGACTGTAAGGCGACCCTATCATGGGGTTTTCTTGGCAAGTTCCTTCAGAGGGGGTTTGCTATGGCCATCCTCTGAGGCTGAGAGAGTGTGACTTGCCCAAAGTTACACAGTGGGTTTTGTAGCAGATGGTGTCCCTAGGGCTACTCTATCATGGGGTTTTCTTGGCAAGTTTCTTGGCCTTTCATGTAGTTTTCCTGGCAAGTTTCCTCAGAGGGGGCTTGCCATGGCCCTCCGCTGAGGCTGAGAGAATGTGACTTGCCCAAGGTTACTCAGTGGGTTTCATGGTAGATGGTGACTGTAAGGCGACCCTATCATGGGGTTTTCTTGGCAAGTTTCTTCAGAGAGGGTTTGCTGTGGCCATCCTCTGAGGCTGAGAGAGTGTGACTTGCCCAAAGTGGGCTTCATGACAGATAGTGACCCTATTATGGGGTTTTCTTTTCTTATTTTTTATTTTTAAAAAAGCTTACATCAATATGAACAGTAGATTCTTTACAAATTACAAAGTTATCTAGTTTGAATATAAGGTAACTAAGTAGTAGATCCATAAACAAAACAAAGCATAATAGGAGAGACAATTCAGTTATATATTTCTTATAAGGGAGAAAGAAAGAAAAAGAGTATCCAAATAATGCTTCTTAATGTTTCATAACGTTTCATAATTCTACTGGCCCATTTATATACCTTAGTGAATAATCTACAATGTTGCTACAATCCAACAAGAGGTCTGTAAATATAATATATAATGTTTTCCTTTTGTTAATTAGAAGAGTGTTTGTTGTCTTAAACAGTTTTAAAATTCCAACATTTTAACTACTTTTCCCCATTTTTTGAATAAAATCTTTGATCTGCACGACCATTAATTCTCATAGTCAATTTATCCATAGTCATTATATCAAATACCTTCAATATCCAATCATCTACCATCTGTTCATTCTTTACTTTCCAGTTTTTGGCAAGGATTAAACATGCTGCCATTATCAGTATATTTACAGCGTTATGAGTATAATTACAGCACTGTAGAAATAAAGTTTAATAATAATAATAAATAGAGGAAGACATTTCTTTCTTCTCGATTTAATATTCTTTCTAAATCTTCTATTATGTTTAATAAGAAAATGTTTTGGTTTTAGCTCAAATCTGGTCTGAAATACTGATTGCATTATATTATGGATCATTTTCCAAAACTCCTTAGCTACCTTACATTCCCAACACATATGGTAATGGGAGGCGCTTTTCTGACCGCATTTCCAACAATAGTCCTCCTGTAAAAGGCTTTAATCTTTTTTCATTTTTGCCAGATTAGCGGGAGATAGATGCCATCTATAGAATACTTTGTAGTAGTTCTCTATTAAGTGGACACTTTTCGTAAATTTTAAGTTCTTTTTCCAAACTTTTCCCCAACTATCTAGAGAGATCTGTATTATGGGATTTTCTTGGCATGTTCCTTCAAGGTGGGAGGGGTACCATGGCCATCCTCTGAGGCTGAGACAGCATGACATGCCCAAGGTACCCCCAGTGGGTGAGCTGGGATTCGAACCCTGGCCTCCAGGGCCAGAGCCCTACACCATGCTGCCTCTTTGGAGCCCTCCCTCCTTTTTACAAACCAAACAAAGAGGAGATGGAAAGGAGATGTTACTTTGGCATTAAAGCCAGGGAAGCCCACCACCACCCACCAAGCCCAGTTACCTGTTGCCTGGCCTGAGGAGGAGTTGGCTGAGAAGATGGCCAAGGGACCTTCTGGGAGTTCTGGGGCTGCTTGGCCAAAGTAAGTGCCAGGGCCACCAAGGCTGCCCCCAAGGCGCAGAGGGCCAGGGCCAGGGCCCAGCGGGGGGCAGAGCAAGAGCTCTCCATCTAGGGATCCAGCCAGGAGGAGGAGGAGATGGAGAAGCAGAAGAGCCACCCTGCTGGACCAAGGCTGGTGCTGATCCTCCACCAGATGCCTCCTGATGATGCTTAAAGAAAAAGGGGTCCCCGCTGAACCAAGGCTAGTGCTGATCCTCCACCAGATGCCCCCTGATGATGCTGAAAGAAGAAGAGTTCCCTGCTGGACCAAGGCTGGTGCTGATCCTCCACCAGATGCCTCCTGAATCCTGATGGTTAAAGAAGAAGAGGCTTCTGCTGCTGTTGCTGCTCCTCCTCCTCCTTCTCCTCTCTTGGGTCCTCCTCCTGCTGCTGCTCCTCCTCCTTCTTTTCCAGCAGACGTCATGGCTGGGGAAAACCAGCCAATCTTGCATTCCTCTTCACCAGGGGGTTTCCAACCCATCCTTGACACCAGCTCAGGGAGATCTGTCCTCCATTCCCACCTTCTGTCCAGGAGGAGTTTCAGAATGTCCTCCCTTTGGAGCATCACCAAGAAGTCCATACAAGGTGACTAGGGATCCTTCTTTTCCAGGACCAGTCTTCCATTCCCACCTTCTGTCCAGGAGGAAATAATAATAATAATAATAATAATAATAATAGTAAATAATAATAATAAATTATTTATACCCCGCCCCTTTGAGATCAATCGGGGCAGCTAACAACAATAAAATACAATTACATCAAGTAAAACAAGCTACATCCCTCCCTCCCCTAAAAACTTGTTAAATCTGTTACAAATTAAAACCAATAATTTAAAACCACATCAATCAATACAAATTACAATAAACAGACGGGCAGGATAGTGTAGCAACAGTCTACATTAATTTCCAAGAAGACAGAATTCCTTCATTTTGAGCATCCCTAAGAAGCATGCATTGACATTACATTGCTAGGAGTGCTTGGAGCACTTTGGGTACTCCAAATGTTTTTTGTTTGTTTGTTTGTTTGTTTTTTGACTTCAGCTCTCACAATCCCTCACTATTGACCAAGATGGCAGGGTCTTCTGGGTGATGAAGTCCAAAACAGCTGGAGGACCAAAGTTTGGGAAGCACTGGAACTTGTCATGTCCTCCCTTTTTTTTCCTCCAGGAATGTCCTCTGTCCTGCGGTGCCTTGTCCTACTTTGCAGTGAGGACATCTGGCAAGGTGGCCAGATATGTCCTCCTTTTATGGGACCTGTCCTTCATTTCAGCTTTCACTCCAGGAGAGATTCCAAAAGGGATGTTCCAAGAAATGTTTCAATATTCTGCCAAGAAAACTCATTATAGGCTTGCCTTAGGGTTGCCATATGTCAGAAATGACTTGAAAGCACACAACAACAACAGTACACATGTTGCAAGGTTTTGAAGCGCAACATATATATTGAACATTTTGGACGGCCAATAACGGTATCACTTTTGGGTTTTTGAATGGATTTGTTATATGGCCAACATGGCTACCCCTGGATGTTAACAACAACAATGTAATCTTGGGCAGCAACTCTGGTTACCAAGCATAAGGCCTCAGTTACCAGCTTGGATATTCAAGATCTGACAAAATTTCACATCTGCAGAGAGATCGACAGTCTCCTAACTCTCTAAGAACTCTTTAACTCTAAAAGAAAAGAAAAGAAAAGCAAGAAATAGCTATGGGAGACAGTAGTTTTGAATAGAATAATGAAGCATGGAGTGGAGGAGGAAGGGCACATAAACCTTCCCTTCTCCAGCTGACTTTTTTGTTCACGATCTGCCTTCCCACCCCAAACAGAAAAGATGTGTGCATTATTCAATTCGTAGCTGGATGTGTACAGGAGCAGGACTTCAAGAGAAGAAAGGATTAATCATGTCTGTCTCTCCCTCCACTCTTCCTCCATAAACTACTTTTGATTTTGACATGACATACATATCCCCAAAGGGTTGGAAGGCTCCTATCTCCCTCTGCTATGGGATGTTTGATTTTGTGGAATGTTTTGATCCTTTGACTGCTTTCACTACATCTTTCCTTAGTATGAAAGCCACACTATTTCTTCATGACTTTTCATTTCCTGTCTAGAGCACTGCATAGTTGTCTGAGTGAAAATGACCCATTCCTGTTAGCTTGCTCCCCCCTAGTATTACTATTAATGTGTTCCATTTCCTTTTTTTTATTATGTCTAGCTTTCCCTGGGTTCTCACGTTTCACATCCCTATGCGGTTTTGAACAGTGTTTTTATTGTTGAGTGTGTCTGCTGCTTGGCTTCCCATCTTTTGAGTTCTTTCATGCCCTTGGGCAACTCTCTATTTCTAGCACTCTGGTCTGTGTTCTGGTCCTACCTTCCATTTTGCTTGAGTCTTTTGGCGAGAGGTTTTCGCACAGAGGTACATCTGTACTTCCCTTCATGCAGTGCTAACATGGGTTAGCTATGGTGCCAGTGCTGCTCTTTCTGGGAGATCCTACATCTGTGTCATCCACTGCTGCTGCAGCCTAGTAGGTGTTTGTCCCTATTATTTCATGCATTCCGTTGCTCTGGATTAATTTGTTTCCCTACCCAACCCATCTGTTTCCAAAAATTGGAAACAACTCGAACGCACACAACACACACAAAGACCAAGGAAGCACGCAGCTTGTTTGCATTTAATCACTCTAAGGAGTTTATCACATGGGAGGAATTTCTCTCAATTGCGAATGGAGCCAATTTGCAATTACGTGAATTCACTAGTTTAGTGAATTTACATGAAATCTGATTGCCTTCGGAATGCATTCAGAATGACTTCCTCTTTCCTGAAAATGAACCCCCGCCCGAAATCGCATGAGATACTCTAGTAATGCAATTACGTGAAACCCCATGATTGCATTCGGAATGACTTCCCATTGCCCGAAATTGTGTGAGATACACTCGTATGCAATAACGTGAAACCCCATGATTGCGTTCAGATTGCCATTGCATTATACCCCCAAATTCCGTCGTATGATAAACTCCATTGTATTTGATGATGATGATGATGATGATGATGATGATGATTGTTTTGCTGTGGGAACAACCACTACAGAATGGGACATGATTCCCTTCCACCATAGGTCAGCTACAGAACATTGACGCCAGAAGGGGGAAAGGGGGCTCAAACCTCAGCAACAAGGCTATGGAGAATTATCAAGGAAAACTTACCCACCAAGACTCCTGTGTAGATAACTCCCCCATAAGAATGATCAGTTGACAGTAAAATGCATGAAAAGTGTTATTGCTTGCATGGCATTGAGAATGTGATCATCTTCAATTGGTGATTAAGGCACCATTTTCTGTGTTTCCATTGTTTTGTAAAAAATATACCTGCAAATAGTCGAGTGAATAACAACTTGCCTGCCAATGTTGATCCCTCCTCAACTTTATAGTGAGAGGAAAGTTTCTTTTTTGGACGACAACTCCTACAATTTATAGCTATCATGATGGGAGTTGTAGTCCAAAAAAGAGGACTTCTTCCACTTGTGGGAGGGCCTCACACTTAGCAATGGTCCTGAGGCAATGAGGATGTCTTTGGTTAATCTTCCTTCCATTTCTGAAAATCCTAGGACAGAAATGGCAGTACAGATTTAGGGATGCCTAGGGTTGGGAGGGACCCTCATCTAGTTCCTTGGAAATTTAACCACCTCACACACACTGGCTCAGGAAAGCAAAGATGAAAGCAGCTGTCCACCTGAAGAAACACCTTTCAGACGCTTTAAGACAAGAGGGAGGTTGCAGGTCTGAAAACAGAAAGGAATAAGCCTGGATAGAATTCAAGAGTCTTGGTTATTTTGGGGTTGGAGAATCTCAAAATTCATCAACCAGCATTTCATGAAAACACAAACACTACAGAGAGATGGAAAACTTTTTTTTGAGAACTGGTACTCTGTGCTTGAGAAATTACTTTTTTTGACTACAGCTCTCAGAATCCTTTTGTCAAATTGGCCACTACAATTATGGACCTTATCAGACGGGAGGAATTTCTGTTTATTGCGAATGGAGCCAATTCGAGTCCACATGAATTCGCTAGTTTAGCAAATTCACATGAATTCCAATTGCGTTCAGAATGCATTCAGAATGACTTCCCATTACCCGAAAATGACCTCCCATTGCCCGAAATTGTGTGAGATGCTTTAATTCGCAATAACATAAAACCCATGATTGCGTTCAGAAATGACTTCCCTTTTGCCCAAAATTGTGTAAGATGCTCTTATATGTAATAACGTGAAACCCCATGATTGCGTTCGGATTGCCATTAAATTATACTTCCAATTTCCAATGTCTGATAAGGTCCATAGCGGCTGGAAAATTGCTCTGTAGTACCAAACAACTACTTCTGCACTCTTAAAAATCAGTTCCTTGGGCTAAATTCAGCATTAATTCCACTTATAGAACTAATGTCTCAGATTAGTCCTATTAGAGATGTTCCATCGGCTTTATGAAGGGTAATAACTGGATTGAGCTTCAAGCTTTCACTCCTTTCAGTTGTATGAAAGGAAAATAACAACTTTCCTGTTCTTACTAATAAACAACTGTGAGTCAGAAACTCCTGCTAATCTTAGATCACCCAGGAAATCTAACTGTTGCCTAGCCTTGATTTAGGAAATAGCAATAATTATTTTAATGCCTTTGAGGTTAACAAATCTTTTTTAAAATTATTCTGCCTGGTTTTTATGGATTTTTAATCTGAGAAAAAGTGTCGGCTCTGCTCCTCTGGATTCTGTTACGGTTCAATCAATGTGACAGGTGGCATGGTTTTTTTGTTTTGTTTTGTTTTTTGTTGTTGTTCTTTTGTTGTCATTGTTATTTGATAACCTGCCTTTGGGGCTCTTGCTAGATCTGAACAGGCTACAGAAATTCCTTTCTGGAGAAATTAAAATTTGTGAAAACAACAAACACAACAACAACAACAACGTGATGCCATTGTCTAAAAATTTTTAAAAAGAAAAACATGACTATTATCGGGTCTCAGAAAGTTTCTTTTAAAAAGTAATTCATTGTGTAACCGGTTTCATACCGCCTCCCCCACTCGTATTTTTAAAAATAGATTATTCATATTTTTAAAGGTCTGTCTATTATTACTATTACTGTTTTCCAGCCTTCTTACTAGAGCAACAATTTTAACTTTTTAAATTTTAACCAGAATAACATTTTAACTTTAAAAGTTTGTTGTCAGTTGTTTATTATTAGACCAGTATTCCATGGCAGTTGCTTCTTTTTAATAACCTTAATTTATAATGCAAGAAATACCATTCAGAAACAAATCCTTCAATTAATGTAAGTTCAACCAAAGGAATGCTGAAATTACTTTGAAAGTTTTTATATATAGTCTACATATATTAATATTTAATAGGAATAATAAGCGGTAAAAAATTAGTATTTTATGGAAAGCTGCAAATCATATCAAAGCCTAATAACTTTGGACTGTTAATGTTAGACAGCAGTAAAACATGATTATTAAAGCTTTCCAATGTATAAAATAATGTTTCACAGTATTAATATAATAAGCAGGATTCCATTTTTTCCCATTAATACATTAGTGGAAAAAATGGTTTAAACCCCAAAAAACAGTTTAAACCAAAAAAGGAGGCTAGGTTTTTATTTTTGTTTTCTAAGCACATGAACTCTGTATTTAAACTGAGTGGGGAGTAAGTGTCTGAGAAATAAATGATGAAAGTGTTTGTATCTGTGTCTGATTCAGGTGCTATGGACCAAGGCATAAAAGCTGGAGAAGGCTCCATCTTGTACCGTTATGGTGATGTGAAAGAAGGAATTTGTGTGGCTTCTTCACTTGTTGAAATTCCTTTTTCTGTTGATGAACCATAGGGAGATGGACAAGTTCACTTGTCTAATTAAAGGGAATGATTGGGAAAACTGGAAGAAAAGCTGGGAACATATAGTAAAATTTGTTAAACTTGAGAAGAAAATAATTATATTTGGTAAAACATGATTTATTAGACAATATTTAAGAAAGTTGATTAAGATTTATAGCAGAATATTATAACTTTTTTTAAAAAGCAATGGATTATGATTTATGTTAAACAGAAGTAAAACGGCAAGTAGATGAATAAAAAGAATGACTAATGTATTAACATATATAAATGTATTTAATGTGAACTATAGGATTCTTTTCGGAAGTAGCTGTATTTTTTATTGTGTGTTGTTTATTTTTTATTTAATGTTTTGTGATGTATGTGTTGATAGTATGTTTTATGTAATGTGTTTGCGTTTGTTATAAGTATGTTTTTATCAATAAAAACTTTATTAAAAAAAAAAAAAGGAATTCCCTTTTCTACACAACCATTAAAGGTAGAGATGGCCTTTTGAGTTTTCAGTCTGACAGCCCTACCAGGGAAACTGAAAATAACTTAACTTGAAAAAATAAGAAAGCAAAAGATATCTTGATAAGATAACAGATTATCTTCTGCAATATGGAGTGGTGGGGAGAACAGGAAAAAGAAAGTATGCAGTGTACTTGTAAGGAAGAGAAATGAGCTCTAAGCTGCTGAAATCAAAGAACACAAAGTTGGTAGGAAAGGGTTAACACATTGAATTAACAATATGGTTTTGAGTTTCGAGAAAAGGAAATCATTGCATTGATTTTTGAAAAACCCGTTTCTCATTTATCCTTAAACTCCTCTTTTCTTTAGCTTATTTATTTTCAGATAGGATCCAGCAAAAGCCCCATGGTAAAGAGCTTCAAAATCAGTTTCTTGGGGCGGGGTGGTGGCAGTGTCTTTTTAGTGTCAAGTGTAGAATATCAGAAAACCATCTTGATGTAAAGAAGACTTTGGTATTAAGGTTGTCATTAACTAAACCAGCTAGGGATGGGAGACAAATTTTGCTCATTTGCCATCCTGGCAAGTTGCATTAGGATAGTTTTTTGTGGGTGTTTCAGGCTATGTGGCCATATTCTAGAAGAGTTTCTTGCAAAACATCAGGAATAAACTTTTCTAAAACATTAATATTAACCTTTATTTATAGAGTGCTGTAAATTTACACAGTGCTGTACATAGAATCTTATATTTAGACAGTTCCCTGCTCTCAGGCTTACAGTCTAAAAGAGACAACACAAAAGGAAGAGGGGAAGGTGGTGGGAAAGGGGGTGAGGTCCAGTGGTTCTTCTCTCCCTCTGGGGACCAAGGCAGATGGACTGGAGGGAGGGCTTGACTTCTTAATACCTAGTTAAAAGGAGGAACCCTGGGGCAGATGGCACAATCCTGGGAACGCTTCCCTAAACAATATAGTCTTTAACTTACTTTTGAACCTGGATAGAGAAGTGTTGAGGCGCACATGTGGGGGAAGAAGGTTCCAGGAGTGAGGGGCAGCAAGTGAGAAGGAACGAATCTGGGACAGGGCAGTGGAGATCCTCGGCTGAGACAGGAGACCCTGACTACCAGAACGGAGGGTACGAGAAGGAGTGTGAGGAGAAAGATGTTCAGACAAGTAAGGAGAGGCCAATCCGTGAAGGGCTTTGAAAGTCAACAGCAAAAGCTTATACTGAATGTGGAAGGGGAAGGGGAGCCAATGAAGGGAGGATAAGAGAGGAGAAACATGGTCAAAGCGGCGAGCGGATGTGATGATACATGGCCACACAGCCCGAAAACCCCACAAAAAACTATGGATGCCAGTCATGAAAGCCTTTGACTTGCATCAGGATGCTCGCAGGATACAAGAAATGTTAGGGTGCAATTGCTGGTTTTGTTTCCAGCCCAAAATTGACTGATTTTTTCCCAGGTTTTCTTATTACAGTTTTGGGTGGTGTGTGTTTCTTTGCTTTGCTTTCTTGTTTGTTTTGAGGACTGGGAGGAGATTAAAACTAAGTAAACCACCTCAGTCTTATGGTACTATGGGCTATCTGGGGATCATTTTTCACTCATTTATTTACAAATTCAAATATATGATAGTGGGCTTTGGAATATCCTACGTGTCTAGGAGGATAGAATTAAGCAGTTGCGACTTCATGTAGCCATAGGTCATCACCCCCAACTAAACTATCATACTCAGAACATGAACTAAAGTAAGAAAAGAATTACTGTAGCTATTTAATTTATTAAAACATCCCTGGTGGCAAAATTAATAATTAGGCATCCATGTATGTATAATTTCTTGTGATTTCGTATTTTATATTTTTTATTAATTTTAACATGAACAACCTAATTTACAATTAAAGTAATATCTCTTGTTAACTTTTGGCAAGTTGACTTTGATTTATACATAGCAACATTGTGAATGAGAAACCTCCTCAACAGCCCTGCTCAGATCTTGCAGACTTAGGGTCGTAGCGTCTTTGATAGATTCTATCCATCTGCAATGTGGTTTTACCCCTTTCCTATTCCCTTCCAGTTTGCCAAGCCTTATTGTCTTTTCTAGTGAGACCTTTCTTTTCATGATGTGGCCAAAAATACAACAGCCTCAGCTTAACCATCTTTGCTTCAAGAAAGATTTTTCTAGTTTCTTCATAACTGCCTGTCCAAGTCCTAGGCCTCATTCCCACTTACATATAAATCAATGTGTCATCCGACTCGATGGATCGATTTGACATCAGATCGTGGTTTACACTACACTTGCCCCAACCCCATTTTCTGTCATTTTCTGGCATTAAAAAAAAACAAAACCACTTGTGGTTTGCATCCACAAATGAATCGATTCAAAATGACTCGGCTCCAGCCACCCAAAGGGAAAATTTGAATCGATTCCAATCCGCTTGTGGTTCACACTTGCGCGGAATCGATTTATCGAAAAAGACGCAGAAAAAAATCAGCATCAAAAAGATGTGGGTTAAATGGGTCTAGCACATGTCCCCCCTTTCGGAATCACTTCAGCGATTCTGTTTAAGTGGGAACCAGGGCTGTTTAAACCAGTTTGAACCAATTTGTGATCTGGTTTAAAAGGCAGTCGGAATGAGACCCTAGTATTCTTCTGATTTCTTGACTGTAGTCTCTATTCTGATTAATGACTGAGACAAGGTAACTGTTTCAGTGTCTTCACTCAATTACTTTACGGTTATGTAAATCATTTGTGGTCATTAATATTTTTTTCCTTAATATTCAGCTGTAAGCCTGCCTTTGCACGTTCTTCCTTCACTTTCTTCAATAATCATTCCAATCTTGGCTCATTTCTCCTAGTAGTATGGTATCATACGCATATCTTAAATTGTTAAAGTTCTTTCCTCCAATTTTCATGCCTCCTTCCTCCAAGTCTAATCATGCTTTATGTATGAGTTAAACAGCATACAAGTTAAATAGATAGAGTTGGGGGGACAGATTTGCCTGACCCTTGTCAATTGGAAGCCTTTGTGCTTCTTTGTATGGTGTCCTGGTGGTAACCTCTAGTCTTAAATACAGATTATGCATCAGGACACTCAAAAGTTGTGGCACACCCATTTTTAAAAGAGTGATCCATAGTTGTTCTTGATATACACAATCAATGGCTTTGCTATAATCTATAAAGCACAGGCTGGATACCTTTTGAAATCTTTAGTGTGCTCCACCTATTCAACATATGTTTGTAATGTGATTCCTCTTCCTTTCCTGAATCCATCTTGGGCATCTGGCATTTCTTGCTCCATATATAGTAGGAGTTTTAACTGCAGACTTTTGACCAGCACTTTGCTTGCCCAGCCAAAAATAAAAAGACAGAATGAAAAAAAAAAAGACAAATACAAATACAAATAACTAATACACAAAACAGCTCTTGATCCTCCCCATCCTGACTATAATGAGAAAGAAAAGGAAAATGCTCCAACTAAATAATTGTACTAAAATTACCATAACCACATATTATTACACCATTAGATATCTTATTGCTCCAAAAATACCTAAACGATTCCCAGTCTTTCAAAAAAGGTTTCACTAGGCTTATCATTTGAAACCCATGTTAATTTGGCCATTTGGGCTAACGTATTATTTCTTAATATAGTTTAAAGTCCTGCTCCCCAAAAGAGTCATGGTGGAGAGGGGCTGTATCCTTTACTAGCTTCCAAACTGGCTTTAAAGGCAGTCCCATGCAGAGAGCATTATAGTAATCAAGTCTAAAAACAACATTAGAAGTGGAAAGCCAGATTCAGATTTTCCTGTATATTTTGAAAATTCTTAAGTGCTATGCATTGTACATATCTTGATAGTCCCATGTGATGTGAGCACATTGGAAAAAACCATAACAAATCACAGTTTCAGATAACTGAAGACTTATGATTTGACATTCTGAAACCTCTTGCTATATGCCATAAGTGCAACATCATGACTCATTAATTCCCTCCAGTATCTGAAAAAATAACTTAGCCATGGTCACAGTTATCCTAAGCATCCTACATGTGTAGAGATTAATGAACTTGGCAAAGGAATGGAAAACCAATAGGAAGATACACCACCGTGTTCCCACAAAATATCTTACATAGGACTTTATCACACAAGGCTTGTAAGGCACCACAATCATGTTAGACTAGGAAATGCAAACATATTGGCTTGGGGACAGTCATTATCATGCATAACTCTTCAAATGTGTGATGGTGCTGTGTCTGACCTGGCCTCCATTGCCCCTTCTGCCTACCCTAGTTCCTTCCCAACATGTCTTTTGGTCTATATTTATTTTTATTTATTTTTATTTTCAGCACAATTGCACAATTCTGGCAATCCATTAAGAAAGAAAGAAAGAAAGAAAGAAAGAAAGAAGAAAAGAAAGAAATTGCTTGGGAATAGCTGGGGGAGAGGAACATAATCACATTCTCTCCTACCACGTGACTGTCCACATACCAGAACTGCTTCTGGAGAAACCTATCATGAGTGAATCCATAGTGAAAAAGCAGTGTGATTGGGAGGCATTGACAGGGGTGACCTGTCAATGAGAAGGAACATTCCATCAATGGATGGACTACAGACCAGCTACTGGACAGACACAACTTTGTGTGGTAAGGTACGACCACAGATGCTAGTAAAGGTAAAAGTATTCCCCATTGACAAGGTTGTCAAGTTGTATCCTACCAAAGGGGGTGGTGCTCATCTCCATTACTAAGCCAAAGAGCCAGCATTATCAGCAATATCAGCATTATCTTCCAATCAACAGAGTCAGTGTTTTAACCACTTGAGCCACCACATCCCCATAACAGTATCCTGCTCGAATTTCAAGCCTCATGTCAGTGTAATGCCAGAAAATATAGTCATGGCTAAATTAGCCTGCCTAGAGAAGTCAAGGCTAATATTAGCCTTGATGCAAATTACAGCCATCTCTTTGGATGCAGTCCTGTGAATATTCACTCGGAAGCTGTTAACCTTTGAGTTGTTTAGAGAGTTGCAAAGAAACACCATCATACTGATATATCTCATGCAGTACTGCCTTGCTTGCTGTCATTGAAGATGTTTCCATTTCATTCATTTGCTATTGCTGATTTCAGCAATTGCTATTTCCTTTAAAAGGACTAAAAGTGACATAATGTGTGATTTAAAAAAAAAAAATCCCTTCCCTTTTTCTTTTTCTTTTCTTCTCTTGTTTTACATTAAGATCATGACCACAGTTCCAGATTCCCCAATCAAGAAACATGTGATCCACAGAGTTTTTAAAAGTTAGAATTACTATTCTGAGACTCCTCAAGTACTTAGTTCCTGCTAGACTTATGTTTAAAGCAATCCTTTCTTGTTATTAAAAAAAATTGCCTTCAGTTACGTTTTTATTTTTTTAAAAAATAATAATAATAAATAAGAATGCTTCACAAGCACCAGCCTGTGATACAAAACAATCTAAACAGTGAGGCTGCATACTCCTTGTAACTGTAAAAATAACTAAACACAACTAACCCCCTCACAATTATATCTCAGAAGTCAAGTTATCCTTCAGGCTGAGACAGACGGCCCAAATGTGCTATCTTGATGTGATGGACACATAGCGCCTGCACGTCGTTGCACGTCCATTACGTCATAAGTGCACCTATGGTGCACTTGCGATGTAACCCAGGAGTCACAAACACAACCTGGCCAGACAGATGCTGCTCGGTTTGGTGGCTGCAGTGTCCCTCCAAAGTTAAAATGGGCGCCTGCAGACCGCCATTTTCCGGCGGTCTTTCCCGGGCCTTCTTTACACTGAAATTGTGCCTTATTCCAAAAAGGCAGGTCATACTAGTTGTGTCTGCTGGCACAAGTGGGACTTCCTCACCATCTCCTTCCCCCCTGCAACCACCCCCCATCAAGGTGCCCTAAAATCTGCTCCAGAGGATTTCCCTTCTCTAAGAGCATGTTTTGAGGGTCTGGGGGAGCTGAAGTCTGCCTAAAAGACATATGGGTCCTAGAGCAAATCAGGCCTGAGCTCTCCCAGTATGACCAAACTGAGACTGACACATTCCGGACATGTCATGAGAAGACATGGCTCACTAGAAAAGACAGTAATGCTTGGTAAGGCGAAAGGCAGTAGGAAAAGAAGAAGACCACCCTGTGGGTGGATAAACACAATCAAGGAAGCTATGAGTCTGAGGACATTACCAAATGAGCCCCCTTCTCACTGTAATCATACTAGTTTTTAAAAATGGAAGTGTATCGGTTTCATGGCAGCCATTTTCATGTGTCTTTGCAGTAGTGCAACTGGGATTCCTTCTGCCATCGTGCTGTCTTCCAGACTCCTCCTTAACCCTGCTTCCCTGCCCTATGCTCTGTCCAGCATTCCTTTTGGAGTTTTTATTTTATTTTATTTTTAATCTTTAACACAGTGAAGGAATTCACTAATGTGATTTAAGTTTTTAAGAAGAAAATAAAAGAAATAGATTTTAAAAAAAAGGAATCAAGCTGCTTGGGCATAGCAAGGAGATGGGGAGACAGGGAAAGAGGATGAAAAGCTAAAACTGCTAGTATCATAATTGTGATTGTGAACTTATTGATGGGTTTCCCCCATTAATAAAAAAGGATACCCTAACAATGCTTCAGGGACACAGCAGCTATGGATCATTGGTGGTGGTGTGTGATAAGTATCACTACAAGTGCTTTTCTCTTACTGTTATTGTGGTTTAAAAGCCACATGTAGTAATCTCCTGGGTCTGCAAGACCAGAGCAGGACTCTTGATGATAGGATGACTTGGAGGTCTCTCATTTATGGGGTTGCCATAAATCAAAGTTGACTTGATGGCAGATAATAAGGACAACAAGGCGGCTTTACTGAGAGCAGCTTAATTGTCCCCTCTCAGTTCTGTTAGTAGAAGCAATTCCACCATTGCAACTACAGAAGGAAATAATTGCTGGGGCTTGTTGTTATTATTGTTTGCCTCAAATTGACTCTAATTTATGGTGACCCTATGAATGAGAGGTCTCTAAGATCTCTGGGCATCAACTGCCCTGCTCAGTTTATTTCTAGCTTTGCCCAATTCGTGGGAAATATTGTGTATCTACAAGTAGGAAATATTGATGTAAAAGACTCCTTGTAAACATTCTAAGTTTTAGACCATAATTTCATACAATTTTCTCCTCTAGATTACAAAACAATGTGAAACAAAGAGTAAGTCCTGGACATCCAACTTGGGCCTAAGTGTAACTGAAGAATCAGATCCAATTTTAGGGGGTCCTGGAATCAGTATGTGCACATGTACCTTCAAATCACCTCTTGGCAACCTTGTGAATTTCATAGAGTTTTCTTAGACAAGGAATATTCAGAGGTGGTTTGTTTATTTCCTTCCTAATCTTTGGATGGATTGGCTGAAACAATAAAAGAGATATTCATTTGTTTTTACCTTACTAAGTTACAAGAATGGTTCCCAATTGGCAATTGGGTCATGGAAAGCCAGCATATTATCACCTTCTTTGTTCAACTTGTATGCAGAAAATATCATACAAAGAGCAGGTTTAGACTCAGAAGAAGGAGAAGTAAAGATAGGAGGAAGGAACATCAACAATCTAAAATATGCAGATGACACCATACTACTGGTGGAAAACATCATGGTCTTGGAACAATTACTAAGGAAGGTCAACGAAGAAAATGTAAAGGCAGGCTTGTTACTGAACATAAAGAAAACAAAAATAATGACTACAGAAGATCTACATAAATTCAACCTAGACAATGAAGAAATCAAAATAGTTAAAGATTCCCCATACCTTGGATCAAGCATTGATCAGAAAAGAGACTGCAGTCAAAAAACCAGAAGAAGAATAGGAATGGGAAGGGCAGCCATGAAAGAATTAGATGAGATCCTAAAGAGTAAAGATATACAACAGAGCACTAAAGTTAGAATCATCCAATCCATTGTATTCCCCATCACCATGTGTGGATGTGAGAGCTGGACAGTGAAGAAAGCAGATAAAAAGAAAATCAGTTCATTGGAGACGTGGTGGTGGTGGTGAAGAGTATTAAGAATACCGTGGACAAACAAAGACAAACAAATGGGTCCTTGAACAGATCAAGCACAAACTCCCCCTGGAAACAAGAATATTAAATTGAGACTATCATAATTTGACCACCTCGTGGAAAAGCATGACTCACTGGGGAAACAACAACAATGAAGTTAGGAAAGGTAAAAAGAGGGGAAACCCACAAGCCAGATGGATAGACTCAGTTAGGGAGGTTATGGGCATGAATCTACAAGACTAAAGCAGGGCAGAGGAATACAGGGGGGCTTGGAGATGCCAAGATACAAGGTTGCCATGAGTCAAGATCGACTCAAGGGGAGCTAACACAACATAGCTACCAGATGAATTGCTCCTGTTTCTACCAGAAGCTTACAAAGTATAAGCCTGTTGCACGCGTCTAGCATTTAAAAACCAAATATTCCTACAACCTGAACTTATATGGAAGCACCCCTTTATTATCCAGTTTCTACATCCTTAGCTGCTGCACATTTATTCTTCTGTAACATTTATGCATATAATTTGAATTTATATATACAGTTCGTAAAAATACTTCCAATTTGTATAAATTAGTCGCCAACACATGGTGCAAATCCTGTAGGTAACTTGATACCCCAAGTCCAACCTCATTTTTTATTTTGTATTAAGTAACTAAAATCATTTCATACTCAGATTTGAAATACACTTAACCATTTCAATACATAACCATCTTTGTGTCTTAGTAGATCAGTTTTCTGGCAGTTCCTCATTATAGTTTTGCCATGTAACTAAAATTAATATATTTATACAAACACACCTCATGAAATATTTATCTCAGCTTTGATAATATCTAAAACATTCTCATGTTAGTAGAATGAATTTTAGCAACTTGGGATGTTTGCCTAGATGTGCTTGAGACAAAATATTGTGTAAACTAGAGGAGAAAATTGTATGAAATTATAGTTTGAATATATGTTTTAAGGCTTGTTTGGTCTTTACATCACACAGATGTCCTCCCGATTTAAGCTATATAAATAAGTGCCTTATTTCATAATATCTAGCCTATATTATTCTTGTATTTAGAAATGCATGGGCAAAATCAATTACTAAGATGGCTAACTTCAAAAGACCTTGAACTAATTCATCCCACTGGAACTTTTCTTGAGTAAGTTGTTTGTGTCTTGTAACCTAATTTTCCAGTTCAATCCAAGAGAATTGTTGTCATTGTGTGTATACAAGTTGTTTCCAACTTATCATGACCCGAAGACAACCTATCATGGGATTTTCTTCGCCAGTTTTGTTCAGTGAGGATTTGCCACCGCCTTCCTCTGAAACAGAGAGTGTGACTTGCTCAAGTGAGGACCCTGCTGTCTGAGTCAGGACCCTGATGTCTAGAATCCTAGTCCAATGGTCAAACCACACTGGATACTGTAAAATTTGTTGGCTCTTCAGCACTATGGCTCACTTAATTAATTAATAATTTAATTGATCACTTAATTCTAGAGACAGATTTATGTTGAAATTCATCAATACATTTATTAAATTGCCCCTTTGTATTGGGAAATTTCCAAATGATTTGATTTTAATGAGTTACTTCCTATCACTGAGAAATAGCAAACCAAAGGTGCAGCTGCAGTATAGAAATAATGCAGTTTGGTAGCTCTTTACCTCCCATGGCTCCACCCTACAGAGTCCTGGGATTTGTAGTTTTGTGAGACACCAGCACTCTTTGTCAGAGAAAGCTAAAGATCTTGTAAAACTACAAATCCCAGGATTCCATCGGATGGTGCTACAGCACTTAAATTAGTGTCCAACTGCATTATTTCTACAGTGCAGATGCATCCCAAGAAATTTTGTTGTTGTTGTTGTTCTGTGCTTCCAAGTCATTTTTTACTTATGGCAATCTTAAGGCAATGGTATCATAGGGTTTTCTTGGCAAGTTTCTTCACAGGGAGGTTGCTACTGCCATCCTCTGCGGCTGAGAGAGTGTGATTTGTCAAAGGTCACCCAGTAGGTTTGTATGCTCAAGACAGGGAATCGAACCTTGATCACCAGAGTCTTAGTCCAACACTCAAACCACTACACCAAACAAAAAATATGCCTGAAGGTATATTCTGGAGCGGTTTCATTTGTTCAGTGTCGGAACATGTTTGGTTAGACAAACCAAGCAGAACTTGAAAGAAGACAAGGAGCTATGATCTTTTGGCTAGTCCTTAGCTTCAGTGTGGAATTAAAAAACAACAACCCAACTCCATGATAACACATGAATACTTCAGTAGGGGAAATACCAGAGAAGATGATGGGAAAATCCCTCTAGTAACACCTGGAAAAGGGGAAATCAAAATCAGACCAGTTTCTGTGTTGTCACCCACTCTTCCTTTACTGGTTGGAAAATTGTGCTCATGTGTTTATGCAAGGGGCTGCGGGGGAGAAGTTTCTCTAATTTTGTTCTGGAACTTGGACATCCATCAGTTGCTTGATAGAAAGCTCTCCACCTACTCTTATCTGCTTTGTGTTCCACCATATGCTAGTTGGTAAGTCCCATTGGTTTCCATAAGGGTGGATGAAAACCCCGTTATTCAGAAGTTAGTAGCCCTTCTTATTGCCAAATGAAAATGGAAGTGCGGGTTCCTCATATACACCGATTCTATCTTGAAATAATTGGAGCAAGTCAGTGCAGCGGGTTTAAAATTTCCCGTATTCACTGTTTCTATTTTGAAGTAAGTGGAGCGAGTCAGTGCAGAGGTTTTAAGAGCTTATCTCATTACTGTAACCAGGAAAGTCTACATTGCTATCATTCATGACACAGGGATTATGGTGATTTCTTTAAAACGGGCCCAAAAAAAAGTCACCAATGCTTATATGGTCCTGTTTACCATGTTTTCCCAATCTGGAACTTCCTACTCTATATTCATTTCTAAAATGTTAGCAATGGAGACAGCTCTGATTGTCAGTGGAGTGGGAAATCTATCCATTCCAGGTTTTAGTTCAGACTATAAAAGAGTCATCCAAAGTGCTGAAGCTATTTGCAGCGTAGGAGTCAGCACACTGGATCATACCTTTAAAATCTGGTTTACAATCTGAGTCCAGTACTTGGGACAGCCCCTTTAAAATCCAGGCTAAAACCCTGAGAAGATACACTGCCTGCCTGACAAGGAAGCCATAAGCTGTCATGGGTGCTCTGACTAGGCTTCAACCCCCCACAATTCAGGCTTCCTGTCTTTTTAAAAATGCATGTCAGGAAAAAAAATTGGTGCTTTTTCTTTTTCTGAAGTGGTGAAAGCTAAGCCTCTGGGAGTTTTCAGATAAGCAGACAGTGACACAGCAACAACTTTCTCCACCCACCCCCCCTACACAGCTGCACCGAGTAGCTTTTTCTGTACCATCCCAAAGAAGACATATGTGCACGTACCCTTAAGTTATGCATACGTAAAAGATTCTAGCCTCTTTTGCCAAATACCTAGTCAGCATCCCTGTGGGATTAGCCAGGAATTGCCCTTTAATCTCTCTCCCCCTCCAATGATATCTGTATAATATTAGAAGGCTGCATCACCTTGACCTAGCATAAGTTAACCATAGTTTTTTTGTGCGGCTTTCAGGCTATGTGGCCATGTTCTAGAAGAGTTCCTTTCTGATGTTTCACAAGCATCTGTGGCTGGCATCTTCTCTGAAGATGCCAGCCACAGATGCTGGCGAAACGTCAGAAAGGAACTCTTCTAAAACATGGCCACATAGACCGAAAGCCCCACAAAAAACTATGGATGCCAGCCACGAAAGCCTTCGACTCCACATAATTCAGCCACTTTTACAAGTGATTGGTAACAAGCACTGATCCTAGATATGCCAGTTGCAGCCTGCAATTTTGGCAGCATGGATTTCTTACACTTGTGGTGATTCCCTTTTGTAGAAGTCCTCATATCCTCTGACTTGGAAGTCTTTTACCTCACTCTAATAATCCCAAGTAAATGGAATTTAAAGATATAGCTGTGTTCGTCTGTAGAATCAGTATTCAGGGAGATCTTGTAGCACCTTTGAGGCTAACTGAAAGAAACAAGTTGGCAGCAAGGGCTTTCATAGACTTAAGTCTACTTCCTCAGATGGAAACTAAGAATGTAATGAATATCCAAAGAAATTACTTAGCCCCATTGGATTTGGGCTTCTTGATGTCATGAGGAAACCTATGCTACTAACAAACCCTGCCCAAAGTCTAATGCCATGTGAATGCTATCATAGTCTGGACTGATTTTAGACAGACTGCACCACCAATGCTGCCCTAAAATACATGAAAAGGATTGATGTACTTGGTCTTCCATATCCATGAATCCTTCATCTACAGCTTCAACCATCCATGGCTTGAAAATGTGTTTTTTTTTAAATAAAAAATTCTCAAAAGCAAACCTTGATTTTGCCATTTTATATGAAACACCATTTAAAAAAAACAACAACTAACATTTAATGTGTCATTCTTTCATAACAAGGTAAATATTTTGAACAAACAACATCCAATATTTGTCACATTTTAAATGATGATGATGATGATAATCTAAACTTATATCATGTTGTCCATCCTCTAGTTTAGAATGCTAAAAAATTAACGTATTCATGGGAAAAGTACTTTTGGAAAGTCCCATAGCTGCACAATCGAACATCTGCGTGCAAGAGAGCCAAGTTTGCTAGTGACATTGATTAATTTAGGGTTGAGAACAAAAATGGATTGTGAAGAGTTCCAAGAGGATAGCCTAAAGGCACCAGATTCCATCTGATCTTGGAAGCTAAGTAGGGTCAGCCCTTGGATGGGAGATGGCCAGTAAATCCCAGGTGGCCTGGGTTATATTTTAGATGAAGGAACTAACAAAACCACTTCAGAGTATTGCTGAGCATCCTTTTGGTTTGGTCACAAATCCTAGAAAATTCATAAGTCAACAGGTGACTTAAAGGCACTTACATACGCACACACCAAAAGGATTTCACCAAACTGGGAGAATGGAAATTAAAGTGGCAAAGTGTAAGTGAGTGTAACATGATGCACAGTTAGGTTGAGACCTCCAGGTTTCATATTCTAATGAGGTTTGAGATATCAACAACTGACCAAGAGATAATGAGATAATGATGAAGTAATGGTGCATCGTTCAATGAAAACATCAATTCAGTGTATGGCTGATGTAAAGAAGTAGAATGCCATGCTGGGCATAATTAAAAAGGGTACTGAAAATAAAAATGTACATATCATATTGATCTTATTGAGACCTATGGTGTAATCTGTACAGCTCTGTCAGGACCTATCCACTCTCTTCAGTTCTGTAAACCAGCCTTTTGTACGTTAACAGAAGAACTTTATTTCAGTAACCAAGATGTTAACAGCTTGACGTCTGCAAACAGAACTATCATAATCACCAATTACAGTCACATAGAAAGCAATACACCGTTCCAGTATTTTGCTGACTTTTTCCCCATTCACTCTTATTCAAAAACATTCACATATCCACTCCTTCTTACCCCCACCCCTTGAATCAGGCCTCTGCCAGCTTCCAGTGTAACTGATCTTGCAGAAAGCCACTACTAGCACCCTCCCCAACACATCTGTTCATTACTCAACCATGCATTTTTGTCCCCCCCCCCATCCACATTCACCATGTGTTCCACCAGGCATAACATTTTAACCCCCATTACATTATGCAGATGCTATTGTACTATTGTTTAAATGTACTGCAACATACTACAATCAACAATTACTTGATTAGAAAACCAGAAGCATAACATCAGAAAAGGAATATAGCAATTCCTTTTTATGGCAGGATCTGCCACGGATCCTGACAAGATTTGGTCACTGCACCTGATGGATATAGAGGTGAAATTGGTGTAGAACAGAGAAACCAAAATTATTGAGAAATGAGGGCAATCTGACTAATGGGAAAGGTTATAATATTGGGAGCTCTTTAGCTTAAGGGGAAAGGCAAATAAGATATATAAAATTATGCATGCTGTGGAGAAGGTAGAAAGTTCTCTGAACTCCAAAACCTGAAGTCATCTACAGAAGCAAAATGGTGGTAAATCCAAGGCAAATAAAATAAATCATTTTTCACACAGTACATAAACTGTGAAATTTGCTGACACAAGGTGTAGTTTTGACTTCCAGTTTGGATGGCTTTAAAAGGAGGCTGGACAAATACATTGAAGAGGGAGCTTCCAGCCGCTACTAGTCAGAATGGCTCCTTGAGTATTACCTTTAGTATCACAGTAAGCTTCTGTAGGTCAGTGCTCAGGGAGCACAAGATGGAGAGGTGTAGTTGCATCCCCATCCTATTGGTCACACATGGGTTATACAGGCCTTTGGTCTGATCTAACATGGCTTTTCTTATCCTCTTACATCTGTCGTGAAAGTCCTGGTTTTAATTCTTGACATATCCAGTTAAAAGGATCAGGTTCTTGTTACAAACCTGCTAAGACTCTAGCTGGAGTAGAGAAGACCAGGCTTACCTTCTATAAGACAACTTCCCATGCATATATAAAAGCTTACTTTCAGTTGGAGATTTAGGGTCCCCAACTAATTTGCATGCATATAGCATGTCTACATGGGCCAATTGTACTAAAAAAGCTTACGTTCATTTGGAGATTTAGGGCTTGCAAGTAATCATCATCTTCATCATCATCATCATCATCATCATCATCCCCGCCCCTTTGAGATCAATTGAGGTGGCTTCCATGATAAAATGCCATTACATCAATAAACAAACTATGTCCCTCCTCCCCCCCCAAAAGATATTAAATCAGTTACAATTTAAAACCAGCAATTAAAACTACATCGATACAACAATTCCTGGGAAACCACAGGGACTCCTTAACAAGGGTTCCTGAGGCCGGAATTATTTATCCTGGGAAGGCCTGCTGGAAAAGATCCATCTTGAAAGCCTTTTTAAAGCTGTCCAAAGATGTCAGTTGATGGATCTCATCTGGCAGATTTGCATGCATAGCGTGTGTCTACACGGGCCAATTATATGGGTTCTCTCTCACCCCCGTCCCCTTGTTGTGACTTGTCTACAAGACGCAGGGCCAAAGCCCCAGTTTGAGTGCAGACTATTATGGTGAGGAAAGGCCAGTTCTGCAAAGAATCTGCCCTATCCCTGGCTAAATTGGTTTTAAAAACTCACCTTTTGCTCCAGATTTTGCAGAAAAATCCAGAACACTCCATAGTGACACCAGCCAGCTGTTTACACATGCAACCTGTTGTGCCACTTGGCACTGCCACTGCTGGTGTGTGTCCCTCCCTCTGAGTTCACAGTGTGGTGCCTAGCCATGTGATTGATGCTAGGTGCCTTGTTTCTGACCTCAGAGAGACTTGTCCCAGGTGACAGTGTGGGACACCAGTGTAAATAGCCACCCAGCATCACTACAGAGTGCAGAGCTAACAGGGGGAATCCAGGAGAGCAGCCCAGAGTATTCTGGCTGGTGTAGACAAACCCACAGACTCCATTAATGGCACAATTTTTAAACCATGGAGTATTATTTTTAAAAGTATAACTACTTAAAAAAAAAAAGAGTGCATGAGAAGAATATGTTTCAAGATTTCATTGTTGTGAACCAAAACTTGAAAGCAAGAGGAAACAATATCTGAATACTGAGATAACATCACAGTTAAGGTGTTTTAAAAACCACCTTGTGCTTCCAAGAAGCAGAATTGTGCAGCTATATTCATTTTAAAGGGATGGGTGCATTCAGCTTCACTGTGAATTGCACTTGCTTGCTTTTTTATTTACTTGATACGCTTGTTTGTTTCCAGGCCCTGAATTCTGTATGGAGATATCCTAAAGAGAGTGATTGCTTCAGATCATAGTATTATTACATGGACCAGCCTTCCATTGCCCCTAATTGACCTTTGATATCAATTCCATATTAAAAATATATATTTGGTCACTTAGTCAGAGAAGGGCACCTCAATGCTAGGAGGTATTCTGCCCAAATATGGGGATCCAGTGAATTCTGGTTTGGCAGTGCTAGTCCTTGTAGACAAGATAGATCCTTTGGGGCTGAAATCTGTATAATCCCTTCACATAGGTGTATGATGTTGGGAAGGTGCTAAGTATTTGCCAGGAAAGTTGGAAATCAAAGGAATTCACCAACAGACCAACACACGGATTAACATGTAAATCACTTCCTCTCAACTAAAGGTCACACAGTATATATACCCCACACATCTCCATGCCACAATTATCTGAAGATGCCAGCCACAGATGCAGGCAAAACGTCAGGAATAAATTCTTTTAGAACATGGCGACATAGCCCAAAAAACCCACAAAAAACTATGGATGCTGGTCATGAAAGCCTTCAACTTCACAATTTTTCCAGGAGGAAGAATGGAGATAAGGAAATGACTGGACAATAAATGCAAGCAAAGAGGTGTCATCTCCAGATGGCAGTGCCCTTTGATTTCCAACTTTCCTGGCAGATACTTGGCGCTTCCCCACCATCACTCTCCTATATGAAAGGATTATGCAGATTCCATCCTCAAAGGATCTCTCCTGTCTAAGTGCACTAGTGCTGCCAAGCCAAGTCTACCGGATCCCCATATTTGAACAGTCTATCTCCTAGAATTGGGGAGCCCTTCTGTGGCTACATGACAAAATCTATCTTTTTAATATTGAGTTGATATCAAAGGTTGATTAGGGGTGATGGAGGATTGGTCCACGTAGTAACACATCTCAGTGGGTTCTGCTGCTGGAGTCTAGCCTACTTGTCTACAAATTTTAATGCTACCTACAACCAGGATGGTTACAGAGTGAGGCTCTTGAACAGATTATGGAACAGGACATGACTCCATCAAGGAGGGGCTTTCTCCCATCACCATCCAAACCTCAACCATCAGCCACAGATATCTCCTCCCATTCTCCCTACATGGCTCTTGCCTCACCAGTGGAGGGAGAGAACGAGTGTGTGGAGGTGTTGGTGACAAGAACAGAGCCAGTTGCACGTTCAGACACTTTGGAGTTTATCACACAGGAGGAATTTCTCCCAATTTCGAATGGAGCCAATTCGAATTCACATAAATTCGCTAGTTTAGTAAATTGATGTGAAATCTGATTGCGTTCGGAATGTGTTCAGAATGACTTCCCATTTCCCGAAAATAACACCCCCCCCCATTGCCTGAAATTGCGTGAGATACTCTAATACACAATAACATGAAACCCCATGATTGAGTTTGGATTGCCATTGCATTACACCCCCAAATTCTGTCGTATGATAAACTCTTTTCTCTCTACCAGGGAGGCAATAGCTGTCTTGGAAGGAGACATCTGTGTTTGAAAGTTGGGTTTTTAAAGTTACAGGAGGATGCTTTATGGTACCTCATCCTCCTCCATTATCTGCTCAGGATTAAAGTTACAGGATCTCTGTCTCATATACAACCCTACCTAGAACTTCCTACTGAAAATCATCACTTTATGTAACCTCACATTAAAGTTGTCTGTCAAGAAGACATATCAAGTATTCCCCATATAATAAGTATTAGTGAACACAAGCTTTCAAAAAGAGATCATGCCCCAGACTGCAGTGCTCACTAAACATGCTTGCATGGGGACAAGTCCCATTCCATTGTGGCTTTACATCACAAATAAAACATTTGGAGGACTGGGTCAGAAAAATCTCTAAATAGATTTTATGCCATTCTCATGACTCAAGACATAGCTCAATTGTTATCAGTCTATAAAAGGAATGTTCCGCATCTCTCATCAAAATCTTACGTTTAAATCTTACTTTAGGTTTACTAATTTATGCTAGGTCTGCTATTAAGGTAGTAAATCTGTATTAAAGCAAAACCCCTTCAGACTGCCAGTGAGGGTTCAAATGAAGCCCTGTTTTCTATATTTTAAAAAAATTGGGGGCATGGGGTATTTGGAGATGGCGAGGGTCTGTTACCCCCTGAGGATTCCTGTGGACCCACATAGGACCCTTGTTGTATTTTCAACATCTTCTGCTCCACACCACAGTCTCGATTCAGCTCATCCTGTGACGTACATCAGCTTTTTCTTAAAGAAAAATCAAGAATGAAAGAGAAAACTACATGACAAAGACTTCATCTACACTTGTAGTCTGACACTGTTTTAACTACCATGGCTCAATGCTATAGAATTCTGGGATTTGTAGTTTAGTTGGATACAGTGGTCCCCCGGTTTACGAAATTAATTCGTTCCAGCACCCCTTTCGTAAACCGAAAAAGTTCGCAAACCGGGGGACCACTCTAATGTATTGGAATAAACTTTGCACCATTTGAATTTCCCGCCGCTTTTTTTTTTTTGTAACCTGTTTTTTTTTCCATAAACTGGGGCCGTTTTTCCGGCCCTGGCTCTTTCGTATCCCGGGGTTTTCTTAGGCCAGGGGATTCGTAACCCGGGGGACCACTGTATATAGTTTGGCCTGGAAGACCAATCTGTTCTTGAACACTACAAACACTGTAATTATTAGCAAGTGTTAGAGAGATGACTGAAGATCATAATGGTATGCAGAAGTTACTGGAAGATACAATTTTCTGTGTCATGTCATATCTCACCGTTATTGTTTGCCTAAGCAGACAAAGATTTACTGTCATTTTCTAGCAAAAACTATGTGTCTCTGACATTTTCCTGAACGACTAACAGGCAGTACAGATTCAAACTTCAGGAAAAGAGCTTCCACCTTAACATTAGGAAGAATGTGTTGGCACTAAGAGCTGTTTGGCAGTGGAACACCGTCTCAGAATGTGGTGGAGTCTCTTCTTTGATGGTTTCTAAACAGGTTGGATGGATGGCCATCTGTTAGGGATATTTTGATTGTACATGGCTGGGGCTTGTGTTGGATAGCCCTTCTTGATCTCTTCCAACTCTATGATTGTATTCTATCCTCTACTGCTCTATTTCACTACTATGTTTTTCTCTCTGGCTTAAAAGATTCATAAGAGAAAAACAAATTAATTTCATGGCTGCCACAGCCCTATGCCATATATCGCATCTGAAGCCTTGTGTGTGGAGACATGAAGAATGTACACCAGTCAGCCGGGACCATCAGCTTTACTGCTGCCATGTGACACTTCTCATCTTGGTAGGACTTTTATTTATTTGTTCGTGGTTTTCCCACTTTCACTGGGGTCCTGCACCCAACCCCCATGAACACGGAAGGCCAACGGTATTTTTTCCTATTTCCCCCCCTTAGCGTTATAAGGCTATATAAGTACCAACCTGGATGGTAAGCTATTGAAGAAGGGGGGCATACACCTTTCAGCCTGAACAGGCAGAAGGCTCCAACAGTTTATAACTATGAGATGGGGAAACTTGTCTCTCAATCTGAAGTATAAAAATAAGATTTCAGCAAGAGTTAGATTTCCTGCTTAAGACACCAGTGATACACAGCGTCACGGCTTTCCTTAGTGCTTAGGGAGGTGGTGTTGATTTCTATGCACGTTGTGCTTGAGATCATCCTAGTGCATTGTGCCTGACAGAAATTAATGGGAAGTGGAAGTCATTTGGATTTCCCACTCAGGCAACCATCCATGTTGGATGGCCTTAACAAGAAACTCTGCTAGTTTCTATTGAAGTATAATCAGTAACAGAAAATTAGCTGTATAGTATTTTTTGTTCTGGGGGGATAAATCCTTTGGTTCTGGGAAATACATTCTCAAATGTGGCAGACATGGCTTCCAGAAAGAATGACACCCACAAAAGGCGTTCCGTACAATGACTAACCCTGTCAGTCTAGTGGGAATCAGATTTCTGAATCAATGGTGCGTCACAATCTTAACTTTGGCTGAGCAGCATATCTCGTTTGTAGGACGGAGACAACCTTTCGGTCTTGGATTTTGGTCTCTGATCCCAAACCCAGTGGTGTAATAGAACATTCTGAAATGCAGATGTTGATTATAATAATTCCCACAGGCATATCGTCAAAGTGATTTCATGAAAAGCACTTTTTTATCCACATTGTTCAAAAAGTTCTAACCATTTCTAATCCTGACTAGGAGCAGCTTTTTAGTTTAGCTTATTTATTTATGAGATTTATATCCTGTATTTAACCCCAAATGGGATTCATTCTTCTTCTCTTAAACTAGCTGTTACAGCATATTACAACATATTGTTACAACGTATTGCAGTAAGTCACATTTCTTTAGGCCAGTCTGGAAGAGCCCATGGTATTGCAGATTTAACTCAGCTTTGATGTTTCACTCCTCGGACTCTTTCACATGGGAGAATGTCCCTCAATCCCGAATGAAGGGGAAAATTGGGTCAATTTGAAATTTAGCGTTATAACATGGTTACTGATCATACGCAAAGACTTACACAGCAGCCCCTGCAAAGGTAATCCAGGGCGAGTTCGCAGGAAATATTCATATCATTTCCTTCCCCACACTTTCCAGACTTCGAATTAACAATCTTGTGCATGCGCAGAGAGTGCAGAGGCATGTCCCAACCTCTGTACACTTCTGGGTGAACCCCCCAGCTTCCTTCCTATCCTTTGTTTCACATTATTGTGTTATTGCATTATTGTTTATTTTGCGTTATTTCATCCATTCTCATTTCCCAACATGCAGGTTTCATCTGATCTCAAAACTATCCTTTTCTCTCTATTCACCTACAATGACAGAGTGGGTTGCTTCACTGGAAAGGAGGATGATCCATTTTGAGGCAATGCAGGAGCAACATGCCATGCGGATCACCCATTTTAGAGCCTTGCGTTCCCCCCACCCTGAGTTGTGAATGCATATGCTAAATGCTCACACAGACACACACGTACTAAAAATAAACAGCAGGCATGCAAAATGAACAGCCACAGCAATGGAAATAAATATTTGCACATGACTGTCATGTTTTCAGTCCTCCACAGTCGAATACCTGTAAATGTATAAATGTATATATGAATGCAGGTATATGTAAATGTAAGTGTATATATGAATGCATATATATGTGTGTGTGTTCATGTATACACATATGCCTATATATATGTATGTATACATATACATATGTATGCATACAGATATGTATGTATATATAGATATGTGTATACATATGGGTGTATGTATTTATATATATACATATGTATGTATATACATACACATATTCACATATATACATATGTAGATACACAAACATATATATGTATATACATATATAATGATTTATGTACAGTGCTGTGTAAATTTACAGTGCTTTATAAATAAAGGTTAATAATAATAATAATAAATGTATACCCATCTATGAATATATATATATATATATATATATATATCTGCATGTGTACATATAAATGAGCATATGTATATACACATATATACATGTACATACAAACTCGCAGATACAAAAGTAATAACAATAAACTTAAGGCTTTCAAGCAGATCAAGCACAGCAATGGAATTAAATATTTGCACATGACTGGGACAAGAGGTTGTCTGGGGAGATCAAGTGGGGGAAAGCACAAACCCCTCAAGGTGGTGGACGCAGGGGCAAGAGGCATGAGCAGGTTCATCCTTGCCCTTTACCCCTTGCTGTTTCCCCTGTCGAAACAGCTCCCTCTCCTCATGGGATCCAGAGAAGAAGTCCCTAGGCAAGCAACCCAGAAGCCAAGCCTCTGAAGAGGATCGTGAGAACTAAAGTTTTAAATGGGGGAGGGGGTAATCTTAGGGCAGAAGTCAAAATGCATTCCATACAAAAGCTAATTCGAATTAACTCCAAATTCGCATGAGAAAAGGACTTTTAACTTCAACGTTTTCTGAATTTACATAATCCTGGAATGACCCATCGATGCCTCCACATTGGCCCCACATTGCCAGCAATCGCGTATGAACGTCTTTTGCGTAATGGCGCAAATCCGATGGATAACACCGAATTGGCACTACTTTAACCTTCGAATTTAGCCCCGTGTAAAAGAGTCCCTTTTCTTCAGTCCAATAGTTCCATTGCTTTCTGTTCAGTCTTTGCAAGAAGCTCTGCAAAATATTCTTCAGCCAAACTTTCCTCCAAAATCCAGACATTGACCCAAGGAAATTGATATCGGAATTGAGACACATTGGGTCACAAATGTCAGTCATAAGTGTGAAACTTCATGTTTTGCTTAGACACACACAAATTTCTGCTTTATCATACCAGGGGGCAAACAGGACTTAAACAAGAGTTAAACAAGAGTTAAACAGGAAATGCCCTATGTTTATCATAGCACATTTCCTGTTTAACTCTCGTTTAAATCCTGTTTGCCCGTTAGTGTAATAAAACAGACAGGCAGGATCAGGCTTATTATTCACAAGACAATTGGACAATATATTGACGGCACATTTTGCCCCTTAACTCTGTTCTTGTACAAGTGCTAGAGACTGGCTTCCCTTTAAAATGAAAAGTTAAATGTGAACCAAACAAATGGAACCAGATGGCAGGCCTAGAGACTGGATGAAATCAAGCCAGCTGGGTAGTATGACAACTCTGTAGATCAATGAGTTACCATAGGTAGAACTAGCTACATGTAGTTTGCTATCCATAGTTCTGTTAGAATAATGCAGATTACTTCTTATCAGCTGCAGTGTCTTCTTGTGCTTGTTATTGAGCAATTAGGCAAGCATGAGATGTTATAACAAAACACAAGGGAATGAGCAGTTAGTCTTTTGTCCTTTTTAATCTTGTCTTGTGGCACAGGTGACTCACTAAGGAGTTTATCACATGGGAGGAATTTCTCCCCAATTTCAAATGGAGCCAATTTGAATTCACATAAATTCGCTAGTTTAGCAAATTTACGTGAATTCTAATTGCACTCGGAATGTATTCAGAATGACTTCCCATTGCCTGAAAATGACTCCCCATTGCCCAAAATTGTGTGAGATACTTTAATACGCAATTACGTGAAACCCCATGATTGCATTTGGAATTACCTCCCATTGCCCGAAATTGCATGAGATACAATCATGCACAATAACGGGCAACCCCATGATTGCGTTCAGATTGCCATTGCATTATACCCCCAAAGTCTGTCGTATGATAAACTCCTAAGACAATCTGCTGGTTGTGTATCTATGCATAGTGCTCACTATGCCACAACATACAGGTGATCTCTGGCAAAAACGACATGATTCACAGGGCTCTACTGCAATCATGAAGCCGGAGTGTTTGCCACTTTCTAGCACCTCTTTGGTGCCACAAGTCCAGGGGACCTGTCCATCTCTCCCTTCTGTATCATAGTAAGAGACCTGGCTGCTGTATGGGGTAGAAGTCTTCCTGCCAGCTGGCTAGCCCTGCTATTATGCAAAATATTTCAAATTCCAAAGTAGCTTTCAAAATTAAGACCAAAAGTGAGTTTATACTGCTAAAAAGAAGAAGAGGGATATCTTCAGCTATATTCCAAGCAATGAGATCAAGAAAAGGGTGGGTCTGTGTTTAGTAGTTTAACAGGCGACAGAGAAAAAGCAAAACTATTGAAGGGAAGTAAGCTGCCTTAAAAGAGTAGACTGGTTCATGAATATATGTTGTCCAGAAATTTTAACGCTGGATCTTATTGCACATGTGCCTTGAAGTCGTTTCTGATTTCTGGTGACCGTAAACTGAACATTTCATGGGAGGGTCTTGGTAAGATTTGTTCAAAGAATGTTTTCCATTGCTTTTCTCTGAGGTTAGCATTAGTTGATATCATTGTCTCCTAACTCTGCTACATGGCTAAAAGCTAGGGGCTAAGAGGCTATAAATATAAGACCTAGATCCCTGAAAATTAAGCAGTCTCCCATGATAAAAGTCAGTCATGAACAAGTGGGGGGGTGGCAATCCCACCTGAAGAATAAAAATGACAGCCTTCTTTGCATCTTTCTAGTGACAGCCTTTTAAAAAATAATAACTGCCTTTCTTCTGTATCACCCCTTATTTTGAAATATATACTTGCTTTTAATCTCTATTGTAAATTTTGCCCGAGCATAGAGGAGCAGAGGGAAGTGGGAGACGCCATAGCTTCATTTGAGAATCCATTTGAGGGCGTAAAGGACAATGAAATAACTGAAGGATAAGAGAAAATTAAAAGCCCTGGATTGGCTCTGAATTTGAGCTAAAAAATTACGTTGGACAAAAGGGTTGGACTCTGTACTAAAAATAGGGATAACAACAAGGTTTTGGACCTGGACACAAGTTTTGTTTACCCATAAGGACTGGATTCGGATTTAAAAATATTGTGGGGTTTTTTTTTGTTTTTTGGTTTTGGGGGGGGTTGTTTTTTTTGGGGGGGGGGTTGGCCATCCAGCCTCTGCTTAAAGACCTCCAAGGAAGGAGACTCCACTATACTCCAAGACTGAGAACATCAGTCTTCCATCTAAACAATCTTAGGGACATTGACTGCAATTCCCATCCATGTTTACCTTCCTGGAAAACAATTTAACACTTGGTTAATCCTTTGAAGTCCTCGGTTTCTGCCCTCAAGGCACATTTCACTGTATAAATATTGGTTCTGGACCACAGTTCAGGGGTCTAGTCTGAAGGCAGACATCCATGCTGCAGTTCTCTAGATTCCCTTAATAGCTTGCCACTCCCACATTTCTAGGTAACCAATGTGTCCATTTCTGTTCCGGATCCTCAACAATTGGAAGCAAGCCTCAGCTTTGGATAAAGTATAACCATTAGCAAGGCCTCAAACTATTCCTTTCTTCTACGTTTCTTTCTTAGCCCATGTATGTGTGCATAAGTGTATGGGCTTTCGAATGTGTGTTGTCCATTCCCTTAACAAAATTACACAATTAATTTGGAATTGCCTCTGGAGTTCTATGTGAATTTGGAACTGATAGACACAGGGTGGTTATCCCAGACTGGTTACTCCAGTCATACCATAACTCTCCTTTGAGCTAATGTTAAATTCACCTAAAACATATTAATGTGTGAGTGCCTTCAAGGACCCCCAGCAATTTTGGATAACAAGGGCAACGCAGAATATACATAGAGTGTGGACATGCATGCATTCTGGGCTGTGTGCACAGCGATTATGATTGGGTACATATTTATACCTTAAAAGTAGACTGAGGCAATGAGCTATTTAGCCAGGTAACAAAGGCTGGATGGCTTCTCCCAGGAATCTACAGAGGGATTCTAGACTGGTTGATGGTTTTAAGAAAAGCAACGGAGGGACTTTCTAGATTGGCAAAAAGAAGTGTGTTCATGGCTGCATGAAACTCTAGCCTTTAGATGAGAAAAAGGGAAAGTGTGCCATGAAAATGTTTTTTGTTTGTTTGTTTGTTTTTGCGTTTTAGGGGAGAAGAAGCGCCTTTAAAAAGGTGCTGGTTTTCCCAGCTTCTTTTTTAAAAACTGTGGAACAGCGCAGCTCCATCTAAAGGCTGCAGTGCAGCTGCTAAGCATTAAGGAAAAGGCGACTTCATGTCACACTTTCCTGCCAATCTAGAAAGCCCCGGTGGGATCAGGATGGCCCTGAAAAGTGTAAATAGAGAAGCTGGGGTGGGATCACAACAAGGGATAGGCAGACAGATTGGCTTACTGCTTTAGTTGCAAAGATCTCCGATGTCTCAGGTTTTGAGAGGAAATGCAGAATATTTGGGGGAAGGATGAAACACTTCAGATCTGATAGTTTTGTTTACTTAGATGTTCACATGCCTAGGGAAGTGACTCCTTTTTTGCTAGGGACCTGACCTTTTATTGTTCCTGAAAGGTCATTTATCTCTCAAAAACATTCTGTCTCTAAATGTGAGCTATCACGGGATACACAGGAGTGTGTAACACATCTTCTTCATATGCTTTTCTTTCTAGCATTCCAAAAGCTGCTTCTGGCCAGATTTTCTGGTATAGTGGGTCCTTGTTATCCACTGAGGTTTGGTTCCAGGACCTTCCGCGGATAACAAAATCTGTGAATGCTCAAGTATCATTAAATATAATGGCACAACAAAATGGTGTCCCATATATCAAATGGAAAATGAAGGTTTACTATTTGGAATTTATACTTTTGGGGAATATTTTCAAGCTGTATATGCTCAAATCTGTGGATAAAAAATCGTGTATAAGGAGAGCCAACTGTATCAGGAATGGAGCCAGGACAAAGTGGGCAAAGAAAACAGCAGAAACGTTTGAGGATGATTTATTCCTCCCCACCTTTTTCTTTTTTTCTTTATCTGTTCCTATTCTCTGCTGACTCAGTGCTTCCCTAGAAAGCTTACGAGCATTCTAGGATTTCTGTGTGATCTACTTTTATTCAGCTTTACGGGACAGTTGTGTATTCTGCAATACAGTTCTTCTTTGGGTGATTAATGTAAATTCCTTGCTATGACATTCAAATTACCAGACACACAAATATATGACAATAAATCAGGATTCCAGCTCATCCCCGCTTCACTATGAAGGAGAAGGGTGTGAATCCATGGCCACTTGCTGAGATATATTCCTTTCACAGCCAGAAAGTTAGAAGTGAGCCTATACTTGTGAAATGATTGAATGTGGTAGGCTGCATGCATAACACTGTCTGAACAAAATGATTTTTACCGTATTGTAAGAAAAACCCACAACGGCAAAATAATTTGTCCTTACTTCAGTCCTGCGCTTGTTTGAACACACTACATTCCTCCAGCATCAAAATGAATGCACTTCTTTTAGACACCTGCAAGCTTTAATGTGATTTTTTTACTCTATTGTTTCTAGGATAACCTGCCTTTTTAAAACATGTGCCCTGTGACCCGAACTGGAATTGGGGTAGAACCTGTGATGGGGCAGCTGGAGGGCAAAATAGGTTGGGTGGATGGATGGATGGTTATTTAGGTCTGACAGGCATAGTGTCCACATTTTTATTTTATTTTTAACATTCAGTGTATGTATCGGTGAAAAGTAAGCAAAATTAATGGCAGGGAGGATCACCATAGCATCCACATCCAGAAAACATGTTGTCAACTTTATTTTTTTTAGCTCAGGGTATGCATGTATGCGGATACCTGCATACTCGAATATCCAAGGGCAGAGAACTGTACCCATATCAGAGAATATATTCCTTTAGAGGCAGCAGGAAATAAATTCAAAGAAATATGGGAAGGCTCAGGCTGTTATTTTTTTGCTGGATTGGGGTCAATAGGGTTACAAACTAGCTATTCCATTCTGTGGGGTATTTTTTAAAAATCTTGTTTTGAGGGAAGACCATGTGGGGAACTTTAAAAGTGGTAGCCTAAACTGAATGAGGTGGTGTTTAATTCTCCCAAACAATATACACAAACACATTTATGTACACACACATGGGATGGAGCAATTGTGGGGTTACACAGGGAAAAGAGAAGGAAAACAGACCAGGGAGACCAGCGAAGGAACCATACAAGCTATCGGTGGGCAGGGTGGGCAGAAAGAATGGCAAAAAACAAGAAAGGCTATTGGTTTATATGATTATGCAGATGTACAGATATCTGCACGCATGATGGGAAGGGGAAAAAAAACTCAACCACTGTGGTCATGTAACCTAAAATAACCCAGTACATTGAACATGTGATCATGGCAGAAATGCCCTTTCATACTGATATGAGTTTGGGTGGGGGAAGGTGGGGCTTTCAAGACCAATTTTGGATTAAAATGGGAGAGTCTGGCTTTAAAGGGATCAAACCTGGGCAGGATAAAATTAATGGTTTTATTCCTGGCATGGAGCAATGCTTACCAGCCTAGTGTCCCTACCTAGAAAGAAATGACTTGACCTCAGCATTCCTTGCTCCAAAAACTTTAGAGTATTTGACAACTCACCTTGCTCTGCTCTTGTCATCATCTGTAATAAGTTACCTTTGGACCCTTTATGTGGGAGTCTTCTCCTAAAATCCCACTGCTGGCCATCAAATGTGAGATTCTGGATTTTTCTGCCATTTCTACCACAGACCAAATGTATCTAAATTTATATCACTGATAACATTAATATCACTAGCTTAGCCATTTAAGGGGCAGATGTGTCTGAAGATTTTATTTAAAAGAGGATAAATAAAATAAAAGAATTGTAGTTACTTATTTAGACAAGCATTGTTTCAAAATGTGCACTTAGTTGTTACAGTTATCAATGTATTCCAGCTTTGATTAACCTACCATAACCACCCTGAAATGTATAGTTCAGCTCCTTTATTCACTCTCTCAGATCGTATCAGCCAGGTCTTAACTACTCAAGGGACGTTATTACACAGGAGGAATTTTTCTCAATTTCAAAAGAAATGAAAGTGGGGCCAATTTGGAATTGAGTGAATTCGCTAGTTCAGCGAAATTATGTGATTGCGTACTGACGCCTCATAGCATTCGGAACTGCCCGAAATTGCCTCCCAGTGCCCGAAATTTCATGTGATAATTTCTCATGCAATAACATGAAACCCCATGATTGCGTTTGGAAGGACTTCTCATTGCCCAAAAATGTGTGAGATCAGCGTTCACACAATAATGCGAAACCCCATAATTGCATAATTGCCGTTGGATTATACTTCCAATTCCCATAGTGTGATAAACTCCTAAGAGCCAAAACAGATGACCCTAAAGGCGCGGCACCCCACCACCCCTTTGTGTGCTGGATCAGGGCTATGGCAACCACACATCACAGTCCCAAACTAGCATTTTTCTGGCACAAAAGAAGCAGCAAAATGCTGGTCCTTTTTGCACCAGAAATAATGGTGCAACATTCCACGCACTCCAACCCCTTGGCAACAAACCACTTACCTTTAACTAACTACAGTCAGCCTTCTATACCCACAGATTTTTTTTATCCATAGGTTCAAGCATCCATAGCTTGAAAATATTTTTAAGATACATACATTTCCAAAAGCTAACTTTGATTTTGCCATTTTATATAAGAGACACTATTTACTATGTCATCGTATTTAACAGGGCTTGCACATCCACAGATTTTGATATCCACAGAAAGTCCTGGAACTAAACCCCAGCAGACACCAAGGGCCTACTGTACTCCATTACACTACACTGTCAGAGCACTATATTCCACTTTAACTACCATGGCAACATGGTACGGAATCTTGGGATTTGCAGTTTCAGAAGAGGCATTTGGAATTCTCAGCCATTAGCAACAACAACAAAGGTGTGGATTTAGCTGTAGTGGCTCTGCTAGAATTTATCTTTATACACCAGTTAGTGTTCATGTACAAGAAGAATAAGAATCCATTGAAAAAGCTGATTGCTTTCTACAGCACGCTTATGTGTAAAAATCACGTTACTCAATTCAGGATGCCTTTTCCCATAATCGGGGGGTAGATAAGAATTTTTGCCATTATTCCATTTCCTCAAAATTATTTTAGGGGTAGTACAAACAAACAATCAATCAATTTATTGATTAGCCCATGGGACATCCCAAAATACCACAATGCTAAATAGAACTCTATATAAAAACTCTATATCAAAGGTTAAAAAAAGAACATAAAAATAAAATGTATAAAAGTACGAGTACAATAGACAAGTACCATTAAACTTGTATAACATTCTGTATAAGAAAGCTATATAAAAGGTTAAATAAAAAGATTATAAAAATTAATGAGTAAAAATATAAATACAATAGTCAGTAATACATTAAGTAGTTGTAGTAGAGGTAAATTTATACATCATAATTCTTCATCACCCCTGCAATTTACCCCAAGGTAGTACAAAATATGCCTCGATGGCCCTGATGCTGGGAAAGAGCGAAATCCAGTTGAGCTTTATAGTGACACATTAACTACAATGTATCCCTCAATCAGTAATAATATTAATAACAAGAAAACTGTACTGTGTTCTATTAAATTGCTGTAGTAACACTCAGCCAATAATACTGGTAATGAGAAAACCGCATTGTATTCTATTAAAAAAAATAAAAATGGAAAATGGAACCACTAAAAAGGTGTTAACTATAACAAGCAATTTCGTAACATGAAGCATGCATAAAAATATCTTCTAGAATAAATATCTATATGTTCACAATATAAACATCAGGTGAGAAAACACTAAATCAATGTGGAAATCACCATATACAGTTAGGTAACAAAATCATCACAGTGTTTTCAGTTAATCTGAGTCACTCTTACGTGCCAAGAATCAGTAAACAAATTTCACAGGCCCAATTCCACAAAGTATGCTGTAATAAGGAATAACCATTAAATCATGTATCTAAAAATGGGTAAACGAATTCTTCAAGGAATGCCGCAACCATGTTACACTGTATGAGGACTGGAAAACAAACTCCTCAGGGAATTCTGCAACACTGATACAACTGAGAGACAGCCAGCCTTGGCAAGAATTTCCAGATGGTGCAACATAAATCTTCCTTGGTAGCAAAACATGCATGCATTGTTTACAAAATATTCATAGATTATTCCTTTAAAAAATCATTACATGTTGCATATAACATTCCAAAAATAACACAGAAATGGTCAACTTATGAAGTGTACTCACATAGATAGTTTATTATTCAAGAATGGCTGCAGAAGTAGCATCATGTCTTCTTAACCTTCCTAAGCCTCCAAAAGCCCTATTTATAACAGAGCGGTAGGGAGAGTACATGATAGAAAACAGCTGAAATCTTAAGCCCTGTACAAGCAGTTGTAATGAGCCAGAAACACCAGTAAGCTTCCCTTCTTAAAAGGGCAGTGCAAATATTCTGGATGGAATGAATGCTTGGAGCTTCAGTTGTACAAAACCTAAACGATTTTACCGATTCTTGCGACACAGAAGCAACTTGGATGAAATGAAAACATTGTAGTGATTTTTTTCCCATTTAACTATATATCGAATTTTTCATATTGATTTAATGCCTTCTCACCTGGTGGATGTATTGTGAATGTATTGTTAGTATACCCTGCATACCCCACATTATATATATGTTTTCATATCTAGAGCCGGGCATGTTCTTAAGAGATCACAATGAACTTTGGAAAATCAGGTGAATTTCCCATGGGAAGGACATGGAGACCCAAAGACATGTTGGAGGACTCTGGTAACAACAGGACAAAAGATGAATGGGTGTACTGATCACTCCTTCCTCTCTCGGGCACTGTAAAATATTTGAAGCTATTTATTTTTGTAAATTTTATAGTCTTTTTACATCTTACTATCTGGGTTTAGAGATGTATTTCTAGTTGGCTATGAGCAGAAATGCTTCAACTCTTTCCAGTGCTTTGTCTAACACTGCTGATCTTTTTGTTTTCTTGGATGGTGTTTCTGGTGGTCTCAACACAAAATTTGCCAGCAATATGACTTATTTGTGAAATTATATAGTCCAATTTTAAAACTCTCAGTATTATATGCATCATTTTTGGGTGGTATGGGTTTTTAAAAATTAGTATTTACTGTCCAGGTAGAACTATTTTAACTCTGAAGAACACTGTATCTTTGCAACACATTTTTAAATTTTAAGTGCAGTATATCACTCCACCACAGTTCACAAAGAAACAAAAGAGGTCTTTGCATCCTACTTACTTTAGGGAAATTCACCTGATGTCACAAAGTTAATCATGATTTCTTAAGAACATGCCTGCCATGGTCCCAGCCAACTTCCCTTTCCATCCAGCTTCGGGTTGTCTTAATCCATTTTTGTAACTCTGAAGTTACACCTCTTTTCCTGCTGCTTGAATGCATTGTTCTTTGTCATGTTCTCTGGAGCAGCAGAAAACAAGCTTGCTCCATCCTCAATGTGACACCCCTTCAAATATTTAAACAGGGCTATCATATCACCTCTTAACCGTCTCTTCTCCAGGCTAAACATACCCAGCTCCCTAAGGCATTCCTCATAAGGCATGATTTCCAGACCCTTCAACATTCTGTTCACCCTCTTCTGGACATTCTTCAGCTTATCATCGTCTTTTTTGAACTGTGGTGCCCAGAAGTGGACTCCATAGTCCAGGTGAGGCCTGACCAAAGCAGAATAGAGTGGCATTATTACTTCCCTTGATCTAGACATTATACTTCTATTCATGCAGCCTAGAATCACATTGGCCTTTTTAGCTGCCGCATCACACTATTGACTCATGTCCGATTTGTGATCTACTAAGACTCCTAGTTCCCTTTCACATGCACTCTCATTAAGCCAAGTGTCCTCCGTCCCCTATCTGTGTTCGTTTTTTTTTCTGCCTAAGTGCGGGACCTTACACTTCTCCATGTTGAAGTTCATTTTGTTAGTTTTGGCCCAGCTTTTTACTCTATTCAGATCATTTTGAATTTTGGTCCTGTCCTTTGGGGTATGAGCTATTCCTTCTAATTTGGTGTGATCTGCAAATTTGATAAGCATGCCCTCTATTCCTTCATCCAAGTCATTGATAAAGATGTTGAATAGCACTGGGCCCAGGACAGAACTTGTGGCACCCCACTGGTTACTTCTCTCCAGTATGAAAAGGAACCATTGTTGAGCAGGACAGAACTCTATGACACCCCACTGGTCAATTCCACAAATCCATCTAACAGTTGTATTGTCTAACCCATATTTTACATGCTTGTTTGCAAGAAGGTCACAGGGGACCTTGTAAAATGCCTTATTGAAATCAAGATATGTTATATCCATGGCATTTTCTTCATCTACCAAACTGGTAATTTTATTTTTATTTTTTTAAAAATGCACTGCGGCTACCAATGACGACGATGATTCTGCTGCTCTTAATTTACTTTTAGTTATGAGTTATATATATTAGTCACTTAATAAAATAAATCTTCTTCCTCTTCTTCTTCTTCTTCTTCTTCTTCTTCTTCTTCTTCTTCTTCTTCTTGTTAACCACCCTTGAGTCAATCTGGACTCATGGTGACTTTGTAGATGAGATATCTCCAAGATTCCCTGACCTCCACTATTCTAAGTTCTTGCAGATTCGTACCCATAATTGAGTCAATCCATCCATCTAGCATGTGGCCTTCCTCTCTTTCTACTTCCTTCTACCTTTGCTAACGTTATTGTCTTTTCTAATGAGTCATGCCTTCTCATGATGTGGCAAAGTACAACAGCCTCAGTTTAGTCTATGTGACAAACCAAATCAAATTAGCAATAATCTTTGAGAACTCCCGGAGAACAGGAGAGGTCCCAGCATACTGGAGGAGGGCAAATGTTGTCCCCATCTTCAAAAAGGGGAAAAAAGAGGATCCCAACAATTATCGTCCAGTTAGTCTGACATCAATACCAGGAAAGATTCTGGAGCAGATCATTAAACAGAGAGTCTGTGAACATTTAGAAGGCAATGCCATTATCACAAAAGTCAACATGGGTTTCAGAGAAACAAGTCATGCCAGACAAATCTGATCTCTTTTTTGATAAAAATTACCAGCTTGGTAGATGAAGGGAATGCTGTGGATATAGTATATCTTGATTTCAGTAAGGCCTTTGACAAGGTTTCCCATGGCATTCTTGCAAACAACCTTGCAAAATGTGGGCTGGACAAGGTAACCGTTACATGGATATGTAACTGGTTGACTGGCCGCACCCAAAGGGTGCTCAACAATGATTCCTTTTCATCCTGGAGAGAAGTGACCAGTGGGGTCCCACAGGTTTCTGTCCTGGGCCCAGTGCTATGCAAACTCCAGGAAAAGATATTCCACCTCAACATTAGGAGGATCTTCCTGACAGTAAGGGCTGTTCGACAGTGGAACACACTCCCTCGGAGGGTGGTGGAGTCTCCTTCCTTAGAGGTCTTTAAGCAGAGGCTGCATGGCCATCTGTTGGGTAAGCTTTGATTGGGAGTTACTGCATGGCAGGGGTTTGGACTGGGTGGCCCTTGTGGTCTCTTCCAACTCTATGATTCTATTATTCTATGACTTGGATGACAGTATTGGGGACCTAGTTATCAAATTTGCAGACGACACCAAATTAGGAGGAGTAGCTAATACCCCAGAGGACAGGATCGAAATTCAAAATGACCTGAATAGACTAGAAAGCTGGGCCAAAGCTAACAAAATGAAATTAAATACAGAGAAATGTAAGGTTCTGCACCTAGGGAGGAAAAATGAAATGCACAGATATAGGATGGGGGACACCTGGCTGAATGAAACTATGTGTGAAAGGGATCTAGGAGTCCAAGTAGACCATAAGCTGAACATGAATCAACAGTGTGATGCAGCAGCTAAAAAGGCCAATGCTATTTTAGGCTGCATCAATAGAAGTATAGTGTCTAGATCAAGGGAAGTCATAGTGCGGCTCTATTCTGCTTTGGTCAGGCCCCACCTGGAATATTGTGTCCAGTTCTGGGCACCATAATTCAAAAAAGGATGTGGAGAAACTGGAGCATGTCCAAAGGAGGGCAACTAAGATGGTGAAGGGTCTGGAAACCATGCCCTATGAAGAACACCTTAGGGAACTGGGGATGTTTAGCCTCGAGAAGAGAAGGTTAAGAGGTGATATGATAGCCCTGTTTAAATATCTGAAGGGATGTCACATTGAGGAGGGAGTTCGACAGTGGAACACACTCCCTCGGAATGTAGTGGAGTCTCCTTCCTTAGAGGTCTTTAAGCAGAGGCTGGATGGTCATCTGTCGGGGATGCTTTGATTGGGAGTTCCTGCATGGCAGGCGGTTGGACTGGATGGCCCTTGTGGTCTCTTCCAACTCCATGATTTTATGAAATATTTTTAAAAATTAAAACAACAAAACATAATAACAGTAAATTTCAACTCAAACTTGTTCTTGTACATTGTTGTTGATTATGATGTGTAGGCTTGAAATGTCTGCCTAATCAACCTCTAGACCATTTTTAAAATACAATTTCAACAGAAGTTCCATTCATGATGGGAAGGTTCCAGTTATGGATGATGAAGCTTAAAATAAATTAAAACAGAACAAAATTGAGAATAACTGCTCTGTAACTCTCCATTCCAAAGTAAGCCACATATTTGATATCATGTGTCAAAATATTTATGATTTTTGACATTAGGTGTTTTGATATGTTCTACACACGTAGTTGCATGTTATTTTTTATATTACATATATGACATTCTATTTAACTCTGTGTATTTCCATTTCTCTGTTTTTCCTAATTATAAATGTCATATTTATTGGTTGTTTTTTGTGTATGTCATGATCTTGTGTGTCCTTTGTATTTGTGGTTAAAGCCCTGTCCTTTTGTTATTGGTTGTTGTACCATATAACACCATGCCAACATATCAGGCCTCCACATTTAGAGAATTGTGTCCTAATCTGAAAGGAGGAATAAAGGTAGTGTGGAGAAAGCAAATAGCTCCAAAAACTGAACTGTGTCACATCTGGAAAATGGCAAATATTTGTGTTCTCATGCAACAAAGTGTTTAGAAAGCCAAAGTCTGTTGTGAACTTAAGGTCTAATAAATCCTTAATTTGCCTTGCTGACAATTGCATTTTTCCAAAGGGCTGAGATGTTTTGGATTGGATCCTTACCAACAATGGACAACATGTCAACAATGTAGAAGGAATGAGAACCTTGGCTGGAAGTGACATCTTCCTGAAAATAATCACTCAGAGAAAAATGGAAAGCAGAGGATAGTTGAATGTACAGTCCGGAATTTAAAGAAAGCAAGTTTTAATAAACTTAATAAAATACATCAAATTGTTACACAACATCAAACTAATACTCCAGAAAACAGAATCAGGTTTCAGAACAACCTCTTCAGGCTGGAGTACAGAGCCAATCCAAATGATAATTTCAACATAGATAAATGTGTAAGGTATAAGGTCTCTTTGCCAAACTGGAACAGCTGAGCGAAAAGAGACTTGGGTGCCAGTGAGTGATGTCACTGCCACATCTCTGAGAAAAATGCTAAAGTACTGCTCCTCTACATCCTGTGTCTACAACACCCCTGGTAGCCAGGCTACTCCTGCTGAATCACCAGCAAAAAGAAATGGGGTATTATGAGGTATCAAAGCAGGTGGGCAGCTGTGGCTCTGTCCCCTATCATCGTACATCAGGGACACGTGATTCACCTTGGCCTAGTCTACATTTAAGCTTTTGAAGAACACTAATGTGAATACTCTCGATCATGCATTCCCAATTCAATGTTCTTGCTCTTTTTTGATTTCCTGCATCTCTGCAAGTTCTGTTGCCCACATGCACCACCATTTGGAATAAAGATGGAGTGTGTGATGCAAATGTTTTCAAAACATTTGTGCCACACACATTGTTCCAGTGTGGTTTTGCGGGTGGGCCTGTCTATCCAATGATGTGCATCTACATACTTATAATTCTGTTGGCATCTGTTTCTACTAGTGTTGTCATAGCCACACATGCATGCACACACACACACGCACACACACACACTTTTTTTTCTAAGTAAATGACATGGAGCAGCAAGCATTCCAGAGCAAGGATTATTATTTATCAGTAATAAGAGTAATGTGGAAATGTACAGATTTATTATCCAAAAGGGAAAAAAATAGAACAACACTGTTTTTTTGCATTAAGAAGTAATATTTTAAAAAGTGAAATATTATGTAGCACAATTAAAGCAGGTGGAAATATTCGTATCTATTAATATTGTATATAAGCAAGAATGGCTAAAGAAATCTGGTCCTTTCAATGATTCCTTGAATGGGACACACACAAATGCAGTTGCTTTTCTCCAAAATATTTGCTCCCAAATAGGGAACTTGGAAACATGTTTACATAGCAGGACATTTGTTACACATATAAACATGGGGTGGGGACATTCCTTGGAAAACAACCTTTAGTACATCTTGGGTAGATTTTCCAATATTGACAATATGATATTGGCATTTAAAATGGGTGTAATAAAGTACTAGTGCCTTACCAGATTCAGTTGAAATCAACTAAGAATCATCTGGAGGTTCAGAAGAGTAAACCATGGAAGGTCACCAAAAAGGTCACCAAGACCACTGAAATCAACAGCTTTCTACAGAATGTTCTGTAGGAAGCTATTGATTTCCGTGGTCTTGGTGACCTTTTTGAGGTGCACAGTGAAATCTCCAGATAGGAATTGGTCTAACTCTCTTAAAAAATGCCATGATTGCTGCACCACTCCTACTATGGGACATGTAGTCAGACACCTCCCTATACCACTTTCATAAGATGTTACTTTTCATCCTGCACTCCTCAGCAGTCCTATTATGACCCTTGGCTCTTATCTCCTCTGCTATTATTTTTAAAGAGGACTATGTTGTGGTGATACTAACGGAACTACATCTGCACCTTCTCCTCACCCCACAAAGATATTACATCCAGAGTCTCTTTATGTTTCCACAAGATCCCTTTCCCTCCTCTCCTTGTGCTCTGGGAATTGGCCATCAAGCTTTAATTTAAAGGATGACCAACAACAACAATACCCACACAACAAGAGAGAAACAGGAACTAGGTAGGACCAAAGAAATGAAAATGAAGACAGGGTACTTTGGAGGATAAAAATTTTCAGAGGAAGGGTCCAAAATGCTTTCTTCTGGCCCCAGGCCCAGCAACAAATAATGTTGTCCCCTTCCCCAGTAAAGATGGAGAGTGGTCAAGAGAGGCCCAAGGCCCAAGACATTTATTTTTTTTTTCCAAATAACAAAATGCACAGCTATTCTGTGTGAAAATGTGCTGCCCCATGTCTCCTTGCTTTACGAATCATGAGAGCAGGGATCCGTCTAATTATAAGATTGTATGTACAGCACTGTGTAAATTTACAGTGCTAAATAAATAAATAAATAAATAAAAACAATCACTTACTTACATGAAGATGGCATAGGTCTCAGTGGTTTCTTCCAAAGCAACCTGAATACGTGCAACAAAAAATAAAAGGATGCCGTTTTATACCATTGGTACATCTAACTCAGGAGTTATTCAGCTGATGGAAATAATCTAGGTAGAATCCAGGTTGAATCTTTGTTGTTCACATACATTTCAAAAGCACCCGAGAAAGTTTTTTGGGGGGGAGGCTGGAAAAAAAAAAATCTGTAAAACCTGGGATAAATATCTCAGGAGGAGGGGGGCTCTGATCTTCCAAAAAAAGATTTGCATTCTCAACTGTGTGAATAATCAATGCGAACAGATCCAGCGTAAAACAAGGTAAAACCAAGATAAAACTCTGTATGCCTTGATAAAAGATAAGACCAAGATAAAAGATAAAACTCTGTATGCCTTGAATGTTTTTCAAATACATCCGCATCATCGACTCTATTTTTATTTGAGTGTTGGCATGTGTGAGCAACAGAATTCACAGAGATGTGCATAGACGTAGTTCCATAATGTGAACAACAAACCCAGAATGTGTGAATCTTTTTTAAAGTCATGCTTTTAAAAAGACTGAATGACTCCTCAGATTGTCTGTTTCACGAACCTAAAGCCGCTCTTCAGTTTTATTAAATAGCTATATTTTTATGGGACTAACCAAAATGCACAAAATACATATTGACAACATTCAAAGCCCTATAAAGGTATCACTTTTTCTGGATTGTGCATGTTATTGTACCTTGCTACATGGCCAACATGGATATGTTTTTAGTTTCCCTGGTATCTTTTACAGCCCTGCTTGCAAATGCAGGTGACCTCTACTGTGCCAAATAAACATATTTTCTACCACTGAGATTCATCTCTTTCCATGAGTAATTATATCATGTACTTTTGTAAAAATCATATTTTATCATACATATTTTGTCATTAAACTAAAAAAAAAATCATAATATATCATAAAAATAAAATTTATCAGAAAAAATCTCTAAAATATAATAAACATAATAATATGTTATTGTACATATTATTATCATACAGGACATGCATATGTTGTCAGCAAGGTAAAGTTCTGAAATAAGAATTTTAAATCAACTTTTAAAGAGCCATGAAACAGTAATCATGGAAGGATATTGGTCACCAATTTTTGTAAAAAATGTGAAGGAACACTAAATCACAGACCAAGAAGCAGAAATACTTTTAAGAACTGTTTTAAAGAGCTTTGATCTTTTAAAAATGCATTTTATTCTTTTATTGTGTGCTCTGTTTTAATATTGTAAGAGTGCAATTCTACAATAATACTCACTTTTGGATGTTTTTAACAGTATTGTTCTTTCAAATTGTGAGCTGCTTTGAGTTCCAATTTTGGGAGGAAAGCTAGATGATGATGATGATGATGATGATGATGATGATGATGATGATGATGATTGCTTTTAATTCTATGGGTAGTTAAATGTCATTTTAATATAACTTTTTGTATGTTTTTATCTCCATATGTTTTTTACTTGACATGTCTTTAAATTCCGTAAGCCACTTTGGAGGAAAGCTGGGCTGTAAGTAAAGCTTTGGGGGAAAGCTGGGCTGTAAGTAAAGCAACATAATACAATAGCCGTACTCCTTCAGGGTTCCTAACCAATTTTTAAATTATTACAATGGTAAAACAGAAGAGAGGTAATAAAGAGGAAAGCCTGACATCTGGAGAGCAGAAAAGGGGGGGGGGGAGAGATACCTGAAAACATCCAATAAATCCTGATATAAAAGAAAAAGAGAGTCTCGGACTGTAAAAAAAAGAATTCCAAGAAATAGCCTAACACATTTTCTCTGAGAAATATTTGTTTGGTATTCTTCATGGGCTGTCAAAGGGGGTGGATAATACTCATATATTAATGATTTTAAAAGAGGTCTCATCCAAATAACTACAAAGTTTGCAGGAGCACATATGGATCCCATCAACTCACACATGAAGTAAATTCCATAAAAATTAGATAGCCAGCAGAGAGAGAGATGAAACAGATCACTCAATTTAGCTGTAAAGCTGTATGAAAAACGAACTGCAGGGATTTTAAAAAGATGTATTTCCAGATCTAGCAGATAGCCACTGATAGTACGCAGAGTATGTAATAAAGCATTGTACGCTATGTATCCACAGATTCCACATCCAAGGCTTCACCTATCCATGGTTTGAAAATATTAAAAGAAAAGAAAAGAAAAGAAAGATCCAAACAGCATATCTTGATTTTGCCATTTTAGATAAGAGGCACCATTTTACTATGGTATTGTATATAATAGTATTTGAGCATCCACAGATTTTGAAATCCATGGGAGATCCTGGAACCAAACTGCTGTGGATACCAAGCGTCTACTGTAATCTTAAGAATTCCCATACAGCCACACACATACTTTTTCTCCCCTCTTGTGTATCAAGGCCATCATTAAAAAATTGGCAGGGAGCATGGAAGGTGTGTGAAAATCTCAACAGATTGTTTGGTAAATCATAAAGAGATGTCTTTGAATGCATCTCACAGACACTGACTCCATCTTGTGGTTCCATATGCTCTTGCCACCTCCAGTGTGACCCAAACCTCATTTAGGTTTATCACACAAGGGGGGCAAACAGCATTTAAACGAGAGTTAAACAGGAATTAAACAGGAAATGCTTTATGTTTAACATAGGACATTTCCTGTTTAATTCCTGTTTAAATCCTGTTTGCCCCCTGTTTGCCCCCTAGTGTGATAAGTTCCAAATCTCTCCTCTTCCCATTTCCTTTCCTCCGTTACTTCAATTGCTTAAAACTGAATTCAAAGTACAAAAGTAATCTACACTCCGTTAATTCAGTCGTGGGGAGAGTAGAGGAGCAGGGGCCTTGCCCTTCCCAACAAGCACAAGCAAAAACCAACTGCTGCAGCCTCTCCTAGCTTGTGCCTTTTTTCTCATTTATAACTTTTGCCATCATAGCCACACTCCGATGTTGTCTAGCCACAGGTGTCCCATTTTTCATCTACGTAATCAGTATTGTTTTAGATGTTCTCTTTTGATTTATATTGTAAACTTGAGTCCCATTACAAGGGTGTGGGGTAACAGGCTGAGAGAGTCTGACTTGCCAAGGCCACCCAAGCAAGTTCCATAGTTGAGTACAAACCTTGATTTCTAAGATCCTAGTTCAACACCCAGGCAACTACATCACACTGGCTTTTTACTTTGGTATTATTATAGTATTTGTTCTAACAAGGAAAAGTGCTGCTAAATTTCCCGCCTCGGGTACTATGCAGCTGGATAGATCAGGGAACACCACCTCACCTCAAGCTCAGCCTCTTCCCTGAAATAGCCTTTTTGGCTTTTTACTTAAATGAACACCTGGGACTGAACTTATGCAAGGCCAGTGGAAACAGGATTCATTTAATGATACAGTACTACTTTCCAAATTCATTTTTCAGCCTGAATACAGTGACATTTCTCCGAAGTATCCAGCATGTAGGTTCAGGAGGGCCAGATAGGATAGATAAATCTGGTATGATTATAACTCTATAAAGTCTGGTATGTGGTCTGTAGAGGTAGCCGCTCTTCAATATATGATAAAATTTATTTACGACCTGTAACACCGTAACTATAACACCATCAACTATAACTCTCCTAACACCAGTCGTACAAAAACTGCACTGGCTTTCAGTTTGCTTCTCAGCTGAATTCAAGCTGCTGGCTTTGACTTATTAACTCGCAAATGGCTTGGGGCCAGGACTGAGATCTTCAGCAGATGTAGTTGCAACCAAGAGCTTCTCTGTAACACATGTACAGGTGCTCTTGGCAGCCATGCCATTTAGGCAGCTAGTGGAAAGTGAAAGATGCACTGCAGCTGTTTTTCACATAGCCAGGACACAGAGCAAATAAAGGTGTAAGTATACATCAGACAAGCTAGTGAGCTTTCATTTCTTGGACACTGTGGAAGTGGAGGACACCCGACAGACACCACCTTGCCTGTTCTCATTTCCCTGGCCTTAGGAGGGAAGCAGATCCAGCTGCTGACCTCTATTTAAGCCCCTGCAGTGGAATGTGGCAATGGCTAGGGCCAATAAAATAACACTGAACGGAGCAAGCGGGAGCTGGAAGGCAGAAGTTGCATGTCTCATTTAGACCTGAGTTGCAAGAGACTGTAGAAGGATGGGAAATGGTTTGGGTAACTTGGCTGCCTGGCTTGGGAGGACATTCAAGAGAGTTGTGAGCTGAGAAAGACTTTGAGCCATGATTCCCAAAGTGGGCAGTAGCCCCCCCCAGGGGGTTCAAAGGGGGGCAGTGAGGAAAGAGGGGGTGGCAAGGGGGTCTTCAGTCATAGTATTGGCATGAAGAAAGACAAGGGGAGCCAGCAACCTTTAGGGCCATGGTAGGGATGAAGGTTGCATGAAATCTCTCTTTTCAGGATCCCTTAAAACTACCATGCAGCCTCACTAATTGTTTTATGTGGCGGTGTCTCCCACTCTTCACCTGCCGACATATGATATGAAATAGGAGTTGGGGGGACATTAGAGTTGTTATCCAAAAGGAAAGGGGATAGTAGACCCAAAAAGTTGGGGGACCACTGATTTCGGAATCTATCATACAGAGGAAAATTGGAACTTTAAATGGGGTTTACCCCTTTTAAATGTGTTGTTACTATTAAATTGCAATTAAGATTTTCACACACAATGGTCTTTATCCTGGAATAACCAGGCAATAAACAGCAAGAAATTATTCATGGGATTTTCCCATGAATGATTTCTTGCTGTTTATTGCCTCGTTATTCCTGGGTTAATGGTGCTTTAATCGCTTTTGATCATGATGTCATGTCAAAAATTTTATCACAATTGCGCAGGTTTCATTAGATATTCCTGGGATAATGGTACTTTATTCACGACATTGTGTAAAAATCCTCTCCATTGTTGCCCCCTTGCCGTGGGGGAGAGGCTTGCGTACCCTAATGAAGCTGTGAGCTATACTGGCAGTGGTATAATCAGCCACCAGTAGGGCCTCCCATGCCAGACAGGTCACAACCGAAGGGTCTGACTAAGAGCATCAAAGGGCAAGATGGGCTCTTTAGCCTTATGGCAACCATCCTAGGAGAAGGAAAACACCAATCCCAAACCCAGGCAGACGGTGCTCATCAAACCCTGTAACGTAAACCATCTAAGAGAAAGAAACTCTAATCAAACCTACGACCCGAGGATCTCGCTGCCACCGTCCTTGCTTGCTTGGCCCCAGCAGATGAACCTCTGGTTTAAAGGGTGAAGCCAGTTCCTTGCACATTGCGCTTCACCAGAAAAATCCATTGCACAGGCTCGAAGGATACATCCGATCCAACCCCCCCCCCCAAAGTCCTGCAGTGATAGGCGAGGGACGAAACAGCAGGTGAAAAAAGTACTGGAAGCCGCAGACCCAACCTTGCATGCAGGTGGTTCAGGACATTGGTAGCTCGAGACTGACCGGGAGATGACAGTCTTGTTTGACAGCATCCTGAATGACCAAGCAGCCTTTTAAAGAGAGCACTGCTTGCTCCATACGGAGAGAGGCCTAGAAAAGGTGGCCTAAAGAAAGCTCATCTCCACCCACCCAGTTGGTGAGCCGCGGTTGGTGACTTCAATGCCAGAGTAGGTAAGAACTTCGAAGCCTGGAAAGGTGTTCTAGGCAAGCATGGAGTTAGAAATTGTAATGATAACGGACGCTTCCTGCTAGAGTTTTGTGCAGAACAGCAGCTGACTATTACAAACACTATCTTTCAGCAGAAAGATAGTTTGAAGACAACCTGGGTGCATCCCCGAACCAAACACTGGCACCTCATTGAATATATTCTGGTGCGCTAGACAGACATTTGCGGTGTCCGTCATACTCCAGTGATGCCCAGTGCAGAATGTCAAACAGATCATCACCTCGTAAGATGCAAATTAAATCTTCATCTTAAGCTCAAACCTAAGAGGGGTGGCATCTTAAAAAGGAGACTCCAAGTCAACAGTCTTCAACAAGCTGCCATGAGAGATAACTTCCAGGCAAATCTGCAATCAAAACTTGAAGACCATCCTCTAGATTCTTCTCCTACAGTGCCTTGGCAACATATCAAAAACAGTATCCTGCAGTCTGCGGAAGAATCCCTCAGGTTCTCCCACAAGAAAAACCAAGATTGGTTTGATGAAAACAACCAAGAAATCCAGAAGCTGTTGGCAAAGAAGAGAACTGCTCATCCGGCACACCTCGCTCAGCCATCTTGCCATGTAAGAAAAGCAGCCTTCCATCTCACATGCAGTAAACTCCAGCAAAAACTTCAAGACATTCAGAACAAGGGGTGGATCAATTTAGCAGAAAAGACACAACGTTGCGCAGATCTGGGAGATTCCAGAGGATTCTACGAAGCTCTTAAAGCAGTGTTTGGACCTACTTAACAGGCCCAAAGCTCCTTATATAGTACGGATGGTCAAACACTAATCACAGACAAAGCTTCCATCCTGAATTGATGGCTGAACATTTCCAAAATCTCTTCAGTGCCAACTGAGAAGTCCAAGGCTCAGCTATCCAACATATGATACAACAACCGATGAAAAATGAACTGGACATGGCTCCCACTTTGGAAGAAACCATTAAGGCCATACAGCAGATGAAAAATGGCAAGGCAGCCGGGATTGATGGAACCCCACCTGAAGCTTGGAAACACAGAGGTCATATACTCCATGCTAAATTACACGAGCTCCTTGTGAGTTGTTGGGAAAAAGGTGAACTGCATCTCTGAGATGCAATTATCATCACCCTATATAAGAAAAAAGGAGCAAAATCTGATTGTTCAAACTATCGAGGTATAACACTGCTCTCCATTGCTGGAAAAATCCTTGCAAGGATACTCCTGAACAGATTAGTTCCTGCTATTGCAGAAGAACTTCTCCCTAAAAGCCAATGCAGCTTCAGAGCTAATAGGAGCACTACAGATATGGTATTTGCTCTTAGACAACTGCAAGAGAAATGTAGAGAGCAAAACAAAGGACTCTATGTAACATTTGTCTACCTTACCAAAGCCTTCAACACTGCAAGTAGAAAAGGTCTGTGGCAGATCCTGGAATGACTAGGATGTCCCCCAAATTCCTCAAAATGATTATCTTGCTACATGAGGGCCAGCAAGGACAAGTCAGATATGGCGATGATCTCTCAGAGCCCTTTCTAATAACTAATGGTGTGAAACAAGGCTGTGTTCTCGCACCAACTCTGTTTACAATCTTCTTCAGCATGATGCTCCAAAGGGCTACAGCAGATCTCGAAGAAGACAGTATCTATATACGTTACCGTACTGATGGTAGCTTGTTTAACTTAAGCCGTCTGAAGGCTCGCACAAAGACTCTAAACTATCTAGTCCATGAGCTGCTTTTCACTGATGATGCTGCCCTTGTTGCCCATACAGAAGCAGCTCTGCAGCGCCTAACAGCCTGAAGAAAATGGAAATTCTCTACCAGTCTGCACCACAGGAAGAGCACTATCATCCCCATGTCACCATAAGCAAATCTGTGTTTAAGTCCATCCAGCAGTTCACCTACCTGGGAAGTATCACCTCCTCAGACGCCAAGATTGATAAAGAGATTTATCACAGATTAGCAAAGGCATATAGTGCATTCGGAAGGCTTCACAAAAAAGTCTGCCATTACTTCTGGTACCAGTATAGTATTCCACTCTGCAACCCACAAGTCACTATCCATGACCACCCTTTGTATCTTAGTTATTGTTTGTGTGCACGTCTTGCATGAATGTTGAATTGCTGTAAATTAATAAAGTGAACTGATTTGGAATTTGCTGTCTAGAGTTCTTGGTTTGAAACCATTACACACAGGCTAAACCCTGGCTATTAAACATTACCCAGAGCCCTCTCACAGCTTCCTATTGGGTTAAATGTATTCCCCCTTTGAATACAATTGTGAGTGTCCTCCTAGGACCCTAGCATTTTGAGTAACAGCTGGAAAGCACTTCCTGACAGGAAGAGCTGTTCAACAGGGAATTGTGCAGCCTCAGAAAGTGGTGGGATCTCATTTTTTTGGAGGTTTTTAAACAGAGTCTGGATGCCAATCTGTCAGGAATGCTTTGATTGCATCTTCTTGCATCTCAGAGGGTTGGATTAGACGACCTTTGTGGTCTCTTCCAACTCTACAGTTCTATGATTCTGTGATCCTGGAGACGTGACCAAGGCTAAACACATTTTTGTTTCATATGTACATCTATACTTATAGCGTGAAAGAAATTTTATACAATATTTTAAAATAATTTTGTGCTTTGAGCCATCCGGAAGCAAAGGTGTCACTATGTTAGCCACCAAAGAAAAAAGTTATGGTTTTTAGAATATTTTGGATTTTGAAATATTTTCAGAATGAAGGTGACTCAACCATTATTGCACTACAACTCGCTTGTCCTGCAGAAAACCTTGACGCCTCTGAACACATCTCTGGATTGAATTGACTGCTTTACTGTCCTTGGAAGATAACCCTCCATTTGGACGGTTTATGACTGGAGCATAGGAAAATGGGAGAGCACTGTTGCTCTCTGGCAGAGAACTCTGGGCTCCCCACCAAAGTACAGATCCCAGGATTATATAGGATGGAGTCTTCTGGAGTTCAGTTTTGATGTCAACACAAATGCGTCATAGTGCTAAGTCTGAATCTGTCTCAAAGCAGAGATAATTGTCATTGGCACGATTGCCTAGGATGGGCAAGGCACCTTGGCCACGGTCTGCTATATGTTCATTCAGGAGCCAAGCAAAGTCCAGCTTGTGATCTTTAAAGAAAATGCTCACCTTGTCCCATCCTGGACAGACTGAAATGCTTTATCTGGAGAAGTTACAGGTAAGAGCCAAGAACACTTCTATATTGAATTTGTTTGGTTAATCTTTATATTTAACCTCCAATTTGTTAAACCTCATCCATTTTACTACTGGTTAAGGCATCAACCCTTTCTCTACTATGAGATGGATCAAGAGAATTGTGTTTCACCTGGACACTGATATCCAGTGCACCACAGATCTCCATGGTCAGATGTTTCATGTGATATTATAGAGCGACAGGTCAAAGAGCCAAGGTCTCAATCGCTCCATCTTTTGAAACTGACTTGGCAAGAATGATTAAAATCATCTTTAAACAGTGTCTTTGCCGAAACTTGACAGGTGGAACCAAATGTAAATGACAGTCAACTCCACTGAGAAGTCCAAAGGACCAACAGGAATGTAACCTTCGAGCTGCCTTGCATCCCATTTTAGAGGAAAGGCAGCGCATAGGTTGAACAAACAATCAATCAAACAAACAAGCAGTCCTATCCATGTTCCTATTGTAGGTGGTCTATCAGAATTATGAAAGTAATTTCCATCCCAAATACAGACCTATAAGCACGTTCAAACAAATCCATTTCATAATCCATTTCATTGAAGAATCTGTGAACCTAGAATGACAGTAGAGGTCTGAGTAACTTGCCTAAAAGTGGAATGTGTGGTGCAAAATTTCTTTTCTTTTCTTTTCTTTTATGTACTAACTCTATGACAAGCACCAAAGGCAGTTTACAGTTTCAAAGGGCAGTTTCTCAGAAGCCATCCTTGTCAATCAGGGTGTTTGTCAAGGGTTCCTGTTAGCCCCTCTTTTATTTAATTTCTGTATTAATGGTGTAATCTCTTCTCTATTAGATGCAATGTTTTTCTCCCTTTGTTTGAAGAATAAAGCTATCCCCATCTTATTATATACTGATGAGGTGATCCTTCTTCCTTTTGCACAAGTCATCTTGCATAGGGCTCTAGGAGAATATTACAAAAAAGAATTTCTAGAGATTATTCAAAAACCAAAATCATGATGTTCAGATGGCAAAGGGAGAAATATCAATGGCAGCCTAATCACCAACAATTTGAGCAGGTAAGTCATTATAAATGCCTAAGCGTAACATTTAAGGACTCTGGATGCTGGTCTACACACTTGAAAGCTACTGTAGCAGCAGCGGATATAACAGCTAATGCTTTTTTTTGATACGCAGCACATTTTGGTGGTAGGTTTGTGTTGCCATACCTTGAGCTCCACAAGAGTAAGCTATTGCCCCAGTTGTTGTATGGGGCTGAAGTGTGGGTCCACTCAGACATGTCAGTTTTTGACTCATTACAGAATATTGGGTTAATTGATTGTTTTTGCTTTGGATGTGGATATTGCCACACAAGCCCCTTTTCTCAGAGCAATTGCATTTTTAATAAATGGAAGAGAGAAAAAAACAGTTTCTAAGCAGCCATTATCTCACAGCTTCACAATTGTGTGACTGGGCTGCCACTGCCTTTGTATTCACTTCCTGATGCCCCCTTATTTCCACCTCCCTTCCTTATGCCCTACCCACCATGCCTTTGGATTATTTCATTTTACTTTTCTTTTAACTCTTTCATGCAATTCCAGAGCTCTGCTACTGCAACTGTTTAATAAAAATATGGAAAATAAATAAAGACAATCGGCCTGCTTGGAAATAGCAAGGAGGAGGGAGAGGAGGGGACACTGACACAACATGACTGCCAATATCACTACTGCCCTGGCAGTAACATTTTATACCTGAGGACTAGTACAATTGGGAGGTCATTGATGGGTTTCCTCCTCAATGAAAAGGAATGCCCTGACCACTTTAAGGAACACAGAACCTATGGGTCGGAGGTGTTGATGTGTGATAAGTATAATCAAAACTGTTTTTTTCTGGCTGTAATCAAGATTTAAAAGTCATGTGTAATAACCTTGTGAGTGGAGTCGAAGGCTTTCATGGCTGGCATCCATAGTTTTTTGTGGGGCTTTCGGGCTATGTGGCCATGTTCAAAGAGAGTTCCTTTTCTGACGTTTCGCAAGCATCTGTGCCTGGCATCTTCAGAGGAACTCTTCTAGAACATGGCCACATAGCCCGAAAGCCCCAAAAACACAATCTCGTGAGTCTCTGACAATCAAACAAGATGTTTCATCATCTCGGTGGGCTTGATGGGCTGAGCTGCTTATCTGCAGGTGGCAGGTTCTCAATAAAGTACCTTCTGGTCCAGGATAGTCTCCAGTAGGAGCTCAGGAAGACCTTCTTGCCCAGACAAGGGTCAACTGAAGACCATGCTCCCCAATGGTCTACCTGAGTGAATGGTTAGACTAGCACCTTCCTTTCTATCTTTCTCAAGCAGGTGAAGAATTTTGTGTTTCAGCAAATCTTGGAAGGCTGATTGCTCAAGGAGAACAGGCCTTGCATAATGTGCTGGATTTTCTTTTTCTTGTTTTCCTTTTAATGGCTTATGCTTTCAACAAGTTTTAATTTTGTGAAAATTTCAGTTACAGTTTACGCCTAGGTAAGTGGACATACATATGCGGAAAGCATCATCAAACAGTTTCTCAATGTATGTGTGTGTGTACAACAAGAAGCTGCCATGATGTTACTAAACAGGGGAGCCAGTAAAGGGACTGTTGCACATTGGGACGTACCTGGCTAGGGACTACCAATGTGCATCAGTAGACTTGGGATACTCTTGCTGGTGCCTTGATACATATCTTCACACTTCACTAGGAAGGTTGCGTAGCACCTCTGCTTATGTAGCTATGAGGGTTTATGGGCATCCAGAAAGTGCTGCTTTTCCCCTCTAGATTTCTTTAAAATATGGCTTTCATCATTCCATAAATGTTGTCAAGTCTGAGAGCTCATCCAGAAGTCTGGAACTCTTTCTGGAAAGTAGAGTTAAAGGCTTTCATGGCCGGCATCCCTAATTTTTGGTGGGATTTTCGGGCTATAAGGTTATGTACTAAAAGAGTTTCTCCTGACGTTTCACCGGCATCTGTGGCTGGCATCTTCAGAGAAAATCTGGAAATATCCAAAATTCCCTTCCTGCCTCCTTCTCTTGTAGGTCCTTCCTCCTCTTTGCTGATGTTGTGTGCCTTAATATTGCTTCCGACTTATGGTGACCAAAAGGGGAACCTATTATGGGGGTTTCTTGACCAGTCTTGTTCAGAGGAGGCTTACCATGACCTTCCCCTGAGGCTGAGAGGACTTTACCAAGATGACCCAATGGGTTTTATGGCCAAGCTGGGAATTGAACCCTGATCTCCGGAGTTGTAGTCCAACTCTTAAACCACTACGCCACACTGGCTAGTTTTATGGAAACTTTCAGAAATTGATTTTCACCAATTTCCACTGAGGCTTGAGCTCCCAGAATCCCTAGCCAGCTTGGCTAACAGTCAGGAATTCTGGGAACTGAAGTCCAAAACACCCGGAGGACTAAAATTTGGGAACAACTGTGCTAGCGTAACACTGAGGGGCTCATTGAATCCACCTTGTCCAGTCCAGACCTTATTCAAATGTTTGAGGGAATTGACTACTCTTTATCACACTGGAAGCCTGGACGCAATCAGAATTCATGTATATTCGCTAAAGTAGCGAATTCACGTGAATTCGAATTGGCTCCATTTGAAAATACCCCCAAATTCCAAAGTATGATAAACTCCTTTGTCTCAAAGCTGCTACAAGATCCCATTGCACTCCTTATGGGCAATGACACCCATGTTCTGATTCATTCATTCTTTTTACAACTCACCTCTAAGGCAAGGGGGGTGGTCTGTGTTTGAAGTATTTTGTACTCTTTCTGCCATTAAGAGCTTGAAAACAGCCAGCTATAAAATTCAGATACACAAAACATATTCTGTCCAGCAAAGAGCTCAAACAGAACTCCTAATAACCACAGTATGCATCTCCCTTTTACTGATCACCAAATAAATACGTAAATAAATTAATACCCAAAAATACAACAAGAAACCTAAAAAAATCACAAGCTAGCCAGCAGATTTGTGAAAAGTCCGTCTCACATTTTAATACAGAAGAATTCAAAGAACAGCTGTTTTAAAGTGAAGGAAATTTAATCATTTCTAAATTGAATAAATATAAAAACTCTCTAAACAACATATTTACTCTCTAAACAAGATATTTAGATTAGAAACCACTAGGACAATGGCAAAGTGTTGTCCCAAATATAAATTAATGTGAAGTACTGTTCATTTATTTGTGTTTCTTTCTTCTTTAAAAAGAATAATAACAATAGGCTATAAAATTAGTTGATCTCTTCCCATTACATAAAACATTTATTAAAATAATATTTTATATTCCTTTCTATCTGTTAACGCTGTGATTTTCCTTAACTGTGGTTTATATATATACAGTGGGACCTCCGTATGCGCAGATTTGCCATCCGCGGATTTGAGCATCCGTGGATTTGAGCATCTATGGATGGGAAGCCCATATTGTCAGCAATGATGGCGCGCACGGATCCGCACCACTATTTTGGGGGAAAAGTCCCTCCCCTTCCTTCCCTCCCCCTTCTCCTTCCTTCCTTCCTTCCTTCCTTCCTTCCTTCCTCCCTTCATCCCCTCCTTCCTTCCCCTCTCCCCCCACCTTTCCTCCTTCCCTCCTTCCTCCTTCCCTTCTGCCCCAGCTTGACTGCAGGGCATGGTCTGCTGCCCAGTCAGCCAGGGCCAGGGCCGGGGCTGGAACTGGGCCCAAGGCTTGAGTCTCAGAGCCCCATCCTCAGCTCTAGCAGCCGGGACAGAGCCTCTTTTTTTTAAAAAAATAATTTTATTAAGATTCATACATTGACTGACTTCTGGTGGAAATGGCGGAGTGAGAAGCACCTCCGAGACGGAGCTCCGGAGGGTGCTTGCTGGTCTGCAGGGACGGGACCGTCGGGGTGAAGGTTCGACGGATCAAGAGTGTTCCCCTGGTAAAGGGGAAGCAGAGGGGCCTGACAAAATTCCCCCCAGTCCAAATCAGTGGCCAAACTTATGGAAGAAGTCGTAGGGAAACAGCGGTGAAGGTAAAAAAGGCTGGGACTGTGGAGGAACTCAGGCATCCACGCCTGCAGCAAGAAGCCTCAAGCCGCGGCTTGAGAGCAGAGGCTCCGCCACCACTTTCTCTTTTTATTTTATGTGAAACAGACTTAGTAACTATACTTGGGAGCTCTACCAATTGGAATTACTTTCTTCCTTTAAAGGATACATCGGGTTTGTCCTTTGTTTTTGCTTTTGTTTTTGTTTTGTTTTTGGGGTTTTTTTTTCCCCATTGCCCACAAGAGACTGATGCATAAGAGATAAACAGCGGGAATAAAGTGTAGGAGAAGGGGTTTAAAGATCGAGAGAAATCTTCGTGGAGGGGACTTAATTTTATAAACTCTTTGAAAATTTTTGAAGTTGGGGAAAGAAAGGACAGAGTTTTTTTTTTCTTTTTCCCTTTCCTTTTTCTTTTTTTTTCTCTTTCTTTTTTTTTTCCTTTTTCCTTTTTTGATGTTTTGGATTTGAAAGAAACGGAGGAGAAAAGCGGAGAACTGAGAAAAGAAGAAAGGCAGAATGGAACAGAGGAATGGGGAAATGGGATGTTGGGAAGAAGCTGAAGATTACTGAGAAGGAGGTTTGAGGGTTTGAAGGCGAACCATTAGAAAAGGAGTGGAGTTGGAGGAGAAGAAGGACCGAAGGCGGAGAGTATGGAGGAAATGCTTTATTAACTAGAATCGGGTAATTAGGGAGACAAGAAAATTAAATGAGAGACTATATTTAAAGGTTCTAAAATACTTGACTGGATTTGTGTGGTAAGACTGGAGGAAATTGAAATTTAGAACTAATACTTTGGACCCCCGATTGTTTTGAATTGTTAAATTGTTGTTTTGCGAACTGTGAGTGTGGCAAACTTTAAAGCTGATTAGAAGAAAGACCTTCAAGGTTATGTCGGCTGGCTGGAGTGAAACACAGGTGTGAGCAATAATACAAGAGTGGAGAAGGCGTCTAAGAAGATAAGAAGAGTGGGAAAAGAAGTAAAGAAGCAGCTTGGACTTTATAGAATATAGGGGAACACCTAAAAGTAATTTAGAGTAATTAAGTTAAAGATGTATAATTGTATCTTGTAATTGTATCTTGACTATTTTCCCTCAGGTTTTCTTGGGCTAGAGTAATTAAGTTAAAGAGTTAAAAGAAGGAGGGAAAAGGGAAAGGAGGGGGAGAAAAAGGAGGGGGGGAGAAAAGAAAGGGAGGAAAGGGGAGTAAGGAAAAGGGAAGAAGGAATTAAGAATTAAGAAGTAAGAGAATAATTGGGGAATAATTGGGAGGGAGGTAGAGTGAAAACAGGAGAAGAGCCCAAAAAAGAATAAGAGCAAGAGTAAGAAACAATATATAGTGAAACATTTAAGTGAGGATTAGTTACAATAGTACATCTGTATAGAAGTAGATTCAAGCATAGTGAATCGGATAGGGAAGGTTGAAATTAAAGCGGAGTGCAGAGGGTTGGGAGTTTATTTAGGTGAAATCTGAGCTACAATTTGACTATATTGAAAACTCATACATCTTTGTCATTATATTGCTACCTCCTCCTCTGTTATCCCTCGGTGCCTATATTATTATTGTGGTAACAATTCTATAAGAGACTTTGGGATATTTGTGTATTTGTGGATCAGTTCTTTAAAAGAAAGTAATAATTTCTGTTTGTTTATTTAGATCCTTGAAATCGAAAACTTTAAGAAATTAAGAAAGGAAAAGGGGAATAATAGAGAAATAAAAGAAAAAGGGGAAGAGAGAGGGAAGGGAAGAGGAAGGAAGGAAAGGAAAATAAGAGATCTCAGAAGAAAAGAACCATCTGTGCTTAAATCAGGAGACAAGAGGACTTGGGTAAGTTCCCTTCCTGTTTTGTCTTGCTTGCTTGTTTTGTTTGTTTATTTTTTGTTTTTTCTTTTTTAAAGGAGGGAAGGGAAGCGAAGGGGGAAGGAAATCGGGGAGGCAAGAAAAGAAAGAGAAAGGGAGAGGAAAGTAGGAAAAGGGAGAGAACAAAGGAAGGAGAAAGAGAAAGGGAAAAAGAGGAGGATAGAAAGAAAGAAAGAAGTGAGGAAATATTAAGACAGAAATTAAATAACAACTAATACTAATAAATGTGAATACTAAATTTAAAGTGACTAAGAGGTCGAGCAATATAGTTTTGATAAAGATATTATTAACTTGAGATAAAAGTATTTGAATTAGAATAAATAGAAATAGAAAGCGAGGAAGTTAGAAATTAAAGTTAATTTCGGGTCCTTACTTCTCCTTTTACGTCTCTCGATACCGCCCTTTCCTTCCCCCTGTATTTAAGATGGCACCGGGAACAAGAAGGACACCAGCGCCAGCGCAGACACCAGCAACCTTACAAAGGAAAAATTCATCAGATACTCCAGTAAAGGCTTGTGATTTGAACGAAATTCAAATAGAAGAAATTAGAAGAATGCACCAAGAAACAAATAAAGAAATACAAAAGGCACGAGACGAAATGAAACTGGAATTTAGAACAGAATTAACACAAGTTACATCTAGATTAGATAAGATCGATGGAGATACCAGTGCAATAAATACAAAAGTAAATAAACTAGAAGAAGAAGTGAAGACTATGGAATTGAAGATGGACAATTGGGAGAAAGAATATCAAGATGAACAGAAAGAAATCCTAAGACTACAGTTAAAGCAAAGAGAAAATTGTTTGAAGTTGCGTGGTCTCCCGGAAAGAATGGATGAAAATCTTTATACATATCTCACTCTGATACTAGCAAAATTTATAAATGAATCAGAAACTTTATTTCCTTGGGAAATCGATTGGATTTATAGAATTAATTCGTATGTAGCAAAACAGAAGAAGCTCCCGAGAGATGTGATTATTTACTTTGTCAGGAAGCAGACGAAAGAGTTAATTATCCAACAAAGTTACAAATCAAAGCTGACGATTGACGACAAAGAGATAATAATCTTGAGGGATGTGCCGATCAAAATTCTGAGACGACGAAGAGAATACAACTTTCTAACAGACAAATTGAAAACCAATGGTGTTCCATTTAAATGGGAAGAACTGGAAGGCTTAACTGTGAGTTGGAAAAAAAGAAAGATAAGATTGAACTCTTAAGAAAAAGCAAAAAATTTTTTAACTAAATTTGAAAAAGACATCAGAAAAGGAAGCAAAGGACAGGAGAAGGACCAGATAGAAAGAAGGGAAGAAGAAGTAGTCTTAAGTGAAGAAGAAGAAGAAACATAAAGGAGTGTAAGAACTAAAGAACTTGTAAATTAGGAAAACATCCAAATTATTTAGAGTGGATTTAAGTTACAATTTCCTTCCTTTTATGTGTGTTGCTATTGCGGCGTATTTTTTTAAAAAAAATTATTAATAAAAGTCTCGGGTAAATCCAAAAGAGTTTGACTAGTTATTTTACAAACTAAAGGAAAAAATTGAGATAAGGATTAAGGTAAAGATTACTAGGAGAAATGAGGGTTCTATCACTAAATGTGAAAGGATTAAATTCACCACAAAAGAGGAAAAGAGTCTATCAGTATTTGGAAAGAACTAATGTAGATATAATATGTTTGCAAGAATCACATATTAAAAATAAAGACAAGAGACTAATTAAGAACAACAAATTAGGGAAAGAATTTATTACCTCAATAGAAAAAAGTAAGAAAGGAGTAATTATATACGTAAAAAATTATTTAGATTCTAAAGAAATCTTCAAAGATAAGAATGGCTATTATTTGGGAATCGAGATGAGTTGGGGGGGGCAAGAAGATACTAATTGTGTGTGTGTATGGCCCCCAGGAAAACAAAAAAGTTTTCTATAATAAACTGAACGAAAGAATTTCAGAATTTGATTACGAACATGTTATTTTAGCAGGAGATTTTAATGGAGTGCTCGAACCGAAACTAGACAGAACATCAGGTAAGAAAATTAAAGAAAATCAGGGCAAACTGCCGAAAAGTTTTTTCCAAATGCTAGAGAGACTCTCGATGATTGATGCATGGAGACATCTATATAATGATGAAAAATCATTTACATTCTATTCAGATAGGCATGAATCACTATCCAGGATTGACTTATTCTTAGTATCTAGAGGGCTGATAAATGAGGTAACCAAAATGGAGAGCTTTAACAGGGAAATTTCAGACCATAATCCTATAGTATTAACTATGAAAGAAACTAGAAAAGAAATGAGATGGAGATTAAATGAAGATTTGCTTAAAAATGAAGAAGTGATAGAAAAAGGAAAAGAGATGATAAAATTATTTTTTAAAGAAAACATGGACAAAGGAATCAAACTATCAACTGTATGGGATGCATGCAAGGTGGTAGTTAGAGGATTTTTTACCCAGCAGAATATAATTTACCAAAAGAAAAAAACAGAAAGAATGAAAGGGTTAAACAAAGCACTGAAAGAGAAAGAGGAGCTATTGGTAAAATATCCCCAAAATAAAAAAGTGCAAAAAGAGATCAAAATACTTCATAAACAACAGGAAATAGAGGCAGTTACAGAATTAGAGAAAAAATTAAAGATGGTAAAACAAAAAAACTTTGAATATGCAAATAAAGCAGGGAAATGGTTGTCGTATAAATTAAAGAAAGAGAAAGAAAGCAAACTTATTAATAAGATCAAAAAAGGTGACATAATAGTTTCACAGCAGGAAGAAATAGAAGAGGTCTTTACCGAATTCTATGCAAATCTATATAAAAGACAGGATATAGAAGAAACAATAATTAAAGATTTCCTAAATAACAGCCAGATTCAAACCTTCTCAGAAGAACAATTAAAAAGACTAAATCACGAGATAACAAACAAAGAAATAAGAGAGGCAATTGGTCAAAGCAAATTAAACAAATCACCAGGAAATGATGGATTAACAACATTGTTTTACAAAACCTTTGTGGAGGAATTAGCAGAACCACTACAGAAAGTTATGAACGAAATATTAACAGGAGAAATACCAAATTCATGGAAAGAAGCAGTTATAACTATAATACCAAAAGAAGGGAAAGATCCATTGGACCCAACCAATTATAGACCGATATCCTTGCTCAATAATGATTATAAAATCTTTACAACAATATTAGCAAATAGACTAAAGAGCTGCCTCCAAGAGACAATTGATGAGGATCAAAGGGGTTTTTTACCGAAAAGATATATGAGGGAAAATTTAAGAATAGTTATAGATACATTAGAATATTATGAACGTCACAATGAGAAAAAATTAGGATTACTGTTCTTAGATTTGGAAAAGGCCTTCGATTCTGTAAATTGGAAGATGCTGTTAGATTTATCAAAGAAAATTATGGGTAAAGACAATTTTACAAAATGGCTAGAAAGCATTTACTGTAACCAAAAAGCGCAAGTTAAAATAAATGGAAGAAAATCCAAATTTATGAATATCGAAAGAGGAACGAGGCAAGGTTGCCCACTCTCCCCATTACTCTTTTTATTGGTTGTTGAATTGCTTATTAAAGAAATAAAACTAAGTAAAGAAATTACAGGAGTTAAAATTAAGAGACATGAATATAAAATCAGAGCTTTTGCAGACGACCTAATAATAATAATGGAAGACCCAAGCAATAATATAGAAAGGATTCTAGAACATCTAAATAAATTTGGTTTGGTAACAGGATGCAAAATAAATAAGGAAAAATCAGTAATTTTAACTAAAAATATGAGAAAGGAAGAAGAAAAAGAAGTAGAAAATAAAGCAGGAATTAAAATAGGGAAAAAGTTAAATACTTAGGAATTCAAATTACAAAGAGAACCACAGAGTTGTTTGAAAATAACTACAAGGTGTTGTGGACAAAAATAAGAAATGATTTAATAAGGTGGAATAAACTAAATATTTCGATAATGGGAAGAGTGGCCACGATTAAAATGAATATACTTCCAAGGATTTTATTCCTCTTTCAGATGATCCCAATTATAATTGCGGATAAACCATTTAAAGATTGGCATAAGGACATTGCTCAGTTCATTTGGAGGGGGAGGAAACCACGAGTGAAACTAAAAATCCTACAAGATGCCAGGGAGAGAGGAGGACTGAGCTTACCAAATTTAAAACTGTATTATGAGTCCTGTGGTCTTGTATGGATTAAAGAGTGGGTTACGCTGGTAGACAACAGACTGTTAGATTTAGAAAGCGATGGTATGAATTTTGGATGGCACGCCTATTTGATTTATGAGAAAGATAAGAAAAATCCAATATTTACAAACCATATTATTAGGAAAGCTTTGAAGAAAGTATGGGATAAATATAAAAGAAGAATTATAGTGGGTTTGGAAAGATGGATATCCCCACATGAAGCATTTTTTAAAAAAGAAACGATTAAGGACAATAAATGGTATACTTATAATGATATCTTGGAGGAAAAAGAGAGGAAATGGACCTTAAAAACTAGAGAAACACTGAATGAAGAAGGATGGAACATCTCCTGGTTTATGCATAGACAATTGCATGAAAGATTTAGAATGGACCAAAAGTTGTATGGGGAGATAACAGGTAAGGATGAATCAGAACTTGGTAAGATCTTAATTAGAGAAGAAAAAAACCTAATAAAGAAATTCTATGGGACGCTGCTCAAATACGAAATGGAAGATGAAGTGGTCAAAGAACAAATGATAAATTGGGCGAGAAAAATAGGTCACTCTATTCAGTTTGAGCAGTGGGAGAAAGTCTGGGGAAACATCTACAAACATACGGTATCTCAAAGTCTCAGGGAAAATTTCTATAAGATGTTTTACTTTTGGTATTTGTCTCCAGAGAGAATAACAAAAATGAGGGGGGGACGTTTTTTCATTGCTGGTGGTCTTGCAAAAAGGTAAAAAATTACTGGATGATGGTTAAGAAAACAATTGATAAGGTCTTGAATATAAATCTAAAACTAAAACCAGAAATCTTCCTCCTAGGGATATTAGAGGGTGATATAGAAAACAAATTCGGAAAAAATTTATTTTATATGATCTCTCTTGCAAGAATATGTCTGGCTCAGAAATGGAAAGAGAAAGAGACCCCAAATAGGGATGATTGGATGCTCAAGCTATATGATGGAATGATGATGGACAAGTTGACACAACTATTAAGAGGTAAAACAGAAGAGAGGTTTTCAAAGGAATGGAGGAGGGTAATGGAATGGATGGAAGAAGAGAGGAATAACTAATCTTATATAAGATGTATCCGACAACAGATTTGTTTTGTTATAAGAAAGTCAATTAGACACATACATAAAAAAGACAAATATTGGTAGATAGGAAGTCACTTTTAGAATGAATGAATGGAAGTAAGAAGAAAGATTGAATGAGTGAAGAGAAGAAGAAAGAGTATGAGGAGGAGAAAGAATGTTTAGAAGAAGATAGATGGATGTATAGTATAATAGTATAGTATAGTACGGTAAGGTATAAGGGGATAATGAATGATAAGAGAATAAGAAGGTGGTGGTATGAATGAGAATAGATAAAGATAGGTAGTTTTAAGAATTGGAAATATATCTGATTCTTTGATTTGCTTTGTTCCATGGATTGTATTGCGAATGTGATGATTTGAAGTTAATTGTACGAATATAATGTTTTTTAAATAATAAAACTTATTTTAAAAAAAGATTCATATATTGACTAATGATTATTATACAATACATAAATCTGTAGATATATTTTCTACATTCTATTCCAATTTAGGACGTAGCCTCTGGGCTTCGAACCCCAAACCCTGAGCCTGGCCTCGACTCCCTCTGGCCAACGGGGTCCCAAGGGAATCGGGGCCAAGGACAAGGCTTGGGTTTTGACACCCAAAGGCTCCATCTCGGCTGCTGGGCTGGAACTGGGACCTTTTCCTCTGGCCAACGGGGTTCCAAGGGAGTCGTGGCCAGGGCCGGAGCTTGGATTTCAAAGCTCAAAGACTCCATTCCGGCTGTGGGGCCTGGGAATGGGGCTGTGAAAGCTAAGCCCCGGCCCTGGATCCCCAACTCCCTTGGAACTCCATTGGCCAGAGGGAGCTGGCCAGGTCCAGCAGCCAGCAGTCCAAGTACAGTATTGTTATCATGATATAATTCAGAAAAATGAAAAAGTGAGGAAGAAGATTTGGTAACAAATTTGATTACAGCAGCGAGTTTAATTATAGCAAGATGTTGGAAAACAAAAATAACTGTATAATAGGAAGAGTGATATAAAGAGGTATGGAAATTAGCAATTAATGATAAATTGACATGTGGATTGAAAGTAAAAAAAGGGATTGTGGAAAAGAAATGACTTTGGTGGAATTTGGAAAGAATTAATTGAAAAAGTGTTGAGAAAAGAAGATGGAAGATTACCTCCATAAGAGGAATTGAGATTTTGGATGGAATATAAGGGTGAAAATGGCTCCAGGGAAGGGGAGCACTGAGATGGGATAGAAAAGATATTTAGATAAATTGGAATAGAATGTAGCAAATATATCTAGAGATTTATGTATTGTATAATAATCAATAATCAATCTATGAAAATGAATCTCAATAAAATTATTTTAAAAAAGAGGCTCTGTCTTGGCTACTAGACCTAAGGATGGGGCTCCAAGACTCAAGCCTCAGCCACGGTCCCAGCCCTGGCCCTGGCTGACTGGGTGGCAGAGTACACCCCCACAGTCAAGCCGTGGCAGAAGGGAAGGAGGAAGAAGGGAAGGAGAGACGGAGGAGGGAGAAGGGGAAGAGGGAGGGAGGGAGGGAGGGAGGGAAGGGGAGGGAGTTTTCCCCCAAGGGCACTTTGTTATGGGGGACAGTATGGGCTTGCCATCCTCGGATGTTCAAATCCACGTGGTCATGCCACCATTAAGGGCACGACTTGAGCAGATGTGGATGTTGGTGGAGCAGATGTGGAGCAGATGTGGATCCGCGGGGGGGGGGGGCACGTGGAACGGATCCCCCGCGTATACCGAGGGCCTACTGTATATACAAAATGGATTTTGCCAATTCTCCCACAGCTTTTCAACAACAGGAAAACCCATCCCTGGTTGGATCATTGTTCCTCCCTCCCTCCTTCATTGTTGTTATAATGGTCTTATGGCCTCTTGCGGGATGGATTGTTGTCTTGTAGTTGCTGAATTTGCAGGGAGGCTCCGCATGTGGTTGGTGGTGCTTCTTCTACCAGTGTTCAAACGTGGAGTCCCACTGCCACCTGCCTCGCCCTGCAAATAAAGGAAGGGATCAGGGAAAGGGCTCAGTCCCTTTTGCAAGACACCCAGGAGTTGAGTAAGTTTGCTGTTGTTGTTTTTTTTTTCCTGAACAAGATTGCATGCAACCTTTGGGGTTCTGCCAGAGCTATAAAGGGCATTTCTGCCAGAATAAACCAGTAAGGACAATCTGCTGAAGAATGCTTAAGTAACATGCAATTGCCATGCTGTTTTATGGGTTGCTTGTGTGATGCATCAAAGAGGCAATTGCATTTTTATCATTTTGCTGAGATTTTTTTTAGTCTTATGAAGCATAATTTATACAATTATACAATAGATGACTACACACAAATTCAGTTATTTCTTCCTGCTATTGACATTCCAAGGGTGTATCTACACTGTAGAAATGAAGCAGTTCGACACCACTTTAACAGCCATGACACAATAGCAATAGCAGGTACGTTTCGATACTGCTTCTCAGTGCACTGAAGCACTCCTTAAGCAGTTTAGAAAGTTCAAGCTAATGGTCGCCAGCAAGGTGGGCACTCCTTTTAGGGACCTAAAAGGATTCTGGATTGGTCATTTTGTGAAATATTTAGCCTTCCCTTTCACAGACTTCTGGTGCTCCACCAAACTACAAATCTCAGGATTCTATAGCATTCAGTCATGGATATTAAAAATGGCATCCAAAACACTTGATTTGGGCAGTGTGGCAGCATGCAAGGCCCCCAAAAGCCTGAAACCTCAATAACTTCAGTAGCCTTTCTTTTCATATACACTGGGCAAGGCAGTTGAAATCTCTTCTTCTGCACAAGCATTAAAGGAAGAGGAGCCCTCTCCCGTTTTCACTCCAGCCACCCGACAGAACAAGGACATGGGAAAGGGCCTTCTTTTCTGTGGCTCCCTCAATGTGAAATTCTAAAGACGCATCTCTTCCGGCAGGCCTTTCCTGAAACCTCTTAGATTTCGGCTCCAAAACGGAATGAATTAATCTAATCTGACCCCTTCCTTGGTGCTATCCCCTTCCTCGTTTTAGAACTGTTCAAGATACTTTATGTTTTAATCTGTTGTGGTTTTAAATCATTGTTAACTCAATTCATTTTTAAGGGGTGAGTGGCAGGGAATGGGCTGTTGTATTATTTTAATTTGTATGTTTTAATCTTATTGTACCCCGCTACACTTGAGTTCTACACAGGAGCAGACTAGAAACAGATGATGATGATGATGATGATGATGATGATGATTCCCTCTCTTTGGATATCTGACTTCATTAGCGTGAATTAACAGGAGGTGCTGTGTGTCAGGTTCTACCTGGTCTCTTCCCTCCACGACTAAAGTGTCTTCTGTTTGGGTGGTCATAATTGCCGCGTTGGTTTCCATGCATCTGGGGAGGAGGAGACTGGTGGACCTTCGGAGGAGGACCATGAGGTGTCTGAGGGACTACCGATTCCTGGCTGGTCACATAAGGCTCTGGCTGAGATGGCTCCTTAATTCCCAGAAGATCCTCCGCCTTTGTCTATTCATATCAAGAGCAAAAGAGCATGGAGAGAGAGAAGTTAGTAGAAAACTTGAGAGGAAATAGTCCAAAAAGGTTTCTGCTTCCTGACTGAGCTACTGAAGGCAGGATAGGAATGGAGGGGGGTGGTTTCCCTAGATTCCCCCCTCCCCATATGTGGAGGATGCAGTAAATTCACTCTAGGTTCTAATCTGAATTCCAGAGGAACTCTCAAAGGTACTACACCCAATGCAAGGAAAGCACTTGGGACAGTCTTTTAAACTTGGGACTAAAGCCCAGGGCAGATTCATTGCCAGCTGGCATGAATGCTCCTGGGTCTACATTCCCTTGGACACTGGTCTCTCATTTTAGTCCAGAGTCCTAGTTTAACGCTTAAACAGTCAGGATGGAGGAAAGGAGACAAAGGGAACCCTTTTTATTCCTTCTTTCTTTCAAAGAACAAGCAATAAAGTAGCAATAACAATACCCATCCTAGATCCTATATCTTAAAGGTATAGATATTCTGTGCACCAGCAGCCCCCACAAAAGAGCAGCACAACATAGCCATAACTCCCAAGGTCGAAGCTTCCGGGACACTCTCCCCTCCTTTGATCTTCTTCCATATTTCTGCCTTTACTTTTTAAAGCCTCTTCTATGCAGTGCAGTTGAAAACAAAAGAGATTGCTAATCAGATGAGAAAACTAGTGTTCACCTTCCCCCGGTAGGTCCCTACATTAAGCTCCCAGTTTTGAATCATCACTGCAACACTCCTGCTCTGACCTCCTTTATTGTCATTGGGGAGGAATAAGTAACTGTCTTTGCAAGATAGCCAGATGCAAACATGCTGCCCAAACTTAAAAGACCACAGCAAGTGCATGAGGCTTCTTCTGTACCTTGTCAGTTCGTTCCAGGTCATGGCCTGATTCGATGAGCTTCCAGCGCCTTTGACCTTGATCGGTAATCACCCGCAGGAAAAGTGGGTCATCCTCATCCTCCGATTCCCATTCGAGAACGAAATGGTCTTCTTTGTCTCGGGAGTTCCGAGAAAATCTGTCCATTTGAACAAAGAGTAGAAAGATGAGGTGGTGCCCCTTTTCCATATTGTAGGTTTTGTCCTAAGGCCAAGAACCTATTGGGAAAAGTCTCCTAGACTCACTTAGCTCTTTCCTTTGGCTTTGGAGGAATTTTTTTCTCTTCCTCATATGGGCAAGGGTTGTTTTTGTTGACCTTGAAGGGCCTTGACCAATCGATGAATGGACCTCTCTTCTTTTTCCATCCTTTGAATGCAAAACAATTATTAAATTTATATATATATCATTTCTAAATCATGTCCCCCAGGAAGCCCTCCTGTGAAAAATGCACCCCGGCATCCGCATTAAATTGCAAGCTACCCTTCCTCAGAGGCTTCTGGAGATCACAGTTTGCCTTTTTTCTTCCTTCCCAAAATTTTAGGGTGGCCAGAGGAGCGTTTGCGGTTTGCAAGCCTCCATGGTCTACCAATGAGCCTCCTGGAGCATGGTGTCAATTGTGAAAACACAGGTACATATTTGGCATAATTGCTGCCAGTTAAAGGATTCCAACTTAGCTGTCATAGTAACACAGTTGTGGAACCTCAAAGCTCAGCCAAGGAATCAACCTGGGAATTCAAATAGGTATTGGAGAGGTTGCTTCAAACCTCTGCCACATAGAGCTCCAAAGCCTTCTCCAGCCGATGGCTGAAGGAGCACAGGTCCTTTATTTACCTTCTCCTGGGTTGTCGTGTGTCACCTGCACTTCATTTTCGTTCACAACAGACACACAGCTGTTATGAGCCACGGACATGTCTAGCAGTTCAGACTCTCGGGAGACGGACTCGAGACTGGAGCTGGGAAAGAAAGAGCCAGGATGCTTAGTGCCCTGGGATGGGGCACTGAGTAGTCCTATCACCTGCAACCTGTCCATGCAAGCTTATCTGCCCCGAAAAGACTCCTATGTAACCAACAACCATTTTAACAGAGTCACACACCCCACCCTCGAAGCTCAGATGTTGCACCTCTGCTTTCCGAACCAGCAAGAAGGAACTAAAAGTTTGCTTTTTTCCCTCTAAAACTCTTTGGGAGAACTAAAGACAAAACAATTAGCTTATCTTCTGTGCTTTCCTTCCCATGGAATCATGGAACTGGCTGTTAACAAAGCATATTTAGAATCCTCAGCCATTAACTCTAAACTGCCTCACTAGACTGCATATCCCAGGATGCCATAGGATGTTCCAATCTCTGATATTGCAGTTTTCCAGTTTCCATCCATAACTACTCCCCAGCTGTAGGAGTTGTTGCTCTTGTTGCGTGCCTTCAAACTTTTCTGACTGATGGCGATCTTAAGTTAAACCTATCCCAAGGTTTTCCTGGCAAGCTTCTTCAGAGGGACTTTGCCATTGCTATCATCTGAGGTCACTTTCCCTAGGCCGCCCAGTGGGTTTCATGGCTCAACTGGGAATTGAACCTTGGTCTCCAGAGTCATAGTCCAACATTCAAACACTAAACCACATTGACTGTAGGACTAGGACAGAATGAAGCCATGGCTAGTCAGGATAGTTCGACCCATCAATTGACTCATGATCCATCTACCTCTCTTGTAAGACTGGTGGGGCAAACTGTGGCCCTGAAGAAGTTGCTGGAAAACCACTTCCATCTGATATTACATTGGCTGTGCTACATCTGCCAGGAATACACTATGAGGAAACCTGCGACTCCCTTAGAAATCGATCACATCACATTGTGCCAAGGTGCTTTGAGACTTTTTGTTAGCATCACTATCTTTTCAGTTAACTAGATGAGTTAAGGATACATTGGATCCTGATGAGATGCTGGAATAGGGGAGAAAGAAAGAAAGAAACCAGCATCTCTGCTATGGGCTATCGAATTGAATACCAACCTCCTGTCTTTGGAGTTTGTGAAGCCTTCCGTTGGGCTCATGTGGATGCTCAGGGACTCCCCTTCCAGCTTTGGCCTCATATCATTCAAGTCCTCCGTCTCGTTCTCGGAGCCTGATGATCTGTCCAGCTCTCTCTCCATGTTGAGGTCTGGCTCGCTAAGCATAGCCTGAAGCTGGAGAAACCAAGAAGCGTCAGTAAAATAGCTTTCAGAAGGTGCTACTCCACTGCTTAGCCTCTTACGCTTGGTGGCCCAAAGGAGAAACTATCCTAGGTTTTTTTTGGCAAGTGTTGTTCAGAGGAAGTTTGTCATTGCCTTCCTCTGAGGCTGAGAGAGCGTGATTTGTCCAAATTTACCCACAAAGTTTCCATGGCGAAGTGCAGATTTCAATCAACCTTCTCTTGGGCTTCAACAGATTAAAGTGTTTCCCGCATGTTTGCAAGAATACCTTTGCCCCCATGGGAACTAGGAACTTAAATTTTATAGGTATTTCAAGACTTCAGTGGCTTGGGAACCTATTGATTGCTTCCCATGTACCCATCTGCCTGAGGACTAAAGTCTTTTGCAGGGGGCCTCCTCCATGCTCCACCAGTGGGAGCTGTATATTTTAGGTGGATGGGAGAGAGGGCCTTTTGTGCTGGGGCACCTTTAGGGGTCCAATTGGCACCAACACCGATTTGATAAAACATGGCTTTTTGCAAGAGCTTTCCCAGTGCCACTGGATTGAATTCACACTTCTACATGTCTTTGGCTATTGTTTTTATTTTATTTTTTTTGAAAACTTTGTCGGCTCTTCTGTTTTAATTTGCCTTATTTTTGGAAGATAGATTTAACATACTAAATTTCACTTTTGTTTTAATTCACAACACATCTGGTAGCTCCTCTAAAAGAAGTTGAAGCATAAACTTTTGTAGACTTGGGCCCAGTACAGAGTTAGTACTAATTAGTAACAGTGACTTTCTGGGGACATTACTGGATGGATTGGAGAGAACTCAGAACGCGTTGGAAATTAGGGCTCGGGAGAGTGGAGTGTCGGCATGCTCTGGGCTCTCCCGGAGCCACATTGGGCATGCGTGCATTGAGACGGTTCACGTGCTGATGACATGCCTTTTGCATCCTGTCCAAATGGCACGGCGCAAGAGATATCACCAAGCTACTTCAGGGAGCTTTGGGCATCTTAGCAACCGCGCAGAAAGCTGCTGTGTTTTGTGGCTCCCTTTTGGAGCATGTTGTTGCCAGCACCGTGAGGTCGCCGTGGCAAGGATGCTGGGCAGAAAGGGGTGGCGTCTCACCACTCCTTCCTGCCCATCTGTACAGCCCCTTGTTCTCCTTTCTCAGATGCATGGATCCCTCCTGAGCACCCTCTCACTCCATGCATCTGTGGAAGGAGATCAAGTCTCCAAAAGCTGATGCTACAACTTCTTTTGCAGGCACAAGACCTGGTCCAGCACCTCTTGGCTTCTCCGTTGAGTTTTCGGCACAACTCACCAAATAAAACATGGCTTTTCCCTTTCTGCTGCTATTGGACTTAATCCCCATTTGTGCATGTGTTTGGCTTCAAATTGTTTTAAAAGGCTGGGGGCTCTTCTGTTTTAATTTGCCATATTTCTGAAAATAGGTTTAGCCCACTTAAATCACTCTTGTTTAAATTTACAAAGGGATCTTGTGGCACCTCCGAGATTTTCTCTTGCAAACGCTCTTTTGCCTCCTTCCTTTGCTTGACCGAATTCCTCATGTATTCAAGCTGAGCTTGGAGCTGCTTCTCCTGTGACATTTTGACTGTCTCATTTGGCAGGATCTTTGGATGGGAAAATACACAAAAACAAAATAAAATTCCATATATATTTAAAGAAGTCCCCTAGCAGAGCAAGGGAAGCAAAGGTAAGAAGATGAGTTTCTGAACCTGATGTGAACATTATTTTTTTAGGGGGGGGGGCATGTTGTAGCTGACAGATCTGGTTCACATGATCATGATGGTATTACTGGTTGTTTGTTTAGAATAGAAACTCCACAATGCATGATCTGTGATTGCACAGTTTTTCTCCCTCTCATTCTGAATTATTAAGTATAACAAGGAGAAGTAACAGTTCCATAAAGAAAACGATGCAATATACAAATAAATGAGTTTTGACAACGATCTCCAAATCAACTAAAAGATCAAAACCCAGCAAGACAAATAATTTGGACCAGTGTACGATTCTCCAAATAGATGCAGCATTTTTAAAGGGAAATGTGCCTGTTTTTGTTTACAAATGCATTGCAGATATCCCAAATCCCTAACAAAAAATTAGAGACTCAAATATTCCCTTGTATCTGTTACCTAGTTGTGTTTTTATTTTTCTTGGGAATTCACTTGCTATTATTATTATTATTATTATTCCTGTATAAAGGTGGTATTTAAATAAACCTGACTTGTCTCGTAAAATTCATGGCACGGCTCTCACTAAAGACAAAGGTCTGTTCCCTATTGTCTCTAACCCCCTAGTGGCTTCCATCCTAGTGGGACAGTGAATCCACATTCGTTCCCCTGACTCAGAAACCACCTCTCACCCATACAAACTTATACATTAAATGGCATCCCCATTGAAGTCAATGGGATATAGAACTGCAGGGTTAGGCTCTGAACTTGGCCACAAAGACAATGCAGCCAATTGCCTGGACCACAAGGATCAGGAATTTCAATTATTGCTCCAAGCTAGTCTAGAAACTTTCTTTTCTTTGCACCAGATGCAAACATCCTGCCCCAACTCAAACACCAAGGGCTTCTTTTGTACCTGGTCAGCTAGTGTCAGGTCGTGGTCAGATGGGATCAGCTGCCAGTTACTGTAGCCACACTTGTCCCTTTCCAGCATCACATGGGAGTCTCCCTCCAAGCCCTGGCTGAGTTCATGAAGGGCTGCTTCCACTCGGCAGGTTAGACAAAATCTGTCCATTGGACCAAAGAGGAAAAAGATGAGGTGGTGCCCCTTTGCCATATTGTGGCTTTTCTCCTAAGGCCAAGAACCTACTGGATAAAGTCTCCCAGACTCACTTGGCTCTATTCTTTGGGTCCTCCAGCACCCTCAAAGGATCTATATATCCGGTAGGGCCTTTGGTTTTGGACAAATTGGTAAAGGGATTTTTCTCCTTTTCCGGTCCATTGGCTGTAAAACATTTTTAAATAAATTTTATTGATTCATATTTGAATATAAATGATTAAAAAACGGTGACATCTATAAAACATAAAGCATTTTTATCCCAGTTCCCATTCCTTCATAATTTTTTTGCATTCTTTCATTCACAGGTTTCTTTTTCTCTACTTCCCTTCCCCCTAATTCCGAAAGAAATTTATCTAGATTACTATCTTATCTTTTTCTGTGGCACTGTATGACCACAGAAATATTCTTCTCTTACCTCCCGTGCTTATAACTTTAATCAACAACAACAACAACAAATCCTTTGAAGAGGTTTAAAGAATTGCTAAATCCAGATCAGGGTGCACATGGTAATATTACATAGTATTTTGCAACTTAGTAATCTTTTCTCTCCCTCCCCCCCCGCCCCCCCGCATGATATCCCTTTATTTATCCATGGATTTGTAAGCTTTCAATTTTTCCCCACAATTTACTGGAATTTCTACAGTTGAAACTAAACATCTTTATCACGATCAAATATTTTCACTTAGGCTTGTTGCCAAAGTTGCCACCTTCTCCCATTTCTGTGCCATAGACATCAATACCTTTTCCCATCCTTCTCTCCATTTGAACTTACTTTCATGTTTCAGTTTGGATGAGAATCAGTCTAATTCTATCATTTCCTATAGTTTAGCAAACCACTCTTCCATATCTATTTTCTTATCAATTTTCCAGTTCCTGGCATAAAGAGATCTGGCAGCTGTTAACATTTAAAACACAGTTTTACAAAACTTTTTTTCTTGATCTTCCTGGGATATATTTAATAACATAACCTCACCTTCAAGTTTTAATTTGATTCCCAGAATATTATAAAATTTCCCTTTGTATTTCTTTCCAAAATTTACAGGCTCTATTGCAAGACCACCACAAATGATAATAGGTTGTATTTCCAACATTCTCGCTTACCAGTATTATATAACCTAGTTATTTTATCTGGGATAGATGCCATCTATACAGAATTTTATCTTAGTTCTCCTTCACATTTTGGGATAGGGAGTATTTTAACCTTCTGTTCCAGGATTTCTCCCATTGTTCTAGTTCAATCACCCTCCAACAATTTGGCTCCCTTTTGATCATGGCATCTTTTACTATTTGATCCTACCTGTTCCATTTGAATAGCTTCTCGTATACCTTAGAGAGCATCTTTTGGTCTGATAACAATAAAATATCTTCCATGTTAGTATTAGAATTTCAGAACCCTCTTTGTTTCTTTTTATACCTCTTTGTTGGTTTTATACCTCTCATAGAGTTGTCTGTATAGAAACCAATTTATATTCCCATTTTCCTCTTTTAACTTTTCATAAGACAAAAAATGTCATATTTTTTCTTTATGAGGAGATGGAAAATCTCTTTCCTTTTGTTTTTTTCTTCAGACCTTTAACATTCCACGATAATATTTGTAAATTCTGAGTTTGATGGCCCATTTACTCTGCTTTGCAAAAGCTTATTTACCTTTTGCTTTGCAACGCCTTTTCTTTTTCTTCTTCTTCCCACATTCTGGTGAGTCTGCTGTTGTTCTTATCCCCAATTCTTCATTCTCCTCTATTTCTTCATCCTGGCCTACTTCTAAAATTTTTTTTTTAAAAAAACAAAAGCATTAAGCACCTCCCAGCAAATGAATACACTTATACCTCAGCAAAAGTAAGTGAAGATCTTGATATAGGGTATATCAGGTGGAACTATCTTCATGCTTTATTCCCTGATTGCTCACCCAGAGGGACAGGATATAAATAAATATTTGTTGTTTTCATTGTAAACTTTTCAAAAGTTCCCTAGTAGTAAATTTGATGGCAGTTATCCATTTGTTTGCATCTTTTGTTTTTTGCAACCTCACTCTTCTTGGAATTTGCTGACATCTGCTGCGTTGGGGGAAATCATGGACCCAGGCAGCTCTCCTATGCTCAATGCAGCCCTGCATCCCCATTCAAATGCGAGGTTCCCTTCGCCAGAGGCTTCTGGAGAACACAATTTGCCATTTTTCTTCCTTCCAAAATGCTAAGGTGGGCAGAGGAGTGTTTCTGGTTTCCATTCCTCCATGGTCTACAGAAAAGCATCCCCAGGCATTGCATACTCCTGGGCTAGCAGAGATGGTGTCAATTGTACAAACACAGGGACATATTTGGCATAATTTCTGCCAGTTGAAGGATTACAACTTAGTAACACAATTGTGGAACCTGAAAGCTCAGCCAAGGAACCAACCTGGAAATTCAAATGGGTATTGGGGAGGTTGCTACAAACCTCTGCCACATAGAGCTCCAAAGCCTTCTCCACCCGATGGCTGAAGGAGCACAGGTCCTTTATTTACCTTCTCTGGGGTTGTCGTGGGTCACCTGCACTTCACTTTCTTTCACGACAGACACACAGCTGTTATGAGCCATGGATTTGTCTTCCAGTAAAGACTCTTGGGAGACGGACTCGAGGTTGGAGCTGGTAAAGGAAATAACCAGGATGCTTAGTGTCCTGGGATGGGGCACTGGGATTCTGCTAAATTTGCCAAGAATCCACCATAGGGGAATCTGCGAGTCCCTTAGTATTAGATCCCATCACCCCATCCAAAGGTGCTTTGAGACTTTCTTTAGCATTATTACATTTTAATTAACAGGAAATGTTAAAGATACATTGGATCCTGACAAAGATGCTGGAATAGGGGAGAAATAAAGAAAGAAACTGGCACCTCTACCTTGGGCCCTTGAAATAAATACCAACCTACTGACTTCTGTTCCTTCCATTTGGTTATTTTGGATGCTCTTGGGCTTCCATTTAAACTTTGGACTCTTTAAATATTTTGAGTAATCTGTCTTCCTTTCCTCTCCAGATGATTTATCTGTCTTCCTCATCATTTGGAGGTCAGAGCCTGTAGAAATGAAGAAGTTTCATTGGCCTGAGCCTGTAGAAACTAAGAAGGCTGAGGAAGATGGCTTGCAGAAGTTGCTGCTCCACTGGTTACACGCCCAGGTACAATTTGCTCCCTGGTTAAAGAGAAATACCTGATCTCATGGGATCGTAATATTCTTGCAATGTTGTTGGCATGTGCCTTCAAGTCTTTCTCTATTTTATGTTTTGACATAATTGATTCATAGGAGGTTTGTCATAGGCCACCACCACCATATAACTGTGGATGAAAAAACCCACCAGCCACTATGCCTATGAAAACAAAGCTCAGCCAAGGAACCTACCTTGAAATTCAAATAGGTATCTCTGGAGGTTGATCCAAACCTCTGCCATATAGACCTCCAAGGCCTAATCCACCAGCAGGCTGAGGGAGCATAGGTCATTTATTTACCTTCGTACGGTACAAAGAAGTTCTCAAGATACTTAGTCAAAGGTGTCATTTCAGCCGCAAACTTCTCCTCAAGCTCATCTTCTCTGGCGACAGACTCAGGAGGGAAGCTGGGAAAGGAAACAACCAGGATGCTGAGTGTCCTGGGTTGGGGCATTGAGCAATCCTACCTCCTGCAGCCTGTCCCTCCAACCATTCAATAGAGTCACAGATCCCACCCTGGATCCTTGGATGTTGCACCTCTGGTTTTTGAAAATACTAGAAAAAACTAGAAAGTTGCTTCTGATTTCCTCTAAAACGCTTTGGGACAACTAAAAACAGAATGATTAGGTGACCTTCCATGCTCTCCTTGAACATCTCCTGCCAAAAAGTTAAACCGAAAAGTTTAAGATATCCCTCACTGCAGTAGTTTTACAGTACTTATTCTTACTTTGAAACCCCTCTTTAAAAAATTTGTTATTACTCTTAGCTGTTGTGCTCTGATTTTTCCCCGATATTATGAATTGTTTCATACAATTCCTTCTCGTATCTTTCAGTAATATTCGGTGTTCCTCCCTCTATTTGTGAATTGTCCAGAGTCCTTCTTTTGAGGGGGGGGGGGGGAGGGAGGAGAATAGAAGTAAAGGTTTCTATCACAACAGTAAATTCAATAACAGCAGCAGTGCCTAATGAAACCAGATTCTCAGCATATCCCAATATATCGAAAGGCACTAGCCGCTTCATGGGAACTCCAAACTTCATGAGGGACTTAATTAACGTGTAGTGTTAAAAGAAAAAGGTGGCAAGAGCTATCAGAGATCTCCACCAAACCCATGCCTACCTCTCTTCGAAGACAGCTTGGGCAAATGGTGGCCCTGAAGAGGTTGTTGGCTAAGAACTCCCAGCTGATATTACAATGGCTGTGTTACATTTGCCAGGAATCCAAGATGGGAGAACCTGTGACTTCCTTAGAATTATATCACATCACTCTGTGCAAAGGTGCTTTGAGATAGGTTTTTTAGCATTATTATATTTTAATTAACAGGATGGGTTAAGGATACATTGGATCCCGACAGAGATGCTGGATCGGGAATAAATAAAGAAAGAAACAACTACCTCTGCCTTGGGCCCTTGGATTAAATACCAACCTCAACCCTTCGTATTCTTCCATTGGGTCATCTTCGATGATCTGGGATCTCCAGTGCTGGAAGTTTGGACTCTTGATATCTGGCAAGTCATCTGTCTTGCTCTCTACTCCGGATGAGTTGTCCATCTTGTTCAACCCTTTGAGGTCTGAGCCTGTAAAAATGAATTAGTTGCATTGGCCTGAGCCTGTAGAAACTAAGAAGGGTCAGGAAAATGGCTTGCAGAAGGTGCTACCCCACTGCTTAGCCTCCCAGGTATCCATGGTATAAGAGAAATACCTCATCTCATGGGATTGTCACATTCTTATAAAGTTGCTGGAGTGTGACTTCAAGTTTGTTTCCTATTCATGGCAGCCCAAGGGGAAACTATCCTATCTTTTCTTAACAAGATTTGTTAATAGGAGGTTTGTCATAGACCACCTCCACTGTCTAACTGTGCATGAAAAAACCCACCAGCCTCTATGCCTAGGAAAACTAGTTTAGGGCACGTTCCTGGTAGGATTTTTCTTGGACTGCCACTCAAATAATATGTCTTCTGTGAAAATGTACAGCCATGAATAAGCATGACCATGAAAGAGATGCATCAATTTCTGCATGGGGTGTAGAAGGTGGAAGCAGATACAGTTTTCCTCCTTCTCTCTTATTGCTTGATCTTGGGGTCATTTAGTGGAGCTGGGAAATTCAGGGCAAAGAAATGGAAAACAAAAATCACAATTTGCCATTTTCTTTCCAAAATGTTAGGGTGGCCAGAGGAGTTTTTGTGCTTTGCATTCCTCCATGGTTGTTTACAGAAGAGCATCACCAGGCATTGCACGCCCCTGGGTTGGTAGAAATGGTGTAACTTGTAAAAATACAAGTTCATATTTTGCATAATTTCTGTCAGTTGAAGAATTCCAACTTAGCTGGCACAGAAACACAACCGAGGAACCTGAATCTCAGCCAGGAAACCAAGCTGGAAAGTGAAAAAGAGCTATAGTGCAGGTTGTTCCAAACCTCTGCCACATACACCCCCCCCCCAAAGCCTAATCCAGCAGCCGGCGGAAGGATCACAGCTCCTTTATTTACCTTCTCCTTGGTTTTGTGTCACATCCTCTTCTATATTGATCATGGCCGATTTACAGCTGTTCTCCCCCAAAGGTTTCCGATCAGCCTCCACCTTGTCCTGCACCTCAGCATCCCGGGTGACAGACTCAGGACTGGAGCTGGGAAAGGAAACAACCAGGATGCTGAGTGTCCTGGGATGGGGCACTGAGCAGTCCTACCACCTGCAGCCTGTCCATGCAGGCGTCCCTGCCTCTAAATATTTCCAAGGTAAAGAACAACCCTGGATGCTTGGATGTTGCACCTCTGGTTTCTGAAAACACCAGAAGTAACTAAAAAGTTGCTTCTGATTTCTTCTAAAACTCTTTGGGACAACTAAAGACACAATCATCAGGAGACCTTCTATGCTCTCCTTAAACATTTCCAGCCAAAAAGTGAAAAAGAAAACTTTAAGATATTCCTCACTGCAGTAGTTTTACACTACTTATTCTTACTTTCAATCTCTTCTAAATCTATTTGTTATTATTCTTAGCTATTGTGCTCTGACTTTTTCTGATGTTTTTTATAGTGTCGTGCCATTCCATCTGGTATGTTTCAATCGTATTGCGTCTTCCCTGCTCAATTTGTAAATTGCCCAGTGTCCTGCTTTTTTGGGGGAGGACTGAAGTGGAATAGAAGTAAAGGTTTCTATCACAACAATAATTTCAATTACAGCAGCAGTTCCTAATGATACCAGATTCCCAGGATCTCCCGAAATACCCTAAGGCACTTGTCGCTTCAAGGGAATGCCAAACTTCATGCAGGACACCATACACTTGTGTTGTTAAAAGAAAACGGTAGCAAGAGCTATCAGAGATCTCCACCAAATCCATGCCTACCTCTCTTCGAAGACAGCTGGGGCAAACGGAGGCCCTGAAGAACTTGTTGGCTAAGTACTCCAGGCTGATATTACAATGGCTTGGGTCCATCTTATGTTAGGGACCGCCTCTCCCCGTATGAACCCCCCCCCCCCCCGCACACTTTGATCCTCTGGGAGGAATCTGTTGCAGCCTGTGAAAACTAGACTGTCGCAGACCTCCCAGAGGACTTTTCCCGCTACTCCTCCCAAGCCTTGGGATGGTCTGCCGGATGAGATGCGACTTATAACATCGCTTGATTGCTTTAAAAAAGCTCTGAAGATGCATCTCTTCCAGCAGGCCTTTCCCGAAACCTCTTAGATCCCGGCTACAAAACTGGATCTATCAATCGAACCTGAGCCCTTGCTTGGTACTATCTCTTTCCTCAATTAAGAACTGTCGAGGATGAATTACACTTTTAATTTTGTCGTGGTTTTAAATCATTGATAATTTAATTTATTTTTAAGGGGTGGGTCGTTGGGAATGGGTTGTCAATAAATTTTAAATCTGTATGTTTTAATCTTGTTGTACTCCGCTCCGATTCTGTCCCATAGAGGAGCGGGCTAGAAATAATAATAATAATAATAATAATAATAATAATTTACTGTGTTACATTTGCCAGGAATCCACTATAGGGGAACCTGCGACTCCCTTAGTATTAGATCCCATCACCCCATCCAAAGGTGCTTTCAGACTTTCTTTAGAATTATTATATATTAATTAACTGGAAGAGTGAAGGATACATTGGATCCTGATATTGATGCTTGAATAGGGGAGAAATAAAGAAAGAAACAGGCACATCTTCCATGGGCCCTTGGATTAAATACCAACCTCCTGACTTCGGATCCTTCCTTTGGGTTATTTTGGATGCTCTTGGGCTTCCGTATGAACTTTGGACTCTTTATATATTTTGACCAATCTGTCTTCTTCTCTTCTCCAGATGATTTTTCCATCATACTCGTCACGTTGAAGTGTGAATCTGTGGAAACGAATCAGTTTCATTGGCCCGAGCCTGTAGAAACTAAGAAGGGCCAGGAAAATGGCTTGCAGAAGGTGCTACTTTACTGCATAGCCTCCCAGGTATCATTTGATGTATGGTATAAGATTGTGGTATCATTTGCTTCATGGGATTGTGATATTCTTACAATGTTGTTGGGGTGTGCCTTGAAGTCTTTTCCTATTCATGGTGGCCCAAGGTGAACCTATCTTATGTTTTCTTGGCACGATTTATTCATAGGAGGTTTGTCATAGGCCACGTCCACTGTATAACTGTGGATGAAAAAACCCACCAGCTTCTATGCTTAGGAAAACCAGTTAAGGGCATGTTCCTGGGAGGACTTTTCTTGGACTGCTTCCCAAGTAATATGCCTTCTGTGAAAATTTAAAACCATTGTGTTTTTTAAGGAGCAAAACTGTGAATAAGCATGACCATGAAAGAGGTGCATCAATTTGTGAATGGGGTGGAGAAAGTGGAAGGAGATACAGTTTTACTCTTTCTCTCTTATTACTTGATTTTAGGGTCATTTAGTGGAGCTGGGAAATTCAAGACAGACAAATGAAGCCAAAATCACAATTTGCCATTTTTCTTCCTTCCCAAAGTATTAGTGTTGCCAGAGGAGTATTTGTGGTCTGCATTCCTCCATAGTCTAGAGAAGAGCATCCCCAGGCATTGCACACCCCTGGGTTAGCAGATATAGGGGTTTACAAACCTCCCAAAAAGGACAGTCTGGCGATACCTCTTTTTAGTCCGAACTTTTGTCACAGCAAATTCACGAAGTGGCGGACAAAAAAAAGGAGCCCCCAAAAAGCAGGATTCTGACTTCAAAAAAATTAGAAAAGGCGCCAAAGAGCGATTCTATTACATCACAGCTGCACAGCGCCGGATAGAAGCTGCACAGCTGTGACGTCACAGCTGCACATGGTGTCCATATGGCACTGCACAGCCGTGACGCCCTCATAACGTGTTAGGGTTATAGGGTGTGTATACGCTCTGCCCCAAGCCAACTCAAGCATATGACGAGAGACGTTGGTTTCGGTCCCTAATTTCAATTGTGAAAACACAGGTAAATATTTTGCACAATTTCTGCCAGTTGAAAAATTCCAACTTAGCTGGCACAGAAACACAATTGAGGAACCTCAAAGCTCAGCCAAGGAACCAACCTGGAAAGTCAAATAGGTATTCAAGAGGTTGCTCCAAACCTCTGTCACATAGACCTCCAAGGCCTAATCCACCAGCAGGCTGAGGGAGTATAGATCATTTACTTACCTTTGTATGGTACAAAGAAGTTCTGAAGACATTGAGACAAAGGTGTCATTTCAGCCTCAAACTTCTCCTCCAGCTCATCGTCCCGGGCGTCTGACTCAGGAGGGAAGCTGGGAAAGGAAACAACGTGGATGCTTAGTGTCCTGGGATGGGGCACTCGGCAGTCCTACCACCTGCAGCCTGTCCATGCAGGCTTCCCTCTAACCATTCAATAGAGTCACAGATCCCACCCTGTATGCTTGGATGTTGCACCTCTGGTTTTTGAAAATACTAAAAAAACCTAAAAAGTTGCTTCTGATTTCTTTTAAAACTCTTTGAGACAACTAAAGCCCCAATGATCAGGAGACCTTCCATGCTCTCCTTGAACATCTCCTGCCAAAAATTTGAATAGAAAAGTTTAAGATATTCCTCACTGCAGTACTTTTACACTACTTATTTTTACTTTGCAACCCTACTGGCCCTGAAGAGGTTGTTGGCTAAGAACTCTCAGCTGATATTACAATGGCTGTGTTACACTTGCCAGGAATCCACTATGGGGGAACCTGTGACTCCCAGTGTATTAGATGCCATCACCCCATGCAAAGGTGCTTTGAGAGTCTCTTTAGCATTGTTATATTTTAATTCACAGGAAGAGTTAAGGATACTTTGGATTAAATACCAACCTCAAGCCTTCATATTTTTCCATTGGATCCTCTTTGATGATCTGGGACCTCCATTTCTGGAAGCTTGGACCCTTGAAATATTTAGAATCATCTCCCTTGCTCTTCGCTCCAAATGATTTGTCCATCTTGCTCATCCCTTTTAGGTCTGAGCCTGTAGAAATGAAGAGGTTGCATTGGCCTGAGCCTGTAGATATCTGGAAGGGTCAGGAAGATGGCTTGCAGAAGGTGCTGCTTCACTGTTTAGCCTCCCAGGTATAAGAAAAATACATGATCTCATGGGACTGTGGTACTCTTACAATGTTGTTGGGGTGTGAACCTATCTAATGTTTTCTTGACAAGATTTGTTAATAGGAGGTTTGTCATAGGTTACCCCTATCGTATAACTGTGGATGAAAAAAACACCCAGCCTGTATTCCCACTAAAAGGAATTTAGGGCACCTTCCTCAGAGGATTTTTCTTGGACTGCCACCCCAATAATATGTCTTCTGTGAAAATTTACAACCTTTTTTTTTTTTTAAGGAGCAAAACTGGGAATAGGTATGACCTTGAAAGAGGTGCATCAATTTCTGCATGGCGTGGAGAAGGTGGAAGAAGAAACAGTTTTCCTCCTTCTCTCTTATTGCTTGATCTTGGGGTCATTTATTGGAGTTTGGAAATTCAGGAGAGACGAATCATATATCACACAATTCATGTACACTGTGACAGACTGTGGCTTCCATGTTATTGGGCATTGAATTTCCTCCAGGTTTTCTTCCATGGTGCTGGAGCCCAGTTCCAAGATACAGTCAGCACCAGAGAAAGTTCAGACTAAAAGACAGAGCAGATTCGACAACCCACTAACATGGAAATCACATCTGTTGCTGTCTTTCTTTTTATTTTTTATGATAATTTTGATTGATATTTCCATACTATAACAGTAAAATCTTGTATTGAACATTACATCTTATATCAACTGTGTGCGTATACAATAAATTTAACCACCAGATATCAAATAATAGGTGGGTTAACGATTGAAATCAAATAGAAACTTGATATAGTAGAAACAATATAGACATATGTATATGTACACATACACCCGTAAACATATATATATATATATATATATATATATAAACATATGTATACATGTCCATGTACCCATATATATATATTATCGTTGGTTACTGAGATAGAAAAAGAAAATAAAATTTAGGATATTTGTTATTCGTATATACAATTACAACTTCTTTATCTGTATCTTAAGGCAAGCAGGTCATCATTGGAAAAATATAAGCATTAAAACCATGCGGTATCTACATCCTTCCATTTCTCCTCATAATCTTGAATAGTTTTCCCTGAGAAATACATTGATAGTCTGTCTATGTTCCATAGTTCAGCTACCCTTAACTTCCATTCATCTATGGTAGGCATTGTGCTAGATTTCCAGTGTCTAGCCAGCACCATTCTGTTGGCAGAGATCATATATAAGATCACGCTTATTCGGTTTGGAGACAATTTTGATTGGATTTTTGCTCTTATATGTAATAACAATACTTCTGGAATGAGTGGAATATTCAATCTTAGTACTGCTTTCATTTCCTTGTGTATTTTTTGCCAAAACTTTTTAATTTTTTTACATTGCAACCAGATATGATACATTGTGCTGATTTTATGTTTACATTTCCAACATTTAAAATCTAGGTTTTTGCTCTATCACTGCCTGTGTGATATATCTGCAAGCAATTGTCCTTCAATTTCCTAATTCCCTCCCAGTTAATATTTGTAGATTGTCCGTTGCAGATCTTTGAGAACTAACTGCCAACCGAAGCAACAGCATCACCCTTTTCTTTTACTATCATGTGTACGTTTTACAAATGCTTTTGTTCATTCTATCTTTTGTACTCTAAGCCACCTTGAGACCTACCCATTGGAGAAAGGGAGGAATGAAATTTAATAAATAACACAATCCTATAATCCGTTCAGTGAACGTACCAAATGAATGAATAGATAAGGATGCTTTCAGATGAGATCCAGCCTTCAAAAAGCAGGAGTAGGGTCCACTGAAAGAAAGACTGGACTCAAAACACTCCCAACAAATAGAAAATAGGCAAAGCCACCAAGAGAAATGCCTCTTGTCTTGAGGTCTCTCCACCTCCTCTCAGCCTCAACTGACTCAACAGCCACCTTGGCGAAGATTCTCAGTTGTTTCCATGGAAACCAAACAAACAAACACTCTCCATTCTGCCTGGTCCCATAGGACCACTTCTCCATGAGGTCACTTTCATGGGTTACATTTCTCATAATAGGATAATTTCAATTGATTTTTAAAATTTCACTCTTTTTCCTGGCTTTTTGGGTGATCCACTATGGATCCTACTGAGCATATAGATGAAATGAAATCATGATTGGTATCAGAAACTGGAAACGCTGATTCCCACACCAGGAGGAAGGCAACATTTAAGTGAAATCATGATTATATTTATGAATATTACAAGTTGAGTCTCCCAGATCCAAAAGGCTTGGGACTAGAATTATTTTGAATTTCGGGGTTCTTCGGTTTTTTTAAAACACTGCTTCAACATAAGAAGATATCTTGGAAATGGGGCTCAAGTCTAACCATGATATTCAGTTATGTTTTATGTACGCCTTCTACACATAGCCTGAAGGTAATTTAATACACATTACATTTGTTAATTAGTTGGTTAGTTAGTCAGTTAGTTAGTTAGTTAGTTAGTTTCTGTGCTGCTTTTCTCCCAGGCCTGGAGCCAAGACTAAGGCTAATAATTTTGTGCATGAAATAAAATTTGTTTACATTGAACTATCAGAAAACAAAGGTGTCATTTTCTCTGTCACCCGTATTGATAATTTTGGATTTTGGAATAGTTTGGATTTTGGAAACTTGTATTACATGAAAAACAAATGATTTATTTGGGTTTCCGGCTGTCCACAATACCCGCCATGTCCTTGACTGTGTTCCATAGCTTTTCATGATCTATACAGCTGTGAAACCCCCTCCTTTGGGAGGTTTTGTTGGTCCTCTCTCTGCTCTCTTTCTGGGGACAGCAAAGACTTTTTTATCAGCCTTGTGTGGCCTAGTGGTTTGAGTATTGGATTACAACTCTGGAGGCCAGAGTTCAAATCCCAGCTCAGTCACGAAAACCACTGGGTGACTTTGGGCAAGTCACATGCTCTCAGCCTCTGGGGAAGTTAATGGCAAATCTCCTCTGGCCAAATCATGTCATGAAAACCCCATGATTGGTTTGCCTTAGGGTTGACATAAGTTGGGAATGACTTGAAGGAACACAACAACAATCCTATTGTTGAGAATGGATCCCTGTTTGAGCACAATCTGGAACAAAATTGAATAAAACATGAAGCACCATAAAGAAAGGAAAAGGAATTCTGAGCCTGCATTGTGTTGCTGCATAAGCATTGATATGCAGCTTTCATTGTCTTTCTGCAGAAATCCCAGATCAATTTTGGAGGGCCTAAGATCTTGGGGGAGAAAATAGTCCTGTAGGAACTCAATGTATCCCCCCTCTGGGGTCATCTTTAATATTTTTTTAAAAACCGCGCAGCATTATAAAAACTCTTCTCTTGTTAACAATCAGTTCCTAAAGGCTTGGGATAGAAAGGTCTTGTGTATCTAATGGAATACTGATTGAAGAAAGCAAGAGAACAATTCACGGAAGGTCCATTTTGTAAGTGTCTTTAAAATAATGAGGACGGAAGATTTTCCGACTTCTGGTAAGCCTAAGAGGGAGAAATCCCTGTAACATCACTCAGGGATGTATGTGGCTTGAGGTTTGGATGATCAGACAGGCACAGGATTAGATTAAACTTTCAGATTTGAGAATCTTCCACAGACAATATTAAACGTTTTGAAGAGATGATGGCATCCAAGTACTTGCTCTTCATTATCCCCCGTGTTTCTTACTCTCACAAACATGCCCAATACATAGTCTAGTCGTGTCCTGTGTTGAAATGTAATGAAATTATTTTAAATTGGACAGTCCTCCAGAGAACATCCACCCTGTATGGAAAATTCAAAGGCACTGCCCTCTTTTTTGGGGAAATTCAGTGTGCAAAGGGATCTTGGAGCACCTTTGAGTTTAAATCAGTAACATGAGAAGTCATCGATTTGAGTCAACATCTGCTTGTGAAGAAATAGACTTAAGTCTACAAAAAGTCATGCTACCAGCTTCATTCTTTCAGTTAGTCTCAAAGCTGCTACAAGATCCCTTTGCACTCTGTATGGGAAATGGCACCCATGTTTTCATTCATTTATTCATTCATTCATTTTACAACTCACCTCTAAGGCAAGCGATGTGGTCTGTGTTTGAAGTATTTTGTAATCTTTCTACCCTTAAGAGCTTGAAAACAACCAGCTGTAAAACTCAGGTGCACAAAACTTATTCTGTCCAGCAAAGAGCTAAATAAGAATTCATAATAGCTATAGTATGCATCTTCCTTTTACTGATCACCAAATTAATACGTCAATAAATGAATACCCAAAAATACAACAAGCAACCTAAAAAAATGTGTTGTCCCAAATATACATTAATTTAAGTACTGTTCGTTTATTTATCTTTCTTTCTTCCTTTAATCATAATAATACCAGGCTATAGAACTAGCTGATCTTTTCCCATTCGATAAAACATTTTAATTAATATTTGATAACCAATATCTTATATTCCTTTCAATCTTTTTCGTTGTGATTTTCCAGCTGTGGTTTATATATACAGTGGGCCCTCAGTATACGCTGATTTGCTATCTGCGGATTTGAGAAACCCTGGATTTGGTCATCTGTGCACGGCAAGCCCGTATTGTCCTTAATGAGGGCACGCATGGGCCCGTGCCACTATTTGGGGTGGAAAGTCCCACCCTTTTTCACCCTCCCCCTTCTCATTCCTCCTTACCTCCCTCCCTCCCTCCTTCCCTCTTTCCCCTCTTCCCCCACTTTCCATCCTTCCCTCCTTCCCTCCGTCCCTCCTTCCTCCTTCCCTTCTGCCCCAGCTTGACTGCGGGGCATTGTCTACTGCCTAGTCAGCAAGGGCCAGGGCTACTTAATTATGATTCATAGATTGAATATTGATTTTTTTTTTAAGAAATTTATTTATTTTAAAAAGAAATTTGACATACAGATAGACAAACATTCCATAGAATAAATCTTACAATTCAACACATCATGCCTTACATACAAACAATATTCTATATGGCATGGTACAAAATGGTTTCTGATGGCCTACCAAACCTTAAAAACATATGAAAAGGTAAAGATTAATAACCTTACATCATTTCTATATTTGTTGTATTTCTATCCTTTAGAATGGACTTCTCAAAGAAAGTAACTTCTCTGCTGTCGTTAGTATATTGCTTTAAATTTCTTCCGTACCTCTTCTATTTGTATCTATTACATTTTCAACTTAGGACTTTCTTTAAGTCTTATTTCTCGTTTTAGGTATAAAGAATTTTGTTTATTAAATAATACTTTATATAACAGTAGTATATAAATAATATATTGAACCTTTAAGGTTATTTCCCCCCCCCCCCCTTATTCTCTTGAAATGTCTCCCTTTAATTATTATGAAGTTATCGATTTGTCTTTTAGAGAAGGAGTTTATAGAGGAGATTTATAAGAAGATTGAGAAATTGAAATATTTATAGTTCTGTTAGAAAACATCATGCATAATCTATATCTTGTTATCTTAACAAAGAGCATATTGTATATTCCATTCCTGAATAATATATTCAATTACTTTACTCCAATCTTCCAGTAGTTTTTTTTTCATTTTGTTTAGTCAAAATTCTGGTTAATCTGTCCGAATCCATTGCTTCGAAACCTTTCTTCATCCAATCTTCTATTTTCGGTGTATAGGGTTGCTTCCAGACTTGTGCTAAAGTCATTCTCGCTGTAGATATTAAATAGAATAACAATCTGGCATGTGGCTTTTCTAGATCCTTCTCCACAATATTCAACAAGAACATTTCTGGAACAAATTTCAGATCCGTTTTTAATATTTTACACATTTCTTTATACACTGCTTTCCAATATTTTTTGACTTTTACACAAGACCACCAAAGATGAAATAATGTTCCCTTTTCTTTTCCACATCCCCAACATCTATCTGAGTTCTTATTTGATATCTTGTTTAGCTTTTCAGGAGTAATATACCACCTATAAAATATTTTGTAATAATTTTCTCTTATTGCCTGACTTGCTGTATATTTTAATCTATATTTCCAGGTGGTCTCCCATTGCTCGATCTCTATATTATAACCAAAATTTCTGGCCCATTGCATCATATTATCTTTCACTACCTCTTTTTCCATTTCATATTTCAGTAGAATTTTATAGATCTTAGATACCAATGATCCTGTGCTTTCACTTAGTAAGGAACTTAATTCTGAATTTTTTATATCTATACCAGTTTCTTTTTTATCTTTATCATACCTTTGTTTAATTTCCCATTACATAAACCAACTACATTTCCCACCTTCTTCTCTGATTTCCTCTAGTGTTTTTAATATAATCTTGTTTCCATTTTGTTTTAAGACATTTCTATATCTCCACCATGTCTCGTTCAACCAGGGGTCACTTTTGTATAGTGCTTCGTGAGGTGACACCCAAGTGGGTATACCTTCACTGATATATCTTTTATATTTTTTCCAAACTTGTAGTAGGGGCTTTCTTATGCAATGGTTATTTATACCTTTATTAGCTATTTCCTTCCCATAAAAGAGAAAGGCATGAAAACCAAATTTTAAGTCTGCCCCTTCTACTCTCAATAAGTCTTTGTCTTTTAGTTGGATCCAGTCTTTGATGTAATTTAAACAAAATGCTTCATAATATAAACTTAAGTTAGGTAGAGATAGTCCCCCTCTTTCTTGGCTATCTTGTAGATATTTTAGTTTAATCCTAGGCTTTTTGCCATTCCAAATAAAATTTGCGAGTTCTTTATTCCAATCTTTAAATGGTTTGCTCTTTGTTAATATTGGTAGATGTTGAAATAAGAAAAGAATTTTGGGAAGGATTAGCATCTTGAATGCAGAAATTCTTCCTAACATTGATAACTGAAGGTTTTTCCATTTTTTCAATTGCCTTTTGATTTTTCCCCAGGATTTTTGATAGTTATTATAAAATAATTCCGAATTTTTATTAGTGATCTCTATGCCCAAATATTTTACTTTTTTCACTATTTTAAGTTTTGATAAATTTTCCAGTCTTGTTTTTTCTTGATGATCTAGATTTTTTTGCAAGATAACCGTTTTCTCCATATTCATTTTTAAACCAGTTATTTCACCAAATTTCTTGAATTTTGTTAGTAATATATTTATGTCTTCAATTGGATTACTTAGTGAAATTACGATATCATCTGCGAAAGCCTTGGTCTTAAATTCTGTACCTTTTATTTTAATTCCTCTTATGTTTTTATCTTCTCTTATATCTGCCAGTAGAAACTCCAAAATTAATAGAAATAGTAATGGGGAGAGAGGACATCCTTGCCTTGTACCTCGAGAGATATTTATCTGTTCAGTTTTCTCTCTATTGATAATTATTTGTGCATATTGTTTGTGATATATTGCTTTTACCCATTTTTCAAAGTTTTCACCAACATCAATAAACTTCAAAGAGGCAAATAAAAAATCCCAACTTATACTATCAAATGCCTTTTCAAGATCAACAAAGATTAAGGCTAATTTTTTATCAAAATTTTTTTCATGATACTCCAATAAATTTATGATATGTCTTGTATTATGATACATGTGTCTTTGAGGCAAGAAACCACTTTGATCTTTATGAATTTTCTGGACAAGTATTTTCTTTAGTCTTTCTGCTAATATTATCGCAAGTAACTTGTAATCCGCATTCAACAATGCGATTGGCCTATAATTCTTGGGATCTGTGTGGTCTTTGTTTTCTTTAGGGATCACTACAACATTTGTTTGTTCCCAAGATCCTGGGAAGTTTCCGCCCAAGATTTCATTCATAGGTTGATATAGCGGGTCTAGTAGTTCTTCTTTAAAAGTTTTATAATAGCCGGATGGCAATCCGTCCGGACCTGGTGTTTTCCCGGCTTTTGCTTTTTTTATAGCCTGTGATAATTTTTCTTTTGTTATAGGTTGATTCAGTACTTCTCTATCTTGATCTGTTAAGGGTTTTATTTTTGTTTCTTTAAAATATTGATCAATGTTGTTTTTGGATATTTGTGTCTTTTTATACAGTTGTTGAAAAAAATTTTTTAAAAGTCTTTTTTATTCCCGACTGTGATGTTATAGATTTATTATTTTGTTCAAGTTTATTAATTATGTTTTTTTCTTTTTTCTCTCTTAGCATATGAGCCAACCACTTACTCGGCTTCTTAGCAAATTGAAAAAATCTTTGGCGAACAAATTTGAGATTCTTTGCCATTTCTTCTGTTAAAATAGTATCAAGTTGTTTTTGTAGCATTTCCATTTCTGTTTGCATCTTTTTATCTTTCGGATTTCTTTGTAATTCTTGTTCTTTTTCTTTTAATTTTTGAGATAATTCTGTCCATTTTTTTTCTTTTACTTTTTTGTATTCAAAATTTTTCTTCATAAAATAGCCTCTTATTACAGCTTTTCCAGCATCCCAAACAGTTGCCATATTCTGTCCTTTCCCAATATTTTCTTCAAAATACCATTTTATTTGTTTCTTAACATCAAGTATGATCTCTTCTTTGTTTATTAAGTTTTCATTTAATCTCCATGCGTAATCTTTTTTCCTATTGTTTTGTATTTTAAGGGTTATTAGTGCATGGTCCGACATCGTTCTTGTTAAGATCTCAGAATTACTAACCAAATTTGCCCATCTTTTTGAAATAAAAAAAGTCAATTCTTGAAAACATTTTGTGTCTATTTGAATAGAAAGTAAAGTCTTTTTCATTCTCGTTTTTATTCCTCCAAACATCAATTAAAAAGAATTCTTCCAGCAGTTTAAAAAAGGATTTTGGAAGTTTCCCCTGATTATTTAGTTTTTTATTATTTGTTGTTTTATCTATCTTTGGATCTATAACTCCGTTCCAATCACCTGTCATTATTAAAACATCAAAGTCTTGTTCTTCAATTTGTCGATGTATTTTTTGGTAAAATTTCCCTTTGTTTTTCTGTGGAGAGTATATACTCCAGTTCGGCTGCTAGGCTGGAACTGAGATCTATTCCTCTGGCCAACGGGGATCCAATGGAGTCATGGCCAGGGCCGGAGCTTGGATTTCAAAGCCCAAAGTCTCCACTCCAGCTGTGGGGCCTGGGAACGGGGCTCCAAAACCCAAGCCCCGGCCCTGGGTCCCCGATTCCCTTGGAATTGGCCAGAGGGAGCTTTCCAGGCCCAGCAGCCAGGATGGAGCCTCTGGACCCCAAGAGAATGGAGAAGGCCTGTCTTTGTCTCCCCCAAGATGGTAATGGATATAGGGAAGAGTCCTCTTCTATTCAGGCAAGGCTAAAAGGAGGAAGCCAGTCTTTGTCTCCCCCAAGATGGTCATGGATAAAGGGAAGAGTCCTCCTCTTTTCAGACAAGGCTAGAAGGAGGAAGCCAGTTTTTGTCTCCCCCAAGATGGTGAGGGATATAGGGAAGAGTCCTCCTCTTTTCAGACAAGGCTAGAAGGAGGAAGCCTGTCTTTGTCTCCCACAAGATGGTAATGGATGTAGGGAAGAGTCCTCCACTTTCAGGCGAGGATGGATGGAAGAAGCCTGTCTTTGTCTCCCCCAAGATGGTCATATGGCCTTTTGAAGGATTGGTTGATGTCTGGTGGTTACTGAAGCTGCAGGGAGGCTCCTCATGTGGTCGGCGGTGCTGCTTCTACCAGGGACAGGGTTCAAACTTGGAGTCCCGCTGCCACCTGCCTCGCCCTGCAAATAAAGGAAGGGATCAGGGAAAGGGCTCAGTCTCTTTGCAAGACACCCAGGAGTTGAGTAATTTTGCTGGGTTTTTTTTTTTCCTTGAACAAGATTGCATGCAACCTTTGGGGTTCTGCCTGAGCTATAAAGGGCATTTCTGCCAGAATAAATCAGTAAGGGCAACCTCCTGCAAGAATGATTAAGTAACATGCAATTGCCAGGTTGTTTTATGGGTTGCTTGTGTGATGCACCAAACAGACAGTAGCATTTTTATCATGTTGCTGAGATTTGTTTTAGTCCTATGAGGCATCAGTTATACAATTACAAATCAATGGATGACTACACACAAATTCAGTTATTTTTTTCTGGTATTGCTATTCAAAGGGTGTATCTACACTGCAGAAATGAAGGAGTTTGCCACAACATTAACAGCCATGACCCAATAGCATAGAATCATAAAATCATAGAGTTGGAAGAGACGACAAGGGCCATCCTGTCCAACCCCCTGCCATGCAGGAACTCCCAATCAAAGCATCCCCGACAGATGGCCATCCAGCCTCTGCTTAAAGACCTCCAAGGACGGAGACTCCACTACACTCCGAGGGAGTGTGTTCCACTGTCGAACAGCCCTTACTGTCAGGAAGTTCCTCCTAATAGTCGCCAACAAGGTGGGCACTCATTGACCCCCAGCGCCTCTGGCTGGTATTGTGAGTGAATGGCTACAGTACAAACATTTATGCTGGACAATGGTAAGGGAGTCTGAATTGTTCATTTTGTGAAATATTTTGCCTTCCATTTCACAGACCTCTGGTGCTCCACCAAACTACAAATCACAGGATTCTATAGCATTCAGTCATGGATATTAAAAATGGCCTCCAAAACACTTGATTTGGGCAGTGTGGCACCATGCGAGGCCCCCAAAAACCTGAAACCTCAATAACTTCAGTAGCCCTTCTTTTCATATAATTTGTATGTTTTAATCTTGCTGTACCCCGCTACGGTTGAGTTCTACAGAGGAGCGGAGTAGAAATAAAGATGATGATGATGATGATCATGATGATCATGATGATGATGATTCCCTATCTTTGGATATCTGACTTTATTAGCGCGAATTAACAGGAGGTGCTGTGTGTCAGATTCTACCTGGTCTCTTCCCTCCACGTCTAAAGTGTCTTCTGTTTGGTTGGTCATAATTGCCCAGTACTTGAAGGAGTGCTTCCCCTGGACTCATCTGGCTAAGGAATAAAGTCTTTTAGAGAGGACATCCACATAAGTTTAGCTTACTTAAATCACTCTTGTTTAATTTTGCAAAGAAATCTTGTGACACATGTGGGACTAACTGAGCAAAAGAAGTCAAAACAGAAACATTTATAGACTTGGTCTCCTTCCTCAGATGTGTGGAGTCAATGGGTGCCCAGGAAGGATCCTAGATCCTATATCTTACAGGTATAGATATTCTGTGCACCAGCAGCCCCCAGAAAAGAGCAGCACAACATAGCCATATCTCCCAGGGTCAAAGCTTCCGGGACACTCTCCCCTCCTTTTATCTTCTTCCATATTTCTGCCTTTACTTTTTAAAGCCTCTTCTATGCAGTGCAGTTGAAAACAAAAGAGATTGCTAATCAGATGACAAAACTAGTGTTCATCTTCCCCCGGCAGGTCCCTACATTAAGCTCCCACTTTTGCATCATCGCTGCAACACTCTTGCCCTGACCTCCTTTATTGTCAGTGGGGAGGAATAAGTCACTGTCTTTGCAAGATAGCCAGATGCAAACATGCTGCCCAAACTTAAAAGACCGCAGCAAGTGCATGAGGCTTCTTCTGTACCTTGTCAGTTTGTTCCAGGTCATGGCCTGATTCGATGAGCTTCCAGCGCCTTTGACCTTGATCGGTAATCACCCGCAGGAAAAGTTGGTCATCCTCATCCTCCGATTCCCATTCGAGAACAAAATGGTCTTCTTTGTCTCGGGAGTTCCGAGAAAATCTGTCCATTTGAACAAATAGTAGAAAGATGAGGTGGTGCCCCTTTTCCATATTGTAGGTTTTGTCCAAAGGCCAAGAACCTATTGGGAAAAGTCTCCTAGACTCACTTAGCTCTTTCCTTTGGCTTTGGAGGAATTTTTTTCTCTTCCTCGTATGCGCAAGGGTTGTTTTTGTTAACCTTGAAGGGCCTTGACCAATCGATGAATGGACCTCTCTTCTTTTTCCATCCTTTGAATGCAAAACAATTATTAAATTTATATATATATCATTTCTAAATCATGTCCCCCAGGAAGCCCTCCTGTGGCTATAAAATTAGCTGATCTCTTCCCATTACATACAACATTTTTTAAAATTAATATTTTATAACTAATATTTTATATTCCTTTCTATCTGTTACGCTGTGATTTTCCTTAACTGTGGTTTATATATATACAGTGGGAAAAGATATTTAGATAAATTAGAAAAGAATGTAGCAAATACATCTAGAGATTTATGTATAGTATAATAATAAATAATCAATCTATGAAAATGAATCTCAATAAAATTATTTTTTAAAAAAGAGGGTCTGTCCTGGCTATTAGACCTGAGAATGGGGCTCCAAGACTCAAGCCTCAGCCACGGTCCCAGCCCCAGCCCTGGCCCTGGCTGACTGGGTGGCAGAGTACACCCCCACGGCCAAGCCGTGGCAGAAGGGAATGAGGAAGAAGGGAAGGAGAGACGGAGGAGGGAGAAGAGGAAGAGGGAGGGAGGGAGGGAGGGAGGGAAGGGGAGGGGAGGGAGTTTTCCCCCAAGGGCACCTTGTTATGGGGGACAGTATGGGCTTGCCATCCTCAGATGCTCAAATCCACATGGTCGTGCCACCATTAAGGGCATGACTTGAGCAGATGTGGATGTTGGTTGAGCAGATGTGGAGCAGATGTGGATCCGTGGGGGGGGGGGCAGGTGGAACGGATCCCCTGCGTATACCGAGGGCCTACTGTATATACAAAATGGATTTTCCCAATTCTCCCACAGCTTTTCAACAACAGGAAAACCCATCCTTGGCTGGACCATTGTTCCTCCCTCCCTCCCTCCCTCCCTCCCTCCCTCATTGTTGTTATAATGGTCATATGACAGGATGGGTTGTTGCTGGTGGTTGCTGAAGCTGCATGGAGGCCCCCCAGGTGGTCGGCGGTGCTTCTTCTACCAGGGTCGTTCATATTGATGTTGCTGTTATGCACCTTAGAATTGGTAGGTGTTGCCCCCAAAGTTGAACTTGGGGTCCCTCTGCCACCTGCCTCGCCCTGCAAATAATGGAAGCGTATACCAAGGGTCTACAGTATATACAAAATGGATTTTGCCAGTTCTCCCACAGTAGTTCAACAACAGGAAAACCCATCCCTGGTTGGACCATTGTTCCTCCCTCCCTCCATCATTGTTGTTATAATGGTCTTATGGCCTCTTGCGGGATGGATTGTTGTCTTGTAGTTGCTGAATCTGCAGGGAGGCTCCGCATGTGGTTGGTGGTGCTTCTTCTACCAGTGTTCGAATGTGGAGTCCCACTGCCACCTGCCTCGCCCTGCAAATAAAGGAAGGGATCAGGGAAAGGGCTCAGTCCCTTTTGCAAGACACCCAGGAGTTGAGTAAGTTTGCTGTTGGTTTTTTTTCCTGAACAAGATTGCATGCACCCTTTGAGGTTCTGCCTGAGCTATAAAGGGCATTTCTGCCAGAATAAACCAGTAAGGGCAATGTGCTGTAAGAATCCTTAAGTAACATGCAATTGCCATGCTGTTTTATGGGTTGCTTGTGTGATGCATCAAAGAGGCAATTGCATTTTTATCATTTTGCTGAGATTTTTTTTAGTCTTATGAAGCATAAATTATACAATTATACAATAGATGACTACACACAAATTCAGTTATTTCTTCCTGCTATTGACATTCCAAGGGTGTATCTACACTGTAGAAATGAAGCAGTTCGACACCACTTTAACAGCCATGACACAATAGCAATAGCAGGTACGTTTCCATACTGCTTCTCAGTGCACTGAAACACTCCTCAAGCAGTTTAGAAAGTTCAAGCTAATGGACGCCAGCAAGGTGGGCACTCGTTTTAGGGACCTAAAAGGATTCTGGATTGGTCATTTTGTGAAATATTTTGCCTTCCCTTTCACAGACTTCTGGTGCGCCACCAAACTACAAATCTCAGGATTCTATAGCATTCAGTCATGGATATTAAAAATGGCATCCAAAACACTTGATTTGGGCAGTGTGGCAGCATGCAAGGCCCCCAAAAGCCTGAAACCTCAATAACTTCAGTAGCCCTTCTTTTCATATACACTGGGCAAGGCAGTTGAAATCTCTTCTTCTGCACAAGCATTAAAGGAAGAGGAGACCTCTCCCGTTTTCACTCCAGCCACCCGACAGAACAAGGACATGGGAAAGGGCCTTCTTTTCTGTGGCTCCCTCAGTGTGAAATTCTAAAGATGCATCTCTTCCGGCAGGCCTTTCCTGAAACTTCTTAGATTCCGGCTCCAAAACGGAATGAATTAATCTAATCTGACCCCTTCCTTGGTGCTATCCCCTTCCTCGTTTTAGAACTGTTCAAGATATTTTATGTTTTAATCTGTTGTGGTTTTAAATCATTGTTAACTCAATTCATTTTTAAGGGGTGAGTGGCAGGGAATGGGCTGTTGTATTATTTTAATTTGTATGTTTTAATCTTATTGTACCCCGCTACAATTGAGTTCTACACAGGAGCAGACTAGAAACAGATGATGATGATGATTCCCTCTCTTTGGATATCTGACTTCATTAGCGTGAATTAACAGGAGGTGCTGTGTGTCAGCTTCTACCTGGTCTCTGCCCTCCACGACTAAAGTGTCTTCTGTTTGGGTGGTCATAATTGCCGCTTTGGTTTCCATGCATCTGGGGGGGAGGAGACTGGTGGACCTTTGGAGGAGGACCATGAGGTGTCTGAGGGACTACCGATTCCTGGCTGGTCACATAAGGCTCTGGCTGAGATGGCTCCTTAATTCCCAGAAGATCCTCCGCCTTTGTCTATTCATATCAAGAGCAAAAGAGCATGGAGAGAGAGAAGTTAGTAGAAAACTTGAGAGGAAACAGTCCAAAAAGGTTTCTGCTTCCTGACTGAGCTACTGAAGGCAGGATAGGAATGGAGGGGGGTGCTTTCCCTAGATTCCCCCCCTCCCCATATGTGGAGGATGTAGTAAATTCACTCTAGGTTCTAATCTGAATTCCAGAGGAACTCTCAAAGGTACTACACCCAATGCAAGGAAAGCACTTGGGACAGTCTTTTAAACTTGGGACTAAAGCCCAGGGCAGATTCATTGCCAGCTGGCATGAATGCTCCTGGGTCTACATTCCCTTGGACACTGGTCTCTCATTTTAGTCCAGAGTCCTAGTTTAACGCTTAAACAGTCAGGATGGAGGAAAGGACACAAAGGGAATCCTTATTATTCCTTCTTTCTTTCAAAGAACAAGCGATAAAGTAGCAATAACAATACCCATTTTGAAAGAATTGGTTGACCCACGTAGGAGATTGGCAAGGAGGCCTATGAAACTCTCCTTATTTAAATATCTTGGGACGCCCAGTACTTGAAGGAGTGCTTCCCCTGGACTCATCTGGCTAAGGAATAAAGTCTTTTGGAGAGGACCTCCACATAAGTTTAGCTTACTTAAATCACTCTTGTTTAATTTTGCAAAGAAATCTTGTGGCACATGTGGGACTCACTGAGCAAAAGAAGTCAAAGCAGAAACGTTTATAGACTTGGTCTCCTTCTTCAGATGTGTAGAGTCAATGGGTGCCCAGGAAGGATCCTAGATCCTATACCTTAAAGGTATATATATTCTGTGCACCAGCAGCCCCCAGAAAAGAGCAGCACAACATAGCCATATCTCCCAGGGTCGAAGCTTCCGGGACACTCTCCCCTCCTTTTATCTTCTTCCATATTTCTGCCTTTACTTTTTAAAGCCTCTTCTATGCAGTGCAGTTGAAAACAAAAGAGATTGCTAATCAGATGACAAAACTAGTGTTCACTTCCCCCGGCAGGTCCCTACATTAAGCTCCCAGTTTTGAATCATCACTGCAACACTCCTGCTCTGACCTCCTTTATTGTCATTGGGGAGGAATAAGTCACTGTCTTTGCAAGATAGCCAGATGCAAACATGCTGCCCAAACTTAAAAGACCACAGGAAGTGCATGAGGCTTCTTCTGTACCTTGTCAGTTTGTTCCAGGTCATGGCCTGATTCGATGAGCTTCCAGCGCCTTTGACCTTGATCGGTAGTCACCCTCAGGAAAAGTGGGTCATCCTCATCCTCCGATTCCCATTCGAGAACGAAATGGTCTTCTTTGTCTCGGGAGTTCATAGAAAATCTGTCCATTTGAACAAAGAGTAGAAAGATGAGGTGGTGCCCCCTTTCCATATTGTAGGTTTTGTCCTTAGGCAAAGAACCTATTGGGAAAAGTCACCTAGACTCACTTAGCTCTTTCCTTTGGCTTTGGAGGAATTTTTTTCTCTTCCTCGTATGGGCAAGGGTTGTTTTTGTTGACCTTGAAGGGCCTTGACCAATCGATGAATGGACCTCTCTTCTTTTTCCATCCTTTGAATGGAAAACAATTATTAAATTTATATATATATCATTTCTAAACCATGTCCCCCAGGAAGCCCTCCTGTGAAAAATGCACCCAGGCATCCGCATTAAATTGCAAGCTGCCCTTCCTCAGAGGCTTCTGGAGATCACAGTTTGCCTTTTTAATTCCTTCCCAAAATTTTAGGGTGGACAGAGGAGCGTTTGGGGTTTGCAAGCCTCCATGGTCTACCAATGAGCATCCTGGAACATGGTGTCAATTGTGAAAACACAGGTACATATTTGGCATAATTTCTGTCAGTTAAAGGATTCCAACTTAGCTGTCATAGTAACACAGTTGTGGAACCTCAAAGCTCAGCCAAGGAATCAACCTGGGAATTCAAATAGGTATTGGAGAGGTTGCTTCAAACCTCTGCCACATAGAGCTCCAAAGCCTTCTCCAGCCGATGGCTGAAGGAGCACAGGTCCTTTATTTACCTTCTCCTGGGTTGTCGTGTGTCACCTGCACTTCATTTTCGTTCACAACAGACACACAGCTGTTATGAGCCACAGACATGTCTAGCAGTTCAGACTCTCGGGAGACGGACTCGAGACTGGAGCTGGGAAAGAAAGAGCCAGGATGCTTAGTGCCCTGGATGGGGCACTGAGTAGTCCTATCACCTGCAACCTGTCCATGCAAGCTTATCTGCCACGGAAAGACTCCTAAGCAACCAAGAACCACTGTAACAGAGTCACACACCCCACCCTGGAAGCTCAGATGTTGCACCTCTGCTTTCCGAACCAACCAGAAGGAATTAAAAGCTTCCTTTTTTCCTTCTAAAACTCTTTGGGAGAACTAAAGACAAAACAATTAGCTTATCTTCTGTGCTTTCCTTCCCATGGAATCATGGAACTGGCTGTTAACAAAGCATATTTAGAATCCTCAGCCATTAACTCTAAACTGCCTCACTAGACTGCATATCCCAGGATGCCATAGGATGTTCCAATCTCTGATATTGCAGTTTTCCAGTTTCCATCCATAACTACTCCCCAGCTGTAGGAGTTGTTGCTCTTGTTGCGTGCCTTCAAACTTTTCTGACTGATGGCGATCTTAAGTTAAACCTATCCCAAGGTTTTCCTGGCAAGCTTCTTCAGAGGGACTTTGCCATTGCCATCATCTGAGGTCACTTTCCCAAGGCCGCCCAGTGGGTTTCATGGCTCAACTGGGAATTGAACCTTGGTCTCCAGAGTCATAGTCCAACATTCAAAGACTAAACCACATTGACTGTAGGGCTAGAACAGAATGAAGCCATGGCTAGTCAGGATAGTTGGACCCATCAATTGACTCATGATCCATCAACCTCTCTTCTAAGACTGGTGGGGCAAACTGTGGCCCTGAAGAAGTTGCTGGAAAACCACTTTCATCTGATATTACATTGGCTGTGTTAGATCTGCCAGGAATACACTATGAGGAAACCTGCGACTCCCTTAGAAATCGATCACATCACATTGTGCAAAGGTGCTTTGAGACTTTTTGTTCGCATCACTATCCATCCATTCCATCAACCTTTAGTAGGCATATCAAAATACAACAAAACAATACAATACAAGATTAAAAAACTAAAATAGTTTACATAAACACTTTAAAATTTGTCGCCATTAAAATCATTTAACTTTGAACAATTATTTAATTATTAAATTAATGCCAAATTTTTTTGGCCTCCATTAGAAAATTGGCCATCAGTCGTATAATCTGTACATTACAGTCCTCCAATAAATGTACTAGAGTTACATCCGATAAGCAGTAATTCAATTCCATTAGTCTCTTTAGCAATTTCGCTCTCGGTTTTTGATACAGCGGGCAAAGAAATGTAACATGTTGGAGAGTATCCGGGGATAGCTCACATAAACATATTCGATTTGCAAGAGGAATCCTCAAATATCTACCTCTGGTGACACAGGAATGGTGAATATTTAACCTTGCAAAAAGGAAGGCTTTCCTCGAAGCCTAGAGAGACAGTGATCGAAAGTACTTTGGCATCTCACCACAATAGGGAGGAATGCCAAATACAGATGGAGAACACACCCTGGGAGGAGTGGAGTAAGTCATCCTATCATCCCAACTCAATAAACAATCCTTAATTGTCTTGAAACACTCCTCCTCGGTTAGAAGCAGAAGAGTGTCCAGACTTAGTCCCTTTATTTTTAATTTATCTTCATAGATTTTTGTCCAATTGGTATAATGATTATCAGATAAAAGATACCAAATTAGACTAGATGCATTGGGTCTATAATGGATTTTAAGCCAAGCTTTGTACACCATCGACCAAGCTGTGATCTCGAGGGTGTCCAGACCAAGCTCGGCATATAGTGTTAGGTGATCAACACATGGTGGGATAGATAACAATTTCCTACAGAGTTGTGTTTGTAAACTTTCAACAACATTGTTAAAAGCTATTACCCAAACAGATATACTGTATAGTATTTGCGGTCTTATTTTGGCTTTATAAATTTTCAAAGCTGCAAGGACATCTTGGTTTCCCTTCTTATAATGAAAGGATTGTAGAGTTAGCATCACTATCTTTTCAGTTAACTAGATGAGTTAAAGATACATTGGATCCTGATGAGATGCTGGAATAGGGGAGAAAGAAAGAAAGAAACCAGCACCTCTGCTATGGGCCATTGGATTAAATACCAACCTCCTATCTTCGGAGTTTGTGCAGAGTTCCGCAGGGCTCATGTGGATGCTCAGGGACTCCCCTTCCAGCTTTGGCCTCATATCATTCAAGTCCTCCGTCTCGTTCTCGGAGCCAGATGATCTGTCCAGCTCTCTCTCCATGTTGAGGTCTGGCTCGCTAAGCATAACCTGAAGCTGGACAAACCAAGAAGCGTCAGTAAAATAGCTTTCAGAAGGTGCTACTCCATTGCTTAGCCTCTTACTCTTGGTGGCCCAAAGGAGAAACTATCCTAGGTTTTTTTTGGCAAGTTTTGTTCAGAGGAAGTTTGTCATTGCCTTCCTCTGAGGCTGAGAGAGCGTGATTTGTCCAAGTTTACCCACAAAGTTTCCATGGCGAAGTGCAGATTTCAATCAACCTTCTCTTGGGCTTCAACAGATTAAAGTGCTTCCCGCATGTTTGCAAGAATACCTTTGCCCCCATGGGAACTAGGAACTTAAATTTTATAGGTATTTCAAGACTTCAGTGGCTTGGGAACGTATTGATTGCTTCCCATGTACTCATCTGCCTGAGGACTAAAGTCTTTTGCAGGGGGCCTCCTCCATGCTCCACCAGTGGGAGCTGTATATTTTAGGTGGATGGGAGAGAGGGCCTTTTCTGCTGGGGCAGCTTTCGGGGTCCAATTGGCACCAACACCAATTTGATAAAACATGGCTTTTTGCAAGAGCTTTCCCAGTGCCACCGGATTGAATTCACACTTCTACATGTCTTTTGCTATTTTTTTTTTAAAACTTTGTCGGCTCTTCTGTTTTAATTTGCCTTATTTTTGGAAGATAAATTTAACCTACTAAATTTCACTTTTGTTTTAATTCACAACACATCTGGTAGCTCCTCTAAAAGAAGTTGAAGCATAAACTTTTGTAGACTTGGGCCCAGTACAGAGTTAGTACTAATTAGTAAGAATAATAATAATTTTATTTTTGTATCTCACCTTCTGCCTGGGCAATAAAGGTGGCTTACTTGAAATAAAACATTATCTGGATAAAAAAGAGAAACCCCCGCCCCCTTAAAAGAGAATTAAATACATTATAATATTAAAAAGAAGAAAAACCATTAAAAACAACAACACAATATTAAAATTAAAACAGCAACTTTCTGGGGCCAGTACTGGATGGATTGGAGAGAACTCAGAATGCGTTGGAAATTAGGGCTCGGGAGAGTGGAGTGTCGGCATGCTCTGGGCTCTCCCGGAGCCACATTGGGCATGCGTGCATTGAGACGGTTCACGGGCAGATGACATGCCTTTTGCATCCTGTACAAATGGCACGGCGCAAGAGATATCACTCCAGATATCACTCCAAGCTACTCCAGGGTGCTTTGGGCATCTTAGCAACCGCGCGGAAAGCTGCTGTGTTTTGTGGCTCCCTTTTGGAGCATGTTGTTGCCAGCACCGTGCGGTCGCCGTGGCAAGGATGCTGGGCAGAAAGGGGTGGCGTCTCACCACTCCTTCCTGCCCATCTGTACAGCCCCTTGTTCTCCTTTCTCAGATGCATGGATCCCTCCTGAGCACCCTCTCACTCCATGCATCTGTGGAAGGAGATCAAGTCTCCAAAAGCTGATGCTACAACTTCTTTTGCAGGCACAAGACCTGGTCCAGCACCTCTTGGCTTCTCCGTTGAGTTTTCGGCACAACTCACCAAATAAAACATGGCTTTTCCCTTTCTGCTGCTATTGGACTTAATCATCATTTGTGCATGTGTTTGGCTTCAAATTGTTTTAAAAGGCTGGGGGCTCTTCTGTTTTAATTTGCCATATTTCTTAAAATAGGTTTAGCCCACTTAAATCACTCTTGTTTAAATTTACAAAGGGATCTTGTGGCACCTCCGAGATTTTCTCTTGCAAACGCTCTTTTGCCTCCTTCCTTTGCTTGACCGAATTCCTCATGTATTCAAGCTGGGCTTGGAGCTGCTTCTCCTGTGATATTTTGACTGTCTCATTTGGCAGGATCTTTGGATGGGAAAATACACAAAAACAAAATAAAATTCCATATATATTTAAAGAAGTCCCCTAGCAGAGCAAGGGAAGCAAAGGTAAGAAGGTGAGTTTCTGAACCTGATGTGAACATTATTTTTTTAGGGGGGGGGGGCATGTTGTAGCTGACAGATCTGGTTCACATGATCATGATGTTATTACTGGTTGTTTCTTTAGAATAGAAACTCCACAATGCATGATCTGTGATTCCACAGTTTTTCTCCCTCTCATTCTGAATTATTAAGTATAACAAGGAGAAGTAACAGTTCCATAAAGAAAACGATGCAATATACAAACAAATGAGTTTTGACAACGATCTCCAAATCAACTAAAAGATCAAAACCCAGCAAGACAAATAATTTGGACCGGTGTACGATTCTCCAAATAGATGCAGCATTTTTAAAGGGAAATGTGCCTGGTTTTGTTTACATATGCATTGCAGATATCCAAAATCCCTAACAAAAAATTAGAGACTCAAATATTCCCTTGTATCTGTTACCTAGTTGTGTTTTTATTTTTCTTGGGAATTCACTTGCTATTATTATTATTATTATTCCTGTATAAAGGTGGTATTTAAATAAACCTGACTTGCCTCGTAAAATTCATGGCACGGCTCTCACTAAAGACAAAGGTCTGTTCCCTATTGTCTCTAACCCCCTAGTGGCTTCCATCCTAGTGGGACAGTGAATCCACATTCGTTCCCCTGACTCAGAAACCACCTCTCACCCATACAAACTTATACATTAAATGGCATCCCCATTGAAGTCAATGGGATATAGAACTGCAGGGTTAGGCTCTGAACTTGGCCACAAAGACAATGCAGCCAATTGCCTGGACCACAAGGATCAGGAATTTCAATTATTGCTCCAAGCTAGTCTAGAAACTTTCTTTTCTTTGCACCAGATGCAAACATCCTGCCCCAACTCAAACACCAAGGGCTTCTTTTGTACCTGGTCAGCTAGTGTCAGGTCGTGGTCAGATGGGATCAGCTGCCAGTTACTGTAGCCACACTTGTCCCTTTCCAGCATCACATGGGAGTCTCCCTCCAAGCCCTGGCTGAGTTCATGAAGGGCTGCTTCCACTCGGCAGGTTAGACAAAACCTGTCCATTGGACCAAAGAAGAAAAAGATGAGGTGGTGCCCCTTTGCCATATTGTGGCTTTTCTCCTAAGGCCAAGAACCTACTGGATAAAGTCTCCCAGACTCACTTGGCTCTATTCTTTGGGTCCTCCAGCACCCTCAAAGGATCTATATATCCGGTAGGGCCTTTGGTTTTGGACAAATTGGTAAAGGGATTTTTCTCCTTTTCCGGTCCATTGGCTGTAAAACATTTTTAAATAAATTTTATTGATTCATATTTGAATATAAATGATTAAAAACTGTGACATCTATAAAACATAAAGCATTTTTATCCCAGTTCCCATTCCTTCATAATTTTTTTGCATTCTTTCATTCACAGGTTTCTTTTTCTCTACTTCCCTTCCCCCTAATTCCCAAAGAAATTTATCTAGATTACTATCTTATCTTTTTCTGTGGCATTGTATGACCACAGAAATATTCTTCTCTTACCTCCCGTGCTTATAACTTTAATCAACAACAACAAAAAAAAATCCTTTGAAGAGGTTTAAAGAATTGCTAAATCCAGATCAGGGTGCACATGGTAATATTACATAGTATTTTGCAACTTAGTAATCTTTTCTCCCGCCCCCACATGATTTCCCTTTATTTATCCATGGATTTGTAAGCTTTCAAATTTTTTCCACAATTTACTGGAATTTCTACAGTTGAAACTAAACATCTTTATCACGATCAAATATTTTCACTTAGGCTTGTTGCCAAAGTTGCCACCTTCTCCCATTTCTGTGCCATAGACATCAATACCTTTTCCCATCCTTCTCTCCATTTGAAATTACTTTCATGTTTCAGTTTGGATGAGAATCAGTCTAATTCTATCATTTCCTATAGTTTAGCAAACCACTCTTCCATATCTATTTTCTTATCAATTTTCCAGTACCTGGCATAAAGAGATCTGGCAGCTGTTAACATTTAAAACACAGTTTTACAAAACTTTTTTTCTTGATCTTCCTGGGATATATTTAATAACATAACCTCACCTTCAAGTTTTAATTTGATTCCCAGAATATTATAAAATTTCCCTTTGTATTTCTTTCCAAAATTTACAGGCTCTATCGCAAGACCACCACAAATGATAATAGGTTGTATTTCCAACATTCTCGCTTACCAGTATTATATAACCTAGTTATTTTATCTGGGATAGATGCCATCTATACAGAATTTGATCTTAGTTCTCCTTCACATTTTGGGATAGGGAGTATTTTAACCTTCTGTTCCAGGATTTCTCCCATTGTTCTAGTTCAATCACCCTCCAACAATTTGGCTCCCTTTTGATCATGGCATCTTTTACTATTTGATCCTCCCTGTTCCATTTGAATAGCTTCTTGTATACCTTAGAGAGCATCTTTTGGTCTGATAACAATAAAATATCTTCCATGTCAGTATTAGAATTTCAGAACCCTCTTTGTTTCTTTTTATACCTCTTTGTTGGTTTTATACCTCTCATAGAGTTGTCTGTATAGAAACCAATTTATATTCCCATTTTCCTCTTTTAACTTTTCATAAGACAAAAAATGTCATATTTTTTCTTTATGAGGAGATGGAAAATCTCTTTCCTTTTGTTTTTTCATACAGACCTTTAACATTCCACAATAATATTTGTAAATTCTGAGTTTGATGGCCCATTTACTCTGCTTTGCAAAAGCTTATTTACCTTTTGCTTTGCAACGCCTTTTCTTTTTCTTCTTCTTCCCACATTCTGGTGAGTCTGCTGTTGTTCTTATCCCCAATTCTTCATTCTCCTCTATTTCTTCATCCTGGCCTACTTCTAAAAAAATGTTTTTAAAAAAACAAAAGCATTAAGCACCTCCCAGCAAATGAATACACTTATACCTCAGCAAAAGTAAGTGAAGATCTTGATATAGGGTATATCAGGTCGAACTATCTTCATGCTTTATTCCCTGATTGCTCACCCAGAGGGACAGGATATAAATAAATATTTGTTGTTTTCATTGTAAACTTTTTAAAAGTTCCCTAGTAGTCAATTTGATGGCAGTTATCCATTTGTTTGCATCTTTTGTTTTTTGCAACCTCACTCTTCTTGGAATTTGCTGACATCTGCTGCGTTGGGGGAAATCATGGACCCAGGCAGCTCTCCTATGCTCAATGCAGCCCTGCATCCCCATTCAAATGTGAGGTTCCCTTCGCCAGAGGCTTCTGGAGAACACAATTTGCCATTTTTCTTCCTTCCCAAAATGCTAGGGTGGGCACAGGAGTGTTTCTGGTTTCCATTCCTCCATGGTCTACAGAAAAGCATCCCCAGGCATTGCATACTCCTGGGCTAGCAGAGATGGTGTCAATTGTACAAACACAGGGACATATTTGGCATAATTTCTGCCAGTTGAAGGATTACAACTTAGTAACACAATTGTGGAACCTGAAAGCTCAGCCAAGGAACCAACCTGGAAATTCAAATGGGTATTGGGGAGGTTGCTACAAACCTCTGCCACATAGAGCTCCAAAGCCTTCTCCGCCAGATGGCTGAAGGAGCACAGGTCCTTTATTTACCTTCTCTGGGGTTGTCGTGGGTCACCTGCACTTCACTTTCTTTCATGACAGACACACAGCTGTTATGAGCCACGGATTTGTCTTCCAGTAAAGACTCTTGGGAGACGGACTCGAGGCTGGAGCTGGGAAAGGAAATAACCAGGATGCTTAGTGTCCTGGGATGGGGCACTGGGATTGGGCTAGATTTGCCAAGAATCCACTATAGGGGAATCTGCGAGTCCCTTAGTATTAGATCCCATCACCCCATCCAAAGGTGCTTTGAGACTTTCTTTAGCATTATTACATTTTAATTAACAGGATGAGTTAAAGATACATTGGATCCTGACAAAGATGCTGGAATAGGGGAGAAATAAAGAAAGAAACTGGCACCTCTACCTTGGGCCCTTGAAATAAATACCAACCTACTGACTTCTGTTCCTTCCATTTGGTTATTTTGGATGCTCTTGGGCTTCCATTTAAACTTTGGACTCTTTAAATATTTTGAGTAATCTGTCTTCCTTTCCTCTCCAGATGATTTATCTGTCTTCCTCATCATTTGGAGGTCTGAGCCTGTAGAAATGAAGAAGTTTCATTGGCCTGAGCCTGTAGAAACTAAGAAGGCTGAGGAAGATGGCTTGCAGAAGTTGCTGCTCCACTGGTTACACTCCCAGGTACAATTTACTCCCTGGTTAAAGAGAAATACCTGATCTCATGGGATCGTAATATTCTTGCAATGTTGTTGGCATGTGCCTTCAAGTCTTTCTCTATTTTATGTTTTGACATAATTGATTCATAGGAGGTTTGTCATAGGCCACCACCACCATATAACTGTGGATGAAAAAACCCACCAGCCACTATGCCTACGAAAACAAAATTAGGGCACCTTCCTGGAAGGATTTTTCTTGGACTGCTGCCCAAGTGCTATGTCTTCTGTGAAAATGTACAACCATTATGTTTTTAAGGAGCAAAACTGTGAATAAGCATGACCAGGAAAGAGGTGCATCAATTTTGGGTGAAGAAGGTGGAAAGATTTACCTCCTTCTCTCTTATTGCTTGATCTTGGGGTCATTTAGTGGAAATGGCAAATTCAGGCCAGAGAAAAGAAAAAACAAAATCACAATTAGCCGATTTTCTTCTTTCCAAAATGTTAGAGTGGCCAGAGGAATGTTTGTGGTTAATATTCCTCCATGGTCTACAAAAGAGCAACCCCAGGCATTGCACACTCCTGGCTTAGCAGAGATGGTGTCAGTTGTCGAAACACAGGTACATATTTTGCATAATTTCTGCCAGTTGAAGAATCCCAACTTAGCTGGCATAGAAACACAACTGGAGAACTTCAAAGCTCAGCCAAGGAACCTACCTTGAAATTCAAATAGGTATCTCTGGAGGTTGCTCCAAACCTCTGCCATATAGACCTCCAAGGCCTAATCCACCAGCAGGCTGAGGGAGCATAGGTCATTTATTTACCTTCGTACGGTACAAAGAAGTTCTCAAGATACTTAGTCAAAGGTGTCATTTCAGCCGCAAACTTCTCCTCAAGCTCATCTTCTCTGGCGACAGACTCAGGAGAGAAGCTGGGAAAGGAAACAACCAGGATGCTGAGTGTCCTGGGATGGGGCACTGAGCAGTCCTACCTCCTGCAGCCTGTCCCTCCAACCATTCAATAGAGTCACAGATCCCACCCTGGATCCTTGGATGTTGCACCTCTGGTTTTTGAAAATACTAGAAAATACTAGAAAAAACTAGAAAGTTGCTTCTGATTTCCTCTAAAACGCTTAGGGACAACTAAAAACAGAATGATTAGGTGACCTTCCATGCTCTCCTTGAACATCTCCTGCCAAAAAGTTAAACCGAAAAGTTTAAGATATCCCTCACTGCAGTAGTTTTACAGTACTTATTCTTACTTTGAAACCCCTCTTTAAAAAATTTGTTATTACTCTTAGCTGTTGTGCTCTGATTTTTCCCCGATATTATGAATTGTTTCATACAATTCCTTCTCGTATCTTTCAGTAATATTCGGTGTTCCTCCCTCTATTTGTGAATTGTCCAGAGTCCTTCTTTTTTTTGGGGGGGGGGGGGAGGGAGGAGAATAGAAGTAAAGGTTTCTATCACAACAGTAAATTCAATAACAGCAGCAGTGCCTAATGAAACCAGATTCTCAGCATATCCCAATATATCGAAAGGCACTAGCCGCTTCATGGGAACTCCAAACTTCATGAGGGACTTAATTAACGTGTAGTGTTAATAGAAAAAGGTGGCAAGAGCTATCAGAGATCTCCACCAAATCCATGCCTACCTCTCTTCAAAGACAGCTTGGGCAAATGGTGGCCCTGAAGAGGTTGTTGGCTAAGAACTCCCAGCTGATATTACAAAGGCTGTTTTACATTTGCCAGAAACCCAAGATGGGGGAACCTGTGACTTCCTTAGAATTATATCACATCACTCTGTGCAAAGGTGCTTTGAGATAGTTTTTTTAGCATTATTATATTTTAATTAACAGGATGGGTTAAGGATACATTGGATCCCGACAGAGATGCTGGATCGGGAAGAAATAAAGAAAGAAACAACTACCTCTGCCTTGGGCCCTTGGATTAAATACCAACCTCAACACTTCGTATTCTTCCATTGGGTCAACTTCGATGATCTGGGATCTCCAGTGCTGGAAGTTTGGACTCTTGATATCTGGCAAGTCATCTGTCTTGCTCTCTACTCCGGATGAGTTGTCCATCTTGTTCAACCCTTTGAGGTCTGAGCCTGTAAAAATGAATTAGTTGCATTGGCCTGAGCCTGTAGAAACTAAGAAGGGTCAGGAAAATGGCTTGCAGAAGGTGCTACCCCACTGCTTAGCCTCCCAGGTATCATTTGCTCCATGGTATAAGAGAAATACCTCATCTCATGGGATTGTCACATTCTTATAAAGTTGCTGGAGTGTGACTTCAAGTTTTTTTCCTATTCATGGCAGCCCAAGGGGAAACTATCTTTTCTTAACAAGATTTATTAATAGGAGGTTTGTCATAGACCACCTCCACTGTCTAACTGTGCATGAAAAAACCCACCAGCCTCTATGCCTAGGAAAACTAGTTTAGGGCACGTTCCTGGTAGGATTTTTCTTGGACTGCCACTCAAATAATATGTCTTCTGTGAAAATGTACAGCCATGAATCAGCATGACCATGAAAGAGATGCATCAATTTCTGCATGGGGTGGAGAAGGTGGAAGCAGATACAGTTTTCCTCCTTCTCTCCTATTGCTTGATCTTGGGGTCATTTAGTGGAGCTGGGAAATTCAGGGCAAAGAAATGGAAAACAAAAATCACAATTTGCCATTTTCTTTCCAAAATGTTAGGGTGGCCAGAGGAGTTTTTGTGCTTTGCATTCCTCCATGGTTGTTTACAGAAGAGCATCACCAGGCATTGCACGCCCCTGGGTTGGTAGAAATGGTGTAACTTGTAAAAATACAAGTTCATATTTTGCATAATTTCTGTCAGTTCAAGAATTCCAACTTAGCTGGCACAGAAACACAACCGAGGAACCTGAATCTCAGCTAGGAAACCAAGCTGGAAAGTGAAAAAGAGCTATAGTGCAGGTTGTTCCAAACCTCTGCCACATACACCCCCCCCCCAAAGCCTAATCCAGCAGCCGGCGGAAGGATCACAGCTCCTTTATTTACCTTCTCCTTGGTTTTGTGTCACATCCTCTTCTATATTGATCATGGCCGATTTACAGCTGTTCTCCCCCAAAGGTTTCCGATCAGCCTCCACCTTGTCCTGCACCTCAGCATCCCGGGTGACAGACTCAGGACTGGAGCTGGGAAAGGAAACAACCAGGATGCTGAGTGTCCTGGGATGGGGCACTGAGCAGTCCTACCACCTGCATCCTGTCCATGCAGGCGTCCCTGCCTCTAAATATTTCCAAGGTAAAGAACAACCCTGGACGCTTGGATGTTGCACCTCTGGTTTCTGAAAACACCAGAAGTAACTAAAAAGTTGCTTCTGATTTCTTCTAAAACTCTTTGGGACAACTAAAGACACAATCATAAGGAGACCTTCCATGCTCTCCTTAAACATTTCCAGCCAAAAAGTGAAAAGAAAACTTTAAGATATTCCTGACTGCAGTAATTTTACACTACGTTTTCTAACTTTCAAACACTTCTAAATCTTTTTATTATTATTCTTAGCTATTGTGCCCTGACTTTTTCTGATGTTTTTTATAGTCTCATGCCATTCCATCTGCTATCTTTGAATCGTATTGGGTCTTCCTGGCTCGAATTGTAAATTTCCCAGAGTACTGTTTTTTGGGGGAGGACTGGAGTGGAATAGAAGTAAAGGTTTCTATCACAACAGTAAGTTCAATAACAGCAGCAGTTCCTAATGAAACCCGCTACCCAGTATCTTTGAAAATACCCAAAGGCACTTGTCGCTTCAAGGGAACGCCAAACTTCATGCAGGACTTAATAAACTTGTGGTATTAGAAGAAAAAGGTGGCAAGAGCTATCAGAGATCTCCACCAAATCCATGCCTACCTCTCTTCAAAGACAGCTGGGGCAAACGGTGGCCCTGAAGAGGTTGTTGGCTAAGAACTCCCAGCTGATATTACAATGGCTTGGGTCTAACATCTCAGGGACCGACTCTCCCTGTATGCACACACCCCCCCACGCACACACACTTCGATCCTCTGGGAGGAATCTGTTGCAGCCTGTGAAAACTAAACTGTCGCAGACCTCCTGGAGGACTTTTTCCGCTACCCCTCGCAAGCTTTGGAATGGTCTGCCGGTTGAAATGCGACTTATAACATCGATTGATTGCTTTAAATAAGCTCTGAAGATGCATATCTTCCGGCAGGCCTTTCCTGAAACCTCTTAGATCCCGGCTCCAAAACTGGATCTATCAATCCAACCTGACCCCTTGCTTGGTGCTATCTCTATCCTCAATTAAGAACTGTTGAGGATGAATTATGCTTTTAATTTTGTCGTGGTTTTAAATCATTGCTAATTTAATTTATTTTTAAGAGATGGGTGGTTAGGAATGGGTTGTTGATAAATTTTAATTCTGCATGTTTTAATCTTGTTGTACTCCGCTCCAATCGTGTCCTATAGAGCAGAGGGCGAGAAATAATTAATAATAATAATAATAATAGTAACAATAATAATAATAATAATAGTAACAACAATAATAAGAATAATAATATTGGCTGTGTTACATTTGCCAGGAATCCACTACAGGGTAACCTGAGACTCCCATCACCCCATCCAAAGGTGCTTTGAAACTTTCTTTAGCATTATTATATTTTAATTAACTGGAAGAGTGAAGGATACATTGGATCCTGACATTGATGCTGGAACAGGGGACAAATAAAGAAAGAAACAGGCACATCTTCCATGGGCCCTTGGATTAAATACCAACCTCCTGATTTCGGATCCTTCCTCTGGGTTATTTTGGATGCTCTTGGGCTTCCGTATGAACTTTGGACTCTTTATATATTTTGACCAGTCTGTCTTCTTCTCTTCTCCAGATGACTTTTCAATCATGCTCATCACATTGAAGTGTGAATCTGTGGAAACGAATCAGTTTCATTGGCCCGAGCCTGTAGAAACTAAGAAGGGTCAAGAAAATGGCTTGCAGAAGGTGATACTTCACTGCTTAGCCTCCCAGGTATCATTTGCTGTATGGTATAAGATTGTGGTATCATTTGCTTCATGGGATTGTGATATTCTTACAATGTTGTTGGGGTGTGCCTTGAAGTCTTTTCCTATTCATGGTGGCCAAAGGTGAACCTATCTTATGTTTTCTTGGCACGATTTACTCATAGGAGGTTTGTCATAGGCCACCTCCACTGTATAACTGTGGATGAAAAAACCCACCAGCCTCTCTGCCTAGGAAAACCAGTTAAGGGCACATTCCTGGGAGGATTTTTCTTGGACTGCTGCCCAAGTAATCTGCCTTCTGTGAAAATGTACAACCATTGTGTTTTTTAAGGAGCAAAACTGTGAATAAGCATGACCATGAAAGAGGAGCATCAATTTGTGAATGGGGTGGAGAAAGTGGAAGGAGATACAGTTTTGCTCTTTCTCTCTTATTACTTGATCTTAGGGTCATTTAGTGGAGCTGGGAAAATCAGGACAGACAAATGAAGAACCAAAATCACAATTTGCCAATTTTCTTCCTTCTCAAAGTATTAGTGTTGCCAGAGGAGTGTTTGTGGTCTGCATTCCTCCATAGTCTAGAGAAGAGCATCCCCAGGCATTGCACACCCCTGGGTTAGCAGATATAGGGGCTTTACACACCTCCCAAAAAGGGCGGTCTGGCGATACCTCTTTTTAGTCCGAACCTTAGTCACAGCAACTGCACTGAGTGGCAAAGGTGCGGACAAAAAAAAAGGAGCCCCAAAAAGCGGGCTTGTGACTTCAGAAAAATCAGAAAAAGCACTATAGGGCGCCTCTATTACATCACAGCTGCACAGCGGCAGATAGCAGCTGCGCATGCTCTCTATACGTCGCTGTGCAGCTGCGATGTCCTCATAATGTGCTAGGGTCAATGGGTGTGTATATGCTCTACCCCAAGCCAACTCTAGCACATGACGAGAAACATCAGTTTCGGTCCTTAATGTCAACTGTGAAAACACAGGTACATAGTTTGCATAATTTCTGCCAGTTGAAAATTTCCAACTTAGCTGGCACAGAAACACAATTGGGGAACCTCAAAGCTCAGCCAAGGAACCAACCTGGAAAGTCAAATAGGTATTCAGGAGGTTGCTTCAAACCTCTGTCATATAGACCTCCAAGGCTTAATCCACCAGCAGGCTGAGGGAGCATAGATCATTTATTTACCTTTGTACGGTACAAAGAAGTTCTGAAGACACTTAGTCAAGGGTGTCATTTCAGCCTCAAACTTCTCCTCCAGCTCATCGTCTCGGGTGTCTGACTCAGGAGGGAAGCTGAGAAAGGAAACAACGTGGATGCTTAGTGTCCTGGGATGGGGCACTCGGCAGTCCTACCACCTGCAGCCGGTCCATGCAGGCTTCCCTCCAACCATTTAATAGAGTGACAGATCCCACCCTGGATGCTTGGATGTTGCACCTCTAGTTTTTGAAAATCCTAGAAAAACTAAAAAGTTGCTTCTGATTTCTTCTAAAACTCTTTCGGCCAACTAAAGCCCCAATGTTCAGGAGACCTTCCATGCTCTCCTTGAACATCTCCTGCCAAAGAGTTAAACAGAAAAGTTTAAGATATTCCTCACTGCAGTACTTTTACACTACTTATTTTTACTTTGCAACCCCTTTTGCCCTGAAGAGGTTGTTGGCTAAGAACTCCCAGCTGATATTACAATGGCTGTGTTACACTTGCCAGGAGTCCACTATGGGGGAACCTGTGACTCCCAGTGTCTTAGATGCCATCACCCCATGCAAAGGTGCTTTGAGAATTTCTTTAGCATTATTATATTTTAATTCACAGGAAGAGTTAAGGATTCTTTGGATTAAATACCAACCTCAAGCCTTCGTATTCTTCCCTTGCATCCTCTTTGATGATCTGGGACCTCCATTTCTGATAGCTTGGACTCTTGACATCTGGCAAGTCATCTGTCTTGCTCTCCGCTCCAAATGATTTATCCATCTTGCTCACCCCTTTGAGGTCTGAGCCTGTAGAAACGAAGCAGTTGCATTGGCCTGAGCCTGTAGAAACTTGGAAGGGTCAGGAAGATGGCTTGCAGAAGGTGCTGCACCACTGCTTAGCCTCCCAGGTATCATTTGCTCCATGGTATAAGAAAAATACCTGATCTCATGGGACTGTGGTACTCTTACAATGTTGTTGGGGTGTGACTTTAAGTCTTTTCCTATTCATAGTGGCCCAAGGGGAACCTATCTCATGTTTTCTTGACAAGATTTGTTAATAGGAGGTTTGTCCTATAGGTTACCCCTATCGTATAACTGTGGATGAAAACAACACCCACCCTGTATGCCCACTAAAAGGAATTTAGGGCACCTTCCTCAGAGGATTTTTCTTGGACTGCCACCCAAATAATATGTCTTTTGTGAAAATTTACAACCATTGTTTTGTTTAAGGAGCAAAACTGGGAATAATCATGACCATGAAAGAGGTGCATCAATTTCTGCATGGCGTGGAGAAGGTGGAAGAAGAAACAGTTTTCCTCCTTCTCTCTTATTGCTTGATCTTGGGGTTATGTAGTGGAGCTGGGAAATTCAGGACAGACCAAATCAAAACAAAAATCATATATCATACAATTCATGTACACTGTGACAGACTTTGGCTTCAATGTTATTGGACGTTGAATTTCCTCCAGGTTTTCTTCGATGGTGCTGGACCCCAGTTCCAAGATAGAGTCAGCACCACAGAAAGTTCAGACTAAAAGACAGAGCAGTTTCGCCAACCCACTAACATGGAAATCACATCTATTGCTGTCTTTCTATTTTTTTATGATAATTTTGATTGATATTTCCATACTATAACAGTAAAATCTTGTATTGAACATTACATCTTATATCAACTGTGTGCGTATACAATAAATTTAACCACCAGATATCAAATAATAGGTGGGTTAACGATTGAAATCAAATAGAAACTTGATATAGTAGAAACAATATAGACATATGTATATGTACGCATACACCCGTAAATATATATATATAAAAATATAAACATAAACATATGTATACATGTCCATGTACCCATATATATATATTATCGGTGGTTACTGAGATAGAAAAAGAAAATAAAAGTTAGGATATTTGTTATTCTTATATACAATTACAATTTCTTTATCTGTATCTTAAGGCAAGCAGGTCATCATTGGCAAAATATAAGCATTAAAACCATGCGGTAACTCCATCCTTCCATTTCTCCTCATAATCTTGAATAGGTTTCCCTGATAAATACATTGATAGTCTGTCCATGTTCCATAGTTCAGCTACCCTTAACTTCAATTCATCTATGGTAGGCATTGTGCTAGATTTCCAGTGTCTAGCCAGCACCATTCTGGTGGAAGAGATCATTTATAAGATCACGCATATTTGGTTTGGAGACTATTTTGATTGGATTTTTGCTACTATATGTAATAAAAATACTTCTGGAATGAGTGGAATATTTAATCTTAGTACTGATTTCATTTCCTTGTGTATTTTTTGCCAAAACTTTTAAATTAATTTACATTGCCACAAGACATGATTGTGCCGATTTTATCTTTACATTTCCAACATTTAAAATCTAGGTTTTTGCTCTATCACTGCCTGTGTGATATATCTGCAAGCAATTGTCCTTCAATTTCCTAATTCCCTCCCAGTTAATATTTGTAGACTGTCCTTTGCAGATCTTTGAGAACTAACTGCCAACCGAAGCAACAGCATCATCCTTTTCTTTTGCTATCATGTGTACGTTTTACAAATGCTTTTGTTCATTTTATCTTTTGTACTCTAAGCCACCTTGAGACCTACCCATTGGAGAAAGGGAGGAATGAAATTTAATAAATAACACAATCCTATAATCCGTTCAGTGAACGTACCAAATGAATGAATAGATAAGGATGCTTTCAGATGAGATCAAGCCTTCAAAAAGCAGGAGTAGGGTCCACTGAAAGAAAGACTGGACTCAAAACACTCCCAACAAATAGAAAATAGGCAAAGCCACCAAGAGAAATGCCTCTTGTCTTGAGGTCTCTCCACCTCCTCTCAGCCTCAACTGACTCAACTCCCACCTTGGCGAAGATTCTCAGTTGTTTCCATGGAAACCAAACAAACAAACACTCTCCATTCTGCCTGGTCCCATAGGACCACTTCTCCATGAGGTCAATTTCATGGGTTACATTTATCATAATAGGATGATTTCAATTGATTTTTAAAATTTCACTCTTTTTACCTGACTCTGTTGGTGATCCTATTTGGATCCTACTGAGCATATAGATGAAATGAAATCATGATTGGTATCAGAAACTGGAAAAGCTGACTCCCCCACCAAGAGAAAGGCAACATTTAAGTGAAATCATGATTATATTTATGAATATTACAAGTTGAGTCTCCCACATACAAAAAGGCTTGGGACTAGAATTATTTTGAATTTCGGGGTTCTTCAGCTTTTGAAATCATTGCTTCAACATAATAACATATCATGGAAATGGGGCTCAAGTCTAAGCATGATATTCAGTTATGTTTTATGTATACCTTCTGCACATAACCTGAAGGTGAATTTTATACACATTACATTAATCAGTCAGTCAGTTAGTTAGTTCGTTTCTATGCTGCTTTTCTCCCAGGCCTGGAGCCAAGACGGCTAATAATTTTGTGCATGAAATAAAATTTGTTTACCTTGAACTATCAGAAAACAAAGATGTCATTTTCTCTGTCACCCTTATTGATAATTTTGGATTTTGAAATAGTTTGAATTTTGGAAACTTGTATTACATAAACAACAGAATGATTTATTTGTGTTTTTGGCTGTCCACAATACCCCCATGTCCTTGAGTGCGTTCCATAGCTTTTCATGATCTATACAGTCAAATGCTTTGCTATGGACTATAAACCACATGCTGATCTTTTCCCCTTTGAATTCAATGTGGAGGGTGGCGGTTAGTACAGGTAATTGCAAAAACTGCATAAAAAACAATCCACCGTTAGTTCTGTTTCTGGACTCTAAGCTGTTTTTGGACTCCAAGCCCTGACTTCTGCAGTCCTTAAAGAAAATCCACTTTCACATTTATTTATTTATTTATTATTTAATTTTTATTCCACGTTTCTCCGAAAGAGGAGCCAAGGCGGCTTCATTACACAAACACATGCACACTCACATAGTTGCCCCTTTAAACTTGTCGGGGATCTGTTCTGGACCCCCCCCCCCTGTGAGTTCAAAATCTTGTGCATATTCAAGCGCATAGGTTTGAATGGGATGTGCATGAAGGTGGAGTGCGCACCACATACATGCTGCATTGAGATTAATAGCGGTTGCCCCTCTGTGGATTTCCAAGTCCGCTCATTTCAAGTTCACAGACTTGGAGAGGTGATGGTATATATATATATATATATATATATATATATTCAGCTGGTTATTTTTCTTCCTGTTTCTTCCATATCACCCATTTGTTGGCCTTTCACAGGCTTGGACCCAGACCATTAGAAAGGCTTGGATCGAGAACATTTGAAAGACCATGGGCTTGTCTGATTAAAATTTCTCATTCTAGCTGGTAGGAATATGATCCGTCCACACATGATTTGCAGGAGTTACGGCTTTTTGCAGTGTCCCCCTCCAAAAAAATCTGCTTAAACTCTGGAGAAAAGCTCTGGAGGAGAAACAAGTGGCTGTCCATCTGTTTTGCATGGATTTGGGTAGCTGTGCATTTTCAAGAGAGGGAGAGAGAGATGCAGGAAATATGTGCAGGAAAGTGAAGAATTAAACGTCAATGTGAACGAGGAAAAATCTCCATCAATTTACATAATACACTTACATGTAGACTAGCCCATATCTCCCGATATGAGTGTGCCCAAATTTTAAGGTCTTCATGGGAGGGCTTTCTCTTGGTCCCACCACCATCACAAATCTGCCTAGTGAGGACATGGGAGAAGGTCTTCTTGGTGGCTGCTCCCAAGCTGTGAAACCCCCTCCCCTGGGAGTTTTTTTTTGATCCCCTCTCTGCTCTCTTTCTGGGGACAGCAAAGACTTTTTTTCGAGCCTGTGTGGCCTAGTGGTTTGAGTATTGGACTACGACTCTGGAGGCCAGGGTTCAAATCCCAGCTCAGCCACGAAAACCACTGGGTGACTTTGGGCAAGTCACTTGCTCTCAGCTTCAGGGGAAGGCAATGGCAAACCTCCTCTGAACAAATCTTGCCAAGAAACCCTTATCAAAGGGTCACCATAAGTCAGAAATGACACAAAAGGACACAACAACAACAACAACAACAACAACTCCATTTTTAAGTTCTTCAAGGGAGGGATTTCTCTTGGTTCTCACCATCATTCCAGCCCTTTCATATGAGGACATGAGAGAGGGCTTTCATGGTGGCTGCTCCCAAGCTATGAAATGCTCCCTTCAGTTGGCCTTCTCTCTGGTCTCTTTCTTAAATCTTTGGTTCTTAAATCATGTGGCAAGAGAGTGTTTTGAATGTAGTATATGGTGCTTTATTAAATTATGATTTTGTTTTTTGTTGTTGTGTTCCTTTAAGTCATTTCCAAGACAAACCTATCATGGGGTTTTCTTAGCAAGATTTGTTCAGGGCAGGTTTGCTATTACCTTCCCCTCAGGCTGAGAGAGTGTGACTTGCCCAGGGTCACCCAGTGGCTTGCATGGCCAAGCTGGGAATTGAATTCTGGTCTTCAGAATCATATCTCAAACAACTGCACCACGTGATTTTGATGGCCTTTAACTATGTACATGTGAATACATTTAGGTGTTCATAGGATAATGTAATTTAAAGTTATAATTTTAATTTTGCTCATTATTTTTGTCACAACTATTGTGATTACATTCAGTGATATATGGCAATTACAATTTATGAGTAACATTAATACCAAAAAACAAAAAACAAAAAAACTCAAACCATTACAGTAGGCCCTTGGTATCCACTGGATTTTAGTTCCAGGACCCCCATGGATACAAAATGGCAAAAACAAGGTTTGCTTTGGGAATTCAAGATATTTTTGAATATTTTCAAGGCTTTGATGCTTGAATCCATGGATAAAGCATCCTTGGATACGGAGGGGTGACTGTATCATTAGTGTCAGTAGCTTATATATTAGGGATAATAACTAGTTTTATGTTGGAGATCCACATGATGCTTTCTTCCTCCCATAGTATTTCTTGGGAACCCCAGCATTACCAAGGATTACTAGGACCCCCATAGATCAGTGGATGCACAAGTCCCATTACATACAATGGCATAGTGAAATGGTGGATATAACATGGCATTCCTTGGATATCAAAAGTGCAGCAAGGCTTTACTTGAAATTGATTAAACAGTTCAGGAGAACGGAAGCTGTGTTTAAATGCTACAATACGAGGCCCCTGGGGCTAGAAGCATATAGGCAAATTCTATCTTGATAGTTAAAGGCATGTATATATCAGTGTTATGGTTTGGCAAAAATTCCTGATTCTTGACAACTGATGTGGATGAAGAAAACTTTGAAGAACGCTGGCATGATCTCTTGCCCAAGGAATCAATGGAATCGTTGAAGTTAACACTCGTAGCACTCTTGCTAAGAACATTGTATTCACTGGGTAATATTTTCAATATTTTCAAGCCGTGGGTGGTCAGCTCTGTTGATCAAAAAAAAAAACATCCATGGTTAGAGTGCTTACTGTGGTAAGGATTCTGTATGGTGTGATATGGGAGGCAGTCAAGGGAATGGGGTGACACCATGAGTTACCGCACCAAGTGATGCCAACTCTAGTATTCCCACTTTTCGCAGGTTTTGTCACTGAAGTCTTAGAGAATGGGAAACTACTGACCTGGCAACCCTATACCCAAATGCTGGGTGCTAGGGATAGTTAGAGCATCTACCTGGCTCAAATCCCAACTTCCTACTCCCTGCCATTGCAATCGACAAATGAGGAGTATATGCAATCCTATGCTGAAAGCTGGGATACAAACTTTTAAAATAAAATAATAGCTTTAAGAGAGCCACTAAGACGCATCTCTTCCGGTAGGCCTTCCCAGAAAATGACTACCTTTTCTGTCATTCATTGCCCCTCCACTCCCATTAAATGAGACATTGATACCCTTGTGGCCGCCCACGTATCCAATTTTTAGAGCCATTAATGTTTAATGTTTTAATGTTTCATTGTTTTAAATTTCATTCCTAGTTTAATTCATTTTTAACGGGTGGGAGGGGAGACCGAACTGTATTTTAACTGTATGTATTTTTAAATGTTGTACTCCGCCCCGATTGTTTACCCAGAGGGGCGGAATATAAATAAATATTTATTATTATTATTATTATTATTATCAATGAAATCAGACCTGGCCTTCCCACTTCAGTTTGATTCAGAACAGCTGATGTTTTATGCTGCAGTTCTAAAAGCGCTCTCTTTCACAGGAAATAATAATAATAATTAATAATAATAATAATAATAATAATAAAACCTTCTTGGCCTCTGCCCAGGTCAGTAGAATATGATGCATTTCCCTGGCTTCTTTCCTAATAGCAGGATCGTGTTGCAAAAAGAAAACCCTTAAGGAAAAAAAAAAGCAAGAAATTGAAGTAGGCAAAAAACCTGAAGCATGAAGTTTGGGGAAGATAAAGCATGGAATCTTTCTTGAGCAGAACCATTTATATTAGGGTGACATCTTTCTTAAATTTTCAAGAGGCTAAAGGAACCTCCAGCCAAAGCATCAGGGCAGAAAAGTCAGTTTGCTTTGTGGGGATCTGTTGTGCAACATCCCACTTCTTTCATTAAAGCGGCGCCTCTTAAATGTAGCTTAGAGGCCCATTAGTCTCAGGAAGAATTTGAAATAAATTATATATTCTATGACACAGAGTTTATTGTCTGGGGGGGATGGGCAGGATTTCTCTTTAAAACAGCATTAGGATATAGGCCTTCCTGGGTTTAAATATTTCTGAGTTGCTAAATGCAACGGTGATGTCATGGGATTTCAAGTCAACTCCATCATTGTCCTAGAGTTTTGTTACAAGAGTGATTCAAAGGATAGAATCACAGGCTACATCTGCACTGCAGTTTGATATCCCTTTAACCTCCATGGCTCCATGCTATGAAATTCTGGGATTTGTAGGGTTTTTTGGCACCAGAGCTCTCTGACAGAGAAAGCTACATGTCTCACAAAACGACATTTCCCAAAATTCTATAGCATGGAGCTAAGGCAGTTAAACTGGATGATTTCTACAGTGTGGATGCAGCCACAGAGTTCGTAAAGAGCATGGAATCAGTGGAGGAACTCCAGAGCAGCCCCAGCAGGAGCTGTCTAGCCTCTCTTTGAAGATGCTTAGTTGAGCATTGGACTATGACTTTGGAGAACAGAGTTTGGATCCCTGCTCACCTACGAAACCCACTGAGTGACCTTGGGCAAGTCACACTCTCTCAGCATCAGAGGAAGGCAACAGCAAACCCCCCCTTTGAAGAAACTTTCCAATAAAACCCTGTGAAAGGTTCACTTTAGGGTCACCATAAGTCGGCAATGATTTGAATGCACACAACAACAAGAACCATTAACTAAAGGAATGGAGCTGGCTGCAGCTCTCCAAAGTCTTTAGTGGAGAAAGGTATTTCTTGGTGCGACCTGGTCATTCCACCGCTTGACTCTTCAGCATGCAAAACGTGTGCGTTTGCCACCGAGCTATAGCCCCACCTGCGTTTGTCCCTAGGAAAATAAACCAGCCTTGTGAAAAGGCTGCCTTGAAGTTCCCACGTGTAGATACACTCATAAACTGGTGTCCTTTTGGGCAGACACAGACTGGGACTGCAGCATACGTCTTTCAAAGAGCTTTCATTGATTTCTGAGGAAGTCGACTGAAGTCTACTAAAGCTCATGCTGCCAACATCTTTTTTCAGTTCGTCCCAAAGGTGCTACAAGACCTAAAATCTATTGTGATTGAGAGCTTTATTTCACCAACAATTAGATCCAAAACTTAAAACTTCAAGCAGAAGGTTGACACAATCAAAATTTCTAAACTGTAAGCCCAAATCCCTTGCTATCTGGCAGAGCAAGCCACATTTTCATAGAATCCAAGCAACAGCAGGAAATAGAAGTGTACTTAATATTTCAGTGAAAAAGGCAAAGGAAACAAGAACTAGTTTTTATCAATAAATTTATTTTTCATTTAATATCTCTTATTTGTGTTTATGCTTGTTTATCTTTATTATTTTTAATATTTTCATTATTTTAAAGATGATTTTTTTGAAATTGATCTGGATGTGCCAATTCACCTAGCAAGTGGCTCCTGCTCAGTGCCCAGGGGAAGGCAAAAAACCTCCAGGATCTCAGGCCAATCCACCCTGGAGGAAAATTCCTTCCCAACCCCAAAAGTGGCAGTCAGCACTAGCCCGGGCATGCTCCATCATCAGTTCCTGTGTTGTGCTCCTTGCTGGCTCTCCAGAGAAAAACATCATGAAGAGATACATGGAAGTGAGGATGTGATGTCTTCTTTGTGCAGCTCTGGACTGAACTGATGCTTTGATGAACAGCTCTGAACATTGACTCCGGAGAGTTCACTTGATTTCGCTTTCAATATCAGCACTCCCATAAGCATCTTTCTAATTCTTCTCCACTGGGGAAGGTTCTGCTGTCCTCTTAAAAAGTCTTCTGGAACTTGATCTTCTGCAATGATTAATACTTGACATTCAAATAGCATCTTTTAAAATGGTATGCGTTGACATTAAGCTTGCATAGAACTTAAATATTTGCTATTCCTGAAAGAAGGAAAGGAGCTGCTAAGGGTCAGGCTGATCCCAGAAGAACTGTTCAATACAAGTTTACAGCTAAGTTGTACTGTATTGCGCTCTTTGACTACTTGGACAGAGAATGCAGTAAATGAACTGCAGTGATAGCTTACATATTTCCTTCCTTTCATATAGAGTTATGCTGTACAACACATTAGATGAGTCTAGTACTGTGCACTTGCATGTTACATCTCCCCTCACCCACAAAAAAAAAAGAAGCACTCGGATCAACAAATACAGTAAATAAATACATGTATGATAATAGATTTATATTTTTTGCTTTTTTCACTCTAGATAAATGTAAGCCATATGACTAACTCAATAAAAATTAAAAATACCAAAAAAAGTCGTATGTAATAATCTTGTGAGCCTCAGACAATCAAACCAGATGTATCCACAGAGAGAGAGATTTGTACCAGGAGGCCTGAATGAGTACCATTTGTACCATATGAGCCCTGGTGGCGCAGTGGTTAAATACCTGTACTTCAGCCACTCATTCAAAACCATAAGGTTGAGAGTTCAATACCAGCCAAAGGGCTCAAGCTTGACTCAGGCTTGCATCCTTCCGAGGCCCCAAAAAGGAATACCCAGATTGTTAGGGACAAGTAACTTACAGTTATAAACCGTTAAGACACTGCTTAGGCGGTATGAAGCGGTATATAAATGAAGCAGTTTGTTTGAATGGTGGAGCATAGTCAAATTGTCTCATCTCCCACGTCAATACATCGCTAGTCTTGCTTTAAGCTGGTTTCTCTAGTACAGGTCTGATAGTGAAGTAAGCCAAAAAGGAGAAGGGTTTAAAGAAAAGAAATGCATCAGAATAAGGGGGTGAGGATTTTGCACCCCACACTGTTCCCTTCCTCTTAGTCACAGATAAGATGCTTTTTCTACCCAGTACAGAATGGGTAGGGAATATGTAAATATGGGTTTAGAGAGCTAGCCCAAGAGCTTTTACTGCTTGAGAAGAAAGACAGAAAAGTGCCCCATCTCATTCCAGATACAAAAGTCAACTAGACTGTCAGTTGGGCCTTTTCTTCTCAGTGGTGAGGATGAGATAATATCTCCCACACTTGGAGTCAACAGACTAGCAAAATGGCTGTGCTCACTGTCTATACAGCTTTCCCTTTGACCCTTTTAGCCTCCCTCCAGGCACCTGCCCCATGAAACTGTTAGAGAATAGGATCCTGGAAAATGCTCAGACGTGGGGAAAGGTGCCAGGGTTCCCTAAAGTCCCCAAGCTGCCATGTTGAGTCAGCATTTGGGCTGTGCTGAGTCACAAGAGGGGACAGACAGCATGGTGAGCAGAAAACTGCAAAGTCTCCCTGGCCTGCATGGGGGAACTGTCTAGAGAGTGCACACAGGAAGAGGCTGCTGGGCAAAAGTGCACAGGAGAAGAAGATGCACATGTATATAAGGGAGGAGTGTACAGTGTGGGTCCTTATGAGTTGTTGTGTTGATGCTGATGCTGTATGGTGCATTGCATCTCGCTGTGGCATTGAGGACACACTTGTATACAGAGCAACAGAGATTACAGAGCCTCCATGAGAGATATCTGTCTGCTTCTGGAGGGGGAAAGGAGATTCTCCAACCTGAACAGAGCTCCGTGTCACTTCTCGGCCATCCAGGTGCACAGCCCTCAGTGTGGTGCAATGCAGCCTGCGCAATCACACTAACAGAAACAGCCACCTCTACCTGACAGTAAGTACAGCTACTTTGACTGCGTCTATATGATACCAGTCTACTAGTATAAAGCCAGTTCAAATGTCAGGGCTCCATTCTTCAGCATCATGAGTTCTATAGTCTGGGGAGGTATTTGGACCAAAAGATCTTGAAGTTCAAGGGTGTCATACCTCTCTCCGTGTTCAATTCGGGTGAAGAGGAGAAAGAAAAGGCAGTTTGCCAGGAATCGGCTACTCCTGATAGTGAAGGTCCCAAGAGCTGGGGCAGAGGTAGTAGGGTCCCTGCTCCCCATCAGGAGGTTGCAGAGGCTGAGGATGCTGAAGACACACCACGATCCTTTGCTGAGTAATGAACAATAAACACATAAGGGATGCTGATTATTTAGGCCGCTGGTGTTGTTGAAGGAGATGGCTGTAATTCTTCCAGCAGCCCCCAATGTCTCTGTTGTTCACAGATGTCTTATGTGGATGGTTGACTATCCTCTAGCATTTGTGTCTCCTTGATCTTGGACTAGCTTTGGTTTGACAGCTTTGTTTGCTCCTTGATGGCTTCTGGCATCTTAACCGCTGATTTGTTATAACTACTCCTGGACCGACTGACAACCACCCTTTTGTTTCACCTTCCATCACGCACTAGGCCTGAACTTGTCCGAAAGCAGAGATCATTGCCATTGGCACACTTGCCTCAGCTGAGCAAGGCACCATGACCGTGGTCTGCTATATGGACATTCAGGAGGGAAGCAAAGTCTAGCTTTACCTTCAAAGAGAATGCCCACCTTGTCCCATTTTGAACAGATTGAAATGCTGTATCGGAAAAGTTACACTTTTGTATATTCAGTTACTTTGGTTAATCTTTTTAATTTAAGCTTCAGGTTGCCCAATCTCATCCATTTTATTACTGATTAAGGCATCAATATCTTCACTGCAATCTGATGGATAGACATACTTGTGTTCCACCTGAACAATCATGTTCAGTGTGCCTCAGATCCCCTTGTCCACACTATAATTGTACAGTGTGGATACACACATAAACTGGTGTCCTTTTGTGCACAAACAGACTGGGACTTCAGCCTACTTCTTTCAAAATGTTTTCATTGAGATCTGTAGCAAACTTTAACTCTCAGTGTGGACTGTATACCCCAATTCTATTCATTTACTCCAAAACCTATTTATTTCATTGGAATCAACTTTTGGGCGAGTACTCTTATAATTCAATATTAACATCTTCAGATATAAATGGCCAGTTGCTATCTACTTCTAAGCAAGTGTGTATTGCATTCCTAACACCTAAAACCTGGTCAAGGATACAGCCCTGTTAGTCTGTAGAATCACCTAAAACCTATTCAGAGATATAGCCATGTTAGTCTGTTAGTCTCCGAAGATCTGAGGAAGTTGATTGAAGTCTACAAAACCTCATCCTGCCAACATCTTTCTTTCAGTTAGTCTCAAAAGTGCTACAAGACCTAAAATTGGTGAGGTTCATCTGTGAAGTTTCACTCTTTCCTCCTTTTGGGGAAAAAAACCATTTTTTCCCCTTAATTCACACCAGACTTGTTAATATTTGTCTATTTCTTTCATTATCCTCTTCTTTCCCAAGTTGGAATTTAATTTCCTATTAAATCAGAAGAGAAATCACAAATACACTCTTTAAAAAGGTTAATAAGTACTTTTGGTACATAGGATTTTGAACATGCCAATTATCAGGGAATATTAACCAGAAATCTTTTTCCTGTTTCTTCCTTTCCTACGGACTCACCTTTATGATGGGCAAATCCAATTGTGATGCTTTACTCTCCATTTTTGAAGAAATATGTTCTGCATCTTATATTAATTCCATACATTTTATTAAAAGCTGTTTAACTTCTGAATCATGTTTATGCTTCAAATTAGATTGCTTTATCTTTTTAAAACTAAACAAATCTCTGCAAGTAAAAATGATTTTGTCAATATATGTATTCTTCTGTTTATTACAACTGAAAATTTACCTTAAAGATGTATCACTCTTTCTTCAGAGAACAGGATTCCATTTCTTCTTAACCTGAAAACTTTCTTTCAAATCTATAAAGAGGTCATTTATAAAAGATGATGTCACCCTTTAACTGTAATAAATATTTCTCAGTTCGTAGCTCTACGTGGTTGTCAAGTGAAGGAAAACCAAGAATCCATTTTTTTCCTAATAAAGGAACCTACCTTTTGGGGACTTACCAAAATGATGGAGATGTTTTGGGGAAATGCTTTTCACTTTTCCATTCTTGAAGGAGGATGAGTTCTGTACCTTGTGTCACATCTTTTGGTGCATGTCTGTGCCTTTCTTAACATTGGCAGAAACCTGAACTTTCATTCTTTTCCTACTCAAATGTTATTTAGAGAGCCAGGCAAAACAGAGCACCTAGAACTAGAAATACTACAATGTGCACCACATCTGATGGACTGTTGTGTTTAAGTCTCTCCAGAGCATGCAACCTTTTGTTCTGGAACTATGTCTTTTAAATCTCACCTGACAACTTTGCTATAATTTTAAATAAAAGAGATTTTAAATGAAACACAACTTTTTTTCACCAACTGATATTCTTTAAATCATTTAGCTTCTGTTCTTTGACCCATGGACTTTCTTGATCCACTGGATTTTCTTGTTTCAATTCTCCCAATATTAGATAAATAACATGAGAAGTATTAAGCTCATCTCTGTATAGCTGAGGTCTTTAAATATTTTTTTTTAGATTTAAAGACAATATTTAATATTTTATTTTAGTATTTTCATTAACTATAAAATAATATTAATAATAATAATAATAATAATAATAATAATAATGTTTATTTATAGTCTGCTCCTCTATTCGCATAATCGGAGCTGGTTATAACAAGGTTAAAAAAAATACAGATTAAAACAGTTATCCTACCCCTTCCCGACCATCCACCCCTTAAAACTAAATTAAACCAATGAAGACTTAAAAACGGCATCTTAAGGACATTCTTTCAAGCATCCGTGATGTTTCACTCTTTCCAATTTTGAACAAAAAGATCTATTTCTTTAATTCATGCCAGATATATTAATTTCTATTTCTTTCTTTATCCTGTTTCTTTCATTTTCCTGTTCCCCCCCCCCCCCCAAACTGGACAATTTCCTTTTAAATCTACAGTCAGATCACAAATACATGCTTAAGAATGGTTAACCACTATTTTTGGTGGCTAGCGTTTTGAACAAGCTCATCATCAAGGAAAATAAGCCAGAAATCTTGTCCCTTTTCCCTTTCCACTTCCTTTCTAAAGACTCACCTCCACGGTGGAAATATTATTTTATGATGCTGTATGCTCCAGTTTTGAAGAAATAGGTTGTAAATCTTACATTACTACAGACTTTTTGTTAGGAGCCGGTTTCTTAATTATGCTTGTGCTTTACAATAGATTTCTTTATCCTTTTTAAACTAAGGCAATCCCGAGAAGTAAAAATGGTTTTGTCAAATTCTGTGTTCTTCTGAGTTTATTGCATTTGAAAATTTATCTTAAAGATTGTATCGTTGTCTCCCTCTTCAGAGAACAAGAGGTTGCCATTTCCTTTCAGCTATACAAAGAAATCATTTCTAAAATGATGGCATAATCCTTTAATCATTATAAATATTTCTCGCTGCTTAGTTGCAAGATGCTATCAAGTGAGGAAAAACTGGAATCTGTTCTCTTCCCAATAAAAGGTCCTACATTTTAGGGACTTACCAACATGTTGGAGATGTTCATTGGAAATGCTTCTCACTTTTCCATTTCATTCTATACCTCGTGTCATATACTTTGGTGCATGATTGTTCTTTTCTTAACATTGACAGAAACCTGAACTTCCATCCTTCTCCTGGTCAAAGGTTATTTAAAGAACTAGGCAAAACAAAGCACATAGAACTACAAATACTACAATGTGTACCACATCTGCTGGAATTTTGTATTCCGGTATTTCAAGAGCATACAACTTGTTTTTCTGGAAATGTGTTTCTTACTTCTCACTAAAAGGAGCACAACGTCTTTCCTCATTCAATTTATTTTTCATATTATTTAGCATCTGTCCTTCATCCAACGTTAATATATGATTCATTCCCCTTTCTCCTAATATTAGATAAATAACATGAAATATAGAAAGCATACCAGTGAGGCCTTTAAATCTTGTATTTATTTTTTAAACTGTTCTCATACAAGCTTCTTTCTCACCTACACATTGTTATTACAGTGCATAATTTTAGCGTTCATTACATATAGTTTGACTTTTGCAGTCAATAGTTCCTTAATCAATTCCTTGCCAAGATGAGCTGTGCTTTAAATAGGCCTGAAAAGATTTAACAAAAGTAGCATTTATTTATTTATTTATTTATTTAAAAGTACCATTTATATACACAAGATTGTAATCCCTTTTCTGCTTCGGTGCTTATTAAATGGAGAGCAGCCATGTCAGGTGATACTGATAACATCTTTAGGGAAGGAAAAGATTAAGACTTTTTTGTTTTGTTTTGTAAAACAGAGAAAATTACCTTTCAGAGTGAGAGGTCACAGAAATTATCCAAATACTTTCATCGTATAGCCAGAAGAAGTGATTCTGTATGTGTTTTCCTTAGCAATGGACACATGACAAAGATCTTCTTCCAGGTTTCTGAAGTTCATCTGTCATGTTTCTTTCTCCTCAATTTGGAACAGTGTCTTCTGTTAAGTTCCCTGCCTTGTGCTGAGCTTTTTGATATAAATACATTTCTTAATCTCATTTTATTAATTTAGGTTCCTGTTAAATTTGCAAAGTCACAAAAATTAATTACCTTTAAAATGTAGAACCACTGTGGATATTTTCAGGCCTTGAGATATTGAACAGTTGAGAATTCCACTTTCTCTCTAGAACCTATTTCTAAGTACTCACTTCCACCGCATATTAACTTACGATATTATAAACACTTGTTTGGGGAAAAAAGTCTTAGAATGCACTGGACTTTTTTTTCTGAGTTTCTTGCTTTATGACAATAAGTTGAAGCTGTGACTGTCTTTACAGTTTTTGAACCAATGGCATTTCCTGTAAAGAAATACTATCATGCTATCATCATCTTATTCTGTATCAATGACATTTTAAAACATATCTTAATTTGGAAGGTGTTACTGCTCCATCTTATACAACAGAGGTGTTTGCATTTTTTAAAAAAAACTTGAAAATTTCCTATTAAATTGGCAGAGAGTTCATTTAGAAAATTATAAAATCAATGTTCCACTTTCTTTCTTTCTATGGAACCTACTTCTAAGGACTTACCTCCGCCTCATATTAAGCTAAGATGTTTTAAACTCTCTTCTTGAAAAAAAATATGTCTTATACTTTTCACATTGCACCAGACTTTTTGTTCCAAGATTGCTGCTTAATTAAGTCGAAGCTGTGAATCCCTTTATGGTTTTTTAAGCCATGGTACTTTCTGAAAAGAAACGTTGCTATGCTGTCCCCAGCTCATTCTTTTATTACCATGACATTTGAAAACATACCTTAGGGAACCTGGAAGGTGTTACCACTCCTCCTTACAAAACAGATCTATTGCAGTTCTTTATCAATTCTTTTAAAATTGGAAAATTTCCTTTTAAATCTGCAAAGATGTCATTCATAAAATGGTGAAATAAAATGTTAACCATGGAATATATTTCCCCATAATTAGTTTGAAGAAGCTATAAAGAAAGGAGGTAACACGCACCAATAACCTGCTCTTTTTCCAAGACCTGCTCTGCAGGGAGGTACCAGAAACTTGATATTCACTGGAAATAGTCTTTCTTCTTCTAGAATATTCTCTTCATTCTAGAACTGAACTGCCAGCCTTGCCTTTTGTTTGGTGTATTTTAGAAGGAACAGCGCGTCTTTGATCATTCCACATTGATTCCATCATTTTGCCTCCATCTTCTGAGTAGTGTGGGCCCATTAAATAACATCACATTCACAGCCTTGGCCATTCTTACATCCCAATATCCTTGCTTTCAGACAAATAAAAGAAAGATATAGAAAGTTCACTTGGCAAGATGAATTTTTGAAGTTTTGATGGGGAAATGGTTGGTTCGGGGTGTATGACTCCCCCCCTTTTTTTTTAGTATCTAACACAAATATACACAATACCTTCTCTTCTCTTATTCCCATTTTGTGCTGAATCTCCTCCTCCTTTTACAGAGAAGTGGCTCCCATGAAATTTCAAGTGTCTCCCATGAAAACTCCCTTCCTCCTTCTCCTTGCTTGCTAGGAAGCTTCAAGCAAGACTGAAAGCTTTCTGAGTGTGTCACAGCAGAAACATCACAAATTTCATCATAATCACAATGTGCACATGCCAAACTGTGGGGGCTAGTCAGACTAAACATAAGTCATTTATTTATTCATTTAATTTTATTTAATGCCCTGCCTTTTCCTCATATGGGATCCAAACATTTTACAACATACATTAAAACAAAATAGGTAAAACAATATACAGGTTGAGCGTTCCATTTGTGGAATTCCTAAATATTCCAAAAACCCAAACTTTTTTTTTCCATGTGTGGCTAAGATAGTGACACCTTTACCTTCTGATGGTTCAGTATACACAAACTTTGTTTCGAGCCCAAAATTATTTAAAATATTGTATCAGAGTACCACCAGGCTAGGTGTATAGGGTGTATATCAAACAAGTCCATTTTGTGTGTAGACTTGGATCTCATCTCCAAGATATTGCATAGTACTAGCCCCAAGAACTCTGCTTAAAGACCTAAAAAGAAAGAGACACTACCACTCTCCGAGGGAGTGTGTTCCACTGTCGAACAGCCCTTACTGTCAGAAAGTGCCTCCTAATGTCTCGGTGGAATCTCTTCCTGGAGTTTGCATCCATTGTTCTGTGTTGTAGTCTCTGGAGCATCAGAAAACAAGTTTGCTCCCTCCTCCATATGACATCCCTTCAAATATTTAAACAAGTCTAACATATCACTTCTTAAGTTGTTCATCATAGGGCATGGCTTCCATACCCTTCACCATCTTAGTTGCTCTCCTTTGGACATGCTCCAATTTCTCCACATCTTTTTTGAATTGTGGTGCCCAGAACTGGACACAGTATTCCAGGTGGTGGCCTGACCAAAGCAGAATAGAGTGGCACTATTACTTCCCTTGATCTAGACACATTGGGGCTTTTTACATTGGCCGAAAGCGGCGGTCTAAACTCGCCCCTTTCAGCGACGGGATGACGCCGAGGCTGCCGCACGGGCAGCCTCTAGGCCTCCTCCCACCGCTTTTGGAGGCCGTGGGGAACCGGCAAACTCCAAGCGGGGTGCAGCGGGTGCTCTGGGCACCTGCTGCACCCCACTTCCCTCGGCGGGGCTCAAGGGAGGAAGGGGCCGCCACCGTGGCCCCTTTCTCCCTGGGTCTTTGCTGCGGCCATCTAAAGGCAAAGACCCGCTGCAAGAAAAGAGCTCCGAGAAGGAGCTCTTTTTTTTGCGCCGCGGGAAGGGCGCGATTGGAGCCCTCCCGCCGCGCAAAAGCGTCATAACATGCGCAGCGCGTCAAAACGCTGCGCACGTGATGACACTTGTACGGCGCCTCCATGTAGAAGCCGCCATCTTTAAATGGCGGCTTCCATGCGGTTTAGGCTTAGGGAGGGTGTAAAAGCTACGCCCTCCCTAACCCTAAAAGCGGACTTTTTAGCCCTAAACGCGCCTTTTTTTGCCCATCTAAAACGGGCCTAAAGTTCTATTGATGCAGCCTAAAATTGCATTGGCCTTTTTAGCTGCCACACTGCACTGTTGACTCATGTTCAACTTGTGGTCTACATGGACTCCTAGATCCCTTTCACACATACTTTCATTCAGCCGAATGTCCCCCATCCTATATCTGTGCATTTCATTTTTCCGCCCTAAGTGCAGTATCTTACATTTTTCAGCTATGAATTTCATTTTGTTAGCGTTGGCCCAGCTTTCTAGTCTATTCAGGTCATTTTGAATTTTGATCCTGTCCTCTGAGGTATTAGCTACTCCTCCTAATTTGGTGTCATCTGCAAATCTGATAAGTATCCCCCAATTCTGTCATCCAAATCATTAATAAAGATATTGAATAGCACTGGGCCCAGGACAGAACCCTGCAGAATGTCATGGGGAACTTTGTCAAAGACCTTACTCAAATCAAGATATACTATATCGACAGCATTCCCTTCATCTACCAAGCTGGTAATTTTTATCAAAAAAAGAGATCAGGTTTGTCTGGCATGACTTGTTCCTCTGAAACCCATGTTGACTTTTTGTGATTAGGACATTGCCTTCAAAATGTTCACAGACTCTCTGTTTCATAATCTGCTCTAGACTCTTTCCTGGTATTGATGTCAGACTAACTTGACAATAATTGTTGGGATCCTCTTTTTCCCCATTTTTGATATATGGTGACCCCATGAAGTTCATAGGGTTTTCTTTGGGAAAGAATATTCAGAAGTGGTTTACCCTGTTTCGTTTCCAAGATCAGGCAAGTTCTGGTAGCTTTAGAATATTTAGGCCTCTTATATATCTGTGGAGTAATCCTGTTTGTACGCTACACTAGCATAGCTATGTAAATGATGTAAATGATGACAAGAAAAAGAGAAAGGCTGTGAATGAAGGAACAGGCTAGAGAAACAAACCACTCACAGCTGGCATATTTTGCCAGTCTTTTTGTCCAACTCTGTTCAGCCATGAAAGAAGTTTGACCATAGCCACAAAGCACCAGGATTCTGCTCTACATATTTTTAAACAAAATAAACCAGAAGGCCTTCATTGGAGTGCACACAATTGTCGCATTGCAGAAGTAGGCCTCAACAGTGACAATAATCCACTGATCTGTGTTGTAAGTGGGAAACAATAGAATCCACACAGAGAGATACACAAATGGGCTGGGGGCTGCTTTTGTAGGGTGCTTTGTTGACTACATTGACTTTGGTCCCATTGCATCTGAGGAAGCAGCTCAATTCTGTGAAAGCTCATGCTACCATCCTCTCTCCTTCACTTAGTCTCAAAGCTGCAAAGATCCCTTTGCATACTGATTTTCCAGACTAACAGGGCTATGTCTTTGAATTCTTGGATCTATCGGCTGCTATTTGTTTTTAAGCTGTGCACATGTACACCCTGAAAATGCCACAGTGTGAGTAAGAGAGTACAGCACTAGATGAGTGATTCTCAACCAGGTGTTTTTGATTTCAACTCTCAAAAGTCCGTTATACACAGGCTAAACCCTGGCTTTTAAACATTACCCAGAGCCCTCTCACAGCTTCTTATTGAGTTAAATTTATTCCCCCTTTGAATACAACTCTGAGTATCCTCCTGGGACCCTAGCATTTTGGGTAACAACTAGAAAGAACCTGACAGTAAGAGGTGTTTAACAGGAAATTGTGCAGCCTCGGAAAGTGGTAGAGTCTCATTTTTGGAACTTTTAAAACATAAGTCTGGATACCAATCTGTCAGGAATGCTTTGGCTGTGTCTTTTTGCATTTTTTGCATTTAAATTACCCTTGTGGTCTCTTCCAACACTACAATTCCATCATTCTGTGATCTTAGAGATGTGATCCACGGGTAAAAACATTTTTCTTTCGTATGTACATTTGTACACACAGGCTCTAATAAATTTTATACAATATTTTAAAATAATTTTGTGCATGAAAGAAATTTTGTGTACATTGAACCCTCAGAAAACAAAAGTGTCACCATGTCACCCACCTATGGAAAAAAAATTTGGTTTTTAGAATATTTTGGATTTTGAAATTTTTCCAAAATGAGGGTGACTCAACCATTATTACAATTGCAATGCAATTCGCTTGTCCTGCAGAAAACATTGACTACTCTGAACACATCTCTTGATTGAAGTGACTGATTTAATGTTCTTGTAAGATAACCCTCCATTTGGATGCTTGCTGACTAGAGCATAGGAAAACGGGAGAGCAGTCTTGCTCTCTGGCAGAGAACTCTGGGCTCCCCACCAGAGTACAGATCCCAGGAGTCCAAGTTTGATGTAAACACAATGTGTCACAGTGCCAGGTCTGAATCTGTCCCAAAACAGAGATAATTGGCATTGGCACACTTATGGAAGCTGGGCAAGGCACCTTGGCCATGGTCTGCTATATGGTCATACAGAAGCTAAACAATGTCTATCTTGTAATCTTTATCTTTGATGAAAATGCCCACCTTGTCCCATCTTGGACAGATTAAAATGCATTTTCCGGAGACGTTACATGCACAACCAAGAACACAATTATATTCAGTTTGTTTGGATAATCTTTATATTTAAGCTCCAGTTTTTAAACCTCATCCATATTATTACTGGTTAAGGCATTAACACCTTCTCTACAATCAGATGGATCAACAGAGTTGTGTTTCACCTGAAAACTCATGTTCAATGCACCCCAGATCTCCATGTTCAGATGTTTCATGTGATATTAAAGAGCATAGGAGACAAAATTGGAACCTAGTGGGATGCCATGGGCGAAAAGGCCAAGGGCTGAATAGCTCTATGTTTTGAATTTGACTTTGCAAGAATGATTCAATGATCTCTAAAGAGTGCCTTTGCTGAGTCTTGACAGGTGAATCCAAATGTTAATGACAGTAAACTCTAATGTGCCTCAGATCCCATTTTAGAACAAATAGAAGACATCAGTTGGAAAAACAAACAGTCCTATCTTGCTCCTGGTGTAGGTGATCTATCAGAATGGTCAAAATAAGATCCATCTCAAATCTAGACCTAAAAGCACATTAAAACTGATCCAAATAATCCATTTCACTGAAGAATCTGTGAACCCAGAATGGCAGTAGATGCTTGAGCAACTTGCCTAAAAGTGGTATGTCTGGTGCAATATTTCTTTCTTTTCTTGGTGCTTTCTTTTTTTAGTGTTCCTTCCTTGCATTGAATTAAAATTCTTGTCTGCCAAAATCAATATGTCGCATTGATTTTAAATTCTTGTTTGTCCAAATCAATATGTTGGTAGCTTCTGCCATCAGCTACCAAGAATGTACACCTCCTTGCTTGTTTATATACGATCGTACTGTCATATTATATATTACTATCAAAACAATTTTGTTCCTTATCTTTCTCTTGAATTTTAGTAGTGCTGGCCTTACTGCCTTCATCTCCAGATAGTTTATATGCTGACATACTTGTCTTTTTCTGTTTTGAATGCTGTTCACATCACCTGTTATGTGTGGCTCTACAGATTTATAATTTTTTTGTTAGTATATCTTTTTCCTTACCATTGTCATTACCTCGTCTAACACTATTTAATGCAGATGGGCTATTATTTTTTTATAATATGTAATATTTCTGAGTTATTAGTAATGGATTGATTTGTTTCAGAAGTGGCAGGTTTTGAATAAGCCATATGAATATCAAATTTCTCTGGCTGATTAAATGCAGAATCCGTGGACTGCTGAGGTACAGCTCGTCCTGGGACGTCTCTTATTAAGCTTATTAATGAAGAAATTATTTCTTTCTACACTTTCTTTTCAGCATTGACTTCCTCCAATGATTTCACTGGTGACAGACCATTCTTTTCTTTTTCTTTCTTCTTCTTCTTCTTTAGAGGAGGATCTGCGATTGCTGTCGCCTGGGACTCCTCCTTCTCTCCCAAACAATCTCTGCCTCCTTTGCTGTCTGCAACTGTGGAGAGCAAGGCAACATGCCGGTATGAACTGTCTGTAGCCTTATAACAGCTGAATTCCCTTCCTGAAGATTTCACAGGAGAGACCGTTTGAAAGTTACTGCCTGTATTTTCATTACTTTCTTGTTAAGTAAAAGCATTTTTTTCGCTTCTTAAACTCATTAAGTTTTTTTTCCAGTCTTTGTTTTGGGGAGGGAACCATATGATTGCTTGGACTCATCCCCTCCACAGCAGCCATGGCCAATTTCCTCTGTTTCACTTTCACTGGAGGACACAAATATTTGTTTTAAACCCTCAATATCAGAGCGATGCTGATTTTTGTTCATTTTCAAATCACTTGCTGTAAATGACAGATTTGAAGTGCTTACCTCAGCTCCTGTTTCCTTTCTTCCAGTCTTCCTCAGAATGTACAAATGTGATAGTTAGAAAACCCGATAAAGTAAGGAATAGATTTTGGTCACCATGAAATATTGAAATACTTCAACTGCTGGGTTGCTTTGTTCCGGTGACTTTCAGAATGTACAAAATGGGTCAATTTACCCCTAACAAAATGGATGGATTGACACTTCTTTTAAAATGGAAAAAATCTCTTTCAAGTGTGCAAAACGGTTATATACAGATTTAAGAAGTAAAACCTTTAACTATATTTAAACAGCTTAAGTATTTTTCAAAATATGATTTTTTTTTCCACCTTTAAGAAACGTACCTCATACGCATTTATTATCTTGCTGATGAAGTTCAGCTGAGAGACTTTTCTCTTTGCTCTTCCTGAAGCATGTCTTGTTCTTTACCTTATATCAGTATTTTGTTACATGTTTAGCTGGGTTTTGAAAAATGTCAGAAGCTGGAAATCTATGCAAAGTTGTGGATGGACTTTGGGATTTGGAAACACTGAAATATCTCATCTCCTCTGCTAAATTGCTCTGTTCCCATCTCTTTTCAAAATGTCTGGCTCACTGATCTAGAATGGAAGGTTATTTCTTACCTTTCAACTGCCAAGCTTACTATCGATTTTGTATGGAGAGTGAACGGAGTACAAATTCTTTATTTACTGGTATTCTATATATCCGTCACATAATTTGTTATCGCAAGTTGTTTGATTGGTGTAAGTGGCAGGGCCATTCTAACTTAGACCAGTCCTCCCCCCTCCCCCCCCCCCCCTAATATGAAGTAAATGAATGAGAAATATGGAAAGCTCACCTGGAAAGCTGAAGTTTTGAGGTCTTGGTACGAAAACAAGCTGTTTTTGCAATATGTCTTTAGATTACATGTCATTATATAAGGTACCATATTGATCTTTTCTTCTTTCCCATTGTATACGTTCAGTTATTCCTTCCATCAGAGGAACTAAGCTGTTTCCATGCACTTCCTCTACCTCTCTCTGACTCCTGAGTTTGACCCACCACTAAAAGAATCACAAGTGCATCATAGTAGAAACATCACAGTTTGCCTCACAATCACCAGGTCCAAGTGGAATGAATAAAAGGGTGGGAGGAAACTCGGTTTCATTATAACCATCACATTGTAGTAGTGTAGGAGCCAAACTAGGTTTCCTCATAATCACCACATCCACATAGCAGGGAGTGAAGTGGAGGGTATGGAGGAGAATGCATCATTAGGAAAGGTAGTTTGCCAAAAGTGAATAGGATCTTTCTATTCTGTAAATATAAATCAGATTTATACTCGTCTAGTTATGAGAGTGTTTCTTTGATAAGCAAGTGGATTCTTTGATTGGGTTGATTTTTTTTTTCGGCTTTGAATGAGGACTGAGGACATTATCACACAAGCCACAGTCTCACAGCAATTGCATCAGTTTTAAAAATGGTAACATAAAAGTTGCAAAGCAGCAATTATCTGATGTCTTTGCAAGCTCATGATGAGGGCTGTCACCACCATCAAACTCTCTTCCTGAATCCCCCATAATATCATCTCCCTGCCTCCCTCCCTACCCAGCATGCCTTTTGGATAGTTCCTAGACCTCTGCTATTACGATTGAAGTTTAATTAAAAATATAGCAGGCCCTTGTTATCTGCTGGGGTTTAGTTCCAGGATCCCTCATGGACAACAAAATCCATGGATGCACAAGTCCCATTAAATACAATGGAAAAGGAAAAGGGTGTCTCTTATATAAATTGGTAAATCAAGGATTGCTATTTGGAATGTATACTCTTTTAAAAAAATATATTTTCAAGCCATGAATGCTTGAATCCATGGATAAAACAATCTGTTGATGAGGGGAAACCATACAGCAAATAAGTAATGGCAGTCAGCTTGCTTGGGAATAGTGAGGAAGAGGAGGAACAGAGGGAGCGGAAAGGGCACTGAACCCGCACGGCTGCCAATATCACAAATGCCCTGGCATTGAGTGCATCTCATTTTCTACCCAGGGACTTGTGGTAGAAAACACATTTCCCTATCAATGAAAAGAGATGCATTCACTGTGTTTCAGGAACACAGGAAGTATGGGTCGGAGGCATCATTGTGTGATAAGTATCATCAAAACCACTTTTTTCCTGGCCATAATCATGATTTAGAAGCCCCATGTAATAATGTTGTTGCTCTCTAATAATAAAACCATACACACACACACACACACACACACACGCGTGCACACATATACATATATGGCGCTCATATACTCATTCCAGATGCAAAAGTCAACTAGATTGGCAGTTGGACCTTTTCTTCTCAGTGGTGATCAGATAATATCTACCACACTTGGAGTAAAGATGCTAGCAAAATGGCTGTGCTCACTGTCTATACAGCTTTCTTTTTGATAATTTTTAGCCTCCCTCCAGGCATCTGCCACATTAAACAAACACCTCTGCATAAGAGTAGGTAGGGCTGCCCTTTCTGTATCTATACTGTTCCATTCTACCAGTATGAAATCTTTTTAAATGTGATAGCTCCATCCTTCAATATCCTGAGGTCTGTAGTTTGGTGAGGTACATGGACATCTTTTTTGACATTCAAGGCTGTCATGACTCACCCCCTGTTTAAGTCAGATGAAGAGGAAGAGGCCCTTTTCCAGGAATCTGATGCTCCTAATAATGAAGGTCCCAGGAGTGAGCGGCTGAAGTAGTAAGGGTTTCTGCTCCCCAGGAGGAGTTGACAGAGGCTGAAGGTGATAAAGGACATCTCTCTCCTTTGCTGAGTGATGAACAGAGAAACATTGGGCTCGGCAGCTGTTAAGTGAAAGACGCTGATTAATTAGGAACCTGGTGATGAGGAGGGAGTTAGCCATAATTCTCCCAGAGCCCCTAGTGTCTTTGAGGTTGACACCCATCTTTTCTCGGTGATTGGCTTTGCACTTGCACTGGTCTTTCCTTAACTTTGAACTGGCTTAGCTTTGCTTTGATTTTTTTTAAAACTCTTTGATAGTTTCTGACTGCTGTCTTGTCATAACTACTCCTGGACTGGCTGACCCACCACCCTTTTGTTTTACCCTCTGTCATATTGGATAGTTTGTGACTGACTTCCAATGTCACCCCCTGCTTCCCAGGATGCTTCCTAACTGGAGCATAGGAAAATGCAGGAACACTGTTTTGGGTAATTTCCATCTCATATTCAGACCTAAAAGCATTTTGAAACAAATCCAGATAATCCATTTCATTGCAGAATCTGTGAACCCGGAATGACAGTAGAGGCTTGAGTAACTTGCCTAAAAATGGAATGTGTGGTGCAATATTTCTTTCTTTTCTTTTATGTACTAACTTTCTGACAAGCACCAAAGGCAGTTTAGAGTTTCAAATGGCAGTTTCTCAGAAGCCATCCCTGTCAATGAGGGTGTTTGTCAAGACTGCCTGTTAGCCCCTCTTTTATTTAATTTCTATATTAACGGTATAATCTCTTTAGTAGATGCAATGTTTTTTCCCCTTGTTTTGAAGGGTAAAGATATCCCCATTTTATTACATGCCAATGATGCCATCCTTCTTTCTTATGCACAGGTGGACATGCATAGGCCTTTGAGGGCTCTAGGAGAATATTACGGAAAATAATTTCTAGAGGTTAATTATTCAAAAACTAAAATCATTGTGTTTGGACAGTGAAGGAAAAAATATCAACAGCCGCTCAATAACAAACAATTAAAGAAAGTTATTCATTATAAATAAATAGGGGTAACATTTAAGGACTCTGGATGCTGGTCTCCACACTTGAAAGCTACTGTAGCCACAGCTGATATAACAGACAATGCTTTTTTTCCCCAATAGGCAACACATTTTGGTGGTATGTTTGTGTTTACATGCCTTGAGCTCTACAAGAATAAGCTATTGCCCCAGTTGTTGTATGGGGCTGAAGTGTGGGTCCACTCAGACATGTCAGTTTTTGACTCAATACAGCATATTGGGTTCATTAATTGATTTTGGTTTGTATGTGGATATTGCCACACAAGCCCCACTCTCACAGCAGTTGTATCTGTTTAACAGAAAAGAAAAGAAAAACATTTTCTGAGCAGCCATTATCTCACATCTTCACAATTGTGTAACTGAACTGCCACTGCCTTTGTATTCACTTCCTGATGCCCCCTTAATTCCACCTCCCATTCTTATGCCCTACCCACCATGCCTTGGGATTATTTCATTTTACTTTTCTTTTAACTCTTTCATGCAATTCCAGAGCTCTGCTACTTCAACTGAAGTTTAATAAAAATATGGAAAATAAATAAAGACAATTGGCCTGCTTGGGAATAGCAAGGAGGAGGGAGAGGAGGGGACACTGACACAACATGACTGCCAATATCACAACTGCCCTGGCAGCGACATTTTATACCTGAGGACTAGTACAACTGGGAGGTCATTGATGGGTTTCCTCCTCAATGAAAAGGAATGCCCTGACCACTTTGAGGAACACAGAGCCTATGGGTCGGAGGTGTTGATGTGTGATAAGTATAATCAAAACTGCTTTTCTCTGGCTGTAATCAAGGTTTAAAAGTCATGTGTAATAACCTTGTGAGTGGAGTCGAAGGCTTTCATGGCCGGCATCCATAGTTTTTTGTGGGGCTTTCGGGCTATGTGGCCATGTTCAAGGAGAGTTCCTTTTCTGACGTTTTGCAAGCATCTGTGCCTGGCATCTTCAGAGGAACTCTTCTAGAACATGGCCACATAGCCCGAAAGCCCCAAAAACACAATCTCGTGAGTCTCTGACAATCAAACAAGATGTTTCATCATCTTGGTGGGCTTGATAGGCTGAGCTGCTTATCTGCAGGTGGCAGGTTCTCAATAAAGTACCTTCTGGTCCAGGATAGTCTCCAGTAGGAGCTCAGGAAGACCTTCTTGCCCAGACAAGGGTCAACTGAAGACCATGCTCCCCAATGGTCTACCTGAGTGAATGGTTAGACTAGCACCTTCCTTTCTATCTTTCTCAAGCAGGTGAAGAATTTTGTGTTTCAGCAAATCTTGGAAGGCTGATTGCTCAAGGAGAAAAGGCCTTGCATAATGTGCTGGATTTTCTTTTTCTTGTTTTCCTTTTAATGGCTTATGCTTTCAACAAGTTTTAATTTTGTGAAAATTTCAGTTACAGTTTACGCCTAGGTAAGTGGACATACATATGCGGAAAGCATCATCAAACAGTTTCTCAATGTATGTGTGTGTGTACAACAAGAAGCTGCCATGATGTTACTAAACAGGGGAGCCAGTAAAGGGACTGTTGCACATTGGGACGTACCTGGCTAGGGACTACCAATGTGCATCAGTAGACTTGGGATACTCTTGCTGGTGCCTTGATACATATCTTCACACTTCACTAGGAAGGTTGCGTAGCACCTCTGCTTATGTAGCTATGAGGGTTTATGGGCATCCAGAAAGTGCTGCTTTTCCTCTCTAGATTTCTTTAAAATATGGCTTTCATCATTCCATAAATGTTGTCAAGTCTGAGAGCTCATCCAGAAGTCTGGAACTCTTTCTGGAAAGTAGAGTTAAAGGCTTTCATGGCTGGCATCCCTAATTTTTGGTGGGATTTTCGGGCTATAAGGTTACGTACTAAAAGAGTTTCTCTTGACGTTTCACCGGCATCTGTGGCTGGCATCTTCAGAGAAAATCTGGAAATATCCAAAATTCCCTTCCTGCCTCCTTCTCTTGTAGGTCTTTCCTCCTCTTTGCTGATGTTGTGTGCCTTAATATTGCTTCCGACTTATGGTGACCCAAAGGGGAACCTATTATGGGGGTTTCTTGGCCCGTCTTGTTCAGAGGAGGTTTGCCATGACCTTCCCCTGAGGCTGAGAGGACTTTACCAAGATCACCCAATGGGTTTTATGGCCAAGATGGGAATTGAACCCTGATCTCCGGAGTTGTAGTCCAACTCTTAAACCACTACGCCACACTGGCTAGTTTTATGGAAACTTTCAGAAATTGATTTTCACCAATTTCCACTGAGGCTTGAGCTCCCAGAATCCCTAGCCAGCTTGGCTAACAGTCAGGAATTCTGGGAACTGAAGTCCAAAACACCCGGAGGACTAAAATTTGGGAACAACTGTGCTAGCGTAACACTGAGGGGCTCATTGAATCCACCTTGTCCAGTCCAGACCTTATTCAAATGTTTGAGGGAATTGACTACTCTTTATCACACTGGAAGCCTGGACGCAATCAGAATTCATGTATATTCGCTAAAGTAGCGAATTCACATGAATTCGAATTGGCTCCATTTGAAAATACTCCCAAATTCCAAAGTATGATAAACTCCTTTGTCTCAAAGCTGCTACAAGATCCCATTGCACTCCTTATGGGCAATGACACCCATGTTCTGATTCATTCATTCTTTTTACAACTCACCTCTAAGGCAAGGGGGGTGGTCTGTGTTTGAAGTATTTTGTACTCTTTCTGCCATTAAGAGCTTGAAAACAGCCAGCTATAAAATTCAGATACACAAAACATATTCTGTCCAGCAAAGAGCTCAAACAGAACTCCTAATAACCACAGTATGCATCTCCCTTTTACTGATCACCAAATAAATACGTAAATAAATTAATACCCAAAAATACAACAAGAAACCTAAAAAAATCACAAGCTAGCCAGCAGATTTGTGAAAAGTCCGTCTCACATTTTAATACAGAAGAATTCAAAGAACAGCTGTTTTAAAGTGAAGGAAATTTAATAATTTCTAAATTGAATAAATATAAAAACTCTCTAAAGAACATATTTACTCTCTAAACAAGATATTTAGATTAGAAACCACTAGGACAATGGCAAAGTGTTGTCCCAAATATAAATTAATGTGAAGTACTGTTCATTTATTTGTGTTTCTTTCTTCTTTAAAAAGAATAATAACAATAGGCTATAAAATTAGTTGATCTCTTCCCATTACATAAAACATTTATTAAAATAATATTTTATATTCCTTTCTATCTGTTAACGCTGTGATTTTCCTTAACTGTGGTTTATATATATACAGTGGGACCTCCGTATGCGCAGATTTGCCATCCGCGGATTTGAGCATCCGTGGATTTGAGCATCTATGGATGGGAAGCCCATATTGTCAGCAATGATGGCGCGCACGGATCCGCACCACTATTTTGGGGGAAAAGTCCCTCCCCTTCCTTCCCTCCCCCTTCTCCTTCCTTCCTTCCTTCCTTCCTCCCTTCATCCCCTCCTTCCTTCCCCTCTCCCCCCACCTTTCCTCCTTCCCTCCTTCCTCCTTCCCTTCTGCCCCAGCTTGACTGCGGGGCATGGTCTGCTGCCCAGTCAGCCAGGGCCAGGGCCGGGGCTGGAACTGGGCCCAAGGCTTGAGTCTCAGAGCCCCATCCTCAGCTCTAGCAGCCGGGACAGAGCCTCTTTTTTTAAAAAAAATAATTTTATTAAGATTCATACATTGACTGACTTCTGGTGGAAATGGCGGAGTGAGAAGCACCTCCGAGACGGAGCTCCGGAGGGTGCTTGCTGGTCTGCAGGGACGGGACCGTCGGGGTGAAGGTTCGACGGATCAAGAGTGTTCCCCTGGTAAAGGGGAAGCAGAGGGGCCTGACAAAATTCCCCCCAGTCCAAATCAGTGGCCAAACTTATGAAAGAAGTCGTAGGGAAACAGCGGTGAAGGTAAAAAAGGCTGGGACTGTGGAGGAACTCAGGCATCCACGCCTGCAGCAAGCAGCCTCAAGCCGCGGCTTGAGAGCAGAGGCTCCGCCACCACTTTCTCTTTTTATTTTATGTGAAACAGACTTAGTAACTATACTTGGGAGCTCTACCAATTGGAATTACTTTCTTCCTTTAAAGGATACATCGGGTTTGTCCTTTGTTTTTGCTTTTGTTTTTGTTTTGTTTTTGGGGTTTTTTTTTCCCCATTGCCCACAAGAGACTGATGCATAAGAGATAAACAGGGGGAATAAAGTGTAGGAGAAGGGGTTTAAAGATCGAGAGAAATCTTCGTGGAGGGGACTTAATTTTATAAACTCTTTGAAAATTTTTGAAGTTGGGGAAAGAAAGGACAGAGTTTTTTTTTCTTTTTCCCTTTCCTTTTTCTTTTTTTTTTCTCTTTCTTTTTTTTTCCTTTTTCCTTTTTTGATGTTTTGGATTTGAAAGAAACGGAGGAGAAAAGCGGAGAACTGAGAAAAGAAGAAAGGCAGAATGGAACAGAGGAATGGGGAAATGGGATGTTGGGAAGAAGCTGAAGATTACTGAGAAGGAGGTTTGAGGGTTTGAAGGCGAACCATTAGAAAAGGAGTGGAGTTGGAGGAGAAGAAGGACCGAAGGCGGAGAGTATGGAGGAAATGCTTTATTAACTAGAATCGGGTAATTAGGGAGACAAGAAAATTAAATGAGAGACTATATTTAAAGGTTCTAAAATACTTGACTGGATTTGTGTGGTAAGACTGGAGGAAATTGAAATTTAGAACTAATACTTTGGACCCCCGATTGTTTTGAATTGTTAAATTGTTGTTTTGCGAACTGTGAGTGTGGCAAACTTTAAAGCTGATTAGAAGAAAGACCTTCAAGGTTATGTCGGCTGGCTGGAGTGAAACACAGGTGTGAGCAATAATACAAGAGTGGAGAAGGCGTCTAAGAAGATAAGAAGAGTGGGAAAAGAAGTAAAGAAGCAGCTTGGACTTTATAGAATATAGGGGAACACCTAAAAGTAATTTAGAGTAATTAAGTTAAAGATGTATAATTGTATCTTGTAATTGTATCTTGACTATTTTCCCTCAGGTTTTCTTGGGCTAGAGTAATTAAGTTAAAGAGTTAAAAGAAGGAGGGAAAAGGGAAAGGAGGGGGAGAAAAAGGAGGGGGGGAGAAAAGAAAGGGAGGAAAGGGGAGTAAGGAAAAGGGAAGAAGGAATTAAGAATTAAGAAGTAAGAGAATAATTGGGGAATAATTGGGAGGGAGGTAGAGTGAAAACAGGAGAAGAGCCCAAAAAAGAATAAGAGCAAGAGTAAGAAACAATATATAGTGAAACATTTAAGTCAGGATTAGTTACAATAGTACATCTGTATAGAAGTAGATTCAAGCATAGTGAATCGGATAGGGAAGGTTGAAATTAAAGCGGAGTGCAGAGGGTTGGGAGTTTATTTAGGTGAAATCTGAGCTACAATTTGACTATATTGAAAACCCATACATCTTTGTCATTATATTGCTACCTCCTCCTCTGTTATCCCTCGGTGCCTATATTATTATTGTGGTAACAATTCTATAAGAGACTTTGGGATATTTGTGTATTTGTGGATCAGTTCTTTAAAAGAAAGTAATAATTTCTGTTTGTTTATTTAGATCCTTGAAATTGAAAACTTTAAGAAATTAAGAAAGGAAAAGGGGAATAATAGAGAAATAAAAGAAAAAGGGGAAGAGAGAGGGAAGGGAAGAGGAAGGAAGGAAAGGAAAATAAGAGATCTCAGAAGAAAAGAACCATCTGTGCTTAAATCAGGAGACAAGAGGACTTGGGTAAGTTCCCTTCCTGTTTTGTCTTGTTTGCTTGTTTTGTTTGTTTATTTTTTGTTTTTTCTTTTTTAAAGGAGGGAAGGGAAGAGAAGGGGGAAGGAAATAGGGGAGGCAAGAAAAGAAAGAGAAAGGGAGAGGAAAGTAGGAAAAGGGAGAGAACAAAGGAAGGAGAAAGAGAAAGGGAAAAAGAGGAGGATAGAAAGAAAGAAAGAAGTGAGGAAATATTAAGACAGAAATTAAATAACAACTAATACTAATAAATGTGAATACTAAATTTAAAGTGACTAAGAGGTAGAGCAATATAGTTTTGATAAAGATATTATTAACTTGAGATAAAAGTATTTGAATTAGAATAAATAGAAATAGAAAGCGAGGAAGTTAGAAATTAAAGTTAATTTCGGGTCCTTACTTCTCCTGTTACGTCTCTCGATCCCGCCCCCTCCTTCCCCCTGTATTTAAGATGGCACCGGGAACAAGAAGGACACCAGCGCCAGCGCAGACACCAGCAACCTTACAAAGGAAAAATTCATCAGATACTCCAGTAAAGGCTTGTGATTTGAACGAAATTCAAATGGAAGAAATTAGAAGAATGCACCAAGAAACAAATATAGAAATACAAAAGGCACGAGACGAAATGAAACTGGAATTTAGAACAGAATTAACACAAGTTACATCTAGATTAGATAAGATCGATGGAGATATCAGTGCAATAAATACAAAAGTAAATAAACTAGAAGAAGAAGTGAAGACTATGGAATTGAAGATGGACAATTGGGAGAAAGAATATCAAGATGAACAGAAAGAAATCCTAAGACTACAATTAAAGCAAAGAGAAAATTGTTTGAAGTTGCGTGGTCTCCCGGAAAGAATGGATGAAAATCTTTATACATATCTCTCTCCGATACTAGCAAAATTTATAAATGAATCAGAAACTTTATTTCCTTGGGAAATCGATCGGATTTATAGAATTAATTCGTATGTAGCAAAACAGAAGAAGCTCCCGAGAGATGTGATTATTTACTTTGTCAGGAAGCAGACGAAAGAGTTAATTATCCAACAAAGTTACAAATCAAAGCTGACGATTGACGACAAAGAGATAATAATCTTGAGGGATGTACCGATCAAAATTCTGAGACGACGAAGAGAATACAACTTTCTAACAGACAAATTGAAAACCAATGGTGTTCCATTTAAATGGGAAGAACTGGAAGGCTTAACTGTGAGTTGGAAACAAAGAAAGATAAGATTGAACTCTTAAGAAAAAGCAAAAAATTTTTTAACTGAATTTGAAAAAGACATCAGAAAAGGAAGCAAAGGACAGGAGAAGGACCAGATAGAAAGAAGGGAAGAAGAAGTAGTCTTAAGTGAAGAAGAAGAAGAAACATAAAGGAGTGTAAGAACAAAAGAACTTGTAAATTAGGAAAACATCCAAATTATTTAGAGTGGATTTAAGTTACAATTTCCTTCCTTTTTTTGTGTTGCTATTGCTGCAGTATTTTTGAAAAAAAATATTAATAAAAGTCTCGGGTAAATCCAAAAGAGTTTGACTATTTTACAAACTAAAGGAAAAAAATTGAGATAAGGATTAAGGTAAAGATTACTAGGAGAAATGAGGGTTCTATCACTAAATGTGAAAGGATTAAATTCACCACAAAAGAGGAAAAGAGTCTATCAGTATTTGGAAAGAACTAATGTAGATATAATATGTTTGCAAGAATCACATATTAAAAATAAAGACAAGAGACTAATTAAGAACAACAAATTAGGGAAAGAATTTATTAGCTCAATAGAAAAAAGTAAGAAAGGAGTAATTATATACGTAAAAAATTATTTAGATTCTAAAGAAATCTTCAAAGATAAGAATGGCTATTATTTGGGAATCGAGACGAGTTGGGGGGGCAAGAAGATACTAACTGTGTGTGTGTATGGCCCCCAGGAAAACAAAAAAGTTTTCTATAATAAACTGAACGAAAGAATTTCAGAATTTGATTACAAACATGTTATTTTAGCAGGAGATTTTAATGGAGTGCTCGAACCGAAACTAGACAGAACATCAGGTAAGAAAATTAAAGAAAATCAGGGCAAACTGCCGAAAAGTTTTTTCCAAATGCTAGAGAGACTCTCGTTGATTGATGCATGGAGACATCTATATAATGATGAAAAATCATTTACATTCTATTCAGATAGGCATGAATCACTATCCAGGATTGACTTATTCTTAGTATCTAGAGGGCTGATAAATGAGGTAACCAAAATGGAGAGCTTTAACAGGGAAATTTCAGACCATAATCCTATAGTATTAACTATGAAAGAAACTAGAAAAGAAATGAGATGGAGATTAAATGAAGATTTGCTTAAAAATGAAGAAGTGATAGAAAAAGGAAAAGAGATGATAAAATTATTTTTTAAAGAAAACATGGACAAAGGAATCAAACTATCAACTGTGTGGGATGCATGCAAGGCGGTAGTTAGAGGATTTTACCCAGCAGAATATAATTTACCAAAAGAAAAAAACAGAAAGAATGAAAGGGTTAAACAAAGCACTGAAAGAGAAAGAGGAGATATTGGTAAAATATCCCCAAAATAAAAAAGTGCAAAAAGAGATCAAAATACTTCATAAACAACTGGAAATAGAGGCAGTTACAGAATTAGAGAAAAAATTAAAGATGGTAAAACAAAAAAACTTCGAATATGCAAATAAAGCAGGGAAATGGTTGTCGTATAAATTAAAGAAAGAGAAAGAAAGCAAACTTATTAATAAGATCAAAAAAGGTGACATAATAGTTTCACAGCAGGAAGAAATAGAAGAGGTCTTTACCGAATTCTATGCAAATCTATATAAAAGACAGGATACAGAAGAAACAATAATTAAAGATTTCCTAAATAACAGCCAGATTCAAACCTTCTCAGAAGAACAATTAAAAAGACTAAATCACGAGATAACAAACAAAGAAATAAGAGAGGCAATTGGTCAAAGCAAATTAAACAAATCACCAGGAAATGATGGATTAACAACATTATTTTACAAAACCTTTGTGGAGGAATTAGCAGAACCACTACAGAAAGTTATGAACGAAATATTAACAGGAGAAATACCAAATTCATGGAAAGAAGCAGTTATAACTATAATACCAAAAGAAGGGAAAGATCCATTGGACCCAACCAATTATAGACCGATATCCTTGCTCAATAATGATTATAAAATCTTTACAACAATATTAGCAAATAGAATAAAGAGCTGCCTCCAAGAGACGATTGATGAGGATCAAAGGGGTTTTTTACCGAAAAGATATATGAGGGAAAATTTAAGAATAGTTATAGATACATTAGAATATTATGAACGTCACAATGAGAAAAAATTAGGATTACTGTAGATTTGGAAAAGGCCTTCGATTCTGTAAATTGGAAGATGCTGTTAGATTTATCAAAGAAAATTATGGGTAAAGACAATTTTACAAAATGGCTAGAAAGCATTTACTGTAACCAAAAAGCGCAAGTTAAAATAAATGGAAGAAAATCCAAATTTATGAATATCGAAAGAGGAACGAGGCAAGGTTGCCCACTCTCCCCATTACTCTTTTTATTGGTTGTTGAATTGCTTATTAAAGAAATAAAACTAAGTAAAGAAATTACAGGAGTAAAAATTAAGAGACATGAATATAAAATCAGAGCTTTTGCAGACGACCTAATAATAATAATGGAAGACCCAAGCAATAATATAGAAAGGATTCTAGAACATCTAAATAAATTTGGTTTGGTAACAGGATGCAAAATAAATAAGGAAAAATCAGTAATTTTAACTAAAAATATGAGAAAGGAAAAAGAAAAAGAAGTAGAAAATAAAGCAGGAATTAAAATAGGGAAAAAAGTTAAATACTTAGGAATTCAAATTACAAAGAGAACCACAGAGTTGTTTGAAAATAACTACAAGGCGTTGTGGACAAAAATAAGAAATGATTTAATAAGGTGGAATAAACTAAATATTTCGATAATGGGAAGAGTGGCCACGATTAAAATGAATATACTTCCAAGGATTTTATTCCTCTTTCAGATGATCCCAATTATAACTGCGGATAAACCATTTAAAGATTGGCATAAGGACATTGCTCAGTTCATTTGGAGGGGGAGGAAACCACGAGTGAAACTAAAAATCCTACAAGATGCCAGGGAGAGAGGAGGACTGAGCTTACCAAATTTAAAACTGTATTATGAGTCCTGTGGTCTTGTATGGATTAAAGAGTGGGTTACGCTGGTAGACAACAGACTGTTAGATTTAGAAAGCGATGGTATGAATTTCGGATGGCACGCCTATTTGATTTATGAGAAAGATAAGAAAAATCCAATATTTACAAACCATATTATTAGGAAAGCTTTGAAGAAAGTATGGGATAAATATAAAAGAAGAATTATAGTGGGTTTGGAAAGATGGATATCCCCACATGAAGCATTTTTTAAAAAAGAAACGATTAAGGACAATAAATGGTATACTTATAATGATATCTTGGAGGAAAAAGAGAGGAAATGGACCTTAAAAACTAGAGAAACACTGAATGAAGAAGGATGGAACATCTCCTGGTTTATGCATAGACAATTGCATGAAAGATTTAGAATGGACCAAAAGTTGTATGGGGAGATAACAGGTAAGGATGAATCAGAACTTGGTAAGATCTTAATTAGAGAAGAAAAAAACCTAATAAAGAAATTCTATGGGACGCTGCTCAAATACGAAATGGAAGATGAAGTGGTCAAAGAACAAATGATAAATTGGGCGAGAAAAATAGGTCACTCTATTCAGTTTGAGCAGTGGGAGAAAGTCTGGGGAAACATCTACAAACATACGGTATCTCAAAGTCTCAGGGAAAATTTCTATAAGATGTTTTACTTTTGGTATTTGTCTCCAGAGAGAATAACAAAAATGGATAAGGCAAGCGATAACCGTTTTTGGAAATGCAAGAAGGAGGTGGGGACGTTTTTTCATTGCTGGTGGTCTTGCAAAAAGGTAAAAAATTACTGGATGATGGTTAAGAAAACAATTGATAAGGTCTTGAATATAAATCTAAAACTAAAACCAGAAATCTTCCTCCTAGGGATATTAGAGGGTGATATAGAAAACAAATTCGGAAAAATTTTATTTTATATGATCTCTCTTGCAAGAATATGTCTGGCCCAGAAATGGAAAGAGAAAGAGACCCCAAATAGGGATGGTTGGATGCTCAAGCTATATGATGGAATGATGATGGACAAGTTGACACAACTATTAAGAGGTAAAACAGAAGAGACGTTTTCAAAGGAATGGAGGAGGGTAATGGAATGGATGGAAGAAGAGAGGAATAACTAATCTTATATAAGATGTATCCGACAACAGATTTGTTTTGTTATAAGAAAGTCAATTAGACACATACATAAAAAAGACAAATATTGGTAGATAGGAAGTCACTTTTAGAATGAATGAATGGAAGTAAGAAGAAAGATTGAATGAGTGAAGAGAAGAAGAAAGAGTATGAGGAGGAGAAAGAATGTTTAGAAGAAGATAGATGGATGTATAGTATAATAGTATAGTATAGTACGGTAAGGTATAAGGGGATAATGAATGACAAGAGAATAAGAAGGTGGTGGTATGAATGAGAATAGATAAAGATAGGTAGTTTTAAGAATTGGAAATATATCTGATTCTTTTATTTGCTTTGTTCCATGGATTGTATTGTGAATGTGATGATTGGAAGTTAATTGTACGAATATAATGTTTTTTAAATAATATAACTTATTAAAAAAAAAGATTCATATATGGACTAATTATTATTATACAATACATAAATCTGTAGATATATTTTCTACATTCTATTCCAATTTAGGACATAGCCTCTGGGCTTCGAACCCCAAACCCCGAGCCTGGCCTCGACTCCCTCTGGCCAATGGGGTCCCAAGGGAATCGGGGCCAAGGACAAGGCTTGGGTTTTGACACCCATAGGCTCCATCTCGGCTGCTGGGCTGGAACTGGGACCTTTTCCTCTGGCCAACGGGGTTCCAAGGGAGTCGTGGCCAGGGCCGGAGCTTGGATTTCAAAGCTCAAAGAATCCATTCCGGCTGTGGGGCCTGGGAATGGGGCTGTGAAAGCTAAGCCCCGGCCCTGGATCCCCAACTCCCTTGGAACTCCATTGGCCAGAGGGAGCTGGCCAGGTCCAGCAGCCAGCAGTCCAAGTACAGTATTGTTATCATGATATAATTCAGAAAAATGAAAAAGTGAGGAAGAAGATTTGGTAACAAATTTGATTACAGCAGCGAGTTTAATTATAGCAAGATGTTGGAAAATAAAAATAACTGTATAATAGGAGGAGTGATATAAAGAGGTATGGAAATTAGCAATTAATGATAAATTGACATGTGGATTGAAAGTAAAAAAAGGGATTGTGGAAAAGAAATGACTTTGGTGGAATTTGGAAAGAATTAATTGAAAAAGTGTTGAGAAAAGAAGATGGAAGATTACCTCCATGAGAGGAATTGAGATTTTGGATGGAATATAAGGGTGAAAATGGCTCCAGGGAAGGGGAGCACTGAGATGGGATAGAAAAGATATTTAGATAAATTGGAATAGAATGTAGCAAATATATCTAGAGATTTATGTATTGTATAATAATCAATAATCAATCTATGAAAATGAATCTCAATAAAATTATATTTAAAAAAGAGGCTCTGTCTTGGCTACTAGACCTAAGGATGGGGCTCCGAGACTCAAGCCTCAGCCACGGTCCCAGCCCCAGCCCTGGCCCTGGCCCTGGCCCTGGCTGACTGGGTGCCAGAGTACACCCCCACAGTCAAGCCGTGGCAGAAGGGAAGGAGGAAGAAGGGAAGGAGAGACGGAGGAGGGAGAAGGGGAAGAGGGAGGGAGGGAGGGAGGGAGGGAGGGAGGGGAGGGGAGGGGAGGGGAGGGAGTTTTCCCCCAAGGGCACTTTGTTATGGGGGACAGTATGGGCTTGCCATCCTCGGATGTTCAAATCCACGTGGTCGTGCCACCATTAAGGGCACGACTTGAGCAGATGTGGATGTTGGTGGAGCAGATGTGGAGCAGATGTGGATCTGCGGGGGGGGGCAGGTGGAACGGATCCCCCGCGTATACCGAGGGCCTACTGTATATACAAAATGGATTTTGCCAATTCTCCCACAGCTTTTCAACAACAGGAAAACCCATCCCTGGTTGGAACATTATTCCGCCCTCCCTCCCTCATTGTTGTTATAATGGTCTTATGGCCTCTTGCGGGATGGATTGTTCTCTTGTAGTTGCTGAATTTGCAGGGAGGCTCCGCATGTGGTCGGTGGTGCTTCTTCTACCAGTGTTCAAACGTGGAGTCCCACTGCCACCTGCTTCGCCCTGCAAATAAAGGAAGGGATCAGGGAAAGGGCTCAGTCCCTTTTGCAAGACACCCAGGAGTTGAGTAAGTTTGCTGTTGTTGTTTTTTCCTGAACAAGATTGCATGCAACCTTTGGGGTTCTGCCAGAGCTATAAAGGGCATTTCTGCCAGAATAAACCAGTAAGGACAATCTGCTGAAGAATGCTTAAGTAACATGCAATTGCCATGCTGTTTTATGGGTTGCTTGTGTGATGCATCAAAGAGGCAATTGCATTTTTTTTCATTTTGCTGAGATTTTTTTAATCTTATGAAGCATAATTTACACAATTATACAATAGATGACTACACACAAATTCAGTTATTTCTTCCTGCTATTGACATTCCAAGGGTGTATCTACACTGTAGAAATGAAGCAGTTCGACACCACTTTAACAGCCATGACACAATAGCACTAGCAGGTACGTTTCCATACTGCTTCTCAGTGCACTGAAGCACTCCTTAAGCAGTTTAGAAAGTTCAAGCTAATGGTCGCCAGCAAGGTGGGCACTCCTTTTAGGGACCTAAAAGGATTCTGGATTGGTCATTTTGTGAAATATTTAGCCTTCCCTTTCACAGACTTCTGGTGCTCCACCAAACTACAAATCTCAGGATTCTATAGCATTCAGTCATGGATATTAAAAATGGCATCCAAAACACTTGATTTGGGCAGTGTGGCAGCATGCAAGGCCCCCAAAAGCCTGAAACCTCAATAACTTCAGTAGCCTTTCTTTTCATATACACTGGGCAAGGCAGTTGAAATCTCTTCTTCTGCACAAGCATTAAAGGAAGAGGAGACCTCTCCCGTTTTCACTCCAGCCACCCGACAGAACAAGGACATGGGAAAGGGCCTTCTTTTCTGTGGCTCCCTCAGTGTGAAATTCTAAAGATGCATCTCTTCCGGCAGGCCTTTCCTGAAACTTCTTAGATTCCGGCTCCAAAACGGAATGAATTAATCTAATCTGACCCCTTCCTTGGTGCTATCCCCTTCCTCGTTTTAGAACTGTTCAAGATATTTTATGTTTTAATCTGTTGTGGTTTTAAATCATTGTTAACTCAATTCATTTTTAAGGGGTGAGTGGCAGGGAATGGGCTGTTGTATTATTTTAATTTGTATGTTTTAATCTTATTGTACCCCGCTACAATTGAGTTCTACACAGGAGCAGACTAGAAACAGATGATGATGATGATTCCCTCTCTTTGGATATCTGACTTCATTAGCGTGAATTAACAGGAGGTGCTGTGTGTCAGCTTCTACCTGGTCTCTGCCCTCCACGACTAAAGTGTCTTCTGTTTGGGTGGTCATAATTGCCGCTTTGGTTTCCATGCATCTGGGGGGGAGGAGACTGGTGGACCTTTGGAGGAGGACCATGAGGTGTCTGAGGGACTACCGATTCCTGGCTGGTCACATAAGGCTCTGGCTGAGATGGCTCCTTAATTCCCAGAAGATCCTCCGCCTTTGTCTATTCATATCAAGAGCAAAAGAGCATGGAGAGAGAGAAGTTAGTAGAAAACTTGAGAGGAAACAGTCCAAAAAGGTTTCTGCTTCCTGACTGAGCTACTGAAGGCAGGATAGGAATGGAGGGGGGTGCTTTCCCTAGATTCCCCCCCTCCCCATATGTGGAGGATGTAGTAAATTCACTCTAGGTTCTAATCTGAATTCCAGAGGAACTCTCAAAGGTACTACACCCAATGCAAGGAAAGCACTTGGGACAGTCTTTTAAACTTGGGACTAAAGCCCAGGGCAGATTCATTGCCAGCTGGCATGAATGCTCCTGGGTCTACATTCCCTTGGACACTGGTCTCTCATTTTAGTCCAGAGTCCTAGTTTAACGCTTAAACAGTCAGGATGGAGGAAAGGACACAAAGGGAATCCTTATTATTCCTTCTTTCTTTCAAAGAACAAGCGATAAAGTAGCAATAGCAATACCCATTTTGAAAGAATTGGTTGACCCACATAGGAGATTGGCAGGGAGGCCTGTGCAACTCTCCTTATTTAAATACCTTGGTACGCCCAGTACTTGAAGGAGTGCTTCCCCTGGACTCATCTGGCTAAGGAATAAAGTCTTTTGGAGAGGACCTCCACATAAGTTTAGCTTACTTAAATCACTCTTGTTTAATTTTGCAAAGAAATCTTGTGGCACATGTGGGACTCACTGAGCAAAAGAAGTCAAAGCAGAAACGTTTATAGACTTGGTCTCCTTCTTCAGATGTGTAGAGTCAATGGGTGCCCAGGAAGGATCCTAGATCCTATACCTTAAAGGTATATATATTCTGTGCACCAGCAGCCCCCAGAAAAGAGCAGCACAACATAGCCATATCTCCCAGGGTCGAAGCTTCCGGGACACTCTCCCCTCCTTTTATCTTCTTCCATATTTCTGCCTTTACTTTTTAAAGCCTCTTCTATGCAGTGCAGTTGAAAACAAAAGAGATTGCTAATCAGATGACAAAACTAGTGTTCACTTCCCCCGGCAGGTCCCTACATTAAGCTCCCAGTTTTGAATCATCACTGCAACACTCCTGCTCTGACCTCCTTTATTGTCATTGGGGAGGAATAAGTCACTGTCTTTGCAAGATAGCCAGATGCAAACATGCTGCCCAAACTTAAAAGACCACAGGAAGTGCATGAGGCTTCTTCTGTACCTTGTCAGTTTGTTCCAGGTCATGGCCTGATTCGATGAGCTTCCAGCGCCTTTGACCTTGATCGGTAGTCACCCTCAGGAAAAGTGGGTCATCCTCATCCTCCGATTCCCATTCGAGAACGAAATGGTCTTCTTTGTCTCGGGAGTTCATAGAAAATCTGTCCATTTGAACAAAGAGTAGAAAGATGAGGTGGTGCCCCCTTTCCATATTGTAGGTTTTGTCCTTAGGCAAAGAACCTATTGGGAAAAGTCACCTAGACTCACTTAGCTCTTTCCTTTGGCTTTGGAGGAATTTTTTTCTCTTCCTCACATGGGCAAGGGTTGTTTTTGTTGACCTTGAAGGGCCTTGACCAATCGATGAATGGACCTCTCTTCTTTTTCCATCCTTTGAATGGAAAACAATTATTAAATTTATATATATATCATTTCTAAACCATGTCCCCCAGGAAGCCCTCCTGTGAAAAATGCACCCAGGCATCCGCATTAAATTGCAAGCTGCCCTTCCTCAGAGGCTTCTGGAGATCACAGTTTGCCTTTTTAATTCCTTCCCAAAATTTTAGGGTGGACAGAGGAGCGTTTGGGGTTTGCAAGCCTCCATGGTCTACCAATGAGCATCCTGGAACATGGTGTCAATTGTGAAAACACAGGTACATATTTGGCATAATTTCTGTCAGTTAAAGGATTCCAACTTAGCTGTCATAGTAACACAGTTGTGGAACCTCAAAGCTCAGCCAAGGAATCAACCTGGGAATTCAAATAGGTATTGGTGAGGTTGCTTCAAACCTCTGCCACATAGAGCTCCAAAGCCTTCTCCAGCCGATGGCTGAAGGAGCACAGGTCCTTTATTTACCTTCTCCTGGGTTGTCGTGTGTCACCTGCACTTCATTTTCGTTCACAACAGACACACAGCTGTTATGAGCCACAGACATGTCTAGCAGTTCAGACTCTCGGGAGACGGACTCGAGACTGGAGCTGGGAAAGAAAGAGCCAGGATGCTTAGTGCCCTGGGATGGGGCACTGAGTAGTCCTATCACCTGCAACCTGTCCATGCAAGCTTATCTGCCACGGAAAGACTCCTAAGCAACCAAGAACCACTGTAACAGAGTCACACACCCCACCCTGGAAGCTCAGATGTTGCACCTCTGCTTTCCGAACCAACCAGAAGGAATTAAAAGCTTCCTTTTTTCCTTCTAAAACTCTTTGGGAGAACTAAAGACAAAACAATTAGCTTATCTTCTGTGCTTTCCTTCCCATGGAATCATGGAACTGGCTGTTAACAAAGCATATTTAGAATCCTCAGCCATTAACTCTAAACTGCCTCACTAGACTGCATATCCCAGGATGCCATAGGATGTTCCAATCTCTGATATTGCAGTTTTCCAGTTTCCATCCATAACTACTCCCCAGCTGTAGGAGTTGTTGCTCTTGTTGCGTGCCTTCAAACTTTTCTGACTGATGGCGATCTTAAGTTAAACCTATCCCAAGGTTTTCCTGGCAAGCTTCTTCAGAGGGACTTTGCCATTGCCATCATCTGAGGTCACTTTCCCAAGGCCGCCCAGTGGGTTTCATGGCTCAACTGGGAATTGAACCTTGGTCTCCAGAGTCATAGTCCAACATTCAAAGACTAAACCACATTGACTGTAGGGCTAGGACAGAATGAAGCCATGGCTAGTCAGGATAGTTGGACCCATCAATTGACTCATGATCCATCAACCTCTCTTCTAAGACTGGTGGGGCAAACTGTGGCCCTGAAGAAGTTGCTGGAAAACCACTTCCATCTGATATTACATTGGCTGTGTTAGATCTGCCAGGAATACACTATGAGGAAACCTGCGACTCCCTTAGAAATCGATCACATCACATTGTGCAAAGGTGCTTTGAGACTTTTTGTTCGCATCACTATCCATCCATTCCATCAACCTTTAGTAGGCATATCAAAATACAACAAAACAATACAATACAAGATTAAGAAACTAAAATAGTTTACATAAACACTTTAAAATTTGTCGCCATTAAAATCATTTAACTTTGAACAATTATTTAATTATTAAATTAATGCCAAATTTTTTTGGCCTCCATTAGAAAATTGGCCATCAGTCGTATAATCTGTACATTACAGTCCTCCAATAAATGTACTAGAGTTACATCCGATAAGCAGTAATTCAATTCCATTAGTCTCTTTAGCAATTTCGCTCTCGGTTTTTGATACAGCGGGCAAAGAAATGTAACATGTTGGAGAGTATCCGGGGATAGCTCACATAAACATATTCGATTTGCAAGAGGAATCCTCAAATATCTACCTCTGGTGACACAGGAATGGTGAATATTTAACCTTGCAAAAAGGAAGGCTTTCCTCGAAGCCTAGAGAGACAGTGATCGAAAGTACTTTGGCATCTCACCACAATAGGGAGGAATGCCAAATACAGATGGAGAACACACCCTGGGAGGAGTGGAGTAAGTCATCCTATCATCCCAACTCAATAAACAATCCTTAATTGTCTTGAAACACTCCTCCTCGGTTAGAAGCAGAAGAGTGTCCAGACTTAGTCCCTTTATTTTTAATTTATCTTCATAGATTTTTGTCCAATTGGTATAATGATTATCAGATAAAAGATACCAAATTAGACTAGATGCATTGGGTCTATAATGGATTTTAAGCCAAGCTTTGTACACCATCGACCAAGCTGTGATCTCGAGGGTGTCCAGACCAAGCTCGGCATATAGTGTTAGGTGATCAACACATGGTGGGATAGATAACAATTTCCTACAGAGTTGTGTTTGTAAACTTTCAACAACATTGTTAAAAGCTATTACCCAAACAGATATACTGTATAGTATTTGCGGTCTTATTTTGGCTTTATAAATTTTCAAAGCTGCAAGGACATCTTGGTTTCCCTTCTTATAATGAAAGGATTGTAGAGTTAGCATCACTATCTTTTCAGTTAACTAGATGAGTTAAAGATACATTGGATCCTGATGAGATGCTGGAATAGGGGAGAAAGAAAGAAAGAAACCAGCACCTCTGCTATGGGCCATTGGATTAAATACCAACCTCCTATCTTCGGAGTTTGTGCAGAGTTCCGCAGGGCTCATGTGGATGCTCAGGGACTCCCCTTCCAGCTTTGGCCTCATATCATTCAAGTCCTCCGTCTCGTTCTCGGAGCCAGATGATCTGTCCAGCTCTCTCTCCATGTTGAGGTCTGGCTCGCTAAGCATAACCTGAAGCTGGACAAACCAAGAAGCGTCAGTAAAATAGCTTTCAGAAGGTGCTACTCCTTTGCTTAGCCTCTTACTCTTGGTGGCCCAAAGGAGAAACTATCCTAGGTTTTTTTTGGCAAGTTTTGTTCAGAGGAAGTTTGTCATTGCCTTCCTCTGAGGCTGAGAGAGCGTGATTTGTCCAAGTTTACCCACAAAGTTTCCATGGCGAAGTGCAGATTTCAATCAACCTTCTCTTGGGCTTCAACAGATTAAAGTGCTTCCCGCATGTTTGCAAGAATACCTTTGCCCCCATGGGAACTAGGAACTTAAATTTTATAGGTATTTCAAGACTTCAGTGGCTTGGGAACGTATTGATTGTTTCCCATGTACTCATCTGCCTGAGGACTAAAGTCTTTTGCAGGGGGCCTCCTCCATGCTCCACCAGTGGGAGCTGTATATTTTAGGTGGATGGGAGAGAGGGCCTTTTCTGCTGGGGCAGCTTTCGGGGTCCAATTGGCACCAACACCAATTTGATAAAACATGGCTTTTTGCAAGAGCTTTCCCAGTGCCACCGGATTGAATTCACACTTCTACATGTCTTTTGCTATTTTTTTTTTTTTAAAACTTTGTCGGCTCTTCTGTTTTAATTTGCCTTATTTTTGGAAGATAAATTTAACCTACTAAATTTCACTTTTGTTTTAATTCACAACACATCTGGTAGCTCCTCTAAAAGAAGTTGAAGCATAAACTTTTGTAGACTTGGGCCCAGTACAGAGTTAGTACTAATTAGTAAGAATAATAATAATTTTATTTTTGTATCTCACCTTCTGCCTGGGCAATAAAGGTGGCTTACTTGAAATAAAACATTATCTGGATAAAAAAGAGAAACCCCCGCCCCCTTAAAAGAGAATTAAATACATTATAATATTAAAAAGAAGAAAAACCATTAAAAACAACAACACAATATTAAAATTAAAACAGCAACTTTCTGGGGCCAGTACTGGATGGATTGGAGAGAACTCAGAATGCGTTGGAAATTAGGGCTCGGGAGAGTGGAGTGTCGGCATGCTCTGGGCTCTCCCGGAGCCATATTGGGCATGCGTGCATTGAGACGGTTCACGGGCAGATGACATGCCTTTTGCATCCTGTACAAATGGCACGGCGCAAGAGATATCACTCCAGATATCACTCCAAGCTACTCCAGGGTGCTTTGGGCATCTTAGCAACCGCGCGGAAAGCTGCTGTGTTTTGTGGCTCCCTTTTGGAGCATGTTGTTGCCAGCACCGTGCGGTCGCCGTGGCAAGGATGCTGGGCAGAAAGGGGTGGCGTCTCACCACTCCTTCCTGCCCATCTGTACAGCCCCTTGTTCTCCTTTCTCAGATGCATGGATCCCTCCTGAGCACCCTCTCACTCCATGCATCTGTGGAAGGAGATCAAGTCTACAAAAGCTGATGCTGCAACTTCTTTTGCAGGCACAAGACCTGGTCCAGCACCTCTTGGCTTCTCCGTTGAGTTTTCGGCACAACTCACCAAATAAAACATGGCTTTTCCCTTTCTGCTGCTATTGGACTTAATCATCATTTGTGCATGTGTTTGGCTTCAAATTGTTTTAAAAGGCTGGGGGCTCTTCTGTTTTAATTTGCCATATTTCTTAAAATAGGTTTAGCCCACTTAAATCACTCTTGTTTAAATTTACAAAGGGATCTTGTGGCACCTCCGAGATTTTCTCTTGCAAACGCTCTTTTGCCTCCTTCCTTTGCTTGACCGAATTCCTCATGTATTCAAGCTGGGCTTGGAGCTGCTTCTCCTGTGACATTTTGACTGTCTCATTTGGCAGGATCTTTGGATGGGAAAATACACAAAAACAAAATAAAATTCCATATATATTTAAAGAAGTCCCCTAGCAGAGCAAGGGAAGCAAAGGTAAGAAGGTGAGTTTCTGAACCTGATGTGAACATTATTTTTTTAGGGGGGGGGGGCATGTTGTAGCTGACAGATCTGGTTCACATGATCATGATGGTATTACTGGTTGTTTCTTTAGAATAGAAACTCCACAATGCATGATCTGTGATTCCACAGTTTTTCTCCCTCTCATTCTGAATTATTAAGTATAACAAGGAGAAGTAACAGTTCCATAAAGAAAACGATGCAATATACAAACAAATGAGTTTTGACAACGATCTCCAAATCAACTAAAAGATCAAAACCCAGCAAGACAAATAATTTGGACCGGTGTACGATTCTCCAAATAGATGCAGCATTTTTAAAGGGAAATGTGCCTGGTTTTGTTTACATATGCATTGCAGATATCCCAAATCCCTAACAAAAAATTAGAGACTCAAATATTCCCTTGTATCTGTTACCTAGTTGTGTTTTTATTTTTCTTGGGAATTCACTTGCTATTATTATTATTATTATTATTATTATTCCTGTATAAAGGTGGTATTTAAATAAACCTGACTTGCCTCGTAAAATTCATGGCACGGCTCTCACTAAAGACAAAGGTCTGTTCCCTATTGTCTCTAACCCCCTAGTGGCTTCCATCCTAGTGGGACAGTGAATCCACATTCGTTCCCCTGACTCAGAAACCACCTCTCACCCATACAAACTTATACATTAAATGGCATCCCCATTGAAGTCAATGGGATATAGAACTGCAGGGTTAGGCTCTGAACTTGGCCACAAAGACAATGCAGCCAATTGCCTGGACCACAAGGATCAGGAATTTCAATTATTGCTCCAAGCTAGTCTAGAAACTTTCTTTTCTTTGCACCAGATGCAAACATCCTGCCCCAACTCAAACACCAAGGGCTTCTTTTGTACCTGGTCAGCTAGTGTCAGGTCGTGGTCAGATGGGATCAGCTGCCAGTTACTGTAGCCACACTTGTCCCTTTCCAGCATCACATGGGAGTCTCCCTCCAAGCCCTGGCTGAGTTCATGAAGGGCTGCTTCCACTCGGCAGGTTAGACAAAACCTGTCCATTGGACCAAAGAAGAAAAAGATGAGGTGGTGCCCCTTTGCCATATTGTGGCTTTTCTCCTAAGGCCAAGAACCTACTGGATAAAGTCTCCCAGACTCACTTGGCTCTATTCTTTGGGTCCTCCAGCACCCTCAAAGGATCTATATATCCGGTAGGGCCTTTGGTTTTGGACAAATTGGTAAAGGGATTTTTCTCCTTTTCCGGTCCATTGGCTGTAAAACATTTTTAAATAAATTTTATTGATTCATATTTGAATATAAATGATTAAAAACTGTGACATCTATAAAACATAAAGCATTTTTATCCCAGTTCCCATTCCTTCATAATTTTTTTGCATTCTTTCATTCACAGGTTTCTTTTTCTCTACTTCCCTTCCCCCTAATTCCCAAAGAAATTTATCTAGATTACTATCTTATCTTTTTCTGTGGCATTGTATGACCACAGAAATATTCTTCTCTTACCTCCCGTGCTTATAACTTTAATCAACAACAACAACAAAAAATCCTTTGAAGAGGTTTAAAGAATTGCTAAATCCAGATCAGGGTGCACATGGTAATATTACATAGTATTTTGCAACTTAGTAATCTTTTCTCCCGCCCCCACATGATTTCCCTTTATTTATCCATGGATTTGTAAGCTTTCAAATTTTTTCCACAATTTACTGGAATTTCTACAGTTGAAACTAAACATCTTTATCACGATCAAATATTTTCACTTAGGCTTGTTGCCAAAGTTGCCACCTTCTCCCATTTCTGTGCCATAGACATCAATACCTTTTCCCATCCTTCTCTCCATTTGAAATTACTTTCATGTTTCAGTTTGGATGAGAATCAGTCTAATTCTATCATTTCCTATAGTTTAGCAAACCACTCTTCCATATCTATTTTCTTATCAATTTTCCAGTACCTGGCATAAAGAGATCTGGCAGCTGTTAACATTTAAAACACAGTTTTACAAAACTTTTTTTCTTGATCTTCCTGGGATATATTTAATAACATAACCTCACCTTCAAGTTTTAATTTGATTCCCAGAATATTATAAAATTTCCCTTTGTATTTCTTTCCAAAATTTACAGGCTCTATCGCAAGACCACCACAAATGATAATAGGTTGTATTTCCAACATTCTCGCTTACCAGTATTATATAACCTAGTTATTTTATCTGGGATAGATGCCATCTATACAGAATTTGATCTTAGTTCTCCTTCACATTTTGGGATAGGGAGTATTTTAACCTTCTGTTCCAGGATTTCTCCCATTGTTCTAGTTCAATCACCCTCCAACAATTTGGCTCCCTTTTGATCATGGCATCTTTTACTATTTGATCCTCCCTGTTCCATTTGAATAGCTTCTTGTATACCTTAGAGAGCATCTTTTGGTCTGATAACAATAAAATATCTTCCATGTCAGTATTAGAATTTCAGAACCCTCTTTGTTTCTTTTTATACCTCTTTGTTGGTTTTATACCTCTCATAGAGTTGTCTGTATAGAAACCAATTTATATTCCCATTTTCCTCTTTTAACTTTTCATAAGACAAAAAATGTCATATTTTTTCTTTATGAGGAGATGGAAAATCTCTTTCCTTTTGTTTTTTCATACAGACCTTTAACATTCCACAATAATATTTGTAAATTCTGAGTTTGATGGCCCATTTACTCTGCTTTGCAAAAGCTTATTTACCTTTTGCTTTGCAACGCCTTTTCTTTTTCTTCTTCTTCCCACATTCTGGTGAGTCTGCTGTTGTTCTTATCCCCAATTCTTCATTCTCCTCTATTTCTTCATCCTGGCCTACTTCTAAAAAAATGTTTTTAAAAAAACAAAAGCATTAAGCACCTCCCAGCAAATGAATACACTTATACCTCAGCAAAAGTAAGTGAAGATCTTGATATAGGGTATATCAGGTCGAACTATCTTCATGCTTTATTCCCTGATTGCTCACCCAGAGGGACAGGATATAAATAAATATTTGTTGTTTTCATTGTAAACTTTTTAAAAGTTCCCTAGTAGTCAATTTGATGGCATCCATTTGTTTGCATCTTTTGTTTTTTGCAACCTCACTCTTCTTGGAATTTGCTGACATCTGCTGCGTTGGGGGAAATCATGGACCCAGGCAGCTCTCCTATGCTCAATGCAGCCCTGCATCCCCATTCAAATGTGAGGTTCCCTTCGCCAGAGGCTTCTGGAGAACACAATTTGCCATTTTTCTTCCTTCCCAAAATGCTAGGGTGGGCACAGGAGTGTTTCTGGTTTCCATTCCTCCATGGTCTACAGAAAAGCATCCCCAGGCATTGCATACTCCTGGGCTAGCAGAGATGGTGTCAATTGTACAAACACAGGGACATATTTGGCATAATTTCTGCCAGTTGAAGGATTACAACTTAGTAACACAATTGTGGAACCTGAAAGCTCAGCCAAGGAACCAACCTGGAAATTCAAATGGGTATTGGGGAGGTTGCTACAAACCTCTGCCACATAGAGCTCCAAAGCCTTCTCCGCCAGATGGCTGAAGGAGCACAGGTCCTTTATTTACCTTCTCTGGGGTTGTCGTGGGTCACCTGCACTTCACTTTCTTTCATGACAGACACACAGCTGTTATGAGCCACGGATTTGTCTTCCAGTAAAGACTCTTGGGAGACGGACTCGAGGCTGGAGCTGGGAAAGGAAATAACCAGGATGCTTAGTGTCCTGGGATGGGGCACTGGGATTGGGCTAGATTTGCCAAGAATCCACTATAGGGGAATCTGAGAGTCCCTTAGTATTAGATCCCATCACCCCATCCAAAGGTGCTTTGAGACTTTCTTTAGCATTGTTACATTTTAATTAACAGGATGAGTTAAAGATACATTGGATCCTGACAAAGATGCTGGAATAGGGGAGAAATAAAGAAAGAAACTGGCACCTCTACCTTGGGCCCTTGAAATAAATACCAACCTACTGACTTCTGTTCCTTCCATTTGGTTATTTTGGATGCTCTTGGGCTTCCATTTAAACTTTGGACTCTTTAAATATTTTGAGTAATCTGTCTTCCTTTCCTCTCCAGATGATTTATCTGTCTTCCTCATCATTTGGAGGTCTGAGCCTGTAGAAATGAAGAAGTTTCATTGGCCTGAGCCTGTAGAAACTAAGAAGGCTGAGGAAGATGGCTTGCAGAAGTTGCTGCTCCACTGGTTACACTCCCAGGTACAATTTACTCCCTGGTTAAAGAGAAATACCTGATCTCATGGGATCGTAATATTCTTGCAATGTTGTTGGCATGTGCCTTCAAGTCTTTCTCTATTTTATGTTTTGACATAATTGATTCATAGGAGGTTTGTCATAGGCCACCACCACCATATAACTGTGGATGAAAAAACCCACCAGCCACTATGCCTACGAAAACAAAGCTCAGCCAAGGAACCTACCTTGAAATTCAAATAGGTATCTCTGGAGGTTGCTCCAAACCTCTGCCATATAGACCTCCAAGGCCTAATCCACCAGCAGGCTGAGGGAGCATAGGTCATTTATTTACCTTCGTACGGTACAAAGAAGTTCTCAAGATACTTAGTCAAAGGTGTCATTTCAGCCGCAAACTTCTCCTCAAGCTCATCTTCTCTGGCGACAGACTCAGGAGGGAAGCTGGGAAAGGAAACAACCAGGATGCTGAGTGTCCTGGGATGGGGCATTGAGCAATCCTACCTCCTGCAGCCTGTCCCTCCAACCATTCAATAGAGTCACAGATCCCACCCTGGATGCTTGGATGTTGCACCTCTGGTTTTTGAAAATATTAGAAAAAACTAGAAAGTTGCTTCTGATTTCCTCTAAAACGCTTAGGGACAACTAAAAACAGAATGATTAGGTGACCTTCCATGCTCTCCTTGAACATCTCCTGCCAAAAAGTTAAACCGAAAAGTTTAAGATATCCCTCACTGCAGTAGTTTTACAGTACTTATTCTTACTTTGAAACCCCTCTTTAAAAAATTTGTTATTACTCTTAGCTGTTGTGCTCTGATTTTTCCCCGATATTATGAATTGTTTCATACAATTCCTTCTCGTATCTTTCAGTAATATTCGGTGTTCCTCCCTCTATTTGTGAATTGTCCAGAGTCCTTCTTTTTTTGGGGGGGGGGGGAGGGAGGAGAATAGAAGTAAAGGTTTCTATCACAACAGTAAATTCAATAACAGCAGCAGTGCCTAATGAAACCAGATTCTCAGCATATCCCAATATATCGAAAGGCACTAGCCGCTTCATGGGAACTCCAAACTTCATGAGGGACTTAATTAACGTGTAGTGTTAATAGAAAAAGGTGGCAAGAGCTATCAGAGATCTCCACCAAATCCATGCCTACCTCTCTTCAAAGACAGCTTGGGCAAATGGTGGCCCTGAAGAGGTTGTTGGCTAAGAACTCCCAGCTGATATTACAAAGGCTGTTTTACATTTGCCAGAAACCCAAGATGGGGGAACCTGTGACTTCCTTAGAATTATATCACATCACTCTGTGCAAAGGTGCTTTGAGATAGTTTTTTTAGCATTATTATATTTTAATTAACAGGATGGGTTAAGGATACATTGGATCCCGACAGAGATGCTGGATCGGGAAGAAATAAAGAAAGAAACAACTACCTCTGCCTTGGGCCCTTGGATTAAATACCAACCTCAACACTTCGTATTCTTCCATTGGGTCAACTTCGATGATCTGGGATCTCCAGTGCTGGAAGTTTGGACTCTTGATATCTGGCAAGTCATCTGTCTTGCTCTCTACTCCGGATGAGTTGTCCATCTTGTTCAACCCTTTGAGGTCTGAGCCTGTAAAAATGAATTAGTTGCATTGGCCTGAGCCTGTAGAAACTAAGAAGGGTCAGGAAAATGGCTTGCAGAAGGTGCTACCCCACTGCTTAGCCTCCCAGGTATCATTTGCTCCATGGTATAAGAGAAATACCTCATCTCATGGGATTGTCACATTCTTATAAAGTTGCTGGAGTGTGACTTCAAGTTTGTTTCCTATTCATGGCAGCCCAAGGGGAAACTATCTTTTCTTAACAAGATTTATTAATAGGAGGTTTGTCATAGACCACCTCCACTGTCTAACTGTGCATGAAAAAACCCACCAGCCTCTATGCCTAGGAAAACTAGTTTAGGGCACGTTCCTGGTAGGATTTTTCTTGGACTGCCACTCAAATAATATGTCTTCTGTGAAAATGTACAGCCATGAATAAGCATGACCATGAAAGAGATGCATCAATTTCTGCATGGGGTGGAGAAGGTGGAAGCAGATACAGTTTTCCTCCTTCTCTCCTATTGCTTGATCTTGGGGTCATTTAGTGGAGCTGGGAAATTCAGGGCAAAGAAATGGAAAAGAAAAATCACAATTTGCCATTTTCTTTCCAAAATGTTAGGGTGGCCAGAGGAGTTTTTGTGCTTTGCATTCCTCCATGGTTGTTTACAGAAGAGCATCACCAGGCATTGCACGCCCCTGGGTTGGTAGAAATGGTGTAACTTGTAAAAATACAAGTTCATATTTTGCATAATTTCTGTCAGTTCAAGAATTCCAACTTAGCTGGCACAGAAACACAACCGAGGAACCTGAATCTCAGCTAGGAAACCAAGCTGGAAAGTGAAAAAGAGCTATAGTGCAGGTTGTTCCAAACCTCTGCCACATACACCCCCCCCCCCAAAGCCTAATCCAGCAGCCGGCGGAAGGATCACAGCTCCTTTATTTACCTTCTCCTTGGTTTTGTGTCACATCCTCTTCTATATTGATCATGGCCGATTTACAGCTGTTCTCCCCCAAAGGTTTCCGATCAGCCTCCACCTTGTCCTGCACCTCAGCATCCCGGGTGACAGACTCAGGACTGGAGCTGGGAAAGGAAACAACCAGGATGCTGAGTGTCCTGGGATGGGGCACTGAGCAGTCCTACCACCTGCATCCTGTCCATGCAGGCGTCCCTGCCTCTAAATATTTCCAAGGTAAAGAACAACCCTGGACGCTTGGATGTTGCACCTCTGGTTTCTGAAAACACCAGAAGTAACTAAAAAGTTGCTTCTGATTTCTTCTAAAACTCTTTGAGACAACTAAAGACACAATCATCAGGAGACCTTCCATGCTCTCCTTAAACATTTCCAGCCAAAAAGTGAAAAGAAAACTTTAAGATATTCCTCACTGCAGTAATTTTACACTACGTTTTCTAACTTTCAAACACTTCTAAATCTTTTTATTATTATTCTTAGCTATTGTGCCCTGACTTTTTCTGATGTTTTTTATAGTCTCATGCCATTCCATCTGCTATCTTTGAATCGTATTGGGTCTTCCTGGCTCGAATTGTAAATTTCCCAGAGTACTGTTTTTTGGGGGAGGACTGGAGTGGAATAAAAGTAAAGGTTTCTATCACAACAGTAAGTTCAATAACAGCAGCAGTTCCTAATGAAACCCGCTACCCAGTATCTTTGAAAATACCCAAAGGCACTTGTCGCTTCAAGGGAACACCAAACTTCATGCAGGACTTAATAAGCTTGTGGTATTAGAAGAAAAAGGTGGCAAGAGCTATCAGAGATCTCCACCAAATCCATGCCTACCTCTCTTCAAAGACAGCTGGGGCAAACGGTGGCCCTGAAGAGGTTGTTGGCTAAGAACTCCCAGCTGATATTACAATGGCTTGGGTCTAACATCTCAGGGACCGACTCTCCCTGTATGCACCCCCCCCCCCACGCACACACACTTCGATCCTCTGGGAGGAATCTGTTGCAGCCTGTGAAAACTAAACTGTCGCAGACCTCCTGGAGGACTTTTTCCGCTACCCATCGCAAGCTTTGGAATGGTCTGCCGGTTGAAATGCGACTTATAACATCGATTGATTGCTTTAAATAAGCTCTGAAGATGCATATCTTCCAGCAGGCCTTTCCTGAAACCTCTTAGATCCCGGCTCCAAAACTGGATCTATCAATCCAACCTGACCCCTTGCTTGGTGCTATCTCTATCCTCAATTAAGAACTGTTGAGGATGAATTATGCTTTTAATTTTGTCGTGGTTTTAAATCATTGCGAATTTAATTTATTTTTAAGAGATGGGTGGTTAGGAATGGGTTGTTGATAAATTTTAATTCTGCATGTTTTAATCTTGTTGTACTCCGCTCCAATCGTGTCCTATAGAGCAGAGGGCGAGAAATAATTAATAATAATAATAATAATAATAATAATAACAACAATAATAAGAATAATAATATTGGCTGTGTTACATTTGCCAGGAATCCACTACAGGGTAACCTGAGACTCCCATCACCCCATCCAAAGGTGCTTTGAAACTTTCTTTAGCATTATTATATTTTAATTAACTGGAAGAGTGAAGGATACATTGGATCCTGACATTGATGCTGGAACAGGGGACAAATAAAGAAAGAAACAGGCACATCTTCCATGGGCCCTTGGATTAAATACCAACCTCCTGATTTCGGATCCTTCCTCTGGGTTATTTTGGATGCTCTTGGGCTTCCGTATGAACTTTGGACTCTTTATATATTTTGACCAGTCTGTCTTCTTCTCTTCTCCAGATGACTTTTCAATCATGCTCATCACATTGAAGTGTGAATCTGTGGAAACGAATCAGTTTCATTGGCCCGAGCCTGTAGAAACTAAGAAGGGTCAAGAAAATGGCTTGCAGAAGGTGATACTTCACTGCTTAGCCTCCCAGGTATCATTTGCTGTATGGTATAAGATTGTGGTATCATTTGCTTCATGGGATTGTGATATTCTTACAATGTTGTTGGGGTGTGCCTTGAAGTCTTTTCCTATTCATGGTGGCCAAAGGTGAACCTATCTTATGTTTTCTTGGCACGATTTACTCATAGGAGGTTTGTCATAGGCCACCTCCACTGTATAACTGTGGATGAAAAAACCCACCAGCCTCTCTGCCTAGGAAAACCAGTTAAGGGCACATTCCTGGGAGGATTTTTCTTGGACTGCTGCCCAAGTAATATGCCTTCTGTGAAAATGTACAACCATTGTGTTTTTTAAGGAGCAAAACTGTGAATAAGCATGACCATGAAAGAGGAGCATCAATTTGTGAATGGGGTGGAGAAAGTGGAAGGAGATACAGTTTTGCTCTTTCTCTCTTATTACTTGATCTTAGGGTCATTTAGTGGAGCTGGGAAAATCAGGACAGACAAATGAAGAACCAAAATCACAATTTGCCAATTTTCTTCCTTCTCAAAGTATTAGTGTTGCCAGAGGAGTGTTTGTGGTCTGCATTCCTCCATAGTCTAGAGAAGAGCATCCCCAGGCATTGCACACCCCTGGGTTAGCAGATATAGGGGCTTTACACACCTCCCAAAAAGGGCGGTCTGGCGATACCTCTTTTTAGTCCGAACCTTAGTCACAGCAACTGCACTGAGTGGCAAAGGTGCGGACAAAAAAAAAGGAGCCCCAAAAAGCGGGCTTGTGACTTCAGAAAAATCAGAAAAAGCACTATAGGGCGCCTCTATTACATCACAGCTGCACAGCGGCAGATAGCAGCTGCGCATGCTCTCTATACGGCGCTGTGCAGCTGCGATGCCCTCATAATGTGCTAGGGTCAATGGGTATGTATATGCTCTACCCCAAGCCAACTCTAGCACATGACGAGAAACATCAGTTTCGGTCCTTAATGTCAACTGTGAAAACACAGGTACATAGTTTGCATAATTTCTGCCAGTTGAAAATTTCCAACTTAGCTGGCACAGAAACACAATTGGGGAACCTCAAAGCTCAGCCAAGGAACCAACCTGGAAAGTCAAATAGGTATTCAGGAGGTTGCTTCAAACCTCTGTCATATAGACCTCCAAGGCTTAATCCACCAGCAGGCTGAGGGAGCATAGATCATTTATTTACCTTTGTACGGTACAAAGAAGTTCTGAAGACACTTAGTCAAGGGTGTCATTTCAGCCTCAAACTTCTCCTCCAGCTCATCGTCTCGGGTGTCTGACTCAGGAGGGAAGCTGAGAAAGGAAACAACGTGGATGCTTAGTGTCCTGGGATGGGGCACTCGGCAGTCCTACCACCTGCAGCCGGTCCATGCAGGCTTCCCTCCAACCATTTAATAGAGTGACAGATCCCACCCTGGATGCTTGGATGTTGCACCTCTAGTTTTTGAAAATCCTAGAAAAACGAAAAAGTTGCTTCTGATTTCTTCTAAAACTCTTTCGGCCAACTAAAGCCCCAATGTTCAGGAGACCTTCCATGCTCTCCTTGAACATCTCCTGCCAAAGAGTTAAACAGAAAAGTTTAAGATATTCCTCACTGCAGTACTTTTACACTACTTATTTTTACTTTGCAACCCCTTTTGCCCTGAAGAGGTTGTTGGCTAAGAACTCCCAGCTGATATTACAATGGCTGTGTTACACTTGCCAGGAATCCACTATGGGGGAACCTGTGACTCCCAGTGTCTTAGATGCCATCACCCCATGCAAAGGTGCTTTGAGAATTTCTTTAGCATTATTATATTTTAATTCACAGGAAGAGTTAAGGATTCTTTGGATTAAATACCAACCTCAAGCCTTCGTATTCTTCCCTTGCATCCTCTTTGATGATCTGGGACCTCCATTTCTGATAGCTTGGACTCTTGACATCTGGCAAGTCATCTGTCTTGCTCTCCGCTCCAAATGATTTATCCATCTTGCTCACCCCTTTGAGGTCTGAGCCTGTAGAAACGAAGCAGTTGCATTGGCCTGAGCCTGTAGAAACTTGGAAGGGTCAGGAAGATGGCTTGCAGAAGGTGCTGCACCACTGCTTAGCCTCCCAGGTATCATTTGCTCCATGGTATAAGAAAAATACCTGATCTCATGGGACTGTGGTACTCTTACAATGTTGTTGGGGTGTGACTTTAAGTCTTTTCCTATTCATAGTGGCCCAAGGGGAACCTATCTCATGTTTTCTTGACAAGATTTGTTAATAGGAGGTTTGTCCGATAGGTTACCCCTATCGTATAACTGTGGATGAAAACAACACCCACCCTGTATGCCCACTAAAAGGAATTTAGGGCACCTTCCTCAGAGGATTTTTCTTGGACTGCCACCCAAATAATATGTCTTTTGTGAAAATTTACAACCATTGTTTTGTTTAAGGAGCAAAACTGGGAATAATCATGACCATGAAAGAGGTGCATCAATTTCTGCATGGCGTGGAGAAGGTGGAAGAAGAAACAGTTTTCCTCCTTCTCTCTTATTGCTTGATCTTGGGGTTATGTAGTGGAGCTGGGAAATTCAGGACAGACCAAATCAAAACAAAAATCATATATCATACAATTCATGTACACTGTGACAGACTTTGGCTTCAATGTTATTGGACGTTGAATTTCCTCCAGGTTTTCTTCGATGGTGCTGGACCCCAGTTCCAAGATAGAGTCAGCACCACAGAAAGTTCAGACTAAAAGACAGAGCAGTTTCGCCAACCCACTAACATGGAAATCACATCTATTGCTGTCTTTCTATTTTTTTATGATAATTTTGATTGATATTTCCATACTATAACAGTAAAATCTTGTATTGAACATTACATCTTATATCAACTGTGTGCGTATACAATAAATTTAACCACCAGATATCAAATAATAGGTGGGTTAACGATTGAAATCAAATAGAAACTTGATATAGTAGAAACAATATAGACATATGTATATGTACTCATACACCCGTAAATATATATATATAAAAATATAAACATAAACATATGTATACATGTCCATGTACCCATATATATATATTATCGGTGGTTACTGAGATAGAAAAAGAAAATAAAAGTTAGGATATTTGTTATTCTTATATACAATTACAATTTCTTTATCTGTATCTTAAGGCAAGCAGGTCATCATTGGCAAAATATAAGCATTAAAACCATGCGGTAACTCCATCCTTCCATTTCTCCTCATAATCTTGAATAGGTTTCCCTGATAAATACATTGATAGTCTGTCCATGTTCCATAGTTCAGCTACCCTTAACTTCAATTCATCTATGGTAGGCATTGTGCTAGATTTCCAGTGTCTAGCCAGCACCATTCTGGTGGAAGAGATCATATATAAGATCACGCATATTTGGTTTGGAGACTATTTTGATTGGATTTTTGCTACTATATGTAATAAAAATACTTCTGGAATGAGTGGAATATTTAATCTTAGTACTGATTTCATTTCCTTGTGTATTTTTTGCCAAAACTTTTAAATTAATTTACATTGCCACAAGACATGATTGTGCCGATTTTATCTTTACATTTCCAACATTTAAAATCTAGGTTTTTGCTCTATCACTGCCTGTGTGATATATCTGCAAGCAATTGTCCTTCAATTTCCTAATTCCCTCCCAGTTAATATTTGTAGACTGTCCTTTGCAGATCTTTGAGAACTAACTGCCAACCGAAGCAACAGCATCAACCTTTTCTTTTGCTATCATGTGTACGTTTTACAAATGCTTTTGTTCATTTTATCTTTTGTACTCTAAGCCACCTTGAGACCTACCCATTGGAGAAAGGGAGGAATGAAATTTAATAAATAACACAATCCTATAATCCGTTCAGTGAACGTACCAAATGAATGAATAGATAAGGATGCTTTCAGATGAGATCAAGCCTTCAAAAAGCAGGAGTAGGGTCCACTGAAAGAAAGACTGGACTCAAAACACTCCCAACAAATAGAAAATAGGCAAAGCCACCAAGAGAAATGCCTCTTGTCTTGAGGTCTCTCCACCTCCTCTCAGCCTCAACTGACTCAACTCCCACCTTGGCGAAGATTCTCAGTTGTTTCCATGGAAACCAAACAAACAAACACTCTCCATTCTGCCTGGTCCCATAGGACCACTTCTCCATGAGGTCAATTTCATGGGTTACATTTATCATAATAGGATGATTTCAATTGATTTTTAAAATTTCACTCTTTTTACCTGACTCTGTTGGTGATCCTATTTGGATCCTACTGAGCATATAGATGAAATGAAATAATTATTGGTATCAGAAACTGGAAAAGCTGACTCCCCCACCAAGAGAAAGGCAACATTTAAGTGAAATCATGATTATATTTATGAATATTACAAGTTGAGTCTCCCACATACAAAAAGGCTTGGGACTAGAATTATTTTGAATTTCGGGGTTCTTCAGCTTTTGAAATCATTGCTTCAACATAATAAGATATCGTGGAAATGGGGCTCAAGTCTAAGCATGATATTCAGTTATGTTTTATGTATACCTTCTGCACATAGCCTGAAGGTGAATTTTATACACATTACATTAATCAGTCAGTCAGTTAGTTAGTTCGTTTCTATGCTGCTTTTCTCCCAGGCCTGGAGCCAAGACGGCTAATAATTTTGTGCATGAAATAAAATTTGTTTACCTTGAACTATCAGAAAACAAAGATGTCATTTTCTCTGTCACCCTTATTGATAATTTTGGATTTTGAAATAGTTTGAATTTTGGAAACTTGTATTACATAAACAACAGAATGATTTATTTGTGTTTTTGGCTGTCCACAATACCCCCATGTCCTTGAGTGCGTTCCATAGCTTTTCATGATCTATACAGTCAAATGCTTTGCTATGGACTATAAACCACATGCTGATCTTTTCCCCTTTGAATTCAATGTGGAGGGTGGCGGTTAGTACAGGTAATTGCAAAAACTGCATAAAAAACAATCCACCTTTAGTTCTGTTTCTGGACTCTAAGCTGTTTTTGGACTGCAAGCCCTGACTTCTGCAGTCCTCAAAGAAAATCCACTTTCACATTTATTTATTTATTTATTATTTAATTTTTATTCCACCTTTCTCCGAAAGAGGAGCCAAGGCGGTTTCATTACACAAACACATGCACACACACAGAGTTGCCCCTTTAAACTTGTCGGGGATCTGTTCTGGACCCCCCCCCGTGAGTTCAAAATCTTGTGCATATTCAAGCGCATAGGCTTGAATGGGATGTGCATGAAGGTGGAGTGCGCACCACATACATGCTGCATTGAGATTAATAGCGGTTGCCCCTCTGTGGATTTCCAAGTCCGCTCATTTCAAGTTCACAGACTTGGAGAGGTGATGGTATATGTATATATATATATATATTCAGCTGGTTATTTTTCTTCCTGTTTCTTCCATATCACCCATTTGTTGGCCTTTCACAGGCTTGGACCCAGACCATTAGAAAGGCTTGGATCGAGAACATTTGAAAGACCATGGGCTTGTCTGATTAAAATTTCTCATTCTAGCTGGTAGGAATATGATCCGTCCACACATGATTTGCAGGAGTTACGGCTTTTTGCAGTGTCCCCCTCCAAAAAAATCTGCTTAAACTCTGGAGAAAAACTCTGGAGGAGAAACAAGTGGCTGTCCATCTGTTTTGCATGGATTTGGGTAGCTGTGCATTTTAAAGAGAGGGAGAGAGAGATGCAGGAAATATGTGCAGGAAAGTGAAGAATTAAACGTCAATGTGAACGAGGAAAAATCTACATCAATTTACATAATACACTTACATGTAGACTAGCCCATATCTCCCGATATGAGTGTGCCCAAATTTTAAGGTCTTCATGGGAGGGCTTTCTCTTCGTCCCACCACCATCACAAATCTGCCTAGTGAGGACATGGGAGAAGGTCTTCTTGGTGGCTGCTCCCAAGCTGTGAAACCCCCTCCCCTGGGAGTTTTTGTTGATCCCCTCTCTGCTCTCTTTCTGGGGACAGCAAAGACTTTTTTACGAGACTGTGTGGCCTAGTGGTTTGAGTATTGGACTATGACTCTGGAGGCCAGGGTTCAAATCCCAGCTCAGCCACGAAAAGCACTGGGTGACTTTGGGCAAGTCACTTGCTCTCAGCTTCAGGGGAAGGCAATGGCAAACCTCCTCTGAACAAATCTTGCCAAGAAACCCTTATCAAAGGGTCACCATAAGTCAGAAATGACACAAAAGGACACAACAACAACAACAACAACAACAACAACTCCATTTTTAAGTTCTTCAAGGGAGGGATTTCTCTTGGTTCTCACCATCATTCCAGTCCTGTCAGATGAGGACATGAGAGAGGGCTTTCGTGGTGGCTGCTCCCAAGCTATGAAATGCTCCCTTCAGTTGGCCTTCTCTCTGGTCTCTTTCTTAAATCTTTGGTTCTTAAATCATGTGGCAAGAGAGTGTTTTGAATGTAGTATATGGTGCTTTATTAAATTATGATTTTTTTGTTGTTGTTGTTGTGTTCCTTTAAGTCATTTCCAAGACGAACCTATCATGGGGTTTTCTTAGCAAGATTTGTTCAGGGCAGGTTTGCTATTGCCTTCCCCTCAGGCTGAGAGAGTGTGACTTGCCCAGGGTCACCCAGTGGGTTGCATGGCCAAGCTGGGAATTGAATTCTGGTCTTCAGAATCATATCTCAAACAACTGCACCACGTGATTTTGATGGCCTTTAACTATGTACATGTGAATACATTTAGGTGTTCATAGGATACTGTAATTTAAAGTTATAATTTTAATTTTGCTCATTGTGATTACATTCAGTGATATATGGCAATTACGATTTATGAGTAACATTAATACCAAAGAACAAAAAACAAAAAAACTCAAACCATTACAGTAGGCCCTTGGTATCCACTGGATTTTAGTTCCAGGACCCCCATGGATACAAAATGGCAAAAACAAGGTTTGCTTTGGGAATTCAAGATATTTTTGAATATTTTCAAGGCTTTGATGCTTGAATCCATGGATAAAGCATCCTTGGATACGGAGGGGTGACTGTATCATTAGTGTCACTAGCTTATATATTAGGGATAATAACTAGTTTTATGTTGGAGATCCACATGATGCTTTCTTCCTCCCATAGTATTTCTTGGGAACCCCAGCATTACCAAGGATTACTAGGACCCCCATAGATCAGTGGATGCACAAGTCCCATTACATACAATGGCATAGTGAAATGGTGGATATAACATGGCATTCCTTGGATATCAAAAGAGCAGCAAGGCTTTACTTGAAAATGATTAAACAGTTCAGGAGAACGGAAGCTGTGTTTAGATGCTACAATACGAGGCCCTGGGGCTAGAAGCATATAGGCAAATTCTATCTTGATAGTTAAAGGCATGTATATATCAGTGTTATGGTTTGGCAAAAATTCCTTATTCTTGACAACTGATGTGGATGAAGAAAACTTTGAAGAACGGTTAGAGTCCTGGTTAGAGTGCTGACTGTGGTAAGGATTCTGTATGGTGTGATATGGGAGGCAGTCAAGGGAATGGGGTGACACCATGAGTTACCACACCAAGTGATGCCAACTCTAGTATTCCCACTGGTCGCAGGTTTTGTCACTGAAGTCTTAGAGAATGGGAAACTACTGACCTGGCAACCCTATACCCAAATGCTGGGTGCTAGGGATAGTTAGAGCATCTACCTGGCTCAAATCCCAACTTCCTACTCCCTGCCATTGCAATTGACAAATGAGGAGTATATGCAATCCTATGCTGAAAGCTGGGATACAAACTTTTAAAAAAAAATAATAGCTTTAAGAGAGCCACTAAGACGCATCTCTTCCGGCAGGCCTTCCCAGAAAATGACTAACTTTTCTGTCATTCATTGCCCCTCCACTCCCATTAAATGAGAGTATCCAATTTTTAGAGCCATTAATGTTTAATGTTTTAATGTTTCATTGTTTTAAATTTCATTCCTAGTTTAATTCATTTTTAACGGGTGGGAGGGGAGACCGAACTGTATTTTAACTGTATGTATTTTTAAATGTTGTACTCCGCCCCGATTGTTTACCCAGAGGGGCGGAATATAAATAAATATTTATTATTATTATTATTATTATTATTATTAATGAAATCAGACCTGGCCTTCCCACTTCAGTTTGATTCAGAACAGCTGATGTTTTATGCTGCAGTTCTAAAAGCGCTCTCTTTCACAAGAAATAAATAATAATAATAATAATAATAATAATAACCCTTCTTGGCCTCTGCCCTGGTCAGTAGAATATGATGCATTTCCCTGGCTTCTTTCCTAATAGCAGGATCGTGTTGCAAAAAGAAAACCCTTAAGGGGAAAAAAAAAGCAAAATATTGAAATAGGCAAAAAACCTGAAGCATGAAGTTTGGGGAAGATAAAGCATGGAATCTTTCTTGAGCAGAACCATTTATATTAGGGTGACATCTTTCTTAAATTTTCAAGAGGCTAAAGGAACCTCCAGCCAAAGCATCGGGGCAGAAAAGTCAGTTTGCTTTGTGGGGATCTGTTGTGCAACATCCCACTTCTTTCATTAAAGCGACGCCTCTTAAATGTAGCTTAGAGGCCCATTAGTCTCAGGAAGAATTTGAAATAAATTATATATTCTATGACACAGAGTTTATTGTCTGGGAGGGATGGGCAGGATTTCTCTTTAAAACAGATTAGGGTATAGGCCTTCCTGGGTTTAAATATTTCTGAGTTGCTAAATGCAACGGTGATGTCATGGGATTTCAAGTCAACTCCATCATTGTCCTAGAGTTTTGTTACAAGAGTGATTCAAAGGATAGAATCACAGACTACATCTGCACTGCAGTTTGAGATCCCTTTAACCTCCATGGCTCCATGCTATGAAATTCTGGGATTTGTAGGGTTTTTTGGCACCAGAGCTCTCTGACAGAGAAAGCTACATGTCTCACAAAACGACATTTCCCAAAATTCTATAGCATGGAGCTAAGGCAGTTAAACTGGATTATTTCTACAGTGTGGATGCTGCCACAGAGTTCTTAAAGAGCATGGAATCAGTGGAGGAACTCCAGAGCAGCCCCAGCAGGAGCTGTCTAGCCTCTCTTTGAAGATGCTTAGTTGAGCATTGGACTATGACTTTGGAGAACAGAGTTTGGATCCCTGCTCACCTATGAAACCCACTGGGTGACCTTGGGCAACTCACACTCTCTCAGCATCAGAGGAAGGCAACAGCAAACCCCCCTTTGAATAAATTTTCCAATAAAACACTGTGAAAGGTTCACTTTAGGGTCACCATAAGTCAGCAATGACTTGAATGCACACAACAACAAGAAGAACCATTAATTAAAGGAATGGAGCTGGCTGCAGCTCTCCAAAGTCTTTAGTGGAGAAAGGTATTTCTTGGTGCGACCTGGTCATGCCACCGCTCGACTCTTCAGCATGCAAAACGTGTGCTTTTGCCACCCAGCTATAGCCCCACCTGCGTTCGTTTGTAGCAAAATAAACCAGCCTTGTGAAAAGGCTGCCTTGAAGTTCCCAAGTGTAGATACACTCATAAACTGGTGTCCTTTTGGGCAGACACAGACTGGGACTGCAGCATACGTCTTTCAAAGAGCTTTCATTGATTTCTGAGGAAGTCGACTGAAGTCTACAAAAGCTCATGCTGCCAACATCTTTTTTCAGTTAGTCTCAAAGGTGCTACAAAACCTAAAATCTATTGTGATTGAGAGCTTTATTTCACCAACAATTAGATCCAAAACTGAAAACTTCAAGCAGAAGGTTGACACAATCAAAATTTCTAAAATGTAAGCCCAAATCCCTTGCTATCTGGCAGAGCAAGCCAGGTTGTCATAGAATCCAAGTAAAAGCAGGAAATAGAAGTGTACTTAATATTTCAGTGAAAAAGGCAAAGGAAACAAGAACTAGTTTTTATCAATAAATTTATTTTTCATTTAATATCTCTTATTTGTGTTTATGCTTGTTTATCTTTATTATTTTTAATATTTTCATTATTTTAAAGATGATTTTTTTGAAATTGATCTGGATGTGCCAATTCACCTAGCAAGTGGCTCCTGCTCAGTGCCCAGGGGAAGGCAAAAAACCTCCAGGATCTCAGGCCAATCCACCCTGGAGGAAAATTCCTTCCCAACCCCAAAAGTGGCAGTCAGCACTAGCCCGGGCATGCTCCATCATCAGTTCCTGTGCTGTGCTCCTTGCTGGCTCCTCTAGAGAAAAACATCATGAAGAGATACATGGAAGTGGGGATGTAATGTCTTCTTTGTGCAACTCTGGACTGAACTGATGCTTTGGTGAACAGCTCTGAACATTGACTCCGGAGAGTTCACTTGATTTCGCTTTCAATATCAGCACTCCCATAAGCATCTTTCCCATTCTTCTCCACTGGGGCAGGTTCTGCTGTCCTCTTAAAAAGTCTTTTGGAACTTGATCTTCTGCAATGATTAATACTTGACATTCATACAGCATCTTTTAATATGGTATGCGTTGACATTAAGCTTGCATAGAACTTAAATATTTGCTATTCCTGAAAGAAGGAAAGGAACTGATAAGGGTCAGGCTGATCCCAGAAGAACTGTTCAATACAAGTTTACAGCTAAGTTATACTGTATTGCGCTCCTTGACTACTTGGACAGAGAATGCAGTAAATGAACTGCAGTGATAGCTTACATATTTCCTTCCTTTCATATAGAGTTATGCTGTAAAATGCATTAGATGAGTCTAGTACTGTGCACTTGCATGTTACATCTCCCCCCACCCACAAAAAAAAAGAAGCACTCAGATCAACAAATACAGTAAATAAATACATGTATGATAATAGATTTATATTTTTTGCTTTTTTCACTCTAGATAAATGTAAGCCATATGACTAACTAAATAAAAATTAAAAATACCAAAAAAAGGTTGTATGTAATAATCTTGTGAGTCTCAGACAATCAAACCAGATGTATACACAGAGAGAGATTTGTACCAGGAGGCCTGAATGAGTACCATTTGTACCATATGAGCCCTGGTGGCGCAGTGGTTAAATACCTGTACTTCAGCCACTCATTCAAAACCATGAGGTTGAGAGTTCAATACCAGCCAAAGGGCTCAAGCTTGACTCAGGCTTGCATCCTTCCGAGGTCCCAAAAAGGAGTACCCATATTGTTAGGGACAAGTAACTTACAGTTATAAACCATTAAGACACTGCTTAGGCAGTATGAAGAGGTATATAAATGAAGCAGTTTGTTTGAATGGTGGAGCCTAGTCAAATCGTCTCCTCTCCCACGTCAATACATCACTAGTCTTGCTTTAAGCTGGTTTCTCTAGTACAGGTCTGATAGTGAAGCAAGCCAAAAAGGAGAAGGGTTTAAAGAAAAGAAATGCATCAGAATAAGGGGGTGAGGATTTTGCTCCCCACGCTGTTCCCTTCCTCTTAGTATCAGATAAGATGCTTTTTCCCCCTGTACAGAATGGGTAGGGAATATGTAAATATGGGTTTAGAGAACTAGCCCAAGAGCTTTTACTGCTTGAGAAGAAAGACAGAAAAGTGCCCCATCTCATTCCAGATACAAAAGTCAACTAGACTGTCAGTTGGGCCTTTTCTTCTCAGTGGTGAGGATGAGATAATATCTCCCACACTTGGAGTCAACAGACTAGCAAAATGGCTGGGCTCACTGTCTATACAGCTTTCCCTTTGACCCTTTTAGCCTCCCTTCAGGCACCTGCCCCATGAAACTGTTAGAGAATAGGATCCTGGAAAATGCTCAGACGTGGGGGAAAGGTGCCAGGGTTCCCTAAAGTCCTCAAGATGCCATGTTGAGTCAGCATTTGGGCTGTGCTGAGTCACAAGAGGGGACAGACAGCATGGCGAGCAGAAAGCTGCAAAGTCTCCCTGGCCTGCATGGGGGAACTGTCTAGAGGGTGCACACAGGAAGAGGCTGCTGGGCAAAAGTGCACAGGAGGAGAAGATGCACATGTATATTAGGGAGGAGTGTACAGTGTGGGTCCTTATGAGTTGTTGTGTTGATGCTGATGCTGTATGGTGCATTGCATCTCGCTGTGGCATTGAGGACACACTTGTATACAGAGCAACAAAGATTACAGAGCCTCCATGAGAGATATCTGTCTGCTTCTGGAGGGGGAAAGGAGATTCTCCAACCTGAACAGAGCTCCGTGTCACTTCTCGGCCATCCAGGTGCACAGTCCAAGCTATGAAATGTTCCCTTACAGGATGTTCACTTGGCCTTCTCTCTGATCTCTTTCTTAGGCAGGTTTTTGGTTCTTAAATCACGTGGCAAGAGAGTGCTTTGAATGTAGTATATGGTGCTTTATGAAATTATCATTTTGTGTTTTTTTTGTTGTGTGCCTTTAAGTCATTTCCAAGACAAACCTATCATGGGGTTTTCTCCAGGTGCACAGCCTCAGTGTGGTGCAACACAGCCTGCACGATCACACTAACAGAAACAGCCACCTCTACCTGACAGTAAGTACAGCTACTTTGAATGTGTCTATATGATACAAATGCCAGTTCAAATGCCAGGACTCCATTCTTCAGCATCGTGAGTTCTATAGTCTGGGGAGGTATTTGGACCAAAAGATCCTGATGTTCAAGGGTGTCATACCTCTCCCCGTGTTCAATTCGGGTGAAGAGGAGAAAGAAGAGGCAGCATGCCAGGAATCGGCTACTCCTGATAGTGAAGGTCCCAAGAGCTGGGGCAGAGGTAGTAGGGTCCCTGCTCCCCATCAGGAGGTTGCAGAGGCTGAGGATGCTGAAGACACACCACGATCCTTTGCTGAGTAATGAACAATAAACACATAAGGGATGCTGATTATTTAGGCCGCTGGTGTTGTTGAAGGAGATGGCTGTAATTCTTCCAGCAGCCCCCAAAGGTCTTTGTTGTTCACAGCTGTCTTATGTGGATGATTGACTGTCCTCTAGCATTTGTGTCTCCTTGATCTTGGACTAGCTTTTGGTTTGACTCCTGGATGGCTTCTGGCATCTTAACTGCTGACTTGTTACAACTACTCCTGGATCGTCTGACAACCACCCTTTTGTTTCACCCTCCGTCACGCACTAGGCCTGAACTTGTCCGAAAGCAGAGATCATTGCCATTGGCACACTTGCCATGGCTGGACAAGGCACCATGACCGTGGTCTACTATATGGACATTCAGGAGGGAAGCAAAGTCTATATTCAGTTAGTTTGGTTAATCTTTTTAATTTAAGCTTCAGGTTCATCACTCTCATCCATCTTATTACTGCTTAAGGCATCAATATCTTCACTGCAATCTGATGGATAGACATACTTGTGTTCCACCTAAACCATCATGTTCAGTGTGCCTCAGATCCCCTTGTCCACACTATAATTGTACAGTGTGGATACACACATAAACTGGTGTCCTTTTGTGCACAAACAGACTGGGACTTCAGCCTACTTCTTTCAAAATGTTTTCATTGAGATCTGTAGCAAACTTTAACTCTCAGTGTGGACTGTATACCCCCAATCCTATTCATTTACTCCAAAACCTATTTATTTCATTGGAATCAACTTTTGGGCGAGTACTCTTATAATTCAATATTAACATCTTCCGATATAAATGGCCAGTTGCTCTCTACTTCTAAGCAAGTGTGTATTGCATTCCTAACACCTAAAACCTGGTCAAGGATACAGCCCTGTTAGTCTGTAGAATCACCTAAAACCTATTCAAAGATATTGCCATGTTAGTCTGTTAGTCTCAGAAGATCTGAGGAAGTTGATTGAAGTCTACAAAACCTCATCCTGCCAACATTTTCTTTCAGTTAGTCTCAAAAGTGCTACAAGACCTAAAATTGGTGAGGTTCATTTGTGAAGTTTCACTCTTTCCTCCTTTTGGAGAAAAAAAAACCTTTTTTCCTCCTTAATTCACACCAGACTTGTTAATATTTGTCTATTTCTTTCATTATCCTCTTCTTTCCCAAGTTGGAATTTAATTTCCTATTAAATCAGAAGAGAAATCACAAATACACTCTTTAAAAAGGTTAATAAGTACTTTTGGTACATAGGATTTTGAACATGCCAATCATCAGGGAAAATTAACCAGAAATCTAGTTCCTGTTTCCTCCTTTCCTACGGACTCACCTTTATGATGGGCAAATCCAATTGTGATGCTTTACTCTCCATTTTTGAAGAAATATGTTCTGCATCTTATATTAATTCCATACATTTTATTAAAAGCTGTTTAACTTCTGAATCATGTTTATTCTTCACATTAGATTGCTTTATCTTTTTAAAACTAAATGAATCCCTGCAAGTAAAAATGATTTTGTCAATATATGTATTCTTCTGTTTATTGCAACTGAAAATTTACCTGAAAGATGTATCACTCTTTCTTCAGAGAACAGGATTCCATTTCTTCTTAACCTGAAAACTTTCTTTCAAATCGATAAAGAGGTCATTTATAAAAGATGTTGTCACCCTTTAACTGTAATAAATATGTCTCAGTTCGTAGCTCTACGTGGTTGTCCAGTGAAGGAAAACCAGGAATCTATTTTTTTCCTAATAAAGGAACCTACCTTTTGGGGACTTACCAAAATGATGGAGATGTTTTGGGGAAATGCTTTTCACTTTTCCATTCTTGAAGGAGGATGAGTTCTGTACCTTGTGTCACATCTTTTGGTGCATGTATGTGCCTTTCTTAACATTGGCAGAAACCTGAACTTTCATTCTTTTCCTACTCAAATGTTATTTAGAGAGCCAGGCAAAACAGAGCACCTAGAACTAGAAATACTACAATGTGCACCACATCTGCTGGACTGTTGTGTTTAAGTCTCTCCAGAGCATGGAACCTTTTGTTCTGGAACTATGTCTTTTAAATCTCACCTGACAACTTTGCTATAATTTTAAATAAATGACATTTTAAATGAAACACAACTTTTTTCACCAACTGATATTCTTTAAATCATTTAGCTTCTGTTCTTTGACCCATGGACTTTCTTGATCCACTGGACTTTCTTGTTTCAATTCTCCCAATGTTAGATAAATAACATGAGAAGTGTAAAGCTCGTCTCTGTATAGCTGAGGTCTTTAAATATTGTTTTTTTTTAGATTTAAAGACAATATTTAATACTTTATTTTAGTATTTTCTTTAACAACAACAACAACAACAATAATAATAATAATAATAATAATGTATATTTATAGCCTGCTCCTCTATTCGCATAATCGGAGCTGGTTATAACAAGGTTAAAAAAAAATACAGATTAAAACAGTTATCCTACCCCTTCCCAACCATCCACCCCTTAAAACTAATTTAAACCAATGAAGACTTAAAAATGGCATCTTAAGGACATTCTTTCAAGCATCCATGATGTTTCACTCTTTCCAATTTTGAACAAAAAGATCTATTTCTTTAATTCATGCCAGATGTATTAATTTCTATTTCTTTCTTTATCCTCTTTCTTTCATTTTCCTGTCCCCCCTCCCCCAAACTGGACAATTTCCTCTTAAATCTACAGTCAGATCACAAATACATGCTTAAGAATGGTTAACCACTATTTTTGGTGGCTAGCGTTTTGAACAAGCTCATCATCAAGGAAAATAAGCCAGAAATCTTGTCCCTTTTCCCTTTCCACTTCCTTTCTAAAGACTCACCTCCACGGTGGAAATATTCTTTTATGATGCTGTATGCTCCAGTTTTGAAGAAATAGGTTGTAAATCTTCTATTACTACAGACTTTTTGTTAGGAGCCGGTTGCTTTCTTAATTATGCTTGTGCTTTACAATAGATTTCTTTATCCTTTTTAAACTAAGGCAATCCCGAGAAGTAAAAATGGTTTTGTCAAATTCTGTGTTCTTCTGAGTTTATTGCATTTGAAAATTTACCTTAAAGATTGTATCGTTGTCTCCCTCTTCAGAGAACAAGATGTTGCCATTTCCTTTCAGCTATACAAAGAAATCATTTCTAAAATGATGGCATAATCCTTTAATCATTATAAATATTTCTCGCTGCTTAGTTGCAAGATGCTATCAAGTGAGGAAAAACTGGATTCTGTTCTCTTCCCAATAAAAGGTCCTACATTTTAGGGACTTACCAACATGTTGGACATGTTCATTGGAAATGCTTCTCACTTTTCCATTTCATTCTATACCTCATGTCATATACTTTGGTGCATGATTGTTCTTTTCTTAACATTGACAGAAACCTGAACTTCCATCCTTCTCCTGGTCAAAGATTATTTAAAGAACCAGGCAAAACAGAGCACATAGAACTACAAATACTATAATGTCTACCACATCTGCTGGAATTTTGTATTCCGGTATTTCCAGAGCATACAACTTGTTTTTCTGGAAATGTGCTTCTTACTTCTCATTAAAAGGAGCGCAACATCTTTCCTCATTCAATTTATTTTTCATATTATTTAGCATCTGTCCTTCATCCAACGTTAATATATGATTCATTCCCCTTTCTCCTAATATTAGATAAATAACATGAAATATAGAGAGCATCCCAGTGAGGCCTTTAAATCTTGTATTTATTTTTTAAACTGTTCTCATACATGCCTCTTTCTCACCTACACATTGTTATTACAGTGCATAATTTTAGCGTTCATTACATATAGTTTGACTTTTGCAGTCAATAGTTCCTTAATCAATTCCTTGCCAAGATGAGCTGTGCTTTAAATAGGCCTGAAAAGATTTAACAAAAGTAGCATTTATTTATTTATTTATTTATTTATGTAAAAGTACCATTTATATACACAAGATTGTAATCCCTTTTCTGCTTCGGTGCTTATTAAATTATTATTAAACTTTATTTCTAAAGCGCTGGAAATATACTCAGCAGCCATGGAGAGCAGCCATGTCAGGTGATACTGATAACATCTTTAGGGAAAGAAAAGATTAAGACTTTTTTTTGTTTTGTAAAACAGAGAAAATTACCATTCAGAGTGAGAAGTCACAGAAATTATCCAAATACTTTCATCAGACAGCCAGAAGAAGTGATTCTGTATCTGTTTTCCATCACAAAGCTCTTCTTTCAGGTTTCTGAAGTTCATCTGTCATGTTTCTTTCTCCTCATTTTGGAACAGTGTCTTCTGTTATGTTCTCTGCCTTGTGCTGAGCTTTTTGATATAAATACATTTCTTAATTTCATTTTATTAATTTAGGTTCCTGTTAAATTTGCAAAGTCACAAAAATTAATTACCTTTAAAAGGTAGAACCACTGTGGATATTTTCGGGCCTTGAGATATTGAACAGTTGAGAATTCCACTTTCTCTCTAGAACCTATTTCTAAGTACTCACTTCCACCTCATATTAACTTACGATATTTTAAACACTTGTGTGGGGAAAAAAGTCTTAGAATGCACTGGACTTTTTGTTCTGAGTTTCTTACTTTATTACAATAAGTTGAAGCTGTGACTCTCTTTATAGTTTTTGAACCAATGGCATTTCCTGTAAAGAAATACTATCATGCTATCATCATCTTATTCTGTATCAATGACATTTGAAAACATATCTTAATTTGGAAGGTGTTACTGCTCCATCTTATACAACAGAGGTGTTTGCATTTTAAAAAAAAAAACTTGAAAATTTCCTATTAAATCAGCAGAGAGTTCATTTAGAAAATTATAAAATCAATGTTCCACTTTCTTTCTTTCTATGGAACCTGCTTCTAAGGACTCACCTCCGCCTCATATTAAGCTAAGATGTTTTAAACTCTCTTCTTGAAAAAGAAATATGTCTTATACTTTTCACATTGCACCAGACTTTTTTGCACCAGACTGTGAATCCCTTTTTGGTTTTTTAAGCCATGGTACTTCCTGAAAAGAAACGTTGCTATGCTGTCCCCAGCTCATTCTTTTATTACCATCTTTGGAAGGGCGGTATACAAATAAAATTTTATTATTATTATTACCATGACATTTGAAAACATACCTTAGGTAACCTGGAAGGTGTTACCACTCCTCCTTACAAAACAGATCTATTGCAGTTCTTTATCAATTCTTTTAAAATTGGAAAATTTCCTTTTAAATCTGCAAAGAGGTCATTCATAAAATGGTGAAATAAAATGTTAACCATGGAAAATATTTCCCCATAATTAGTTTGAAGAAGCTATAAAGAAAGGGGGTAACAAGCACCAATAACCTGCTCTTTTGCCAAGACCTGCTCTGCAGGGAGGTACCAGAAACTTGATATTCACTGGAAATAGTCTTTCTTCTTCTAGAATATTCTCTTCATTCTAGAACTGAACTGCCAGCCTTGCCTTTTGTTTGGTGTATTTTAAAAGGAACAGGGCGTCTTTGATCATTCCACATTGATTCCATCATTTTGCCTCCATCTTCTGAGTAGTGTGGGCACTTTAAATAACATCACATTCCCAGCCTTGGCCATTCTTACATCCCAATATCCTTGCTTTCAGACAAATAAAAGAAAGATATAGAAAGTTCACTTGGCTAGATGAATTTTTGAAGTTTTGATGGGGAAATGGTTGGTTCTGGGTGTATGACTCTTCCCCCCCCCCTTTTTTTTTTTTTAGTATCTAACACAAATGTACACAATACCTTCTCTTCTCTTATTCCCATTTTGTGCTGAATCTCCTCCTCCTTTAACAGAGAAGTGGCTCCCATGAAATTTCAAGTGTCTCCCATGAAAACTCCCTTCCTCCTTCCCCTTGCTTTCTATGAAGCTTGAAGCAAGACTGAAAGCTTTCTGAGTGTGTCACAGCAGAAACATCACAAATTTCATCATAATCACAATGTGCACATGCCAAACTGTGGGGGCTAGTCAGACTAAGCATAAATCATTTATTTATTCATTTAATTTTATTTAAGGCCCTGCCTTTTCCTAATATGGGATCCAAACATCTTACAACATACATTAAAACAAAATAGGTAAAACAGTATACAGGTTGAGCGTTCCATTTGTGGAATTCCTAAATATTCCAAAAACCCAAACTTTTATTTTTCATGTGTGGCTAAGATAGTGACACCTTTGCCTTCTGATGGTTCAGTATACACAAACTTTGTTTCGAGCCCAAAATTATTTAAAATATTGTATCAGAGTACCTCCAGGTTAGGTGTATAGGGTGTATATCAAACAAGTCCATTTTGTGTGTAGACTTGGATCTCATCTCCAAGATATCGCATAGTACTAGCCCCAAGAACTCTGCTTAACGACCTAAAAAGAAAGAGACACTACCACTCTCCGAGGGAGTGTGTTGCACTGTCGAACAGCCCTTACTGTCAGAAAGTGCCTCCTAATGTCTCGGTGGAATCTCTTCCTGCAGTTTGCATCCATTGTTCTGTGTTGTAGTCTCTGGAGCAGCAGAAAACAAGTTTGCTCCCTCCTCCATATGACATCCCTTCAAATATTTAAACAAGTCTATCATATCACTTCTTAAGTTGTTCATAATAGGGCATGGCTTCCAGACCCTTCACCATCTTAGTTGCTCTCCTTTGGACATGCTCCAGTTTCTCCACATCCTTTTTGAATTGGGGTGCCCAGAACTGGACACAGTATTCCAGGTGGGGGCCTGACCAAAGCAGAATAGAGTGGCACTATTACTTCCCTTGATCTAGACACTATACTTCTATTGATGCAGCCTAGAATAGCATTGGCCTTTTTAGCTGCCGCATCGCACTGTTGACTCATGTTCAACTTGTGGTCTACTTGGACTCCTAGATCCCTTTCACACATACTTTCATTCAGCCGAATGTCCCCCATCCTATATCTGTGCATTTCATTTTTCCGCCCTAAGTGCAGTATCTTACATTTTTCAGCTATGAATTTCATTTTGTTAGCGTTGGCCCAGCTTTCTAGTCTATTCAGGTCATTTTGAATTTTGATCCTGTCCTCTCAGGTATTAGCTACTCCTCCTAATTTGGTGTCATCTGCAAATTTGATAAGTATCCCCCAATTCTGTCATCCAAATCATTAATAAAGATATTGAATAGGACTGGGCCCAGGACAGAACCCTGCAGGACCCCACTGGCGACTTCTTTCCAGGTTGAAAAGGAGCCATTGTTGAGCACCCTTTGGGTTCAGCTGGTCAACCAATTACAAATCCATGTTACAGTTAACTTGTCTAGCCCACATTTTATAAGTTTGTTTGCAAGAATGTCATGGGGAACCTTGTCAAAGGCCTAACTGAAATCAAGATATACTATATCCACAGCATTCCGTTCATCTACCAAAGCTGGTAATTTTTATCAAAAAAAGAGATCAGGTTTGTCTGGCATGACTTGTTCCTCTGAAACCCATGTTGACTTTTTGTGATTAGGACATTGCTTTCAAAATGTTCACAGACTCTCTGTTTCATAATCTGCTCTAGACTCTTTCCTGGTATTGATGTCAGACTAACTTGACGATAATTGTTGGGATCCTCTTTTTTCCCATTTTTGATATATGGTGACCCCATGAAGTTCATAGGGTTTTCTTTGGGAAAGAATATTCAGAAGTGGTTTACCCTGTTTTGTTTCCAAGATCAGGCAAGTTCTGGTAGCTTTAGAATATTTAGGCCTCTTATATATCTGTGGAGTAATCCTGTTTGTACACTACACTAGCATAGCTATGTAAATGATGTTATTGATGACAAGAAGGAAGTAACAGGCTAGAGAAACAAACCACTCACAACTGGCATATTTTGCCAGTCTTTTTGTCCAACTCTGTTCAGCCATGAAAGAAGTTTGACCATAGCCACAAAGCACCAGGATTCTGCTCTACATATTTTTTAACAAAATAAACCAGAAGGCCTTCATTGGAGTGCACACAATTGTCGCATTGCAGAAGTAAGCCTCAACAGTGACAATAATCCACTGATCTGTGTTGTAAGTGGGAAACAATAGAATCCACACAGAGAGATACACAAATGGGCTGGTGGCTGCTTTTGTAGGGTGCTTTGTTGACTACATTGACTTTGGTCCCATTGCATCTGAGGAAGCAGCTCAATTCTGTGAAAGCTCATGCTACCATCCTCTCTCTTTCACTTAGGTTTATCACACTAAAGGGCAAACAGGATTTAAACAGGAATTAAACAGGAAATGCCCTATGTTAAACATAAGGCATTTCCTGTTTAATTCCTGTTTAATTCCTGTTTAAATCCTGTTTGCCCTCTAGTGTGATAAACGTCTTAGTCTCAAAGCTGCAAAGATCCCTTTGCATACTGATTTTCCAGACTAACAGGGCTAAGTGGTAGAGTCTCATTTTTGGAACTTATTAAACATAAGTCTGGATACCAGACTGCTTTGGCTGTGTCTTTTTGCATTTCTTGCATTTAAATTACCCTTGTGGTCTCTTCCAACACTACAATTCCATCATTCTGTGATCTTAGAGATGTGATCCAAGGGTAAAAACATTTTTCTTTCATGTGTACATTTATACACACAGGCTCTAATAAATTTTACAATATTTTAAAATAATTTTGTGCATGAAAGAAAGTTTGTGTACATTGAACCCTCAGAAACCAAAAGTGTCACCATGTCACCCACCTATGAAAAAAGTTTTGGTTTTTAGAATATTTTGGATTTTGAAATTTTTCCAGAATGAGGGTGACTCAACCATTATTACAATTGCAATGCAACTCGCTTGTCCTGCAGAAAACATTGACTCCTCTGAACACATCTCTTGATTGAAGTGACTGATTTAATGTTCTTGTAAGATAACCCTCCATTTGGATGCTTGCTGACTAGAGCACAGAAAAATGGGAGAGCAGTGTTGCTCTCTGGCAGAGAACTCTAGGCTCCCCACCTGAGTACAGATCACAGGAATCCAGTTTTGATATAAATACAATGTGTCACAGTGCCGGGCGTGAATCTGTCCCAAAGCAAAGATAATTGGCACTGGCACACTTGTTGAAGCTGGGGATGGCACCTTGGCCATGGTCTGCTATATGGTCATTCAGAAGCCAAACAATATCTAGCTTGTGATCTTTATCTTTAAAGAAAATGCCCACCTTGTCCCATCTTGGACAGATTAAAATGCATGGTGGAAACAGAGTGGAGAAATGTTACAAAAGAAGTAAGGATCGATGGTTGATATCTATCCCTTCTTCAGTCCACTCTGTTCCCTTGGCTAAGACGGAGAGCATACCAACCATTCCACAATCCCTTAATCTGCTCCTTTGTAATGTCAGGTCGGCGAACGCTAAAACTCATATTATCTACGATCTTTTAGAAGACGAGCAGGCCGACCTGGCATGTTTCACCGAGACCTGGCTGGGAGATGCTAGCGCCGCAACATGGGCGCAGTCTCTCCCAGCCGGTTATACAGTCAGTGAGCAGGTAAGGGAAAGTGGGCGGGGGGGGCGGCGTTGCTATAGTCCACAAAACCAACCTAACCTTGATCAGGAAACCTGTCCGGAAAACAACCCACATCGAGTGTGTGTACCTTAGCCTGAAGACCAGGGATAGTTTGGGGATTCTGTTGGTATACCGGCCACCCCGTTGCTCAACAGACTCCCTGACCGAACTGACTCAGCTGGTCTCTGAGTTGTTGTTGGAGTCGCCCAGGCTTTTGGTTCTGGGCAACTTCAACATCCCTCTTGAGACCAGTTCTTCTGATCTATCTGGAGCAGCTCGGGAGTTCGTGGAATCTATGACAGCCATGAACCTATCCCAGTTGGTCAACGGGCCCACTCATTGCGCAGGTCACACACTCGATGGGGTTTTCTGTACGGAACAGGAGTATCCGTGGGCGGAGGTAACGAAAACCTCCGCCCTGTCATGGACGGATCATTTTCTGATCAAGGTGGAACTAAGAGCAGCGTTTCGCCCCTCCGGGGGTGGCGGACCCATTAGAATGGTCCGCCCTCGAAGGCTCATGGAACCAATTGGTTTCCAGAAGGCCTTAGAGGGTTTAATGGTTGGCAATGCTGGTGATCGTGTCGAAGCCTTGGTAAATACCTGGAATACCGATCTTCCCAAGGATATTGACACGATTGCCCCTGAGCGTCCTCTCCAACCCGCTCCAAAGCACAAACCCTGGTATACAGAAGAGCTCAGGGAGATGAAGCGGGTTGGACGACGACTAGAGCGCAAGTGGCGGAAGACTCGACTCCTATCCGACAAGACTCACCATAGGCAGCATCTTCGCGCCTATCGGGAGGCTTTGCGTGCAGCGCGAAAATCTTTCTGCTCTGCATGCATTGCGTCTGCAGAGCCTCGCCCAGCAGAACTGTTTAGGGTGGTAGGGGAGCTGACGCAGGTTCCCCCTGCGCCAAATCCCCTACTTAACCCTACGACGGCCTGCTGCGATGCGTTTAACACCTTCTTTGCAGATAAAATCTCTCGGATAACAGCCGACTTGGACGCCACCTTTTCTCCAGATCCTATAGGTGAAGTGTCTAGCGACTCCGTTGTTGTCACATTACTGGATGAGTTTCAATCTGTAAGTACTGATGACGTGGACAAGCTACTTGGAAGTATGCGGAAGACAACCTGCCCCCTCGATCCTTGTCCATCCTGGCTGGTCGTCCAGGGAGGAGACGCACTGAAAATATTTCTTCGGAATACGATCAATGCGTCCCTTAGGGAGGGCATTATACCATCCTGTCTTAAGGAGGCGGCGGTTAAGCCCATCCTGAAAAAGCCCTCCCTTGACCCCCTGGACAGAAACAACTATAGACCAGTGTCCTTGCTTCCATTTTTAAGCAAGGTCATCGAGAGGGCAGTTGCCACCCAACTCCAAGCAGTCTTGGATGAAGCCGATTACTTCGATCCATTTCAAACCGGCTTCAGGACAGGACATGGAGTGGAGACTGCCATGGTTGCTCTGACCGATGACCTCCGCTTGAGTATCGACAGGGGTAGTGTGACCCTGTTAGTGCTCTTGGATCTTTCAGCGGCCTTTGACACTGTAGATCATTCCATCCTTTTGGGTCGGTTGAGAGAGTAAGGAATTGGAGGCACTGCTTTTCAGTGGTTCCGATCCTTTCTCTCTGACAGATCCCAAAGGGTGAGGCTCGGGGACAGTTGCTCCTCCAAAATCGAGCTTAATTGTGGCGTCCCTCAGGGCGCCAGTCTGTCCCCGATGCTATTTAATATTTATATGAAGCCGTTGGGTGAGATCATTCGGAGGCATGGAGCTCAGTGTCTTCAGTACGCTGATGACACTCAGATATACCTCTCCATGACTAGATCATCGGCTCAGTCTTCAGATGGCGCCTCCCCTCTTAATGACTGTCTTGCGGCGGTGATGGATTGGATGAGGGAAAACAGATTGAAACTAAATCCAGACAAAACGGAGGTACTAACAGTTACCGGTCCGAAACCAGGATTGGGCCAAGGGCTGAATAGCTCTATGTTTTGAATTTGACTTTGCAAGAATGATTAAATGATCTCTAAAGAGTACCTTTGCTGAATCTTGACAGGTGAATCCAAATGTTAATGACAGTAAACTCTAATGTGCCTCAGATCCCATTTTAGAACAAATAGAAGACATCAGTTGGAAAAACAAACAGTCCGATCTTGCTCCTGGTGTAGGTGATCTATCAGAATGGTCAAAATAAGTTCCATCCCAAATCTAGACCTAAAATCACATTAAAACAGATCCAAATAATCCATTTCACTGAAGAATCTGTGAACCCAGAATGGCAGTAGATGCTTGAGCAACTTGCCTAAAAGTGGTATGTCTGGTGCAATATTTCTTTCTTTTCTTGGTGCTTTCGTTTTTAGTGTTCCTTCCAAATATATTGCTGTCTGCAATTGTGGATAGCAAGGCAACATGCTGGTATGAACTGTCTGTAGCCTTAGAACAGCTGAATTCCCTTCCTGAAGATTTCACAGGAGAGACCGTTTGAAAGTTACTGCCTGTATTTTCATTACTTTCTTGGTAAGTAAAAGCATTTTTTCGCTTCTTAAACTCCTTTAGTTTTTTTCCAGTCTTTGTTTTGGGGAGGGAACCATATGATTGCTTGGACTCATCCCCTCCACAGCAGCCATGGCCAATTTCCTCTGTTTCGCTTTCACTGGAGGACACAAATATTTGTTTTAAACCCTCAATATCAGAGAGATGCTGATTTTTGTTCATTTTGAAATCACTTGCTGTAAATGACAGATTTGAAATACTTCAACTGCTGGGTTGCTTTGTTCCGGTTACTTTCAGAATGTACAAAATGGGTCAAATCACCCCTAAGAAAATGGCTGGATGGACAGTTCTTTTAAAATGGAAAAATTCTCTTTCAAGTGTGCAAAACGGTTATATACAGATTTAAGAAGTAAAACCTTTAACTTTATTTAAACAGCTTAAGTATTTTTCAAAATATGATTTTTTTTCCACCTTTAAGAAACGTACCTCATACGCATTTATTATCTTGCTGATGAAGTTCAGCTGAGAGACTTTTCTCTTTGCTCTTCCTGAAGCATGTCTTGTTCTTTACCTTATATCAGTATTTTGTTACATGTTTAGCTGGGTTTTGAAAAATGTCAGAAGCTGGAAATCTATGCAAAGTTGTGGATGGACTTGGGGATTTGGAAACACTGAAATATCTCATCTCCTCTGCTAAATTGCTCTGTTCCCATCTCTTTTCAAAATGTCTGGCTCACTGATCTAGAATGGAAGGTTATTTCTTACCTTTCAACTGCCAAGCTTACTATCAATTTTGTATGGAGAGTGGATGGAGTACAAATTCTTTATTTACTGGTATTCTATATATCCGTCACATAATTTGTTATCGCAAGTTGTTTGATTGGTGTAAGTGGCAGGGCCATTCTAACTTAGACCAGTCCTCCCCCCTTCCCCCCCCCCCCCTAATATGAAGTAAATGAATGAGAAATATGGAAAGCTCACCTGGAAAGCTGAAGTTTTGAGGTCTTGGCACGAAAACAAGCTGTTTTTGCAATATGTCTTTAGATTACATGTCATTATATAACGTACCATATTGATCTTTTCTTCTTTCCCATTTTATACGTTCAGTTATTCCTTCCATCAGACGAACTAAGCTGTTTCCATGCACTTCCTCTACCTCTCTCTGACTCCTGAGTTTGACCCACCACTAAAAGAATCACAAGTGCATCATAGTAGAAACATCACAGTTTGCCTCACAATCACCAGGTCCAAGTGGAATGAATAAAAGGGTGGGAGGAAACTCGGTTTCATTATAACCATCACATTGTAGTGGTGCAGGAGCCAAACTAGGTTTCCTCATAATCACCACATCCACATAGCAGGGAGTGAAGTGGAGGGTATAAAGGAGAATGCATCATTAGGAAAGGCAGTTTGCTAAAAGTGAATAGGATCTTTCTATTCTGTAAATATAAATCAGATTTATACTCGTCTAGTTATGAGAGTGTTTCTTTGATAAGCAAGTGGATTGTTTGATTGGGTTGATTTTTTTTGTTGTTTTTTTTTTTGTTTGTTTGTTTTGTTTTCGGCTTTGAATGAGGACTGAGGACATTATCACACAAGCCACAGTCTCACAGCAATTGCATCAGTTTTTATAAAAATGGTAACATAAAAGTTGCAAAGCAGCAATTATCTGATGTCTTTGCAAGCTCATGATGAGGGCTGCCATCACCATCAAACTCTCTTCCTGAATCCCCCATAATATCATCTCCCTGCCTCCCTCCCTACCCAGCATGCCTTTTGGATAGTTTCTAGACCTCTGCTATTACGATTGAAGTTTAATTAAAAATATAGCGGGCCCTTGTTATCTGCTGGGGTTTAGTTCCAGGATCCCTCATGGACAACAAAATCCATGGATGCACAAGTCCCATTAAATACAATGGAAAAGGAAAAGGGTGTCTCCTATATAAATTGGTAAATCAAGGATTGCTATTTGGAATGTATACTCTTTTAAAAAAATATATTTTCAAGCCATGAATGCTTGAATCCATGGATAAAACAATCTGTTGATAAGGAGGGGAAACCGTACAGCAAATAAGTAATGGCAGTCAGCTTGCTTGGGAATAGTGAGGAAGAGGAGGAACAGAGGGAGCGGAAAGGGCACTGAACCCGCACGGCTGCCAATATCACAAATGCCCTGGCATTGAGTGCATCTCATTTTCTACCCAGGGACTTGTGGTAGAAAACACATTTCCCTATCAATGAAAAGAGATGCATTCACTGTGTTTCAGGAACACAGGAAGTATGGGTCGGAGGCATCATTGTGTGATAAGTATCATCAAAACCACTTTTTTCCTGGCTGTAATCATGATTTAGAAGCCCCATGTAATAATGTTGTTGCTCTCTAATAATAAAACCATACACACACACACACACACACACATATACATATATGGCGCTCATATACTCATTCCAGATGCAAAAGTCAACTAGATTGGCAGTTGGACCTTTTCTTCTCAGTGGTGATCAGATAATATCTACCACACTTGGAGTAAAGATGCTAGCCAAATGGCTGTGCTCACTGTCTATACAGCTTTCTTTTTGATAATTTTTAGCCTCCCTCCAGGCATCTGCCACATTAAACAAACACCTCTGCATAAGAGTAGGTAGGGCTGCCCTTTCTGTATCTATACTGTTCCATTCTACCAGTATGAAATCTTTTTAAATGTGATAGCTCCATCCTTCAATATCCTGAGGTCTGTAGTTTGGTGAGGTACATGGACATCTTTTTTGACATTCAAGGCTGTCATGACTCACCCCCTGTTTAAGTCAGATGAAGAGGAAGAGGCCCTTTTCCAGGAATCTGATGCTCCTAATAATGAAGGTCCCAGGAGTGAGCGGCTGAAGTAGTAAGGGTTTCTGCTCCCCAGGAGGAGTTGACAGAGGCTGAAGGTGATAAAGGACATCTCTCTCCTTTGCTGAGTGATGAACAGAGAAACATTGGGCTCGGCAGCTGTTAAGTGAAAGACGCTGATTAATTAGGAACCTGGTGATGAGGAGGGAGTTAGCCATAATTCTCCCAGAGCCCCCAGTGTCTTTGAGGTTGACAGCCATCTTTTCTCGGTGATTGGCTTTGCACTTGCACTGGTGTTTCCTTAACTTTGAACTGGCTTAGCTTTGCTTTGATTTTTTTTAAAACTCTTTGATAGTTTCTGACTGCTGTCTTGTTATAACTACTCCTGGACTGGCTGACCCACCACCCTTTTGTTTTACCCTCTGTCATGTTGGATAGTTTGTGACTGACTTCCAATGTCACCCCCTGCTTCCCAGGATGCTTCCTAACTGGAGCATAGGAAAATGCAGGAACACTGTTTTGGGTAATTTCCATCTCATATTCAGACCTAAAAGCATTTTGAAACAAATCCAGATAATCCATTTCATTGCAGAATCTGTGAACCCGGAATGACAGTAGAGGCTTGAGTAACTTGCCTAAAAATGGAATGTGTGGTGCAATATTTCTTTCTTTTCTTTTATGTACTAACTTTCTGACAAGCACCAAAGGCAGTTTAGAGTTTCAAATGGCAGTTTCTCAGAAGCCATCCCTGTCAATGAGGGTGTTTGTCAAGACTGCCTGTTAGCCCCTCTTTTATTTAATTTCTATATTAATGGTATAATCTCTTTAGTAGATGCAATGTTTTTTCCCCTTGTTTTGAAGTGTAAAGATATCCCCATTTTATTACATGCCAATGATGCCATCCTTCTTTCTTATGCACAGGTGGACATGCATAGGCCTTTGAGGGCTCTAGGAGAATATTACGGAAAATAATTTCTAGAGGTTAATTATTCAAAAACTAAAATCATTGTGTTTGGACAGTGAAGGAAAAAATATCTACAGCAGCTCAATAACAAACAATTAAAGAAAGTTATTCATTATAAATAAATAGGGGTAACATTTAAGGACTCTGGATGCTGGTCTCCACACTTGAAAGCTACTGTAGCCACAGCTGATATAACAGCCAATGCTTTTTTTCCCCCAACAGGCAGCACATTTTGGTGGTATGTTTGTGTTTACATGCCTTGAGCTCTACAAGAATAAGCTATTGCCCCAGTTGTTGTATGGGGCTGAAGTGTGGGTCCACTCAGACATGTCAGTTTTTGACTCAATACAGCATATTGGGTTCATTAATTGATTTTGTTTTGTATGTGGATATTGCCACACAAGCCCCACTCTCACAGCAGTTGTATCTGTTTAACAGAAAAGAAAAGAAAACCATTTTCTGAGCAGCCATTATCTCACATCTTCACAATTGTGTAACTGAACTGCCACTGCCTTTGTATTCACTTCCTGATGCCCCCTTAATTCCACCTCCCTTCCTTATGCCCTACCCACCATGCCTTGGGATTATTTCATTTTACTTTTCTTTTAACTCTTTCATGCAATTCCAGAGCTCTGCTACTTCAACTGAAGTTTAATAAAAATATGGAAAATAAATAAAGACAATTGGCCTGCTTGGGAATAGCAAGGAGGAGGGAGAGGAGGGGACACTGACACAACATGACTGCCAATATCACAACTGCCCTGGCAGCGACATTTTATACCTGAGGACTAGTACAACTGGGAGGTCATTGATGGGTTTCCTCCTCAATGAAAAGGAATGCCCTGACCACTTTAAGGAACACAGAGCCTATGGGTCGGAGGTGTTGATGTGTGATAAGTATAATCAAAACTGCTTTTCTCTGGCTGTAATCAAGGTTTCAAAGTCATGTGTAATAACCTTGTGAGTGGAGTCGAAGGCTTTCATGGCCGGCATCCATAGTTTTTTGTGGGGCTTTCGGGCTATGTGGCCATGTTCAAGGAGAGTTCCTTTTCTGACGTTTCGCAAGCATCTGTGCCTGGCATCTTCAGAGGAACTCTTCTAGAACATGGCCACATAGCCCGAAAGCCCCAAAAACACAATCTCGTGAGTCTCTGACAATCAAACAAGATGTTTCATCATCTTGGTGGGCTTGATAGGCTGAGCTGCTTATCTGCAGGTGGCAGGTTCTCAATAAAGTACCTTCTGGTCCAGGATAGTCTCCAGTAGGAGCTCAGGAAGACCTTCTTGCCCAGACAAGGGTCAACTGAAGACCATGCTCCCCAATGGTCTACCTGAGTGAATGGTTAGACTAGCACCTTCCTTTCTATCTTTCTCAAGCAGGTGAAGAATTTTGTGTTTCAGCAAATCTTGGAAGGCTGATTGCTCAAGGAGAACAGGCCTTGCATAATGTGCTGGATTTTCTTTTTCTTGTTTTCCTTTTAATGGCTTATGCTTTCAACAAGTTTTAATTTTGTGAAAATTTCAGTTACAGTTTACGTCTAGGTAAGTGGACATACATATGCGGAAAGCATCATCAAGCAGTTTCTCAATGTATGTGTGTGTGTACAACAAGAAGCTGCCATGATGTTACTAAACAGGGGAGCCAGTAAAGGGACTGTTGCACATTGGGACATACCTGGCTAGGGACTACCAATGTGCATCAGTAGACTTGGGATACTCTTGCTGGTGCCTTGATACATATCTTCACACTTCACTAGGAAGGTTGCGTAGCACCTCTGCTTATGTAGCTATGAGGGTTTATGGGCATCCAGAAAGTGCTGCTTTTCCCCTCTAGATTTCTTTAAAATATGGCTTTCATCATTCCATAAATGTTCTCAAGTCTGAGAGCTCATCCAGAAGTCTGGAACTCTTTCTGGAAAGTAGAGTTAAAGGCTTTCATGGCCGGCATCCCTAATTTTTGGTGGGATTTTCGGGCTATAAGGTTACGTACTAAAAGAGTTTCTCTTGACGTTTCACCGGCATCTGTGGCTGGCATCTTCAGAGAAAATCTGGAAATATCCAAAATTCCCTTCCTGCCTCCTTCTCTTGTAGGTCCTTCCTCCTCTTTGCTGATGTTGTGTGCCTTAATATTGCTTCTGACTTATGGTGACCCAAAGGGGATCCTATTATGGAGGTTTCTTGGCCAGTCTTGTTCAGAGGAGGTTTGCCATGACCTTCCCCTGAGGCTGAGAGAACTTGATCAAGATCACTCAATGGGTTTTATGGCCAAGCTGGGAATTGAACCCTGATCTCCGGAGTTGTAGTCCAACTCTTAAACCACTACGCCACACTGGCTAGTTTTATGGAAACTTTCAGAAATTGATTTTCACCAATTTCCACTGAGGCTTGAGCTCCCAGAATCCCTAGCCAGCTTGGCTAACAGTCAGGAATTCTGGGAACTGAAGTCCAAAACACCCGGAGGACTAAAATTTGGGAACAACTCTGCTAGCGTAACACTGAGGGGCTCATTGAATCCACCTTGTCCAGTCTTGCTCCTTACCCACACCCCTACTAAAAGTACCCTAAACTGGTACTGTCAGCAAATACTATATTCTGACCTTATTCAAATGTTTGAGGGAATTGACTACTCTTTATCACACTGGAAGCCTGGACGCAATCAGAATTCATGTATATTCGCTAAAGTAGCGAATTCACGTGAATTCGAATTGGCTCCATTTGAAAATACCCCCAAATTCCAAAGTATGATAAACTCCTTTGTCTCAAAGCTGCTACAAGATCCCATTGCACTCCTTATGGGCAATGACACCCATGTTCTGATTCATTCATTCTTTTTACAACTCACCTCTAAGGCAAGGGGGGTGGTCTGTGTTTGAAGTATTTTGTACTTTTTCTGCCATTAAGAGCTTGAAAACAGCCAGCTATAAAATTCAGATACACAAAACATATTCTGTCCAGCAAAGAGCTCAAACAGAACTCCTAATAACCACAGTATGCATCTCCCTTTTACTGATCACCAAATAAATAGGTAAATAAATTAATACCCAAAAATACAACAAGAAACCTAAAAAAATCACAAGCTAGCCAGCAGATTTGTGAAAAGTCCGTCTCACATTTTAATACAGAAGAATTCAAAGAACAGCTGTTTTAAAGTGAAGGAAATTTAATAATTTCTAAATTGAATAAATATAAAAACTCTCTAAACAACATATTTACTCTCTAAACAAGATATTTAGATTAGAAACCACTAGGACAATGGCAAAGTGTTGTCCCAAATATAAATTAATGTGAAGTACTGTTCATTTATTTGTGTTTCTTTCTTCTTTAAAAAGAATAATAACAATAGGCTATAAAATTAGTTGATCTCTTCCCATTACATAAAACATTTTTTAAAATTAATATTTTATAACTAATATTTTATATTCCTTTCTATCTGTTAACGCTGTGATTTTCCTTAACTGTGGTTTATTTTTTTGTAATTTTTAATTTTTCATTTTAATAAACAATATAAATACAATAATAGTCGAGACATATTAAAACATACAAACAACATAACTTACATCACAATACAATATAATTACATCCACATCTCATCACAATAGGGAGGAATGGGGGGGAAGAGGGAACCATGGGGGAAAGAAACATTAAGGGAAAGGAAAAGACAGTTGAGTTCCTTGAATACCGCTCTGCACTACAGATAATAACAGTAATAAAAAAAGATCTGTAAGCTTCTCTTATCTTCATTATTTGTCAATTGTTCATATGGACTTGAGGAATTTCACTTCTGAACTGTCATATAATTCCAATTAGATTAAGAAAAGGAAAACAAAATTGACATTAATTATATTTGTCTAATTCCTTACCAACCCGATAAGATGGTATACTATCTAGTATTCTAATATATACAAAAAATCAAATATTAGAGTTTTAATATTTTCCCTTTTTTTCCTAGATATTCTAACACCGGGAGCCAGTCTTTACTTGATGATTCCCAGTCTTCTCCTCTGGTCAAGCAGGTAAGTTTTTCCAACTGAATGAATTCTATCACTCTATCAAACCAAATTTCAACAGAGGGGGTTTCTTTTCTTTTCCAATATTTCGCCAAGGTTATCCTGGCAATAGTCACCAAAAAAAAGAGTAGTTTCCCATGTTTTTTTTCCAAATTTTCATCAGTCTGCATGTTTAATAAAAAGAATTTGGGGTCAAAACTTAATTTACATTTTATAATATCTTTAATAACCGTATATATATTTGACCAAAATTTCCTAACTATTTTACATGACCACCAAAGGTGGAAGAAAGTTCCTAAAGCTGAGCCGCACTTCCAGCATTTATTAGAAGCTGTTTTGAAAATCTTTGCAGATTTAAATGGTGTCCAATAACATCTGTATTGCATTTTAAGGAGATTTTCTCTCAAATCCGCACTCACTGTATATTTCATTCTCTTTGTCCAATTTATTTCCCATTGTCTCAAGGGTATATTCTGTTTAAGATCTTGGGCCCACTTAATCATTACTTCTTTTACCACCTCATCTTCTAAGTCCCAACGCAAAAGTAAATCATAAATGCTAGAAATTTTGTAATGTTTTTTTGATTTTAGAAGTTTCTCAAAAGATTCTTCTGCTTTGCCTATTCCCGGTTCTTTTGAGTCTATTTTGTATCTACTTAATAATTGTTGGTAGAAGAACCAGGTGTTATATTGTCCTGCTTGTACCATCTCTTCCTGAGTTTTAAATCTAGACTTTCCTGTTCCTTCCTCCTGAATAATTAAGTCCTTATACGTAAACCAGGTATTATTAGGGGTCTTCGTTTCTCTAAAGAATGCTTCGTTAGGTGAGCTCCAAATTGGGATAAGCGGGCATAGCCTAGTTTTGTAGGATAACCACACTTTTCTTACATGATGATTGAGAAAGTCCTTATTCACCAGATGTTTTCCATAAAATAAGTAGGCATGCCAACCAAAATGATTTCCCAGACCCTCCACCTCTAAGGTGGGAAGATCATCTAGTTTAAGCCAGGTCCAAAGCCATTCTAAGCAAGCTGCTTCATAGTACAGTCTAAGATTGGGTAATGCCCATCCACCTCTAGATAATTTGTCAAACAAAACCTTCATTTTAATCCTTGGCTTTTTTCCTCCCCATAGAAATTTGCTTAAATCTTTATGCCAAATTATAAATGGTTTAATACAAGAAATTATTGGGATATTCTGGAATAAAAAAAGGAGCTTTGGTAATAAAGACATTTTGATTGCTGCTATTTTTCCAGATAAAGACAATTTGAAATTCGTCCAATTAACCAAATCTTTTTTTATTGTGGTACAGGTTTTTTCATAGTTGTTTTTATATTAACTGTGGTTTATATATATACAGTGGAACCTCCTATGCGCAGATTTGCCATCCGCGGATTTGAGCATCCGTGGATTTGAGCATCTATGGATGGGAAGCCCATATTGTCAGCAATGATGGCGCGCACGGATCCGCACCACTATTTTGGGGGGGAAGTCCCTCTCCTTCCTTCCCTCCCCCTTCTCCTTCCTTCCTTCCTTCCTTCCTTCCTCCCTTCATCCCCTCCTTCCTTTCCCTCTCCCCCTACCTTTCCTCCTTCCCTCCTTCCTCCTTCCCTTCTGCCCCAGCTTGACTGCGGGGCATGGTCTGCTGCCCAGTCAGCCAGGGCCAGGGCCGGGGCTGGAACTGGGCCCAAGGCTTGAGTCTCAGAGCCCCATCCTCAGCTCTAGCATCCGGGACAGACCCTCTTTTTTTTTTTTTAATAATTTTATTAAGATTCATACATTGACTGACTTCCGGTGGAAATGGCGGAGTGAGAAGCACCTCCGAGACGGAGCTCCGGAGGGTGCTTGCTGGTCTGCAGGGACGGGACCGTCGGAGTGAAGGTTCGACGGATCAAGAGTGTCCCCCTGGTAAAGGGGAAGCAGAGGGGCCTGACAAAATTCCCCCCAGTCCAAATCAGTGGCCAAACTTATGGAAGTCGTAGGGAAACAGTGGTGCAGGTAAAAAAGGCTGGGACTGTGGAGGAACTCAGGCATCCACGCCTGCAGCAAGCAGCCTCAAGCCGCGGCTTGAGAGCAGAGGCTCTGCCACCACTTTCTCTTTTTATTTTATGTGAAACAGACTTAGTAACTATACTTGGGAGCTCTACCAATTGGAATTACTTTCTTCCTTTAAAGGATACATCGGGTTTGTCCTTTGTTTTTGCTTTTGTTTTTGTTTTGTTTTTTGGGTTTTTTTTCCCCCATTGCCCACAAGAGACTGATGCATAAGAGATAAACAGGGGGAATAAAGTGTAGGAGAAGGGGTTTGAAGATCGAGAGAAATCTTCGTGGAGGGGACTTAATTTTATAAACTCTTTGAAAATTTTTGAAGTTGGGGGAAAGAAAGGACAGAGGGTTTTTTTCTTTTTCCCTTTCCTTTTCCTTTTTTTTCTCTTTCTTTTTTTTTTCTTTTTCCTTTTTTGATGTTTGGGATTTGAAAGAAACGGAGGAGAAAAGCGGAGAACTGAGAAAAGAAGAAAGGCAGAATGGAACAGAGGAATGGGGAAACGGGATGTTGGGAAGAAGCTGAAGATTACTGAGAAGGAGGTTTGAGGGTTTGAAGGCGAACCATTAGAAAAGGAGTGGAATTGGAGGAGAAGAAGGACCGAAGGCTGAGAGTATGGAGGAAATGCTTTATTAACTAGAATCGGGTAATTAGGGAGACAAGAAAATTAAATGAGAGACTATATTTAAAGGTTCTAAAATACTTGACTGGATTTGTGTGGTAAGACTGGAGGAAATTGAAATTTAGAACTAATACTTTGGACCCCCGATTGTTTTGAATTGTTAAATTGTTGTATTGCGAACTGTGAGTGCGGCAAACTTTAAAGCTGATTAGAAGAAAGACCTTCAAGGTTATGTCGGCTGGCTGGAGTGAAGCACAGGTGTAAGCAATAATCCAAGAGTGGAGAAGGCGTCTAAGAAGATAAGAAGAGTGGGAAAAGAAGTAAAGAAGCAGCTTGGACTTTATAGAATATAGGGGAACACCTAAAAGTAATTTAGAGTAATTAAGTTAAAGATGTATAATTGTATCTTGTAATTGTATCTTGACTATTTTCCCTCAGGTTTTCTTGGGCTAGAGTAATTAAGTTAAAGAGTTAAAAGAAGGAGGGAAAAGGGAAAGGAGGGGGAGAAAAAGGAGGGGGGGAGAAAAGAAAGGGAGGAAAGGGGAGTAAGGAAAAGGGAAGAAGGAATTAAGAATTAAGAAGTAAGAGAATAATTGGGGAATAATTGGGAGGGAGGTAGAGTGAAAACAGGAGAAGAGCCCAAAAAAGAATAAGAGCAAGAGTAAGAAACAATATATAGTGAAACATTTAAGTCAGGATTAGTTACAATAGTACATCTGTATAGAAGTAGATTCAAGCATAGTGAATCGGATAGGGAAGGTTGAAATTAAAGCGGAGTGCAGAGGGTTGGGAGTTTATTTAGGTGAAATCTGAGCTACAATTTGACTATATTGAAAACTCATACATCTTTGTCATTATATTGCTACCTCCTCCTCTGTTATCCCTCGGTGCCTATATTATTATTGTGGTAACAATTCTATAAGAGACTTTGGGATATTCGTGTATTTGTGGATCAGTTCTTTAAAAGAAAGTAATAATTTCTGTTTGTTTATTTAGATCCTTGAAATCGAAAACTTTAAGAAATTAAGAAAGTAAAAGGGGAATAATAGAGAAATAAAAGAAAAAGGGGAAGAGAGAGGGAAGGGAAGAGGAAGGAAGGAAAGGAAAATAAGAGATCTCAGAAGAAAAGAACCATCTGTGCTTAAATCAGGAGACAAGAGGACTTGGGTAAGTTCCCTTCCTGTTTTGTCTTGTTTGCTTGTTTTGTTTGTTTATTTTTTGTTTTTTGTTTTTTAAAGGAGGGAAGGGAAGCGAAGGGGGAAGGAAATAGGGGAGGCAAGAAAAGAAAGAGAAAGGGAGAGGAAAGTAGGAAAAGGGAGAGAACAAAGGAAGGAGAAAGAGAAAGGGAAAAAGAGGAGGATAGAAAGAAAGAAAGAAGTGAGGAAATATTAAGACAGAAATTAAATAACAACTAATACTAATAAATGTGAATACTAAATTTAAAGTGACTAAGAGGTAGAGCAATATAGTTTTGATAAAGATATTATTAACTTGAGATAAAAGTATTTGAATTAGAATAAATAGAAATAGAAAGCGAGGAAGTTAGAAATTAAAGTTAATTTCGGGTCCTTACTTCTCCTGTTACGTCTCTCGATCCCGCCCCCTCCTTCCCCCTGTATTTAAGATGGCACCGGGAACAAGAAGGACACCAGCGCCAGCGCAGACACCAGCAACCTTACAAAGGAAAAATTCATCAGATACATATCTCACTCTGATACTAGCAAAATTTATAAATGAATCAGAAACTTTATTTCCTTGGGAAATCGATTGGATTTATACAATTAATTCGTATGTAGCAAAACAGAAGAAGCTCCCGAGAGATGTGATTATTTACTTTGTCAGGAAGCAGACGAAAGAGTTAATTATCCAACAAAGTTACAAATCAAAGCTGACGATTGACGACAAAGAGATAATAATCTTGAGGGATGTACCGATCAAAATTCTGAGACGACGAAGAGAATACAACTTTCTAACAGACAAATTGAAAACCAATGGTGTTCCATTTAAATGGGAAGAACTGGAAGGCTTAACTGTGAGTTGGAAACAAAGAAAGATAAGATTGAACTCTTAAGAAAAAGCAAAAAAAAATTTAACTGAATTTGAAAAAGACATCAGAAAAGGAAGCAAAGGACAGGAGAAGGACCAGATAGAAAGAAGGGAAGAAGAAGTAGTCTTAAGTGAAGAAGAAGAAGAAACATAAAGGAGTGTAAGAACTAAAGAACTTTTAAATTAGGAAAAAATCCAAATTATTTAGAGTGGATTTAAGTTACAATTTCCTTCCTTTTTTGTGTGTTGCTATTGCGGCATATTTTTTTTAAAAAAATTATTAATAAAAGTCTCGGGTAAATCCAAAAGAGTTTGACTAGTTATTTTACAAACTAAAGGAAAAAATTGAGATAAGGATTAAGGTAAAGATTACTAGGAGAAATGAGGGTTCTATCACTAAATGTGAAAGGATTAAATTCACCACAAAAGAGGAAAAGAGTCTATCAGTATTTGGAAAGAACTAATGTAGATATAATATGTTTGCAAGAATCACATATTAAAAATAAAGACAAGAGACTAATTAAGAACAACAAATTAGGGAAAGAATTTATTACCTCAATAGAAAAAAGTAAGAAAGGAGTAATTATATACGTAAAAAATTATTTAGATTCTAAAGAAATCTTCAAAGATAAGAATGGCTATTATTTGGGAATCGAGACGAGTTGGGGGGGGCAAGAAGATACTAATTGTGTGCGTGTATGGCCCCCAGGAAAACAAAAAAGTTTTCTATAATAAACTGAACGAAAGAATTTCAGAATTTGATTACGAACATGTTATTTTAGCAGGAGATTTTAATGGAGTGCTCGAACCGAAACTAGACAGAACATCAGGTAAGAAAATTAAAGAAAATCAGGGCAAACTGCCGAAAAGTTTTTTCCAAATGCTAGAGAGACTCTCGATGATTAATGCATGGAGACATCTATATAATGATGAAAAATCATTTACATTCTATTCAGATAGGCATGAATCACTATCCAGGATTGACTTATTCTTAGTATCTAGAGGGCTGATAAATGAGGTAACCAAAATGGAGAGCTTTAACAGGGAAATTTCAGACCATAATCCTATAGTATTAACTATGAAAGAAACTAGAAAAGAAATGAGATGGAGATTAAATGAAGATTTGCTTAAAAATGAAGAAGTGATAGAAAAAGGAAAAGAGATGATAAAATTATTTTTTAAAGAAAACATGGACAAAGGAATCAAACTATCAACTGTGTGGGATGCATGCAAGGCGGTAGTTAGAGGATTTTTTACCCAGCAGAATATAATTTACCAAAAGAAAAAAACAGAAAGAATGAAAGGGTTAAACAAAACACTGAAAGAGAAAGAGGAGCTATTGGTAAAATATCCCCAAAGTAAAAAAGTGCAAAAAGAGATCAAAATACTTCATAAACAACTGGAAATAGAGGCAGTTACAGAATTAGAGAAAAAATTAAAGATGGTAAAACAAAAAAACTTTGAATATGCAAATAAAGCAGGGAAATGGTTGTATAAATGAAAGAAAGAGAAAGAAAGCAAACTTATTAATAAGATCAAAAAAGGTGACATAATAGTATCACAGCAGGAAGAAATAGAAGAGGTCTTTACCGAATTCTATGCAAATCTATATAAAAGACAGGATACAGAAGAAACAATAATTAAAGATTTCCTAAATAACAGCCAGATTCAAACCTTCTCAGAAGAACAATTAAAAAGACTAAATCACGAGATAACAAACAAAAGAAATAAGAGAGGCAATTGGTCAAAGCAAATTAAACAAATCACCAGGAAATGATGGATTAACAACATTGTTTTACAAAACCTTTGTGGAGGAATTAGCAGAACCACTACAGAAAGTTATGAACGAAATATTAACAGGAGAAATACCAAATTCATGGAAAGAAGCAGTTATAACTATAATACCAAAAGAAGGGAAAGATCCATTGGACCCAACCAATTATAGACCGATATCCTTGCTCAATAATGATTATAAAATCTTTACAACAATATTAGCAAATAGACTAAAGAGCTGCCTCCAAGAGACAATTGATGAGGATCAAAGGGGTTTTTTACCGAAAAGATATATGAGGGAAAATTTAAGAATAGTTATAGATACATTAGAATATTATGAACGTCACAATGAGAAAAAAATAGGATTACTGTTCTTAGATCTGGAAAAGGCCTTCGATTCTGTAAATTGGAAGATGCTGTTAGATTTATCAAAGAAAATTATGGGTAAAGACAATTTTACAAAATGGCTAGAAAGCATTTACTGTAACCAAAAAGCGCAAGTTAAAATAAATGGAAGAAAATCCAAATTTATGAATATCGAAAGAGGAACGAGGCAAGGTTGCCCACTCTCCCCATTACTCTTTTTATTGGTTGTTGAATTGCTTATTAAAGAAATAAAACTAAGTAAAGAAATTACAGGAGTTAAAATTAAGAGACATGAATATAAAATCAGAGCTTTTGCAGACGACCTAATAATAATAATGGAAGACCCAAGCAATAATATAAAAGGATTCTAGAACATCTAAATAAATTTGGTTTGGTAACAGGATGCAAAATAAATAAGGAAAAATCAGTAATTTAAACTAAAAATATGAGAAAGGAAGAAGAAAAAGAAGTAGAAAATAAAGTTGGAATTAAAATAGGGAAAAAAGTTAAATACTTCGGAATTCAAATTACAAAGAGAACCACAGAGTTGTTTGAAAATAACTACAAGGCGTTGTGGACAAAAATAAGAAATGATTTAATAAGGTGGAATAAACTAAATATTTCGATAATGGGAAGAGTGGCCACGATTAAAATGAATATACTTCCAAGGATTTTATTCCTCTTTCAGATGATCCCAATTATAATTGCGGATAAACCATTTAAAGATTGGCATAAGGACATTGCTCAGTTCATTTGGAGGGGGAGGAAACCACGAGTGAAACTAAAAATCCTACAAGATGCCAGGGAGAGAGGAGGACTGAGCTTACCAAATTTAAAACTGTATTATGAGTCCTGTGGTCTTGTATGGATTAAAGAGTGGGTTACGCTGGTAGACAACAGACTGTTAGATTTAGAAAGCGATGGTATGAATTTCGGATGGCACGCCTATTTGATTTATGAGAAAGATAAGAAAAATCCAATATTTACAAACCATATTATTAGGAAAGCTTTGAAGAAAGTATGGGATAAATATAAAAGAAGAATTATAGTGGGTTTGGAAAGATGGATATCCCCACATGAAGCATTTTTTAAAAAAGAAACGATTAAGGACAATAAATGGTATACTTATAATGATATCTTGGAGGAAAAAGAGAGGAAATGGACCTTAAAAACTAGAGAAACACTGAATGAAGAAGGATGGAACATCTCCTGGTTTATGCATAGACAATTGCATGAAAGATTTAGAATGGACCAAAAGTTGTATGGGCAGATAACAGGTAAGGATGAATCAGAACTTGGTAAGATCTTAATTAGAGAAGAAAAAAACCTAATAAAGAAATTCTATGGGACGCTGCTCAAATAGAAATGGAAGATGAAGTGGTCAAAGAACAAATGATAAATTGGGCGAGAAAAATAGGTCACTCTATTCAGTTTGAGCATTGGGAGAAAGTCTGGGGAAACATCTACAAACATACGGTATCTCAAAGTCTCAGGGAAAATTTCTATAAGATGTTTTACTTTTGGTATTTGTCTCCAGAGAGAATAACAAAAATGAGGTGGGGACGTTTTTTCATTGCTGGTGGTCTTGCAAAAAGGTAAAAAATTACTGGATGATGGTTAAGAAAACAATTGATAAGGTCTTGAATATAAATCTAAAACTAAAACCAGAATTCTTCCTCCTAGGGATATTAGAGGGTGATATAGAAAACAAATTCGGAAAAATTTTATTTTATATGATCTCTCTTGCAAGAATATGTCTGGCCCAGAAATGGAAAGAGAAAGAGACCCCAAATAGGGATGATTGGATGCTCAAGCTATATGATGGAATGATGATGGACAAGTTGACACAACTATTAAGAGGTAAAACAGAAGAGACGTTTTCAAAGGAATGGAGGAGGATAATGGAATGGATGGAAGAAGAGAGGAATAACTAATCTTGTATAAGATGTATCCGACAACAGATTTGTTTTGTTATAAGAAAGTCAATTAGACACATACATAAAAAAGACAAATATTGGTAGATAGGAAGTCACTTTTAGAATGAATGAATGGAAGTAAGAAGAAAGATTGAATGAGTGAAGAGAAGAAGAAAGAGTATGAGGAGGAGAAAGAATGTTTAGAAGAAGATAGATGGATGTATAGTATAATAGTATAGTATAGTACGGTAAGGTATAAGGGGATAATGAATGATAAGAGAATAAGAAGGTGGTGGTATGAATGAGAATAGATAAAGATAGGTAGTTTTAAGAATTGGAAATATATCTGATTCTTTGATTTGCTTTGTTCCATGGATTGTATTGCGAATGTGATGATTGGAAGTTAATTGTACGAATATAATGTTTTTTAAATAATAAAACTTATTTAAAAAAAAAGATTCATATATTGACTAATGATTATTATACAATACATAAATCTGTAGATATATTTTCTACATTCTATTCCAATTTAGGACGTAGCCTCTGGGCTTCGAACCCCAAACCCCGAGCCTGGCCTCGACTCCCTCTGGCCAACGGGGTCCCAAGGGAATCGGGGCCAAGGACAAGGCTTGGGTTTTGACACCCAAAGGCTCCATCTCGGCTGCTGGGCTGGAACTGGGACCTTTTCCTCTGGCCAACGGGGTTCCAAGGGAGTCGTGGCCAGGGCCAGAGCTTGGATATCAAAGCTCAAAGACTCCATTCCGGCTGTGGGGCCTGGGAATGGGGCTGTGAAAGCTAAGCCCCGGCCCTGGATCCCCAACTCCCTTGGAACTCCATTGGCCAGAGGGAGCTGGCCAGGTCCAGCAGCCAGCAGTCCAAGTATAGTATTGTTATCATGATATAATTCACAAAAATGAAAAAATGAGGAAGAAGATTTGGTAACAAATTTGATTACAGCAGCGAGGTTAATTATAGCAAGATGTTGGAAAACAAAAATAACTGTATAATAGGAGGAGTGATATAAAGAGGTATGGAAATTAGCAATTAATGATAAATTGACATGTGGATTGAAAGTAAAAAAAGGGATTGTGGAAAAGAAATGACTTTGGTGGAATTTGGAAAGAATTAATTGAAAAAGTGTTGAGAAAAGAAGATGGAAGATTACCTCCATGAGAGGAATTGAGATTTTGGATGGAATATAAGGGTGAAAATGGCTCCAGGGAAGGGGAGCACTGAGATGGGATAGAAAAGATATTTAGATAAATTGGAATAGAATGTAGCAAATATATCTAGAGATTTATGTATTGTATAATAATCAATAATCAACCTATGAAAATGAATCTCAATAAAATTATTTTTAAAAAAGAGGCTCTGTCTTGGCTACCAGACCTAAGGATGGGGCTCCGAGACTCAAGCCTCAGCCACGGTCCCAGCCCCAGCACTGGCCCTGGCCTTGGCTGACTGGGTGGCAGAGTACACCCCCACAGTCAAGCCGTGGCAAAAGGGAAGGAGGAAGAAGGGAAGGAGAGACGGAGGAGGGAGAAGGGGAAGAGGGAGTGAAGGAGGGAGGGAGGGGAGGGGAGGGGAGGGGAGGGAGTTTTCCCCCAAGGGCACTTTGTTATGGGGGACAGTATGGGCTTGCCATCCTCGGATGTTCAAATCCACGTGGCCGTGCCACCATTAAGGGCACGACTTGAGCAGATGTGGATGTTGGTGGAGCAGATGTGGAGCAGATGTGGATCCGCGGGGGGGGGCAGGTGGAACGGATCCCCCGCGTATACCGAGGGCCTACTGTATATACAAAATGGATTTTGCCAATTCTCCCACAGCTTTTCAACAACAGGAAAACCCATCCCTGGTTGGACCATTGTTCCTCCCTCCCTCCCTCATTGTTGTTCTAATGGTCTTATGGCCTCTTGCGGGATGGATTGTTGTCTTGTAGTTGCTGAATTTGCAGGGAGGCTCCGCATGTGGTTGGTGGTGCTTCTTCTACCAGTGTTCAAACGTGGAGTCCCACTGCCACCTGACTCGCCCTGCAAATAAAGGAAGGGATCAGGGAAAGGGCTCAGTCCCTTTTGCAAAACACCCAGGAGTTGAGTAAGTTTGCTGTTGTTGTTGTTTTTTCCTGAACAAGATTGCATGCAACCTTTGAGGTTCTGCCAGAGCTATAAAGGGCATTTCTGCCAGAATAAACCAGTAAGGACAATCTGCTGAAGAATGCTTAAGTAACATGCAATTGCCATGCTGTTTTATGGGTTGCTTGTGTGATGCATCAAAGAGGCAATTGCATTTTTATCATTTTGCTGAGATTTTTTTTAGTCTTATGAAGCATAATTTATACAATTATACAATAGATGACTACACACAAATTCACTGATTTCTTCCTGCTATTGACATTCCAAGGGTGTATCTACACTGTAGAAATGAAGCAGTTTGACACCACTTTAACAGCCATGACACAATAGCAATAGCAGGTACGTTTCCATACTGCTTCTCAGTGCACTTGAAGCACTCCTTAAGCAGTTTAGAAAGTTCAAGCTAATGGTCGCCAGCAAGGTGGGCACTCCTTTTAGGGACCTAAAAGGATTCTGGATTGGTCATTTTGTGAAATATTTAGCCTTCCCTTTCACAGACTTCTGGTGCTCCACCAAACTACAAATGTCAGGATTGTATAGCATTCAGTCATGGATATTAAAAATGGCATCCAAAACACTTGATTTGGGCAGTGTGGCAGCATGCAAGGCCCCCAAAAGCCTGAAACCTCAATAACTTCAGTAGCCTTTCTTTTCATATACACTGGGCAAGGCAGTTGAAATCTCTTCTTCTGCACAAGCATTAAAGGAAGAGGAGCCCTCTCCCATTTTCACTCCAGCCACCCGACAGAACAACGACATGGGAAAGGGCCTTCTTTTCTGTGGCTCCCTCAATGTGAAATTCTAAAGACGCATCTCTTCCGGCAGGCCTTTCCTGAAACCTCTTAGATTCCGGCTCCAAAACGGAATGAATTAATCTAATCTGACCCCTTGCTTGGTGCTATCCCCTTCCTCTTTTTAGAACTGTTCAAGATATTTTATGTTTTAATCTGTTGTGGTTTTAAATCATTGTTAACTCAATTCATTTAAAAGGGGTGAGTGGCAGGGAATGGGCTGTTGTATTATTTTAATTTGTATGTTTTAATCTTATTGTACCCCGCTACAATTGAGTTCTACACAGGAGCAGACTACAAACAGATGATGATGATGATGATGATTCCCTCTCTTTGGATATCTGGCTTCATTAGCGTGAATTAACAGGAGGTGCTGTGTGTCAGCTTCTACCTGGTCTCTGCCCTCCACGACTAAAGTGTCTTCTGTTTGGGTGGTCATAATTGCCGCTTTGGTTTCCATGCATCTGGGGAGGAGGAGACTGGTGGACCTTTGGAGGAGGACCATGAGGTTTCTGAGGGACTACCGATTCCTGGCTGGTCACATAAGGCTCTGGCTGAGATGGCTCCTTAATTCCCAGAAGATCCTCCGCCTTTGTCTATTCATATCAAGAGCAAAAGAGCATGGAGAGAGAGAAGTTAGTAGAAAACTTGAGAGGAAACAGTCCAAAAAGGTTTCTGCTTCCTGACTGAGCTACTGAAGGCAGGATAGGAATGGAGGGGGGTGCTTTCCCTAGATTCCCCCCTCCCCATATGTGGAGGATGCAGTAAATTCACTCTAGGTTCTAATCTGAATTCCAGAGGAACTCTCAAAGGTACTACACCCAATGCAAGGAAAGCACTTGGGACCGTCTTTTACACTTGGGACTAAAGCCCAGGGCAGATTCATTGCCAGCTGGCATGAATGCTCCTGGGTCTACATTCCCTTGGACACTGGTCTCTCATTTTAGTCCAGAGTCCTAGTTTAACGCTTAAACAGTCAGGATGGAGGAAAGGAGACAAAGGGAACCCTTTTTATTCCTTCTTTCTTTCAAAGAACAAGCAATAAAGTAGCAATAACAATACCCATCCTTGATCCTATATCTTAAAGGTATAGATATTCTGTGCACCAGCAGCCCCCACAAAAGAGCAGCACAACATAGCCATAACTCCCAGGGTCGAAGCTTCCGGGACACTCTCCCCTCCTTTGATCTTCTTCCATATTTCTGCCTTTACTTTTTAAAGCCTCTTCTATGCAGTGCAGTTGAAAACAAAAGAGATTGCTAATCAGATGACAAAACTAATGTTCACCTTCCCCCGGCAGGTCCCTACATAAAGCTCCCAGTTTTGAATCATCACTGCAACACTCATGCTCTGACCTCCTTTATTGTCATTGGGGAGGAATAAGTAACTGTCTTTGCAAGATAGCCAGATGCAAACATGCTGCCCAAACTGAAAAGACCACAGCAAGTGCATGAGGCTTCTTCTGTACCTTGTCAGTTTGTTCCAGGTCATGGCCTGATTCGATGAGCTTCCAGCGCCTTTGACCTTGATCGGTAATCACCCACAGGAAAAGTGGGTCATCCTCATCCTCCGATTCCCATTCGAGAACGAAATGGTCTTCTTTGTCTCGGGAGTTCAGAGAAAATCTGTCCATTTGAACAAAGAGTAGAAAGATGAGGTGGTGCCCCTTTTCCATATTGTAGGTTTTGTCCTAAGGCCAAGAACCTATTGGGGAAAGTCTCCTAGACTCACTTAGCTCTTTCCTTTGGCTTTGGAGGAATTTTTTTCTCTTCCTCGTATGGGCAAGGGTTGTTTTTGTTGACCTTGAAGGGCCTTGACCAATCGATGAATGGACCTCTCTTCTTTTTCCATCCTTTGAATGGAAAACAATTATTAAATTTATATATATATCATTTCTAAATCATGTCCCCCAGGAAGACCTCCTGTGAAAAATGCACCCCGGCATCCGCATTAAATTGCAAGCTACCCTTCCTCAGAGGCTTCTGGAGATCACAGTTTGCCTTTTTTCTTCCTTCCCAAAATTTTAGGGTGGCCAGAGGAGCGTTTGCGGTTTGCAAGCCTCCTTGGTCTACCAATGAGCATCCTGGAGCATGGTGTCAATTGTGAAAACACAGGTACATATTTGGCATAATTGCTGCCAGTTAAAGGATTCCAACTTAGCTGTCATAGTAACACAGTTGTGGAACCTCAAAGCTCAGCCAAGGAACCAACCTGGAAATTCAAATAGGTATTGGGGAGGTTGCTTCAAACCTCTGCCACATAGAGCTCCAAAGCGTTCTCCACCCGATGGCTGGAGGAGCACAGGTCCTTTATTTACCTTCTCCTGGGTTGTCGTGTGTCACCTGCACTTCATTTTCGTTCACAACAGACACACAGCTGTTATGAGCCACGGACATGTCTAGCAGTTCAGACTCTCGGGAGACGGACTCGAGACTGGAGCTGGGAAAGAAAGAGCCAGGATGCTTAGTGCCCTGGGATGGGACACTGAGTAGTCCTATCACCTGCAACCTGTCCATGCAAGCTTATCTGCCCCGAAAAGACTCCTAACTAACCAAGAACCACTGTAACAGAGTCACACACCCCACCCTGGAAGCTCAGATGTTGCACCTCTGCTTTCCGAACCAGCAAGAAGGAACTAAAAGCTTGCTTTTTTCCCTCTAAAACTCTTTGGGAGAACTAAAGACAAAACAATTAGCTTATCTTCTGTGCTTTCCTTCCCATGGAATCATGGAACTGGCTGTTAACAAAGCATATTTAGAATCCTCAGCCATTAACTCTAAACTGCCTCACTAGACTGCATATCCCAGGATGCCATAGGATGTTCCAATCTCTGATATTGCAGTTTTCCAGTTTCCATCCATAACTACTCCCCAGCTGTAGGAGTTGTTGCTCTTGTTGCGTGCCTTCAAACTTTTCTGACTGATGGCGATCTTAAGTTAAACCTATCCCAAGGTTTTCCTGGCAAGCTTCTTCAGAGGGACTTTGCCATCGCTATCATCTGAGGTCACTTTCCCAAGGCCGCCCAGTGGGTTTCATGGCTTAACTGGGAATTGAACCTTGGTCTCCAGAGTCATAGTCCAACATTCAAACACTAAACCACATTGACTGTAGGGCTAGGACAGAATGAAGCCATGGCTAGTCAGGATAGTTCGACCCATCAATTGACTCATGATCCATCTACCTCTCTTGTAAAACTGGTGGGGCAAACTGTGGCCCTGAAGAAGTTGCTGGAAAACCACTTCCATCTGATATTACATTGGCTGTGTTACATCTGCCAGGAATACACTATGAGGAAACCTGCGACTCCCTTAGAAAGCAATCACATCACATTGTGCAAAGGTGCTTTGAGACTTTTTGTTAGCATCACTATCTTTTCAGTGAACTAGATGAGTTAAGGATACATTGGATCCTGATGAGATGCTGGAATAGGGGAGAAAGAAAGAAAGAAACCAGCACCTCTGCTATGGGCTATCGAATTGAATACCAACCTCCTGTCTTTGGAGTTTGTGAAGCCTTCCGTTGGGCTCATGTGGATGCTCAGGGACTCCCCTTCCAGCTTTGGCTTCATATCATTCAAGTCCTCCGTCTCGTTCTCGGAGCCTGATGATCTGTCCAGCTCTCTCTCCATGTTGAGGTCTGGCTCGCTAAGCATAGCCTGAAGCTGGAGAAACCACAAAGCGTCAGTAAAATAGCTTTCAGAAGGTGCTACTCCACTGCTTAGCCTCTTACTCTTGGTGGCCCAAAGGAGAAACTATCCTAGGTTTTTTTTTGGCAAGTTTTGTTCAGATGAAGTTTGTCATTGCCTTCCTCTGAGGCTGAGAGAGCATGATTTGTCCAAGTTTACCCACAAAGTTTCCATGGCAAAGTGCAGATTTCAATCAACCTTCTCTTGGGCTTCAACAGATTAAAGTGTTTCCCGCATGTTTGCAAGAATACCTTTGCCCCCATGGGAACTAGGAACTTAAATTTTATAGGTATTTCAAGGCTTCAGTGGCTTGGGAACCTATTGATTGCTTCCCATGTACCCATCTGACTGAGGACTAAAGTCTTTTGCAGGGGGCCTCCTCCATGCTCCACCAGTGGGAGCTGTATATTTTAGGTGGATGGGAGAGAGGGACTTTTGTGCTGGGGCACCTTTAGGGGTCCAATTGGCACCAACACCAATTTGATAAAACATGGCTTTTTGCAAGAGCTTTCCCAGTGCCACTGGATTGAATTCACACTTCTACATGTCTTTGGCTATTGTTTTTTTGTTTGTTTGTTTTTGTTTTTGTTTTTTGTTGTTGTTTTTTTTTTTTTTTTTTGATAACTTTGTCGGCTCTTCTGTTTTAATTTGCCTTATTTTTGGAAGATAGATTTAACCTACTAAATTTCACTTTTGTTTTAATTCACAACACATCTAGTAGCTCCTCTGAAAGAAGTTGAAGCATAAACTTTTGTAGACTTGGGCCCAGTACAGAGTTAGTACTAATTAGTAACAGTGACTTTCTGGGGACATTACTGGATGGATTGGAGAGAACTCAGAACGCGTTGGAAATTAGGGCTCGGGAGAGTGGAGTGTCGGCATGCTCTGGGCTCTCCCGGAGCCACCTTGGGCATGCGTGCATTGAGACGGTTCACGTGCTGATGACATGCCTTTTGCATCCTGTCCAAATGGCATGGCGCAAGAGATATCACCAAGCTACTTCAGGGAGCTTTGGGCATCTTAGCAACCGCGTGGAAAGCTGCTGTGTTTTGTGACTCCCTTTTGGAGCATGTTGTTGCCAGCACCGTGAGGTCGCCGTGGCAAGGATGCTGGGCAGAAAGGGGTGGCGTCTCACCACTCCTTCCTGCCCATCTGTACAGCCCCTTGTTCTCCTTTCTCAGATGCATGGATCCCTCCTGAGCACCCTCTCACTCCATGCATCTGTGGAAGGAGATCAAGTCTACAAAAGCTGATGCTACAACTTCTTTTGCAGGCACAAGACCTGGTCCAGCACCTCTTGGTTTCTCCGTTGAGTTTTCGGCACAACTCACCAAATAAAACATGGCTTTTCCCTTTCTGCTGCTATTGGACTTAATCCCCATTTCTGCATGTGTTTGGCTTCAAATTGTTTTAAAAGGCTGGGGGCTCTTCTGTTTTAATTTGCCATATTTCTGAAAATAGGTTTAGCCCACTTAAATCACTCTTGTTTAAATTTACAAAGGGATCTTGTGGCACCTCCGAGATTTTCTCTTGCAAATGCTCTTTTGCCTCCTTCCTTTGCTTGACCGAATTCCTCATGTATTCAAGCTGAGCTTGGAGCTGCTTCTCCTGTGACATTTTGACTGTCTCATTTGGCAGGATCTTTGGATGGGAAAATACACAAAAACAAAATAAAATTCCATATATATTTAAAGAAGTCCCCTACCAGAGCAAGGGAAGCAAAGGTAAGAAGGTGAGTTTCTGAACCTGATGTCAACATTATTTTTTTTGGGGGGGGGGGCATGTTGTAGCTGACAGATCTGGTTCACATGATCATGATGGTATTACTGGTTGTTTGTTTAGAATAGAAACTCCACAATGCATGATCTGTGATTGCACAGTTTTTCTCCCTCTCATTCTGAATTATTAAGTATAACAAGGAGAAGTAACCGTTCCATAAAGAAAACGATGCAATATACAAACAAATGAGTTTTGACAACGATCTCCAAATCAACTAAAAGATCAAAACCCAGCAAGACAAATAATTTGGACCGGTGTACGATTCTCCAAATAGATGCAGCATTTTTAAAGGGAAATGTGCCTGTTTTTGTTTACATGTGCATTGCAGATATCCCAAATCCCTAACAAAAAATTAGAGACTCAAATATTCCCTTGTATCTGTTACCTAGTTGTGTTTTTATTTTTCTTGGGAATTCACTAGCTATTATTATTATTATTATTATTCCTGTATAAAGGTGGTATTTAAATAAACCTGACTTGCCTCGTAAAATTCATGGCACGGCTCTCACTAAAGACAAAGGTCTGTTCCCTATTGTCTCTAACCCCCTAGTGGCTTCCATCCTAGTGGGACAGTGAATCCACATTCGTTCCCCTGACTCAGAGACCACCTCTCACCCATACAAACTTATACATTAAATGGCATCCCCATTGAAGTCAATGGGATATAGAACTGCAGGGTTAGGCTCTGAAGTTGGCCACAAAGACAATGCAGCCAATTGCCTGGACCACAAGGATCAGGAATTTCAATTATTGCTCCAAGCTAGTCTAGAAACTTTCTTTTCTTTGCACCAGATGCAAACATCCTGCCCCAACTCAAACACCAAGGGCTTCTTTTGTACCTGGTCAGCTAGTGTCAGGTCGTGGTCAGATGGGATCAGCTGCCAGTTACTGTAGCCACACTTGTCCCTTTCCAGCATCACATGGGAGTCTCCCTCCAAGCCCTGGCTGAGTTCATGAAGGGCTGCTTCCACTCGGCAGGTTAGACAAAACCTGTCCATTGGACCAAAGAAGAAAAAGATGAGGTGGTGCCCCTTTGCCATATTGTGGCTTTTCTCCTAAGGCCAAGAACCTACTGGATAAAGTCTCCCAGACTCACTTGGCTCTATTCTTTGGGTCCTCCAGCACCCTCAAAGGATCTATATATCCGGTAGGGCCTTTGGTTTTGGACAAATTGGTAAAGGGATTTTTCTCCTTTTCCGGTCCATTGGCTGTAAAACATTTTTAAATAAATTTTATTGATTCATATTTGAATATAAATGATTAAAAACTGTGACATCTATAAAACATAAAGCATTTTTATCCCAGTTCCCATTCCTTCATAATTTTTTTGCATTCTTTCATTCACAGGTTTCTTTTTCTCTACTTCCCTTCCCCCTAATTCCCAAAGAAATTTATCTAGATTACTATCTTATCTTTTTCTGTGGCATTGTATGACCACAGAAATATTCTTCTCTTACCTCCCGTGCTTATAACTTTAATCAACAACAACAACAAAAAATCCTTTGAAGAGGTTTAAAGAATTGCTAAATCCAGATCAGGGTGCACATGGTAATATTACATAGTATTTTGCAACTTAGTAATCTTTTCTCCCGCCCCCACATGATTTCCCTTTATTTATCCATGGATTTGTAAGCTTTCAAATTTTTTCCACAATTTACTGGAATTTCTACAGTTGAAACTAAACATCTTTATCACGATCAAATATTTTCACTTAGGCTTGTTGCCAAAGTTGCCACCTTCTCCCATTTCTGTGCCATAGACATCAATACCTTTTCCCATCCTTCTCTCCATTTGAAATTACTTTCATGTTTCAGTTTGGATGAGAATCAGTCTAATTCTATCATTTCCTATAGTTTAGCAAACCACTCTTCCATATCTATTTTCTTATCAATTTTCCAGTACCTGGCATAAAGAGATCTGGCAGCTGTTAACATTTAAAACACAGTTTTACAAAACTTTTTTTCTTGATCTTCCTGGGATATATTTAATAACATAACCTCACCTTCAAGTTTTAATTTGATTCCCAGAATATTATAAAATTTCCCTTTGTATTTCTTTCCAAAATTTACAGGCTCTATCGCAAGACCACCACAAATGATAATAGGTTGTATTTCCAACATTCTCGCTTACCAGTATTATATAACCTAGTTATTTTATCTGGGATAGATGCCATCTATACAGAATTTTATCTTAGTTCTCCTTCACATTTTGGGATAGGGAGTATTTTAACCTTCTGTTCCAGGATTTCTCCCATTGTTCTAGTTCAATCACCCTCCAAAAATTTGGCTCCCTTTTGATCATGGCATCTTTTACTATTTGATCCTCCCTGTTCCATTTGAATAGCTTCTTGTATACCTTAGAGAGCATCTTTTGGTCTGATAACAATAAAATATCTTCCATGTTAGTATTAGAATTTGAGAACCCTCTTTGTTTCTTTTTATACCTCTTTGTTGGTTTTATACCTCTCATAGAGTTGTCTGTATAGAAACCAATTTATATTCCAATTTTCCTCTTTTAACTTTTCATAAGACAAAAAATGTCATATTTTTTCTTTATGAGGAGATGGAAAATCTCTTTCCTTTTGTTTTTTCGTACAGACCTTTAACATTCCACAATAATATTTGTAAATTCTGAGTTTGATAGCCCATTTACTCTGCTTTGCAAAAGCTTATTTACCTTTTGCTTTGCAACGCCTTTTCTTTTTCTTCTTCTTCCCACATTCTGCTGAGTCTGCTGTTGTTCTTATCCCCAGTTCTTCATTCTCCTCTATTTCTTCATCCTGGCCTACTTCTAAAAAATTTTTTTAAGAAAACAAAAGCATTAAGCACCTCCCAGCAAATGAATACACTTATACCTCAGCAAAAGTAAGTGAAGATCTTGATATAGGGTATATCAGGTCGAACTATCTTCATGCTTTATTCCCTGATTGCTCACCCAGAGGGACAGGATATAAATAAATATTTGTTGTTTTCATTGTAAACTTTTCAAAAGTTCCCTAGTAGTCAATTTGATGGCAGTTATCCATTTGTTTGCATCTTTTGTTTTTTGCAACCTCACTCTTCTTGGAATTTGCTGACATCTGCTGCGTTGGGGGAAATTATGGACCCAGGCAGCTCTCCTATGCTCAATGCAGCCCTGCATCCCCATTCAAATGTGAGGTTCCCTTCGCCAGAGGCTTCTGGAGAACACAATTTGCCATTTTTCTTCCTTCCAAAATGCTAAGGTGGGCAGAGGAGTGTTTCTGGTTTCCATTCCTCCATGGTCTACAGAAAAGCATCCCCAGATATTGCCTACTCCTGGGCTAGCAGCGATGGTGTCAATTGTACAAACACAGGGACATATTTGGCATAATTTCTGCCAGTTGAAGGATTACAACTTAGTAACACAATTGTGGAACCTGAAAGCTCAGCCAAGGAACCAACCTGGAAATTCAAATGGGTATTGGGGAGGTTGCTACAAACCTCTGCCACATAGAGCTCCAAAGCCTTCTCCGCCAGATGGCTGAAGGAGCACAGGTCCTTTATTTACCTTCTCTGGGGTTGTCGTGGGTCACCTGCACTTCACTTTCTTTCACGACAGACACACAGCTGTTATGAGCCACGGATTTGTCTTCCAGTAAAGACTCTTGGGAGACGGACTCGAGGCTGGAGCTGGTAAAGGAAATAACCAGGATGCTTAGTGTCCTGGGATGGGGCACTGGGATTGGGCTAGATTTGCCAAGAATCCACTATAGGGGAATCTGCGAGTCCCTTTGTATTAGATCCCATCACCCCATCCAAAGGTGCTTTGAGACTTTCTTTAGCATTGTTACATTTTAATTAACAGGATGAGTTAAAGATACATTGGATCCTGACAAAGATGCTGGAATAGGGGAGAAATAAAGAAAGAAACTGGCACCTCTACCTTGGGCCCTTGAAATAAATACCAACCTACTGACTTCTGTTCCTTCCATTTGGTTATTTTGGATGCTCTTGGGCTTCCATTTAAACTTTGGACTCTTTAAATATTTTGAGTAATCTGTCTTCCTTTCCTCTCCAGATGATTTATCTGTCTTCCTCATCATTTGGAGGTCTGAGCCTGTAGAAATGAAGAAGTTTCATTGGCCTGAGCCTGTAGAAACTAAGAAGGCTGAGGAAGATGGCTTGCAGAAGTTGCTGCTCCACTGGTTACACTCCCAGGTACAATTTGCTCCCTGGTTAAAGAGAAATACCTGATCTCATGGGATCGTAATATTCTTGCAATGTTGTTGGCATGTGCCTTCAAGTCTTTCTCTATTTTATGTTTTGACATAATTGATTCATAGGAGGTTTGTCATAGGCCACCACCACCATATAACTGTGGATGAAAAAACCCACCAGCCACTATGCCTACGAAAACAAAGCTCAGCCAAGGAACCTACCTTGAAATTCAAATAGGTATCTCTGGAGGTTGCTCCAAACCTCTGCCATATAGACCTCCAAGGCCTAATCCACCAGCAGGCTGAGGGAGCATAGGTCATTTATTTACCTTCGTACGGTACAAAGAAGTTCTCAAGATACTTAGTCAAAGGTGTCATTTCAGCCGCAAACTTCTCCTCAAGCTCATCTTCTCTGGCGACAGACTCAGGAGGGAAGCTTGGAAAGGAAACAACCAGGATGCTGAGTGTCCTGGGATGGGGCATTGAGCAATCCTACCTCCTGCAGCCTGTCCCTCCAACCATTCAATAGAGTCACAGATCCCACCCTGGATGCTTGGATGTTGCACCTCTGGTTTTTGAAAATACTAGAAAAAACTAGAAAGTTGCTTCTGATTTCCTCTAAAACGCTTTGGGACAACTAAAAACAGAATGATTAGGTGACCTTCCATGCTCTCCTTGAACATCTGCTGCCAAAAAGTTAAACCGAAAAGTTTAAGATATCCCTCACTGCAGTAGTTTTACAGTACTTATTCTTACTTTGAAACCCCTCTTTAAAAAATTTGTTATTACTCTTAGCTGTTGTGCTCTGATTTTTCCCCGATATTATGAATTGTTTCAGGATGGGTTAAGGATACATTGGATCCCGACAGAGATGCTGGATCGGGAAGAAATAAAGAAAGAAACAACTACCTCTGCCTTGGGCCCTTGGATTAAATACCAACCTCAACCCTTCGTATTCTTCCATTGGGTCAACTTCGATGATCTGGGATCTCCAGTGCTGGAAGTTTGGACTCTTGATATCTGGCAAGTCATCTGTCTTGCTCTCTACTTCGGATGCGTTGTCCATCTTCTTCAACCCTTTGAGGTCTGAGCCTGTAAAAATGAATTAGTTGCATTGGCCTGAGCCTGTAGAAACTAAGAAGGGTCAGGAAAATGGCTTGCAGAAGGTGCTACCCCACTGCTTAGCCTCCCAGGTATCATTTGCTCCATGGTATAAGAGAAATACCTCATCTCATGGGATTGTCACATTCTTATAAAGTTGCTGGAGTGTGACTTCAAGTTTGTTTCCTATTCATGGCAGCCCAAGGGGAAACTATCCTATCTTTTCTTAACAAGATTTGTTAATAGGAGGTTTGTCATAGACCACCTCCACTGTCTAACTGTGCATGAAAAAACCCACCAGCCTCTATGCCTAGCAAAACAAGTTTAGGGCACGTCCCTGGGAGGATTTTTCTTGCACTGCCACCCAAATAATATGTCTTCTGTGAAAATGTACAGACATGAATAAGCATGACCATGAAAGAGGTGCATCAATTTCTGCATGGGGTGGAGAAGGTGGAAGCAGATACAGTTTTCCTCCTTCTCTCTTATTACTTGATCTTGGGGTCATTTAGTGGAGCTGGGAAATTCAGGGCACAGAAATGGAAAACAAAAATCACAATTTGCCATTTTCTTTCCAAAATGTTAGGGTGGCCAGAGGAGTTTTTGTGCGTTGCATTCCTCCATGGTTGTTTACAGAAGAGCATCACCAGGCATTGCACACCCCTGGGTTGGTAGAAATGGTGTAACTTGGAAAAATACAAGTTCATATTCTGCATAATTTCTGTCAATTGAAGAATTCCAACTTAGCTGGCACAGAAACACAACCGAGGAACCTGAAACTCAGCCAGGAAACCAATCTGGAAAGTGAAAAAAGCTATAGTGCAGGTTGTTCCAAACCTCTGCCACATACACCCCCCCCCAGGCCTAATCCAGCAGTAAGTGGAAGAATCACAGCTCCTTTATTTACCTTCTCCTTGGTTTTGTGTCACATCCTCTTCCATATTGATCATGGCCGATTTACAGCTGTTCTCCCCCAAAGGTTTCCGATCAGCCTCCACCTTGTCCTGCATCTCAGTATCCCGGGTGACAGACTCAGGACTGGAGCCGAGAAAGGAAACAACCAGGATGCTGAGTGTCCTGGGATGGGGCACGGAGCAGTCCTACCACCTGCATCCTGTCCATGCAGGCATCCCTGCCTCTAAATATTTCCAAGGTAAAGAACAAGCCTGGATGGTTGGATGTTGCACTCTGGTTTCTGAAAACACCAGAAGTAACTAAAAAGTTGCTTCTGATTTCTTCTAAAACTCTTTGGGACAACTAAAGACACAATCATCAGGAGACCTTCTATGCTCTGCTTAAACATTTCCAGCCAAAAAGTGAAAAAGAAAACTTTAAGATATTCCTCACTGCAGTAGTTTTACACTACTTATTCTTACTTTCAATCACTTCTAAATCTTTTTATTATTATTCTTAGCTATTGTGCTCTGACTGTTTCTGATGTTTTTAATAGTGTCGTGCCATTCCATCTGGTATGTTTCAATCGTATTGGGTCTTCCCTGATCAATTTGTAAATTGCCCAGTGTCCTGCTTTTTTGGGGGAGGACTGAAGTGGAATAGAAATAAAGGTTTCTATCACAACAGTAATTTCAATTACAGCAGCAGTTCCTAATGATACCAGATTCCCAGGATCTCCCGAAATACCCAAGGCACTTGTCACTCCAAGGGAATGCCAAACTTCATGCAGGACACCATACACTTGTGTTGTTAAAAGAAAACGGTAGCAAGAGCTATCAGAGATCTCCACCAAATCCATGCTTACCTCTCTTCGAAGACAGCTGGGGCAAACGGAGGCTCTGAAGAGCTTGTTGGCTAAGTACTCCAGGCTGATATTACAATGGCTTGGGTCCATCTTATGTTAGGCACCGCCTCTCCCCGTATGAACCCCCCTCCCCCCGCACACTTTGATCCTCTGGGAGGAATCTGTTGCAGCCTGTGAAAACTAGACTGTCGCGGACCTCCCAGAGGACTTTTCCCGCTACTCCTCCCAAGCCTTGGAATGGTCTGCCAGATGGGATGCGACTCATAACATAGCTTGATTGCTTTAAAAAAGCTCTGAAGATGCATCGCTTCCAGCAGGCCTTTCCCGAAACCTCTTAGATCCCGGCTCCAAAACTGGATCTATCAATCGAACCTGACCCCTTGCTTGGTGCTATCTCCTTCCTGAATTAAGAACTGTCGAGGATGAATTACGCTTTTAATTTTGTCGTGGTTTTAAATCATTGATAATTTAATTTATTTTTAAGGGGTGGGTCGTTGGGAATGGGTTGTCAATAAATTTTAATTCTGTATGTTTTAATCTTGTTGTACTCCGCTCCGATTCTGTCCCATAGAGGAGCGGGCTAGAAATAATAATAATAATAATAATAATAATAATAATTTGCTGTGTTACATTTGCCAGGAATCCACTATAGGGGAACCTGCGACTCCCTTAGTATTTGATCCCATCACCCCATCCAAAGGTGCTTTGAGACTTTCTTTAGAATTATTATATATTAATTAACTGGAAGAGTGAAGGATACATTGGATCCTGACATTGATGCTTGAATAGGGGAGAAATAAAGAAAGAAACAGGCACAACTTCCATGGGCCCTTGGATTAAATACCAACCTCCTGACTTCAGATCCCTCCTCTGGGTTATTTTGGATGCTATTGGGCTTCCGTATGAACTTTGGACTCTTTATATATTTTGACCAATCTGTCTTCTTCTCTTCTCCAGATGATTTTTCAGTCATGCTTGTCACTTTGAAGTGTGAATCTGTGGAAACGAATCAGTTTCATTGGCCCGAGCCTTTAGAAACTAAGAAGGGTCAAGAAAATGGCTTTCAGAAGGTGGTACTTCACTGCTTAGCCTTCCAGGTATCATTTGCTGTATGGTATAAGATTGTGGTATCATTTGCTTCATGGGATTGTGATCTTCTTACAATATTGTTGGGGTGTGCCTTGAAGTCTTTTCCTATTCATGGTGGCCCAAGGTGAACCTATCTTATCTTTTCTTGGCACGATTTATTCATCGGAGGATTGTCATAGGCCACCTCCACTATATAACTGTGGATGAAAAAACCCAACAGCCTCTATGCCTAGGAAAACATGTTTGAGCACGTTACTTGGAAGATTTTTCTTGGACTGCTGCCCAAGTAATATGCCTTCTGTGAAAATTTACAACCATTGTGTTTTTAAGGAGCAAAACTGTGAATAAGCATGACCATGAAAGAGGTGCATCAATTTGTGAATGGGGTGGAGAAAATGGAAGGAGATACAGTTTTGCTCTTTCTCTCTTATTACTTGATCTTAGGGTCATTTAGTGGAGCTGGGAAAATCAGGACAGACAAATGAAAAACCAAAATCACAATTTGCCATTTTTCTTACTTCCCAAAATATTAGGGTTGCCAGAGGAGTGTTTGTGGTCTGCATTCCCCCATAGTCTACAGAAGAGCATCCCCAGGCATTGCACACCCCTGGGTTAGCAGATATAGGGGTTTACAAACCTCCCAAAAAGGGCGGTCTGGCGATACCTCTTTTTAGTCTGAACTTTTGTCACAGCAACTGCACGAAGTGGCGGACAAAAAAAAGGAGCCCCAAAAAGCGGGCTTCTGACTTCAAAAAAATCAGAAAAGGTGCCAAAGAGCGCCTCGATTACATCACAGCTGCACAGCGCCGGATAGAAGCTGCACAGCTGTGACGTCACAGCTGCGCATGCAGTCCATACGGCGCTGCACAGCCGTGATGCCCTCATAACGTGTTAGGGTTATAGGGTGTGTATCCGCTCTGCCCCAAGCCAACTCAAGCATATGACGAGAGACGTCGGTTTCTGTCCCTAATTTCAATTGTGAAAACACAGGTAAATATTTTGCACAATTTCTGCCAGTTGAAAAATTCCAACTTAGCTGGTACAGAAACACAATTGGGGAACCTCAAAGCTCAGCCAAGGAACCAACCTGGAAAGTCAAATAGGTATTCAAGAGGTTGCTCCAAACCTCTGTCATATAGACCTCCAAGGCCTAATCCACCAGCAGGCTGGGGGAGTATAAATCATTTACTTACCTTTGTATGGTACAAAGAAGTTCTGAAGACATTCAGACAAAGGTGTCATTTCAGCCTCAAACTTCTCCTCCAGCTCATCGTCTCGGGCGTCTGACTCAGGAGGGAAACTAGGAAAGGAAACAATGTGGATGCTTAGTGTCCTGGGATGGGGCACTGAGCAGTCCTACCACCTGCAGCCTGTCCATGCAGGCTTCCCTGCAACCATTCAATAGAGTGACAGATCCCACCCTGGATGCTTGGATGTTGCACCTCTGGTTTTTGAAAATACTAAAAAAAACTAAAAAGTTGCTTCTGATTTCTTCTAAAACTCTTTGAGACAACTAAAGCCCCAATCATCAGGAGACCTTCCATGCTCTCCTTGAACATCTCCTGCCAAAAATTTGAATAGAAAAGTTTAAGATATTCCTCACTGCAGTACTTTTACACTACTTATTTTTACTTTGCAACCCTACTGGCCCTGAAGAGGTTGTTGGCTAAGAACTCCCAGCTGATATTACAATGGCTGTGTTACACTTGCCAGGAATCCACTATGGGGGAACCTGCGACTCCCAGTGTATTAGATCCCATCACCCCATGCAAAGGGGCTTTGAGAGTTTCTTTAGAATTGTTATATTTTAATTCACAGGAAGAGTTAAGGATACTTTGGATTAAATACCAACCTCAAGCCTTCATATTTTTCCATTGGATCCTCTTTGATGATCTGAGACCTCCATTTCTGGAAGCTTGGACCCTTGAAATCTTTAGAATCATCTGCCTTGCTCTTTGCTCCAAATGATTTGTCCATCTTGCTCATCCTTTTAGGTCTTAGCCTGTAGAAATGAAGAGGTTGCATTGGCCTGAGCCTGTAGATACCTGGAAGGGTCAGGAAGAGGGCTTGCAGAAGGTGCTGCTTCACTGTTTAGCCTCCCAGGTATAAGAAAAATACATGATCTCATGGGACTGTGGTACTCTTGCAATGTTGTTGGGGTGTGACTTCAAGTCTTTTCCTATTCATAGCGGCCCAAGGGGAACCTATCTTATGTTTTCTTGACAAGATTTGTTAATAGGAGGTTTGTCATAGGTTACCCCTATCGTATAACTGTGGATGAAAAAAACAACCAGCCTGTATGCCTACTAAAAGGAATTTAGGGCACCTTCCTCAGAGGATTTTTCTTGGACTGCCACCCAAATAATATGTCTTCTGTGAAAATTTACAACCTTTTTTTTTTAAGGAGCAAAACTGGGAATAGGCATGACCTTGAAAGAGGTGCATCAATTTCTGTATGGCGTGGAGAAGGTGGAAGAAGAAACAGTTTTCCTCCTTCTCTCTTATTGCTTGATCTTGGGGTCATTTATTGGAGCTGGGAAATTCAGGAGAGACGAATCATATATCACACAATTGATGCACACTGTGACAGACTGTGGCTTCCATGTTATTGGGCATTGAATTTCCTCCAGGTTTTCTTCCATGGTGCTGGAGCCCAGTTCCAAGATACAGTCAGCACCAGAGAAAGTTCAGACTAAAACACAGAGCAGTTTCGCCAACCCACTAACATGGAAATCACATCTATTGCTGTCTTTCTTTTTATTTTTTATGATAATTGTGATTGATATTTCCATACTATAACAGTAAAATCTTGTATTGAACATTACATCTTATATCAACTGTGTGCGTATACAATAAATTTAACCACCAGATATCAAATAATAGGTGGATTAACGATTGAAATGAAATAGAAACTTGATATAGTAGAAACAATATAGACATATGTATATGTACACATACACCCGTAAACACACACACACACACACACACACACATATATATATACATATGTATACATGTTCATGTACCCATATATATATATTATCGGTGGTTACTGAGATAGAAAAAGAAAATAAAAGTTAGGATATTTGTTATTCTTATATACAATTACAACTTCTTTATCTGTATCTTAAGGCAAGCAGGTCATCATTGGAAAAATATAAGCATTAAAACCATGCGGTATATACATCCTTCCATTTCTCCTCATAATCTTGAATAGTTTTCCCTGAGAAATACATTGATAGTCTGTCCATGTTTCATAGTTCAGCTACCCTTAACTTCCATTCATCTATGGTAGGCATTGTGCTAAATTTCCAGTGTCTAGCCAGCACCATTCTGGTGGCAGAGATCATATATAAGATCACGATTGTTTGGTTTGAAGACAATTTTGATTGGTTTTTTGCTACGATATTTAATAAAAATACTTCTGGAATGCGTGGAATATTTAATCTTAGTACTAATTCCATTTCCTTACGTATTTTGTGCCAAAACTTTTTAATTATTTTACATTGCCACCAGACTTGATACATTGTGCCGATTTTATCTTTACATTGCCAACATTTAAAATCTAGGTTTTTGCTCTATCACTGCCTGTGTGATATATCTGCAAGCAATTGTCCTTCAATTTCCTAATTCCCTCCCAGTTAATATTTGTAGGCTGTCCTTTGCAGATCTTTGAGAACTAACTGCCAACCGAAGCAACAGCATCATCCTTTTCTTTTGCTATCATGTGTACGTTTTACAAATGCTTTTGTTCATTTTATCTTTTGTACTCTAAGCCACCTTGAGACCTACCCATTGGAGAAAGGGAGGAATGAAATTTAATAAATAACACAATCCTATAATCCGTTCAGTGAACGTACCAAATGAATGAATAGATAAGGATGCTTTCAGATGAGATCAAGCCTTCAAAAAGCAGGACTAGGGTCCACTGAAAGAAAGACTGGACTCAAAACACTCGCATCCAATAGAAAATAGGCAAAGCCACCAAGAGAAATGCCTCTTGTCTTGAGGTCTCTCCACCTCCTCTCAGCCTCAACTGACTCAACTCCCACCTTGGCGAAGATTCTCAGTTGTTTCCATGGAAACCAAACAAACAAACACTCTCCATTCTGCTTGGTCCCATAGGACCACTTCTCCATGAGGTCCAAATTCATGGGTTACATTTATCATAATAGGATGATTTCAATTGATTTTTAAAATTTCACTCTTTTTACCTGACTCTGTTGGTGATCCTATTTGGATCCTACTGAGCATATAGATGAAATGAAATAATTATTGGTATCAGAAACTGGAAAAGCTGACTCCCCCACCAAGAGAAAGGCAACATTTAAGTGAAATCATGATTATATTTATGAATATTACAAGTTGAGTCTCCCACATACAAAAAGGCTTGGGACTAGAATTATTTTGAATTTCGGGGTTCTTCAGCTTTTGAAATCATTGCTTCAACATAATAAGGTATCGTTATTAAGAAATAAGATATCCACTTTCACATTTATTTATTTATTTATTTATTTATTTAATTTTTATTCCACGTTTCTCCGAAAGAGGAGCCAAGGCGGCTTCATTACACAAACACATGCACACACACAGAGTTGCCCCTTTAAACTTGTCGGGGATCTGTTCTGGACACCCCCCCCCCGTGAGTTCAAAATCTTGTGCATATTCAAGCGCATAGGCTTGAATGGGATGTGCATGAAGGTGGAGTGCGCACCACATACATGCTGCATTGAGACTAATAGCGGTTGCCCCTCTGTGGATTTCCAAGTCCGCTCATTTCAAGTTCACAGACTTGGAGAGGTGATGGTATATATATATATATATATATATATATATATATTCAGCTGGTTATTTTTCTTCCTGTTTCTTCCATATCACCCATTTGTTGGCCTTTCACAGGCTTGGACCCAGACCATTAAAAAGGCTTGGATTGAGAACATTTGAAAGACCATGGGCTTGTCTGATTAAAATTTCTCATTCTAGCTGGTAGGAATATGATCCATCCACACATGATTTGCAGGAGTTACGGCTTTTTGCAGTGTCCCCCTCCAAAAAAATCTGCTTAAACTCTGGAGAAAAACTCTGGAGGAGAAACAAGTGGCTGTCCATCTGTTTTGCATGGATTTGGGTAGCTGTGCATTTTCAAGAGAGGGAGAGAGAGATGCAGGAAATATGTGCAGGAAAGTGAAGAATTAAACGTCAATGTGAACGAGGAAAAATCTCCATCAATTTACATAATACACTTACATGTAGACTAGCCCATATCTCCCGATATGAGTGTGCCCAAATTTTAAGGTCTTCATGGGAGGGCTTTCTCTTCGTCCCACCACCATCACAAATCTTCCTAGTGAGGACATGGGAGAAGGTCTTCTTGGTGGCTGCTCCCAAGCTGTGAAACCCCCTCCCCTGGGAGTTTTTGTTGATCCCCTCTCTGCTCTCTTTCTGGGGAAAGCAAAGACTTTTTTACGAGCCTGTGTGGCCTAGTGGTTTGAGTATTGGACTACGACTCTGGAGGCCAGGGTTCAAATCCCAGCTCAGCCATGAAAACCACTGGGTGACTTTGGGCAAGTCACTTGCTCTCAGCTTCAGGGGAAGGCAATGGCAAACCTCCTCTGAACAAGTCTTGCCAAGAAACCCTTATCAAAGGGTCACCATAAGTCAGAAATGACACAAAAGGACACAACAACAACAACAACAACAACTCCATTTTTAAGTTCTTCAAGGGAAGGATTTCTCTTGGTTCTCACCATCATTCCAGCCCTTTCAGATGAGGACATGAGAGAGGGCTTTCGTGGTGGCTGCTCCCAAGCTATGAAATGCTCCCTTCAGTTGGCCTTCTCTCTGGTCTCTTTCTTAAATCTTTGGTTCTTAAATCATGTGGCAAGAGAGTGTTTTGAATGTAGTATATGGTGCTTTATTAAATTATGATTTTGTTTTTTGTTGTTGTTTTCCTTTAAGTCATTTCCAAGACGAACCTATCATGGGGTTTTCTTAGCAAGATTTGTTCAGGGCAGGTTTGCTATTGCCTTCCCGTCAGGCTGAGAGAGTGTGACTTGCCCAGGGTCACCCAGTGGGTTGCATGGCCAAGCTGAGAATTGAATTCTGGTCTTCAGAATCATCTCTCAAACAACTACACCATGGGATTTCGATGGCCTTTAACTATGTACATGTGAATACATTTATGTGTTCATAGGATATTGTAATTTAAAGTTATAATTTTAATTTTGCTCATTGTGATTACATTCAGTGATATATGGCAATTACGATTTATGAGTGACATTAATACCAAAGAACAAAAAACAAACAAACTCAAACCATTACAGTAGGCCCTTGGTATCCACTGGATTTTAGTTCCAGGACCCCCATGGATACAAAATGGCAAAAACAAGGTTTGCTTTGGGAATTCAAGATATTTTTGAATATTTTCAAGGCTTTGATGCTTGAATCCATGGATAAAGCATCCTTGGATACGGAGGGGTGACTGTATCATTAGTGTCAGTAGCTTATATATTAGGGATAATAACTAGTTTTATGTTGGAGATCAACATGATGCTTTTTTTCCTCCCATAGTATTTCTTGGGAACCCCAGCATTACCAAGGATTACTAGGACCCCCATAGATCCGTGGATGCACAAGTCCCATTACATACAATGGCATTGTGAAATGGTGGATATAACATGGCATTCCTTGGATATCAAAAGAGCAGCAAGGCTTTACTTGAAAATGATTAAACAGTTCAGGAGAACGGAAGCTGTGTTTAGATGCTACAATCCGAGGCCCCTGGGGCTAGAAGCATATAGGCAAATTCTATCTTGATAGTTAAAGGCATGTATATATCAGTGTTATGGTTTGGCAAAAATTCCTTATTCTTGACAACTGATGTGTATGAAGAAAACTTTGAAGAACGCTGGCATGATCTCTTGCCCAAGGAATCAATGGAATGGTTGAAGTTAACACTTGTAGCACTCTTGCTAAGAACATTGTATTCACTGTTTTATATTTTCAATATTTTCAAGCCGTGGGTGGTCAGATCTGTCGATAAAAAAAATCCATGGTTAGAGTGCTGACTGTGCTAAGGATTCTGTATGGTGTGATATGGGAGGCAGTCAAGGGAATAGGATGACACCATGAGTTACCACACCAAGTGATGCCAACTCTAGTATTCCCACTGGTCTCAGGTTTTGTCACTGAAGTCTTAGAGAATGGGAAACTACTGACCTGGCAACCCTATACCCAAATGCTGAGTGCTAGGAATAGTTAGAGCATCTACCTGGCTCAAATCCCAACTTCCTACTCCCTGCCATTGCAACCGACAAATGAGGAGTATATGCAATCCTATGCTGAAAGCTGGGATACAAACTTTTAAAATAAAATAATAGCTTTAAGAGAGCCACTAAGACGCATCTCTTCCGGCAGGCCTTCCCAGAAAATGACTAACTTTTCTGTCATTCATTGCCCCTCCACTCCCATTAAATGAGACATTGATACCCTTGTGGCCGCCCACGTATCCAAGTTTTAGAGCCATTAATGTTTAATGTTTTAATGTTTCATTGTTTTAAATTTCATTCCTAGTTTAATTCATTTTTAACGGGTGGGAGGGGAGACCAAACTGTATTTTAACTGTATGTATTTTTAAATGTTGTACTCCGCCCCGATTGTTTACCCAGAGGGGCGGAATATAAATAAATATTTATTATTATTATTATTATTATTATTATTATCAATGAAATCAGACCTGGCCTTCTCACTTCAGTTTGATTCAGAACAGCTGATGTTTTATGCTGCAGTTCTAAAAGCGCTCTCTTTCACAAGAAATAATAATAATAAATAAATAAATAATAATAATAATAATAATAAACCCTTCTTGGCCTCTGCCCTGGTCAGTAGAATATGATGGATTTCCCTGGCTTCTTTCCTAATAGCAGTATCGTGTTGTAAAAAGAAAACCCTTAAAGAAAAAAAAAAAGAAAAAAATTGAAGTAGGCAAAAAACCTGAAGCATGAAGTTTGGGGAAGATAAAGCATGGAATCTTTCTTGAGCAGAACCATTTATATTAGGGTGACATCTTTCTTAAATTTTCAAGAGGCTAAAGGAACCTCCAGCCAAAGCATCGGGGCAGAAAAGTCAGTTTGCTTTGTGGGGATCTGTTGTGCAACATCCCACTTCTTTCATTAAAGCGGCGCCTCTTAAATGTAGCTTAGAGGCCCATTAGTCTCAGGAAGAATTTGAAATAAATTATATATTCTATGACACAGAGTTTATTGTTTGGGAGGGATGGGCAGGATTTCTCTTTAAAACAGCATTAGGATATAGGCCTTCCTGGGTTTAAATATTTCTGAGTTGCTAAATGCAACGGTGATGTCATGGGATTTCAAGTCAACTCCATCATTGTCCTAGAGTTTTGTTACAAGAGTGATTCAAAGGATAGAATCACAGGCTATATCTGCACTGCAGTTTGATATCCCTTTAACCTCCATGGCTCCATGCTATGAAATTCTGGGATTTGTAGGGTTTTTTGGCACCAGAGCTCTCTGACAGAGAAAGCTACATGTCTCACAAAACGACATTTCCCAAAATTCTATAGCATGAATTGGAGTCAACAGACTAGCAAAATGGCTGGGCTCACTGTCTATACAGCTTTCCCTTTGACCCTTTTAGCCTCCTTTCAGGGACCTGCCCCATGAAACTGTTAGAGAATAGGATCCTGGAAAATGCTCAGACGTGGGGGAAAGGTGCCAGGGTTCCCTAAAGTCCCCAAGATGCCATGTTGAGTCAGCATTTGGGCTGTGCTGAGTCACAAGAGGGGACAGACAGCATGGCGAGCAGAAAGCTGCAAAGTCTCCCTGGCCTGCATGGGGGAACTGTCTAGAGGGTGCACACAGGGAGAGGCTGCTGGGCAAAAGTGCACAGGAAGAGAAGATGCACATGTATATAAGGGAGGAGTGTACAGTGTGGGTCCTTATGAGTTGTTGTGTTGATGCTGATGCTGTATGGTGCATTGCATCTCGCTGTGGCATTGAGGACACACTTGTATACAGAGCAACAGAGATTACAGAGCCTCCATGAGAGATATCTGTCTGCTTCTGGAGGGGGAAAGGAGATTCTCCAACCTGAACAGAGCTCCGTGTCACTTCTCGGCCATCCAGGTGCACAGCCTCAGTATGGTGCAACACAGCCTGCGCAATCACACTAACAGAAACAGCCACCTCTACCTGACAGTAAGTACAGCTACTTTGACTGCGTCTATATGATACCAATCTACTAGTATAAAGTCAGTTCAAATGCCAGGACTCCATTCTTTAGCATCGTGAGTTCTATAGTCTGGGGAGGTATTTGGACCAAAAGATCCTGAAGTTCAAGGGTGTCATACCTCTCCCCGTGTTCAATTCGGGTGAAGAGGAGAAAGAAAAGGCAGCATGCCAGGAATCTGCTACTCCTGATAGTGAAGGTCCCAAGAGCTGGGGCAGAGGAGTAGGGTCCCTGCTCCCCATCAGGAGGTTGCAGAGGCTGAGGATGCTGAAGGCACACCACGATCCTTTGCTGAGTAATGAACAATAAACACATAAGGGATGCTGATTATTTAGGCCGCTGGTGTTGTTGAAGGAGATGGCTGTAATTCTTCCAGCAGACCCCAAAGGTCTTTGTTGTTCACAGCTGTCTTATGTGGATGGTTGACTGTCCTCTAGCATTTGTGTCTCCTTGATCTTGGACTAGCTTTTGGTTTGACTCCTGGATGGCTTCTGGCATCTTAACTGCTGACTTGTTACAACTACTCCTGGATCGTCTGACAACCACCCTTTTGTTTCACCCTCCGTCACGCACTAGGCCTGAATTTGTCCGAAAGCAGAGATCATTGCCATTGGCACACTTGCCACGGCTGGACAAGGCACCATGACCTGAATGACCTGAATAGACTAGAAAGCTGGGCCAGCGCTAACAAAATGAAATTTAACACAGAGAAATGTAAGGTTCTGCACCTAGGGCGGAAAAATGAAATGCACAGATATAGGATGGGGGACACCTGGCTGAATGAGACCACATGTGAAAGGGATCTAGGAGTCCAAGTAGACCATAAGCTGAACATGAGTCAACAGTGTGATGCGGCAGCTAAAAAAGCCAATGCAATTTTAGGCTGCATCAATAGAAGTATAGTTTCTAGATCAAGGGAAGTTATAGTGCCACTCTATTCTGCTTTGGTCAGGCCCCACCTGGAATACTGTGTCCAGTTCTGGGCACCACATTTCAAAAAAGATGTGGAGAAACTGGAGCATGTCCAAAGGAGGGCAACTAAGATGGTGAAGGGTCTGGAAACCTTGCCCTATGAAGAACGCCTTAGGGAGCTGGGGATGTTTAGCCTGGAGAAGAGAAGGTTAAGAGGTGATATGATAGCCCTGTTTAAATATTTGAAGGGATGTCATATTGAGGAGGGAGCAAGCTTGTTTTCTGCTGCTGCAGAGACTAGAACGCGGAACAATGGATGCAAACTGCAGGAAAAGAGATTCCACCTCAACATTAGGAGGAACTTCCTGACAGTAAGGGCTGTTCGACAGTGGAACACACTCCCTCGGAGTGTAGTGGAGTCTCCTTCCTTAGGGGTCTTTAAGCAGAGGCTGGATGGCCATCTGTCAGGGATGCTTTGACTTGGAGTTCCTGCATGGCAGGGGGTTGGACTGGATGGCCCTTGTGGTCTCTTCCAACTCTATGATTCTATGATTCTATGATTCTATGATTCTATGATTCATGACCGTGGTCTACTATATGGACATTCAGGAGGGAAGCAAAGTCTATATTCAGTTAGTTTGGTTAATCTTTTTAATTTAAGCTTCAGGTTCATCACTCTCATCCATCTTATTACTGCTTAAGGCATCAATATCTTCACTGCAATCTGATGGATAGACATACTTGTGTTCCACCTAAACCATCATGTTCAGTGTGCCTCAGATCCCCTTGTCCACACTATAATTGTACAGTGTGGATACACACATAAACTGGTGTCCTTTTGTGCACAAACAGACTGGGACTTCAGCCTACTTCTTTCAAAATGTTTTCATTGAGATCTGTAGCAAACTTTAACTCTCAGTGTGGACTGTATACCCCCAATCCTATTCATTTACTCCAAAACCTATTTATTTCATTGGAATCAACTTTTGGGCGAGTACTCTTATAATTCAATATTAACATCTTCAGATATAAATGGCCAGTTGCTCTCTACTTCTAAGCAAGTGTGTATTGCATTCCTAACACCTAAAACCTGGTCAAGGATACAGCCCTGTTAGTCTGTAGAATCACCTAAAACCTATTCAAAGATATTGCCATGTTAGTCTGTTAGTCTCAGAAGATCTGAGGAAGTTGATTGAAGTCTAGAAAACCTCATCCTGCCAACATTTTCTTTCAGTTAGTCTCAAAAGTGCTACAAGACCTAAAATTGGTGAGGTTCATCTGTGAAGTTTCACTCTTTCCTCCTTTTGGCGAAAAAAAACCATTTTTTCCCCTTAATTCACACCAGACGTTAATATTTGTCTATTTCTTTCATTATCCTCTTCTTTCCCAAGTTGGAATTTAATTTCCTATTAAATCAGAAGAGAAATCACAAATACACTCTTTAAAAAGGTTAATAAGTATTTTTGGTACATAGGATTTTGAACATGCCAATTATCAGGGAAAATTAACCAGAAATCTTTTTCCTGTTTCTTCCTTTCCTACGGATTCACCTTTATGATGGGCAAATCCAATTATGATGCTTTACTCTCCATTTTTGAAGAAATATATTTTGCATCTTATATTAATTCCATACATTTTATTAAAAGCTGTTTACCTTCTGAAGCATGTTTATGCTTCACATTAGATTGCTTTATCTTTTTAAAACTAAACGAATCCCTGCAAATAAAAATTATCTTGTCAATATATGTATTCTTCTGTTTATTGCAACTGAAAATTTACCTTAAAGATGTATCACTCTTTCTTCAGAGAACAGGATTCCATTTCTTCTTAACCTGAAAACTTTCTTTCAAATCTATAAAGAGGTCATTTATAAAAGATGTTGTCACTCTTTAACTGTAATAAATATTTCTCAGTTCGTAGCTTCTACGTGGTTGTCAAGTGAAGGAAAACCAGGAATCTCTTTTTTTCCTAATAAAGGAACCTACCTTTTGGGGACTTACCAAAATGATGGAGATGTTTTGGGGAAATGCTTTTCACTTTTCCATTCTTGAAGGAGCATGAGTTCTGTACCTTGTGTCACATCTTTTGGTGCATGTCTGTGCCTTTCTTAACATTGGCAGAAACCTGAACTTTCATTCTTTTCCTACTCAAATGTTATTTAGAGAGCCAGGCAAAACAGAGCACCTAGAACTAGAAATACTACAATGTGCACCACATCTGCTGGACTGTTGTGTTTAAGTCTCTCCAGAGCATGCAACCTTTTGTTCTGGAACTATGTCTTTTAAATCTCACCTGACAACTTTGCTATAATTTTAAATAAATGACATTTTAAATGAAACACAACTTTTTTTCACCAACTGATATTCTTTAAATCATTTAGCTTCTGTTCTTTGACCCATGGACTTTCTTGATCCACTGGACTTTCTTGTTTCAATTCTCCCAATGTTAGATAAATAACATGAGAAGTGTAAAGCTCGTCTCTGTATAGCTGAGGTCTTTAAATATTGTTTTTTTAGATTTAAAGACAATATTTAATACTTTATTTTAGTATTTTCTTTAACTATAAAATAATAATAATAATAATAATAATAATAATAATAATGTATATTTATAGCCTGCTCCTCTATTCGCATAATCGGAGCTGGTTATAACAAGGTTAAAAAAAAATACAGATTAAAACAGTTATCCTACCCCTTCCCAACCATCCACCCCTTAAAACTAAATTAAACCAATGAAGACTTAAAAATGGCATCTTAAGGACATTCTTTCAAGCATCCATGATGTTTCACTCTTTCCAATTTTGAACAAAAAGATCTATTTCTTTAATTCATGCCAGATGTATTAATTTCTATTTCTTTCTTTATCCTCTTTCTTTCATTTTCCTGTTTTCCCCCCCAAACTGGACAATTTCCTCTTAAATCTACAGTCAGATCACAAATACATGCTTAAGAATGGTTAACCACTATTTTTGGTGGCTAGCGTTTTGAACAAGCTCATCATCAAGGAAAATAAGCCAGAAATCTTGTCCCTTTTCCCTTTCCACTTCCTTTCTAAAGACTCACCTCCACGGTGGAAATATTCTTTTATGATGCTGTATGCTCCAGTTTTGAAGAAATAGGTTGTAAATCTTATATTACTACAGACTTTTTGTTAGGAGCCGGTTACTTTCCTAATTATGCTTGTGCTTTACAATAGATTTCTTTATCCTTTTTAAACTCAGGCAATCCCGAGAAGTAAAAATGGTTTTGTCAAATTCTGTGTTCTTCTGAGTTTATTGCATTTGAAAATTTACCTTAAAGATTGTATCGTTGTCTCCCTCTTCAGAGAACAAGATGTTGCCATTTCCTTTCAGCTATACAAAGAAATCATTTCTAAAATGATGGCATAATCCTTTAATCATTATAAATATTTCTCGCTGCTTAGTTGCAAGATGCTATCAAGTGAGGAAAAACTGGATTCTGTTCTCTTCCCAATAAAAGGTCCTACATTTTAGGGACTTACCAACATGTTGGACATGTTCATTGGAAATGCTTCTCACTTTTCCATTTCATTCTATACCTCATGTCATATACTTTGGTGCAGGATTGTTCTTTTCTTAACATTGACAGAAACCTGAACTTCCATCCTTCTCCTGGTCAAAGATTATTTAAAGAACCAGGCAAAACAGAGCACATAGAACTACAAATACTATAATGTCTACCACATCTGCTGGAATTTTGTATTCCGGTATTTCCAGAGCATACAACTTGTTTTTCTGGAAATGTGCTTCTTACTTCTCATTTAAAGGAGTGCAACGTCTTTCCTCATTCAATTTATTTTTCATATTATTTAGCATCTGTCCTTCATCCAACGTTAATATATGATTCATTCCCCTTTCCCCTAATATTAGATAAATAACATGAAATATAGAGAGCATCCCAGTGAGGCCTTTAAATCTTGTATTTATTTTTTAAACTGTTCTCATACATGCCTCTTTCTCACCTACACATTGTTATTACAGTGCATAATTTTAGCGTTCATTACATATAGTTTGACCTTTGCAGTCAATAGTTCCTTAATGAATTCCTTGCCAAGATGAGCTGTGCTTTAAATAGGCCTGAAAAGATTTAACAAAAGTAGCATTTATTTATTTATTTATTTATTTATGTAAAAGTACCATTTATATACACAAGATTGTAATCCCTTTTCTGCTTCAGTGCTTATTAAATTATTATTAAACTTTATTTCTAAAGCGCTGGAAATATACTCAGCAGCCATGGAGAGCAGCCATGTCAGGTGATACTGATAACATCTTTAGGGAAAGAAAAGATTAAGACTTTTTTGTTTTGTTTTGTAAAACAGAGAAAATTACCATTCAGAGTGAGAAATCACAGAAATTATCCAAATACTTTCATCAGACAGCCAGAAGAAGTGATTCTGTATCTGTTTTCCATCACAAAGCTCTTCTTTCAGGTTTCTGAAGTTCATCTGTCATGTTTCTTTCTCCTCATTTTGGAACAGTGTCTTCTGTTATGTTCTCTGCCTTGTGCTGAGCTTTTTGATATAAATACATTTCTTAATTTCATTTTATTAATTTAGGTTCCTGTTAAATTTGCAAAGTCACAAAAATTAATTACCTTTAAAAGGTAGAACCACTGTGGATATTTTCGGGCCTTGAGATATTGAACAGTTGAGAATTCCACTTTCTCTCTAGAACCTATTTCTAAGTACTCACTTCCACCTCATATTAACTTATGATATTTTAAACACTTGTGTGGGGAAAAAAGTCTTAGAATGCACTGGACTTTTTGTTCTGAGTTTCTTACTTTATTACAATAAGTTGAAGCTGTGACTCTCTTTATAGTTTTTGAACCAATGGCATTTCCTGTAAAGAAATACTATCATGCTATCATCATCTTATTCTGTATCAATGACATTTGAAAACATATCTTAATTTGGAAGGTGTTACTGCTCCATCTTATACAACAGAGGTGTTTGCATTTTTTAAAAAAAACTTGAAAATTTCCTATTAAATTGGCAGAGAGTTCATTTAGAAAATTATAAAATCAATGTTCCACTTTCTTTCTTTCTATGGAACCTACTTCTAAGGACTCACCTCCATCTCATATTAAGCTGTTTTAAACTCTCTTCTTGAAAAAAAATATGTCTTATACTTTTCACATTGCACCAGACTTTTTGTTCCAAGATTGCTGCTTAATTAAGTCGAAGCTGTGAATCCCTTTATGTTTTTTTAAGCCATGGTAGTTTCTGAAAAGAAACGTTGCTATGCTGTCCCCAGCTCATTCTTTTATTACCATGACATTTGAAAACATACCTTAGGGAACCTGGAAGGTGTTACCACTCCTCCTTACAAAACAGATCTATTGCAGTTCTTTATCAATTCTTTTAAAATTGGAAAATTTCCTTTTAAATCTGCAAAGATGTCATTCATAAAATGGTGAAATAAAATGTTAACCATGGAATATATTTCGCCATAATTAGTTTGAAGAAGCTATAAAGAAAGGAGGTAACACGCACCAATAACCTGCTCTTTTTCCAAGACCTGCTCTGCAGGGAGGTACCAGAAACTTGATATTCACTGGAAATAGTCTTTCTTCTTCTAGAATATTCTCTTCATTCTAGAACTGAACTGCCAGCCTTGCCTTTTGTTTGGTGTATTTTAGAAGGAACAGCGCGTCTTTGATCATTACTCATTGATTCCATCATTTTGCCTCCATCTTCTGCGTAGTGTGGGCCCATTAAATAACATCACATTCACAGCCTTGGCCATTCTTACATCCCAATATCCTTGCTTTCAGACAAATAAAAGAAAGATATAGAAAGTTCACTTGGCTAGATGAATTTTTGAAGTTTTGATGGGGAAATGGTTGGTTCGGGGTGTATGACTCCCCCCCTTTTTTTTAGTATCTAACACAAATATACACAATACCTTCTCTTCTCTTATTCCCATTTTGTGCTGAATCTCCTCCTCCTTTTACAGAGAAGTGGCTCCCATGAAATTTCAAGTGTCTCCCATGAAAACTCCCTTCCTCCTTCTCCTTGCTTGCTAGGAAGCTTCAAGCAAGACTGAAAGCTTTCTGAGTGTGTCACAGCAGAAACATCACAAATTTCATCATAATCACAATGTGCACATGCCAAACTGTGGGGGCTAGTCAGACTAAACATAAGTCATTTATTTATTCATTTAATTTTATTTAATGCCCTGCCTTTTCCTCATATGGGATCCAAACATCTTACAACATACATTAAAACAAAATAGGTAAAACAATATACAGGTTGAGCGTTCCATTTGTGGAATTCCTAAATATTCCAAAAACCCAAACTTTTTTTTTCCATGTGTGGCTAAGATAGTGACACCTTTACCTTCTGATGGTTCAGTATACACAAACTTTGTTTCGAGCCCAAAATTATTTAAAATATTGTATCAGAGTACCTCCAGGCTAGGTGTATAGGGTGTATATCAAACAAGTCCATTTTGTGTGTAGACTTGGATCTCATCTCCAAGATATTGCATAGTACTAGCCCCAAGAACTCTGCTTAAAGACCTAAAAAGAAAGAGACACTACCACTCTCCGAGGGAGTGTGTTCCACTGTCGAACAGCCCTTACTGTCAGAAAGTGCCTCCTAATGTCTCGGTGGAATCTCTTCCTGCAGTTTGCATCCATTGTTCTGTGTTGTAGTCTCTGGAGCATCAAAAAACAAGTTTGCTCCCTCCTCCATATGACATCCCTTCAAATATTTAAACAAGTCTATCATATCACTTCTTAAGTTGTTCATAATAGGGCATGGCTTCCATACCCTTCACCATCTTAGTTGTTCTCCTTTGGACATGCTCCAATTTCTCCACATCTTTTTTGAATTGTGGTGCCCAGAACTGGACACAGTATTCCAGGTGGTGGCCTGACCAAAGCAGAATAGAGTGGCACTATTACTTCCCTTGATCTAGACACATTGGGGCTTTTTACATTGGCCGAAAGCGGCGGTCTAAACTCGCCCCTTTCAGCGGCGGGATGACGCCGAGGCTGCCGCACGGGCAGCCTCTAGGCCTCCTCCCGCCGCTTTTGGAGGCCGTGGGGAACCGGCAAACTGCCGGTTCCCCGCGGCCTCCAAGCGGGGTGCAGCGGGTGCTCTGGGCACCTGCTGCACCCCACTTCCCTCGGCGGGGCTCAAGGGAGGAAGGGGCCGCCACCGTGGCCCCTTTCTCCCTGGGTCTTTGCTGCGGCCATCTAAAGGCAAAGACCCGCTGCAAGAAAAGAGCTCCGAGAAGGAGCTCTTTTTTTTGCGCCGCAGGAAGGGCGCGATTGGAGCCCTCCCGCAGCGCAAAAGCGTCATAACGTGCGCAGCGCGTCAAAACGCTGCTCACGTGATGACGCTTGTACGGCGCCTCCATGTAGAAGCCGCCATCTTTAAATGGCGGCTTCCACGCGGTTTAGGCTTAGGGAGGGTGTAAAAGCTACGCCCTCCCTAACCCTAAAAGCGGACTTTTTAGCCCTAAACGCGCCTTTTTTTGCCCATCTAAAACGGGCCTATACTTCTATTGATGCAGCCTAAAATTGCATTGGCCTTTTTAGCTGCCACATTGCACTGTTGACTCGTGTTCAACTTGTGGTCTACATGGACTCCTAGATCCCTTTCACACATGCTTTCATTCAGCCGAATGTCCCCCATCCTATATCTGTGCATTTCATTTTTCCGCCCTAAGTGCAGTATCTTACATTTTTCAGCTATGAATTTCATTTTGTTAGCGTTGGCCCAGCTTTCTAGTCTATTCAGGTCATTTTGAATTTTGATCCTGTCCTCTGAGGTATTAGCTACTCCTCCTAATTTGGTGTCATCTGCAAATTTGATAAGTATCCCCCAATTCTGTCATCCAAATCATTAATAAAGATATTGAATAGCACTGGGCCCAGGACAGAACCCTGCAGGACCCCACTGGCGACTTCTTTCCAGGTTGAAAAGGAGCCATTGTTGACAACCCTTTGGGTTCAGCTGGTCAACCAATTACAAATCCATGTAACAGTTAACTTGTCTAGCCCCCATTTTATAAGCTTGTTTGCAAGAATGTCATGGGGAACCTTGTCAAAGGCCTTACTCAAATCAAGATATACTATATCCACAGCATTCCCTTCATCTACCAAGCTGGTAATTTTTATCAAAAAAAGAGATCAGGTTTGTCTGGCATGACTTGTTCCTCTGAAACCCATGTTGACTTTTTGTGATTAGGACATTGCCTTCAAAATGTTCACAGACTCTCTGTTTCATAATCTGCTCTAGACTCTTTCCTGGTATTGATGTCAGACGAACTTGACAATAATTGTTGGGATCCTCTTTTTCCCCATTTTTGATATATGGTGACCCCATGAAGTTCATAGGGTTTTCTTTGGGAAAGAATATTCAGAAATGGTTTACCCTGTTTCGTTTCCAAGATCAGGCAAGTTCTGGTAGCTTTAGAATATTTAGGCCTCTTATATATCTGTGGAGTAATCCTGTTTGTACACTACACTAGCATAGCTATGTAAATGATATAAATGATGACAAGAAAAAGAGAAAGGCTGTGAATGAAGTAACAGGCTAGAGAAACAAACCACTCACAGCTGACATATTTTGCCAGTCTTTTTGTCCAACTCTGTTCAGCCATGAAAGAAGTTTGACCATAGCCACAAAGCACCAGGATTCTGCTCTACATATTTTTAAACAAAATAAACCAGAAGGCCTTCATTGGAGTGCACACAATTGTCGCATTGCAGAAGTAGGCATCAACAGTGACAATAATCCACTGATCTGTGTTGTAAGTGGGAAACAATAGAATCCACACAGAGAGATACACAAATGGGCTGGGGGCTGCTTTTGTAGGGTGCTTTGTTGACTACATTGACTTTGGTCCCATTGCATCTGAGGAAGCAGTTCAATTCTGTGAAAGCTCATGCTACCATCCTCTCTCCTTCACTTAGTCTCAAAGCTGCAAAGATCCCTTTGCATACTGATTTTCCAGACTAACAGGGCTATGTCTTTGAATTCTTGGATCTATCGGCTGCTATTTGTTTTTAAGGTTTGCACATGTACACCCTGAAAATGCCACAGTGTGAGTAAGAGAGTACAGCACTAGATGAGTGATTCTCAACCAGGTGTTTTTGATTTCAACTCTCAAAAGTCCGTTATACACAGGCTAAACCCTGGCTTTTAAACATTACCCAGAGCCCTCTCACAGCTTCTTATTGAGTTAAATTTATTCCCCCTTTGAATACAACTCTGAGTATCCTCCTGGGACCCTAGCATTTTGGGTAACAACTAGAAAGAACCTGACAGTAAGAGGTGTTTAACAGGAAATTGTGCAGCCTCGGAAAGTGTGAGTCTCATTTTTGGAACTTTTAAAACATAAGTCTGGATACCAATCTGTCAGGAATGCTTTGGCTGTGTCTTTTTGCATTTCTTGCATTTAAATTACCCTTGTGGTCTCTTCCAACACTACAATTCCATCATTCTGTGATCTTAGAGATGTGATCCACGGGTAAAAACATTTTTCTTTCATATGTACATTTGTACACACAGGCTCTAATAAATTTTATACAATATTTTAAAATAATTTTGTGCATGAAAGAAATTTTGTGTACATTGAACCCTCAGAAAACAAAAGTGTCACCATGTCACCCACCTATGGAAAAAAAATTTTGGTTTTTAGAATATTTTGGATTTTGAAATTTTTCCAAAATGAGGGTGACTCAACCATTACTACAATTGCAATGCAATTCGCTTGTCTTGCAGAAAACATTGACTACTCTGAACATATCTCTTGATTGAAGTGACTGATTTAATGTTCTTGTAAGATAACCCTCCATTTGGATGCTTGCTGACTAGAGCATAGGAAAACGGGAGAGCAGTCTTGCTCTCTGGCAGAGAACTCTGGGCTCCCCACCAGAGTACAGATCCCAGGAGTCCAAGTTTGATGTAAACACAATGTGTCACAGTGCCAGGTCTGAATCTGTCCCAAAACAGAGATAATTGGCATTGGCACACTTATGGAAGCTGGGCAAGGCACCTTGGCCATGGTCTGCTATATGGTCATACAGAAGCTAAACAATGTCTATCTTGTAATCTTTATCTTTGATGAAAATGCCCACCTTGTCCCATCTTGGACAGATTAAAATGCATTTTCCGGAGATGTTACATGCACAACCAAGAACACAATTATATTCAGTTTGTTTGGATAATCTTTATATTTAAGCTCCAGTTTTTAAACCTCATCCATCTTATTACTGGTTAAGGCATCAACACCTTCTCTACAATCAGATGGATCAACAGAGTTGTGTTTCACCTGAAAACTCATGTTCAATGCACCCCAGATCTCCATGTTCAGATGTTTCATGTGATATTAAAGAGCATAGGAGACAAAATTGGAACCTAGTGGGATGCCATGGGCGAAAAGGCCAAGGGCTGAATAGCTCTATGTTTTGAATTTGACTTTGCAAGAATGATTCAATGATCTCTAAAGAGTGCCTTTGCTGAGTCTTGACAGGTGAATCCAAATGTTAATGACAGTAAACTTTAATGTGCCTCAGATCCCATTTTAGAACAAATAGAAGACATCAGTTGGAAAAACAAACAGTCCTATCTTGCTCCTGGTGTAGGTGATCTATCAGAATGGTCAAAATAAGTTCCATCTCAAATCTAGACCTAAAAGCACATTAAAACAGATCCAAATAATCCATTTCACTGAAGAATCTGTGAACCCAGAATGGCAGTAGATGCTTGAGCAACTTGCCTAAAAGTGGTATGTCTGGTGCAATATTTCTTTCTTTTCTTGGTGCTTTCTTTTTTAGTGTTCCTTCCAAATATATGGCTTGCATTGAATTAAAATTCTTGTCTGCTAAAATCAATATGTCGCATTGATTTTAAATTCTTGTTTGTCCAAATCAATATGCTGGTAGCTTCTGCCATCAGCTACCAGGAATGTAAACCTCCTTGCTTGTTTATATATGATCGTACTGTCATGTTATATATTACTATCAAAACAATTTTGTTCCTTATCTTTCTCTTGAATTTTAGTAGTGCTGGCCTTACTGCCTTCATCTCCAGATAGTTTATATGCTGACATACTTGTCTTTTTCTGTTTTGAATGCTGTTCACATCACCTGTTATGTGTGGCTCTACAGATTTATAATTTTTTTGTTAGTATATCTTTTTCCTTACCATTGTCATTACCTCGTCTAACACTATTTAATGCAGATGGGCTGTTATTTTTTTATAATATGTAATATTTCTGAGTTATTAGTAATGGATTGATTTGTTTCAGAAGTGGCAGGTTTTGAATAAGCCATATGAATATCAAATTTCTCTGGCTGATTAAATGCAGAATCCGTGGACTGCTGAGGTACAGCTCGTCCTGGGACGTCTCTTATTAAGCTTATTAATGAAGAAATTATTTCTTTCTACACTTTCTTTTCAGTATTGACTTCCTCCAATGATTTCACTGGTGACAGACCATTCTTTTCTTTTTCTCTCTTCTTCTTCTTTAGAGGAGGGTCTGCGATTGCTGTCGCCTGGGACTCCTCCTTCTCTCCCAAACAATCTCTGCCTGCTTTGCTGTCTGCAACTGTGGAGAGCAAGGCAACATGCCGGTATGAACTGTCTGTAGCCTTAGAACAGCTGAATTCCCTTCCTGAAGATTTCACAAGAGAGACCGTTTGAAAGTTACTGCCTGTATTTTCATTACTTTCTTGGTAAGTAAAAGCATTTTTTCGCTTCTTAAACTCCTTTAATTTTTTTCCAGTCTTTGTTTTGGGGAGGGAACCATATGATTGCTTGGACTCATCCCCTCCACAGCAGCCATGGCCAATTTCCTCTGTTTCGCTTTCACTGGAGGACACAAATATTTGTTTTAAACCCTCAATATCAGAGCGATGCTGATTTTTGTTCATTTTCAAATCACTTGCTGTAAATGACAGATCTGAAGTGCTTACCTCAGCTCCTGTTTCCTTTCTTCCAGTCTTCCTCAGAATGTACAAATGTGATAGTTAGAAAACCAGATAAAGTAAGGAATAGATTTTGGTCACCATGAAATATTGAAATACTTCAACTGCTGGGTTGCTTTGTTCCGGTTACTTTCAGAATGTACAAAATGGGTCAATTTATCCCTAACAAAATGGATGGATTGACACTTCTTTTAAAATGGAAAAATTCTGTTTCAAGTGTGCAAAATGGTTATATACAGATTTAAGAAGTAAAACCTTTAACTATATTTAAACAGCTTAAGTATTTTTCAAAATATGGTTTTTTTTCCATCTTTAAGAAACGTACCTCATACACATTTATTATCTTGCTGATGAAGTTCAGCTGAGAGGCTTTTCTCTTTGCTCTTCCTGAAGCATGTCTTGTTCTTTACCTTATATCAGTATTTTGTTACATGTTTAGCTGGGTTTTGAAAAATATCAGAAGCTGGAAATCTATGCAAAGTTGTGGATGGACTTTGGGATTTGGAAACACTGAAATATCTCATCTCCTCTGCTAAATTGCTCTGTTCCCATCTCTTTTCAAAATGTCTGGATCATTGATCTAGAATGGAAGGTTATTTCTTACCTTTCAACTGCCAAGCTTACTATCGATTTTGTATGGAGAGTGGACGGAGTACAAATTCTTTATTTACTGGTATTCTATATATCCGTCACATAATTTGTTATCGCAAGTTGTTTGATTGGTGTAAGTGGCAGGGCCATTCTAACTTAGACCAGTCCTCCCCCCTCCCCCCCCCCCTAATATGAAGTAAATGAATGAGAAATATGGAAAGCTCACCTGGAAAGCTGAAGTTTTGAGGTCTTGGTACGAAAACAAGCTGTTTTTGTAATATGTCTTTAGATTACATGTCATTATATAAGGTACCATATTGATCTTTTCTTCTTTCCCATTTTATACGTTCAGTTATTCCTTCCATCAGAGGAACTAAGCTGTTTCCATGCACTTCCTCTACCTCTCTCTGACTCCTGAGTTTGACCCACCACTAAAAGAATCACAAGTGCATCATAGTAGAAACATCACAGGTTGCCTCACAATCACCAGGTCCAAGTGGAATGAATAAAAGGGTGGGAGGAAACTCGGTTTCATTATAACCATCACATTGTAGTGGTGTAAGAGCCAAACTAGGTTTCCTCATAATCACCACATCCACATAGCAGGGAGTGAAGTGGAGGGTATAGAGGAGAATGCATCATTAGGAAAGGCAGTTTACCAAAAGTGAATAGGATCTTTCTATTCTGTAAATATAAATCAGATTTATACTCGTCTAGTTATGAGAGTGTTTCTTTGATAAGCAAGTGGATTCTTTGATTGGGTTGATTTTTTTTTTCGGCTTTGAATGAGGACTGAGGACATTATCACACAAGCCACAGTCTCACAGCAATTGCATCAGTTTTAAAAATGGTAACATAAAAGTTGCAAAGCAGCAATTATCTGATGTCTTTGCAAGCTCATGATGAGGGCTGCCATCACCATCAAACTCTCTTCCTGAATCCCCCATAATATCATCTCCCTGCCTCCCTCCCTACCCAGCATGCCTTTTGGATAGTTCCTAGACCTCTGCTATTATGATTGAAATTTAATTAAAAATATAGCAGGCCCTTGTTATCTGCTGGGGTTTAGTTCCAGGATCCCTCATGGACAACAAAATCCATGGATGCACAAGTCCCATTAAATACAATGGAAAAGGAAAAGGGTGTCTCTTATATAAATTGGTAAATCAAGGATTGCTATTTGGAATGTATACTCTTTAAAAAAAAAATATTTTCAAGCCATGAATGCTTGAATCCATGGATAAAACAATCTGTTGATAAGGAGGCGAAACCGTACAGCAAATAAGTAATGGCAGTCAGCTTGCTTGGGAATAGTGAGGAAGAGGAGGAACAGAGGGAAAGGAAAGGGCACTGAACCCGCACGGCTGCCAATATCACAAATGCCCTGGCATTGAGTGCATCTCATTTTCTACCCAGGGACTTGTGGTAGAAAACACATTTCCCTATCAATGAAAAGAGATGCATTCACTGTGTTTCAGGAACACAGGAAGTATGGGTCAGAGGCATGATTGTGTGATAAGTATCATCAAAACCACTTTTTTCCTGGCCGTAATCATGATTTAGAAGCCCCATGTAATAATGTTGTTGCTCTCTAATAATAAAACCATACACACACACACACACACACATATACATATACATATATGGCGCTCATATACTCATTCCAGATGCAAAAGTCAACTAGATTGGCAGTTGGACCTTTTCTTCTCAGTGGTGATCAGATAATATCTACCACACTTGGAGTAAAGATGCTAGCCAAATGGCTGTGCTCACTGTCTATACAGCTTTCTTTTTGATAATTTTTAGCCTCCCTCCAGGCATCTGCCACATTAAACAAACACCTCTGCATAAGAGTAGGTAGGGCTGCCCTTTCTGTATCTATACTGTTCCATTCTACCAGTACGAAATCTTTTTAAATGTGATAGCTCCATCCTTCAATATCCTGAGGTCTGTAGTTTGGTGAGGTACATGGACATCTTTTTTGACATTCAAGGCTGTCATGACTCACCCCCTGTTTAAGTCAGATGAAGAGGAAGAGGCCCTTTTCCAGGAATCTGATGCTCCTAATAATGAAGGTCCCAGGAGTGAGCGGCTGAAGTAGTAAGGGTTTCTGCTCCCCAGGAGGAGTTGACAGAGGCTGAAGGTGATAAAGGACACCTCTCTCCTTTCCTGAGTGATGAACAGAGAAACATTGGGCTCGGCAGCTGTTAAGTGAAAGACGCTGATTAATTAATTAGGAACCTGGTGATGAGGAGGGAGTTAGCCATAATTCTCCCAGAGCCCCCAGTATCTTTGAGGTTCACAGCCATCTTTTCTCGGTGATTGGCTTTGCACTTGCACTGGTCTTTCCTTAAGTTTGAACTGGCTTAGCTTTGCTTTGATTTTTTTTAAAACTCTTTGATAGTTTCTGACTGCTGTCTTGTTATAACTACTCCTGGACTGGCTGACCCACCACCCTTTTGTTTTACCCTCTGTCATGTTGGATAGTTTGTGACTGACTTCCAGTGTCACCCCCTGCTTCCCAGGATGCTTCCTAACTGGAGCATAGGAAAATGCAGGAACACTGTTTTGGGTAATTTCCATCTCATATTCAGACCTAAAAGCATTTTGAAACAAATCCAGATAATCCATTTCATTGCAGAATCTGTGAACCCGGAATGACAGTAGAGGCTTGAGTAACTTGCCTAAAAATGGAATGTGTGGTGCAATATTTCTTTCTTTTCTTTTATGTACTAACTTTCTGACAAGCACCAAAGGCAGTTTAGAGTTTCAAATGGCAGTTTCTCAGAAACCATCCCTGTCAATGAGGGTGTTTGTCAAGACTGCCTGTTAGCCCCTCTTTTATTTAATTTCTATATTAATGGTATAATCTCTTTAGTAGATGCAATGTTTTTTCCCCTTGTTTTGAAGGGTAAAGATATCCCCATTTTATTACATGCCAATGATGCCATCCTTCTTTCTTATGCACAGGTGGACATGCATAGGCCTTTGAGGGCTCTAGGAGAATATTACGGAAAATAATTTCTAGAGGTTAATTATTCAAAAACTAAAATCATTGTGTTTGGACAGTGAAGGAAAAAATATCAACAGCAGCTCAATAACAAACAATTAAAGAAAGTTATTCATTATAAATAAATAGGGGTAACATTTAAGGACTCTGGATGCTGGTCTCCACACTTGAAAGCTACTGTAGCCACAGCTGATATAACAGACAATGCTTTTTTTCCCCAATAGGCAGCACATTTTGGTGGTATGTTTGTGTTTACATGCCTTGAGCTCTACAAGAATAAGCTATTGCCCCAGTTGTTGTATGGGGCTGAAGTGTGGGACCATTCAGACATGTCAGTTTTTGACTCAATACAGCATATTGGGTTCATTAATTGATTTTGTTTTGTATGTGGATATTGCCACACAAGCCCCACTCTCACAGCAGTTGTATCTGTTTAACAGAAAAGAAAAGAAAACCATTTTCTGAGCAGCCATTATCTCACATCTTCACAATTGTGTAACTGAACTGCCACTGCCTTTGTATTCACTTCCTGATGCCCCCTTAATTCCACCTCCCTTCCTTATGCCCTACCCACCATGCCTTGGGATTATTTCATTTTACTTTTCTTTTAACTCTTTCATGCAATTCCAGAGCTCTGCTACTTCAACTGAAGTTTAATAAAAATATGGAAAATAAATAAAGACAATTGGCCTGCTTGGGAATAGCAAGGAGGAGGGAGAGGAGGGGACACTGACACAACATGACTGCCAATATCACAACTGCCCTGGCAGCGACATTTTATACCTGAGGACTAGTACAACTGGGAGGTCATTGATGGGTTTCCTCCTCAATGAAAAGGAATGCCCTGACCACTTTAAGGAACACAGAGCCTATGGGTCGGAGGTGTTGATGTGTGATAAGTATAATCAAAACTGCTTTTCTCTGGCTGTAATCAAGGTTTAAAAGTCATGTGTAATAACCTTGTGAGTGGAGTCGAAGGCTTTCATGGCCGGCATCCATAGTTTTTTGTGGGGCTTTCGGGCTATGTGGCCATGTTCAAGGAGAGTTCCTTTTCTGACGTTTCGCAAGCATCTGTGCCTGGCATCTTCAGAGGAACTCTTCTAGAACATGGCCACATGGCCCGAAAGCCCCAAAAACACAATCTCATGAGTCTCTGACAATCAAACAAGATGTTTCATCATCTCGGTGGGCTTGATGGGCTGAGCTGCTTATCTGCAGGTGGCAGGTTCTCAATAAAGTACCTTCTGGGCCAGGATAGTCTCCAGTAGGAGCTCAGGAAGACCTTCTTGCCCAGACAAGGGTCAACTGAAGACCATGCTCCCCAATGGTCTACCTGAGTGAGTGGTTAGACTAGTACCCTCCTTTCTATCTTTCTCAAGCAGGTGAAGAATTTTGTGTTTCAGCAAATCTTGGAAGGCTGATTGCTGAAGGAGAACAGGCCTTGCATAATGTGCTGGATTTTCTATTTCTTGTTTTCCTTTTAATGGCTTATGCTTTCAACAAGTTTTAACTTTGTGAAAATTTCAGTTACAGTTTACGTCTAGGTAAGTGGACATACATATGCGGAAAGCATCATCAAGCAGTTTCTCAATGTGTGTGTGTGTGTGTGTACAACAAGAAGCTGCTGTGATGTTACTAAACAGGGGAACCAGTAAAGGGACTGTTGCACATTGGGGCATACCTGGCTAGGGACTACCAATGTGCATCAGTAGACTTGGGATACTCTTGCTGGTGCCTTGATACATATCTTCACACTTCACTAGGAAGGTTGCGTAGCACCTCTGCTTATGTAGCTATGAGGGTTTATGGGCATCCAGAAAGTGCTGCTTTTCCCCTCTAGATTTCTTTAAAATATGGCTTTCATCATTCCATAAATGTTGTCAAGTCTGAGAGCTCATCCAGAAGTCTGGAACTCTTTCTGGAAAGTAGAGTTAAAGGCTTTCATGGCCGGCATCCCTAATTTTTGGTGGGATTTTCGGGCTATAAGGTTACGTACTAAAAGAGTTTCTCCTGACGTTTCACCGGCATCTGTGGCTGGCATCTTCAGAGAAAATCTGGAAATATCCAAAATTCCCTTCCTGCCTCCTTCTCTTGTAGGTCCTTCCTCCTCTTTGCTGATGTTGTGTGCCTTAATATTGCTTCTGACCTATGGTGACCCAAAGGGGAACCTATTATGGGGGTTTCTTGGCCCGTCTTGTTCAGAGGAGGTTTGCCATGACCTTCCCCTGAGGGTGAGAGGACTTGACCAAGATCACCCAATGGGTTTTATGGCCAAGCTGGGAATTGAACCCTGATCTCCGGAGTTGTAGTCCAACTCTTAAACCACTACGCCACACTGGCTAGTTTTATGGAAACTTTCAGAAATTGATTTTCACCAATTTCCACTGAGGCTTGAGCTCCCAGAATCCCTAGCCAGCTTGGCTAACAGTCAGGAATTCTGGGAACTGAAGTCCAAAACACCCGGAGGACTAAAATTTGGGAACAACTGTGCTAGCGTAACAGTGAGGGGCTCATTGAATCCACCTTGTCCAGTCCATACCTTATTCAAATGTGTGAGGGAATTGACTACTCTTTATCACACTGGAAGCCTGGACGCAATCAGAATTCATGTATATTTGCTAAAGTAGCGAATTCACGTGAATTCGAATTGGCTCCATTTGAAAATACCCCCAAATTCCAAAGTATGATAAACTCCTTTGTCTCAAAGCTGCTACAAGATCCCATTGCACTCCTTATGGGCAATGACACCCATGTTCTGATTCATTCATTCTTTTTACAACTCACCTCTAAGGCAAGGGGGGTGGTCTGTGTTTGAAGTATTTTGTACTCTTTCTGCCATTAAGAGCTTGAAAACAGCCAGCTATAAAATTCAGATACACAAAACATATTCTGTCCAGCAAAGAGCTCAAACAGAACTCCTAATAACCACAGTATGCATCTCCCTTTTACTGATCACCAAATAAATAGGTAAATAAATTAATACCCAAAAATACAACAAGAAACCTAAAAAAATCACAAGCTAGCCAGCAGATTTGTGAAAAGTCCGTCTCACATTTTAATACAGAAGAATTCAAAGAACAGCTGTTTTAAAGTGAAGGAAATTTAATAATTTCTAAATTGAATAAATATAAAAACTCTCTAAACAACATATTTACTCTCTAAACAAGATATTTAGATTAGAAACCACTAGGACAATGGCAAAGTGTTGTCCCAAATATAAATTAATGTGAAGTACTGTTCATTTATTTGTGTTTCTTTCTTCTTTAAAAAGAATAATAACAATAGGCTATAAAATTAGTTGATCTCTTCCCATTACATAAAACATTTTTTAAAATTAATATTTTATAACTAATATTTTATATTCCTTTCTATCTGTTAACGCTGTGATTTTCCTTAACTGTGGTTTTTTTTTTAATTTTTCATTTTTCATTTTAATAAACAATATAAATACAATAATAGTCGAGACATATTAAAACATACAAACAACATAACTTACATCACAATACAATATAATTACATCCACATCTCATCACAATAGGGAGGGATGGGGGGGAGAGGGAACCATGGGGGAAAGAAACATTAAGGGAAAGGAAAAGACAGTTGACTTCCTTGAATACCGCTCTGCACTACACATAATAACAGTAATAAAAAAAGATCTGTAAGCTTCTCTTATCTTCATTATTTGTCAATTGTTCATATGGACTTGAGGAATTTCACTTCTGAACTGTTATATAATTCCAATTAGATTAAGAAAAGGAAAACAAAATTGACATTAATTATATTTGTCTAATTCCTTACCAACCCGATAAGATGGTATACTATCTAGTATTCTAATATATACAAAAAATCAAATATTAGAGTTTTAATATTATCCCTTTTTTTCCTAGATATTCTAACACCGGGAGCCAGTCTTTACTTGATGATTCCCAGTCTTCTCCTCTGGTCAAGCAGGTAAGTTTTTCCAACTGAATGAATTCTATCACTCTATCAAACCAAATTTCAACAGAGGGGGTTTCTTTTCTTTTCCAATATTTCGCCAAGGTTATCCTGGCAATAGTCACCAAAAAAAAGAGTAGTTTCCCATGTTTTTTTTCCAAATTTTCATCAGTCTGCATGTTTAATAAAAAGAATTTGGGGTCAAAACTTAATTTACATTTTATAATATCTTTAATAACCGTATATATATTTGACCAAAATTTCCTAACTATTTTACATGACCACCAAAGGTGGAAGAAAGTTCCTAAAGCTGAGCCGCACTTCCAGCATTTATTAGAAGCTGTTTTGAAAATCTTTGCAGATTTAACTGGTGTCCAATAACATCTGTATTGCATTTTAAGGAGATTTTCTCTCAAATCCGCACTCACTGTATATTTCATTCTCTTTGTCCAATTTATTTCCCATTGTCTCAAGGGTATATTCTGTTTAAGATCTTGGGCCCACTTAATCATTACTTCTTTTACCACCTCATCTTCTAAGTCCCAACGCAAAAGTAAATCATAAATGCTAGAAATTTTGTAATGTTTTTTTGATTTTAGAAGTTTCTCAAAAGATTCTTCTGCTTTGCCTATTCCCGGTTCTTTTGAGTCTATTTTGTATCTGCTTAATAATTGTTGGTAGAAGAACCAGGTGTTATATTGTCCTGCTTGTACCATCTCTTCCTGAGTTTTAAATCTAGACTTTCCTGTTCCTTCCTCCTGAATAATTAAGTCCTTATACGTAAACCAGGTATTATTAGGGGTCTTCGTTTCTCTAAAGAATGCTTCGTTAGGTGAGCTCCAAATTGGGATAAGCGGGCATAGCCTAGTTTTGTAGGATAACCACACTTTAAAAATTGCTTTTCTTACATGATGATTGAGAAAGTCCTTATTCACCAGATGTTTTCCATAAAATAAGTAGGCATGCCAACCAAAACGATTTCCCAGACCCTCCACCTCTAAGGTGGGAAGATCATCTAGTTTAAGCCAGGTCCAAAGCCATTCTAAGCAAGCTGCTTCATAGTACAGTCTAAGATTGGGTAATGCCCATCCACCTCTAGATAATTTGTCAAACAAAACCTTCATTTTAATCCTTGGCTTTTTTCCTCCCCATAGAAATTTGCTTAAATCTTTATGCCAAATTTTAAATGGTTTAATACAAGAAATTATTGGGATATTCTGGAATAAAAAAAGGAGCTTTGGTAATAAAGACATTTTGATTGCTGCTATTTTACCAGATAAAGCAATTTGAAATTCGTCCAATTAACCAAATCTTTTTTTATTGTGGTCCAGGTTTTTTCATAGTTGTTTTTATATTAACTGTGGTTTATATATATACAGTGGAACCTCCGTATGCGCAAATTTGCCATCCGCGGATTTGAGCATCCGTGGATTTGAGCATCTATGGATGGGAAGCCCATATTGTCAGCAATGATGGCGCGCACGGATCCGCACCACTATTTTGGGGGGAAAGTCCCTCCCCTTCCTTCCCTCCCCCTTCTCCTTCCTTCCTTCCTTCGTTCCTTCCTTCCTTCCTTCCGTCCTCCCTTCATCCCCTCCTTCCTTCCCCTCTCCCCCCACCTTTCCTCCTTCCCTCCTTCCTCCTTCCCTTCTGCCCCAGCTTGACTGCGGGGCATGGTCTGCTGCCCAGTCAGCCAGGGCCAGGGCCGGGGCTGGAACTGGGCCCAAGGCTTGAGTCTCAGAGCCCCATCCTTAGCTCTAGCAGCCGGGACAGAGCCTCTTTTTTTTTAAAATAATTTTATTAAGATTCATACATTGACTGACTTCCGGTGGAAATGGCGGAGTGAGAAGCACCTCCGAGACGGAGCTCCGGAGGGTGCTTGCTGGTCTGCAGGGACGGGACCGTCGGGGTGAAGGTTCGACGGATCAAGAGTGTCCCCCTGGTAAAGGGGAAGCAGAGGGGCCTGACAAAATTCCCCCCAGTCCAAATCAGTGGCCAAACTTATGGAAGTCGTAGGGAAACAGCGGTGCAGGTAAAAAAGGCTGGGACTGTGGAGAAACTCAGGCATCCACGCCTGCAGCAAGCAGCCTCAAGCCGCGGCTTGAGAGCAGAGGCTCCGCTACCACTTTCTCTTTTTATTTTATGTGAAACAGACTTAGTAACTATACTTGGGAGCTCTACCAATTGGAATTACTTTCTTCCTTTAAAGGATACATCGGGTTTGTCCTTTGTTTTTGCTTTTGTTATTGTTTTGTTTTTTGGGGGTTTTTTCCCCATTGCCCACAAGAGACTGATGCATAAGAGATAAACAGGGGGAATAAAGTGTAGGAGAAGGGGTTTGAAGATTGAGAGAAATCTTCGTGGAGGGGACTTAATTTTATAAACTCTTTGAAAATTTTTGAAGTTGGGGGAAAGAAAGGACAGAGGTTTTTTTGTTTTCTTTTTCCCTTTCCTTTTTCTTTTTTTTTCCCTCTCTTTCTTTTTTTGTTTTCTTTTTCCTTTTTTGATGTTTTGGATTTGAAAGAAACGGAGGAGAAAAGCGGAGAACTGAGAAAAGAAGAAAGGCAGAATGGAACAGAGGAATGGGGAAACGGGATGTTGGGAAGAAGCTGAAGATTACTGAGAAGGAGGTTTGAGGGTTTGAAGGCGAACCATTAGAAAAGGAGTGGAATTGGAGGAGAAGAAGGACCGAAGGCGGAGAGTATGGAGGAAATGCTTTATTAACTAGAATCGGGTAATTAGGGAGACAAGAAAATTAAATGAGAGACTATATTTAAAGGTTCTAAAATACTTGACTAGATTTGTGTGGTAAGACTGGAGGAAATTGAAATTTAGAACTAATACTTTGGACCCCCGATTGTTTTGAATTGTTAAATTGTTGTATTGCGAACTGTGAGTGCGGCAAACTTTAAAGCTGATTAGAAGAAAGACCTTCAAGGTTATGTCGGCTGGCTGGAGTGAAACACAGGTGTAAGCAATAATACAAGAGTGGAGAAGGCGTCTAAGAAGATAAGAAGAGTGGGAAAAGAAGTAAAGAAGCAGCTTGGACTTTATAGAATATAGGGGAACACCTAAAAGTAATTTAGAGTAATTAAGTTAAAGATGTATAATTGTATCTTGTAATTGTATCTTGACTATTTTCCCTCAGGTTTTCTTGGGCTAGAGTAATTAAGTTAAAGAGTTAAAAGAAGGAGGGAAAAGGGAAAGGAGGGGGAGAAAAAGGAGGGGGGGAGAAAAGAAAGGGAGGAAAGGGGAGTAAGGAAAAGGGAAGAAGGAATTAAGAATTAAGAAGTAAGAGAATAATTGGGGAATAATTGGGAGGGAGGTAGAGTGAAAACAGGAGAAGAGCCCAAAAAAGAATAAGAGCAAGAGTAAGAAACAATATATAGTGAAACATTTAAGTGAGGATTAGTTACAATAGTACATCTGTATAGAAGTAGATTCAAGCATAGTGAATCGGATAGGGAAGGTTGAAATTAAAGCGGAGTGCAGAGGGTTGGGAGTTTATTTAGGTGAAATCTGAGCTACAATTTGACTATATTGAAAACCCATACATCTTTGTCATTATATTGCTACCTCCTCCTCTGTTATCCCTCGGTGCCTATATTATTATTGTGGTAACAATTCTATAAGAGACTTTGGGATATTCGTGTATTTGTGGATCAGTTCTTTAAAAGAAAGTAATAATTTCTGTTTGTTTATTTAGATCCTTGAAATCGAAAACTTTAAGAAATTAAGAAAGGAAAAGGGGAATAATAGAGAAATAAAAGAAAAAGGGGAAGAGAGAGGGAAGGGAAGAGGAAGGAAGGAAAGGAAAATAAGAGATCTCAGAAGAAAAGAACCATCTGTGCTTAAATCAGGAGACAAGAGGACTTGGGTAAGTTCCCTTCCTGTTTTGTCTTGTTTGCTTGTTTTGTTTGTTTATTTTTTGTTTTTTCTTTTTTAAAGGAGGGAAGGGAAGCGAAGGGGGAAGGAAATAGGGGAGGCAAGAAAAGAAAGAGAAAGGGAGAGGAAAGTAGGAAAAGGGAGAGAACAAAGGAAGGAGAAAGAGAAAGGGAAAAAGAGGAGGATAGAAAGAAAGAAAGAAAGAAGTGAGGAAATATTAAGACAGAAATTAAATAACAACTAATACTAATAAATGTGAATACTAAATTTAAAGTGACTAAGAGGTAGAGCAATATAGTTTTGATAAAGATATTATTAACTTGAGATAAAAGTATTTGAATTAGAATAAATAGAAATAGAAAGCGAGGAAGTTAGAAATTAAAGTTAATTTCGGGTCCTTACTTCTCCTGTTACGTCTCTCGATCCCGCCCCCTCCTTCCCCCTGTATTTAAGATGGCACCGGGAACAAGAAGGACACCAGCGCCAGCGCAGACACCAGCAACCTTACAAAGGAAAAATTCATCAGATACTCCAGTAAAGGCTTGTGATTTGAACGAAATTCAAATGGAAGAAATTAGAAGAATGTACCAAGAAACAAATAAAGAAATACAAAAGGCACGAGACGAAATGAAACTGGAATTTAGAACAGAATTAACACAAGTTACATCTAGATTAGATAAGATCGATGGAGATATCAGTGCAATAAATACAAAAGTAAATAAACTAGAAGAAGAAGTGAAGACTATGGAATTGAAGATGGACAATTGGGAGAAAGAATATCAAGATGAACAGAAAGAAATCCTAAGACTACAATTAAAGCAAAGAGAAAATTGTTTGAAGTTGCGTGGTCTCCCGGAAAGAATGGATGAAAATCTTTATACATATCTCACTATGATACTAACAAAATTTATAAATGAATCAGAAACTTTATTTCCTTGGGAAATCGATTGGATTTATAGAATTAATTCGTATGTAGCAAAACAGAAGAAGCTCCCGAGAGATGTGATTATTTACTTTGTCAGGAAGCAGACGAAAGAGTTAATTATCCAACAAAGTTACAAATCAAAGCTGACGATTGACGACAAAGAGATAATAATCTTGAGGGATGTACCGATCAAAATTCTGAGACGACGAAGAGAATACAACTTTCTAACAGACAAATTGAAAACCAATGGTGTTCCATTTAAATGGGAAGAACTGGAAGGCTTAACTGTGAGTTGGAAACAAAGAAAGATAAGATTGAACTCTTAAGAAAAAGCAAAAAAATTTTTAACTGAATTTGAAAAAGACATCAGAAAAGGAAGCAAAGGACAGGAGAAGGACCAGATAGAAAGAAGGGAAGAAGAAGTAGTCTTAAGTGAAGAAGAAGAAGAAACATAAAGGAGTGTAAGAATTAAAGAACTTGTAAATTAGGAAAACATCCAAATTATTTAGAGTGGATTTAAGTTACAATTTCCTTCCTTTTTTGTGTGTTGCTATTGCGGCGTATTTTTTAAAAAAAATTATTAATAAAAGTCTCGGGTAAATCCAAAAGAGTTTGACTAGTTATTTTACAAACTAAAGGAAAAAAATGAGATAAGGATTAAGGTAAAGATTACTAGGAGAAATGAGGGTTCTATCACTAAATGTGAAAGGATTAAATTCACCACAAAAGAGGAAAAGAGTCTATCAGTATTTGGAAAGAACTAATGTAGATATAATATGTTTGCAAGAATCACATATTAAAAATAAAGACAAGAGACTAATTAAGAACAACAAATTAGGGAAAGAATTTATTAGCTCAATAGAAAAAAGTAAGAAAGGAGTAATTATATACGTAAAAAATTATTTAGATTCTAAAGAAATCTTCAAAGATAAGAATGGCTATTATTTGGGAATCGAGACGAGTTGGGGGGGGCAAGAAGATACTAATTGTGTGTGTGTATGGCCCCCAGGAAAACAAAAAAGTTTTCTATAATAAACTGAACGAAAGAATTTCAGAATTTGATTACGAACATGTTATTTTAGCAGGAGATTTTAATGGAGTGCTCGAACAGAAACTAGACAGAACATCAGGTAAGAAAATTAAAGAAAATCAGGGCAAACTGCCGAAAAATTTTCTCCAAATGCTAGAGAGACTCTCGATGATTGATGCATGGAGACATCTATATAATGATGAAAAATCATTTACATTCTATTCAGATAGGCATGAATCACTATCCAGGATTGACTTATTCTTAGTATCTAGAGGACTGATAAATGAGGTAACCAAAATGGAGAGCTTTAACAGGGAAATTTCAGACCATAATCCTATAGTATTAACTATGAAAGAAACTAGAAAAGAAATGAGATGGAGATTAAATGAAGATTCAAATTCATGGAAAGAAGCAGTTATAACTATAATACCAAAAGAAGGGAAAGATCCATTGGACCCAACCAATTATAGACCGATATCCTTGCTCAATAATGATTATAAAATCTTTACAACAATATTAGCAAATAGACTAAAGAGCTGCCTCCAAGAGACGATTGATGAAGATCAAAGGGGTTTTTTACCGAAAAGATATATGAGGGAAAATTTAAGAATAGTTATAGATAGATTAGAATATTATGAACGTCACAATGAGAAAAAATTAGGATTACTGTTCTTAGATTTGGAAAAGGCCTTCGATTCTGTAAATTGGAAGATGCTGTTAGATTTATCAAAGAAAATTATGGGTAAAGACAATTTTACAAAATGGCTAGAAAGCATTTACTGTAACCAAAAAGCGCAAGTTAAAATAAATGGAAGAAAATCCAAATTTATGAATATCGAAAGAGGAACGAGGCAAGGTTGCCCACTCTCCCCATTACTCTTTTTATTGGTTGTTGAATTGCTTATTAAAGAAATAAAACTAAGTAAAGAAATTACAGGAGTTAAAATTAAGAGACATGAATATAAAATCAGAGCTTTTGCAGACGACCTAATAATAATAATGCAAGACCCAAGCAATAATATAGAAAGGATTCTAGAACATCTAAATAAATTTGGTTTGGTAACAGGATGCAAAATAAATAAGGAAAAATCAGTAATTTAAACTAAAAATATGAGAAAGGAAGAAGAAAAAGAAGTAGAAAATAAAGCAGGAATTAAAATAGGGAAAAAAGTTAAATACTTAGGAATTCAAATTACAAAGAGAACCACAGAGTTGTTTGAAAATAACTACAAGGCGTTGTGGACAAAAATAAGAAATGATTTAATAAGGTGGAATAAACTAAATATTTCGATAATGGGAAGAGTGGCCACGATTAAAATGAATATACTTCCAAGGATTTTATTCCTCTTTCAGATGATCCCAATTATAACGGCGGATAAACCAAATTTAAAACTGTATTATGAGTCCTGTGGTCTTGTATGGATTAAAGAGTGGGTTACGCTGGTAGAGAACAGATTGTTAGATTTAGAAAGCGATGGTATGAATTTTGGTTGGCACGCCTATTTGATTTATGAGAAAGATAAGAAAAATCCAATATTTACAAACCATATTATTAGGAAAGCTTTGAAGAAAGTATGGGATAAATATAAAAGAAGAATTATAGTGGGTTTGGAAAGATGGATATCCCCACATGAAGCATTTTTTTAAAAAAGAAACGATTAAGGACAATAAATGGTATACTTATAATGATATCTTGGAGGAAAAAGAGAGGAAATGGACCTTAAAAACTAGAGAAACACTGAATGAAGAAGGATGGAACATCTCCTGGTTTATGCATAGACAATTGCATGAAAGATTTAGAATGGACCAAAAGTTGTATGGGGAGATAACAGGTAAGGATGAATCAGAACTTGGCAAGATCTTAATTAGAGAAGAAAAAACCTAATAAAGAAATTCTATGGGACGCTGCTCAAATACGAAATGGAAGATGAAGTGGTCAAAGAACAAATGATAAATTGGGCGAGAAAAATAGGTCACTCTATTCAGTTTGAGCAGTGGGAGAAAGTCTGGGGAAACATCTACAAACATACGGTATCTCAAAGTCTCAGGGAAAATTTCTATAAGATGTTTTACTTTTGGTATTTGTCTCCAGAGAGAATAACAAAAATGAGGGGGGGACGTTTTTTCATTGCGGGTGGTCTTGCAAAAAGGTAAAAAATTACTGGATGATGGTTAAGAAAACAATCGATAAGGTCTTGAATATAAATCTAAAACTAAAACCAGAAATCTTCCTCCTAGGGATATTAGAGGGTGATATAGAAAACAAATTCGGAAAAATGTTATTTTATATGATCTCTCTTGCAAGAATATGTCTGGCCCAGAAATGGAAAGAGAAAGAGACCCCAAATAGGGATGATTGGATGCTCAAGCTATATGATGGAATGATGATGGACAAGTTGACACAACTATTAAGAGGTAAAACAGAAGAGACGTTTTCAAAGGAATGGAGGAGGGTAATGGAATGGATGGAAGAAGAGAGGAATAACTAAACTTATATAAGATGTATCCGACAACAGATTTGTTTTGTTATAAGAAAGTCAATTAGACACATACATAAAAAAGACAAATATTGGTAGATAGGAAGTCACTTTTAGAATGAATGAATGGAAGTAAGAAGAAAGATTGAATGAGTGAAGAGAAGAAGAAAGAGTATGAGGAGGAGAAAGAATGTTTAGAAGAAGATAGATGGATGTATAGTATAATAGTATGGTATACTGTAGTACGGTAAGGTATAAGGGGATAATGAATGATAAGAGAATAAGAAGGTGGTGGTATGAATGAGAACAGATAAAGATAGGTAGTTTTAAGAATTGGAAATATATCTGATTCTTTGATTTGCTTTGTTCCATGGATTGTATTGCGAATGTGATGATTGGAAGTTAATTGTACGAATATAATGTTTTTTAAATAATAAAACTTATTAAAAAAAGATTCATATATTGACTAATGATTATTATACAATACATAAATCTGTAGATATATTTTCTACATTCTATTCCAATTTAGGACATAGCCTCTGGGCTTCGAACCCCAAACCCCGAGCCTGGCCTCAACTCCCTCTGGCCAATGGGGTCCCAAGGAAATCGGGGCCAAGGACAAGGCTTGGGTTTTGACACCCAAAGGCTCCATCTCGGCTGCTGGGCTGGAACTGGGACCTTTTCCTCTGGCCAACGGGGTTCCAAGGGAGTCGTGGCCAGGGCCGGAGCTTGGATTTCAAAGCTCAAAGACTCCATTCCGGCTGTGGGGCCTGGGAATGGGGCTGTGAAAGCTAAGCCCCGGCCCTGGATCCCCAACTGCCTTAGAACTCCATTGGCCAGAGGGAGCTGGCCAGGTCCAGCAGCCAGCAGTCCAAGTACAGTATTGTTATCATGATATAATTCAGAAAAATGAAAAAGTGAGGAAGAAGATTTGGTAACAAATTTGATTACAGCAGCGAGTTTAATTATAGCAAGATTTTGGAAAACAAAAATAACTGTATAATAGGAGGAGTGATATAAAGAGGTATGGAAATTAGCAATTAATGATAAATTGACATGTGGATTGAAAGTAAAAAAAGGGATTGTGGAAAAGAAATGACTTTGGTGGAATTTGGAAAGAATTAATTGAAAAAGTGTTGAGAAAAGAAGATGGAAGATTACCTCCATGAGAGGAATTGAGATTTTGGATGGAATATAAGGGTGAAAATGGCTCCAGGGAAGGGGAGCACTGAGATGGGATAGAAAAGATATTTAGATAAATTGGAATAGAATGTAGCAAATATATCTAGAGATTTATGTATTGTATAATAATCAATAATCAATCTATGAAAATGAATCTCAATAAAATTATTTTTTATAAAGAGGCTCTGTCCAGGCTACTAGACCTAAGGATGGGGCTCCGAGACTCAAGCCTCGGTCCCGGCCCCAGCCCTGGCCCTGGCCCTGGCTGACTGGGTGGCAGAGTACACCCCCACAGTCAAGCCGTGGCAGAAGGGAAGGAGGAAGAAGGGAAGGAGAGACGGAGGAGGGAGAAGGGGAAGAGGGAGGGAAGGAGGGTGGGAGGGGAGGGGAGGGAGTTTTCCCCCAAGGGCACTTTGTTATGGGGGACAGTATGGGCTTGACATCCTCAGATGCTCAAATCCACATGGTCGTGCCACCATTAAGGGCACGACTTGAGCAGATGTGGATGTTGGTGGAGCAGATGTGGAGCAGATGTGGATCCGCGGGGTGGGGGGGAGGCAGGTGGAACGGATCCCCCGCGTATACCGAGGGCCTACTGTATATACAAAATGGATTTTGCCAATTCTCCCACAGCTTTTCAACAACAGGAAAACCCATCCCTGGTTGGATCATTGTTCCTCCCTCCCTCCTTCATTGTTGTTATAATGGTCTTATGGCCTCTTGCGGGATGGATTCTTGTCTTGTAGTTGCTGAATTTGCAGGGAGGCTCCGCATGTGGTTGGTGGTGCTTCTTCTACCAGTGTTCAAACGTGGAGTCCCACTGCCACCTGACTCGCCCTGCAAATAAAGGAAGGGATCAGGGAAAGGGCTCAGTCCCTTTTGCAAGACACCCAGGAGTTGAGTAAGTTTGCTGTTGTTGTTGTTTTTTCCTGAACAAGATTGCATGCAACCTTTGGGGTTCTGCCGGAGCTATAAAGGACATTTCTGCCAGAATAAACCAGTAAGGACAATCTGCTGAAGAATGCTTAAGTAACATGCAATTGCCATGCTGTTTTATGGGTTGCTTGTGTGATGCATCAAAGAGGCAATTGCATTTTTATCATTTTGCTGAGATTTTTTTTAGTCTTATGAAGCATAATTTATACAATTATACAATAGATGACTACACACAAATTCAGTTATTTCTTCCTGCTATTGACATTCCAAGGGTGTATCTACACTGTAGAAATGAAGCAGTTCGACACCACTTTAACAGCCATGACACAATAGCAATAGCAGGTACGTTTCCATACTGCTTCTCAGTGCACTGAAGCACTCCTTAAGCAGTTTAGAAAGTTCAAGCTAATGGTCGCCAGCAAGGTGGGCACTCGTTTTAGGGACCTAAAAGGATTCTGGATTGGTCATTTTGTGAAATATTTAGCCTTCCCTTTCTCAGACCTCTGGTGCTCCACCAAACTACAAATCTCAGGATTCTATAGCATTCAGTCATGGATATTAAAAATGGCATCCAAAACACTTGATTTGGGCAGTGTGGCAGCATGCAAGGCCCCCAAAAGCCTGAAACCTCAATAACTTCAGTAGCCCTTCTTTTCATATACACTGGGCAAGGCAGTTGAAATCTCTTCTTCTGCACAAGCATTAAAGGAAGAGGAGCCCTCTCCCGTTTTCACTCCAGCCACCCGACAGAACAACGACATGGGAAAGGGCCTTCTTTTCTGTGGCTCCCTCAATGTGAAATTCTAAAGACGCATCTCTTCCGGCAGGCCTTTTCTGAAACTTCTTAGATTCCGGATCCAAAACGGAATGAATTAATCTAATCTGACCCCTTCCTTGGTGCTAACCCCTTCCTCGTTTAGGAATTGTTCAAGGTATTTTATGTTTTAATCTGTTGTGGTTTTAAATCATTGTTAACTCAATTCATTTTAAAGGGGTGAGTGGCAGGGAATGGGCTGTTGTATTATTTTAATTTGTATGTTTTAATCTTATTGTACCCCGCTACAATTGAGTTCTACACAGGAGCAGACTAGAAACAGATGATGATGATGATGATGATGATGATGATGATGATGATGATTCCATCTCTTTGGATATCTGACTTCATTAGCGTGAATTAACAGGAGGTGCTGCGTGTCAGCTTCTACCTGGTCTCTGCCCTCCACGACTAAAGTGTCTTCTGTTTGGGTGGTCATAATTGCCGCGTTGGTTTCCGTGCATCTGGGGAGGAGGAGACTGGTGGACCTTCGGAGGAGGACCATGAGGTGTCTGAGGGACTACCGATTCCTGGCTGGTCACATAAGGCTCTGGCTGAGATGGCTCCTTGATTCCCACAAGATCCTCCGCCTTTGTCTATTCATATCAAGAGCAAAAGAGCATGGAGAGAGAGAAGTTAGTAGAAAACTTGAGAGGAAACAGTCCAAAAAGGTTTCTGCTTCCTGACTGAGCTACTGAAGGCAGGATAGGAATGGAGGGGGGTGCTTTCCCTAGATTCCCCCATCCCCATATGTGGAGGATGCAGTAAATTCACTCTAGGTTCTGATCTGAATTCCAGAGGAACTCTCAAAGGTACTACACACAAAGCAAGGAAAGCACTCGGGACAGTCTTTTAAACTTGGGACACCGGTCTCTCATTTTAGTCCAGAGTCCTAGTTTAACGCTTAAACAGTCAGGATGGAGGAAAGGAGACAAAGGGAACCCTTTTTATTCCTTCTTTCTTTCAAAGAACAAGCAATAAAGTAGCAATAACAATACCCATTTTGAAAGAATTGGTTGACCCACGTAGGAGATTGGCAAGGAGGCCTATGCAACTCTCCTTATTTAAATAGCTTGGGACGCCCAGTACTTGAAGGAGTGCTTCCCCTGGACTCATCTGGCTAAGGACTAAAGTCTTTTGGAGAGGACCTCCACATAAGTTTAGCCTCCTTAAATCACTCTTGTTTAATTTTGCAAAGAAATCTTGTGGCACATGTGGGACTAAGTGAGCAAAAGAAGTCAAAGCAGAAACGTTTATAGACTTGGTCTCCTTCCTCAGATGTGTGGAGTCAAAGGGTGCCCAGGAAGGATCCTAGATCCTATATCTTAAAGGTATAGATATTCTGTGCACCAGCAGCCCCCACAAAAGAGCAGCACAACATAGCCATATCTCCCAGGGTCGAAGCTTCCGGGACACTCTCCCCTCCTTTTATCTTCTTCCATATTTCTGCCTTTACTTTTTAAAGCCTCTTCTATGCAGTGCAGTTGAAAACAAAGGAGATTGCTAATCAGATGACAAAACTAGTGTTCACCTTCCCCCGGCAGGTCCCTACATTAAGCTCCCAGTTTTGAATCATCACTGCAACACTCCTGCTCTGACCTCCTTTATTGTCATTGGGGAGGAATAAGTCACTGTCTTTGCAAGATAGCCAGATGCAAACATGCTGCCCAAACTTAAAAGACCACAGCAAGTGCATGAGGCTTCTTCTGTACCTTGTCAGTTTGTTCCAGGTCATGGCCTGATTCGATGAGCTTCCAGCGCCTTTGACCTTGATCAGTAATCACCCGCAGGAAAAGTGGGTCATCCTCATCCTCCGATTCCCATTCGAGAATGAAATGGTCTTCTTTGTCTCGGGAGTTCAGAGAAAATCTGTCCATTTGAACAAAGAGTAGAAAGATGAGGTGGTGCCCCTTTTCCATATTGTACGTTTTGTCCGAAGGCCAAGAACCTATTGGGAAAAGTCTCCTAGACTCACTTAGCTCTTTCCTTTGGCTTTGGAGGAATTTTTTTCTCTTCCTCGTATGGGCAAGGGTTGTTTTTGTTGACCTTGAAGGGCCTTGACCAATCGATGAATGGACCTCTCTTCTTTTTCCATCCTTTCAATGGAAAACAATTATTAAATTTATATATATATCATTTCTAAATCATGTCCCCCAGGAAGCCCTCCTGTGAAAAATGCACCCCGGCATCCGCATTAAATTGCAAGCTACCCTTCCTCAGAGGCTTCTGGAGATCACAGTTTGCCTTTTTTCTTCCTTCCCAAAATTTTAGGGTGGCCAGAGGAGCGTTTGCGGTTTGCAAGCCTCCATGGTCTACCAATGAGCATCCTGGAGCATGGTGTCAATTGTGAAAACACAGGTACGTATTTGGCATAATTTCTGCCAGTTAAAGGATTTCAACTTAGCTGTCATAGTAACACAGTTGTGGAACCTCAAAGCTCAGCCAAGGAATCAACCTGGGAATTCAAATAGGTATTGGAGAGGTTGCTTCAAACCTCTGCCACATAGAGCTCCAAAGACTTCTCCACCCGATGGCTGAAGGAGCACAGGTCCTTTATTTACCTTCTCCTGGGTTGTCGTGTGTCACCTGCACTTCATTTTCGTTCACAACAGACACACAGCTGTTATGAGCCACGGACATGTCTAGCAGTTCAGACTCTCGGGAGACGGACTCGAGACTGGAGCTGGGAAAGAAAGAGCCAGGATGCTTAGTGCCCTGGATGGGGCACTGAGTAGTCCTATCACCTGCAACCTGTCCATGCAAGCTTATCTGCCACGGAAAGACTCCTCAGTAACCAACAACCACTGTAACAGAGTCACACACCCCACCCTGGAAGCTCAGACGTTGCACCTCTGCTTTCTGAACCAGCAAGAAGGAACTAAAAGCTTGCTTTTTTCCCTCTAAAACTCTTTGGGAGAACTAAAGACAAAACAATTAGCTTATCTTCTGTGCTTTCCTTCCCATGGAATCATGGAACTGGTTGTTAACAAAGCATATTTAGAAACCTCAGCCATTAACTCTAAACTGCCTCACCAGACTGCATATCCCAGGATGCCATAGGATGTTCCCATCTCTGATATTGCAGTTTTCCAGTTTCCATCCATAACTACTCCCCAGCTGTAGGAGTTGTTGCTCTTGTTGCGTGCCTTCAAACTTTTCTGACTGATGGTGATCTTACTTTAAACCTATTCCAAGGTTTTCCTGGCAAGCTTCTTCAGAGGGACTTTGCCATTGCTATCATCTGAGGTCACTTTCCCAAGGCCGCCCAGTGGGTTTCATGGCTCAACTGGGAATTGAACCTTGGTCTCCAGAGTCATAGTCCAACATTCAAACACTAAACCACATTGACTGTAGGGCTAGGACAGAATGAAGCCATGGCTAGTCAGGATAGTTCGACCCATCAATTGACTCATGATCCAGCTACCTCTCTTGTAAGACTGGTGGGGCAAACTTTGGCCCTGAAGAAGTTGCTGGAAAACCACTTCCATCTGATATTACATTGGCTGTGTTAGATCTGCCAGGAATAGACTATGAGGAAACCTGCGACTCCCTTAGAAATCGATCACATCACATTGTGCAAAGGTGCTTTGAGACTTTTTGTTAGCATCACTATCTTTTCAGTTAACTAGATGAGTTAAGGATACATTGGATCCTGATGAGATGCTGGAATAGGGGAGAAAGAAAGAAAGAAACCAGCACCTCTGCTATGGGCTATCGAATTGAATACCAACCTCCTGTCTTTGGAGTTTGTGAAGCCTTCCGCTGGTCTCATGTGGATGCTCAGGGACTCCCCTTCCAGCTTTGGCCTCATATCATTCAAGTCCTCCGTCTCGTTCTCGGAGCCTGATGATCTGTCCAGCTCTCTCTCCATGTTGAGGTCTGGCTCGCTAAGCATAGCCTGAAGCTGGAGAAACCAAGAAGCGTCAGTAAAATAGCTTTCAGAAGGTGCTACTCCACTGCTTAGCCTCTTACGCTTGGTGGCCCAAAGGAGAAACTATCCTAGGTTTTTTTTTGGCAAGTTTTGTTCAGAGGAAGTTTGTCATTGCCTTCCTCTGAGGCTGAGAGAGCGTGATTTGTCCAAGTTTACCCACAAAGTTTCCATGGCGAAGTGCAGATTTCAATCAACCTTCTCTTGGGCTTCAACAGATTAAAGTGTTTCCCGCATGTTTGCAAGAATACCTTTGCCCCCATGGGAACTAGGAACTTAAATTTTATAGGTATTTCAAGACTTCAGTGGCTTGGGAACCTATTGATTGCTTCCCATGTACCCATCTGCCTGAGGACTAAAGTCTTTTGCAGGGGGCCTCCTCCATGCTCCACCAGTGGGAGCTGTATATTTTAGGTGGATGGGAGAGAGGACCTTTTGTGCTGGGGCACCTTTAGGGGTCCAATTGGCACCAACACCGATTTGATAAAACATGGCTTTTTGCAAGAGCTTTCCCAGTGCCACTGGATTGAATTCACACTTCTACATGTCTTTGGCTATTGTTTTTTTGTTTGTTTGTTTTTGTTTTTGTTTTTTGTTGTTGTTTTTTGAAAACTTTGTCGGCTCTTCTATTTTAATTTGCCTTATTTTTGGAAGATAGATTTAACCTACTAAATTTCACTTTTGTTTTAATTCACAACACATCTGGTAGCTCCTCTAAAAGAAGTTGAAGCATAAACTTTTGTAGACTTGGTCCCAGTACAGAGTTAGTACTAATTAGTAACAGTGACTTTCTGGGGACATTACTGGATGGATTGGAGAGAACTCAGAACGCGTTGGAAATTAGGGCTCGGGAGAGTGGAGTGTCGGCATGCTCTGGGCTCTCCCGGAGCCACCTTGGGCATGCGTGCATTGAGACGGTTCACGTGCTGATGACATGCCTTTTGCATCCTGTCCAAATGGCATGGCGCAAGAGATATCACCAAGCTACTTCAGGGAGCTTTGGGCATCTTAGCAACCGCGTGGAAAGCTGCTGTGTTTTCTGACTCCCTTTTGGAGCATGTTGTTGCCAGCACCGTGAGGTCGCCGTGGCAAGGATGCTGGGCAGAAAGGGGTGGCGTCTCACCACTCCTTCCTGCCCATCTGTACAGCCCCTTGTTCTCCTTTCTCAGATGCATGGATCCCTCCTGAGCACCCTCTCACTCCATGCATCTGTGGAAGGAGATCAAGTCTACAAAAGCTGATGCTGCAACTTCTTTTGCAGGCACAAGACCTGGTCCAGCACCTCTTGGCTTCTCCGTTGAGTTTTCGGCACAACTCACCAAATAAAACATGGCTTTTCCCTTTCTCCTGCCATTGGACTTAATCCCCATTTGTGCATGTGTTTGGCTTCAAATTGTTTTAAAAGGCTAGGGGCTCTTCTGTTTTAATTTGCCATATTTCTGAAAATAGGTTTAGCCCACTTAAATCACTCTTGTTTAAATTTACAAAGGGATCTTGTGGCACCTCCGAGATTTTCTCTTGCAAACGCTCTTTTGCCTCCTTCCTTTGCTTGACCGAATTCCTCATGTATTCAAGCTGAGCTTGGAGCTGCTTCTCCTGTGACATTTTGACTGTCTCATTTGGCAGGATCTTTGGATGGGAAAATACACAAAAACAAAATAAAATTCCATATATATTTAAAGAAGTCCCCTACCAGAGCAAGGGAAGCAAAGGTAAGAAGGTGAGTTTCTGAACCTGATGTGAACATTATATTTTGGAGGGGGGGGGCATGTTGTAGCTGACAGATCTGGTTCACATGATCATGATGGTATTACTGGTTGTTTGTTTAGAATAGAAACTCCACAATGCATGATCTGTGATTGCACAGTTTTTCTCCCTCTCATTCTGAATTATTAAGTATAACAAGGAGAAGTAACAGTTCCATAAAGAAAACGATGCAATATACAAAGAAATGAGTTTTGACAACGATCTCCAAATCAACTAAAAGATCAAAACCCAGCAAGACAAATAATTTGGACCGGTGTACGATTCTCCAAATAGATGCAGCATTTTTAAAGGGAAATGTGCCTGTTTTTGTTTACATATGCATTGCAGATATCCCAAATCCCTAACAAAAAATTAGAGACTCAAATATTCCCTTGTATCTGTTACCTAGTTGTGTTTTTATTTTTCTTGGGAATTCACTTGCTATTATTATTATTATTATTATTATTCCTGTATAAAGGTGGTATTTAAATAAACCTGACTTGCCTCGTAAAATTCATGGCACGGCTCTCACTAAAGACAAAGGTCTGTTCCCTATTGTCTCTAACCCCCTAGTGGCTTCCATCCTAGTGGGACAGTGAATCCACATTCGTTCCCCTGACTCAGAAACCACCTCTCACCCATACAAACTTATACATTAAATGGCATCCCCATTGAAGTCAATGGGATATAGAACTGCAGGGTTAGGCTCTGAACTTGGCCACAAAGACAATGCAGCCAATTGCCTGGACCACAAGGATCAGGAATTTCAATTATTGCTCCAAGCTAGTCTAGAAACTTTCTTTGGGGTGCAAGGAAGCAGTCAAATGAAATTTTAGATTTTCTTGAAGCAAAATTCCCCTACTAGGATCAATTTCTCAATCCGTTGGGAGAGGAGTGCAATATAAATGAAGATTTTATTATTTATTGATTATGCACAGGGGAGATTGAAAAGTGCTCAGGAGGTGTGAGGTATAGATATTCTTTGCACCAGATGCAAACATCCTGCCCCAACTCAAAGACCACAGGCTTCTTTTGTACCTGGTCAGCTAGTGTCAGGTCGTGGTCAGATGGGATCAGCTGCCAGTTACTGTAGCCACACTTGTCCCTTTCCAGCATCACATGGGAGTCTCCCTCCAAGCCCTGGCTGAGTTCATGAAGGGCTGCTTCCACTCGGCAGGTTAGACAAAACCTGTCCATTGGACCAAAGAGGAAAAAGATGAGGTGGTGCCCCTTTGCCATATTGTGCCTTTTCTCCTAAGGCCAAGAACCTACTGGATAAAGTCTCCCAGACTCACTTGGCTCTATTCTTTGGGTCCTCCAGCACCCTCAAAGGATCTATATATCCGGTAGGGCCTTTGGTTTTGGACAAATTGGTAAAGGGATTTTTCTCCTTTTCCGGTCCATTGGCTGTAAAACATTTTTAAATAAATTTTATTGATTCATATTTGAATATAAATGATTAAAAAACTGTGACATCTATAAAACATAAAGCATTTTTATCCCAGTTCCCATTCCTTCATAATTTTTTTGCATTCTTTCATTCACAGGTTTCTTTTTCTCTACTTCCCTTCCCCCTAATTCCCAAAGAAATTTATCTAGATTACTATCTTATCTTTTTCTGTGGCATTGTATGACCACAGAAATATTCTTCTCTTACCTCCTGTGCTTATAACTTTAATCAACAACAACAACAAAAAATCCTTTGAAGAGGTTTAAAGAATTGCTAAATCCAGATCAGGGTGCACATGGTAATATTACATAGTATTTTGCAACTTAGTAATCTTTTCTCTCCCTCCCCCCCCCCCCGCATGATTTCCCTTTATTTATCCCTGGATTTGTAAGCTTTCAAATTTTTTCCACAATTTACTGGAATTTCTACAGTTGAAACTAAACATCTTTATCACGATCAAATATTTTCACTTAGGCTTGTTGCCAAAGTTGCCACCTTCTCCCATTTCTGTGCCATAGACATCAATACCTTTTCCCATCCTTCTCTCCATTTGAAATTACTTTCATGTTTCAGTTTGGATGAGAATCAGTCTAATTCTATCATTTCCTATAGTTTAGCAAACCACTCTTCCATATCTATTTTCTTATCAATTTTCCAGTACCTGGCATAAAGAGATCTGGCAGCTGTTAACATTTAAAACACAGTTTTACCAAACTTTTTTTCTTAATCTTCCTGGGATATATTTAATAACATAACCTCACCTTCAAGTTTTAATTTGATTCCCAGAATATTATAAAATTTCCCTTTGTATTTCTTTCCAAAATTTACAGGCTCTATTGCAAGACCACCACAAATGATAATAGGTTGTATTTCCAACATTCTCGCTTACCAGTATTATATAACCTAGTTATTTTATCTGGGATAGATGCCATCTATACAGAATTTGATCTTAGTTCTCCTTCACATTTTGGGATAGGGAGTATTTTAACCTTCTGTTCCAGGATTTCTCCCATTGTTCTAGTTCAATCACCCTCCAACAATTTGGCTCCCTTTTGATCATGGCATCTTTTACTATTTGATCCTCCGTCTTCCATTTTAGTAGCTTCTTGTATACCTTAGAGAGCATCTTTTGGTCTGATAACAATAAAATATCTTCCATGTTAGTATTAGAATTTCAGAACCCTCTTTGTTTCTTTTTATACATCTTTGTTGGTTTTATACCTCTCATAGAGTTGTCTGTATAGAAACCAATTTATATTCCCATTTTCCTCTTTTAACTTTTCATAAGACAAAAAATGTCATATTTTTTCTTTATGAGGAGCTGGAAAATCTCTTTCCTTTTGTTTTTTCGTACAGACCTTTAACATTCCACAATAATATTTGTAAATTCTGAGTTTGATGGCCCATTTCCTCTGCTTTGCAAAAGCTTATTTACCTTTTGCTTTGCAACGCCTTTTCTTTTTCTTCTTCTTCCCACATTCTGGTGAGTCTGCTGTTGTTCTTATCCCCAATTCTTCATTCTCCTCTATTTCTTCATCCTGGCCTACTTCTAAAAAAATTTTTTTAAAAAAACAAAAGCATTAAGCACCTCCCAGCAAATGAATACACTTATACCTCAGCAAAAGTAAGTGAAGATCTTGATATAGGGTATATCAGGTGGAACTATATTCATGCTTTATTCCCTGATTGCTCACCCAGAGGGACAGGATATAAATAAATATTTGTTGTTTTCATTGTAAACTTTTAAAAAGTTCCCTAGTAGTCAATTTGATGGCAGTTATCCATTTGTTTGCATCTTTTGTTTTTTGCAACCTCACTCTTCTTGGAATTTGCTGACATCTGCTGCGTTGGGGGAAATCATGGACCCAGGCAGCTCTCCTATGCTCAATGCAGCCCTGCATCCCCATTCAAATGCGAGGTTCCCTTCACCAGAGGCTTCTGGAGAACACAATTTGCCATTTTTCTTCCTTCCAAAATGCTAAGATGGGCAGAGGAGTGTTTCTGGTTTCCATTCCTCCATGGTCTACAGAAAAGCATCCCCAGGCATTGCATACTCCTGGGCTAGCAGAGATGGTGTCAATTGTACAAACACAGGGACATATTTGGCATAATTTCTGCCAGTTGAAGGATTACAACTTAGTAACACAATTGTGGAACCTGAAAGCTCAGCCAAGGAACCAACCTGGAAATTCAAATGGGTATTGGGGAGGTTGCTACAAACCTCTGCCACATAGAGCTCCAAAGCCTTCTCCACCCGATGGCTGAAGGAGCACAGGTCCTTTATTTACCTTCTCTGGGGTTGTCGTGGGTCACCTGCACTTCACTTTCTTTCACGACAGACACACAGCTGTTATGAGCCACGGATTTGTCTTCCAGTAAAGACTCTTGGGAGACGGACTCGAGGCTGGAGCTGGGAAAGGAAATAACCAGGATGCTTAGTGTCCTGGGATGGGGCACTGGGATTGGGCTAGATTTGCCAAGAATCCACTATAGGGGAATCTGCGAGTCCCTTAGTATTAGATCCCATCACCCCATCCAAAGGTGCTTTGAGACTTTCTTTAGCATTATTACATTTTAATTAACAGGATGAGTTAAAGATACATTGGATCCTGACAAAGATGCTGGAATAGGGGAGAAATAAAGAAAGAAACTGGTACCTCTACCTTGGGCCCTTGAAATAAATACCAACCTACTGACTTCTGTTCCTTCCATTTGGTTATTTTGGATGCTCTTGGGCTTCCATTTAAACTTTGGACTCTTTAAATATTTTGAGTAATCTGTCTTCCTTTCCTCTCCAGATGATTTATCTGTCTTCCTCATCATTTGGAGGTCTGAGCCTGTAGAAATGAAGAAGTTTCATTGGCCTGAGCCTGTAGAAACTAAGAAGGCTGAGGAAGATGGCTTGCAGAAGTTGCTGCTCCACTGGTTACACTCCCAGGTACAATTTGCTCCCTGGTTAAAGAGAAATACCTGATCTCATGGGATCGTAATATTCTTGCAATGTTGTTGGCATGTGCCTTCAAGTCTTTCTCTATTTTATGTTTTGACATAATTGATTCATAGGAGGTTTGTCATAGGCCACCACCACCATATAACTGTGGATGAAAAAACCCACCAGCCACTATGCCTACGAAAACAAAGCTCAGCCAAGGAACCTACCTTGAAATTCAAATAGGTATCTCTGGAGGTTGCTCCAAACCTCTGCCATATAGACCTCCAAGGCCTAATCCACCAGCAGGCTGAGGGAGCATAGGTCATTTATTTACCTTCGTACGGTACAAAGAAGTTCTCAAGATACTTAGTCAAAGGTGTCATTTCAGCCGCAAACTTCTCCTCAAGCTCATCTTCTCTGGCGACAGACTCAGGAGGGAAGCTGGGAAAGGAAACAACCAGGATGCTGAGTGTCCTGGGATGGGGCACTGAGCAGTCCTACCTCCTGCAGCCTGTCCCTCCAACCATTCAATTGAGTCACAGATCCCACCCTGGATCCTTGGATGTTGCACCTCTGGTTTTTGAAAATATTAGAAAAAACTAGAAAGTTGCTTCTGATTTCCATTAAAACGCTTTGGGACAACTGAAAACAGAATAATTAGGTGACCTTCCATGCTCTCCTTGAACATCTCCTGCCAAAAAGTTAAACCGAAAAGTTTAAGATATCCCTCACTGCAGTAGTTTTACAGTACTTATTCTTACTTTGAAACCCCTCTTTAAAAAATTTGTTATTACTCTTAGGTGTTGTGCTCTGATTTTTCCCAAATATTATGAATTGTTTCATACAATTCCTTCTCGTATCTTTCAGTAATATTCAGTGTTCCTCCCTCTATTTGTGAATTGTCCAGAGTCCTTCTTTTGAGGGGGGGGGGGGAGGGAGGAGAATAGAAGTAAAGGTTTCTATCACAACAGTAAATTCAATAACAGCAGCAGTGCCTAATGAAACCAGATTCTCAGCATATCCCAATATATCGAAAGGCACTAGCCGCTTCATGGGAACTCCAAACTTCATGAGGGACTTAATTAACGTGTAGTGTTAAAAGAAAAAGGTGGCAAGAGCTATCGGAGATCTCCACCAAACCCATGCCTACCTCTCTTCGAAGACAGCTTGGGCAAATGGTGGCCCTGAAGAGGTTGTTGGCTAAGAACTCCCAGCTGATATTACAATGGCTGTGTTACATTTGCCAGGAATCCAAGATGGGGGAACCTGTGACTTCCTTAGAATTATATCACATCATTCTGTGCAAAGGTGCTTTGAGATAGTTTTTTTAGCATTATTATATTTTAATTAACAGGATGGGTTAAGGATACATTGGATCCTGACAGAGATGCTGGATCGGGAAGAAATAAAGAAAGAAACAACTACCTCTGCCTTGGGCCCTTGGATTAAATACCAACCTCAACCCTTCGTATTCTTCCATTGGGTCAACTTCGATGATCTGGGATCTCCAGTGCTGGAAGTTTGGACTCTTGATATCTGGCAAGTCATCTGTCTTGCTCTCTACTTCGGATGCGTTGTCCATCTTGTTCAACCCTATGAGGTCTGAGCCTGTAAAAATGAATTAGTTGCATTGGCCTGAGCCTGTAGAAACTAAGAAGGGTCAGGAAAATGGCTTGCAGAAGGTGCTACCCCACTGCTTAGCCTCCCAGGTATCATTTGCTCCATGGTATAAGAGAAATACCTCATCTCATGGGATTGTCACATTCTTATAAAGTTGCTGGAGTGTGACTTCAAGTTTGTTTCATATTCATGGCAGCCCAAGGGGAAACTATCCTATCTTTTCTTAACAAGATTTGTTAATAGGAGGTTTGTCATAGACCACCTCCACTGTCTAACTATGCATGAAAAAACCCACCAGCCTCTATGCCTAGGAAAACTAGTTTAGGGCACGTTCCTGGTAGGATTTTTCTTGCACTGCCACTCAAATAATATGTCTTCTGTGAAAATGTACAGCCATGAATAAGCATGACCATGAAAGAGATGCATCAATTTCTGCATGGGGTGGAGAAGGTGGAAGCAGATACAGTTTTCCTCCTTCTCTCTTATTGCTTGATCTTGGGGTCATTTAGTGGAGCTGGGAAATTCAGGGCAAAGAAATGGAAAACAAAAATCACAATTTGCCATTTTCTTTCCAAAATGTTAGGGTGGCCAGAGGAGTTTTTGTGCTTTGCATTCCTCCATGGTTGTTTACAGAAGAGCATCACCAGGCATTGCACACCCCTGGGTTGGTAGAAATGGTGTAACTTGTCAAAATACAAGTTCATATTTTGCATAATTTCTGTCAGTTGAAGAATTCCAACTTAGCTGGCACAGAAACACAACTGAGGAAACTGAAACTCAGCCAGGAAACCAAGCTGGAAAGTGAAAAAGAGCTATAGTGCAGGTTGTTCCAAACCTCTGCCACATACACCCCCCCCCAAAGCCTAATCCAGCAGCCGGCGGAAGGATCACAGCTCCTTTATTTACCTTCTCCTTGGTTTTGTGTCACATCCTCTTCTATATTGATCATGGCCGATTTACAGCTGTTCTCCCCCAAAGGTTTCCGATCAGCCTCCACCTTGTCCTGCAACTCAGCATCCCGGGTGACAGACTCAGGACTGGAGCTGGGAAAGGAAACAACCAGGATGCTGAGTGTCCTGGGATGGGGCACTGAGCAGTCCTACCACCTGCATCCTGTCCATGCAGGCGTCCCTGCCTCTAAATATTTCCAAGGTAAAGAACAACCCTGGACGCTTGGATGTTGCACCTCTGGTTTCTGAAAACACCAGAAGTAACTAAAAAGTTGCTTCTGATTTCTTCTAAAACTCTTTGAGACAACTAAAGACACAATCATCAGGAGACCTTCCATGCTCTCCTTAAACATTTCCGGCCAAAAAGTGAAAAGAAAACTTTAAGATATTCCTGACTGCAGTAATTTTACACTACGTTTTCTAACTTTCAAACACTTCTAAATCTTTTTATTATTATTCTTAGCTATTGTGCCCTGACTTTTTCTGATGTTTTTTATAGTCTCATGCCATTCCATCTGCTATCTTTGAATCGTATTGGGTCTTCCTGGCTCGAATTGTAAATTTCCCAGAGTACAATTTTTTGGGGGGAGGACTGGAGTGGAATAGAAGTAAAGGTTTCTATCACAACAGTAAGTTCAATAACAGCAGCAGTTCCTAATGAAACCCGCTACCCAGTATCTTCAAAAATACCCAAAGGCACTTGTCGCTTCAAGGGAACGCCAAACTTCATGCAGGACTTAATAAACTTGTGGTGAAAGAAGAAAAAGGTGGCAAGAGCTATCAGAGATCTCCACCAAATCCATGCCTACCTCTCTTCAAAGACAGCTGGGGCAAACGGTGGCCCTGAAGAGGTTGTTGGCTAAGAACTCCCAGCTGATATTACAATGGCTTGGGTCTAACATCTCAGGGACCGACTCTCCCTGTATGCACACACCCCCCCACGCACACACACTTCGATCCTCTGGGAGGAATCTGTTGCAGCCTGTGAAAACTAAACTGTCGCAGACCTCCTGGAGGACTTTTTCCGCTACCCCTCGCAAGCTTTGGAATGGTCTGCCGGTTGAGATGCGACTTATAACATCGATTGATTGCTTTAAATAAGCTCTGAAGATGCATATCTTCCGGCAGGCCTTTCCTGAAACCTCTTAGATCCCGGCTCCAAACTGGATCTATCAATCCAACCTGACCCCTTGCTTGGTGCTATCTCTTTCCTCAATTAAGAACTGTCGAGGATGAATTATGCTTTTAATTTTGTCGTGGTTTTAAATCATTGCTAATTTAATTTATTTTTAAGAGATGGGTGGTTAGGAATGGGTTGTTGATAAATTTTAATTCTGCATGTTTTAATCTTGTACTCCGCTCCAATCGTGTCCCAAAAAGCAGTGGGCGAGAAATAATTAATAATAATAATAATGATAATAATAATAATAGTAACAATAATAATAAGAATAATAATATTGGCTGTGTTACATTTGCCAGGAATCCACTACAGGGTAACCTGAGACTCCCATCACCCCATCCAAAGGTGCTTTGAAACTTTCTTTAGCATTATTATATTTTAATTAACTGGAAGAGTGAAGGATACATTGGATCCTGACATTGATGCTGGAACAGGGGACAAATAAAGAAAGAAACAGGCACATCTTCCATGGGCCCTTGGATTAAATACCAACCTCCTGATTTCGGATCCTTCCTCTGGGTTATTTTGGATACTATTGGGCTTCCGTATCAACTTTGGACTCTTTATATATTTTGACCAGTCTGTCTTCTTCTCTTCTCCAGATGACTTTTCAATCATGCTCATCACATTGAAGTGTGAATCTGTGGAAACGAATCAGTTTCATTGGCCCGAGCCTGTAGAAACTAAGAAGGGTCAAGAAAATGGCTTGCAGATGGTGATACTTCACTGCTTAGCCTCCCAGGTATCATTTGCTGTATGGTATAAGATTGTGGTATCATTTGCTTCATGGGATTGTGATATTCTTACAATGTTGTTGGGGTGTGCCTTGAAGTCTTTTCCTATTCATGGTGGCCCAAGGTGAACCTATCTTATGTTTTCTTGGCACGATTTATTCATAGGAGGTTTGTCATAGGCCACCTCCACTGTATAACTGTGGATGAAAAAGCCCACCAGCCTCTCTGCCTAGGAAAACCAGTTAAGGGCACATTCCTGGGAGGATTTTTCTTGGACTGCTGCCCAAGTAATATGCCTTCTGTGAAATTGTACAACCGTTGTGTTTTTTAAGGAGCAAAACTGTGAATAAGCATGACCATGAAAGAGGAGCATCAATTTGTGAATGGGGTGGAGAAAGTGGAAGGAGATACAGTTTTGCTCTTTCTCTCTTATTACTTGATCTTAGGGTCATTTAGTGGAGCTGGGAAAATCAGGACAGACAAATGAAGAACCAAAATCACAATTTGCCAATTTTCTTCCTTCTCAAAGTATTAGTGTTGCCAGAGGAGTGTTTGCGGTCTGCATTCCTCCATAGTCTAGAGAAGAGCATCCCCGGGCATTGCACACCCCTGGGTTAGCAGATATAGGGGCTTTACACACCTCCCAAAAAGGGCAGTCTGGCGATACCTCTTTTTAGTCCGAACCTTAGTAACAGCAACTGCACTGAGTGGCAAAGGTGCGGACAAAAAAAAAGGAGCCCCAAAAAGCGGGCTTGTGACTTCAGAAAAATCAGAAAAAGCACTATAGGGCGCCTCTATTACATCACAGCTGCACAGCGGCAGATACCAGCTGCGCATGCTCTCTATACGGCGCTGTGCAGCTGCGATGCCCTCATAATGTGCTAGGATCAATGGGTGTGTATATGCTCTACCCCAAGCCAACTCTAGCACATGACGAGAAACATCAGTTTCGGTCCTTAATGTCAACTGTGAAAACACAGGTACATAGTTTGCATAATTTCTGCCAGTTGAAAATTTCCAACTTAGCTGGCACAGAAACACAATTGGGGAACCTCAAAGCTCAGCCAAGAAACCAACCTGGAAAGTCAAATAGGTATTCAGGAGGTTGCTTCAAACCTCTGTCATATAGACCTCCAAGGCTTAATCCACCAGCAGGCTGAGGGAGCATAGATCATTTATTTACCTTTGTATGGTACAAAGAAGTTCTGAAGACACTTAGTCAAGGGTGTCATTTCAGCCTCAAACTTCTCCTCCAGCTCATCGTCTCCGGTGTCTGACTCAGGAGGGAAGCTGGGAAAGGAAAAAACCAAGATGCTTAGTGTCCTGGGATGGGGCACTCGGCAGTCCTACCACCTGCAGCCGGTCCATGCAGGCTTCCCTCCAACCATTCAATAGAGTGACAGATCCCACCCTGGATGCTTGGATGTTGCACCTCTAGTTTTTGAAAATCCTAGAAAAACTAAAAAGTTGCTTCTGATTTCTTCTAAAACTCTTTCGGCCAACTAAAGCCCCAATGTTCAGGAGACCTTCCATGCTCTCCTTGAACATCTCCTGCCAAAGAGTTAAACAGAAAAGTTTAAGATATTCCTCACTGCAGTACTTTTACACTACTTATTTTTACTTTGCAACCCTTTTGGCCCTAAAGGGGTTGTTGGCTAAGAACTCCCAGCTGATATTACAATGGCTGTGTTACACTTGCCAGGAATCCACTATGGGGGAACCTGTGACTCCCAGTGTCTTAGATGCCATCACCCCATGCAAAGGTGCTTTGAGATTTTCTTTAGCATTATTATATTTTAATTCACAGGAAGAGTTAAGGATTCTTTGGATTAAATACCAACCTCAAGCCTTCGTATTCTTCCCTTGGATCCTCTTTGATGATCTGGGACCTCCATTTCTGATAGCTTGGACTCTTGACATCTGGCAAGTCATCTGTCTTGCTCTCCGCTCCAAATGATTTATCCATCTTGCTCACCCCTTTGAGGTCTGAGCCTGTAGAAACGAAGCAGTTGCATTGGCCTGAGCCTGTAGAAACTTGGAAGGGTCAGGAAGATGGCGTGCAGAAGGTGCTGCACCACTGCTTAGCCTCCCAGGTATCATTTGCTCCATGGTATAAGAAAAATACCTGATCTCATGGGGCTGTGGTACTCTTACAGTGTTGTTGGGGTGTGACTTTAAGTCTTTTCCTATTCATGGCAGCCCAAGGGGAACCTATCTTATGTTTTCTTGACAAGATTTGTTAATAGGAGGTTTGTCCTATAGGTTACCCCTATCGTATAACTGTGGATGGAAAGAACACCCAGCCTGTATGCCCACTAAAAGGAATTTAGGGCACTTTCGTCAGAGGATTTTTCTTGGACTGCCACCCAAATAATATGTCTTTTGTGAAAATTTACAACCATTGTTTTGTTTAAGGAGCAAAACTGGGAATAAGCATGACCATGAAAGAGGTGCATCAATTTCTGCATGGCGTGGAGAAGGTGGAAGGAGAAAGAGTTTTCCTCCTTCTCTCTTATTGCTTGATCTTGGGGTCATTTAGTGGACCTGGGAAATTCAGGACAGACCAAATCAAAACAAAAATCATATATCATACAATTCATGTACACTGTGACAGACTGTGGCTTCCATGTTATTTGACGTTGAATTTCCTCCAGGTTTTCTTCGATGGTGCTGGACCCCAGTTCCAAGATAGAGTCAGCACCACAGAAAGTTCAGACTAAAAGACAGAGCAGTTTCCCCAACCCACTAACATGGAAATCACATCTATTGCTGTCTTTCTCTCTATTTTTTTATGATAATTTTGATTGATATTTCCATACTATAACAGTAAAATCCTGTATTGAACATTACATCTTATATCAACTGTGTGTGTATACAATAAATTTAACCACCAGATATCAAATAATAGGTGGGTTAACGATTGAAATCAAATAGAAACTTGATATAGTAGAAACAATATAGACATATGTATATGTACACATACACCCGTAAACATATATATATATATATATATATATACAGTATATAAACATATGTATACATGTCCATGTACCCATATATATATATTATCGGTGGTTACTGAGATAGAAAAAGAAAATAAAAGTTAGGATATTTGTTATTTGTATATACAATTACAACTTCTTTATCTGTATCTTAAGGCAAGCAGGTCATCATTGGAAAAATATAAGCATTAAAACCATGCGGTATCTACATCCTTCCATTTCTCCTCATAATCTTGAATAGTTTTCCCTGATAAATACATTGATAGTCTGTCCATGTTCCATAGTTCAGCTACCCTTAACTTCCATTCATCTATGCAAGGCATTGTGCTAGATTTCCAGTGTCTAGCCAGCACCATTCTGGTGGCAGAGATCATATATAAGATCACGCTTGTTTGGTTTGAAGACAATTTTGATTGGTTTTTTGCTACGATATTTAATAAAAATACTTCTGGAATGTGTCGAATATTTAATCTTAGTACTAATTCCATTTCCTTACGTATTTTGTGCCTAAACTTTTTAATTATTTTACATTGCCACCAGACTTGATACATTGTGCCGATTTTATCTTTACATTTCCAACATTTAAAATCTAGGTTTTTGCTCTATCACTGCCTGTGTGATATATCTGCAAGCAATTGTCCTTCAATTTCCTAATTCCCTCCCAGTTAATATTTGTAGATTGTCCGTTGCAGATCTTTGAGAACTAACTGCCAACCGAAGCAACAGCATCATCCTTTTCTTTTACTATCATGTGTCCGTTTTACAAATGCTTTTGTTCATTCTATCTTTTGTACTCTAAGCCACCTTGAGACCCACCCATTGGAGAAAGGGGGGATGAAATTTAATAAATAACACAGTCCTATAGTTCAATGAACGTACCAAATGAATGAGTGAATACAGATGCTTTCAGATGAGATCAAGCCTTCAAGAAGTGGGAGTAGGGTCCACTGAAACAAACCTGGACTCAAAACACTCGCATCCAATAGAAAATAGGCAAAGCCACCAAGAGAAATGCCTCTTGTCTTGAGGTCTCTCCACCTCCTCTCAGCCTCAACTGACTCAACTCCCACCTTGGCGAAGATTCTCAGTTGTTTCCATGGAAACCAAACAAACAAACACTCTCCATTCTGCTTGGTCCCATAGGACCACTTCTCCATGAGGTCACTTTCATGGGTTACATTTCTCATAATAGGATAATTTCAATTGATTTTTAAAATTTCACTCTTTTTCCTGGCTTTTTCGGTGATCCACTATGGATCCTACTGAGCATATAGATGAAATGAAAACATGATTGGTATAAGAAACTGGAAACGCTGATTCCCACACCAGGAGGAAGGCAACATTTAAGTGAAATCATGATTATATTTATGAATATTACAAGTTGAGTCTCCCATATCCAAAAGACTTGGGACTAGAATTATTTTGAATTTCGGGGTTCTTCGGTTTTTTAAAACACTGCTTCAACATAAGAAGATGTCTTGGAAATGGGGCTCAAGTCTAAACATGATATTCAGTTATGTTTTATGTACGCCTTCTACACATAGTCTGAAGGTAATTTAATACACATTACATTTGTTAGTTAGTCGGTTAGTTAGTTAGTTAGTTAGTTTCTGTGCTGCTTTTCTCCCAGGCCTGGAGCCAAGACTAAGGCTAATAATTTTGTGCATGAAATAAAATTTGTTTACATTGAACTATCAGAAAACAAAGGTGTCATTTTCTCTGTCACCCGTATTGATAATTTTGGATTTTGGAATAGTTTGGATTTTGGAAACTTGTATTACATGAAAAACAAATGATTTATTTGGGTTTCCGGCTGTCCACAATACCCGCCATGTCCTTGACTGTGTTCCATAGCTTTTCATGATCTATACAGTCAAATGCTTTGCTATCGACTATAAAGCACATGCTGATCTTTTCCCCTTTGAATTCAATGTGGAGGGTGGCGGTTAGTACAGGTAATTGCAAAAGCTGCAGAAAAAACAATCCACCTTTAGTTCTGTTTCTGGACTCCAAGCTGTTTTTGGACTCCAAGCCCTGACTTCTGCAATCCTCATAGAAAATCCACTTTCATATTTATTTATTTATTTATTTATTTAGTATTTAATATTTATTCCGCTTTTCTCCAAAAAAATTGGAGGCTCATTACAGACACATACGCGCACACACAGTGTTGGCCCTTTCAACTTGTGGGGGATCTGTTCTGGACCTTCCCCCGTGAGTTCAAAATTTTGTGCATATTCAAGCCCATAGGCTTGAATGGGGTGCATGAAGGTCGAGTGTGCCCCACATGCATGCCCCATTGAGATTAATAGCAGTTGCCCCTCTACGGATTTCCAAGTCCGCTCATTTCAAGTTCACAGACTTGGAGAGCTGACGGTATATATATATATATATATATATATATATATATATTGAGCTCGTTCTTTCTCTCCCTGTTTGTTCCATATCACCCATTTGTTGGCCTCTCACAGGCTTGGACCCAGACCATTTGAAAGGCTTGGATCGAGAACATTTGAAAGACCGTGGGCTTGTCTGATTAAAATACCCTCATTCTAGCTGATTAGAATATGATCCTTCCACAAATGATTTGCAGGAGTTACGGCTTTTTGCAGTGTCCCCCTCCAAAAAAATCTGCTTAAACTCTGGAGAAAAACTCTGGAGGAGAAACAAGTGGCTGTCCATCTGTTTTGCATGGATTTGGATAGCTGTGCATTTTCAAGAGAGGGAGAGAGAGATGCAGGAAATATGTGCAGGAAAGTGAAGAATTAAACGTCAATGTGAACGAGGAAAAATCTCCATCAATTTACATAATACACTTACATGTAGACTAGCCCATATCTCCTGATATGAGTGTGCCCAAATTTTAAGGTCTTCATGGGAGGGCTTTCTCTTGGTCCCACCACCATCACAAATCTGCCTAGTGAGGACACGGGAGAAGGTCTTCTTGGTGGCTGCTCCCAAGCTGTGAAACCCCCTCCCCTGGGAGGTTTTGTTGTCCTCTCTCTGCTCTCTTTCTGGGGACAGCAAAGACTTTTTTATGAGCCTGTGTGGCCTAGTGGTTTGAGTATTGGACTACGACTCTGGAGGCCAGGGTTCAAATCCCAGCTCAGCCACGAAAACCACTGGGTGACTTTGGGCAAGTCACTTGCTCTCAGCTTCAGGGGAAGGCAATGGCAAACCTCCTCTGAACAAATCTTGCCAAGAAACCCTTATCAAAGGGTCACCATAAGTCAGAAATGACACAAAAGGACACAACAACAACAACAACAACTCCATTTTTAAATTCTTCAAGGGAGGGATTTCTCTTGGTTCTCACCATCATTCCAGCCCTTTCAGATGAGGACATGGGAGAGGGCTTTCGTGGTGGCTGCTCCCAAGCTATGAAATGCTCCCTTCAGTTGGACTTCTCTCTGGTCTCTTTCTTAAATCTTTGGTTCTTAAATCATGTGGCAAGAGAGTGTTTTGAATGTAGTATATGGTGCTTTATTAAATTATGATTTTGTTTTTTGTTGTTGTGTTCCTTTAAGTCATTTCCAAGACGAACCTATCATGGGGTTTTCTTAGCAAGATTTGTTCAGGGCAGGTTTGCCATTGCCTTCCCCTCAGGCTGAGAGAGTGTGACTTGCCCAGGGTCACCCAGTGGGTTGCATGGCCAAGCTGGGAATTGAATTCTGGTCTTCAGAATCATATCTCAAACAACTACACCAGCTGATTTCGATGGCCTTTAACTATGTACATGTGAATACATTTAGGTGTTCATAGGATACTGTAATTTAAAGTTATAATTTTAATTTTGCTCATTATTTTTGTCACAACTATTGTGATTACATTCAGTGATATATGGCAATTACAATTTATGAGTAACATTAATACCAAAAAACAAAAAACAAAAAAACTCAAACCATTACAGTAGGCCCTTGGTATCCACTGGATTTTAGTTCCAGGACCCCCATGGATACAAAATGGCAAAAACAAGGTTTGCTTTGGGAATTCAAGATATTTTTGAATATTTTCAAGGCTTTGATGCTTGAATCCATGGATAAAGCATCCTTGGATACGGAGGGGTGACTGTATCATTGGTGTCAGTAGCTTATATATTAGGGATAATAACTAGTTTTAAGTTGGAAATCAACATGATGCTTTTTTTCCTCCCATAGTATTTCTTGGGAACCCTAGCATTACCAAGGATTACTAGGACCCCCATAGATCAGTGGATGCACAAGTCCCATTACATACAATGGCATAGTGAAATGGTGGATATAACATGGCATTCCTTGGCTATCAAAAGAGCAGCAAGGCTTTACTTGAAAATGATTAAACAGTTCAGGAGAACGGAAGCTGTGTTTAGATGCTACAATACGAGGCCCCTGGGGCTAGAAGCATATAGGCAAATTCTATCTTGATAGTTAAAGGCATGTATATGTATGTATATATCAGTGTTATGGTTTGGCAAAAATTCCTTATTCTTGACAACTGATGTGGATGAAGAAAACTTTGAAGAACGCTGGCATGATCTCTTGCCCAAGGAATCAATGGAATGGTTGAAGTTAACACTCGTAGCACTCTTGCTAAGAACATTGTTTTCACTGTGTAATATTTTCAATATTTTCAAGCCGTGGGTGGTCAGCTCTGTTGATTAAAAAAAAAATCCATGGTTAGAGTGCTGACTGTGGTAAGGATTCTGTATGGTGTGATATGGGAGGCAGTCAAGGGAATGGGGTGACACCATGAGTTACCGCACCAAGTGATGCCAACTCTAGTATTCCCACTGGTCGCAGGTTTTGTCACTGAAGTTTTAGAGAATGGGAAACTACTGACCTGGCAACCCTATACCCAAATGCTGGGTGCCAGGGATAGTTTGAGCAGAACCATTTATATTAGGGTGACATCTTTCTTAAATTTTCAAGAGGCTAAAGGAACCTCCAGCCAAAGCATCGGGGCAGAAAAGTCACTTTGCTTTGTGGGGATCTGTTGTGTAACATCCCACTTCTTTCATTAAAGCGGTGCCTCTTAAATGTAGCTTAGAGGCCCATTAGTCTCAGGAAGAATTTGAAATAAATTATATATTCTATGACACAGAGTTTATTGTCTGGGAGGGATGGGCAGGATTTCTCTTTAAAACAGCATTAGGATATAGGCCTTCCTGGATTTAAATATTTCTGAGTTGCTAAATGCAACAGTGATGTCATGGGATTTCAAGTCAACTCCATCATTGTCCTAGAGTTTTGTTACAAGAGTGATTCAAAGGATAGAATCACAGGCTACATCTGCACTGCAGTTTGATATCCCTTTAACCTCCATGGCTCCATGCTATGAAATTCTGGGATTTGTAGGGTTTTTTGGCACCAGAGCTCTCTGACAGAGAAAGCTACATGTCTCACAAAACGACATTTCCCAAAATTCTATAGCATAAAGCTAAGGCAGTTAAACTGGATGATTTCTACAGTTTGGATGCAGCCACAGAGTTCGTAAAGAGCATGGAATCAGTGGAGGAACTCCAGAGCAGCCCCAGCAGGAGCTGTCTAGCCTCTCTTTGAAGATGCTTAGTTGAGCATTGGACTATGACTTTGGGGAACAGGGTTCGGATCCCTGCTCACCTACGAAACCCACTGAGTGACCTTGGGCAAGTCACACTCTCTCAGCATCAGAGGAAGGCAACAGCAAACCCCCCTTTGAAGAAACTTTCCAATAAAACCCTGTGAAAGGTTCACTTTAGGGTCACCATAAGTCGGCAATGATTTGAATGCACACAACAAGAAGAACCATTAACTAAAGGAATGGAGCTGGCTGCAGCTCTCCAAAGTCTTTAGTGGAGAAAGGTATTTCTTGGTGCGACCTGGTCATTCCACCGCTTGACTCTTCAGCATGCAAAACGTGTGCGTTTGCCACCGAGCTATAGCCCCACCTGCGTTTGTTCGTAGCCAAATAAACCAACCTTGTGAAAAGGCTGCCTTGAAGTTCCCAAGTGTAGATACACTCATAAACTGGTGTCCTTTTGGGCAGACACAGACTGGGACTGCAGCATACGTCTTTCAAAGAGCTTTCATTGATTTCTGAGGAAGTCGACTGAAGTCTACTAAAGCTCATGCTGCCAACATCTTTTTTCAGTTCGTCCCAAAGGTGCTACAAGACCTAAAATCTATTGTGATTGAGAGCTTTATTTCACCAACAATTAGATCCAAAACTTAAAACTTCAAGCAGAAGGTTGACACAATCAAAATTTCTAAACTGTAAGCCCAAATCCCTTGCTATCTGGCAGAGCAAGCCACATTTTCATAGAATCCAAGCAACAGCAGGAAATAGAAGTGTACTTAATATATCAGTGAAAAAGGCAAAGGAAACAATAACTAGTTTTTATCAATAAATTTATTTTTCATTTAATATCTCTTATTTGTGTTTATGCTTGTTTATCTTTATTACTTTTAATATTTCCATTATTTTAAAGATGATTTTTTTGAAATTGATCTGGATGTGCCAATTCACCTAGCAAGTGGCTCCTGCTCAGTGCCCAGGGGAAGGCAAAAAACCTCCAGGATCTCAGGCCAATCCACCCTGGAGGAAAATTCCTTCCCAACTCCAAAAGTGGCAGTCAGCACTAGCCTGGGCATGCTCCATCATCAGTTCCTGTGCTGTGCTCCTTGCTGGCTCCTCTAGAGAAAAACATCATGAAGAGATACATGGAAGTGGGGATTAATGTCTTTTTTGTGCAGCTCTGGACTGAACTGATGCTTTGGTGAACAGCTCTGAACATTGACTCCGGAGAGTTCACTTGATTTCGCTTTCAATATCAGCACTCCCATAAGCATCTTTCCAATTCTTCTCCACTGGGGCAGGTTCTGCTGTCCTCTTAAAAAGTCTTCTGGAACTTGATCTTCTGCAATGATTAATACTTGACATTCATATAGCGTCTTTTAAAATGGTATGCATTGACATTAAGCTTGCATAGAACTTAAATATTTGCTATTCCTGAAAGAAGGAAAGGAACTGATAAGGGTCAGGCTGATCCCAGAAGAACTGTTCAATACAAGTTTACAGCTAAGTTATACTGTATTGCGCTCCTTGACTACTTGGACAGAGAATGCAGTAAACGAACTGCAGTGATAGCTTACATATTTCCTTCCTTTCATATAGAGTTATGCTGTACAACGCATTAGATGAGTCTAGTAATATGCACTTGCATGTTACATCTCCCCCCACCCACAAAAAAAAAGAAGCACTCGGATCAACAAATACAGTAAATAAATACATGTATGATAATAGATTTATATTTTTTGCTTTTTTCACTCTAGATAAATGTAAGCCATATGACTAACTAAATAAAAATTAAAAATACCAAAAAAAAAGTCGTATGTAATAATCTTGTGAGTCTCAGACAATCAAACCAGATGTATACATACACAGAGAGAGATTTGTACCAGGAGGCCTGAATGAGTACCATTTGTACCATATGAGCCCTGGTGGCGCAGTGGTTAAATACCTGTACTTCAGCCACTCATTCAAAACCATAAGGTTGAGAGTTCAATACCAGCCAAAGGGCTCAAGCTTGACTCAGGCTCGCATCCTTCCGAGGTCCAAAAAGTACCATATAATAGTATAGTGTGGATACAGTCATAAACTGGTGTCCTTTTGTGCACACACAGACTGGGACTTAGGCTCACTTCTTTCAAAGTGTTTTCATTGAGTTCTGTGGCGAATTTTAATTCTCAGTGTGGACCATATACCCCCAATCCTATTGATTTACTCCAAAACCTATTTATTTCAGTGGAATCAACTCTTGAGTGAGTACTCTTATAATTCAATCCTAACTTCTTCAGATATAAATGGTCAGTTGCAATCTCCTTCTAAGCAAGTGTGTATTGCATTCCTAACACCTAAAACCTAGTCAAAGATATAGCCATGTTAGTTTGTAGAATCACCTAAAACCTATTCAAAGATATAGCCATATTAGTCTGTTAGTCTTAGAACATCTGAGGAAGTAGATTGAAGTGTACAAAACCTCATCCTGCCAGCATCTTTCTTTCAGTTAATCTCAATGGTGCTACAAGAGCTAAAATCTATTGAGAGGTTTATTTCCTCCAACAATTATATCCAGCATTTAAAACTTAAACCACAAGGCTGACACAATCAAAATTTCTAAAACGTAAGCTCATATCCCTAGCTATCTGGCAGAGCAAGCCATGTTACCATAGAAGCTATGCAACAGCAAGTAATAGAAGTGTACTTAATATATCAGTGAAAAGACAAAGGAAACAAGAACTAGTTTTTATCAATACATATATTTTTCTTTTATCTTTTTTGTATTTATGCTACTTTATCTTTATTATTTTTAATATTTTCATTATTTGAAAGATGATTTTTGAAAATGGATCTGAATATGCCATTTCACCTAGCAAGTGACTCTTGCTCAGTGCCCAGGGGAAGGCGAAAAACCTCCAGGACCTCGGGCCAATCTGCCCTGGAGGAAAATTCCTTCCGGACCCCAAAAGTGGCAGTCAGCACTAGCCTGGGCATGCCATGAGCAAGAGCCATGTGCAAGCGCTCCACCCATGCTCCCTCCTGCCCCACCAGTTCTTGTGCTGTGCTCCTTGCTGGCTCCTCCAGAGAAAATCATCATGAAGAAACACATGGACGTGGGGATGTAATGCCTTCTTTGCGCAGCTCTGGACTGAACAGATGCTTTGGTGAATAGCTCTGAACATTGACTCGAGAGTTCAGTTGATTTCATTTTCAATATCAGCACCCCCACATGCATCTTTCCAACTCCTAAATATTTGCTATTCCTGAAAGAAGGAAAGGAACTGATAAGGCCTGAGCTGATTCCAAAAGAACTGTTCAATACACGTTTACAGCTAAAATGCACTGTAATGCTCTCCTTGACTACTTGGGCAAGGAATTCACTAAATGAACTGCAGTGATGGCTTACTTCTTTTCATATAGAGTTATGCTATGCACCACATGAGTATATTATTGTGCGGTTGAATCTTTCAGCTCCCCGCCACACACATGTAAAGCATTCAGACAGGGGGGCACTGACCATGGGTGCAGCTTAAACCATACGTCATCATATTTTCTCTCTGTTTATACATTTACAATGATCATCTATCATGTTTTGCATGTAACACTTTCTGACCGTGTTCTTTGTCTTGAAAAAGTTTTCATGTACATAATAATCTTCTGAAACAATTACAGTGGTCCCCCGGGTTACGAATCCCCCGGGGAACGAAAATCCCGGGATACAAAAGAGCCGGGGCCGGAAAAATGGCCCCGGCTTACGAATGTATCCCCGGGTTACGAAGGCCTCCGCCGGCTGAGAGGAAGGGACGGCCCGATCCGGATCGAGCAGTCCCTTCCTCTCTGAGGAGGCCTCCGCCGGCTGACGAGGAGGCCTCCGCCGGATGAGAGGAAGGGACAGCCCGATCCACTGGATCGGGCCGTCCCTTCCTCTCTGAGGAGGCCTCCGCCGGATGACGAGGAGGCCTCCGCCTAATGAGAGGAAGGGACAGCCCGATCCACTGGATCGGGCCGTCCCTTCCTCTCTGAGGAGGCCTCCACCGGATGAGAGGAAGGGACAGCCCGATCCGCTGGATCGGGCCGTCCCTTCCTCTCTGAGGAGGCCTCCGCCGGATGACGAGGAGGCCTCCGCCGGCTGAGAGGAAGGGATGGCCCGATCCGCTGGATCGGGCCTTCCCTTTCTCTCCGAGGCCTCCGGAGGTCTCTTTTTTTCTCTCTCTTACCCCCGGGTTACGAAAATTTTCGGGTTACGAAAGGTAATCCGGAACGGATTACTTTCGTAACCCGGGGGACCACTGTACTTACATCCTCCTCTCCCTCAAGATAGACCGTATTTGATCATTATTGTGCTGTTGCAATGTTAAATGTTCCAGAAGAGACCTTGAAAATTTGGCTTCCTACAAAAGCTGGGTGATTATTGTCAGTTGTATTCATAATACCATTGTTAAACCCCTGCAAGGGTTTATTGGCTGAAGAGTCACACCACTGAAAGAGATTGAATCTTTAGAGAATGAATGAATGAACTAAACTTGGAGAATTTCCTTTCAATCTGCAAACTATCACAGAATGAACAACTTACTGCTGAAATATCATCCCTGTTCTCTTGTTTTGTTTAAAGCCCTGTCAGCAATTAAAAAAATGACTAAATACCTGTTTCCTTTTGCAACACAACTTAAGGAGACTCTATCAAGTTGGTGAGGTTCATCCATGATGTTTCCCTCTTTCTTCATTTTTGAAACAAAACAGGATGTCTTTTTTAAAAATCGCACCAGACTTGTTAATATGTGCCTATTTCTTTCATTAGCCTTTTTTCCCCCAATTTGGATAATTTCCTGTGAAATCTGCAGACATGTCACAAATACACTTTTAAAAACCAATATTTTCCATACCTAGGATTTTGAAGCAGCCAACCATCAAGAAAAATTGCCTAGAAATCTTTTTCTTTCTTCCTAAGGATTCACCTCCATGCTGGGAATATTCATTTATGATGACTGACACTCCATTTTAAAGAAATATGTTGTGCATCTTATATTACTTAAGATTTTTTTATTAGGAACTGTTTGCTTTTTCATGCTTTACAGTCGCTAATCCCTGCAAGTAAAAATGGTCTTCTCAAATTCTGTGTTCTTCCGTTTATTGCTGATGAAAATTTACCTTAAAGATCTCTCTCTCTCTCTTCAGAAAACAGAAGGATTCCACTTCTTAACCTGAAAAATTCCTTTTAGATTAACACAGAGGTCATTTACAAAATGATGACATATGCCTTTAACCCTAAAATATTTCCCAGTGCTTAATTCCAAGATGCTGTCAAGAGAGGAAAAACAGGATCCTGTTCTCTTCCAAATAAAAAGACCTACCTTTTAGGGACTTATCAAAATGTTGGAGATGTTCATTGGAAATGCTTCTCATTTTTCCTTGAGCTCATGTCAGATGTTTTGCTGTACCTTAACATTGTCAGAAACTTTGAATTTCATCCTGCTCATAGCTAAAGTTTATTTAGCGAGTCAGGCAAAACAGGGAACATAGAACTACCAATATTACAATGTGCACCACATTTGCTGGATTGATGTGTTTAAGTCTCTCCAAAGCATACAACCTTTTGTTCTAGAATTACGTCTTTTAAATCTCACCTGACAACTTTGCTGTAATATTGTGCATTCTTTCTTTCACCATCCCATTTATTTTATAAATCATTTAGCTTCTGTTCTTCAACCAGTGGTTGAAGAGTCACCACTGAAAGAGATTGCATCTTTAAAGCATGAACAAACCAAACTTGGAGAATTCCCTTTTAGTCTGCAAAATGTCACAAAAATGACCATCTCACAGCTAAAACATCATCCATGTTCTCAGACACGTGATTTTTTAAATGCCCATTCAGACGTCAAAAGTGACCAAAACCCTGTTTCCTTTAGCAACAGATTTTAAAGACATTCTTTCAAATTTGTGAGGTTCATCTGTGAAGTTTCACTCATTCTTCTTTTTGGGGGGAGTGGGGGGAGAGAAAACCATATATTTTTTCCTTAATTCACACCAGACCTGTTAATATTTGCCTATTTCTTTCATTATCCTCTTTTTTTCCAAGTTGGATAATTTCCTGTTAGATCAGCGGTGAAACCACAAATACACTCTTAAAAAAAGTTAACCTGTATTTTTGGTACTTAGGATGTTGAACATGCCAGTCATCAGGGGAAATTAACCAGAAATCTTTTTCCTCCCTTCCTACGGACTCACCTTTATGATGGGCAAATCCATTGATGATGCTTAACCCTTCATTTTTGAAGAAATATGTTGTGCATCCATACGTTTTATTAAAAGCTGATTACTTTCTGAATCTTGTTTATGTTTCACAGTAGATTGCTTTATCCGTTTAAAACTAAACTAATCCCTGCAAGTAAAAACGGTCTTGTCAATATGTGTATTCCTCTGTTTATTGCAACTGAAAATTTATCTTAAAGATGTGTTGCTCTTTCTTCAAAGAACAGGAGGATTCCATTTCTGAAAAATTTCTTTCAAATCTGCAAAGAGCTCATTTATAAAAAGATGGTGTCATCCTTTAACTGTAAGAAATATTTCCCAATTCCTAGCTCTACTTGGCTGTCAAGTGAAGGAAAACCAGGAATCTGTTCTTTTCCTAATAAAGGAGCCTACCTTTTAGGGACTTACCAAAATGATGGAGATGTTTTTGGAAATGCTTTTCACTTTTCCATTCTTGAAGGAAGATGAGTCCTTTACCTTGTGCCACATATTTTGGTGCATGTCTGTCCCTTTCTTAACATTGGCAGATACGTGAACGTTCATTCTTTTCCTATTCCTATTCAACTTTTTTCACCAACTGATATTCTTTAAATCATTCAGCTTCTGTTCTTTGACCTATGTTAACATATGATCCATTGAACTTTCTTCTATCAATTCTCCCAATATTAGATAAATAACATGAGAAGTATAATGCCCATCTCTGTATAGCTGAGGTCTTTAAATATTGTCTTTTATTTTTTTAGGACAATATTTAGTTCTTTAGTTTAATACTTTCTTTCAATATGAAAGTTCCCATACTTACCTTTTTCTCACCTGTGCCCTGTTGTAGTTATTGCAGTTCACAAATTTAGCTTCAATTCCATATAGTTTGTTTTGGGAGGTCAATAGTTACTTACTCTGATCCTCTCCTGGTTGAGCTGTGAATATTGGCTATAGGCATGGCTGAAGAGACATACAAAAGTAGCATTTATCTTATATCTTATATACAAGATTGTAAACCTGTTCCTGTTTATTAAATGAAGAGCATCCATGCCTGGTGATAACATTTTTAGAGAAAGAATTGACTATGACTTTTTTAAAAACATAAACAATTACATTCTCAGAATGAAAGAGGTCAAATAAATTGTTAAAACAATTTCAGCAGGCAGCAGAAAAAGTGACCGTGTGCCTGTTTTCCTTAGCAATCGATACATCATCAAGACCTTCTTCCAGATGTCAGAAATTCATCATTCTCATTGTTTCTCATTCTCCCCTTTTGGAACAGAGGCTTCTCTTAGATTCCTTGCCTTGCATTGAGCTTTTTGATATATATGCATTGCTTAATCTCATTTTATTACCTTAGGTTTCTGTTAAATTTGCAAAGCCACAAAGATGATCTTTAAAATGTTTAACTGCTATAGATACTTGAGACTCTGGACAGTTCAGAATTCTACTTTATTTCTTTCTACAGAAACAACTTCAAAGGACTCACTTCCACCTCATATTACATGCTTTTGTGAAAAATAAATATGTTTTGTACTTCTTACATTGCACTGGACTTTTTGTTCTGTGTTTCTTCCTTAATTAAGTCGAAGCTGTTATTCTCCTTATAGCTTTTCATGCTATCATCATCTCATTCTATATTGATCATATTTGAAAACACCTTAAAGGTGTTACTGATCCATCTTATAAAACAGAGGTATTTGCAGTTCTTTTTAAATTTGATAATTTCCTTCAAATATTCAGGGAGATCATTTACAATAAGGTGAAATGAAGGGCTAGCCATGAAAAATATTTTCCCATAAGTTGTTTGAAGAAGCTATTAAGAAAAGGCAAAAAAAAAATCACTAATTATCCCCTCTTTTCCCAGGAAGCAGCCTGCTTTGGATGAATTTACCAGAAAGTTCGTATTGCAGAAGATAACCTTTTCTTTCAGTTGCAAATACAGACTGACAAATAGAAAGTGTGAAATCAACTCCTTTTAATTTGTAGAGCTCCATTTGTAGAGCAGAGAAATGAAAAACAGCAAGGTTCTCTGCACTTAATTCAAGAGCAACCAACCAGGAAAAGTTACCACACATCTGTTTGATATTTTGCATTAGTGACACATTTAAGAAGTTTCTTATATATTTACAGTATTATCATCATCATCATCATCATCATCATCATCATCTATGATGCTTTGCATGTACCACTTCTTGAAGGAATGCAACAAATCATGTTTTTACCTTGAAAAAGCTTTCATGTAGATGATAAGCTTCAGTGACATTTGGTTTTCCTTAGTGAAGTCCTGTCCTCATTTCCTTTGCCCCAAGGTATACACAAATACTTGTGTATTTGTGATGTCGATATTTCTAAGGAGATCTTTAAAATTTGTTTCCTAGAAAAGTTACATGATTTTTCTGAATTGTATCCAAGATATCTTTTTTTTCCCTAGACAAGAGGGTTGAAGAGTCACCACTGAAAATGATTGCATCTTTAGAGAATGAATGCAGAAAACTTGGAGAATTCCCTTATAGTCTGAAAAATATCACAGAAACGAACATCTCACTGCTAAAATATCATCCTTGTTCTCAGACACTTGTTTTGTTAAATGCCCAATCAGCCATAAAAAGGGACCAAGTACCTGTTTCCTTAAGCAACATATTTGACAGACATTCTTTCAGATTTACTCTTTCTTCTTTTGAGGGGATAAAACCCATATATTTTTTCCTTAATTCACATCTGACTTCTTAATATTTTCCTATTTCTTTCATTATCCTCTTTTATTCCAAGTTGGATAATTCCCTATTAAATCAGCAGGGAAATCACAAATACACTCTTAAAAAAGGTTCACCAGTATTTTTGGTACCTAGGATTTTGAACATGCCAGTCATCAAGGGAAATTAATCAGAAATCTTTCCCTTTTTCCTTCATTTCTACGGACTCACCTCTATGATGAGAATATTCATTTATGAGGCTTTACACTCTTTTTTTGAAGGTATATGTTGTGTTTTTTATATTACTCCAGATGTTTTCTTAGCAGCTAATTGATTTCTTAATGATGTTTATACTTTGCAGTAAATTTCTTTATCTTGTTTAAGATAAGCTAATCCCTGCAAGTAAAAATGATCTGGTCAAATTCCATGTTTTTCTAAGTTTATTGCAGATGAAATTTTTCCTTAAAGATGTGTTTTTTTCTCTCTTCATAGAACAGAAGCATTCAATTTCTTCTTAACCTGAACATTTCCTTTCAGATCTACAAAAAGATCATTGATCAAAAGATGGAGTAACCCTTTAACCTTAATAAATATTTCCCAGTGCCTAGCACCAAGTGGCTGTCAAATGAAGAAAAACAGGAGAGGTACTCTTCGTAATAAAGGGACCGATCTCTCAGAGACTTACCAAAATATTGGAGATGTTCCTTGGAAATTCTGTTCACATTTCTCTTTTTGAGGGAAGGTGTGTTTTATACCCCTTTTCAGATACATTGGTTCATGTTTGTGCTTTTCTTAACATTGACAGAAACTGGAACTTTCATTCCTCTCCCTAGTCAAATGTTATTTAGAGAGCCAGGCAAAACAGAGTATATAGAATTACAAATATTACAATGTCTAATAGATCTGCTGGATTGTTATGTTTAAATCTCTCCAGAGTACATAACTTTTTGTTCTAGAACTATGTATCTTAAATCTCACCTGACTTCCTTGATATAGTATTCTGTATTTTAAAGAAGCAGAACTTCTTTGCTCATCGAATTTAGTCTTCATATCATTTAACCTCCATCCTTCCACCAATGTTAATATATGATCCACTGACCTTTCCTTTGTTTCAGCTCCCCTAATATTTGATAAATAACACCTGGAGCGTAACGTAGACAGCATACCATTGTAGCTGAGGTCTTTATATCCTCTATTTATATTTTTAAACAAGAAAAGTTCTCACATTTCCCTCCTTCTCACCTTCTCACTCATTGTTACTCAGTTATTGCCATGTACAAATTGAGTTTCAGTTTCACATAGTTTGAGTTTCACTGTTGGATATTACTTACTCAGTTCCTCTCCTGGATGAGCTGCAAAAAAAAAAAAAAAAAGGCCTGGAGAGACTTTTGGAAGTTGCATTTATCATGTACGTTCTGCTCAAGATTGTAAACTCTTTTCTTCTTAAGTGTTTATTAAATGGAGAGGAGCCTTGTCAGGTGATAACATCTTTAGAGAAGGGACACAGAAAATTACCTTTCAAAATACAAGAGATCACAAAAATTACCAACATAATTTCAACAGCCAGCCACAAGAAGTGATTATGTATCTCATTTCCTTTGCAATGGACAAATCATAAAGATCTCCCAGGTTTCTGAATGCAAAGGGATATTGCAGCACCTTTGAGACTCACTGAAAGGGAGAAGGTGGTACCATGAACCTTCGTACTGCTGAACCTACTGCTTCAGATGCAGGTTTCTGAGGTTCATCTGTGGTTATGTTTCTCACTCTCTTTTTGGGACTGTCTTCTGTTAGGTTCCTTGCCTTGCTCTGGGCTTTTTGATATTCATATGTGTTGCTTAAATTTATTTTATTAACGTAGGTCCCTGTTAAATTTGCAAAGTCACAAAGATTATCTTAAAAATGTTTAACCACTGTGGATATTTTTCAGGTCGTGGGACATTGAACAGTTCCGAATTCCACTTTATTTCTACAGAACCTACTTCCAAGGACTCACTTCCACCTCATATTAACCTATGATATTTTAAATGCTCTTGTGAAAAATAAATATTTCTTATACTTCTTACATTACACTGGGATTTTTGTTCTGAGCTGCTTGCTTTATTACGTTGAAGCTGTCACTCTCTTTATAGTTCTTCAAGCCATGGCATATCCTGTAAAGAAACATAGTCATGTTCATCTCATTCTTCTATATCGACAACATACCCTATTTAAACCGGAAGGTATTACTGCTTATCTTATAAAATGGAAGTGTTGCAGCTTTTTAAAACTTCGATCATTTCTTTGAAATCTTCAGAGAGATGGTTTAGAATATGGTGAAATAAAATGCTAGCCATGAAAAATATTGTGACATACTTCGTTTGAAGAAGCTTTCAAGGAAAATGAAAAACAGCAAGATCCTCTGCATTTAATTTAAGAGCGAACAAGCAGGAAGAGTTACCAGCTATCTATTTGTTTTTGGGTTTTGTTTTGGTTTTTGCATTACTGACATTTTTAAAAATCTTCTTATATGTTCATAATAATTATCTATGATGTTTTGCATGTACCATGTCCTGAAGGAATGCAACAAAACATGTTTTTTACCTTGAAAATACTTTCATGGAGATGATAAGCGTCAGTGGCATTTGGTTTTCCTTTCTGGAGTCCTGTCCTCGGTTCCGTTGCCCGAAGATGGCTTCCATAATATAATTGCTTTTATACTTGTGCTGTCAGTATTTCTAGGGAGACATTTAAAATTTGTTTTCCAGGAAAGTTGGATGATTTTTCTGAGTTGTATTCTAGACAAGAGGGTTAAAGAGTCACCACTGAAAAAGATGGCATCTTTAGAGAATGAATGCACTAAACTTGAAGAATTCCCTTTTAGTCTGCAAAATGTCACAGAAACATCTCACAGCTAAAATATTATCCATGCTCTCAGACACTTGCTTGGTTAAATGCCCAGTCAGTCAGCAATAAAAGGTGACCAAATACCTGTTTCATTTAGCAACACATCTTTCAAGTTGGTAAGATTCACCCATGATATTTCACTCTTTCTATTTTTGAACAAAAAAAAATCTATTTCCTTAACTCACACCAGACATGTTAATTTCAATTTCTTTCTTTATCCTATTTCTTTCATTATCCTGATTTTTTCCCCAGCTGGATAATTTCGTCCTAAATCTGCACTCAAATCACAAATTCTTGCTTAAAAGTGGTTAACCACTATTTTCGGTGCCTAGGATTTTGAACAAGCTAATCATTAAGGAAAATAAGGCAGAGATCTTTTTTCCTTTTCCTTTTCTACTTCCTTCCTAAAGACTCAACTCCATGATGGGAATATTCATTTGTGATGCTTTATGCTCCAGTTTTGAAGAAATATATTGTAAATCTTATATTACTCCAGACTTTTTGTTAGGAGCTGGTTGCTTTCTTATTTATGCTTGTGCTTTACAATAGATTTCTTTATCCTTTTTAAACTAAAGCAATCCCGGCAAGTGAAAACAGTCTTGTGAAATTCTGTGTTCTTCTGAGCTTACTGCAGATGAAAATTTACCTTAAAGATGTATCTTTCTTCAGAGAAGAAGAGGATTCCACTCCCCTTTCTTATCTACAAAGAAGTCCTTTATTAAAAGATGGCGTAATCCCGGTGCTTAGTTGCTAGATGGAAAAAATGGAATCTGTTCTCTTCCCAATAAAAGGACCTACATTTTAGGAACTTACCAAAATGTTGGAGATGTTCATTGGAAATGCTTCTCCCTTTTCCATTCCATTCTATACCTCGTGTCATATACTTTGGTGCATGTTTTGTTCTTCCCGTAACATTGGCAGAAACCTGAACTTACTTCCTTCTCCTAGTCAAAGGTTATTTAGAGAACCAGACAAAACAAAGCACATAGAACTACAAATACTACAATATGTACCACATCTGCTGGATTTTCGTATTCCAATCTTTCCAGAGTATATGATTTTTGTTCTATAACTGTGTTTCTTACTTCTCACCTGACCTCCTTACTGTGGTGTTGTGTTTTTTAAAAGGAGCACAACTACTTTCCCCATTCGATTTCTTCTTCATATTATTTAGCTTCATAATCCATTAGTCTTTCTCCTAATATTAGATAAATAACGTGAAATGTAGATAGTGTCCCAGTGTAAATCTTGTCTTTACAATTTAATCAATAACAGTTCTCATACTTGCCTCCTTCTCACCTTCACATTGTTAATGCATTGCATAAATTTAGCTTTCATTTCATACATTTTGGCTTTTGGAGTCAATAATTACTTAATCATTTCCTCTCCAGGATGAGCTGTGCTTTAAATAGGCCTCAAGAGATTTAACAAATGTAGCCTTTATTTATTTTAAAAGCAGCATTTATACGTAAGATTGTAAACCCTTTTCTTCTTCGATGTTTATTAAATGGAGAGCAGTCATGTCAAGTGATACTGATAACATCTTTAGGGAAGGAAAAGACTAAGACTTAAAAAGAGAGAGAGAGAAAATTACCTTTCAGAGTGAGAGGTCACAGAAAGATCCAAATAATTTCAAAAGGCAGCCAGAAGAAGAGATACTGTATCTGTTTTCCTTAGCAATGAACATATCACAAAGATCTTCTTCCAGGTTTCTGAAGTTCATCTGTGATGTTTCTTTCTCCTCATTTTGGAACAGTGTCTTCTGTAAAAGTTCCCTGCCTTACGCTGAGCTTTTTGATATAAATACATTTCTTAATCTCATTAATTTCTGTTCCTGTTAAATTTGCATTGTCAAAAAATTTAGCTTTAAAATGTTGAAGCACTGTAGATATTCTCAGGCCTTGAGATATTGAACAGTTCAGAATTCCAATTTCTTTCTCTCCCTAGAACCTATTTCTAAGTATTCACATCCACCTCATATTAACTTATGATATTTTAAACACTCTTAGAGTGCACTGGACTTTTTGTTCTGACTCCCTTTATAGTTTTTCAATCCATGACATTTCTTGTAAAGTAATATTGTCATGCTATCATCATCTTACTGTATATCGATGACATTTGAAAACATACCTTAATTTGGAAGGTGCTACTTCTCCATCTTATAAAACAGAGGTGTTTGCAGTTCTTTGTAAATGTGAAAATTTCCTTTTAAATCTGCAGAGAGGTCATTTAGAAAATGGTGAAATAAATGTTCCACTTTCTTTCTCTCTATAGAGCCTACTTCTAAGGACTCACTTCATTTTAACCAAAGATGTTTTTTAAGCCATGGTACTTCCTGAAAAGAAATATTGCTATGCTGTCAACATCTCATTCATTTATTACCATGACATTTGAAAACATAGGTTAAGTAATCTGGAAGGTGTTACTGCTCCCCCTTACCATATAAAGCAGATCTATTGCTGTTCTTTTTAAATTCTTTTTAAACTTGGAAATTTCCTTTTTAATCTGTAGAGAGGTCATTTATAAAATGGTGAAATAAGATGTTAACCTCAGAAAATATTTCCGTATAATTAGTTTGAAGAAGCTATTAAGAAAGGGGGTAACAAGCACCAATAATCTGCTCTTTTTCCAACCCTTTCTCTGTGTGGACTTACCAGAAACTTGATATTCACTGGAAATACTCTTTCTTCTTCTAGAATATTTTTTCTTTGCTTTGCTTTATATCATATCCTTTAAGACCATGGGAAATAACATTTTGCTTGACAGAGGCTATTTGGGGACCCAGGCAAACTAATAGATAGAGTTTAGAAATTGGAAACATTGGAATAGCCACCCCACCTCTTGGGTTCCTTGGCTCTGATCTCCTTCAGAATCTCCAGCTCTTCATTCTAGAACTGAACTGCCAGCCTTGCCTTTTGTTTGGTGTATTTTAGATGGAACAGGGCATCTTTGATCATTCCACATTGATTCCATCATTTTGCCTCCGTCTTCTGAGTAGTGTGGGCACTTTAAATAGCATCACATTCCCGGCCTTAACCATTCTTACATCACAATATTCTTGATTTCAGACAAATAAAAGAAATTTATAGAAAGTTCACTAGGGTAGATGAATTTTTGAAGATGGGGAAATGGTTGGGTTTTGGCATATGACTCTTCCCCCCCTCCCCCACTTTTTTTTGGGGGGGGGGTATCTAACACAAATGTACACAATCTCTTCTCTTCTCTTATTCCCATTTTGTGATTAACCTCCTCCTCTTTTAACAGAGAAGTGGCTCTGAAGAAATTTCAGGTGTCTCCCATGAAAACTCCCTTCCTCCTTCCCTTTGCTTTCTACTAAGCTTCATGCATCACTGAAAGCTTTATGAGTGCGTCACAGCAGAAACATCACAAATTTCATCATAAACACAATGTGCAAATGCCAAACTGTGGGGGCTAGACAGAGTAAGCACAAGTCATTTATTTATTGATTTAATTTTATTTAATGCCCTGCCTTTTCCTAATACAGGTTGAGTCTTCCATTTGTGGAATTCCTAAATATTCCAAAAACCAAAAAAAATTTTTAATGTGTGGCTAAGATAATGACACTTTTGTCTTCTGATGGTTCAGTGTTCACAAACTTTGTTTCAAGCACAACATTATTTAAAATATTGTATCAGAGTACCTCCAGGCTATGTGTATAGGCTGTATATCAAACAAGTCAATTTTGTGTGTAGACTTGGATCCCATCTCCAAGATATCTCATTATTTACATGTATGAAAATTCCAGAATCCTCCTCAAAATGTGAAATCTCAAATACCTTTGGTCCAAAGCATTTTGTATAAGGGAGACATAACCTGTACCGTACAAAAGTTTTAAAAATGTCAAACAACCAATCTAATTAAAACATTAAAGAATTTTTTAAAAAATAACATGTTTTTTAAAAAATACAGCAAACCCATTGAGTATGCCTCTGTCCCAACTAGTTAGAAGCTGAAGGCATGTTTAAATTTTTAAAAAGTGTTGCTCTGGCAGCAGAAGGAAAGCAGAGAGGGGGCCAATGGAACAAGAAGGGAGCTCCATAGCTTAGGAGCAGCCATCAAGAAGGCTCCATGTTGACCAGCCATGAAATAAACAGACCAGACACAGCATTTGTAATTAAGGAAGGGCCGTCTTTATGGACCTAAAACCTCATTAAATGTTTGAGACCTGGGGCTGAGCAAATGAAGGCCGGAGGAACCTGGGTAGGTTTAGCTGAAGCACAACTATCAACCTGTGAGACCTCCCCAGCCACCCTTGATCGAGACCACAGACCCCAGAAGCAATGCAAAGAGACTGGTTGCCATCTCGGACAATCATTTTAGTCAGGTCAACTCTGGGGGCCTCCTCAAGACCCACGACTTTATAAGAGAGATCAGACCCAAGGACAGACTCTTTCAGCAAACTCGTCCACCCCTGCCCCGGTCTTATTTGGAGACAGTTCACAACACTTGGAGAGCCAAATGATTTCTGCCTCTGGGCCATAGTTCTAGCCCCAAGACCTGGGAAACAGCTGATTAGAGAAAGAGGAGAACAAAAGGTATTTGCAACCACAGGAGAACAACAGCTTTATGGCGTAACATGATATAGCTCAGTGACAGAAGAGATTCTTTGCATGAGGCAGTGAGAAAGAAAACTGATGATGAAGAAGATGATGAACCAGTTTTCAGATTCAGTTCCTGCAATTGCTCAGAGCTGAGAGGGATCTAAGAGAGAAATCTCTCTCTGGCTTTTCTTCGCTAACGAAGATTCAGGAAGGACTTATCCCACACTTACTACAAGCACGTTGATGACTAAAAAGGCCGATCCGAGATAAGCAAGTCCGGTTACAGAAAGCACAGCAGAAAGTCTCCTTGTTGTGGAGACTTTCCAAGTTGTGGTTCTTTCTGCATTGTCGTTTCTCTTCGAGACTCGTTCGGCGTGAGTTCTCAAAAGAGGCTGCAGCATTGTGGATAGTGTGTCTCCATGCCTCCCGATGTGAGGCCAGGGCAGACCATTGTTGGTGATCAATTTGGCCAAGCTTGAGATGTTGCTTCAGGGAGTCCTTGTATCTCTTCTTTGGGGCGCCCCTCTTTCGCTGACCCGTGGCAAGTTCACCATAGAGTACTATTTTGGGGAGGCGGTGGTCCTCCATCCTGGAAACATGCCCTGCCCAGCGCAGCTGCATTTTCAATAGCATGGCCTCAATGCTGGTGATCTCTGCTTTCTCCAGGACAGCAACATTCGTCACATAGTCAGTCCAGTGTATGTTTAGGATTGTGCGTAGACAGTGCTGATGAAAGCGTTCAAGGAGTCGTAGATGTTGGCGATAGGTGACCCATGATTCAGACCCATAGAGGAGGATGGACAGTACAATGACTCTGTACACACTGATTTTGGTGCTTCGCCTCAGGTGTTTGTTACTCCAGACTCTTTTGTGAAGCCTTCCGAATGCACTATATGCCTTTGCTAATCTGTGATCGATCTCTTTGTCAATCTTGGCATCTGAGGAGATGACACTTCCCAGGTAGGTGAACTCCTGTATGGACTTAAGTACAGATTTGCCGGTGGTGACATGGGGGTGATAGTGCTCTTCCTGTGGTGCAGGCTGGTAGAGGACTTCCATTTTCTTCAGGCTGACTTCCAGCCCAAACAGCTCTGCAGCTATTGCAAAGCAGGATGTTAGGCGCTGCAGAGCTGCTTCTGTATGGGCAACAAGGACAGCATCGTAAGCGAAAAGCAGCTCACGTACTAGATAGTTTAGAATCTTTGTGCGAGCCTTCAGACGGCTTAAGTTAAACAAGCTACCATCAGTACGGTAACGTATATAGATGCCATCTTTTTCTTCGAGATCTGCTGTAGCCCTTTGGAGCATCATGCTGAAGAAGATTGTAAATAGAGTTGGAGCGAGAACACAACCTTGTTTCACACCACTAGTTATTAGAAAGGGCTCTGAGAGAGGCCTTATCTGACTGGTCCTTGCTGGCCCTCATGTAGCAAGATGATCATTTTGAGGAATTTGGGGGGACATCCTAGTCGTTCCAGGATCCGCCACAGTCCTTTTCTACTCACAGTGTCAAAGGCTTTGGTAAGGTCGACAAATGTTACATAGAGTCCTTTGTTTTGCTCTCTACAATTCTCTTGCAGTTGTCTAAGAGCAAATACCATATCTGTAGTGCTCCTGTTAGCTCTGAAGCCACACTGACTTTCTGGGAGAAGTTCTTCTGCAATAGCTAAGAGAGAAATCTAAGAGACTGGCTACCAGTTATCTTAGAAATGCTAGTCAAAACAGACCAGCAGTTTGGCTTTGCATAAGGCAATGTTGTGTGTTAGAATCATAGAATAGAATCATAGAATCACAGAGTTGGAAGAGACCACAAGGACCATCCAGTCCAACCCTCTGCCATGCAGGAACTCCAAATCAAAGTATCCCTGACAGATGGCCATCCAGCCTCTGCTTAAAGACCTTTAAGGAAGGAGACTCCACCACAATCTGAGGGAGTGTGTTCCACTGTTGAACAGCCCTTACTGTCAGGAAGTTCCTCCTAATGTTGAGGTGGAATCTCTTTTCCTGCAGTTTGCATCCATTGTTCTGCATTCTAGTCCCTGCAGCAGCAGAAAACAAGCTTGCTCCCTCCTCAATATGACATCCCTTCAAATATTTAAACAGGGCTATGATATTACCTCTTAACCTTCTCTTCTCCAGGCTAAACATACACTGCTCGCGAAGGCATTCCTCACAGGGCACAGTTTCCAGACCCTTAACCATCTTGGTTGCCCTCCATTGGACATGCTCCAGTTTCTCCACATCCTTTTTGAATTGTGGTGCCCAGAACTGGACACAGTATTCCAGGTGTGGCCTGACCAAAGCAGAATAGAGTGGCACTATTACTTCCCTTGGTCTAGACACTATACTTCTATTGATGCAGCCTAAAATTGCATTGGCCTTTTTAGCTGCCGCATCGCACTGTTGACTCCTGTTGAACTTGTGGTCTACTTAGACTCCTAGATCCCTTTCACATGTGGTCTCATTCAGCCAGGTGTCCCGCATTTTATATCTGTGCATTTCATTTTTTCTCCCTAAGTGCAGAACCTTACATTTCTCTGTGCTGAATTTCATCTTGTTAGCATTGGCCCAGCTATCTAGTCTATTCAGGTCATTTTGAATTTTGATCCTGTCTTCTGAGGTATTAGCTACTCCTCCTAGTTTAGTGTCATCTGCAAATTTGATAAGTATGCCCCCAATTCTGTCATCCAAATCATTAATAAAGATATTAAATAGCACTGGGCCCAGGACAGAACCCTGTGGCACCCCACTGGTCACTTCTCTCCAGGATGAAAAGGAGCCATTGTTGAGCACCCTTTGAGTTTGGCCGGTCAACCAATTACAAATCCATGTAACAGTTAACTTGTCTATCCCACATTTTGCAAGCTTGTTTGCAAGAATGTCATGGGGAACCTTGTCAAAGGCCTTACTGAAATCGAGGTATCCTATATCCACAGCATTCCCTTCATCTACCAAGCTGGTAATTTTATCAAAAAAAGAGATCAGGTTCGTTTGGCATGACTTGTTTCTCTGAAACCCATGTTGACTTTTTGTGATTATGGCATTGGCCTCTAAATGTTCACAGACTCTCTGCTTAATGATCTGCTCTAGAATCTTTCCTGGAATTGATGTCAGACTAACTGGACGATAATTGTTGGGATCCTCTTTTTTTCCCCTTTTTGAAGATGGGAACAACGTTTGCCCTCCTCCAGTCTGCTGGGACTTCTCCTGTTCTCCGGGAGAACACACACAATCATCCCACGCAAATCAAGGACTTGCCATTCGTGTCTTTTGCGGATGGAAAAATACTACATATATATTTAGAACATACACACACACATACATATATATGGAATATTTGCATCTACATAATGAGATATTTTGGGAAGTGAGACACATCTCTAAACGTAAAATCCATTTTTGTTTCATGTATAGGTTGAGTCTCTCTTATTATCTGAAATTCCTTGGCCCAGAAGTATTTCGGAATATTTGGAAATATCTATCTATCAATCTATTCATTTTGATTTATTTATCCATTTATGTTTCATGTATAGTTTGAATCTCTTTTATTATCTGAAATTCCTGGGCCCAGAAGTATTTCGGAATATTTGGAATATATTTATGTAATATTTGCAAATACAGAATGAGACAGAGATGGGAGCCAAATTTAAACATGAAAATTCATTTTACAGTATTTGCTTATTTATTCATTTAATGTTTCATATACACTTTATATGCTTAGCCAGAAGGTAATTTTATACACAATGTTTTTTGTAATACTGTTGTGGATGATGGCGCAAAAGGTGTGTGTCCTGTGAAACTACAAATCCCTGGGTTCTCACAGCGCAGAGCCATGATCCAGGTTTCCTGGGATCTGTAGTTTGCAGAGATTGGCTCCATGATAAAGCTAGATAGGGCCTACCAGAGTGGCCACTTCCGGCTGTTTTGATTCAACTCTGTGGTCCTGGAGGACTGGGTCTTCCTTGGATCTCAGTAGAGCCGGAGGTGAGGAATAAACCAGAACAATTGCCATTATCATCATCATCATCATCATCATCATCATCATCGTTGTTGCTGTTAATAACCATTTTTGGGGGTTCCCAAAGAGGCTCTTTGGGAGGTTTGGGAGCAACAACAACCCTGCCAGGTAGGACAAAGGTAAGCCGTGGGAGCCTCTGAGCCTTTCTCTTCTTATAAACTACAAGACCACATTGGCTCTCACCTGCTCAGAAAAATGTTTTTTACATATATATTAACACCTAATATAAATATATATATTATTTTTATATTTTACATATTTTTAAATTTTTAGAAATATATTTTTATAAATTATAATTATAAATTTATTTTATATATAAAATATATTTTTATATTTATATAAATAAATATTTTTCTATGTTTATATTTTTATATTTTTAATAATAAAATATGTTATTTATATATAAAATATATTTTTATATATAATTTATGTATATAAATTCTGTCTTAATTTATAATTAGAGGCATGTTTGGTATTATTATTATTATTATTATTATTATTATTATTTGTATCCCACTCTTTTCCCAAGGTCTCCTTTCCTCATAAATAGGAAATTATTATTATTATTATTATTATTATTATTATTTTATGTGTTTTATGTTATGGATAATATTTTTATATCTGTGTGTGTGTGTGTGTGTGTGTATGTATATATTGTATAATAATTCTGTCTTATTTTATATTTAGGGGCCGGTTTGGTGTTGGGTCTCCTTTTCTCATAAATAGGTATTATTATTACTATTATTATTATTATTATTATTATTAGTGTTTTATATTATGGATAATATATAATTGATATGTTATATAGATAGATAGTATATAATAATTCTGTCTTAATTTAAAACTATTGTTTATTATTTATTTACTCCCATTGTTATCATTACTGCTATTATTACATACTCCTTTTAATATCATTATTTTTTATTTCTATTTTTATTTTATTTATTATTTATTCCTTTTAACATTATACAGTAATTGCTATTATTATATTTATTTTTATTTACTCCATTATTATTATTGCTATTATTTCTAAATTCTTTTAATATTCTTAATACTGCTATTATTTATATACTCCTGTTATTATTATTATTACTGCTATTATTATTATTATTATTATTCCGTATACTGTTATTACATTTAAATTACAGTTTTAAACCACAAATTCCTGGGGCCAGAAGTGTTTCAGATTCTGGAATATTTGTGCATATATATATATATATATATAGGAAATCTAAACACAAAATTAACTTATATTTCATACACAGGTGGTGTGGCCCTTATTGTCCGAAATTCCTGGGACCAGAAGTGTTTCTCATATATATATATATATATATATATATATATAGTGTTTAATTTATATCCATATACATGATGAGACATCTTGGAGATGGGACCCTAAATCTAAACTTGAAGATTGATTTACGTTTTATAGACACCACATTATATATGCTCAGCCTGAAGAAAACTTTATACATAATATTTTGTAATAATATTGTAGATGATGGGAGCAGAAATAATAATAATCATATTAATTATAAATAAAAACTTGTGTCCTAGAAAACTACAAATCCCAGGGTGCTCACAGCATAAAGCAGGGACCAAACTGCTTTAAATTGTGCCGTGTGGATGGGGTTTGTAGTTTGCTGCGAGGCACAGTCTGAAAATTACCTCAGAAAAGTCACTGAGGCCTAGCAGGCCTAAGAACCCACTTTGGCCCCATTTGGACTCCATTTCCCATGATTCCTCACCATTGGCCGCCTTTGCTGGGGCTGCTGGGAAACGAAGTCCAAAACAAAGATGTCAAGCGAGGCAAACAAATGAGTAAATTAAATAAATACATAAATACATAAATAAGAATAAAGGAGCTCTTTCTCTTCCAAGTCTGTGAGGGGAAAAACGAGGGAGGAGGAGGCCTTCTTTGACCCTCAGGCTCTGAGGCCTAGCAGGCCCTAAGCCTGCCCTTGAGTTTCACTCCTGTCCTAAATGGATTAGGAATAAATGATCTGGGCCTGGAGAGAAGGGACCGGTGGGGTGCCCAGTTTTTGGGGGGAATTGATAGATATCGGATGGGGGACACCTGGCTTAACAAGACTTATAAGTGTGAAAGGGATCTAGGAGTCCAAATGGACCACAAGTGGAACATGAGCCAAGAGTGTGATGCAGCAGCTGAAAAGGCCAATGCGATTCTAGACTAATAGAAGTGTTTAAAAGACGGGGGAAAGACGTAGAATACCTGAGTCCAAAATGGAGGGGAAATAAATAAGATATCAAAGAGAGTAAAGAGTTCCAAATTTTATTCCACACAAAAAATATGTATTAAATACAAAGATTTATGTATTCCTATAGAATATATATCGGTATACAGAATAAAGCATCATAACAAATCCATCTATATTAAAAGCGAGCACCAAGACGACCCAGAAATTAACAAATGCAATTATGGAAAACAGGTTAATTAATATATATATATATATATATGAACAATAATAAAACTGCCTGCTGTGACCCGCCGCTCTCTCCTCAGTCTTCTTTCGCAGGCTTTGTTCGCCGTTGTTCCCCAAACTTTTTGGCGTGTTTTGCGACCGGCGGAGACCCAGAGAAGAAGGTCCCCCTCCCAGAAAATAATCAGGATGAGCATCCTGACGGTGAGTGACAGTGATTGACAGCGCTTGACAGTGAGTGACAGCAGAGGGTGACGGTTCCCTCGGAGAGCAACGGAGTCTCATAAAATCATAGGACCATAGCTGGAGGGCCACCAGTCCCAGGGAGGGCTTCGACGGGGAGTTCCTGCATGTCAGAAGGGGCTTGGCCTGACTGTGGCCCTTCATGGGGGTCTCTTCCAACCCTTCCAGACCTCAGCCGCTCTTGGGCCACCGCTGGGCCACCCTCCAGGGCCCTGACCCCCTTCCCGGACGGGGGGCACCCCTTCTCCCCTCCTCTCCCCTGGGACCCCCCTTCCTCCGCTCTGCACCGGACCCTGCGCCCCAGAAGTGCGCAGGAAGAAGGAGGGGAGCGTCCAGGCAGGAGGGGGGCAAGAGGGGACCAGGCCCTGCCCCACCACTGGACCCAAAGGCCTACCTATGGATCTGTCAATCCAAATATTGATTGATCTATCTATCCGTGTATCTATCTATCTGTCTGCCTCTCTCTCTCTCTCTCTCATATATATATATATATATATATATATATCATCTACGTATACTTCTCTCTAAACTATTATTCATCTATCTCTATCATCTGTCTAATCCAAATATCTATCTATCTACCTTTCCATCCGAATATTGATCAATTACCTATCTATCTTTCCAAATATCTATCTGTCCATCTGCCCATCTTCCTCTCTCTCTCTCTTATATGTATATCATCTACATATACATCTCTCTAAACTATTATTCATCTATCTAATCCAAATATCTATCTATGTACCTATCCATCCGAATATTGATCTATTACAGTACCTGTCTATCCAAATATCTGTCTGTCTGTTTGCCTATCTCTATCTCCTCCCATATATATATATATATATATATCATCTAAGTATACATCTCTCCAAACTATTATCTATATATCTAATCCTATGTATCTGTCCATCCAAATATTGATCTATTTTCTATCTATCTATCTATCTATCTATCTATCCATCCCTATATCTATCTGTCTGTCTGCTACTTTCTCCCTCTCTCTCTCTTTCTCTCTCTCTCATCTCTCTCATTTATATATACATATATAATCTGCCTATTATGTATAGAGGGATGATATAGATATGGTGCTGAGAATAGAGAGCAGATTCAGTGTTGGGGCAGAAAAGAGAGATTTAGAAGAGAGGAAGGAAAAAGGAAGGGAAGAAGAAAGCAAAAAAGAAGGAACGGAATAAAGAAGGAAGGAAAGTAAAGAGAGAGACGGGGATGAGAAAAAGGAGGAAGGAAGCGAAGAAGAAATAAAAGAAGGAAGGAAGGAAGGAAGGAAGGAAGGAAAAGAGAGAGATTAAGAAGAGAGGAGGGAAGGAAAGAAGAAAGAAAAAAAGGAAGGAAGGAAAACAGATTGAGAAAGGAGGAATTAAGAAGGAAGGAAAGAAAAAAGAAGGAAGGAAGGGAGTGAAGGAAGGAAGGAAGATGAAGCAAAGAAGAAAGAAAAAGGAAAGAAGGGAGTAAAGAAGGAAGGAAGAAAAAGAAAAGAAGGAAGGAAGGAAAGAAGGAGGAAGCCTGCAAGGGGGCGCAGGGTCTGGCGTGGGGTGGAGGAAGTGGGGTCCCAGGGGAGAGGAGGGGAGGAGGGATGCCCCCCGTCCGGGAAGAGGGTCAGGGTCCTGGAGGGCGGCCCAGCGGTGGCCCAAGAGCGGCTGAGGTCTGGAAGGGATGGAAGAGACCCCTCCCACGAAGGGCCACAGCCAGGCCAAGCCCCTTTGGACATGCAGGAATTCCCTGTCGAAGCCCGCCTCCAGCTTCTGCTTAAGGACCTCTGAAGGAAGGAGACCCCAAGCCCCTCCGAGGTAAAGCGTGGAAACCTCTCCTTCACTCTTTCCTGGGCCAGATGGTCTTGTCATGGAGGGAGGGCTCTTCTACTTGAGGCCAGGCCTGATGGTGTTGCTAGGCCTCTCCTTCACTCCCTCCTGGGCCAGATGGTCTTGTCATGGAGGGAGGGCTCATCTCTTCAAGCCCCTTTGGACATGCAGGAATTCCCCGTCGAAGCCCCCCTCCAGCTTCTGCTTAAGGACCTCCGAGGAAGGAGACCCCAAGGCCCTCCGAGGGAAAGCGTGGAGGCCTCTCCTTCACTCCCTCCTGGGCCAGATGGTGTTGCATGGAGGGAGGGCTCAGCGATGGTCAGAGGTCACTGCGGGGCGTCCATCCTGTAAAGGTGGGAGGTCAGGTGGTGCATCATGTCCAGCCAGACCCTCAGGGACCGAACCGTCTCCAGGATTTCCCTGCCAAGAAGAGAGAGCCAGGGTCACCTGTCTGGACATCGTCCCTTATAAAATCATTATTATTATTACTATTACAGTCGACCCTTGGTATTCTTTGGTTGCAGAACTCTCCGCGGACACCAAAATCCACGGATGCTCAAGTCCTCTTAAGTACAATGGAGTATCATCATCATCATTATTATTAATCGTTACTGGTATTAGTATTACTCCTACTCCTACGACAGTAATAGAAAGACATTACCTTTCACGTTCGGTTGAAAGGATGGGCACGTTCGGTTGAAAGGATGGGCTTGTCACCCCGGTCCACATTTTCCAAGTCTTTCTATCAATAGATGGGAGAGAAGTGAAAGTCGTCAGTATTAATGAATAATTTCTTTATGGTATTTGCAACCCGCTCGCTCTTCAGCCCTAAAGGCTCTTCTCAGTCTGTGCAGGAAGGGGAAGGGACAAGATGGCCGCCCTCTGGGTCAGCAGCAAGCCTCCCTTTCCTTACCAAGAAATGGCAATCCAGCCCCAAATCGGAGGCCAGGGTCTGACTTGCGGCGTCTTTTCTGGCTTCTGGATCCGAAGGCAGCGTCTGCACAGCGGTGTCCTTCGTAGGAGCCCCTGGATCCGGCTTCAGGGCCCTGAAATACACACAAAGGGCCACGAAAGGTGGACCTTCCCCTCCAGCCACCAGTGTGGCCCAACAGAACAAGGGCATCCTTATGCGCCCCGCTTTGCATCCCCCAAACTGGAACCAGGCCTGAGAAGTAGCTCCCAGGTGCGCAAGGCGATCCGCAAATCCCTTGGAAAATTACCTTTGTGGGGCCTGGCCTCCGGCTCTTGATGCGCGACGCTCCTTCCTATGTTTCTATGAAGACAAAAGGAGAAGCCTTCGACTCCAGAAATGGGGAATCAATGGGGACGTGCTTCCTCTGAACAAACCTAAACCCGGGATGGCCTAAACGCATGCACCGCTATCGCACTTCCCGGGACGCTCTACTTACCCTTGAGGATGGTGGCCCATCAGAGAAGCTGCAAGAGATTGCCCTGGTTTTTCTAACCCTCTTTCCTATTTCATCCCTTCACCTTATAAAGAAGACTCCCAGTTTTAACCAAAAGAAGAAGAAGAAACCAACAGACCCTCGTGTCGTACTTATTCCCAAATAAACGCTTCATGTACTACTTATGTTCCTACCGTGCTTTTCTGGGGCTCTTCCTTCTGCATCGCTGGAGATGGACCTTCCTGCACACTTGTCACCCGACTCTTCTTGCTTTCTGGGAGTCTGCAGCGGGGCAGGAAAAGGGTAGGATGATTATAAGGATTATTAGAGTGGGTCCATGGTATCTGCTGGGACTTGGTTCCAGCATCCTCCATAAAACCCCATAAACCCCACAGTCCCCTTGGTATCTCCTGGGCCCTGGCTCCAGGATCCTGGACCCCCTGGACCCCACAAAACAGTGCCCTGGAGTCGATCCGGACCCATGGCGACCCTCTGGATGCGGAGAATGCAAGGAACAGAGGGTCACCTCCTGATCCTAAATGAAGATCCACTTGGGAAACATTACCTTTCCTGGACATTGATGCCTTCAAGGACATCCTCCAGTCTTGGTGTGAAAGGCTCCACCTCCAGTTTCATAGAATTGAATGAAGACAAAACAAGGTTCAATTGGGACATGCTTCCTTCGAACTAACCTAAACCTGGGACGGCCTAAACGTATGCGCTGCCATCGTGCTTTCCGGGACTCTTCCGGTGGCGAATCTCTCAGAAAAGAGATTCCCACAAGAAGAAGAACCCTCATATTGCATTTATTCCCAAATAAACGTATCAAGCTCTATATAATATATAGATAGATAGATAGAAAGCATGGCATGTAATCTTGATTTTCCTACCGAGCTTTCCTCTGTCTCTTCCTCATCCTCTTCCTCCAATCCCCCATACATTCTCAGAGTCTTCCAGGTTTCCGGGAGTCTGCAGCAGGGCAGGAAAAAGGGTACCATTAGTATTATTCTCATTATTATTACTAATATGGCAGTGGGCCCTTGCTATCTGATGGGGCTTGGTTACAGCATCCTCCATCAAGCCCCATCAACCCCACAGTCCCCTCCTTGATGCAGTCCATCCTCCTCCTTCCTTCCTTCCTTCCTTCCTTCCACCTTTCCTTCCCAGCATCATTTTCTCTTTTCCAAGGAATCCTTCCTTCCTTCTTTCTCCAGATGCCTCCAAAGCATGACTTTGGTCATCTTGGCTCCTTCCAGGGAGGTTTCCGGCTTCATCTGCTCCAGGACCCATTGCTTCGTCCGTGGGACCCTCAGCCCCAAATAATCTCAAATCAATGCCTTTTCTTCCCATCCTTCTTCCCTGACCATCTCTCACATCCGTCCGTGGCAATAACAGCAAATTGCAATGGCTTGAATGAATCTGACCTTGTTGCTCCGTTGCATATCTTTGCATTTTGGGATCTTCTCCAGTTCTTCCATGGCCATCCTTCCCGTTCTTCATCTCCTTCTGGTTTCCTGGCTGCGGTCCCCATTTCTATCCGTGTTTGATCCCAAGTTATGGGAATGCTTTTACCAAGGCTTTGGGTTGCGCTTGGGAACGAATGGGGCCCAAAGAGGACGCCGTTCAAGGAAAGTGCTTGCAAAAGAGGGATATCTGCTATCTATCCCTCATCTGTCCTTGAAATATCTACTATCCCACTATCTATCTGTCTTTCATCTCTATCTATCTATCTATCTATCTGTCTGTCTATCTATCTATCTATCTATCTATCTTTGGGTCACTCACTGTGTATACACAAACACACCCCACTCTCTTCCGTGCCACCTTTCCCAGAACAGAGGGACCGGCGAAACGTCAGGAATCAACTCTTTTTAAATACAGCCACGGAGACCGAAAAGCCCACAAAGACCTACCTATGCCGGCCGTGAAGGCCTTTGGCTTCCCAAAAATGGGGGCTTACCTGGGAAGAGACTCTGGTTTGTCTTCCACCTTCTTCTCTTCCACCTTCTTTTCCTTCTTCCCTTCCACCTTCTTCACCTTCCCTTCCACCTTCTTCACCTTCTCCTCCTCCACCTTCTTTTCCTCCTCCTTTTCCTTCCTCTCTTCCACCTTCTTCACCTTCTTCTCTTCCACGTTCTTTTCCTCCTTCTTTTCCTTCCTCTCCTCCACCTTCTTTTCCTTGTTCTCTTCCACCTTCTTCACCTTCTTCTCTTCCACCTTCTTTTCCTCCTCCTTTTCCTTCCACTCCTCCACCTTCTTTTCCTTCTTCCCTTCCACCTTCTTCACCTTCTTCTCTTCCACCTTCTTCACCTTCTCCTCCTCCACCTTCTTTTCCTCCTCCTTTTCCTTCCTCTCCTCCCCCTTCTTCACCTTCTTCTCTTCCACCTTCTTTTCTTCCTTCTTTTCCTTCCTCTCCTCCACCTTCTTTTCCTCCTCCTTTTCCTTCCTCTCCTCCACCTTCTTTTCTTTCTTCCCTTCCACCTTCTTCACCTTCTTTTCCACCTTCTTTTCCTTCCTCTCCACCTTCCTTTCCTCCTTCTTTTCCTCCTCCTTTTCCTGCTTCGCTTCCGCTTTACGTACTCCAGCTTCTAAGAGCTACAAGTAAGTGAATTAGAGGCAGACATGAGAGAAGCGACCAGAGATTGCTCTGATCTTTCTGACCCTCTTTCCTCTTTCATCCCATCACCTTATAAAGGAGACTCCCAGTTGGAACCCAAACAACAAGAAGAAACCAACCAACCCTCGTATTGTATTTATCCCCACATGTTAGGTTATGTGTGTGTGTGTGTGTGTGTGTGTGTGTGTAAACAATAGCATGTAATGTTTATTTTCCTACCGAGCTTTTTGGTGTCTCTTCCTTTTGGAAGGGACGGGATGGACCTTCCTTCGCCTCCTCATCCATCGCCCGAGTCTTAATGCCTTCGGGGAGTCTGCAGTGGGGCAAGAAAGGGCTCGGATTAGTATTATTACAACTATTATAATAATTATTAGTGTTATGGCAGTGGGCCCTTGCTGTCTGCTGGGGCTCTGTTCCAGGATCCTCCATCAAACCCCATAAACCCCACAGTCCCCTCCTTGATGCAGTCCATCCTCCTCCTTCCTCTCTTCCTCCTTCCCTCTTTCCTTCCCAGCATCGTTTCGTCTTTTCTGAGGAGTCGTTTCTTCCTTCTTTCTCCAGATGCCTCCGAAGCATGACTTTGGTCATCCTTCTTCCCTGTCCATCTCTCACATCCATCCGTGGCAATAATAGGGAATGACAATGGCTTGAATGATTCTGGTTTTTATGCCTCAACTGTATATCTTTGCATTTTGGGATCTTCTTCAGTTCCTCCATAGCCATCCTTCCCATTCTTAATCTCGTGTGTGTGTGTGTGTGTGTGTATACACACACACAGACATACACACACACACACACACATAAACACATTCCCAGGTACCACAGCGATACCTCGGGAATAAAGTCTTCTAAAACACGGCCCCGTAGACTGAAAACCCCATAAAAAGCTATGAAAGCCTTCTGCTCGCTTCCCACAAAATGGGGGCTGACCTGAGCATTGGCTCCAGTATCCCAGAACAGTCCATCACTTTTGGGCGCCTCCAGCGGGGTACAATCCTTGTGGCCACTTTCTGGCATTTCTGGCCACCAGAAACGACCCGATGCTTGACCTCTCCTCCAACAGCTTGGAAAAACCCCTTCGCTCCTGACATTGTGGCACTGAAACGCACACCAACTCAGAGACACGAAGGGCAGGGTCTGGCCACGAAGCGCATGCAGACCCTGACCTGGGTTCTAGGATGGGTTCTAGAACACTTAGAACAATCATAAGGAGAAGCGGAACGTTGGCAAGAAAGGCTGGTTGATTGACAGACCGGGAGGTTGATTGACAGAGGCTGCATTAACACACACTCTGTGTATCTGTGTGTGTTTGCGTATACACACATACACATGCGGACAGAAAAATACTATATATACATATATGGAATATTTTCATGTACCTAATGAGATATCTTTGGAAGTGAGATGCATCTTTAGACATAAAATCCATTTATGTTTCATGTATAGGTTGAGTCTCCCTTATTGTCTGAAATTCCTGGGTCTAGAAGTATTTGGGAATATTTGGAATATTCGGAGGCTCACCCGTCCGAGAAATCGGGGTGATGAGCAAAAGCCCAAGTCCTCTAAGAAAAAGAGGAAGGAGAAGTCCAAATCGGACTCAGACCGGAGGGATGCTGAGCGGAGTTTGAAGGAGAAACCTTCTAAGGGCTCGGCAGGTGGCTCTTCCTCCCGTCTGGAGTCGAGCGCTAAGGCCTCTGCCATGAGGAAGCATTCCTCTCAGGGGGAGACCCTCCAGGAAAAAGCCCTTTCTGACTCCGACGAGGGATCCCATGCTGACAAGCATGGCGCTCGAAGCTGACTGAAACTCCCGCCGCATCGAAGCCCGACTCCACACCAGCAGCCTCTCCGCGTCAGGAGCTCCCCTCGCAGCCCCTGCAGGAGGAGACCATCCCGAGGCTGAGTACGGAGCACCGGTCGTCTTTTCGGGACTGCCGCTCCTCGACACTGATGGCGAGGTCCATTTTGGCCCAAGGATCCGATCACCGGGATTTCTTTTACGACAGTGCCACCGGAACATACTATGTTGCTGTGGGCCCATCCGCCTTGGAGGGACGAAGGGGTTCTTCCTCCGCTGAGAAACGTCAGGACCGCCGTTGGGTACCCCTCGATGACTCCGCTACCGTTTTGGGAAAAAGGGAACAGGCTCTGCTGAGGAAAGAGATGGGTACGCAGGTCCCTTATTCTCCCGCTGAATCCGTACTCTGTTTGGGAGATGTTTCGGATTCGGAGCCCGAAGGCTCGGAGCAAGAGGGCTCAGTTCCATCCCCGGTGAGGACTCTGACATGGCACAGGAGAGATCTCGGTCCCCGCAGAACTTTTACCAGCCTGGTCCAGTCTCGCCCACGGACAACACACAACATTTTGGGGAGCACCTCCTGAAGATGTCAAATGCTTTGGAGACGTCAGGACCATCGTTGGGTTGCCTTGGAAGTCTCGGAGGGAACTCCGGTACCAAGCAGAGATGCCGCTCCAAAGGGAGACATTGCCACTCACACTGGATAGTCTCCATCAGCATCTGTGGTCTTCCTTGATGAGGAGGACTCACGTTTGGTACTGGAGGACTCCGACCAGGAGGGACCGGCCCCGTCCCGGGAAGGTGACTCAGTTGGCGTGGGAGATGTGTCGTTCCGCGCAGGACTTCTATCAGCCAGGTCCTGTCTCTCCAACGGACAATGCCCACTTCTTTAGGGAACACATCATTAAGATGGCAAACGCCTTGGAGCTAGATGTCACATGTTCAGAGGACGAGGCTGTGGATTATGTTGAGAGACGGATCCAGGATACGGCCCCTACTTTGGCCATTATCCCCTTTTTGCCTTCCTTGATAAAGATGGCCAAGCGTTCTTGGCAAACACCAGCTTCGATCCCGTCCACCTCAAGGAAGATTGATGGACTGTACCGGATCACCCCTACATCGGCTTCCTGGTAGCATTAGCATCCGGTGCAGAATTCAGCAATCGTTGAGGGCTCTCAACGAGTCTTCACGCCAAAAACCTCTACTTCCCTAACTGACGGAGAGGCCAAGAAGGTGGACGGCCTGGCAAAGAAATCCTTCAAGGCTTCGGCTCTCTGTCTCAGGATCACCAACTACAATGCCTGCATGGGGGCCTACGTGCAGCACTTGATGGAGCGGATGTCCCCTCTTCTGGCTGAACTCCCCAATGACAAGGGAAGAGGCACACGCTATCGGAGGTCTCTTGATCACTTCTGCCAGGCTCAGTACTGACTGCCATTGCCCTTAGACGACATGCTTGGCTAAGGGCACCAGACCTGACCACGAATGCGAAGGCGGCCATCGAGGACATGCCGTTTGACACTGAAGGCCTCTTCAGTAAGGAGACCAACGAGCGGCTGAACATGATATTCAGTTATGTTTTATGTACACCTTCTACACATAGCCTGAAGGTAATTTTATACACATTACGTTAGTTAGTTAGTTAGTTAGTTAGTTTCTATGCTGCTTTTCTTCCAGGCCTAGAGCCAAGATGGCTAATAATTTTGTGCATGAAATAAAATTTGTTTACATTGAACTATCAGAAAACAAAGATGTATTTTCTCTGTCACCCATATTGATAATTTTGGATTTTGAAATAGTTTGGATTTTGGAAACTTGTATTACATGAACAACAGAATGATTTATATGTGGTTTTGGCTGTCCACAATACCCCCATGTCCTTGAGTGCGTTCCATAGCTTTTCATGATCTATACAGTCAAATGCTTTGCTATCGACTATAAAGCACATGCTGATCTTTTCCGCTTTGAATTCAATGTGGAGGGTGGCGGTTAGTACAGGTAATCGCAAAAGCTGCAGAAAAAACAATCCACGGCCCCATTCCCACTACATTTGGATTCGAAGTGTGACACGGGCTATATGACCCTTGTTCACACTCGAATCTACTTCCAATCCTCATCGGATCGATTAGTGGAGGAAAGGACCGGGTTAAAAGCAAATTGCCCGGGCTTTCCTGACACTAGTTTTAAAGTGGTCTTTTTTGGAAAACACGATTCTGAAGCGTTTCCAGTAAGTGGGAACGCTGGTCAGAATCGTGGTTGGTTTTTTGTTTTTTTTTGGAGAGGGGTATTGATCGCAAAATCAATCTTGTGCATTTGTGATCTTGCGCATTTGCGATCAGTATAATGAAGAAAAAGAAAAACACACACACACACTTGCTCCTGGGGTTCCTTCCTTCCATCCTTCCTTCCCCTCTTCCTTCCTTTTTTTTCTCTTTTTCTTCATTATACTGATCACAAATGCACAAGATCACAAATGCACAAGATCACAAATGCACAAGACTGCATTTGTGATCTTGTGCATTTGTGATCAATATAATGAAGAAAAAGAGAAAAAAAGGAAGGAAGGGGGGAAGGAAGGAAGGACCCCCCAGGAGCAAGTGTGTGTTCATTTTCTTCATTATACTGATCGCAAATGCACAAGATCACAAATGCACAAGATCACAAATGCACAAGATTGATTTTGCAATCAATACCCCCCCAATAAAAAAAATTCCCCTGCAGGAAGGGGATGGGGTGTTAAGGGCTGTCACCTTACATGGCTGCTCCAGTGGGAACGACAAGTGTTCCCAGCTAAGAAAGCGGTTCCAAACAAGGTCCCTTTTCATAGTGTGAATGAGGGGCCTTTTGGAATCGCTTTCATAAGTGGAGCACAGCCCGGTTCCAATGCGGGGTTTTCCACAAGTGGGAATGGGCCCCACATTTAGTTCTGTTTCTGGACTCCAAGCTGTTTTTGGACTCCAGGCCCTGACTTCTGCAATCCTCACAGAAAATCCACTTTCACATGTATTTATTTAATTATTATTTAATTTTTATTCCGCCTTTCTCCGAAAAGGAGACAAGGCCGCTCATAACACACACATACACACACACACACACACAGAGTTGCCCCTTTCAATTTGTTGGGGATCTGTTCTGGACCCCCCCCCCCCGGTGAGATCAAAATCTTGTGCATATTCAAGCCCATAGGCTTCAATGGGGTGCATGAAGGTGGAGTGTGCACCGCATGCATGCCCCATTGAGATTAATAGCGATAGCCCCTCTGCAGATTTCCAAGTCCGCTCATTTCAAGTTCACAGACTTGGAGAGGTGACGGTATATATATATATATATATATATATACACATACATTCAGCTGTTTTTTTCTCTCCCTGTTTCTTCATTATCACCCATTTGTTGGCCTTTCACAGGCTTGGTCCTAGACCATTTGAAAGGCTTGGATCGAGAATATTTGAAAGACCATGGGCTTGTCTGATTAAAATACCCTTATTCTAGCTGATTAGAATATGATCCGTCCTCACATGATTGGCAGGAGTTTGGGCTTTTTGCAGTATCCCCCTCCAAAAAAAACCTGCTGAAACTCCGGAGAAAAACTCTGGAGGAGAAACAAGTGGCTGTCCATCTCTTTCGCAGATCTGTTTCCATCTGTTACGACTCTGGGGGACAGAGTTCAAATCCCAGCTCAGCCATGCAAACCAATAGGTGACTTTGGGCAAGTCACATGCTCTCAGCCTCCGGGGAAGTTAATGGCAAATCTCCTCTGGCCAAATGTTGTCATGAAAACCCCATGATTGGTTTGTCTTAGAGTTTTCATAAGTTGGAAATGACTTGAGCAAGGAAAAGAAATTCTGAGCCTGTATTACGTTGCCGCATAAGCATTGATATGCAGCTCTCATTGTCTTTCTGCAGAAATCCCAGATCAATTTTGGAGGGCCTAGGATCTTGGGGGAGAAAATAGTCCTCATAGGAACTCAATGCACCCCCTCTGGGGTCCTCTTTAAAACTTTTTTAAAATCCGCAGAGCATTATAAAAACCCTTCTCTTGTTAACAATCAGTTCCTAAAGGCTTGGGATAGAAAGGTCTTGTGTATCTAATGGAATACTGATTGGAGAAAGCAAGAAAGCAAGAGAACAATTCACGGAAGGTCCATTTTGTAAATGTCTTTAAAATAATAATGATGACAGAAGATTTTCAGACTTCTGCTAAGCCTAAGAAGGAGAAATGCCTGTAACATCACTCAGGGATGTATGTGGCCAAGCAAATGCTTCAGGTCTGGATGGTCAGACAGGCACAGGATTAGATTAAACTGTTAGATTTTAGAATCTTCCGCAAACAATATTAAACGTTTTTAAGAGATGATGGCATCCAAGTACTTGCTCTTCATTATCCCCCGTGTTTCTCACTCTCACAAACATGCCCAATACATAGTCTAGTCGTATCCTGTGTTTAAATGTAATGAAATTATTTTGAATTGGACAGTCCTCCAGAGAACATCCACCCTGTATGGAAAATTCAAAGGCACTGCCCTCTTTTTTGGGGAAATTCAGTGTGCAAAGGAATCTTGGAGCACCTTTGAGATTAAATCAGTAACATGAGAATTCATCGATTTGAGTCAACATCTGCTTCTGAAGAAATAGACTCAAGTCTACAAAAAGTCATGCTACCAGCTTCATTCTTTCAGTTAGTCTCAAAGCTGCTACAAGATCCCATTGCGCTCTGTATGAAAAATGGCACCGATGTTTTGATCCATTCATTTATTCATTTTACAATTCGCCTCTAAGGCAAGGGACGTGGTCTGTCTTTGAAGTATTTTGTAATCTTTCTGCCATTAAGAGCTTGAAAACAACCAGCTGTAGAACTCAGGTGCACAAAACTTATTCTGTCCAGCAAAGAGCTAAAACAGAACTCATAATAGCTATAGTATGCAGTTTCCTTTTACTGATCACCAAATAAATACGTAAATAAATGAATACCCAAAAATACAACAAGCAACCTAAAAAAATCACAAGCCAGCCAGCAGATTTGTGAAAAGTCCATCTCACATTTTAATACAGAACAATTCAAAGAACAGCTGTTTTAAAGTGAAGGACATTTTAATAATTTCTAAATTTAATAAATTCAATAACTCTCTAAACAACATATTTACTCTCAAGACAACATATTTAGATCAGAAACCACTAGGGCAATGGCAAAGTGTTGTCCCAAATATAAATTAATGTTAAGTACTGTTTGTTTATTTATGTTTCTTTCTTCCTTTCATCATAATAATACCGGGCTATAGAACTAGCTGACCTTTTCCCATTACATAAAACATTTTTTAATTAATATTTTATAACTAATATCTTATATTCCTTTCAAATTTTTTCGTTGTGATTTTCCTTAGCTCTGGTTTATATATACAGTGGGCCCTCCGTATAAGATGATTTGCTATCCGTGCATTTGAGAATCTGTGGATTTGGGCATCTGTGCATGGCAAGCCCATATTGTCCTTAATGATGGCGCACATGGACCCGCACCACTATTTGGGGGGAAGAGTCCCTCCCTTTTTCCACTCCCAATTCTTCTTCCTTCCTTCCTTCCTTCCTTCCTTCCCCCTTCCCTCCCTCCCTCCCTCTTTCCCCTCTTCCCCCACCTTCCGTCCTTCTTTCCTTCCCTCCTTCCCTCCTTCCTCCTTCCCTTCTGCCCTGGCTTGACTGCGGGGCATAGTCTACTGCCTAGTCAGCCAGGGCCAGGGCCGGGGCTGGAACCGGGGCCGAGGCTTGAGTCTCAGAGCCCCATCCCCAGGTCCAACAGCCAGGCCAGAACCTCTTTTTTTTTAACTTTATTATGATTCATATATTGAATATTGATTATGATACAATACATAAATCTGTATATATATATTCTACATTCTATTCCAATTTAGGACAGGGCCTCTGGGCTTCGAACCCCAAGCACCGAGCCTGGCCTCAGCTCCCTCTGGCCAACGGGGTCCCAAGGAAGTCAGGGCAAAGGGCGAGGTTTGGGTTTGGCAGCCCAAAGGCTCCTTCTTGGCTGCTGGGCTGGAACTGAGATCTATTCCTCTGGTCAACGGGGATCCAAGGGGGTCATGGCCAGGAGAGGAGCTTGGATTTCAAAGCTCAAAGACTCCACCCCAGCTGTGGAACGGGGCTCCAAAACCCAAGCGCCGGCCCTGGGTCCCCGATTCCCTTGGAATTCCATTGGCCAGAGGGAGCTGGACAGGCCCAGCAGCCAGGATGGAGCCTCTGAACCCCAAGAGGATGGAGAAGGCCTGTCTTTGTCTCCCCCAAGATGGTGATGAATATTGGGAAGAGTCCTCCTCTTTTCAGGCGAGGCTGGATGGAGGAGGCCTGTCTTTGTCTCCCCCAATATGGTAATGGATATAGGGAAGAGTCCTCCACTTTTCAGACAAGGCTAGAAGCAGAAACCTTTCTTTGTCTCCACCAAGATGGTAATGGATGTAGGGGAGAGTCCTTCTCTTTCAGGCGAGAATGGAGGAAGCCTGTCTTTGTCTTCCCCAAGATGGTCGTATATCCTTTTGCTGGATTGGTCATTGTCTGGTGGTTACTGATGCTGCAGGGAGGCTCCCCATGTTGTCGGCGGTGCTTCTTCTACCAGGGACAGGGTTCGAACTTGGAGTCCCTCTGCCACCTGCTTCGCCCTGAAAATAAAGGAAGGGATCAGGGAAAGGGCTCAGGACTCTTTCAAATGGGGAGGAATTTCTCCCAACTCCGAATGGAGCCAATGCGGATTCATGTAAATTCGCTTGTTTAGCGAATTTACATGAACCCCTGCTCCGTTCGGAATTACTTCCCATTATCCGAAAATAACCCCCTCCTGCCCGAATTTGCATGCGAAGCTTTAATTCGCAATAACGTAAAACCCATGATTGCATTCGAATTGACCTTAAATTATACTTCCAATTTAGCCTTGTATGAAAGAGCCCTCAGTCTCTTTTGCAAGACACAAAGGTGTTCAGTAATTTTGCTTGTTTTTTTTTTTTTTTCCCCTCTGAACAAGATTGCATGCAACCTTTGGGGTTCTGCTGAGCTATAAAGGGCATTTCTGCCAGAATAAATCAGTAAGGGCAATCTCTGGCAAGAATGATTAAGTAACATGCAATTGCCAGGCTGTTTTATGGGTTGCTTGTGTGATGCATCAAACAGGCAATTGAATTTTTATCATTTTGCTGAGTTTTTTTTAGTCTTATGAAGCATCGGTTATACAATTATAAATCAATGGATGGCTACACCCAAATTCAATTATTTGTTTCTGGTATTGCTATTCAAAGGGTGTATCTACATTGCAGAAATGAAGCAGTTTGCCACCACATTAACAGCCATGACCCAATAGCAATAGCACGTACTTTTCCATAATGCTTCTCAGTGCACTTAAGGACTCCCTAAGCAGTTTACAAAGGGTAAGGTAATAGTTGCCAACAAGGTGGGCACTCATTGACCCACAGTGCCCCTGGCTGGTATTGTGAGTGAATGGCTACAGTAAAAGCATTTATGCTGGACAATGCTAAGGGATTCTGGATAGGTTGTTTTGTGAAATATTTAGCCTTCCCTTTCACAGACTTCTGGTGCTCCACCAAACTACAAATCTCAGGATTCTATAGCATTCAGTCATGGATATTAAAAATGGAATCCAAAACACTTTATTTGGGGAGTGTGTCAGCATGCAAGGCCCCCAAAAGCCTGAAACCTCAATAACTTCAGTAGCCCTTCTTTTCATATACACTGGGCAGGGCAGTTGAAATCTCTTCTTCTGTACAAGCATTAAAGGAAGAGGAGCCCTCTTCCGTTTTCACTCCAGCCACCCGACAGAACAAGGACATGGGAAAGAGCCTTCTTTTCTGTGGCTCTCTCAATGTGAAATTCTAAAGACGCATCTCTTCCGGCAGGCTTTTCCTGAAACTTCTTAGATTCCGGCTCCAAAACGGGATGAATTAATCTAATCTGACCCCTTGCTTGGTGCTATCCCCTTCCTCGTTTAAGAACTGTTGAAGATATATTATGTTTTAATCTGTTGTGGTTTTAAATCATTGTCAACTTCATTCATTTTTAAGGAGCAAGCGGCTGGGAATGGGCTGTTGTATTGTTTTAATTTGTGTGTTTTAATCTTGTTGTACTCCGATACGATTCAGTTCTACACAGGAGCAGGCTAGAAATAAGATGATGATGATGATGATGATGATGATGATGATGATGATGATTCCCTCTCTTTGGATATCTGACTTCATTAGCGTGAATTAACAGGAGGTGCTGTGTGTCAGGTTCTACCTGGTCTCTTCCCTCCACGACTAAAGTGTCTTCTGTTTGGGTGGTCATAATTGCCGCGTTGGTTTCCATGCATCTGGGGAGGAGGAGACTGGTGGACCTTCGGAGGAGGACCATGAGGTGTCTGAGGGACTACCGATTCCTGGCTGGTCACATAAGGCTCTGGCTGAGATGGCTCCTTGATTCTCACAAGATCCTCCGCCTTTGTCTATTCATATCAAGAGCAAAAGAGGATGGAGAGGGAGAAGTTAGTTGCAAACTTGAGAGAAAACAGTCCAAAAAGGTTTCTGGGTCCTGACCGAGCTACTGAAGGCAGGATAGGAATGGAGGGGGGTGGTTTCCCTAGATCCCCCCCTCCCCATATGTGGAGGATGCAGTAAATTCACTCTAGGTTCTAATCTGAATTCCAGAGGAACTCTCAAAGGTACTACACCCAATGCAAGGAAAGCACTCGGGACAGTCTTTTAAACTTGGGACTAAAGCCCAGGGCAGATTCACTGCCAGCTGGCATGAATGCTCCTGGGTCTACATTCCCTTGGACACTGGTCTCTCATTTTAGTCCAGAGTCCTAGTTTAACGCTTAAACAGTCAGGATGGAGGAAAGGAGACAAAGGGAACCCTTTTTATTCCTTCTTTCTTTCAAAGAACAAGCAATAAAGTAGCAATAACAATACCCATTTTGAAAGAATTGGTTGACCCACGTAGGAGATTGGCAGGGAGGCCTGTGCAACTCTCCTTATTTAAATAGCTTGGGACGCCCAGTACTTCAAGGAGTGCTTCCCCTGGACTCATTTGGCTAAGGAATAAAGTCTTTTGGAGAGGATCTCCACATAAGTTTAGCTTACTTAAATCACTCTTGTTTAATTTTGCAAAGAAATCTTGTGGCACATGTGGGACTAACTGAGCAAAAGAAGTCAAAGCAGAAACGTTTATAGACTTGGTCTCCTTCCTCAGATGTGTGGAGTCAACGGGTGCCCAGGAAGGATCCTAGATCCTATATCTTAAAGGTATAGATATTCTGTGCACCAACAGCCCCCAGAAAAGAGCAGCACAACATAGCCATATCTCCCAGGGTCGAAGCTTCCAGGACACTCTCCCCTCCTTTTATCTTCTTCCATATTTCTGCCTTTACTTTTAAAAGCCTCTTCTATGCAGTGCAGTTGAAAACAAAAGAGATTGCTAATCAGATGACAAAACTAGTGTTCACCTTCCCCTGGCAGGTTCCTACATTAAGCTCCCAGTTTTGCATCATTGCTGCAACACTCCTGCCCTGACCTCCTTTATTGTCATTGGGGAGGAATAAGTCACTGTCTTTGCAAGATAGCCAGATGCAAACATGCTGCCCAAACTTTAAAGAAAATGCCCACCTTGTCCCATCTTGGACAGATTAAAATGCATTTTCTGGAGATGTTACATGCACACCCAAAACACAATTATATTCAGTTTGTTTGGATAATCTTCATATTTAAGCTCCAGTTTTTAAACCTCATCCATCTTATTCCTGATTAAGGCATCAACACCTTCTCTACAATCAGATGGATCAACAGAGTTGTGTTTCACCTGAAAACTCATGTGCAGTGCACCTCAGATCTCCATGTTCAGATGTTTCATGTGATATTAAAGAGCATAGGAGACAAAAATGGAACCTAGTGGGATGCCACAGGCCAAAGGGCCAAGGGCTGAATAGCTCTATGTTTTGAATTTGACTTTGTAAGAATGATTAAATGATCTCTAAAGAGTACCTTTGCTGAATCTTGACAGGTGAATCCAAATGTTAATGACAGTAAACTCTAATGTGCCTCAGATCCCATTTTAGAACAAATAGAAGACATCAGTTGGAAAAACAAACAGTCTTATCTTGCTCCTGGTGTAGGTGATCTATCAGAATGGTCAAAATAAGTTCCATCCCAAATCTAGACCTAAAAGCACATTAAAACAGATCCAAATAATCCATTTTACTGAAGAATCTGTGAACCCAGAATGGCAGTAGATGCTTGAGCAACTTGCCTAAAAGTGGTATGTCTGGTGCAATATTTCTTTCTTTTCTTGGTGCTTTCGTTTTTAGTGTTCCTTCCAAATATATGGCTTGCATTGAATTAAAATTCTTGTCTGCCAAAATCAATATGTCGCATTGATTTTAAATTCTTGTTTGTCCAAATCAATATGTTGGTAGCTTCTGCCATCAGCTACCAGGAATGTACACCTCCTTGCTTGTTTATATACGATCGTACTGTCATGTTATATACTACTATCAAAACATTTTTGTTCCTTATTTTTCTCTTGAATTTTAGTAGTGCTAGCCTTACTGCCTTCATCTCTAGATAGTTTATATGCTGACATACTTGTCTTTTTCTGTTTTGAATGCTGTTCACATCACCTGTTATGTGTGGCTCTACAGATTTATAATTTTTTTTGTTAGTATAACGTTTTCCTTATCATTGTCATTACCTTGTCTAACACTATTTAATGCAGATGGGCATTTTTAAAATATGTAATATTTCTGAATTATTAGTAATGGATTGATTTGTTTCAGAAGTGGCAGGTTTTGAATAACCCATATGAATATCAAATTTCTCTGGCTGATTAAATGCAGAATCCGTGGACTGCTGAGGTACAGCTCGTCCTGGGACGTCTCTTATTAAGCTTATTAATGAAGAAATTATTTCTTTCTACACTTTCTTTTCAGCATTGACTTCCTCCAATGATTTCACTGGTGACAGACCATTCTTTTCTTTTTCTTTCTTCTTCTTCTTTAGAGGAGGATCTGCGATTGCTGTCGCCTGGGACTCCTCCTTCTCTCCCAAACCATCTCTGCCTGCTTTGCTGTCTGCAACTGTGGAGAGCAAGGCAACATGCCGGTTTGAACTGTCTGTAGCCTTAGAACAGCTGAATTCCCTTCCTGAAGATTTCACAGGAGAGACCGTTTGAAAGTTACTGCCTGTATTTTCATTACTTTCTTGGTAAGTAAAAGCATTTTTTCGCTTCTTAAACTCCTTTAGTTTTTTTCCAGTCTTTGTTTTGGGGAGGGAACCATATGATTGCTTGGACTCATCCCCTCCACAGCAGCCATGGCCAATTTCCTCTGTTTCGCTTTCACTGGAGGACACAAATATTTGTTTTAAACCCTCAATATCAGAGAGACGCTGATTTTTGTTCATTTTCAAATCACTTGCTGTAAATGACAGATTTGAAGTGCTTACCTCAGCTCCTGTTTCCTTTCTTCCAGTCTTCCTCAGAATGTACAAATGTGATAGTTAGAAAACCCGATAAAGTAAGGAATAGATTTTGGTCACCATGAAATATTGAAATACTTCAACTGCTGGGTTGCTTTGTTCCGGTTACTTTCAGAATGTACAAAATGGGTCAATTCACCTCTAACAAAATGGATGGATTGACACTTCTTTTAAAATGGAAAAATTCTCTTTCAAGTGTGCAAAACGGTTATATACAGATTTAAGAAGTAAAACCTTTAACTATATTTAAACAGCTTAAGTATTGTTCAAAATATGATTTTTTTTACCCACCTTTAAGAAACGTACCTCATACACATTTATTATCTTGCTGATGAAGTTCAGCTGAGAGACTTTTCTCTTTGCTCTTCCTGAAGCATGTCTTGTTCTTTACCTTATATCAGTATTTTGTTACATGTTTAGCTGGGTTTTGAAAAATGTCAGAAGCTGGAAATCTATGCAAAGTTGTGGATGGACTTTGGGATTTGGAAACACTGAAATATCTCATCTCCTCTGCTAAATTGCTCTGTTCCCATCTCTTTTCAAAATGTCTGGCTCACTGATCTAGAATGGAAGGTTATTTCTTACCTTTCAACTGCCAAGCTTACTATCGATTTTGTATGGAGAGTGGACGGAGTACAAATTCTTTATTTACTGGTATTCTATATATCCGTCACATAATTTGTTATCGCAAGTTGTTTGATTGGTGTAAGTGGCAGGGCCATTCTAACTTAGACCAGTCCTCCCCCCTCCCCCCCCCCCCCCCCAATATGAAGTAAATGAATGAGAAATATGGAAAGCTCACCTGGAAAGCTGAAGTTTTGAGGTCTTGAGGATTGTTTGAAGTTTTGAGGATTGTTTGATTGGGTTGATTTTTTTGTTTGTTTTCGGCTTTGAATGAGGACTGAGGACATTATCACACAAGCCACAGTCTCACAGCAATTGCATCAGTTTTTATAAAAATGGTAACATAAAAGTTGCAAAGCAGCAATTATCTGATGTCTTTGCAAGCTCATGATGAGGGCTGCCGCCACCATCAAACTCTCTTCCTGAATCCCCCATAATATCATCTCCCTGCCTCCCTCCCTACCCAGCATGCCTTTTGGATAGTTCCTAGACCTCTGCTATTACGATTGAAGTTTAATTAAAAATATAGCGGGCCCTTGTTATCTGCTGGGGTTTAGTTCCAAGATCCCTCATGGACAACAAAATCCATGGATGCACAAGTCCCATTAAATACAATGGAAAAGGAAAAGGGTGTCTCTTATATAAATTGGTAAATCAAGGATTGCTATTTGGAATGTATACTCTTTTAAAAAAATATATTTTCAAGCCATGAATGCTTGAATCCATGGATAAAACAATCTGTTGATAAGGAGGGGAAACCGTACAGCAAATAAGTAATGGCAGTCAGCTTGCTTGGGAATAGTGAGGAAGAGGAGGAACAGAGGGAGCGGAAAGGGCACTGAACCCGCACGGCTGCCAATATCACAAATGCCCTGGCATTGAGTGCATCTCATTTTCTACCCAGGGACTTGTGGTAGAAAACACATTTCCCTATCAATGAAAAGAGATGCATTCACTGTGTTTCAGGTACACAGGAAGTATGGGTCGGAGGCATCATTGTGTGATAAGTATCATCAAAACCACTTTTTTCCTGGCCGTAATCATGATTTAGAAGCCCCATGTAATAATGTTGTTGCTCTCTAATAATAAAACCATACACACACACACACACACACACACACACATATACATATACATATATGGCGCTCATATACTCATTCCAGATGCAAAAGTCAACTAGATTGGCAGTTGCACCTTTTCTTCTCAGTGGTGATCAGATAATATCTACCACACTTGGAGTAAAGATGCTAGCCAAATGGCTGTGCTCACTGTCTATACAGCTTTCTTTTTGATAATTTTTAGCCTCCCTCCAGGCATCTGCCACATTAAACAAACACCTCTGCATAAGAGTAGGTAGGGCTGCCCTTTTTGTATCTATACTGTTCCATTCTACCAGTATGAAATCTTTTTAAATGTGATAGCTCCATCCTTCAATATCCTGAGGTCTGTAGTTTGGTGAGGTACATGGACATCTTTTTTGAAATTCAAGGCTGTCATGACTCACCCCCTGTTTAAGTCAGATGAAGAGGAAGAGGCCCTTTTCCAGGAATCGGATGCTCCTAATAATGAAGGTCCCAGGAGTGAGCGGCTGAAGTAGTAAGGGTTTCTGCTCCCCAGGAGGAGTTGACAGAGGCTGAAGGTGATAAAGGACACCTCTCTCCTTTGCTGAGTGATGAACAGAGAAACATTGGGCTCGGCAGCTGTTAAGTGAAAGACGCTGATTAATTAGGAACCTGGTGATGAGGAGGGAGTTAGCCATAATTCTCCCAGAGCCCCCAGTGTCTTTGAGGTTGACAGCCATCTTTTCTCGGTGATTGGCTTTGCACTTGCACTGGTCTTTCCTTAACTTTGAACTGGCTTAGCTTTGCTTTGATTTTTTTTAAAACTCTTTGATAGTTTCTGACTGCTGTCTTGTTATAACTACTCCTGGACTGGCTGACCCACCACCCTTTTGTTTTACCCTCTGTCATGTTGGATAGTTTGTGACTGACTTCCAGTGTCACCCCCTGCTTCCCAGGATGCTTCCTAACTGGAGCATAGGAAAATGCAGGAACACTGTTTTGGGTAATTTCCATCTCATATTCAGACCTAAAAGCATTTTGAAACAAATCCAGATAATCCATTTCATTGCAGAATCTGTGAACCCGGAATTTCAGTAGAGGCTTGAGTAACTTGCCTAAAAATGGAATGTGTGGTGCAATATTTCTTTCTTTTCTTTTATGTACTAACTTTCTGACAAGCACCAAAGGCAGTTTAGAGTTTCAAATGGCAGTTTCTCAGAAGCCATCCCTGTCAATGAGGGTGTTTGTCAAGACTGCCTGTTAGCCCCTCTTTTATTTAATTTCTATATTAATGGTATAATCTCTTTAGTAGATGCAATGTTTTTTCCCCTTGTTTTGAAGGGTAAAGATATCCCCATTTTATTACATGCCAATGATGCCATCCTTCTTTCTTATGCACAGGTGGACATGCATAGGCCTTTGAGGGCTCTAGGAGAATATTACGGAAAATAATTTCTAGAGGTTAATTATTCAAAAACTAAAATCATTGTGTTTGGACAGTGAAGGAAAAAATATCAACAGCAGCTCAATAACAAACAATTAAAGAAAGTTATTCATTATAAATAAATAGGGGTAACATTTAAGGACTCTGGATGCTGGTCTCCACACTTGAAAGCTACTGTAGCCACAGCTGATATAACAGACAATGCTTTTTTTCCCAATAGGCAGCACATTTTGGTGGTATGTTTGTGTTTACATGCCTTGAGCTCTACAAGAATAAGCTATTGCCCCAGTTGTTGTATGGGGCTGAAGTGTGGGTCCACTCAGACATGTCAGTTTTTGACTCAATACAGCATATTGGGTTCATTAATTGATTTTGTTTTGTATGTGGATATTGCCACACAAGCCCCACTCTCACAGCAGTTGTATCTGTTTAACAGAAAAGAAAAGAAAACCATTTTCTGAGCAGCCATTATCTCACATCTTCACAATTGTGTAACTGAACTGCCACTGCCTTTGTATTCACTTCCTGATGCCCCCTTAATTCCACCTCCCTTCCTTATGCCCTACCCACCATGCCTTGGGATTATTTCATTTTACTTTTCTTTTAACTCTTTCATGCAATTCCAGAGCTCTGCTACTTCAACTGAAGTTTAATAAAAATATGGAAAATAAATAAAGACAATTGGCCTGCTTGGGAATAGCAAGGAGGAGGGAGAGGAGGGGACACTGACACAACATGACTGCCAATATCACAACTGCCCTGGCAGCGACATTTTATACCTGAGGACTAGTACAACTGGGAGGTCATTGATGGGTTTCCTCCTCAATGAAAAGGAATGCCCTGACCACTTTAAGGAACACAGAGCCTATGGGTCGGAGGTGTTGATGTGTGATAAGTATAATCAAAACTGCTTTTCTCTGGCTGTAATCAAGGTTTAAAAGTCATGTGTAATAACCTTGTGAGTGGAGTCGAAGGCTTTCATGGCCGGCATCCATAGTTTTTTGTGGGGCTTTCGGGCTATGTGGCCATGTTCAAGGAGAGTTCCTTTTCTGACGTTTCGCAAGCATCTGTGCCTGGCATCTTCAGAGGAACTCTTCTAGAACATGGCCACATGGCCCGAAAGCCCCAAAAACACAATCTCATGAGTCTCTGACAATCAAACAAGATGTTTCATCATCTTGGTGGGCTTGATAGGCTGAGCTGCTTATCTGCAGGTGGCAGGTTCTCAATAAAGTACCTTCTGGTCCAGGATAGTCTCCAGTAGGAGCTCAGGAAGACCTTCTTGCCCACACAAGGGTCAACTGAAGACCATGCTCCCCAATGGTCTACCTGAGTGAATGGTTAGACTAGCACCTTCCTTTCTATCTTTCTCAAGCAGGTGAAGAATTTTGTGTTTCAGCAAATCTTGGAAGGCTGATTGCTCAAGGAGAAAAGGCCTTGCATAATGTGCTGGATTTTCTTTTTCTTGTTTTCCTTTTAATGGCTTATGCTTTCAACAAGTTTTAATTTTGTGAAAATTTCAGTTACAGTTTACGCCTAGGTAAGTGGACATACATATGCGGAAAGCACCATCAAACAGTTTCTCAATGTATGTGTGTGTGTACAACAAGAAGCTGCCATGATGTTACTAAACAGGGGAACCAGTAAAGGGACTGTTGCACATTGGGACGTACCTGGCTAGGGACTACCAATGTGCATCAGTAGACTTGGGATACTCTTGCTGGTGCCTTGATACATATCTTCACACTTCACTAGGAAGGTTGCGTAGCACCTCTGCTTATGTAGCTATGAGGGTTTATGGGCATCCAGAAAGTGCTGCTTTTCCCCTCTAGATTTCTTTAAAATATGGCTTTCATCATTCCATAAATGTTGTCAAGTCTGAGAGCTCATCCAGAAGTCTGGAACTCTTTCTGGAAAGTAGAGTTAAAGGCTTTCATGGCCGGCATCCCTAATTTTTGGTGGGATTTTCGGGCTATAAGGTTACGTACTAAAAGAGTTTCTCTTGACGTTTCACCGGCATCTGTGGCTGGCATCTTCAGAGAAAATCTGGAAATATCCAAAATTCCCTTCCTGCCTCCTTCTCTTGTAGGTCTTTCCTCCTCTTTGCTGATGTTGTGTGCCTTAATATTGCTTCCGACTTATGGTGACCCAAAGGGGAACCTATTATGGGGGTTTCTTGGCCCGTCTTGTTCAGAGGAGGTTTGCCATGACCTTCCCCTGAGGCTGAGAGGACTTTACCAAGATCACCCAATGGGTTTTATGGCCAAGCTGGGAATTGAACCCTGATCTCTGGAGTTGTAGTCCAACTCTTAAACCACTACACCACACTGGCTAGTTTTATGGAAACTTTCAGAAATTGATTTTCACCAATTTCCACTGAGGCTTGAGCTCCCAGAATCCCTAGCCAGCTTGGCTAACAGTCAGGAATTCTGGGAACTGAAGTCCAAAACACCCGGAGGACTAAAATTTGGGAACAACTGTGCTAGCGTAACACTGAGGGGCTCATTGAATCCACCTTGTCCAGTCTTGCTCCTTACCCACACCCCTACTAAAAGTACCCTAAACTGGTACTGTCAGCAAATACTATATTCTGACCTTATTCAAATGTTTGAGGGAATTGACTACTCTTTATCACACTGGAAGCCTGGACGCAATCAGAATTCATGTATATTCGCTAAAGTAGCGAATTCACGTGAATTCGAATTGGCTCCATTTGAAAATACCCCAAATTCCAAAGTATGATAAACTCCTTAGTCTCAAAGCTGCTACAAGATCCCATTGCACTCCTTATGGGCAATGACACCCATGTTCTGATTCATTCCTTCTGTTTACAACTCACCTCTAAGGCAAGGGGGGTGGTCTGTGTTTGAAGTATTTTGTACTCTTTCTGCCATTAAGAGCTTGAAAACAGCCAGCTATAAAATTCAGATACACAAAACATATTCTGTCCAGCAAAGAGCTCAAACAGAACTCCTAATAACCACAGTATGCATCTCCCTTTTACTGATCACCAAATAAATACGTAAATAAATTAATACCCAAAAATACAACAAGAAACCTAAAAAAATCACAAGCTAGCCAGCAGATTTGTGAAAAGTCCGTCTCACATTTTAATACAGAAGAATTCAAAGAACAGCTGTTTTAAAGTGAAGGAAATTTAATAATTTCTAAATTGAATAAATATAAAAACTCTCTAAAGAACATATTTACTCTCTAAACAAGATATTTAGATTAGAAACCACTAGGACAATGGCAAAGTGTTGTCCCAAATATAAATTAATGTGAAGTACTGTTCATTTATTTGTGTTTCTTTCTTCTTTAAAAAGAATAATAACAATAGGCTATAAAATTAGTTGATCTCTTCCCATTACATAAAACATTTTTTAAAATTAATATTTTATAACTAATATTTTATATTCCTTTCTATCTGTTAACGCTGTGATTTTCCTTAACTGTGGTTAATTTTTTTGTAATTTTTAATTTTTCATTTTAATAAACAATATAAATACAATAATAGTCGAGACATATTAAAACATACAAACAACATAACTTACATCACAATACAATATAATTACATCCACATCTCATCACAATAGGGAGGAATGGGGGGGAAGAGGGAACCATGGGGGAAAGAAACATTAAGGGAAAGGAAAAGACAGTTGAGTTCCTTGAATACCGCTCTGCACTACAGATAATAACAGTAATAAAAAAAGATCTGTAAGCTTCTCTTATCTTCATTATTTGTCAATTGTTCATATGGACTTGAGGAATTTCACTTCTGAACTGTCATATAATTCCAATTAGATTAAGAAAAGGAAAACAAAATTGACATTAATTATATTTGTCTAATTCCTTACCAACCCGATAAGATGGTATACTATCTAGTATTCTAATATATACAAAAAATCAAATATTAGAGTTTTAATATTTTCCCTTTTTTTCCTAGATATTCTAACACCGGGAGCCAGTCTTTACTTGATGATTCCCAGTCTTCTCCTCTGGTCAAGCAGGTAAGTTTTTCCAACTGAATGAATTCTATCACTCTATCAAACCAAATTTCAACAGAGGGGGTTTCTTTTCTTTTCCAATATTTCGCCAAGGTTATCCTGGCAATAGTCACCAAAAAAAAGAGTAGTTTCCCATGTTTTTTTTCCAAATTTTCATCAGTCTGCATGTTTAATAAAAAGAATTTGGGGTCAAAACTTAATTTACATTTTATAATATCTTTAATAACCGTATATATATTTGACCAAAATTTCCTAACTATTTTACATGACCACCAAAGGTGGAAGAAAGTTCCTAAAGCTGAGCCGCACTTCCAGCATTTATTAGAAGCTGTTTTGAAAATCTTTGCAGATTTAAATGGTGTCCAATAACATCTGTATTGCATTTTAAGGAGATTTTCTCTCAAATCCGCACTCACTGTATATTTCATTCTCTTTGTCCAATTTATTTCCCATTGTCTCAAGGGTATATTCTGTTTAAGATCTTGGGCCCACTTAATCATTACTTCTTTTACCACCTCATCTTCTAAGTCCCAACGCAAAAGTAAATCATAAATGCTAGAAATTTTGTAATGTTTTTTTGATTTTAGAAGTTTCTCAAAAGATTCTTCTGCTTTGCCTATTCCCGGTTCTTTTGAGTCTATTTTGTATCTACTTAATAATTGTTGGTAGAAGAACCAGGTGTTATATTGTCCTGCTTGTACCATCTCTTCCTGAGTTTTAAATCTAGACTTTCCTGTTCCTTCCTCCTGAATAATTAAGTCCTTATACGTAAACCAGGTATTATTAGGGGTCTTCGTTTCTCTAAAGAATGCTTCGTTAGGTGAGCTCCAAATTGGGATAAGCGGGCATAGCCTAGTTTTGTAGGATAACCACACTTTTCTTACATGATGATTGAGAAAGTCCTTATTCACCAGATGTTTTCCATAAAATAAGTAGGCATGCCAACCAAAATGATTTCCCAGACCCTCCACCTCTAAGGTGGGAAGATCATCTAGTTTAAGCCAGGTCCAAAGCCATTCTAAGCAAGCTGCTTCATAGTACAGTCTAAGATTGGGTAATGCCCATCCACCTCTAGATAATTTGTCAAACAAAACCTTCATTTTAATCCTTGGCTTTTTTCCTCCCCATAGAAATTTGCTTAAATCTTTATGCCAAATTTTAAATGGTTTAATACAAGAAATTATTGGGATATTCTGGAATAAAAAAAGGAGCTTTGGTAATAAAGACATTTTGATTGCTGCTATTTTACCAGATAAAGACAATTTGAAATTCGTCCAATTAACCAAATCTTTTTTTATTGTGGTCCAGGTTTTTTCACAGTTGTTTTTATATTAACTGTGGTTTATATATATACAGTGGAACCTCCGTATGCGCAGATTTGCCATCCGCGGATTTGAGCATCCGTGGATTTGAGCATCTATGGATGGGAAGCCCATATTGTCAGCAATGATGGCACGCACGGATCCGCACCACTATTTTGGGGGGAAAGTCCCTCTCCTTCCTTCCCTCCCCCTTCTCCTTCCTTCCTTCCTTCCTTCCTTCCTCCCTTCATCCCCTCCTTCCTTCCCCTCTCCCCCTACCTTTCCTCCTTCCCTCCTTCCTCCTTCCCTTCTGCCCCAGCTTGACTGCGGGGCATGGTCTGCTGCCCAGTCAGCCAGGGCCAGGGCCGGGGCTGGAACTGGACCCAAGGCTTGAGTCTCAGAGCCCCATCCTCAGCTCTAGCAGCCGGGACAGAGCCTCTGTTTTTTTTTTGTTTTGTTTTGTTTTTAATAATTTTATTAAGATTCATACATTGACTGACTTCCGGTGGAAATGGCGGAGTGAGAAGCACCTCCGAGACGGAGCTCCGGAGGGTGCTTGCTGTTCTGCAGGGACGGGATCGTCAGGGTGAAGGTTCGACGGATCAAGAGTGTCCCCCTGGTAAAGGGGAAGCAGAGGGGCCTGACAAAATTCCCCCCAGTCCAAATCAGTGGCCAAACTTATGGAAGTTGTAGGGAAACAGCGGTGCAGGCTGGGACTGTGGAGGAACTCAGGCATCCACGCCTGCAGCAAGCAGCCTCAAACCGCGGCTTGAGAGCAGAGGCTCCGCCACCACTTTCTCTTTTTATTTTATGTGAAACAGACTTAGTAACTATACTTGGGAGCTCTACCAATTGGAATTACTTTCTTCCTTTAAAGGATACATCGGGTTTGTCCTTTGTTTTTGCTTTTGTTTTTGTTTTGTTTTTGGGGTTTTTTTTCCCCATTGCCCACAAGAGACTGATGCATAAGAGATAAACAGGGGGAATAAAGTGTAGGAGAAGGGGTTTGAAGATCGAGAGAAATCTTCGTGGAGGGGACTTAATTTTATAAACTCTTTGAAAATTTTTGAAGTTGGGGGAAAGAAAGGACAGAGGTTTTTTTTTCTTTTTCCCTTTCCTTTTTCTTTTTTTTTTCTCTTTCTTTTTTTTTTCTTTTTCCTTTTTTGATGTTTTGGATTTGAAAGAAACGGAGGAGAAAAGCGGAGAACTGAGAAAAGAAGAAAGGCAGAATGGAACAGAGGAATGGGGAAACGGGATGTTGGGAAGAAGCTGAAGATTACTGAGAAGGAGGTTTGAGGGTTTGAAGGCGAACCATTAGAAAAGGAGTGGAATTGGAGGAGAAGAAGGACGGAAGGCGGAGAGTATGGAGGAAATGCTTTATTCACTAGAATCGGGTAATTAGGGAGACAAGAAAATTAAATGAGAGACTATATTTAAAGGTTCTAAAATACTTGACTGGATTTGTGTGGTAAGACTGGAGGAAATTGAAATTTAGAACTAATACTTTGGACCCCCGATTGTTTTGAATTGTTAAATTGTTGTATTGCGAACTGTGAGTGCGGCAAACTTTAACGCTGATTAGAAGAAAGACCTTCAAGGTTATGTCGGCTGGCTGGAGTGAAACACAGGTGTAAGCAATAATACAAGAGTGGAGAAGGCGTCTAAGAAGATAAGAAGAGTGGGAAAAGAAGTAAAGAAGCAGCTTGGACTTTATAGAATATAGGGGAACACCTAAAAGTAATTTAGAGTAATTAAGTTAAAGATGTATAATTGTATCTTGTAATTGTATCTTGACTATTTTCCCTCAGGTTTTCTTGGGCTAGAGTAATTAAGTTAAAGAGTTAAAAGAAGGAGGGAAAAGGGAAAGGAGGGGGAGAAAAAGGAGGGGGGAGAAAAGAAAGGGAGGAAAGGGGAGTAAGGAAAAGGGAAGAAGGAATTAAGAATTAAGAAGTAAGAGAATAATTGGGGAATAATTGGGAGGGAGGTAGAGTGAAAACAGGAGAAGAGCCCAAAAAAGAATAAGAACAAGAGTAAGAAACAATATATAGTGAAACATTTAAGTGAGGATTAGTTACAATAGTACATCTGTATAGAAGTAGATTCAAGCATAGTGAATCGGATAGGGAAGGTTGAAATTAAAGCGGAGTGCAGAGGGTTGGGAGTTTATTTAGGTGAAATCTGAGCTACAATTTGACTATATTGGAAACCCATACATCTTTGTCATTATATTGCTACCTCCTCCTCTGTTATCCCTCGGTGCCTATATTATTATTGGGGTAACAATTCTATAAGAGACTTTGGGATATTCGTGTATTTGTGGATCAGTTCTTTAAAAGAAAGTAATAATTTCTGTTTGTTTATTTAGATCCTTGAAATCGAAAACTTTAAGAAATTAAGAAAGGAAAAGGGGAATAATAGAGAAATAAAAGAAAAAGGGGAAGAGAGAGGGAAGGGAAGAGGAAGGAAGGAAAGGAAAAATAAGAGATCTCAGAAGAAAAGAACCATCTGTGCTTAAATCAGGAGACAAGAGGACTTGGGTAAGTTCCCTTCCTGTTTTGTCTTGTTTGCTTGTTTTGTTTGTTTATTTTTTGTTTTTTCTTTTTTAAAGGAGGGAAGGGAAGCGAAGGGGGAAGGAAATAGAGGAGGCAAGAAAAGAAAGAGAAAGGGAGAGGAAAGTAGGAAAAGGGAGAGAACAAAGGAAGGAGAAAGAGAAAGGGAAAAAGAGGAGGATAGAAAGAAAGAAAGAAGTGAGGAAATATTAAGACAGAAATTAAATAACAACTAATACTAATAAATGTGAATACTAAATTTAAAGTGACTAAGAGGTAGAGCAATATAGTTTTGATAAAGATATTATTAACTTGAGATAAAAGTATTTGAATTAGAATAAATAGAAATAGAAAGTGAGGAAGTTAGAAATTAAAGTTAATTTCGGGTCCTTACTTCTCTTGTTACGTCTCTCGATCCCGCCCCCTCCTTCCCCCTGTATTTAAGATGGCACCGGGAACAAGAAGGACACCAGCGCCAGCGCAGACACCAGCAACCTTACAAAGGAAAAATTCATCAGATACTCCAGTAAAGGCTTGTGATTTGAACGAAATTCAAATGGAAGAAATTAGAAGAATGCACCAAGAAACAAATATAGAAATACAAAAGGCACGAGACGAAATGAAACTGGAATTTAGAACAGAATTAACACAAGTTACATCTAGATTAGATAAGATCGATGGAGATATCAGTGCAATAAATACAAAAGTAAATAAACTAGAAGAAGAAGTGAAGACTATGGAATTGAAGATGGACAATTGGGAGAAAGAATATCAAGATGAACAGAAAGAAATCCTAAGACTACAATTAAAGCAAAGAGAAAATTGTTTGAAGTTGCGTGGTCTCCCGGAAAGAATGGATGAAAATCTTTATACATATCTCACTCTGATACTAGCAAAATTTATAAACGAATCAGAAACTTTATTTCCTTGGGAAATCGATTGGATTTATAGAATTAATTCGTATGTAGCAAAACAGAAGAAGCTCCCGAGAGATGTGATTATTTACTTTGTCAGGAAGCAGACGAAAGAGTTAATTATCCAACAAAGTTACAAATCAAAGCTGACGATTGACGACAAAGAGATAATAATCTTGAGGGATGTACCGATCAAAATTCTGAGACGACGAAGAGAATACAACTTTCTAACAGACAAATTGAAAATCAATGGTGTTCCATTTAAATGGGAAGAACTGGAAGGCTTAACTGTGAGTTGGAAACAAAGAAAGATAAGATTGAACTCTTAAGAAAAAGCAAAAAAAAATTTAACTGAATTTGAAAAAGACATCAGAAAAGGAAGCAAAGGACAGGAGAAGGACCAGATAGAAAGAAGGGAAGAAGAAGTAGTCTTAAGTGAAGAAGAAGAAGAAGAAACATAAAGGAGTGTAAGAACTAAAGAACTTGTAAATTAGGAAAACATCCAAATTATTTAGAGTGGATTTAAGTTACAATTTCCTTCCTTTTTTGTGTTGCTATGGCCACGGGTTTTTTTTAAAAAAAATATTAATAAAAGTCTCGGGTAAATCCAAAAGAGTTTGACTAGTTATTTTACAAACTAAAGGAAAAAATTGAGATAAGGATTAAGGTAAAGATTACTAGGAGAAATGAGGGTTCTATCACTAAATGTGAAAGGATTAAATTCACCACAAAAGAGGAAAAGAGTCTATCAGTATTTGGAAAGAACTAATGTAGATATGTTTGCAAGAATCACATATTAAAAATAAAGACAAGAGACTAATTAAGAACAACAAATTAGGGAAAGAATTTATTAGCTCAATAGAAAAAAGTAAGAAAGGAGTAATTATATACGTAAAAAATGATTTAGATTCTAAAGAAATCTTCAAAGATAAGAATGGCTATTATTTGGGAATCGAGACGAGTTGGGGGGGCAAGAAGATACTAATTGTGTGTGTGTATGGCCCCCAGGAAAACAAAAAAGTTTTCTATAATAAACTGAACGAAAGAATTTCAGAATTTGATTACAAACATGTTATTTTAGCAGGAGATTTTAATGGAGTGCTCGAACCGAAACTAGACAGAACATCAGGTAAGAAAATTAAAGAAAATCAGGGCAAACTGCCGAAAAGTTTTTTCCAAATGCTAGAGAGACTCTCGTTGATTGATGCATGGAGATATCTATATAATGATGAAAAATCATTTACATTCTATTCAGATAGGCATGAATCACTATCCAGGATTGACTTATTCTTAGTATCTAGAGGGCTGATAAATGAGGTAACCAAAATGGAGAGCTTTAACAGGGAAATTTCAGACCATAATCCTATAGTATTAACTATGAAAGAAACTAGAAAAGAAATGAGATGGAGATTAAATGAAGATTTGCTTAAAAATGAAGAAGTGATAGAAAAAGGAAAAGAGATGATAAAATTATTTTTTTAAAGAAAACATGGAGAAAGGAATCAAACTATCAACTGTGTGGGATGCATGCAAGGCGGTAGTTAGAAAGAATGAAAGGGTTAAACAAAGCACTGAAAGAGAAAGAGGAGCTATTGGTAAAATATCCCCAAAATAAAAAAGTGCAAAAAGAGATCAAAATACTTCATAAACAACTGGAAATAGAGGCAGTTACAGAATTAGAGAAAAAATTAAAGATGGTAAAACAAAAAAACTTCGAATATGCAAATAAAGCAGGGAAATGGTTGTCGTATAAATTAAAGAAAGAGAAAGAAAGCAAACTTATTAATAAGATCAAAAAAGATGACATAATAGTTTCACAGCAGGAAGAAATAGAAGAGGTCTTTACCGAATTCTATGCAAATCTATATAAAAGACAGGATACAGAAGAAACAATAATTAAAGATTTCCTAAATAACAGCCAGATTCAAACTTTCTCAGAAGAACAATTAAAAAGACTAAATCACGAGATAACAAACAAAGAAATAAGAGAGGCAATTGGTCAAAGCAAATTAAACAAATCACCAGGAAATGATGGATTAACAACATTATTTTACAAAACCTTTGTGGAGGAATTAGCAGAACCACTACAGAAAGTTATGAACGAAATATTAACAGGAGAAATACCAAATTCATGGAAAAAAACAGTTATAACTATAATACCAAAAAAAGGGAAAGATCCATTGGACCCAACCAATTATAGACCGACATCCTTGCTCAATAATGATTATAAAATCTTTACAACAATATTAGCAAATAGACTAAAGAGCTGCCTCCAAGAGACGATTGATGAGGATCAAAGGGGTTTTTTACCGAAAAGATATATGAGGGAAAATTTAAGAATAGTTATAGATAGATTAGAATATTATGAACGTCACAATGAGAAAAAATTAGGATTACTGTTCTTAGATTTGGAAAAGGCCTTCGATTCTGTAAATTGGAAGATGGTGTTAGATTTATCAAAGAAAATTATGGGTAAAGACAATTTTACAAAATGGCTAGAAAGCATTTACTGTAACCAAAAAGCGCAAGTTAAAATAAATGGAAGAAAATCCAAATTTATGAATATCGAAAGAGGAACGAGGCAAGGTTGCCCACTCTCCCCATTACTCTTTTTATTGGTTGTTGAATTGCTTATTAAAGAAATAAAACTAAGTAAAGAAATTACAGGAGTTAAAATTAAGAGACATGAATATAAAATCAGAGCTTTTGCAGACGACCTAATAATAATAATGGAAGACCCAAGCAATAATATAAAAGGATTCTAGAACATCTAAATAAATTTGGTTTGGTAACAGGATGCAAAATAAATAAGGAAAAATCAGTAATTTTAACTAAAAATATGAGAAAGGAAGAAGAAAAAGAAGTAGAAAATAAAGCAGGAATTACAATAGGGAAAAAGTTAAATACTTAGGAATTCAAATTACAAAGAGAACCACAGAGTTGTTTGAAAATAACTACAAGGCGTTGTGGACAAAAATAAGAAATGATTTAATAAGGTGGAATAAACTAAATATTTCGATAATGGGAAGAGTGGCCACGATTAAAATGAATATACTTCCAAGGATTTTATTCCTCTTTCAGATGATCCCAATTATAATTGCGGATAAACCATTTAAAGATTGGCATAAGGACATTGCTCAGTTCATTTGGAGGGGGAGGAAACCACGAGTGAAACTAAAAATCCTACAAGATGCCAGGGAGAGAGGAGGACTGAGCTTACCAAATTTAAAACTGTATTATGAGTCCTGTGGTCTTGTATGGATTAAAGAGTGGGTTACGCTGGTAGACAACAGACTGTTAGATTTAGAAAGCGATGGTATGAATTTCAGATGGCACGCCTATTTGATTTATGAGAAAGATAAGAAAAATCCAATATTTACAAACCATATTATTAGGAAAGCTTTGAAGAAAGTATGGGATAAATATAAAAGAAGAATTATAGTGGGTTTGGAAAGATGGATATCCCCACATGAAGCATTTTTTAAAAAAGAAACGATCAAGGACAATAAATGGTATGCTTATAATGATATCTTGGAGGAAAAAGAGAGGAAATGGACCTTAAAAACTAGAGAAACACTGAATGAAGAAGGATGGAACATCTCCTGGTTTATGCATAGACAATTGCATGAAAGATTTAGAATGGACCAAAAGTTGTATGGGGAGATAACAGGTAAGGATGAATCAGAACTTGGTAAGATCTTAATTAGAGAAGAAAAAAACCTAATAAAGAAATTCTATGGGACGCTGCTCAAATACGAAATGGAAGATGAAGTGGTCAAAGAACAAATGATAAATTGGGCGAGAAAAATAGGTCACTCTATTCAGTTTGAGCAGTGGGAGAAAGTCTGGGGAAACATCTACAAACATACGGTATCTCAAAGTCTCAGGGAAAATTTCTATAAGATGTTTTACTTTTGGTATTTGTCTCCAGAGAGAATAACAAAAATGAGGGGGGGACGTTTTTTCATTGCGGGTGGTCTTGCAAAAAGGTAAAAAATTACTGGATGATGGTTAAGAAAACAATCGATAAGGTCTTGAATATAAATCTAAAACTAAAACCAGAAATCTTCCTCCTAGGGATATTAGAGGGTGATATAGAAAACAAATTCGGAAAAATGTTATTTTATATGATCTCTCTTGCAAGAATATGTCTGGCCCAGAAATGGAAAGAGAAAGAGACCCCAAATAGGGATGATTGGATGCTCAAGCTATATGATGGAATGATGATGGACAAGTTGACACAACTATTAAGAGGTAAAACAGAAGAGACGTTTTCAAAGGAATGGAGGAGGGTAATGGAATGGATGGAAGAAGAGAGGAATAACTAAACTTATATAAGATGTATCCGACAACAGATTTGTTTTGTTATAAGAAAGTCAATTAGACACATACATAAAAAAGACAAATATTGGTAGATAGGAAGTCACTTTTAGAATGAATGAATGGAAGTAAGAAGAAAGATTGAATGAGTGAAGAGAAGAAGAAAGAGTATGAGGAGGAGAAAGAATGTTTAGAAGAAGATAGATGGATGTATAGTATAATAGTATGGTATACTGTAGTACGGTAAGGTATAAGGGGATAATGAATGATAAGAGAATAAGAAGGTGGTGGTATGAATGAGAACAGATAAAGATAGGTAGTTTTAAGAATTGGAAATATATCTGATTCTTTGATTTGCTTTGTTCCATGGATTGTATTGCGAATGTGATGATTGGAAGTTAATTGTACGAATATAATGTTTTTTAAATAATAAAACTTATTAAAAAAAGATTCATATATTGACTAATGATTATTATACAATACATAAATCTGTAGATATATTTTCTACATTCTATTCCAATTTAGGACATAGCCTCTGGGCTTCGAACCCCAAACCCCGAGCCTGGCCTCAACTCCCTCTGGCCAATGGGGTCCCAAGGAAATCGGGGCCAAGGACAAGGCTTGGGTTTTGACACCCAAAGGCTCCATCTCGGCTGCTGGGCTGGAACTGGGACCTTTTCCTCTGGCCAACGGGGTTCCAAGGGAGTCGTGGCCAGGGCCGGAGCTTGGATTTCAAAGCTCAAAGACTCCATTCCGGCTGTGGGGCCTGGGAATGGGGCTGTGAAAGCTAAGCCCCGGCCCTGGATCCCCAACTGCCTTAGAACTCCATTGGCCAGAGGGAGCTGGCCAGGTCCAGCAGCCAGCAGTCCAAGTACAGTATTGTTATCATGATATAATTCAGAAAAATGAAAAAGTGAGGAAGAAGATTTGGTAACAAATTTGATTACAGCAGCGAGTTTAATTATAGCAAGATTTTGGAAAACAAAAATAACTGTATAATAGGAGGAGTGATATAAAGAGGTATGGAAATTAGCAATTAATGATAAATTGACATGTGGATTGAAAGTAAAAAAAGGGATTGTGGAAAAGAAATGACTTTGGTGGAATTTGGAAAGAATTAATTGAAAAAGTGTTGAGAAAAGAAGATGGAAGATTACCTCCATGAGAGGAATTGAGATTTTGGATGGAATATAAGGGTGAAAATGGCTCCAGGGAAGGGGAGCACTGAGATGGGATAGAAAAGATATTTAGATAAATTGGAATAGAATGTAGCAAATATATCTAGAGATTTATGTATTGTATAATAATCAATAATCAATCTATGAAAATGAATCTCAATAAAATTATTTTTTATAAAGAGGCTCTGTCCAGGCTACTAGACCTAAGGATGGGGCTCCGAGACTCAAGCCTCGGTCCCGGCCCCAGCCCTGGCCCTGGCCCTGGCTGACTGGGTGGCAGAGTACACCCCCACAGTCAAGCCGTGGCAGAAGGGAAGGAGGAAGAAGGGAAGGAGAGACGGAGGAGGGAGAAGGGGAAGAGGGAGGGAAGGAGGGTGGGAGGGGAGGGGAGGGAGTTTTCCCCCAAGGGCACTTTGTTATGGGGGACAGTATGGGCTTGACATCCTCAGATGCTCAAATCCACATGGTCGTGCCACCATTAAGGGCACGACTTGAGCAGATGTGGATGTTGGTGGAGCAGATGTGGAGCAGATGTGGATCCGCGGGGTGGGGGGGAGGCAGGTGGAACGGATCCCCCGCGTATACCGAGGGCCTACTGTATATACAAAATGGATTTTGCCAATTCTCCCACAGCTTTTCAACAACAGGAAAACCCATCCCTGGTTGGATCATTGTTCCTCCCTCCCTCCTTCATTGTTGTTATAATGGTCTTATGGCCTCTTGCGGGATGGATTCTTGTCTTGTAGTTGCTGAATTTGCAGGGAGGCTCCGCATGTGGTTGGTGGTGCTTCTTCTACCAGTGTTCAAACGTGGAGTCCCACTGCCACCTGACTCGCCCTGCAAATAAAGGAAGGGATCAGGGAAAGGGCTCAGTCCCTTTTGCAAGACACCCAGGAGTTGAGTAAGTTTGCTGTTGTTGTTGTTTTTTCCTGAACAAGATTGCATGCAACCTTTGGGGTTCTGCCGGAGCTATAAAGGACATTTCTGCCAGAATAAACCAGTAAGGACAATCTGCTGAAGAATGCTTAAGTAACATGCAATTGCCATGCTGTTTTATGGGTTGCTTGTGTGATGCATCAAAGAGGCAATTGCATTTTTATCATTTTGCTGAGATTTTTTTTAGTCTTATGAAGCATAATTTATACAATTATACAATAGATGACTACACACAAATTCAGTTATTTCTTCCTGCTATTGACATTCCAAGGGTGTATCTACACTGTAGAAATGAAGCAGTTCGACACCACTTTAACAGCCATGACACAATAGCAATAGCAGGTACGTTTCCATACTGCTTCTCAGTGCACTGAAGCACTCCTTAAGCAGTTTAGAAAGTTCAAGCTAATGGTCGCCAGCAAGGTGGGCACTCGTTTTAGGGACCTAAAAGGATTCTGGATTGGTCATTTTGTGAAATATTTAGCCTTCCCTTTCTCAGACCTCTGGTGCTCCACCAAACTACAAATCTCAGGATTCTATAGCATTCAGTCATGGATATTAAAAATGGCATCCAAAACACTTGATTTGGGCAGTGTGGCAGCATGCAAGGCCCCCAAAAGCCTGAAACCTCAATAACTTCAGTAGCCCTTCTTTTCATATACACTGGGCAAGGCAGTTGAAATCTCTTCTTCTGCACAAGCATTAAAGGAAGAGGAGCCCTCTCCCGTTTTCACTCCAGCCACCCGACAGAACAACGACATGGGAAAGGGCCTTCTTTTCTGTGGCTCCCTCAATGTGAAATTCTAAAGACGCATCTCTTCCGGCAGGCCTTTTCTGAAACTTCTTAGATTCCGGATCCAAAACGGAATGAATTAATCTAATCTGACCCCTTCCTTGGTGCTAACCCCTTCCTCGTTTAGGAATTGTTCAAGGTATTTTATGTTTTAATCTGTTGTGGTTTTAAATCATTGTTAACTCAATTCATTTTAAAGGGGTGAGTGGCAGGGAATGGGCTGTTGTATTATTTTAATTTGTATGTTTTAATCTTATTGTACCCCGCTACAATTGAGTTCTACACAGGAGCAGACTAGAAACAGATGATGATGATGATGATGATGATGATGATGATTCCATCTCTTTGGATATCTGACTTCATTAGCGTGAATTAACAGGAGGTGCTGCGTGTCAGCTTCTACCTGGTCTCTGCCCTCCACGACTACAGTGTCTTCTGTTTGGGTGGTCATAATTGCCGCGTTGGTTTCCGTGCATCTGGGGAGGAGGAGACTGGTGGACCTTCGGAGGAGGACCATGAGGTGTCTGAGGGACTACCGATTCCTGGCTGGTCACATAAGGCTCTGGCTGAGATGGCTCCTTGATTCCCACAAGATCCTCCGCCTTTGTCTATTCATATCAACAGCAAAAGAGCATGGAGAGAGAGAAGTTAGTAGAAAACTTGAGAGGAAACAGTCCAAAAAGGTTTCTGCTTCCTGACTGAGCTACTGAAGGCAGGATAGGAATGGAGGGGGGTGCTTTCCCTAGATTCCCCCATCCCCATATGTGGAGGATGCAGTAAATTCACTCTAGGTTCTGATCTGAATTCCAGAGGAACTCTCAAAGGTACTACACACAAAGCAAGGAAAGCACTCGGGACAGTCTTTTAAACTTGGGACACCGGTCTCTCATTTTAGTCCAGAGTCCTAGTTTAACGCTTAAACAGTCAGGATGGAGGAAAGGAGACAAAGGGAACCCTTTTTATTCCTTCTTTCTTTCAAAGAACAAGCAATAAAGTAGCAATAACAATACCCATTTTGAAAGAATTGGTTGACCCACGTAGGAGATTGGCAAGGAGGCCTATGCAACTCTCCTTATTTAAATAGCTTGGGACGCCCAGTACTTCAAGGAGTGCTTCCCCTGGACTCATCTGGCTAAGGACTAAAGTCTTTTGGAGAGGACCTCCACATAAGTTTAGCCTCCTTAAATCACTCTTGTTTAATTTTGCAAAGAAATCTTGTGGCACATGTGGGACTAAGTGAGCAAAAGAAGTCAAAGCAGAAACGTTTATAGACTTGGTCTCCTTCCTCAGATGTGTGGAGTCAAAGGGTGCCCAGGAAGGATCCTAGATCCTATATCTTAAAGGTATAGATATTCTGTGCACCAGCAGCCCCCACAAAAGAGCAGCACAACATAGCCATATCTCCCAGGGTCGAAGCTTCCGGGACACTCTCCCCTCCTTTTATCTTCTTCCATATTTCTGCCTTTACTTTTTAAAGCCTCTTCTATGCAGTGCAGTTGAAAACAAAGGAGATTGCTAATCAGATGACAAAACTAGTGTTCACCTTCCCCCGGCAGGTCCCTACATTAAGCTCCCAGTTTTGAATCATCACTGCAACACTCCTGCTCTGACCTCCTTTATTGTCATTGGGGAGGAATAAGTCACTGTCTTTGCAAGATAGCCAGATGCAAACATGCTGCCCAAACTTAAAAGACCACAGCAAGTGCATGAGGCTTCTTCTGTACCTTGTCAGTTTGTTCCAGGTCATGGCCTGATTCGATGAGCTTCCAGCGCCTTTGACCTTGATCAGTAATCACCCGCAGGAAAAGTGGGTCATCCTCATCCTCCGATTCCCATTCGAGAATGAAATGGTCTTCTTTGTCTCGGGAGTTCAGAGAAAATCTGTCCATTTGAACAAAGAGTAGAAAGATGAGGTGGTGCCCCTTTTCCATATTGTACGTTTTGTCCGAAGGCCAAGAACCTATTGGGAAAAGTCTCCTAGACTCACTTAGCTCTTTCCTTTGGCTTTGGAGGAATTTTTTTCTCTTCCTCGTATGGGCAAGGGTTGTTTTTGTTGACCTTGAAGGGCCTTGACCAATCGATGAATGGACCTCTCTTCTTTTTCCATCCTTTCAATGGAAAACAATTATTAAATTTATATATATATCATTTCTAAATCATGTCCCCCAGGAAGCCCTCCTGTGAAAAATGCACCCCGGCATCCGCATTAAATTGCAAGCTACCCTTCCTCAGAGGCTTCTGGAGATCACAGTTTGCCTTTTTTCTTCCTTCCCAAAATTTTAGGGTGGCCAGAGGAGCGTTTGCGGTTTGCAAGCCTCCATGGTCTACCAATGAGCATCCTGGAGCATGGTGTCAATTGTGAAAACACAGGTACGTATTTGGCATAATTTCTGCCAGTTAAAGGATTTCAACTTAGCTGTCATAGTAACACAGTTGTGGAACCTCAAAGCTCAGCCAAGGAATCAACCTGGGAATTCAAATAGGTATTGGAGAGGTTGCTTCAAACCTCTGCCACATAGAGCTCCAAAGACTTCTCCACCCGATGGCTGAAGGAGCACAGGTCCTTTATTTACCTTCTCCTGGGTTGTCGTGTGTCACCTGCACTTCATTTTCGTTCACAACAGACACACAGCTGTTATGAGCCACGGACATGTCTAGCAGTTCAGACTCTCGGGAGACGGACTCGAGACTGGAGCTGGGAAAGAAAGAGCCAGGATGCTTAGTGCCCTGGATGGGGCACTGAGTAGTCCTATCACCTGCAACCTGTCCATGCAAGCTTATCTGCCACGGAAAGACTCCTCAGTAACCAACAACCACTGTAACAGAGTCACACACCCCACCCTGGAAGCTCAGACGTTGCACCTCTGCTTTCTGAACCAGCAAGAAGGAACTAAAAGCTTGCTTTTTTCCCTCTAAAACTCTTTGGGAGAACTAAAGACAAAACAATTAGCTTATCTTCTGTGCTTTCCTTCCCATGGAATCATGGAACTGGTTGTTAACAAAGCATATTTAGAAACCTCAGCCATTAACTCTAAACTGCCTCACTAGACTGCATATCCCAGGATGCCATAGGATGTTCCCATCTCTGATATTGCAGTTTTCCAGTTTCCATCCATAACTACTCCCCAGCTGTAGGAGTTGTTGCTCTTGTTGCGTGCCTTCAAACTTTTCTGACTGATGGTGATCTTACTTTAAACCTATTCCAAGGTTTTCCTGGCAAGCTTCTTCAGAGGGACTTTGCCATTGCTATCATCTGAGGTCACTTTCCCAAGGCCGCCCAGTGGGTTTCATGGCTCAACTGGGAATTGAACCTTGGTCTCCAGAGTCATAGTCCAACATTCAAACACTAAACCACATTGACTGTAGGGCTAGGACAGAATGAAGCCATGGCTAGTCAGGATAGTTCGACCCATCAATTGACTCATGATCCAGCTACCTCTCTTGTAAGACTGGTGGGGCAAACTTTGGCCCTGAAGAAGTTGCTGGAAAACCACTTCCATCTGATATTACATTGGCTGTGTTAGATCTGCCAGGAATAGACTATGAGGAAACCTGCGACTCCCTTAGAAATCGATCACATCACATTGTGCAAAGGTGCTTTGAGACTTTTTGTTAGCATCACTATCTTTTCAGTTAACTAGATGAGTTAAGGATACATTGGATCCTGATGAGATGCTGGAATAGGGGAGAAAGAAAGAAAGAAACCAGCACCTCTGCTATGGGCTATCGAATTGAATACCAACCTCCTGTCTTTGGAGTTTGTGAAGCCTTCCGCTGGTCTCATGTGGATGCTCAGGGACTCCCCTTCCAGCTTTGGCCTCATATCATTCAAGTCCTCCGTCTCGTTCTCGGAGCCTGATGATCTGTCCAGCTCTCTCTCCATGTTGAGGTCTGGCTCGCTAAGCATAGCCTGAAGCTGGAGAAACCAAGAAGCGTCAGTAAAATAGCTTTCAGAAGGTGCTACTCCACTGCTTAGCCTCTTACGCTTGGTGGCCCAAAGGAGAAACTATCCTAGGTTTTTTTTTGGCAAGTTTTGTTCAGAGGAAGTTTGTCATTGCCTTCCTCTGAGGCTGAGAGAGCGTGATTTGTCCAAGTTTACCCACAAAGTTTCCATGGCGAAGTGCAGATTTCAATCAACCTTCTCTTGGGCTTCAACAGATTAAAGTGTTTCCCGCATGTTTGCAAGAATACCTTTGCCCCCATGGGAACTAGGAACTTAAATTTTATAGGTATTTCAAGACTTCAGTGGCTTGGGAACCTATTGATTGCTTCCCATGTACCCATCTGCCTGAGGACTAAAGTCTTTTGCAGGGGGCCTCCTCCATGCTCCACCAGTGGGAGCTGTATATTTTAGGTGGATGGGAGAGAGGACCTTTTGTGCTGGGGCACCTTTAGGGGTCCAATTGGCACCAACACCGATTTGATAAAACATGGCTTTTTGCAAGAGCTTTCCCAGTGCCACTGGATTGAATTCACACTTCTACATGTCTTTGGCTATTGTTTTTTTGTTTGTTTGTTTTTGTTTTTGTTTTTTGTTGTTGTTTTTTGAAAACTTTGTCGGCTCTTCTATTTTAATTTGCCTTATTTTTGGAAGATAGATTTAACCTACTAAATTTCACTTTTGTTTTAATTCACAACACATCTGGTAGCTCCTCTAAAAGAAGTTGAAGCATAAACTTTTGTAGACTTGGTCCCAGTACAGAGTTAGTACTAATTAGTAACAGTGACTTTCTGGGGACATTACTGGATGGATTGGAGAGAACTCAGAACGCGTTGGAAATTAGGGCTCGGGAGAGTGGAGTGTCGGCATGCTCTGGGCTCTCCCGGAGCCACCTTGGGCATGCGTGCATTGAGACGGTTCACGTGCTGATGACATGCCTTTTGCATCCTGTCCAAATGGCATGGCGCAAGAGATATCACCAAGCTACTTCAGGGAGCTTTGGGCATCTTAGCAACCGCGTGGAAAGCTGCTGTGTTTTCTGACTCCCTTTTGGAGCATGTTGTTGCCAGCACCGTGAGGTCGCCGTGGCAAGGATGCTGGGCAGAAAGGGGTGGCGTCTCACCACTCCTTCCTGCCCATCTGTACAGCCCCTTGTTCTCCTTTCTCAGATGCATGGATCCCTCCTGAGCACCCTCTCACTCCATGCATCTGTGGAAGGAGATCAAGTCTACAAAAGCTGATGCTGCAACTTCTTTTGCAGGCACAAGACCTGGTCCAGCACCTCTTGGCTTCTCCGTTGAGTTTTCGGCACAACTCACCAAATAAAACATGGCTTTTCCCTTTCTCCTGCCATTGGACTTAATCCCCATTTGTGCATGTGTTTGGCTTCAAATTGTTTTAAAAGGCTAGGGGCTCTTCTGTTTTAATTTGCCATATTTCTGAAAATAGGTTTAGCCCACTTAAATCACTCTTGTTTAAATTTACAAAGGGATCTTGTGGCACCTCCGAGATTTTCTCTTGCAAACGCTCTTTTGCCTCCTTCCTTTGCTTGACCGAATTCCTCATGTATTCAAGCTGAGCTTGGAGCTGCTTCTCCTGTGACATTTTGACTGTCTCATTTGGCAGGATCTTTGGATGGGAAAATACACAAAAACAAAATAAAATTCCATATATATTTAAAGAAGTCCCCTACCAGAGCAAGGGAAGCAAAGGTAAGAAGGTGAGTTTCTGAACCTGATGTGAACATTATTTTTTGGAGGGGGGGGGGGCATGTTGTAGCTGACAGATCTGGTTCACATGATCATGATGGTATTACTGGTTGTTTGTTTAGAATAGAAACTCCACAATGCATGATCTGTGATTGCACAGTTTTTCTCCCTCTCATTCTGAATTATTAAGTATAACAAGGAGAAGTAACAGTTCCATAAAGAAAACGATGCAATATACAAAGAAATGAGTTTTGACAACGATCTCCAAATCAACTAAAAGATCAAAACCCAGCAAGACAAATAATTTGGACCGGTGTACGATTCTCCAAATAGATGCAGCATTTTTAAAGGGAAATGTGCCTGTTTTTGTTTACATATGCATTGCAGATATCCCAAATCCCTAACAAAAAATTAGAGACTCAAATATTCCCTTGTATCTGTTACCTAGTTGTGTTTTTATTTTTCTTGGGAATTCACTTGCTATTATTATTATTATTATTATTATTCCTGTATAAAGGTGGTATTTAAATAAACCTGACTTGCCTCGTAAAATTCATGGCACGGCTCTCACTAAAGACAAAGGTCTGTTCCCTATTGTCTCTAACCCCCTAGTGGCTTCCATCCTAGTGGGACAGTGAATCCACATTCGTTCCCCTGACTCAGAAACCACCTCTCACCCATACAAACTTATACATTAAATGGCATCCCCATTGAAGTCAATGGGATATAGAACTGCAGGGTTAGGCTCTGAACTTGGCCACAAAGACAATGCAGCCAATTGCCTGGACCACAAGGATCAGGAATTTCAATTATTGCTCCAAGCTAGTCTAGAAACTTTCTTTGGGGTGCAAGGAAGCAGTCAAATGAAATTTTAGATTTTCTTGAAGCAAAATTCCCCTACTAGGATCAATTTCTCAATCCGTTGGGAGAGGAGTGCAATGTAAATGAAGATTTTATTATTTATTGATTATGCACAGGGGAGATTGAAAAGTGCTCAGGAGGTGTGAGGTATAGATATTCTTTGCACCAGATGCAAACATCCTGCCCCAACTCAAAGACCACAGGCTTCTTTTGTACCTGGTCAGCTAGTGTCAGGTCGTGGTCAGATGGGATCAGCTGCCAGTTACTGTAGCCACACTTGTCCCTTTCCAGCATCACATGGGAGTCTCCCTCCAAGCCCTGGCTGAGTTCATGAAGGGCTGCTTCCACTCGGCAGGTTAGACAAAACCTGTCCATTGGACCAAAGAGGAAAAAGATGAGGTGGTGCCCCTTTGCCATATTGTGCCTTTTCTCCTAAGGCCAAGAACCTACTGGATAAAGTCTCCCAGACTCACTTGGCTCTATTCTTTGGGTCCTCCAGCACCCTCAAAGGATCTATATATCCGGTAGGGCCTTTGGTTTTGGACAAATTGGTAAAGGGATTTTTCTCCTTTTCCGGTCCATTGGCTGTAAAACATTTTTAAATAAATTTTATTGATTCATATTTGAATATAAATGATTAAAAAACTGTGACATCTATAAAACATAAAGCATTTTTATCCCAGTTCCCATTCCTTCATAATTTTTTTGCATTCTTTCATTCACAGGTTTCTTTTTCTCTACTTCCCTTCCCCCTAATTCCCAAAGAAATTTATCTAGATTACTATCTTATCTTTTTCTGTGGCATTGTATGACCACAGAAATATTCTTCTCTTACCTCCTGTGCTTATAACTTTAATCAACAACAACAACAAAAAATCCTTTGAAGAGGTTTAAAGAATTGCTAAATCCAGATCAGGGTGCACATGGTAATATTACATAGTATTTTGCAACTTAGTAATCTTTTCTCTCCCTCCCCCCCCCCCCCCCCCGCATGATTTCCCTTTATTTATCCCTGGATTTGTAAGCTTTCAAATTTTTTCCACAATTTACTGGAATTTCTACAGTTGAAACTAAACATCTTTATCACGATCAAATATTTTCACTTAGGCTTGTTGCCAAAGTTGCCACCTTCTCCCATTTCTGTGCCATAGACATCAATACCTTTTCCCATCCTTCTCTCCATTTGAAATTACTTTCATGTTTCAGTTTGGATGAGAATCAGTCTAATTCTATCATTTCCTATAGTTTAGCAAACCACTCTTCCATATCTATTTTCTTATCAATTTTCCAGTACCTGGCATAAAGAGATCTGGCAGCTGTTAACATTTAAAACACAGTTTTACCAAACTTTTTTTCTTAATCTTCCTGGGATATATTTAATAACATAACCTCACCTTCAAGTTTTAATTTGATTCCCAGAATATTATAAAATTTCCCTTTGTATTTCTTTCCAAAATTTACAGGCTCTATTGCAAGACCACCACAAATGATAATAGGTTGTATTTCCAACATTCTCGCTTACCAGTATTATATAACCTAGTTATTTTATCTGGGATAGATGCCATCTATACAGAATTTGATCTTAGTTCTCCTTCACATTTTGGGATAGGGAGTATTTTAACCTTCTGTTCCAGGATTTCTCCCATTGTTCTAGTTCAATCACCCTCCAACAATTTGGCTCCCTTTTGATCATGGCATCTTTTACTATTTGATCCTCCGTCTTCCATTTTAGTAGCTTCTTGTATACCTTAGAGAGCATCTTTTGGTCTGATAACAATAAAATATCTTCCATGTTAGTATTAGAATTTCAGAACCCTCTTTGTTTCTTTTTATACATCTTTGTTGGTTTTATACCTCTCATAGAGTTGTCTGTATAGAAACCAATTTATATTCCCATTTTCCTCTTTTAACTTTTCATAAGACAAAAAATGTCATATTTTTTCTTTATGAGGAGCTGGAAAATCTCTTTCCTTTTGTTTTTTCGTACAGACCTTTAACATTCCACAATAATATTTGTAAATTCTGAGTTTGATGGCCCATTTCCTCTGCTTTGCAAAAGCTTATTTACCTTTTGCTTTGCAACGCCTTTTCTTTTTCTTCTTCTTCCCACATTCTGGTGAGTCTGCTGTTGTTCTTATCCCCAATTCTTCATTCTCCTCTATTTCTTCATCCTGGCCTACTTCTAAAAAATTTTTTTTAAAAAAACAAAAGCATTAAGCACCTCCCAGCAAATGAATACACTTATACCTCAGCAAAAGTAAGTGAAGATCTTGATATAGGGTATATCAGGTGGAACTATATTCATGCTTTATTCCCTGATTGCTCACCCAGAGGGACAGGATATAAATAAATATTTGTTGTTTTCATTGTAAACTTTTAAAAAGTTCCCTAGTAGTCAATTTGATGGCAGTTATCCATTTGTTTGCATCTTTTGTTTTTTGCAACCTCACTCTTCTTGGAATTTGCTGACATCTGCTGCGTTGGGGGAAATCATGGACCCAGGCAGCTCTCCTATGCTCAATGCAGCCCTGCATCCCCATTCAAATGCGAGGTTCCCTTCACCAGAGGCTTCTGGAGAACACAATTTGCCATTTTTCTTCCTTCCAAAATGCTAAGATGGGCAGAGGAGTGTTTCTGGTTTCCATTCCTCCATGGTCTACAGAAAAGCATCCCCAGGCATTGCATACTCCTGGGCTAGCAGAGATGGTGTCAATTGTACAAACACAGGGACATATTTGGCATAATTTCTGCCAGTTGAAGGATTACAACTTAGTAACACAATTGTGGAACCTGAAAGCTCAGCCAAGGAACCAACCTGGAAATTCAAATGGGTATTGGGGAGGTTGCTACAAACCTCTGCCACATAGAGCTCCAAAGCCTTCTCCACCCGATGGCTGAAGGAGCACAGGTCCTTTATTTACCTTCTCTGGGGTTGTCGTGGGTCACCTGCACTTCACTTTCTTTCACGACAGACACACAGCTGTTATGAGCCACGGATTTGTCTTCCAGTAAAGACTCTTGGGAGACGGACTCGAGGCTGGAGCTGGTAAAGGAAATAACCAGGATGCTTAGTGTCCTGGGATGGGGCACTGGGATTGGGCTAGATTTGCCAAGAATCCACTATAGGGGAATCTGCGAGTCCCTTAGTATTAGATCCCATCACCCCATCCAAAGGTGCTTTGAGACTTTCTTTAGCATTATTACATTTTAATTAACAGGATGAGTTAAAGATACATTGGATCCTGACAAAGATGCTGGAATAGGGGAGAAATAAAGAAAGAAACTGGTACCTCTACCTTGGGCCCTTGAAATAAATACCAACCTACTGACTTCTGTTCCTTCCATTTGGTTATTTTGGATGCTCTTGGGCTTCCATTTAAACTTTGGACTCTTTAAATATTTTGAGTAATCTGTCTTCCTTTCCTCTCCAGATGATTTATCTGTCTTCCTCATCATTTGGAGGTCTGAGCCTGTAGAAATGAAGAAGTTTCATTGGCCTGAGCCTGTAGAAACTAAGAAGGCTGAGGAAGATGGCTTGCAGAAGTTGCTGCTCCACTGGTTACACTCCCAGGTACAATTTGCTCCCTGGTTAAAGAGAAATACCTGATCTCATGGGATCGTAATATTCTTGCAATGTTGTTGGCATGTGCCTTCAAGTCTTTCTCTATTTTATGTTTTGACATAATTGATTCATAGGAGGTTTGTCATAGGCCACCACCACCATATAACTGTGGATGAAAAAACCCACCAGCCACTATGCCTACGAAAACAAAGCTCAGCCAAGGAACCTACCTTGAAATTCAAATAGGTATCTCTGGAGGTTGCTCCAAACCTCTGCCATATAGACCTCCAAGGCCTAATCCACCAGCAGGCTGAGGGAGCATAGGTCATTTATTTACCTTCGTACGGTACAAAGAAGTTCTCAAGATACTTAGTCAAAGGTGTCATTTCAGCCGCAAACTTCTCCTCAAGCTCATCTTCTCTGGCGACAGACTCAGGAGGGAAGCTGGGAAAGGAAACAACCAGGATGCTGAGTGTCCTGGGATGGGGCACTGAGCAGTCCTACCTCCTGCAGCCTGTCCCTCCAACCATTCAATTGAGTCACAGATCCCACCCTGGATCCTTGGATGTTGCACCTCTGGTTTTTGAAAATATTAGAAAAAACTAGAAAGTTGCTTCTGATTTCCATTAAAACGCTTTGGGACAACTGAAAACAGAATAATTAGGTGACCTTCCATGCTCTCCTTGAACATCTCCTGCCAAAAAGTTAAACCGAAAAGTTTAAGATATCCCTCACTGCAGTAGTTTTACAGTACTTATTCTTACTTTGAAACCCCTCTTTAAAAAATTTGTTATTACTCTTAGGTGTTGTGCTCTGATTTTTCCCAAATATTATGAATTGTTTCATACAATTCCTTCTCGTATCTTTCAGTAATATTCAGTGTTCCTCCCTCTATTTGTGAATTGTCCAGAGTCCTTCTTTTGAGGGGGGGGGGAGGGAGGAGAATAGAAGTAAAGGTTTCTATCACAACAGTAAATTCAATAACAGCAGCAGTGCCTAATGAAACCAGATTCTCAGCATATCCCAATATATCGAAAGGCACTAGCCGCTTCATGGGAACTCCAAACTTCATGAGGGACTTAATTAACGTGTAGTGTTAAAAGAAAAAGGTGGCAAGAGCTATCGGAGATCTCCACCAAACCCATGCCTACCTCTCTTCGAAGACAGCTTGGGCAAATGGTGGCCCTGAAGAGGTTGTTGGCTAAGAACTCCCAGCTGATATTACAATGGCTGTGTTACATTTGCCAGGAATCCAAGATGGGGGAACCTGTGACTTCCTTAGAATTATATCACATCATTCTGTGCAAAGGTGCTTTGAGATAGTTTTTTTAGCATTATTATATTTTAATTAACAGGATGGGTTAAGGATACATTGGATCCTGACAGAGATGCTGGATCGGGAAGAAATAAAGAAAGAAACAACTACCTCTGCCTTGGGCCCTTGGATTAAATACCAACCTCAACCCTTCGTATTCTTCCATTGGGTCAACTTCGATGATCTGGGATCTCCAGTGCTGGAAGTTTGGACTCTTGATATCTGGCAAGTCATCTGTCTTGCTCTCTACTTCGGATGCGTTGTCCATCTTGTTCAACCCTATGAGGTCTGAGCCTGTAAAAATGAATTAGTTGCATTGGCCTGAGCCTGTAGAAACTAAGAAGGGTCAGGAAAATGGCTTGCAGAAGGTGCTACCCCACTGCTTAGCCTCCCAGGTATCATTTGCTCCATGGTATAAGAGAAATACCTCATCTCATGGGATTGTCACATTCTTATAAAGTTGCTGGAGTGTGACTTCAAGTTTGTTTCATATTCATGGCAGCCCAAGGGGAAACTATCCTATCTTTTCTTAACAAGATTTGTTAATAGGAGGTTTGTCATAGACCACCTCCACTGTCTAACTGTGCATGAAAAAACCCACCAGCCTCTATGCCTAGGAAAACTAGTTTAGGGCACGTTCCTGGTAGGATTTTTCTTGCACTGCCACTCAAATAATATGTCTTCTGTGAAAATGTACAGCCATGAATAAGCATGACCATGAAAGAGATGCATCAATTTCTGCATGGGGTGGAGAAGGTGGAAGCAGATACAGTTTTCCTCCTTCTCTCTTATTGCTTGATCTTGGGGTCATTTAGTGGAGCTGGGAAATTCAGGGCAAAGAAATGGAAAACAAAAATCACAATTTGCCATTTTCTTTCCAAAATGTTAGGGTGGCCAGAGGAGTTTTTGTGCTTTGCATTCCTCCATGGTTGTTTACAGAAGAGCATCACCAGGCATTGCACACCCCTGGGTTGGTAGAAATGGTGTAACTTGTCAAAATACAAGTTCATATTTTGCATAATTTCTGTCAGTTGAAGAATTCCAACTTAGCTGGCACAGAAACACAACTGAGGAAACTGAAACTCAGCCAGGAAACCAAGCTGGAAAGTGAAAAAGAGCTATAGTGCAGGTTGTTCCAAACCTCTGCCACATACACCCCCCCCCCAAAGCCTAATCCAGCAGCCGGCGGAAGGATCACAGCTCCTTTATTTACCTTCTCCTTGGTTTTGTGTCACATCCTCTTCTATATTGATCATGGCCGATTTACAGCTGTTCTCCCCCAAAGGTTTCCGATCAGCCTCCACCTTGTCCTGCAACTCAGCATCCCGGGTGACAGACTCAGGACTGGAGCTGGGAAAGGAAACAACCAGGATGCTGAGTGTCCTGGGATGGGGCACTGAGCAGTCCTACCACCTGTATCCTGTCCATGCAGGCGTCCCTGCCTCTAAATATTTCCAAGGTAAAGAACAACCCTGGATGCTTGGATGTTGCACCTCTGATTTCTGAAAAGACCAGAAGTAACTAAAAAGTTGCTTCTGATTTCTTCTAAAACTCTTTGAGACAACTAAAGACACAATCATCAGGAGACCTTCCATGCTCTCCTTAAACATTTCCAGCCAAAAAGTGAAAAGAAAACTTTAAGATATTCCTCACTGCAGTAATTTTACACTACGTTTTCTAACTTTCAAACACTTCTAAATCTTTTTATTATTATTCTTAGCTATTGTGCCCTGACTTTTTCTGATGTTTTTAATAGTGTTGTGCCATTCCATCTGGTATGTTTCAATCGTATTGGGTCTTCCTTGCTCGCTTTGTAAATTTCCCAGAGTACAATTTTTTGGGGGGAGGACTGGAGTGGAATAGAAGTAAAGGTTTCTATCACAACAGTAAGTTCAATAACAGCAGCAGTTCCTAATGAAACCCGCTACCCAGTATCTTCAAAAATACCCAAAGGCACTTGTCGCTTCAAGGGAACGCCAAACTTCATGCAGGACTTAATAAACTTGTGGTGAAAGAAGAAAAAGGTGGCAAGAGCTATCAGAGATCTCCACCAAATCCATGCCTACCTCTCTTCAAAGACAGCTGGGGCAAACGGTGGCCCTGAAGAGGTTGTTGGCTAAGAACTCCCAGCTGATATTACAATGGCTTGGGTCTAACATCTCAGGGACCGACTCTCCCTGTATGCACACACCCCCCCACGCACACACACTTCGATCCTCTGGGAGGAATCTGTTGCAGCCTGTGAAAACTAAACTGTCGCAGACCTCCTGGAGGACTTTTTCCGCTACCCCTCGCAAGCTTTGGAATGGTCTGCCGGTTGAGATGCGACTTATAACATCGATTGATTGCTTTAAATAAGCTCTGAAGATGCATATCTTCCGGCAGGCCTTTCCTGAAACCTCTTAGATCCCGGCTCCAAACTGGATCTATCAATCCAACCTGACCCCTTGCTTGGTGCTATCTCTTTCCTCAATTAAGAACTGTCGAGGATGAATTATGCTTTTAATTTTGTCGTGGTTTTAAATCATTGCTAATTTAATTTATTTTTAAGAGATGGGTGGTTAGGAATGGGTTGTTGATAAATTTTAATTCTGCATGTTTTAATCTTGTACTCCGCTCCAATCGTGTCCCAAAAAGCAGTGGGCGAGAAATAATTAATAATAATAATAATGATAATAATAATAATAGTAACAATAATAATAAGAATAATAATATTGGCTGTGTTACATTTGCCAGGAATCCACTACAGGGTAACCTGAGACTCCCATCACCCCATCCAAAGGTGCTTTGAAACTTTCTTTAGCATTATTATATTTTAATTAACTGGAAGAGTGAAGGATACATTGGATCCTGACATTGATGCTGGAACAGGGGACAAATAAAGAAAGAAACAGGCACATCTTCCATGGGCCCTTGGATTAAATACCAACCTCCTGATTTCGGATCCTTCCTCTGGGTTATTTTGGATACTATTGGGCTTCCGTATCAACTTTGGACTCTTTATATATTTTGACCAGTCTGTCTTCTTCTCTTCTCCAGATGACTTTTCAATCATGCTCATCACATTGAAGTGTGAATCTGTGGAAACAAATCAGTTTCATTGGCCCGAGCCTGTAGAAACTAAGAAGGGTCAAGAAAATGGCTTGCAGATGGTGATACTTCACTGCTTAGCCTCCCAGGTATCATTTGCTGTATGGTATAAGATTGTGGTATCATTTGCTTCATGGGATTGTGATATTCTTACAATGTTGTTGGGGTGTGCCTTGAAGTCTTTTCCTATTCATGGTGGCCCAAGGTGAACCTATCTTATGTTTTCTTGGCACGATTTATTCATAGGAGGTTTGTCATAGGCCACCTCCACTGTATAACTGTGGATGAAAAAGCCCACCAGCCTCTCTGCCTAGGAAAACCAGTTAAGGGCACATTCCTGGGAGGATTTTTCTTGGACTGCTGCCCAAGTAATATGCCTTCTGTGAAATTGTACAACCGTTGTGTTTTTTAAGGAGCAAAACTGTGAATAAGCATGACCATGAAAGAGGAGCATCAATTTGTGAATGGGGTGGAGAAAGTGGAAGGAGATACAGTTTTGCTCTTTCTCTCTTATTACTTGATCTTAGGGTCATTTAGTGGAGCTGGGAAAATCAGGACGGACAAATGAAGAACCAAAATCACAATTTGCCAATTTTCTTCCTTCTCAAAGTATTAGTGTTGCCAGAGGAGTGTTTGTGGTCTGCATTCCTCCATAGTCTAGAGAAGAGCATCCCCAGGCATTGCACACCCCTGGGTTAGCAGATATAGGGGCTTTACACACCTCCCAAAAAGGGCGGTCTGGCGATACCTCTTTTTAGTCCGAACCTTAGTAACAGCAACTGCACTGAGTGGCAAAGGTGCGGACAAAAAAAAAAGGAGCCCCAAAAAGCGGGCTTGTGACTTCAGAAAAATCAGAAAAAGCACTATTGGGCGCCTCTATTACATCACAGCTGCACAGCGGCAGATAGCAGCTGCGCATGCTCTCTATACGGCGCTGTGCAGCTGCGATGCCCTCATAATGTGCTAGGGTCAATGGGTGTGTATATGCTCTACCCCAAGCCAACTCTAGCACATGACGAGAAACATCAGTTTCGGTCCTTGTTGTCAACTGTGAAAACACAGGTACATAGTTTGCATAATTTCTGCCAGTTGAAAATTTCCAACTTAGCTGGCACAGAAACACAATTGGGGAACCTCAAAGCTCAGCCAAGGAACCAACCTGGAAAGTCAAATAGGTATTCAGGAGGTTGCTTCAAACCTCTGTCATATAGACCTCCAAGGCTTAATCCACCAGCAGGCTGAGGGAGCATAGATCATTTATTTACCTTTGTATGGTACAAAGAAGTTCTGAAGACACTTAGTCAAGGGTGTCATTTCAGCCTCAAACTTCTCCTCCAGCTCATCGTCTCGGGCGTCTGACTCAGGAGGGAAGCTGGGAAAGGAAAAAACCAAGATGCTTAGTGTCCTGGGATGGGGCACTCGGCAGTCCTACCACCTGCAGCCGGTCCATGCAGGCTTCCCTCCAACCATTCAATAGAGTGACAGATCCCACCCTGGATGCTTGGATGTTGCACCTCTAGTTTTTGAAAATCCTAGAAAAACGAAAAAGTTGCTTCTGATTTCTTCTAAAACTCTTTCGGCCAACTAAAGCCCCAATGTTCAGGAAACCTTCCATGCTCTCCTTGAACATCTCCTGTCAAAGAGTTAAACAGAAAAGTTTAAGATATTCCTCACTGCAGTACTTTTACACTACTTATTTTTACTTTGCAACCCTATTCGCCCTGAAGAGGTTGTTGGCTAAGAACTCCCAGCTGATATTACAATGGCTGTGTTACACTTGCCAGGAATCCACTATGGGGGAACCTGTGACTCCCAGTGTCTTAGATGCCATCACCCCATGCAAAGGTGCTTTGAGAATTTCTTTAGCATTATTATATTTTAATTCACAGGAAGAGTTAAGGATTCTTTGGATTAAATACCAACCTCAAGCCTTCGTATTCTTCCCTTGGATCCTCTTTGATGATCTGGGACCTCCATTTCTGATAGCTTGAACTCTTGACATCTGGCAAGTCATCTGTCTTGCTCTCCGCTCCAAATGATTTATCCATCTTGCTCACCCCTTTGAGGTCTGAGCCTGTAGAAACGAAGCAGTTGCATTGGCCTGAGCCTGTAGAAACTTGGAAGGGTCAGGAAGATGGCTTGCAGAAGGTGCTGCACCACTGCTTAGCCTCCCAGGTATCATTTGCTCCATGGTATAAGAAAAATACCTGATCTCATGGGACTGTGGTACTCTTACAATGTTGTAGGGGTGTGACTTTAAGTCTTTTCCTATTCATAGTGGCCCAAGGGGAACCTATGTTATGTTTTCTTGATAAGATTTGTTAATAGGAGGTTTGTCCTATAGGTTACCCCCATCGTTCAACTGTGGATGAAAAAAACATCCACCCTCTATGCCCACTAAAAGGAATTTAGGGCACTTTCCTCAGAGGATTTTTCTTGGATTGCCACCCAAATAATATGTCTTTTGTGAAAATTTACAACCATTGTTTTGTTTAAGGAGCAAAACTGGGAATAAGCCTGACCATGAAAGAGGTGCATCAATTTCTGCATGGCGTGGAGAAGGTGGAAGAAGAAACAATTTTCCTCCTTCTCTCTTATTGCTTGATCTTGGGGTTATGTAGTGGAGCTGGGAAATTCAGGACAGACCAAATCAAAACAAAAATCATATATCATACAATTCATGTACACTATGACAGACTGTGGCTTCCATGTTATTTGACGTTGAATTTCCTCCAGGTTTTCTTCGATGGTGCTGGAGCCCAGTTCCAAGATAGAGTCAGCACCACAGAAAGTTCATACTAAAAGACAGAGCAGTTTCCCCAACCCACTAACATGGAAATCACATCTATTGCTGTCTTTCTCTCTATTTTTTTATGATAATTTTGATTGATATTTCCATACTATAACAGTAAAATCTTGTATTGAACATTACATCTTATATCAACTGTGTGCGTATACAATAAATTTAACCACCAGATATCAAATAATAGGTGGGTTAACGATTGAAATCAAATAGAAACTTGATATAGTAGAAACAATATAGATATATGTATATGTACACATACACCCGTAAACATATATATATATATATATATATAAAAATATAAACATAAACATAAACATATGTATACATGTCCATGTACCCATATATATATATTATCGGTGGTTACTGAGATAGAAAAAGAAAATAAAAGTTAGGATATTTGTTATTCTTATATACAATTACAATTTCTTTATCTGTATCTTAAGGCAAGCAGGTCATCATTGGAAAAATATAAGCATTAATACTATGTGGTAACTACATCCTTCCATTTCTCCTCATAATCTTGAATAGGTTTCCCTGATAAATACATTGATAGTCTGTCCATGTTCCATAGTTCAGCTACCCTTAACTTCCATTCATCTATGCTCGGCATTGTGCTAGATTTCCAGTGTCTAGCCAGCACCATTCTGGTGGAAGAGATCATATATAAGATCACGCATATTTGGTTTGGAGACAATTTTGATTGGATTTTTGCTACTATATGTAATAAAAATACTTCTGGAATGAGTGGAATATTTAATCTTAGTACTGATTTCAATTCCTTGTGTATTTTTTGCCAAAACTTTTAAATTATTTTACATTGCCACCAGACATGCTTGTGCCGATTTTATCTTTACATTTCCAACATTTAAAATCTAGGTGTTTGTTCATTTTTTAGAGTCTTGATGGAAAAAGATACCACCTATGAAATATCTTTAAATAGTTTTCTTTCAAAGCTTTAGTAAATTTGTGATTAATTTTCCATGTTTTTCCCCACATTTCCATTGGAATTGGTCTACCAAAATTTTGCATCCATTTAATCATAGATTCTTTAATTGTTTCATTTTTAATCCAATAGAAGTTTGTAAGTCTTTCTCATAATCCCCTTTTCAGATCCAGATATAATTAGGTCAAGGGCATTTTGGTTTCTTTCCATTCTATCATCACATTTACATTGCCACAAGACATGATTGTGCCGATTTTATCTTTACATTTCCAACATTTAAAATCTAGGTGTTTGTTCATTTTTTAGAGTCATTTATGTTCATTTTATCTTTTGTACTCTAAGCCACCTTGAGACCTACCCATTGGAGAAAGGGAGGAATGAAATTTAATAAATAACACAATCCTATAATCCGTTCAGTGAACGTACCAAATGAATGAATAGATAAGGATGCTTTCAGATGAGATCAAGCCTTCAAAAAGCAGGAGTAGGGTCCACTGAAAGAAAGACTGGACTCAAAACACTCCCATCCAGTAGAAAATAGGCAAAGCCACCAAGAGAAATGCCTCTTGTCTTGAGGTCTCTCCACCTCCTCTCAGCCTCAACTGACTCAACTCCCACCTTGGCGAAGATTCTCAGTTGTTTCCATGGAAACCAAACAAACAAACACTCTCCATTCTGCATGGTCCCATAGGCCCACTTCTCCATGAGGTCCAAATTCATAGGTTACATTTCTCATAATAGGATGATTTCAATTGATTTTTATAATTTCACTCTTTTTACCTGACTCTGTTGGTGATCCTATTTGGATCCTACTGAGCATATAGATGAAATGAAATAATTATTGGTATCAGAAACTGGAAAAGCTGACTCCCCCACCAAGAGAAAGGCAACATTTAAGTGAAATCATGATTATATTTATGAATATTACAAGTTGAGTCTCCCATATACAAAAAGGCTTGGGACTAGAATTATTTTGAATTTCGGGGTTCTTCAGCTTTTGAAATCATTGCTTCAACATAATAAGATATCGTGGAAATGGGGCTCAAGTCTAAGCATGATATTCAGTTATGTTTTATGTATACCTTCTGCACATAACCTGAAGGTGAATTTTATACACATTACATTAATCAGTCAGTCAGTTAGTTAGTTCGTTTCTATGCTGCTTTTCTCCCAGGCCTGGAGCCAAGACGGCTAATAATTTTGTGCATGAAATAAAATTTGTTTACCTTGAATTATCAGAAAACAAAGATGTCATTTTCTCTGTCACCCCTATTGATAATTTTGGATTTTGAAATAGTTTGGATTTTGGAAACTTGTATTACATCAACAACAGAATGATTTATTTGTGTTTTTGGCTGTCCACAATACCCCCATGTCCTTGAGTGCGTTCCATAACTTTTCATAACCTATACACTCAAATGATTTGCTATGGACTATAAACCACATGCTGATCTTTTCCCCTTTGAATTCAATGTGGAGGGTGGCGGTTAGTACAGGTAATTGCAAAAACTGCATAAAAAACAATCCACCTTTAGTTCTGTTTCTGGACTCTAAGCTGTTTTTGGACTCCAAGCCCTGACTTCTGCAGTCCTCAAAGAAAATCCACTTTCATATTTATTTATTTATTTATTTATTATTTAATTTTTATTCCACCTTTCTCCGAAAGAGGAGCCAAGGCGGCTTCATTACACAAACACATGCACACTCACAGAGTTGCCCCTTTAAACTTGTCGGGGATCTGTTCTGGACACACCCCCCCCGTGAGTTCAAAATCTTGTGCATATTCAAGCGCATAGGCTTGAATGGGATGTGCATGAAGGTGGAGTGCGCACCACATACAAGCTCCATTGAGATTAATAGAAGTTGCCCCTCTGTGATGGTATATATATATATATTTTCAGCTGGTTATTTTTCTTCCTGTTTCTTCCATATCACCCATTTGTTGGCCTTTCACAGGCTTGGACCCAGACCATTAGAAAGGCTTGGATCGAGAACATTTGAAAGACCATGGGCTTCTCTGATTAAAATTTCTCATTCTAGCTGGTAGGAATATGATCCGTCCTCACATGATTTGCAGGAGTTACGGCTTTTTGCAGTGTCCCCCTCCAAAAAAATCTGCTTAAACTCTGGAGAAAAACTCTGGAGGAGAAACAAGTGGCTGTCCATCTGTTTTGCATGGATTTGGGTAGCTGTGCATTTTCAAGAGAGGGAGAGAGAGATGCAGGAAATATGTGCAGGAAAGTGAAGAATTAAATGTCAATGTGAACGAGGAATAATCTACATCAATTTACATAATACACTTACATGTAGACTAGCCCATATCTCCCGATATGAGTGTGCCCAAATTTTAAGGTCTTCATGGGAGGGCTTTCTCTTCGTCCCACCACCATGACAAATCTGCCTAGTGAGGACATGGGAGAAGGTCTTCTTGGTGGCTGCTCCCAAGCTGTGAAACGCCCTCCCCTGGGAGTTTTTGTTGATCCCCTCTCTGCTCTCTTTCTGGGGACAGCAAAGACTTTTTTACGAGCCTGTGTGGCCTAGTGGTTTGAGTATTGGACTATGACTCTGGAGGCCAGGGTTCAAATCCCAGCTCAGCCACGAAAACCACTGGGTGACTTTGGGCAAGTCACTTGCTCTCAGCTTCAGGGGAAGGCAATGGCAAACCTCCTCTGAACAAATCTTGCCAAGAAACCCTTATCAAAGGGTCACCATAAGTCAGAAATGACACAAAAGGACACAACAACAACAACAACAACAACAACTCCATTTTTAAGTTCGTCAAGGGAGGGATTTCTCTTGGTTCTCACCATCATTCCGGCCCTTTCAGATGAGGACATGGGAGAGGGCTTTCGTGGTGGCTGCTCCCAAGCTATGAAATGCTCCCTTCAGTTGGCCTTCTCTCTGGTCTCTTTCTTAAATCTTTGGTTCTTAAATCATGTGGCAAGAGAATCCCTAACACAGTCAGCACTCTAACCATGGATTTTTTTTATCGACAGATCTGACCACCCACGGCTTGAAAATATTGAAAATATTACACAGTGAATACAATGTTCTTAGCAAGAGTGCTACGAGTGTTAACTTCAACGATTCCATTGATTCCTTGGGCAAGAGATCATGCCAGCGTTCTTCAAAGTTTTCTTCATCCACATCAGTTGTCAAGAATAAGGAATTTTTGCCAAACCATAACACTGATGTGGATGAAGAAAACTTTGAAGAACGCTGGCATGATCTCTTGCCCAAGGAATCAATGGAATGGTTGAAGTTAACACTCGTAGCACTCTTGCTAAGAACATTGTATTCACTGTGTAATATTTTCAATATTTTCAAGCCGTGGGTGGTCAGCTCTGTTGATAAAAAAAATCCATGGTTAGAGTGCTGACTGTGGTAAGGATTCTGTATGGTGTGATATGGGAGGCAGTCAAGGGAATGGGGTGACACCATGAGTTACCACACCAAGTGATGCCAACTCTAGTATTCCCACTGGTCGCAGGTTTTGTCACTGAAGTCTTAGAGAATGGGAAACTACTGACCTGGCAACCCTATACCCAAATGCTGGGTGCTAGGGATAGTTAGAGCATCTACCTGGCTCAAATCCCAACTTCCTACTCCCTGCCATTGCAATCGACAAATGAGGAGTATATGCAATCCTATGCTGAAAGCTGGGATACAAACTTTTAAAATAAAATAATAGCTTTAAGAGAGCCACTAAGACGCATCTCTTCCGGCAGGCCTTCCCAGAAAATGACTAACTTTTCTGTCATTCATTGCCCCTCCACTCCCATTAAATGAGACATTGATACCCTTGTGGCTGCCCACTTTTCCAATTTTTAGAGCCATTAATGTTTAATGTTTTAATGTTTCATTGTTTTAAATTTCATTCCTAGTTTAATTCATTTTTAACGGGTGGGAGGGGAGACCGAACTGTATTTTAACTGTATGTATTTTTAAATGTTGTACTCCGCCCCGATTGTTTACCCAGAGGGGCGGAATATAAATAAATATTTATTATTATTATTATTATTATTATTAATGAAATTAGACCTGGCCTTCCCACTTCAGTTTGATTCAGAACAGCTGATGTTTTATGCTGCAGTTCTAAAAGCGCCCTCTTTCACAAGAAATAATAAAGCCTCTGCCCAGGTCAGTAGAATATGATGCATTTCCCTGGCTTCTTTCCTAATAGCAGGATCATGTTGCAAAAAGAGAACCCATAAGGAAAAAAAAAAAAAAGCAAAAAATTGAAGTAGGCAAAAAACCTGAGGCATAAAGTTTGGGGAAGATAAAGCATGGAATCTTTCTTGAGCAGAACCATTTATATTAGGGTGACATCTTTCTTAAATTTTCAAGAGGCTAAAGGAACCTCCAGCCAAAGCATCAGGGCAGAAAAGTCAGTTTGCTTTGTGGGGATCTGTTGTGTAACATCCCACTTCTTTCATTAAAGCGGCGCCTCTTAAATGTAGCTTCGAGGCCCATTAGTCTCAGGAAGAATTTGAAATAAATTATATATTCTATGACACAGAGTTTATTGTCTGGGAGGGATGGGCAGGATTTCTCTTTAAAACAGCATTAGGATATAAGCCTTCCTGGGTTTAAATATTTCTGAGTTGCTAAATGCAACGGTGATGTCATGGGATTTCAAGTCAACTCCATCATTGTCCTAGAGTTTTGTTACAAGAGTGATTCAAAGGATAGAATCACAGACTACATCTGCACTGCAGTTTGATATCACTTTAACCTCCATGGCTCCATGCTATGAAATTCTGGGATTTGTAGGGTTTTTTGGCACCAGAGCTCTCTGACAGAGAAAGCTACATGTCTCACAAAACGACATTTCCCAAAATTCTATAGCATGAATTGGAGTCAACAGACTAGCAAAATGGCTGGGCTCACTGTCTATACAGCTTTCCCTTTGACCCTTTTAGCCTCCCTTCAGGCACCTGCCCCATGAAACTGTTAGAGAATAGGATCCTGGGAAATGCTCAGACGTGGGGGAAAGGTGCCAGGGTTCCCTGAAATCCCCAAGCTGCCAGGTTGAGTCAGCATTTGGGCTGTGATGAGTCACAAGAGGGGACAGACAGCATGGTGAGCAGAAAAGTGCCAAGTCTCCTTGGCCTGCATGGGGGAACTGTCTAGAGGGTGCACACAGGGAGAGGCTGCTGGGCAAAAGTGCACAGGAGAAGAAGATGCACATGTATATTAGGGAGGAGTGTACAGTGTGGGTCCTTATGAGTTGTTGTGTTGATGCTGATGCTGTATGGTGCATTGCATCTCGCTGTGGCATTGAGGACACACTTGTATACAGAGCAACGAAGATTACAGAGCCTCCATGAGAGATATCTGTCTGCTTCTGGAGGGGGAAAGGAGATTCTCCAACCTGAACAGAGCTCCGTGTCACTTCTCAGCCATCCAGGTTCACAGCCCAAGCTATGAAATGTTCCCTTACAGGATGTTCACTTGGCCTTCTCTCTGATCTCTTTCTTAGGCAGGTTTTTGGTTCTTAAATCACGTGGCAAGAGAGTGCTTTGAATGTAGTATATGGTGCTTTATGAAATTATCATTTTGGTTTTTTTGTTGTTGTGTGCCTTTAAGTCATTTCCAAGACAAACCTATCATGGGGTTTTCTCCAGGTGCACAGCCTCAGTGTGGTGCAACGCAGCCTGCGCAATCACACTAACAGAAACAGCCACCTCTACCTGACAGTAAGTACAGCTACTTTGACTGTGTCTATATGATACAAATGCCAGTTCAAATGCCAGGGCTCCATTCTTCAGCATCGTGAGTTCTATAGTCTGGGGAGGTATTTGGACCAAAAGATCCTGATGTTCAAGGGTGTCATACCTCTCCCCCTGTTCAATTCGGGTGAAGAGGAGAAAGAAGAGGCAGCATGCCAGGAATCTGCTACTCCTAATAGTGAAGGTCCCAAGAGCTGGGGCAGAGGAGTAGGGTCCCTGCTCCCCATCAGGAGGTTGCAGAGGCTGAGGATGCTGAAGACACACCACGATCCTTTGCTGAGTAATGAACAATAAACACATAAGGGATGCTGATTATTTAGGCCGCTGGTGTTGTTGAAGGAGATGGCTGTAATTCTTCCAAAGGTCTTTGTTGTTCACAGCTGTCTTATGTGGATGGTTGACTGTCCTCTAGCATTTGTGTCTCCTTGATCTTGGACTAGCTTTGGGTTTGACTCCTGGATGGCTTCTGGCATCTTAACTGCTGACTTGTTACAACTACTCCTGGATCGTCTGACAACCACCCTTTTGTTTCACCCTCCGTCACGCACTAGGCCTGAACTTGTCCGAAAGCAGAGATCATTGCCATTGGCACACTTGCCACGGCTGGACAAGGCACCATGACCGTGGTCTACTATATGGACATTCAGGAGGGAAGCAAAGTCTATATTCAGTTAGTTTGGTTAATCTTTTTAATTTAAGCTTCAGGTTGCCCAATCTCATCCATCTTATTACTGCTTAAGGCATCAATATCTTCACTGCAATCTGATGGATAGACATACTTGTGTTCCACCTAAACCATCATGTTCAGTGTGCCTCAGATCCCCTTGTCCACACTATAATTGTACAGTGTGGATACACACATAAACTGGTGTCCTTTTGTGCACAAACAGACTGGGACTTCAGCCTACTTCTTTCAAAGTGTTTTCATTGAGATCTGTAGCAAACTTTAACTCTCAGTGTGGACTGTATACCCCCAATCCTATTCATTTACTCCAAAACCTATTTATTTCATTGGAATCAACTTTTGGGCGAGTACTCTTATAATTCAATATTAACATCTTCAGATATAAATGGCCAGTTGCTATCTACTTCTAAGCAAGTGTGTATTGCATTCCTAACACCTAAAACCTGGTCAAGGATACAGCCCTGTTAGTCTGTAGAATCACCTAAAACCTATTCAAAGATATAGCCATGTTAGTCTGTTAGTCTCAGAAGATCTGAGGAAGTTGATTGAAGTCTACAAAACCTCATCCTGCCAACATTTTCTTTCAGTTAGTCTCAAAAGTGCTACAAGACCTAAAATTGGTGAGGTTCATCTGTGAAGTTTCACTCTTTCCTCCTTTTGGGGAAAAAAAAAACATTTTTCCCCCTTAATTCACACCAGACTTGTTAATATTTGTCTATTTCTTTCATTATCCTCTTCTTTCCCAAGTTGGAATTTAATTTCCTATTAAATCAGAAGAGAAATCACAAATACACTCTTTAAAAAGGTTAATAAGTACTTTTGGTACATAGGATTTTGAACATGCCAATCATCAGGGAAAATTAACCAGAAATCTTTTTCCTGTTTCTTCCTTTCCTACGGACTCACCTTTATGATGGGCAAATCCAATTATGATGCTTTACTCTCCATTTTTGAAGAAATATGTTCTGCATCTTATATTAATTCCATACATTTTATTAAAAGCTGTTTACCTTCTGAAGCATGTTTATGCTTCACATTAGATTGCTTTATCTTTTTAAAACTAAATGAATCCCTGCAAATAAAAATTATCTTGTCAATATATGTATTCTTCTGTTTATTGCAACTGAAAATTTACCTTAAAGATGTATCACTCTTTCTTCAGAGAACAGGATTCCATTTCTTCTTAACCTGAAAACTTTCTTTCAAATCTATAAAGAGGTCATTTATAAAAGATGATGTCACCCTTTAACTGTAATAAATATTTCTCAGTTCGTAGCTCTACGTGGTTGTCAAGTGAAGGAAAACCAGGAATCTCTTTTTTTCCTAATAAAGGAACCTACCTTTTGGGGACTTACCAAAATGATGGAGATGTTTTGGGGAAATGCTTTTCACTTTTCCATTCTTGAAGGAGCATGAGTTCTGTACCTTGTGTCACATCTTTTGGTGCATGTCTGTGCCTTTCTTAACATTGGCAGAAACCTGAACTTTCATTCTTTTCCTACTCAAATGTTATTTAGAGAGCCAGGCAAAACAGAGCACCTAGATCTAGAAATACTACAATATGCACCACATCTGATGGACTGTTGTGTTTAAGTCTCTCCAGAGCATGCAACCTTTTGTTCTGGAACTATGTCTTTTAAATCTCACCTGACAACTTTGCTATAATTTTAAATAAATGACATTTTAAATGAAACACAACTTTTTTCACCAACTGATATTCTTTAAATCATTTAGCTTCTGTTCTTTGACCCATGGGCTTTCTTGATCCACTGGACTTTCTTGTTTCAATTCTCCCAATATTAGATAAATAACATGAGAAGTGTAAAGCTCATCTCTGTATAGCTGAGGTCTTTAAATATTGTTTTTTTAGATTTTAAGACAATATTTAATACTTTATTTTAGTATTTTCTTTAACTATAAAATAATAATGATGATGATGATGATGATGATGATGATGATGATGATGTATATTTATAGGCTGCTCCTCTATTCGCATAATCGTAGCTGGTAATCTAAAAAAAAGGTTAAAAAAATACAGATTAAAACAGTTATCGTACCCCTTCCCAACCATCCACCCCTTAAAACTAAATTAAACCAACGAAGACTTAAAAACGGCATCTTAAGGACATTCTTTCAAGCATCCATGATGTTTCACTCTTTCCAATTTTGAACAAAAAGATTTATTTCTTTAATTCATGCCAGATGTATTAACTTCTATTTCTTTCTTTATCCTGTTTCTTTCATTTTCCTGTTCCCCCCCCCAACTGGACAATTTCCTTTTAAATCTACAGTCAGATCACAAATACATGCCTAAGAATGGTTAACCACTATTTTTGGTGGCTAGCGTTTTGAACAAGCTCATCATCAAGGAAAATAAGCCAGAAATCTTGTCCCTTTTCCATTTCCACTTCCTTTCTAAAGACTCACCTCCACAGTGGAAATATTCTTTTATGATGCTGTATGCTCCAGTTTTGAAGAAATAGGTTGTAAATCTTATATTACTACAGACTTTTTGTTAGGAGCCAGTTGCTTTCTTAATTATGCTTGTGCTTTACAATAGATTTCTTTATCCTTTTTAAACTAAGGCAATCCCGAGAAGTAAAAATGGTTTTGTCAAATTCTGTGTTCTTCTGAGTTTATTGCATTTGAAAATGTACCTTAAAGATTGTATCGTTGTCTCCCTCTTCAGAGAACAAGAGGTTGCCATTTCCTTTCAGCTATACAAAGAAATCATTTATAAAATGATGGCATAATCCTTTAATCATTATAAATATTTATCGCTGCTTAGTTGCAAGATGCTATCAAGTGAGGAAAAACTGGAATCTGTTCTCTTCCCAATAAAAGGTCCTACATTTTAGGGACTTACCAACATGTTGGAGATGTTCATTGGAAATGCTTCTCACTTTTCCATTTCATTCTATACCTCGTGTCATATACTTTGGTGCATGATTGTTCTTTTCTTAACATTGACAGAAACCTGAACTTCCGTCCTTCTCCTGGTCAAAGGTTATTTAAAGAACCAGGCAAAACAAAGCACCTGGAACTACAAATACTATAATGTGTACCACATCTGCTGGAATTTTGTATTCCGGTATTTCCAGAGCATACAACTTGTTTTTCTGGAAATGTGTTTCTTACTTCTCACTAAAAGGAGCGCAACGTCTTTCCTCATTCAATTTATTTTTCATATTATTTAGCATCTGTCCTTCATCCAACGTTAATATATGATTCATTCCCCTTTCTTCTAATATTAGATAAATAACATGAAATACAGAGAGCATCCCAGTGAGGCCTTTAAATCTTGTATTTATTTTTTAAACTGTTTTCATACATGCCTCTTTCTCACCTACACATTGTTATTACAGTGCATAATTTTAGCGTTTATTACATATAGTTTGACTTTTGCAGTCAATAGTTCCTTAATCAATTCCTTGCCAAGATGAGCTGTGCTTTAAATAGGCCTGAAGAGTTTTTAAAAAGTAGCATTTATTTATTTATTTAAAAGTAATATTTATACACAAGATTGTAATCCCTTTTCTGCTTCGGTGCTTATTAAATGGAGAGCAGTCATATCAGGTGATACTGATAACATCTTTAGGGAAAGAAAAAATTAAGACTTTTTTGTTTTGTAAAACAGAGAAAATTACCTTTCAGAGTGAGAGGTCACAGAAATTATCCAAATACTTTCATCAGGTAGCCAGAAGAAGTGTTTCTGTATGTGTTTTCCTTAGCAATGGACACATGACAAAGATCTTCTTCCAGGTTTCTGAAGTTCATCTGTCATGTTTCTTTCTCCTCAATTTGGAACAGTGTCTTCTGTTATGTTCCCTGCTTTGTGCTGAGCTTTTTGATATAAATACATTTCTTAATCTCATTTTATTAATTTAGGTTCCTGTTAAATTTGCAAAGTCACAAAAATAAATTACCTTTAAAATGTAGAACCACTGTGGATATTTTCGGGCATTGAGATATTGAACAGTTGAGAATTCCACTTTCTCTCTAGAACCTATTTCTAAGTACTCACTTCCACCTCATATTAACTTATGATATTTTAAACACTTGTGTGGGGAAAAAAGTCTTAGAATGCACTGGACTTTTTGTTCTGAGTTTCTTGCTTTATGACAATAAGTTGAAGCTGTGACTCTCTTTATAGTTTTTGAACCAATGGCATTTCCTGTAAAGAAATACTATCATGCTATCATCTTCTTATTCTGTATCAATGACATTTGAAAACATATCTTAATTTGGAAGATGTTACTGCTCCATCTTATACAACAGAGGTGTTTGCATTTTTTTAAAAAAACTTGAAAATTTCCTATTAAATTGGCAGAGAGTTCATTTAGAAAATTATAAAATCAATGTTACACTTTCTTTCTTTCTATGGAACCTACTTCTAAGGACTCACCTCCGTCTCATATTAAGCTGTTTTAAACTCTCTTCTTGAAAAAAAAATATGCCTTATACTTTTCACATTGCACCAGACTTTTTGTTCCAAGATTGCTGCTTAATTAAGTTGAAGCTGTGAATCCCTTTATGGTTTTTTAAGCCATGGTACTTTCTGAAAAGAAACGTTGCTATGCTGTCCCCAGCTCATTCTTTTATTACCATGACATTTGAAAACATACCTTAGGGAACCTGGAAGGTGTTACCACTCCTCCTTACAAAACAGATCTATTGCAGTTCTTTATCAATTCTTTTAAAATTGGAAAATTTCCTTTTAAATCTGCAAAGATGTCATTCATAAAATGGTGAAATAAAATGTTAACCATGGAATATATTTCCCCATAATTAGTTTGAAGAAGCTATAAAGAAAGGAGGTAACACGCACCAATAACCTGCTCTTTTTCCAAGACCTGCTCTGCAGGGAGGTACCAGAAACTTGATATTCACTGGAAATAGTCTTTCTTCTTCTAGAATATTCTCTTCATTCTAGAACTGAACTGCCAGCCTTGCCTTTTGTTTGGTGTATTTTAGAAGGAACAGGGCGTCTTTGATCATTCCACATTGATTCCATCATTTTTCCTCCATCTTCTGAGTAGTGTGGGCCCATTAAATAACATCACATTCACAGCCTTGGCCATTCTTACATCCCAATATCCTTGCTTTCAGACAAATAAAAGAAAGATATAGAAAGTTCACTTGGCAAGATGAATTTTTGAAGTTTTGATGGGGAAATGGTTGGTTCGGGGTGTATGACTCCCCCCCTTTTTTTTTTTTTTTTAGTATCTAACACAAATATACACAATACCTTCTCTTCTCTTATTCCCATTTTGTGCTGAATCTCCTCCTCCTTTTACAGAGAAGTGGCTCCCATGAAATTTCAAGTGTCTCCCATGAAAACTCCCTTCCTCCTTCTCCTTGCTTGCTACGAAGCTTGAAGCAAGACTGAAAGCTTTCTGAGTGTGTCACAGCAGAAACATCACAAATTTCATCATAATCACAATGTGCACATGCCAAACTGTGGGGGCTAGTCAGACTAAACATAAGTCATTTATTTATTCATTTAATTTTATTTAATGCCCTGCCTTTTCCTCATATGGGATCCAAACATCTTACAACATACATTAAAACAAAATAGGTAAAACAATATACAGGTTGAGCGTTCCATTTGTGGAATTCCTAAATATTCCAAAAACCCAAACTTTTTTTTTTCCATGTGTGGCTAAGATAGTGACACCTTTACCTTCTGATGGTTCAGTATACACAAACTTTGTTTCGAGCCCAAAATTATTTAAAATATTGTATCAGAGTACCTCCAGGCTAGGTGTATAGGGTGTATATCAAACAAGTCCATTTTGTGTGTAGACTTGGATCTCATCTCCAAGATATTGCATAGTACTAGCCCCAAGAACTCTGCTTAAAGACCTAAAAAGAAAGAGACACTACCACTCTCCGAGGGAGTGTGTTCCACTGTCGAACAGCCCTTACTGTCAGAAAGTGCCTCCTAATGTCTCGGTGGAATCGCTTCCTGCAGTTTGCATCCATTGTTCTGTGTTGTAGTCTCTGGAGCATCAGAAAACAAGTTTGCTCCCTCCTCCATATGACATCCCTTCAAATATTTAAACAAGTCTATCATATCACTTCTTAAGTTGTTCATCATAGGGCATGGCTTCCATACCCTTCACCATCTTAGTTGCTCTCCTTTGGACATGCTCCAATTTCTCCACATGTTTTTTGAATTGTGGTGCCCAGAACTGGACACAGTATTCCAGGTGGTGGCCTGACCAAAGCAGAATAGAGTGGCACTATTACTTCCCTTGATCTAGACACATTGGGGCTTTTTACATTGGCCGAAAGCGGCGGTCTAAACTCTCCCCTTTCAGCGGCGGGATGACGCCGAGGCTGCCGCACGGGAAGCCTCTAGGCCTCCTCCCGCCGCTTTTGGAGGCCGTGGGGAACCGGCAAACTGCCGGTTCCCTGCGGCCTCCAAGCGGGGTGCAGCGGGTGCTCTGGGCACCTGCTGCACCCCACTTCCCTCGGCGGGGCTCAAGGGAGGAAGGGGCCGCCACCGTGGCCCCTTTCTCCCTGGGTCTTTGCTGCGGCCATCTAAAGGCAAAGACCCGCTGCAAGAAAAGAGCTCCGAGAAGGAGCTCTTTTTTTTGCGCCGCGGGAAGGGCGCGATTGGAGCCCTCCCGCAGCGCAAAAGCGTCATAACGTGCACAGCGCGTCAAAACGCTGCGCACGTGATGACGCTTGTACGGCGCCTCCATGTAGAAGCCGCCATCTTTAAATGGCGGCTTCCACGCGGTTTAGGCTTAGAGAGGGTGTAAAAGCTACGCCCTCCCTAACCCATCTAAAACGGGCCTATACTTCTATTGATGCAGCCTAAAATTGCATTGACCTTTTTAGCTGCCACATTGCACTGTTGACTCATGTTCAACTTGTGGTCTACATGGACTCCTAGATCCCTTTCACACATACTTTCATTCAGCCGAATGTCCCCCATCCTATATCTGTGCATTTCATTTTTCCGCCCTAAGTGCAGTACCTTACATTTTTCAGCTATGAATTTCATTTTGTTAGCGTTGGCCCAGCTTTCTAGTCTATTCAGGTCATTTTGAATTTTGATCCTGTCCTCTGAGGTATTAGCTACTCCTCCTAGTTTAGTGTCATCTGCAAATTTGATAAGTATCCCCCAATTCTGTCATCCAAATCATTAATAAAGATATTGAATAGGACTGGGCCCAGGACAGAACCCTGCAGGACCCCACTGGCGACTTCTTTCCAGGTTGAAAAGGAGCCATTGTTGACAACCCTTTGGGTTCAGCTGGTCAACCAATTACAAATCCATGTAACAGTTAACTTGTCTAGCCCGCATTTTATAAGCTTGTTTCCAAGAATGTCATGGGGAACCTTGTCAAAGGCCTTACTCAAATCAAGATATACTATATCCACAGCATTCCCTTCATCTACCAAGCTGGTAATTTTTATCAAAAAAAGAGATCAGGTTTGTCTGGCATGACTTGTTCCTCTGAAACCATGTTGACTTTTTGTGATTAGGACATGGCCTTCAAAATGTTCACAGACTCTCTGTTTCATAATCTGCTCTAGACTCTTTCCTGGTATTGATGTCAGACGAACTTGACAATAATTGTTGGGATCCTCTTTTACCCCATTTTTGATATATGGTGACCCCATGAAGTTCATAGGGTTTTCTTTGGGAAAGAATATTCAGAAGTGGTTTACCCTGTATCCTTTCCAAGATCAGGCAAATTCTGGTAGCTTTAGAATATTTAGGCCTCTTATATATCTGTGGAGTAATCCTGTTTGTACACTACACTAGCATAGCTATGTAAATGATGTAAATGATGACAAGAAAAAGAGAAAGGCTGTGAATGAAGTAACAGGCTAGAGAAACAAACCACTCACAGCTGGCATATTTTGCCAGTCTTTTTGTCCAACTCTGTTCAGCCATGAAAGAAGTTTGACCATAGCCACAAAGCACCAGGATTCTGCTCTACATATTTTTAAACAAAATAAACCAGAAGGCCTTCATTGGAGTGCACACAATTGTCGCATTGCAGAAGTAGGCATCAACAGTGACAATAATCCACTGATCTGTGTTGTAAGTGGGAAACAATAGAATCCACACAGAGAGATACACAAATGGGCTGGGGGCTGCTTTTGTAGGGTGCTTTATTGACTACATTGACTTTGGTCCCATTGCATCTGAGGAAGCAGTTCAATTCTGTGAAAGCTCATGCTACCATCCTCTCTCCTTCACTTAGTCTCAAAGCTGCAAAGATCCCTTTGCATACTGATTTTCCAGACTAACAGGGCTATGTCTTTGAATTCTTGGATCTATCGGCTGCTATTTGTTTTTAAGGTTTGCACATGTACACCCTGAAAATGCCACAGTGTGAGTAAGAGAGTACAGCACTAGATGAGTGATTCTCAACCAGGTGTTTTTGATTTCAACTCTCAAAAGTCCGTTATACACAGGCTAAACCCTGGCTTTTAAACATTACCCAGAGCCCTCTCACAGCTTCTTATTGAGTTAAATTTATTCCCCCTTTGAATACAACTCTGAGTATCCTCCTGGGACCCTAGCATTTTGGGTAACAACTAGAAAGAACCTGACAGTAAGAGGTGTTTAACAGGAAATTGTGCAGCCTCGGAAAGTGTGAGTCTCATTTTTGGAACTTTTAAAACATAAGTCTGGATACCAATCTGTCAGGAATGCTTTGGCTGTGTCTTTTTGCATTTCTTGCATTTAAATTACCCTTGTGGTCTCTTCCAACACTACAATTCCATCATTCTGTGATCTTAGAGATGTGATCCACGGGTAAAAACATTTTTCTTTCATATGTACATTTGTACACACAGGCTCTAATAAATTTTATACAATATTTTAAAATAATTTTGTGCATGAAAGAAAGTTTGTGTACATTGAACCCTCAGAAACCAAAAGTGTCACCATGTCACCCACCTATGAAAAAAGTTTTGGTTTTTAGAATATTTTGGATTTTGAAATTTTTCCAAAATGAGGGTGACTCAACCATTACTACAATTGCAATGCAATTCGCTTGTCCTGCAGAAAACATTGACTACTCTGAACATATCTCTTGATTGAAGTGACTGATTTAATGTTCTTGTAAGATAACCCTCCATTTGGATGCTTGCTGACTAGAGCATAGGAAAACGGGAGAGCAGTCTTGCTCTCTGGCAGAGAACTCTGGGCTCCCCACCAGAGTACAGATCCCAGGAGTCCAAGTTTGATGTAAACACAATGTGTCACAGTGCCAGGTCTGAATCTGTCCCAAAACAGAGATAATTGGCATTGGCACACTTATGGAAGCTGGGCAAGGCACCTTGGCCATGGTCTGCTATATGGTCATACAGAAGCTAAACAATGTCTATCTTGTAATCTTTATCTTTGATGAAAATGCCCACCTTGTCCCATCTTGGACAGATTAAAATGCATTTTCCGGAGATGTTACATGCACAACCAAGAACACAATTATATTCAGTTTGTTTGGATAATCTTTATATTTAAGCTCCAGTTTTTAAACCTCATCCATCTTATTACTGGTTAAGGCATCAACACCTTCTCTACAATCAGATGGATCAACAGAGTTGTGTTTCACCTGAAAACTCATGTTCAATGCACCCCAGATCTCCATGTTCAGATGTTTCATGTGATATTAAAGAGCATAGGAGACAAAATTGGAACCTAGTGGGATGCCATGGGCGAAAAGGCCAAGGGCTGAATAGCTCTATGTTTTGAATTTGACTTTGTAAGAATGATTAAATGATCTCTAAAGAGTGCCTTTGCTGAGTCTTGACAGGTGAATCCAAATGTTAATGACAGTAAACTCTAATGTGCCTCAGATCCCATTTTAGAACAAATAGAAGACATCAGTTGGAAAAACAAACAGTCCTATCTTGCTCCTGGTGTAGGTGATCTATCAGAATGGTCAAAATAAGTTCCATCTCAAATCTAGACCTAAAAGCACATTAAAACAGATCCAAATAATCCATTTCACTGAAGAATCTGTGAACCCAGAATGGCAGTAGATGCTTGAGCAACTTGCCTAAAAGTGGTATGTCTGGTGCAATATTTCTTTCTTTTCTTGGTGCTTTCTTTTTTAGTGTTCCTTCCAAATATATGGCTTGCATTGAATTAAAATTCTTGTCTGCCAAAATCAATATGTCGCATTGATTTTAAATTCTTGTTTGTCCAAATCAATATGTTGGTAGCTTCTGCCATCAGCTACCAGGAATGTAAACCTCCTTGCTTGTTTATATACGATCGTACTGTCATGTTATATATTACTATCAAAACAATTTTGTTCCTTATCTTTCTCTTGAATTTTAGTAGTGCTGGCCTTACTGCCTTCATCTCCAGATAGTTTATATGCTGACATACTTGTCTTTTTCTGTTTTGAATGCTGTTCACATCACCTGTTATGTGTGGCTCTACAGATTTATAATTTTTTTGTTAGTATATCTTTTTCCTTACCATTGTCATTACCTCGTCTAACACTATTTAATGCAGATGGGCTGTTATTTTTTTATAATATGTAATATTTCTGAGTTATTAGTAATGGATTGATTTGTTTCAGAAGTGGCAGGTTTTGAATAAGCCATATGAATATCAAATTTCTCTGGCTGATTAAATGCAGAATCCGTGGACTGCTGAGGTACAGCTCGTCCTGGGACGTCTCTTATTAAGCTTATTAATGAAGAAATTATTTCTTTCTACACTTTCTTTTCAGCATTGACTTCCTCCAATGATTTCACTGGTGACAGACCATTCTTTTCTTTTTCTTTCTTCTTCTTTAGAGGAGGATCTGCGATTGCTGTTGCCTGGGACTCCTCCTTCTCTCCCAAACAATCTCTGCCTGCTTTGCTGTCTGCAACTGTGGAGAGCAAGGCAACATGCCGGTATGAACTGTCTGTAGTCTTAGAACAGCTGAATTCCCTTCCTGAAGATTTCACAGGACAGACCGTTTGAAAGTTACTGCCTGTATTTTCATTACTTTCTTGGTAAGTAAAAGCATTTTTTTCGCTTCTTAAACTCCTTTAGTTTTTTTCCAGTCTTTGTTTTGGGGAGGGAACCATATGATTGCTTGGACTCATCCCCTCCACAGCAGCCATGACCAATTTCCTCTGTTTCGCTTTCACTGGAGGACACAAATATTTGTTTTAAACCCTCAATATCAGAGAGATGCTGATTTTTGTTCATTTTCAAATCACTTGCTGTAAATGACAGATTTGAAGTGCTTACCTCAGCTCCTGTTTCCTTTCTTCCAGTCTTCCTCAGAATGTACAAATGTGATAGTTAGAAAACCAGATAAAGTAAGGAATAGATTTTGGTCACCATGAAATATTGAAATACTTCAACTGCTGGGTTGCTTTGTTCCGGTTACTTTCAGAATGTACAAAATGGGTCAATTTACCCCTAACAAAATGGATGGATTGACACTTCTTTTAAAATGGAAAAAATCTCTTTCAAGTGTGCAAAACGGTTATATACAGATTTAAGAAGTAAAACCTTTAACTATATTTAAACAGCTTAAGTATTTTTCAAAATATGATTTTTTTTCCACCTTTAAGAAACGTACCTCATACGCATTTATTATCTTGCTGATGAAGTTCAGCTGAGAGATTTTCTCTTTGCTCTTCCTGAAGCATGTCTTGTTCTTTACCTTATATCAGTATTTTGTTACATGTTTAGCTGGGTTTTGAAAAATGTCAGAAGCTGGAAATCTATGCAAAGTTGTGGATGGACTTTGGGATTTGGAAACACTGAAATATCTCATCTCCTCTGCTAAATTGCTCTGTTCCCATCTCTTTTCAAAATGTCTGGCTCACTGATCTAGAATGGAAGGTTATTTCTTACCTTTCAACTGCCAAGCTTACTATCGATTTTGTATGGAGAGTGGACGGAGTACAAATTCTTTATTTACTGGTATTCTATATATCCGTCACATAATTTGTTATCGCAAGTTGTTTGATTGGTGTAAGTGGCAGAGCCATTCTAACTTAGACCAGTCCTCCCCCCTCCCCCTCCCCCCTCTAATATGAAGTAAATGAATGAGAAATATGGAAAGCTCACCTGGAAAGCTGAAGTTTTGAGGTCTTGGTACGAAAACAAGCTGTTTTTGCAATATGTCTTTAGATTATATGTCATTATATAAGGTACCATATTGATCTTTTCTTCTTTCCCATTTTATACGTTCAGTTATTCCTTCCATCAGAGGAACTAAGCTGTTTCCATGCACTTCCTCTACCTCTCTCTGACTCCTGAGTTTGACCCACCACTAAAAGAATCACAAGTGCATCATAGTAGAAACATCACAGTTTGCCTCACAATCACCAGGTCCAAGTGGAATGAATAAAAGGGTGGGAGGAAACTCGGTTTCATTATAACCATCACATTGTAGTGGTGTAGGAGCCAAACTAGGTTTCCTCATAATCACCACATCCACATAGCAGGGAGTGAAGTGGAGGGTATGGAGGAGAATGCATCATTAGGAAAGGCAGTTTGCCAAAAGTGAATAGGATCTTTCTATTCTGTAAATATAAATCAGATTTATACTTGTCTAGTTATGAGAGTGTTTCTTTGATAAGCAAGTGGATTATTTGATTGGGTTGATTTTTTTTCCGGCTTTGAATGAGGACTGAGGACATTATTACACAAGCCACAGTCTCACAGCAATTGCATCAGTTTTAAAAATGGTAACATAAAAGTTGCAAAGCAGCAATTATCTGATGTCTTTGCAAGCTCATGATGAGGGCTGCCACCACCATCAAACTCTCTTCCTGAATCCCCCATAATATCATCTCCCTGCCTCCCTCCCTACCCAGCATGCCTTTTGGATAGTTCCTAGACCTCTGCTATTACGATTGAAGTTTAATTAAAAATATAGCAGGCCCTTGTTATCTGCTGGGGTTTAGTTCCAGGATCCCTCATGGACAACAAAATCCATGGATGCACAAGTCCCATTAAATACAATGGAAAAGGAAAAGGGTGTCTCTTATATAAATTGGTGAATCAAAGATTGCTATTTGGAATGTATACTCTTTTAAAAAAATATATTTTCAAGCCATGAATGCTTGAATCCATGGATAAAACAATCTGTTGATAAGGAGGGGAAACCGTACAGCAAATAAGTAATGGCAGTCAGCTTGCTTGGGAATAGTGAGGAAGAGGAGGAACAGAGGGAGCGGAAAGGGCACTGAACCCGCACGGCTGCCAATATCACAAATGCCCTGGCATTGAGTGCATCTCATTTTCTACCCAGGGACTTGTGGTAGAAAACACATTTCCCTATCAATGAAAAGAGATGCATTCACTGTGTTTCAGGAACACAGGAAGTATGGGTCAGAGGCATCATTGTGTGATAAGTATCATCAAAACCACTTTTTTCCTGGCCGTAATCATGATTTAGAAGCCCCATGTAATAATGTTGTTGCTCTCTAATAATAAAACCATACACACACACACGCACACATATACATATATGGCGCTCATATACTCATTCCAGATGCAAAAGTCAACTAGATTGGCAGTTGGACCTTTTCTTCTCAGTGGTGATCAGATAATATCTACCACACTTGGAGTAAAGATGCTAGCCAAATGGCTGTGCTCACTGTCTATACAGCTTTCTTTTTGATAATTTTTAGCCTCCCTCCAGGCATCTGACACATTAAACAAACACCTCTGCATAAGAGTAGGTAGGGGGGCCCTTTCTGTATCTATACTGTTCCATTCTACCGGTATGAAATCTTTTTTAAATGTGATAGCTCCATCCTTCAATATCCTGAGGTCTGTAGTTTGGTGAGGTACATGGACATCTTTTTTGAAATTCAAGGCTGTCATGACTCACCCCCTGTTTAAGTCAGATGAAGAGGAAGAGGCCCTTTTCCAGGAATCTGATGCTCCTAATAATGAAGGTCCCAGGAGTGAGCGGCTGAAGTAGTAAGGGTTTCTGCTCCCCAGGAGGAGTTGACAGAGGCTGAAGGTGATAAAGGACATCTCTCTCCTTTCCTGAGTGATGAACAGAGAAACATTGGGCTCGGCAGCTGTTAAGTGAAAGACGCTGATTAATTAGGAACCTGGTGATGAGGAGGGAGTTAGCCATAATTCTCCCAGAGCCCCCAGTGTCTTTGAGGTTGACAGCCATCTTTTCTCGGTGATTGGCTTTGCACTTGCACTGGTCTTTCCTTAACTTTGAACTGGCTTAGCTTTGCTTTGATTTTTTTTAAAACTCTTTGATAGTTTCTGACTGCTGTCTTGTTATAACTACTCCTGGACTGGCTGACCCACCACCCTTTTGTTTTACCCTCTGTCATGTTGGATAGTTTGTGACTGACTTCCAATGTCACCCCCTGCTTCCCAGGATGCTTCCTAACTGGAGCATAGGAAAATGCAGGAACACTGTTTTGGGTAATTTCCATCTCATATTTAGACCTAAAAGCATTTTGAAACAAATCCAGATAATCCATTTCATTGCAGAATCTGTGAACCCGGAATGACAGTAGAGGCTTGAGTAACTTGCCTAAAAATGGAATGTGTGGTGCAATATTTCTTTCTTTTCTTTTATGTACTAACTTTCTGACAAGCACCAAAGGCAGTTTAGAGTTTCAAATGGCAGTTTCTCAGAAGCCATCCCTGTCAATGAGGGTGTTTGTCAAGACTGCCTGTTAGCCCCTCTTTTATTTAATTTCTATATTAACGGTATAATCTCTTTAGTAGATGCAATGTTTTTTCCCCTTGTTTTGAAGGGTAAAGATATCCCCATTTTATTACATGCCAATGATGCCATCCTTCTTTCTTATGCACAGGTGGACATGCATAGGCCTTTGAGGGCTCTAGGAGAATATTACGGAAAATAATTTCTAGAGGTTAATTATTCAAAAACTAAAATCATTGTGTTTGGACAGTGAAGGAAAAAATATCAACAGCCGCTCAATAACAAACAATTAAAGAAAGTTATTCATTATAAATAAATAGGGGTAACATTTAAGGACTCTGGATGCTGGTCTCCACACTTGAAAGCTACTGTAGCCACAGCTGATATAACAGACAATGCTTTTTTTCCCCAATAGGCAGCACATTTTGGTGGTATGTTTGTGTTTACATGCCTTGAGCTCTACAAGAATAAGCTATTGCCCCAGTTGTTGTATGGGGCTGAAGTGTGGGTCCACTCAGACATGTCAGTTTTTGACTCAATACAGCATATTGGGTTCATTAATTGATTTTGTTTTGTATGTGGATATTGCCACACAAGCCCCACTCTCACAGCAGTTGTATCTGTTTAACAGAAAAGAAAAGAAAACCATTTTCTGAGCAGCCATTATCTCACATCTTCACAATTGTGTAACTGAACTGCCACTGCCTTTGTATTCACTTCCTGATGCCCCCTTAATTCCACCTCCCATCCTTATGCCCTACCCACCATGCCTTGGGATTATTTCATTTTACTTTTCTTTTAACTCTTTCATGCAATTCCAGAGCTCTGCTACTTCAACTGAAGTTTAATAAAAATATGGAAAATAAATAAAGACAATTGGCCTGCTTGGGAATAGCAAGGAGGAGGGAGAGGAGGGGACACTGACACAACATGACTGCCAATATCACAACTGCCCTGGCAGCGACATTTTATACCTGAGGACTAGTACAACTGGGAGGTCATTGATGGGTTTCCTCCTCAATGAAAAGGAATGCCCTGACCACTTTGAGGAACACAGAGCCTATGGGTCAGAGGTGTTGATGTGTGATAAGTATAATCAAAACTGCTTTTCTCTGGCTGTAATCAAGGTTTAAAAGTCATGTGTAATAACCTTGTGAGTGGAGTCGAAGGCTTTCATGGCCGGCATCCATAGTTTTTTGTGGGGCTTTCGGGCTATGTGGCCATGTTCAAGGAGAGTTCCTTTTCTGATGTTTTGGAAGCATCTGTGCCTGGCATCTTCAGAGGAACTCTTCTAGAACATGGCCACATAGCCCGAAAGCCCCAAAAACACAATCTCGTGAGTCTCTGACAATCAAACAAGATGTTTCATCATCTTGGTGGGCTTGATAGGCTGAGCTGCTTATCTGCAGGTGGCAGGTTCTCAATAAAGTACCTTCTGGTCCAGGATAGTCTCCAGTAGGAGCTCAGGAAGACCTTCTTGCCCAGACAAGGGTCAACTGAAGACCATGCTCCCCAATGGTCTACCTGAGTGAATGGTTAGACTAGCACCTTCCTTTCTATCTTTCTCAAGCAGGTGAAGAATTTTGTGTTTCAGCAAATCTTGGAAGGCTGATTGCTCAAGGAGAAAAGGCCTTGCATAATGTGCTGGATTTTCTTTTTCTTGTTTTCCTTTTAATGGCTCATGCTTTCAACAAGTTTTAATTTTGTGAAAATTTCAGTTGCAGTTTACGCCTAGGTAAGTGGACATACATATGCGGAAAGCATCATCAAACAGTTTCTCAATGTATGTGTGTGTGTGTACAACAAGAAGCTGCCATGATGTTACTAAACAGGGGAGCCAGTAAAGGGACTGTTGCACATTGGGACGTACCTGGCTAGGGACTACCAATGTGCATCAGTAGACTTGGGATACTCTTGCTGGTGCCTTGATACATATCTTCACACTTCACTAGGAAGGTTGCGTAGCACCTCTGCTTATGTAGCTATGAGGGTTTATGGGCATCCAGAAAGTGCTGCTTTTCCTCTCTAGATTTCTTTAAAATATGGCTTTCATCATTCCATAAATGTTGTCAAGTCTGAGAGCTCATCCAGAAGTCTGGAACTCTTTCTGGAAAGTAGAGTTAAAGGCTTTCATGGCTGGCATCCCTAATTTTTGGTGGGATTTTCGGGCTATAAGGTTACGTACTAAAAGAGTTTCTCTTGACGTTTCACCGGCATCTGTGGCTGGCATCTTCAGAGAAAATCTGGAAATATCCAAAATTCCCTTCCTGCCTCCTTCTCTTGTAGGTCCTTCCTCCTCTTTGCTGATGTTGTGTGCCTTAATATTGCTTCCGACTTATGGTGACCCAAAGGGGAACCTATTATGGGGGTTTCTTGGCCCGTCTTGTTCAGAGGAGGTTTGCCATGACCTTCCCCTGAGGCTGAGAGGACTTTACCAAGATCACCCAATGGGTTTTATGGCCAAGCTGGGAATTGAACCCTGATCTCTGGAGTTGTAGTCCAACTCTTAAACCACTACGCCACACTGGCTAGTTTTATGGAAACTTTCAGAAATTGATTTTCACCAATTTCCACTGAGGCTTGAGCTCCCAGAATCCCTAGCCAGCTTGGCTAACAGTCAGGAATTCTGGGAACTGAAGTCCAAAACACCAGGAGGACTAAAATTTGGGAACAACTGTGCTAGCGTAACACTGAGGGGCTCATTGAATCCACCTTGTCCAGTCCAGACCTTATTCAAATGTGTGAGGGAATTGACTACTCTTTATCACACTGGAAGCCTGGACGCAATCAGAATTCATGTATATTCGCTAAAGTAGCGAATTCACGTGAATTCGAATTGGCTGCATTTGAAAATACCCCCAAATTCCCAAGTATGATAAACTCCTTAGTCTCAAAGCTGCTACAAGATCCCATTGCACTCCTTATGGGCAATGACACCCATGTTCTGATTCATTCCTTCTGTTTACAACTCACCTCTAAGGCAAGGGGGGTGGTCTGTGTTTGAAGTATTTTGTACTCTTTCTGCCATTAAGAGCTTGAAAACAGCCAGCTATAAAATTCAGATACACAAAACATATTCTGTCCAGCAAAGAGCTCAAACAGAACTCCTAATAACCACAGTATGCATCTCCCTTTTACTGATCACCAAATAAATACGTAAATAAATTAATACCCAAAAATACAACAAGAAACCTAAAAAAATCACAAGCTAGCCAGCAGATTTGTGAAAAGTCCGTCTCACATTTTAATACAGAAGAATTCAAAGAACAGCTGTTTTAAAGTGAAGGAAATTTAATAATTTCTAAATTGAATAAATATAAAAACTCTCTAAAGAACATATTTACTCTCTAAACAAGATATTTAGATTAGAAACCACTAGGACAATGGCAAAGTGTTGTCCCAAATATAAATTAATGTGAAGTACTGTTCATTTATTTGTGTTTCTTTCTTCTTTAAAAAGAATAATAACAATAGGCTATAAAATTAGTTGATCTCTTCCCATTACATAAAACATTTTTTAAAATTAATATTTTATAACTAATATTTTATATTCCTTTCTATCTGTTAACGCTGTGATTTTCCTTAACTGTGGTTTATTTTTTTTTAATTTTTAATTTTTCATTTTAATAAACAATATAAATACAATAATAGTCGAGACATATTAAAACATACAAACAACATAACTTACATCACAATACAATATAATTACATCCACATCTCATCACAATAGGGAGGGATGGGGGGGGGGGGGAGAGGGAACCATGGGGGAAAGAAACATTAAGGGAAAGGAAAAGACAGTTGACTTCCTTGAATACCGCTCTGCACTACAGATAATAACAGTAATAAAAAAAGATCTGTAAGCTTCTCTTATCTTCATTATTTGTCAATTGTTCATATGGACTTGAGGAATTTCACTTCTGAACTGTTATATAATTCCAATTAGATTAAGAAAAGGAAAACAAAATTGACATTAATTATATTTGTCTAATTCCTTACCAACCCGATAAGATGGTATACTATCTAGTATTCTAATATATACAAAAAATCAAATATTAGAGTTTTAATATTTTCCCTTTTTTTCCTAGATATTCTAACACCGGGAGCCAGTCTTTACTTGATGATTCCCAGTCTTCTCCTCTGGTCAAGCAGGTAAGATTTTCCAACTGAATGAATTCTATCACTCTATCAAACCAAATTTCAACAGAGGGGGTTTCTTTTCTTTTCCAATATTTCGCCAAGGTTATCCTGGCAATAGTCACCAAAAAAAAGAGTAGTTTCCCATGTTTTTTTTCCAAATTTTCATCATTCTGCATGTTTAATAAAAAGAATTTGGGGTCAAAACTTAATTTACATTTTATAATATCTTTAATAACCGTATATATATTTGACCAAAATTTCCTAACTATTTTACATGACCACCAAAGGTGGAAGAAAGTTCCTAAAGCTGAGCTGCACTTCCAGCATTTATTAGAAGCTGTTTTGAAAATCTTTGCAGATTTAACTGGTGTCCAATAACATCTGTATTGCATTTTAAGGAGATTTTCTCTCAAATCCGCACTCACTGTATATTTCATTCTCTTTGTCCAATTTATTTCCCATTGTCTCAAGGGTATATTCTGTTTAAGATCTTGGGCCCACTTAATCATTACTTCTTTTACCACCTCATCTTCTAAGTCCCAACGCAAAAGTAAATCATAAATGCTAGAAATTTTGTAATGTTTTTTTGATTTTAGAAGTTTCTCAAAAGATTCTTCTGCTTTGCCTATTCCCGGTTCTTTTGAGTCTATTTTGTATCTACTTAATAATTGTTGGTAGAAGAACCAGGTGTTATATTGTCCTGCTTGTACCATCTCTTCCTGAGTTTTAAATCTAGACTTTCCTGTTCCTTCCTCCTGAATAATTAAGTCCTTATACGTAAACCAGGTATTATTAGTGGTCTTCGTTTCTCTAAAGAATGCTTCGTTAGGTGAGCTCCAAATTGGGATAAGCGGGCATAGCCTAGTTTTGTAGGATAACCACACTTTAAAAATTGCTTTTCTTACATGATGATTGAGAAAGTCCTTATTCACCAGATGTTTTCCATAAAATAAGTAGGCATGCCAACCAAAACGATTTCCCAGACCCTCCACCTCTAAGGTGGGAAGATCATCTAGTTTAAGCCAGGTCCAAAGCCATTCTAAGCAAGCTGCTTCATAGTACAGTCTAAGATTGGGTAATGCCCATCCACCTCTAGATAATTTGTCAAACAAAACCTTCATTTTAATCCTTGGCTTTTTTCCTCCCCATAGAAATTTGCTTAAATCTTTATGCCAAATTTTAAATGGTTTAATACAAGAAATTATTGGGATATTCTGGAATAAAAAAAGGAGCTTTGGTAATAAAGACATTTTGATTGCTGCTATTTTACCAGATAAAGACAATTTGAAATTCGTCCAATTTACCAAATCTTTTTTTATTGTGGTCCAGGTTTTTTTATAGTTGTTTTTATATTAACTGTGGTTTATATATATACAGTGGAACCTCCTATGCGCAGATTTGCCATCCGCGGATTTGAGCATCCGTGGATTTGAGCATCTATGGATGGGAAGCCCATATTGTCAGCAATGATGGCGTGCACGGATCCGCACCACTATTTTGGGGGGGGGGAAGTCCCTCTCCTTCCTTCCCTCCCCCTTCTCCTTCCTTCCTTCCTTCCTTCCTCCCTTCATCCCCTCCTTCCTTCCCCTCTCCCCCTACCTTTCCTCCTTCCCTCCTTCCTCCTTCCCTTCTGCCCCAGCTTGACTGCGGGGCATGGTCTGCTGCCCAGTCAGCCAGGGCCAGGGCCGGGGCTGGAACTGGGCCCAAGGCTTGAGTCTCAGAGCCCCATCCTCAGCTCTAGCAGCCGGGACAGAGCCTCTTTTTTTTTTTTTAATAATTTTATTAAGATTCATACATTGACTGACTTCCGGTGGAAATGGCGGAGTGAGAAGCACCTCCGAGACGGAGCTCCGGAGGGTGCTTGCTGGTCTGCAGGGACGGGACCGTCGGGGTGAAGGTTCGACGGATCAAGAGTGTCCCCCTGGTAAAGGGGAAGCAGAGGGGCCTGACAAAATTCCCCCCGGTCCAAATCAGTGGCCAAACTTATGGAAGTCGTAGGGAAACAGCGGTGCAGGTAAAAAAGGCTGGGACTGTGGAGGAACTCAGGCATCCACGCCTGCAGCAAGCAGCCTCAAGCCGCGGCTTGAGAGCAGAGGCTCTGCCACCACTTTCTCTTTTTATTTTATGTGAAACAGACTTAGTAACTATACTTGGGAGCTCTACCAATTGGAATTACTTTCTTCCTTTAAAGGATACATCGGGTTTGTCCTTTGTTTTTGCTTTTGTTTTTGTTTTGTTTTTTGGGTTTTTTTTCCCCATTGCCCACAAGAGACTGATGCATAAGAGATAAACAGGGGGAATAAAGTGTAGGAGAAGGGGTTTGAAGATCGAGAGAAATCTTCGTGGAGGGGACTTAATTTTATAAACTCTTTGAAAATTTTTGAAGTTGGGGGAAAGAAAGGACAGAGGTTTTTTTTCTTTTTCCCTTTCCTTTTCCTTTTTTTTCTCTTTCTTTTTTTTTCTTTTTCCTTTTTTGATGTTTTGGATTTGAAAGAAACGGAGGAGAAAAGCGAAGAACTGAGAAAAGAAGAAAGGCAGAATGGAACAGAGGAGTGGGGAAACGGGATGTTGGGAAGAAGCTGAAGATTACTGAGAAGGAGGTTTGAGGGTTTGAAGGCGAACCATTAGAAAAGGAGTGGAATTGGAGGAGAAGAAGGACCGAAGGCTGAGAGTATGGAGGAAATGCTTTATTAACTAGAATCGGGTAATTAGGGAGACAAGAAAATTAAATGAGAGACTATATTTAAAGGTTCTAAAATACTTGACTGGATTTGTGTGGTAAGACTGGAGGAAATTGAAATTTAGAACTAATACTTTGGACCCCCAATTGTTTTGAATTGTTAAATTGTTGTATTGCGAACTGTGAGTGCGGCAAACTATAAAGCTGATTAGAAGAAAGACCTTCAAGGTTATGTCGGCTGGCTGGAGTGAAGCACAGGTGTAAGCAATAATACAAGAGTGGAGAAGGCGTCTAAGAAGATAAGAAGAGTGGGAAAAGAAGTAAAGAAGCAGCTTGGACTTTATAGAATATAGGGGAACACCTAAAAGTAATTTAGAGTAATTAAGTTAAAGATGTATAATTGTATCTTGTAATTGTATCTTGACTATTTTCCCTCAGGTTTTCTTGGGCTAGAGTAATTAAGTTAAAGAGTTAAAAGAAGGAGGGAAAAGGGAAAGGAGGGGGAGAAAAAGGAGGGGGAGAGAAAAGAAAGGGAGGAAAGGGGAGTAAGGAAAAGGGAAGAAGGAATTAAGAATTAAGAAGTAAGAGAATAATTGGGGAATAATTGGGAGGGAGGTAGAGTGAAAACAGGAGAAGAGCCCAAAAAAGAATAAGAAGAGTAAGAAACAATATATAGTGAAACATTTAAGTGAGGATTAGTTACAATAGTACATCTGTATAGAAGTAGATTCAAGCATAGTGAATCGGATAGGGAAGGTTGAAATTAAAGCGGAGTGCAGAGGGTTGGGAGTTTATTTAGGTGAAATCTGAGCTACAATTTGACTATATTGAAAACCCATACATCTTTGTCATTATATTGCTACCTCCTCCTCTGTTATCCCTCAGTGCCTATATTATTATTGGGGTAACAATTCTATAAGAGACTTTGGGATATTCGTGTATTTGTGGATCAGTTCTTTAAAAGAAAGTAATAATTTCTGTTTGTTTATTTAGATCCTTGAAATCGAAAACTTGAAGAAATTAAGAAAGGAAAAGGGGAATAATAGAGAAATAAAAGAAAAAGGGGAAGAGAGAGGGAAGGGAAGAGGAAGGAAGGAAAGGAAAAATAAGAGATCTCAGAAGAAAAGAACCATCTGTGCTTAAATCAGGAGACAAGAGGACTTGGGTAAGTTCCCTTCCTGTTTTGTCTTGTTTGCTTGTTTTCCAGCGATGGAGGGAAGGAATCCTCAACTGGGTTAGTTCCCTCCTCTCGCTCCAGTAGGCAGGGACTAGAGAAGTTGCAGGTGACGTCACAGGAGGGAACGCCCCTGACCCTTCCAGTCTGTTTCCTGCCTCGCTCCAGATAGGTCTTTCCTTCCTTCCTCTCCTTCCTCTTTACTTATATATAATAATAATAATAATAATAATAATTAAAAAAAAAAAAGCAAAGCCTTTCCCCCCCTTTTTTCTTCTCCCTCCTTTTGTTTCCCTGAGTGCAGGGCTAGTTAGGGAGAGATAGGAGCCAGATGGAGGACGCGGAGGACAGCCCCGGCATGTCCGGGGAAACCTCTCAGTCGGAGGATGCCTTGCAGCGAGCCCAGGCTGAGGCAAGGGCCTCCAGAGCGGCGCGGCCGGGGGAGGGAGAACCCTTGTCCCCGAGCCCAGATGCGCCACGCCACCATCACGCTTCCCGGGATCGGGAAGAGGTGGCGAAAACAGCGGAGACCACCAGACACACAAGTAACCCTTCCCTGCCTCCCATGGCCCCTCCACCCTTCTCCCTCCCACCGGAGGTCTCCTCCTTCCTGGCCTCCCTCCTTGCCATGCAGGCATCCTCCTCCTCTGTGGGACAAGCTCAGCCTGCTTCCAACTCCCTTCCCAGGGACTTACCGATGGGTAGAGAGGTCTCCCTCCCTCAGGCCCATTCCTCCTCCTCCTCCTCAGCCCCTGCCAGGTCGTCCTCTGAGGCCATTCCTGAGACTGAGAGGGGAAAATTTAGGCCTAGAATCCACAAACGGAGGACTGTTAAAACTGGCGGGAAAAAGCCCGCCAAATCTGCCCACTCCAGGGCTTCTCATAAGAGAAGGGCGACATCTAGTGGCAATTGTTCGAATTACAAGAAGGCTAAACTCCAGCTTGCAATTCATTCTTCTGCTGAAGATATTGATGTACATTCTCAATCCCAGTCAGTTTCTGAAGGGGGTGATAATGATCTGTCTGATGAAGAAGACATGGAAGTTCCTTTGACTCCTTCATCTCCAAGGTTGTTTTTCCGCAGAGGATTTCGCCATTCTTCTAAAAAAAGCCATTAAGGCACTAGATTTATCTGTTCCTCCCAAACCATCTCAGGTGCTTGACACTGATTTGCCTCAAGGGAAGGGCGACTCCTTTCCACGTCCTGGGCCCTCTGCCTCAGAGGTTCCCTTTCCTGTTGATTTTATGAGAGTGGTGAGAGAAGAGTGGTCCAAACCTGGAGTAGTCAGATCTAGTCCAGCAGCAGTCAAACAATTTTACACCTTATCTAATCCTGTGATGTCTAAGTTCCAGGTCCCTGTGGTTGATGCGCCTGTGTCAGCCCTCGTGTCATCGGCCATTTATGCCAAGGATGGCGACAACGCACTAAAACTCCCAGAAGACAAGAGGGCAGATTCAGCCTTGAGGAGATGCTTCGAGGCTTCTTCTACCGCCATTAGGGCATCAGCATCCGTCTCTATTCTTTCGAGGGCCGCTCACTGCTGGGCAAAGGACCTTATTCAGTTGGTTCCAAAAGGTAATACCAAACTCCGACAGGGTATCAACAAGCTCGTCAAGGTTCTGGCATTCACGTCTGACGCCTCGCTGGACATCATTCAATTCTGTGCCAGAGCCCAGGCGGCCTCCATACCAGTCAGAAGGCAGATCTGGTTAAAAAACTGGCAAGTAGATATGCGATCCAAACAAAACCTCACTATGGCTCCCTTTGGTGGTACTAAACTTTTTGGCGAAGCCTTGGATCCCATTCTCATAGAGACCAAGGACAAAAAGAAGGCCCTACCATCAGTTTACCGTCGGGATGATAGAAAGGCTTCCCGCCTGGGGCAATCTTCCAGCCGTTCCTTCCGCAATAACAATAACTCCTTTCGTCAGAAAGACAACAGATATGGAAGACAACAGCAGTGGTCCGAGCGACGTTTTTCCTCCAAACAACAGTCACTATCCAGAGGCTTCAGTAAGGGATCTTCTAACTTCACCAGTTCATCCAGTACTGGAAAACAACCAACCAATCAACAATCCTGACTGGCCGCCCCATCTGGTGGGGGGCAGGCTACAACACTTCCATCAAATTTGGAAGACCACCACCTCAGACAAATGGGTCTTATCGACTATTTCAGAGGGATATTTAATAGACTTTGTTTATCCACCCAGCGACCACTTCACAGTCTCGCCAAGGTCGAAGCGTCCACGCAAACATCGGCTAATGCTAGAAGCCATCGATCACCTTCTCCAGATAGGGGCAATCGAATCTGTACCACCATTAGAGAGACACAAAGGGTGTTACTCCATCCTGTTTATCGTTCCCAAGAAGAACAAATCTTGGCGGGCAGTCCTCAACCTAAGAAGAGTCAACAGGAGGGTCCGAAAACGGCACTTCAGGATGGAGACCCTAAGGACTATCCTAGAGTCATTAAAGCCACTAGACTACTTGGCATCTCTCGATTTAAGGGACGCTTATTTTCACGTTTTGATTCACCCGTCTCACCGCAAATACCTTCGCTTTTGTTACAACAAGCGCCACTTCCAGTACAAGGCTCTTCCGTTTGGTCTCTCGTCGGCACCGAGAGTATTTACAAAGATAATGATAGCTCTGGTTGCTCATTGGAGACTGCAGGGTTTATTCGTCTTCCCGTATTTGGACGATTTACTGATCTCCGCCCCAGACTACCAACAGGCCTCCAGTGCGGTCGAATCGGTCTTGAAATCATTATCTCTCCATGGTTTTCTGGTAAATCTTGGGAAGAGCCACCTTATTCCATCCCAGCGCATCCTGCACTTAGGAACTCTGATAGACACCCAGAAGGGCTCCATGTCCCTGCCACCAGAGCGGATCAAGTCCATTCGAGGTCTGATTTCATCGATTCTTCCATCTCCCTCAACAGATCTGTTAATACTTGCAAGGCTCCAGGGGCTGATGATTTCAGCCATGAGCTGTGTTCCCTGGGCCCGATTCCATTCAAGAGACCTACAATGGCTTCTCCTTCCCTTTCAGCAAAAGATAGCTCTAAAGTTACACAAACAAATTCATGTGCCCCTCAGTGTAAAGAGATCACTTCATTGGTGGATGTCCAAACGCTTACAGAAGGGGCGTCCCATATGGCATCCTCAGCCGATACAAATATCCACGGATGCAAGCCTGTACGGATGGGGAGCCACTCTAGAGTCTCAGGTGGCGCAGGGCAGATGGACCGACCGCGAAAAGGCTCACAGCATAAATTGGCTGGAACTCAGGGCAATTCGCCTTGCACTTCTGTCCTTTGCTCCCCAGTTGGTGAACGCCAATGTTCTAGTCAGGACCGACAATATCACAGCAAAAGCTCATGTCAACAGAGAGGGCGGAACGAGATCGCGCTCGTTGATGCTAGAGACAAAGAAGCTCCTGAGTTGGACAGAAATCAACCTTCTTTCCCTTCAGGCCGAACACATAAAAGGAACTCTAAACACAAGGGCAGACTGGTTGAGCAGAAAGGACATAGACCAGGCCGAATGGCGGCTACACCCAGAAGTCTTTCGACTGATATCCCAAGTGCTGGGTTACCCAATAATAGATCTGTTCTCTTCCCCAGTAAACAATCAGCTGCCAAGATTCCTCTCCCGGTTCCCGACACAGGGCTCGGAAGGCGCAGATGCCCTACACGCTCCCTGGCCGTCCGGACTACTTTACGCCTTTCCTCCAATTCCGATGATATCCAGATGTCTTCTAAAATTAAGAAGAGAAAGATCAACTCTGATACTGGTTGCCCCATTTTGGCCAAGAAGGCCTTGGTTTCCAGAAATATTGGCCCTGGCGCAAGATGTGATAAAGCTCCCTCTCCGTCCAGACCTGTTGTCTCAGGGTCAGATATGCCATCCAGACCCTCAATGGCTCAACCTTCACGCATGGAGACTGAGCGCAGCATCCTGCTAAAGGATGGACTGAACCCTCAGGTGGCAGATACCATCTTGCAATCTAGAAGACCCTCTACTAGAAGGATATATGAATATACTTACTGTAACTTCTCAGCCTGGTGTGTCTCTAACAAGGTATCTGTGTCATCCTTTACCATAGGCGACCTGCTTTCATACCTCCAGCTGGGTCTCAATAAGGGACTTAAGCCTAACACTCTTAAAAGACAAATATCAGCGATCACCTCAGCTTTGCCTTTGAAACAGTCAAATTTCATTTCTTCTCATCCATATATAAAAAAGTTTATTAGGGCTGCTTCGCTTCTTGGCCCTCCCACAGTACACTATTACCCGACGTGGGATTTACACTTAGTTTTGGCAGCTCTTACCAAGGCTCCTTTTGAACCTCTACAGCAGACAGACCTAAAATTCCTTACTTGGAAGGTATTATTTCTGGTAGCCATCACTTCTGCTAGAAGAGTGTCAGAGCTGGGGGCCCTGTCGGTCAGGTCAGAACTGTGCACCTTTAGAGACGACTCGGTGGTCTTACGTTTAGATCCTACATTTATTCCAAAGGTCAATTCGACGTTCCACAGGGCTCAAGAGATAATTTTGCCTTCTTTTTGTCCTAATCCCAAAAAAGATTTAGAAAAATCCTGGCACACGCTAGATGTCCGCAGGGCTCTTCGGATTTACATCAAGCGTACTCGCAGATTCCGCAGTTCTGATCGCCTGTTTGTCTCTTTTTCTTCATCTTCCAAGGGCAAAAAAGTTTCCTCCACTACATTATCCAGATGGATAAGGGACTGCATAGCTAAATGTTATAGCTCCAACAACTCCTCTCTACCAAGATCCATCACTGCCCATTCCACTAGAAGTGCCGCCACTTCGGCAGCTCTATCCACCAATGCCCCTTTATTAGATATCTGTAGGGCTGCTACCTGGGCATCTCCCTCTACCTTTGTCCGCCACTACCGCTTAGATGTTTTCCAATCTGCTGAGGCGTCGTTTGGCAGGCGAGTCCTGCAAACGGTTGTTTAAGAGCTATTGTCAGTTCTCCCTCCCATAGTTGATAGCTTTGGCATATCCCAGTTGAGGATTCCTTCCCTCCATCGCTGGAAAAATGAACATTGGCTTACCTTGTGATATGTTTGTTTTCAGCGATGGAGGCGAAGGAATCCTGCCCTCCCAGAACTGAGATAACGTTTCGGTTGTGGAGAGGGTCAAGTTTATCTAAGTTATCTTTACATGTTGTTATTGTTTATCTAGTAGATATTAGTGTTAAATAAATCTTTAGCTTCAGCTTGTTTATAGACTGGAAGGGTCAGGGGCGTTCCCTCCTGTGACGTCACCTGCAACTTCTCTAGTCCCTGCCTACTGGAGCGAGAGGAGGGAACTAACCCAGTTGAGGATTCCTTCGCCTCCATCGCTGAAAACAAACATATCACAAGGTAAGCCAATGTTCATTTTTGTTTGTTTATTTTTTGTTTTTTCTTTTTTAAAGGAGGGAAGGGAAGCGAAGGGGGAAGGAAATATGGAAGGCAAGAAAAGAAAGAGAAAGGGAGAGGAAAGTAGGAAAAGGGAGAGAACAAAGGAAGGAGAAAGAGAAAGGGAAAAAGAGGAGGATAGAAAGAAAGAAAGAAGTGAGGAAATATTAAGTCAGAAATTAAGACTTCCGGTTGGTAATGGCATCTGACTAAGAAGCCATCTCGTAATACAGCGAGGTGACTTCTCGAATTACGGGGACAGAGGTGGCTGATCCATCAGTAAGCAGCCACAAAACAAAGCTCCATGGGTACGAGGAGTCCTTGTAAGTCTGAAGAAGGCTTTTTTCCTGTGATCTAAACCAAGAGAAGCTTGGATTCCTCCGGATCAAGACTTCTCTGGTAAGGAAACAGAGGCAGCCAGAAGACAGCATGTCCCCGTAGTTTCTGTATCGTCATAGACGAAACGGACGCCACCAATTTTAACTAGCTGTTTGTGTAACATTCGCATTATATTCAAATCAAGATTTCAATTTTATATCATAACTTCTGACACTTAACCTTCAGAGTATCTAAAATTACTTTTGAATCAAAACAGAAGAAAATATTTAGAGAAGGAGAAGGAGTTTATATATATAGATCAGGATAACTGTATTTACTTACCATTTAATGTTCTCTCCGACTTGAAATCGCCACAACATTGATCCAAGTGGAGAGAAACAGGGAAAGAATCCCAGAGTAAGAAACCAGTGGAGAGGGCAGATTTGTCGGCGGCCGGCGCGAATGGAGGGGCGACCAAAGCGGGGAGAAGCAGGAGAAAGCACCCAGCGCAAAAAGCAGGAAGAGAAGGAGTTAAAGGACTAGGCTGGCATTTCAGCGACCGGCGCGAGGGAGAGGCGACCAGAGTGGGGAGAGCAGGAAGAGGTGCCCAACACAAAGAACAGAAAGAACAGAACACAAAGAACAGAAAGAGAAGGCGATTAGAGCGAGTGCCGGCACAGGGGGAAACATTCAGCACAGGGAGAAATAGGAGGAAGCGCCCAGCGCAAGAGGCAGGAGAAAGGGGCGACTAGCACGGAGAGTGGTGCGGAAAAGAAGCGTCCAGCGCAGGAAGAAATGGGAGGAAAAGCGCCCAGCGCAAAAAGCAAGGAGAAAAGGCGACTAACGCGGCAATCGGTGTGGGAAAGAAGCGTCCAGCGCAGGGAGAAGCAGGAGAAAGCGCCCAGCGCAAGGAATAGGAGGAAAGGAGAAGACGACTAGCGCAGCACGGAGAGTGGTGCGGAAAAGAAGCGTCCAGCGCAGGAAGAAATGGGAGGAAAAGCGCCCAGCGCAAAAAGCAAGGAGAAAAGGCGACTAACGCGGCAATCGGTGCGGAAAGGAAACGTCCAGCGTAAAGAGAGGAAGGAGAAGGCGCCCCGCGCAAAGTGAAAAGAGAGAAGGAGATTTTACGTAGAGGCGAAAGCGAGAGAGAAGCGCCCAGCGCAGAGAGAAACAGAAGGAAGTGCCCAACGCAAGGAGAAAGAGGAGAGGGAGATTAACGTGGCGATTGGTGTAAAAGAGAGGAAAGGAGAGCGTAAAGAGAGGAAGGAGAAGGCGCCCCGCGCAAGGTATAAAAAGAAAAGGCGTTTAACGCAGAGACAGGAGTGAGAGGAAAGCAAGAGGGGAGCGTCCAGCGCTGAGAGAAATAGGAGGAAGCGCCCAGCACAAGGAGTAAGAGGAGAGGAGAAGACGACCAGTGCAGCGACTGGTGCGGAAAGGAAACGTCCAGCGTAAAGAGAGGAAGGAGAAGGCGCCCCGCGCAAAGTGAAAAGAGAGAAGGAGTTTTTACATAGCGGCGAAAGCGAGAGAGAAGCGCCCAGCGCAGAGAGAAACAGAAGGAAGTGCCCAACGCAAGGAGAAAGTGGAGAGGGAGATTAACGTGGCGATTGGTGCAGAAAGGAAGCATTCAGCGTAGAGAGAAATAGAAGAAAACGCTTAGCGTAAGGAGTAATAGGAGCAGGCAACAGCGCAGCAACCGATGTAAAAGAGAAGTGTCCTATATACGGGAAAGCAAGAGGAAGCGTCCAGCATAAGAAGCAAGAGGAGAAGGCGACCAGCACAGGGAACGGTGCGGAAAGGAGGCGTCCAGCGCAGGGAGAGGTAGAAGAAAGCGCCCGGCACAAAGAGCAGGGAGAGGAAGCAATCAACGCGGTGGTTGGCGCGAGAGGGAAATATTCAAGGAGAAATAGGAGGAAGAGCTGAGCGCAAGAAGAAAGAGAAGAAGGAGAAATAGCAAGACGATCGGCGTGGAAGGGAAGCGTCCAGCGCAGGGAGAAGCAGAAAGAAACGCTCAGTGCAAAAAGCAGGAGAAACAGACAACCAGCACAGTGATCGGCACGAAAAGGGAAGTATTTAAATACAGGAGAGATAGAAAAAGGAAGTGTTCAATGTAAGGAATAGAAAGAGAGAATTAGAAGGCGCCTTAGCGAAGGAGTGGAGAGAGCAGAACTGCATAAACGATTGGTGTAGAGACTGACAAGAGAGGGAAGTGTTCAACGTAAGGAGAGGCAGAAGGAAACGCCCAATGTGATAACCAATACGAAAGGGAAAAATTTAACACAAGAGGTAACGAAGGAAAACAAAAAACAAAAAAAAAACACTTAACGTAAAGAACAAGAAGAGTAAACGACTTGAGTAGATAGAAGATAAAGGATAGAATGGCTTCAGGTACAAGAAGCAAAAATCCAACTTCGAAATATCAATCACAACTCCAATTTACAGCAAGAAGAGTATCTTTAGAACAACAACCTTTAGAACCCTCCAACCAAATACTACTAGATGAAATAAGGAAATTAAGAACAGAACTTCACCAAGAAATGAAAGAATTTAAGGCAGAAATAAGACATGACATTAGGACAGAACTAAAAGAAATAAACCAAACAGTAGAAAAATTGACAAATGAAATGGTCCTCGCAAAGCAAAAAATAAATATATTGGAGGAAAAAGCAGAAAGAGCAGAAGAGGAATTTCAAAATATTAGGGCAGAAAAAGAAAAAGAATTAAATGAGAAAGCCATGTGGGATCAAAAAATAAGAGAAAGATGTATCAAAGTACGTGGCCTCCCAGAATACAAAGAAGAAAACTTAATGCAAATTTTCTTACCTAGACTTGCAGAATTTATGGATAAAGAAGAAAGGCTATTTGAACTGGAAATAGATAGAATATTTTGTCTGAACTCAGAGGTCGCAAAAAAGAAAAAACTTCCAAGAGACATAGTGATTTATTTCACAAGGAAACAAACAAGAGACGACCTTCTGCGACTTCACAACGAAACCGCTTTAAAAATAGATGGACATGAACTACAAATTTTTAAAGATGGCCCTGCCAGATTGCTAAAAAAAAGGAAGGATTACATATTTCTAACAAGCTGCCTAAGAGAGGAAAAAATACAATATAGATGGATTCAACCAGAAGGCCTCATATTCTGGTTTTATAAGAAAAAAATAATAATCAAATCAGTTGATGAAGCCAGAAGATTTTGGGAATATTGGGCAAGGAAAAAGAACGCGGAAAGAAAAAGACAAGAAACACAGGTAAGACGGAATAGACAAGAGGAACAGGAAATACGAGATGAAGAATCGACTAAGAGACAATATAGACTGGAGACAAACAATGATAAGGAAAAGATGACCATTGAAACACTGAACCAATTAACACCGGAAAGAGAAGAAATTAAAAAACTTAGATCTATCACAACGGAAGAGTTAAAGCGACTGGAAAGTTCAACAATAATAGCGATAGAAGAAGATTTAATCCAAATCTCACAGACAGAAGAAGAAGATGAAGACGAAGAAGAGGAAGACGGAAAAGAAATAGAAGAAGAAGAGGGCATAGAATCAGACGAAGAAATACCAGAACTGGAATGGGAACTTGAGAAATATAAAATAAAATAAATTAGAATCCTATTACTTACCCATCTTCCTCCCCCCTCTCCAAAAAAAAAAAAAAAAAAAAAAGATAGATACAATGAAATTTATAACTTGGAATACAAAAGGTATGAATTCCCCCCAAAAACGTAAAAGAATTTTCCATTATTTACAAAAACAGAAATGGGACGTAGTATCTCTACAAGAAACCCATATCAAAGAAAAAGACATAAAATATTTAAAGAATCGGAAATTAGGTTCTGAATTTATAACAGCAGACAAAAAAAAAAAAAAAGAGGAGTGATAATCTACATTAACTCTAGATTCCAAGCAAGGGAAATTAAGAAAGATAATGAGGGAAGATACATAATGATAGAAATAGAAAGTGAGATGGGAAAACTACTTATAGTGGGAATTTATGCACCTTTGTTTAAAAAGAGTCAATTCTATAAACGATTGTTAAAAGAGATTGAATCAACAGAACAGGACTCGATAATTATTATGGGCGATTGGAATGGAGTAATGAACCCTAAGATAGATAGACATTCTAAAAAGAAAATTAAAGAAACGCAAGGAAAACTCCCTGGATCATTTTTTAACATGATAGATATATTAAACCTTAAAGATGCATGGAGGATTAAAAACAATCAACAAAAAGATTATACTTTTTATTCCAACAGCCAAAAATCATGGTCAAGATTAGATATGTTTTTTGTTTCTTCCCACTTAATACCAAACATTAATAAAGCATCTATATTATCAACGGTCTGGTCAGATCACTGTCCAGTATCACTAACTTTTAAAAATCACTTTAAAACATATAGATGGAGGTTAAATGACTACCTCCTAAAAAATGACAAAATAGTAAAGGAAACTAAGACCCAATTAGAGAACTTTTTCAAAGACAATTTAGAAAATGAAGTAAAATCAAGTATCGTTTGGGACACAGCGAAAGCATATATAAGGGGCTTTTTCATTAAAAAAACAAGTGAACTAAAAAAAATGAAAAAATAAAAAGGATAGAAGAGGAAATTAAAATATCTGAAGACAACCTGAAATTACACCCCAATAACAAAAAATATATGAGGAAATACAGGCATTACGTAAACAGATATCGATTTTGACAATGGAAGAATTGGACAAAAAATTGAAATACACTAAACAGAAATTTTTCGAATCAGCAAACAAACCAAGCAAATTATTAGCACAGATGTTGAGAAAAGAAAAAGAAAGGAAAATAATATCACAAGCTAAGAAAGACGAAAAGATCTATACAGATCAAAAATCTATAAAAGAAATTTTTCATAATTATTTCTCTAATGTAACAAAAGAGGCCGGCATTAAAGAAAAAAATATCATGGAATATTTAGAAAAACAAAAAATCACAAAGCTTACAGAAGAACAGAGAGAATTGTTGGATAAACCAATAACAGAAGATGAAATTTTAAAAGCCATATCTAGACTAAAAAAGGGGAAATCACCAGGTCCTGATGGCTTCTGCCCAGAATTCTACAAAATTTTTAAAGAACAAATAGCCCCACCCCTAATGAAGGTAATGAACAATATATTGACAGATGGAATACCTAACACATGGTCTCAAGCAAATATAACATTAATACATAAAAAAAGTAAAGACAAATTGCTCCCAGAAAGTTATCGACCAATTTCACTTTTAAATTGTGGCTACAAACTATTTACAAGCATTTTGGCCGACCGTCTTAAAAAAGTTCTAATAAAATGGATTCATGAAGATCAAGTGGGCTTTCTCCCGCATAGAAATATTAAACAAAACACTAGACATTTATTAAATTTGATTGAATATCACAGAAAACATGTAGACAAAAAAATAGCGCTATTTTTTATTGATGCGGAGAAAGCATTTGATAAGCTAAATTGGAATTTTATGATAAGTGTACTAAAAAAATGGAAATTGGACAAACATTTATAAGATGGATTGAAAATATATACAAAAATCAAGAAGCCAATCTAATAATAAATAATGACATATTAAGAGGTTATAAAGTTGAAAAGGGAGTAAGACAAGGATGCCCGCTCTCTCCTTTGCTTTTCATCACATCTCTTGAAATATTAAATAATACAATAGGACTTAACGCAAAGATTGAAGGGGTAAAAATCAATAAAATGGAATACAAAACCCGATCCTTCGCAGATGATATTATGATTTCCTTAGCTAATCCCAATAATAATATAGAAGAACTTATAAAAACGCTTAAAGAATACTGTAATGTCTCAGGAATGAAGATAAATGAAACAAAAACCTCGATACTGCCAATAAACCTATCACAATCTGAAAAAAAATATCTAATAGAAAAAACAAAATTTCAAATAGTATCAAAAGTTAAATATTTAGGAATAATCGTAACTACAAAAAATTCAGACTTATTTAAAAATAATTATCAGACGAAATGGCAAGAAATAAAAAAAGACCTTCAGAGATGGGAAAATTTAAATTTATCATGGCTTGGAAAAATATCAACAATCAAAATGAACATCCTCCCGAAAATGATATACTTATTCCAAAATATACCCATTATAACTAATGATACCCCGTTTTATAAATGGAATAGAGATTTGTGTAAGTTTATATGGTCTGGGAAAAAAACGAGGGTTAGATTTAAGAGTATGCAAGATATAAGCACCAGATGGGGTCTAGCTTTACCAAATCTCAAATTATATTATTATGCATGTACTTTAGACTGGATTACAAATTGGTTAAAACTTGAAGATAGAAGGTTGTTAACTTTAGAAGGAAATGACAAACTTTTCGGCTGGCACGGATACCTCTTTTATGATAAAATAAAAATGAATAATGACTTTAATGATCACTATATAAGGAAATCATTGCTAAGAGTATGGCTAAAAGTCAAAAAAAGATTGTGTAACGGCATACCCAAATGGGCATCACCTAATGAAGCATTGTTTAATAGAACACCTCTTCATCCAGCAAAATGGGTAACATATGAGGACTTATTAGAAAAAGAGTCAAATAACTTGAAACTAAAAACTTTAGAAAAACTTAAAGAAGAAGGGTATAAATGTACTTGGTTTACGTATTATCAAATTAAACAATGCTTCTTAAAAGATTTACGGGAAAACAATATTATAGAAGCGGATCCAAATTTTGTAAAAATACTTAAAACCTCTCAGAACCATTTAATTAAGAAATATTATAACTTACTATTGAATTATGAAATGGAAGAAGAAATAATAAAACCACAAATGGTAAAATGGGCCGAAGATATGAAACAAAACATTCAACTTAGCCAATGGGAACTAACTAGGTCAAAGAGATTAAAGTACACATTAAGCTACAATATTAAAGAAAATTACTATAAAATGTTGTATCGTTGGCATATCACTCCAGCCAAATTAGCGAAAATATATAAAAATCAGAGCGATCGTTGCTGGAAATGTAAAAAAATCCTGGGCTCATATTACCACATGGGGTGGGAATGCCGTTATGCAAAGGAATATTGGAAAAATGTACATAAAACCATGGAACAGATTTTGGAAATACATTTTTGTTTAGACCCTAAAAGGTATTTATTAGGTATCAATGAAGAAAAAATACTGGAAGAAAAACATGGAAGGCTTATCTTCTATCTAACAGTAGCTGCTCGGACCACATACGCTATGAAGTGGAAAGAAAAAGAATCTCCACAAATTAAAGACTGGTTGAAAAAGGCATATGAATATATGCAGTCCGATAGACTTACGCAACTACTACAAGATAAAGAAATGGAACAATTCAACAAGGACTGGCAACCCTTTATAAATTATGTAAATATTAATTGGGGAGAGAATTGGGTAATAGCCCTGACATAAATGAAATAAGAGTATTCAAGCTAGGTGAAGATGGCTATACTTTCAAAAGTCAAGTAATATAAATCGAAATAATTAGACTCTTAAGGTAATGGAAATTGATTACAGAACAGAAGTAAGTTAATAAGAGTATTAAGATATATAAGATTTGAAATTCTTGATAGGAAGTACTTTGTATATATATATGTTTGTATATGTGTATGTTTATGTTATATGTTGTTTGTTATTTGATGTTTTATATTTTTAATCAATAAAATATATTAAAAAAGAAATTAAATAACAACTAATACTAATAAATGTGAATACTAAATTTAAAGTGACTAAGAGGTAGAGCAATATAGTTTTGATAAAGATATTATTAACTTGAGATAAAAGTATTTGAATTAGAATAAATAGAAATAGAAAGCGAGGAAGTTAGAAATTAAAGTTAATTTCGGGTCCTTACTTCTCCTGTTACGTCTCTCGATCCCGCCCCCTCCTTCCCCCTGTATTTAAGATGGCACCGGGAACAAGAAGGACACCAGCGCCAGCGCAGACACCAGCAACCTTACAAAGGAAAAATTCATCAGATACTCCAGTAAAGGCTTGTGATTTGAACGAAATTCAAATGGAAGAAATTAGAAGAATGCACCAAGAAACAAATATAGAAATACAAAAGGCACGAGACGAAATGAAACTGGAATTTAGAACAGAATTAACACAAGTTACATCTAGATTAGATAAGATCGATGGAGATATCAGTGCAATAAATACAAAAGTAAATAAACTAGAAGAAGAAGTGAAGACTATGGAATTGAAGATGGACAATTGGGAGAAAGAATATCAAGATGAACAGAAAGAAATCCTAAGACTACAATTAAAGCAAAGAGAAAATTGTTTGAAGTTGCGTGGTCTCCCGGAAAGAATGGATGAAAATCTTTATACATATCTCACTCTGATACTAGCAAAATTTATAAATGAATCAGAAACTTTATTTCCTTGGGAAATCGATTGGATTTATAGAATTAATTCGTATGTAGCAAAACAGAAGAAGCTCCCGAGAGATGTGATTATTTACTTTGTCAGGAAGCAGACGAAAGAGTTAATTATCCAACAAAGTTACAAATCAAAGCTGACGATTGACGACAAAGAGATAATAATCTTGAGGGATGTACCGATCAAAATTCTGAGACGACGAAGAGAATACAACTTTCTAACAGACAAATTGAAAACCAATGGTGTTCCATTTAAATGGGAAGAACTGGAAGGCTTAACTGTGAGTTGGAAACAAAGAAAGATAAGATTGAACTCTTAAGAAAAAGCAAAAAATTTTTTAACTGAATTTGAAAAAGACATCAGAAAAGGAAGCAAAGGACAGGAGAAGGACCAGATAGAAAGAAGGGAAGAAGAAGTAGTCTTAAGTGAAGAAGAAGAAGAAACATAAAGGAGTGTAAGAACTAAAGAACTTGTAAATTAGGAAAACATCCAAATTATTTAGAGTGGATTTAAGTTACAATTTCTTTCCTTTTTTTGTGTTGCTATTGCCGCGGGTTTTTTTTAAAAAAATTATTAATAAAAGTCTCGGGTAAATCCAAAAGAGTTTGACTAGTTATTTTACAAACTAAAGGAAAAAATTGAGATGAGGATTAAGGTAAAGATTACTAGGAGAAATGAGGGTTCTATCACTAAATGTGAAAGGATTAAATTCACCACAAAAGAGGAAAAGAGTCTATCAGTATTTGGAAAGAACTAATGTAGATATAATATGTTTGCAAGAATCACATATTAAAAATAAAGACAAGAGACTAATTAAGAACAACAAACTAGGGAAAGAATTTATTAGCTCAATAGAAAAAAGTAAGAAAGGAGTAATTATATACGTAAAAAATTATTTAAATTCTAAAGAAATCTTCAAAGATAAGAATGGCTATTATTTGGGAATCGAGACGAGTTGGGGGGGGGCAAGAAGATACTAATTGTGTGTGTGTATGGCCCCCAGGAAAACAAAAAAGTTTTCTATAATAAACTGAACGAAAGAATTTCAGAATTTGATTACAAACATGTTATTTTAGCAGGAGATTTTAATGGAGTGCTCGAACCGAAACTAGACAGAACATCAGGTAAGAAAATTAAAGAAAATCAGGGCAAACTGCCGAAAAGTTTTTTCCAAATGCTAGAGAGACTCTCGTTGATTGATACATGGAGACATCTATATAATGATGAAAAATCATTTACATTCTATTCAGATAGGCATGAATCACTATCCAGGATTGACTTATTCTTAGTATCTAGAAGGCTGATAAATGAGGTAACCAAAATGGAGAGATTTAACAGGGAAATTTCAGACCATAATCCTATAGTATTAACTATGAAAGAAACTAGAAAAGAAATGAGATGGAGATTAAATGAAGATTTGCTTAAAAATGAAGAAGTGATAGAAAAAGGAAAAGAGATGATAAAATTATTTTTTAAAGAAAACATGGACAAAGGAATCAAACTATCAACTGTGTGGGATGCATGCAAGGCGGTAGTTAGAGGATTTTTTACCCAGCAGAATATAATTTACCAAAAGAAAAAAACAAAAAGATTGAAAGGGTTAAACAAAGCACTGAAAGAGAAAGAGGAGCTATTGGTAAAATATCCCCAAAATAAAAAAGTGCAAAAAGAGATCAAAATACTTCATAAACAACTGGAAATAGAGGCAGTTACAGAATTAGAGAAAAAATTAAAGATGGTAAAACAAAAAAACTTTGAATATGCAAATAAAGCAGGGAAATGGTTGTCGTATAAATTAAAGAAAGAGAAAGAAAGCAAACTTATTAATAAGATCAAAAAAGGTGACATAATAGTTTCACAGCAGGAAGAAATAGAAGAGGTCTTTACCGAATTCTATGCAAATCTATATAAAAGACAGGATACAGAAGAAACAATAATTAAAGATTTCCTAAATAACAGCCAGATTCAAACCTTCTCAGAAGAACAATTAAAAAGACTAAATCACGAGATAACAAACAAAGAAATAAGAGAGGCAATTGGCCAAAGCAAATTAAACAAATCACCAGGAAATGATGGATTAACAACATTATTTTACAAAACCTTTGTGGAGGAATTAGCAGAACCACTACAGAAAGTTATGAACGAAATATTAACAGGAGAAATACCAAATTCATGGAAAGAAGCAGTTATAACTATAATACCAAAAGAAGGGAAAGATCCATTGGACCCAACCAATTATAGACCGATATCCTTGCTCAATAATGATTATAAAATCTTTACAACAATATTAGCAAATAGACTAAAGAGCTGCCTCCAAGAGACGATTGATGAGGATCAAAGGGGTTTTTTACCGAAAAGATATATGAGGGAAACTTTAAGAATAGTTATAGATACATTAGAATATTATGAACGTCACAATGAGAAAAAATTAGGATTACTGTTCTTAGATTTGGAAAAGGCCTTCGATTCTGTAAATTGGAAGATGGTGTTAGATTTATCAAAGAAAATTATGGGTAAAGACAATTTTACAAAATGGCTAGAAAGCATTTACTGTAACCAAAAAGCGCAAGTTAAAATAAATGGAAGAAAATCCAAATTTATGAATATCGAAAGAGGAACGAGGCAAGGTTGCCCACTCTCCCCATTACGCTTTTTATTGGTTGTTGAATTGCTTATTAAAGAAATAAAACTAAGTAAAGAAATTACAGGAGTTAAAATTAAGAGACATGAATATAAAATCAGAGCTTTTGCAGACGACCTAATAATAATAATGGAAGACCCAAGCAATAATATAGAAAGGATTCTAGAACATCTAAATAAATTTGGTTTGGTAACAGGATGCAAAATAAATAAGGAAAAATCAGTAATTTTAACTAAAAATATGAGAAAGGAAGAAGAAAAAGAAGTAGAAAATAAAGCAGGAATTAAAATAGGGAAAAAAGTTAAATACTTCGGAATTCAAATTACAAAGAGAACCACAGAGTTGTTTGAAAATAACTACAAGGCGTTGTGGACAAAAATAAGAAATGATTTAATAAGGTGGAATAAACTAAATATTTCGATAATGGAAAGAGTGGCCACGATTAAAATGAATATACTTCCAAGGATTTTATTCCTCTTTCAGATGATCCCAATTATAATTGCGGATAAACCATTTAAAGATTGGCATAAGGACATTGCTCAGTTCATTTGGAGGGGGAGGAAACCACGAGTGAAACTAAAAATCCTACAAGATGCCAGGGAGAGAGGAGGACTGAGCTTACCAAATTTAAAACTGTATTATGAGTCCTGTGGTCTTGTATGGATTAAAGAGTGGGTTACGCTGGTAGACAACAGACTGTTAGATTTAGAAAGCGATGGTATGAATTTTGGATGGCACGCCTATTTGATTTATGAGAAAGATAAGAAAAATCCAATATTTACAAACCATATTATTAGGAAAGCTTTGAAGAAAGTATGGGATAAATATAAAAGAAGAATTATAGTGGGTTTGGAAAGATGGATATCCCCACATGAAGCATTTTTTTAAAAAGAAACGATTAAGGACAATAAATGGTATACTTATAATGATATCTTGGAGGAAAAAGAGAGGATGTGGACCTTAAAAACTAGAGAAACACTGAATGAAGAAGGATGGAACATCTCCTGGTTTATGCATAGACAATTGCATGAAAGATTTAGAATGGACCAAAAGTTGTATGGGGAGATAACAGGTAAGGATGAATCAGAACTTGGTAAGATCTTAATTAGAGAAGAAAAAAACCTAATAAAGAAATTCTATGGGACGCTGCTCAAATACGAAATGGAAGATGAAGTGGTCAAAGAACAAATGATAAATTGGGCGAGAAAAATAGGTCACTCTATTCAGTTTGAGCAGTGGGAGAAAGTCTGGGGAAACATCTACAAACATACGGTATCTCAAAGTCTCAGGGAAAATTTCTATAAGATGTTTTACTTTTGGTATTTGTCTCCAGAGAGAATAACAAAAATGTATAAGGCAAGCGATAACCGTTGTTGGAAATGCAAGAAGGAGGTGGGGACGTTTTTTCATTGCTGGTGGTCTTGCAAAAAGGTAAAAAATTACTGGATGATGGTTAAGAAAACAATTGATAAGGTCTTGAATATAAATCTAAAACTAAAACCAGAAATCTTCCTCCTAGGGATATTAGAGGGTGATATAGAAAACAAATTCGGAAAAATTTTATTTTATATGATCTCTCTTGCAAGAATATGTCTGGCCCAGAAATGGAAAGAGAAAGAGACCCCAAATAGGGATGATTGGATGCTCAAGCTATATGATGGAATGATGATGGACAAGTTGATACAACTATTAAGAGGTAAAACAGAAGAGACGTTTTCAAAGGAATGGAGGAGGGTAATGGAATGGATGGAAGAAGAGAGGAATAACTAATCTTATATAAGATGTATCCGACAACAGATTTGTTTTGTTATAAGAAAGTCAATTAGACACATACATAAAAAAGACAAATATTGGTAGATAGGAAGTCACTTTTAGAATGAATGAATGGAAGTAAGAAGAAAGATTGAATGAGTGAAGAGAAGAAGAAAGAGTATGAGGAGGAGAAAGAATGTTTAGAAGAAGATAGATGGATGTATAGTATAATAGTATAGTATAGTACGGTAAGGTATAAGGGGATAATGAATGATAAGAGAATAAGAAGGTGGTGGTATGAATGAGAATAGATAAAGATAGGTAGTTTTAAGAATTGGAAATATATCTGATTCTTTGATTTGCTTTGTTCCATGGATTGTATTGCGAATGTGATGATTGGAAGTTAATTGTACAAATATAATGTTTTTTAAATAATAAAACTTATTAAAAAAAAAGATTCATATATTGACTAATGATTATTATACAATACATAAATCTGTAGATATATTTTCTACATTCTATTCCAATTTAGGACGTAGCCTCTGGGCTTCGAACCCCAAACCCCGAGCCTGGCCTCGACTCCCTCTGGCCAATGGGGTCCCAAGGGAATCGGGGCCAAGGACAAGGCTTGGGTTTTGACACCCAAAGGCTCCATCTCGGCTGCTGGGCTGGAACTGGGACCTTTTCCTCTGGCCAACGGGGTTCCAAGGGAGTCGTGGCCAGGGCCGGAGCTTGGATTTCAAAGCTCAAAGACTCCATTCCGGCTGTGGGGGCTGGGAATGGGGCTGTGAAAGCTAAGCCCCGGCCCTGGATCCCCAACTCCCTTGGAACTCCATTGGCCAGAGGGAGCTGGCCAGGTCCAGCAGCCAGCAGTCCAAGTACAGTATTGTTATCATGATATAATTCAGAAAAATGAAAAAGTGAGGAAGAAGATTTGGTAACAAATTTGATTACAGCAGCGAGTTTAATTATAGCAAGATGTTGGAAAACTAAAATAACTGTATAATAGGAGGAGTGATATAAAGAGGTATGGAAATTAGCAATTAATGATAAATTGACATGTGGATTGAAAGTAAAAAAAGGGACTGTGGAAAAGAAATGACTTTGGTGGAATTTGGAAAGAATTAATTGAAAAAGTGTTGAGAAAAGAAGATGGAAGATTACCTCCATGAGAGGAATTGAGATTTTGGATGGAATATAAGGGTGAAAATGGCTCCAGGGAAGGGGAGCACTGAGATGGGATAGAAAAGATATTTAGATAAATTGGAATAGAATGTAGCAAATATATCTAGAGATTTATGTATTGTATAATAATCAATAATCAATCTATGAAAATGAATCTCAATAAAATTATTTTTAAAAAAGAGGCTCTGTCTTGGCTACTAGACCTAAGGATGGGGCTCCGAGACTCAAGCCTCAGCCACGGTCCCAGCCCCAGCCCTGGCCCTGGCCCTGGCTGACTGGGTGGCAGAGTACACACCCACAGTCAAGCCGTGGCAGAAGGGAAGGAGGAAGAAGGGAAGGAGAGACGGAGGAGGGAGAAGGGGAAGAGGGAGGGAGGGAGGGAGGGAGGGAGGGAAGGGGAGGGGAGGGGAGGGAGTTTTCCCCCAAGGGCACTTTGTTATGGGGGACAGTATGGGCTTGCCATCCTCAGATGTTCAAATCCACGTGGTCGTGCCACCATTAAGGGCACGACTTGAGCAGATGTGGATGTTGGTGGAGCAGATGTGGAGCAGATGTGGATCCGCGGGGGGGGGGCAGGTGGAACGGATCCCCCGCGTATACCGAGGGCCTACTGTATATACAAAATGGATTTTGCCAATTCTCCCACAGCTTTTCAACAACAGGAAAACCCATCCCTGGTTGGATCATTGTTCCTCCCTCCCTCCTTCATTGTTGTTATAATGGTCTTATGGCCTCTTGCGGGATGGATTGTTGTCTTGTAGTTGCTGAATTTGCAGGGAGGCTCCGCATGTGGTTGGTGGTGCTTCTTCTACCAGTGTTCAAACGTGGAGTCCCACTGCCACCTGCCTCGCCCTGCAAATAAAGGAAGGGATCAGGGAAAGGGCTCAGTCCCTTTTGCAAGACACCCAGGAGTTGAGTAAGTTAGCTGTTGTTGTTGTTTTTTCCTGAACAAGATTGCATGCAACCTTTGGGGTTCTGCCAGAGCTATAAAGGCCATTTCTGCCAGAATAAACCAGTAAGGACAATCTGCTGAAGAATTCTTAAGTAACATGCAATTGCCATGCTGTTTTATGGGTTGCTTGTGTGATGCATCAAAGAGGCAATTGCATTTTTATCATTTTGCTGAGATTTTTTTTAGTCTTATGAAGCATAATTTATACAATTATACAATAGATGACTACACACAAATTCAGTTATTTCTTCCTGCTATTGACATTCCAAGGGTGTATCTACACTGTAGAAATGAAGCAGTTCGACACCACTTTAACAGCCATGACACAATAGCAATAGCAGGTACGTTTCCATACTGCTTCTCAGTGCACTGAAGCACTCCTTAAGCAGTTTAGAAAGTTCAAGCTAATGGTCGCCAGCAAGGTGGGCACTCGTTTTAGGGACCTAAAAGGATTCTGGATTGGTCATTTTGTGAAATATTTAGCCTTCCCTTTCACAGACTTCTGGTGCTCCACCAAACTACAAATCTCAGGATTCTATAGCATTCAGTCATGGATATTAAAAATGGCATCCAAAACACTTGATTTGGGCAGTGTGGCAGCATGCAAGGCCCCCAAAAGCCTGAAACCTCAATAACTTCAGTAGCCTTTCTTTTCATATACACTGGGCAAGGCAGTTGAAATCTCTTCTTCTGCACAAGCATTAAAGGAAGAGGAGCCCTCTCCCGTTTTCACTCCAGCCACCCGACAGAAGAAGGACATGGGAAAGGGCCTTCTTTTCTGTGGCTCCCTCAATGTGAAATTCTAAAGACGCATCTCTTCCGGCAGGCCTTTCCTGAAACCTCTTAGATTCCGGCTCCAAGACGGAATGAATTAATCTAATCTGACCCCTTCCTTGGTGCTATCCCCTTCCTCGTTTTAGAACTGTTCAAGATATTTTATGTTTTAATCTGTTGTGGTTTTAAATCATTGTTAACTCAATTCATTTTTAAGGGGTGAGTGGCAGGGAATGGGCTGTTGTATTATTTTAATTTGTATATTTTAATCTTATTGTACCCCGCTACAATTGAGTTCTACACAGGAGCAGACTAGAAACAGATGATGATGATGATGATGATGATTCCCTCTCTTTGGATATCTGGCTTCATTAGCGTGAATTAACAGGAGGTGCTGTGTGTCAGATTCTACCTGGTCTCTGCCCTCCACGACTACAGTGTCTTCTGTTTGGGTGGTCATAATTGCCGCTTTGGTTTCCATGCATCTGGGGAGGAGGAGACTGGTGGACCTTTGGAGGAGGACCATGAGGTGTCTGAGGGACTACCGATTCCTGGCTGGTCACATAAGGCTCTGGCTGAGATGGCTCCTTAATTCCCAGAAGATCCTCCGCCTTTGTCTATTCATATCAAGAGCAAAAGAGCATGGAGAGAGAGAAGTTAGTAGAAAACTTGAGAGGAAACAGTCCAAAAAGGTTTCTGCTTCCTGACTGAGCTACTGAAGGCAGGATAGGAATGGAGGGGGGTGCTTTCCCTAGATTCCCCCCTCCCCATATGTGGAGGATGCAGTAAATTCACTCTAGGTTCTAATCTGAATTCCAGAGGAACTCTCAAAGGTACTACACCCAATGCAAGGAAAGCACTTGGGACAGTCTTTTAAACTTGGGACTAAAGCCCAGGGCAGATTCATTGCCAGCTGGCATGAATGCTCCTGGGTCTACATTCCCTTGGACACTGGTCTCTCATTTTAGTCCAGAGTCCTAGTTTAACGATTAAACAGTCAGGATGGAGGAAAGGAGACAAAGGGAACCCTTTTTATTCCTTCTTTCTTTCAAAGAACAAGCAATAAAGTAGCAATAACAATACCCATCCTAGATCCTATATCTTAAAGGTATAGATATTCTGTGCACCAGCAGCCCCCAGAAAAGAGCAGCACAACATAGCCATATCTCCCAGGGTCGAAGCTTCCGGGACACTCTCCCCTCCTTTTATCTTCTTCCATATTTCTGCCTTTACTTTTTAAAGCCTCTTCTATGCAGTGCAGTTGAAAACAAAAGAGATTGCTAATCAGATGACAAAACTAGTGTTCATCTTCCCCCGGCAGGTCCCTACATTAAGCTCCCAGTTTTGAATCATCACTGCAACACTCCTGCCCTGACCTCCTTTATTGTCAGTGGGGAGGAATAAGTCACTGTCTTTGCAAGATAGCCAGATGCAAACATGCTGCCCAAACTTAAAAGACCACAGCAAGTGCATGAGGCTTCATCTGTACCTTGTCAGTTTGTTCCAGGTCCTGGTCTGATTCGATGAGCTTCCAGCGCCTTTGACCTTGATCGGTAATCACCCGCAGGAAAAGTGGGTCATCCTCATCCTCCGATTCCCATTCGAGAACGAAATGGTCTTCTTTGTCTCGGGAGTTCAGAGAAAATCTGTCCATTTGAACAAAGAGTAGAAAGATGAGGTGGTGCCCCTTTTCCATATTGTAGGTTTTGTCCTAAGGCCAAGAACCTATTGGGAAAAGTCTCCTAGACTCACTTAGCTCTTTCCTTTGGCTTTGGAGGAATTTTTTTCTCTTCCTCGTATGGGCAAGGGTTGTTTTTGTTGACCTTAAAGGGCCTTGACCAATCGATGAATGGACCTCTCTTCTTTTTCCATCCTTTGAATGGAAAACAATTATTAAATTTATATATATATCATTTCTAAATCATGTCCCCCAGGAAGCCCTCCTGTGAAAAATGCACCCCGGCATCCGCATTAAATTGCAAGCTACCCTTCCTCAGAGGCTTCTGGAGATCACAGTTTGCCTTTTTTCTTCCTTCCCAAAATTTTAGGGTGGCCAGAGGAGCGTTTGCGGTTTGCAAGCCTCCATGGTCTACCAATGAGCATCCTGGAGCATGGTGTCAATTGTGAAAACACGGGTACATATTTGGCATAATTTCTGCCAGTTAAAGGATTCCAACTTAGCTGTCATAGTAACACAGTTGTGGAACCTCAAAGCTCAGCCAAGGAATCAACCTGGGAATTCAAATAGGTATTGGTGAGGTTGCTTCAAACCTCTGCCACATAGAGCTCCAAAGACTTCTCCACCCGATGGCTGAAGGAGCACAGGTCCTTTATTTACCTTCTCCTGGGTTGTCGTGTGTCACCTGCACTTCATTTTCGTTCACAACAGACACACAGCTGTTATGAGCCACGGACATGTCTAGCAGTTCAGACTCTCGGGAGACAGACTCGAGACTGGAGCTGGGAAAGAAAGAGCCAGGATGCTTAGTGCCCTGGGATGGGGCAATGAGTAGTCCTACCACCTGCAACCTGTCCATGCAAGCTTATCTGCCCCGAAAAGATTCCTAAGTAAACAACAACCACTGTAACAGAGTCACACACCCCACCCTGGAAGCTCAGATGTTGCACCTCTGCTTTCCGAACCAGCAAGAAGGAACTAAAAGGTTGCTTTTTTCCCCTCTAAAACTCTTTGGGAGAACTAAAGACAACACAATTAGCTTATCTTCTGTGCTTTCCTTCCCATGGAAGCATGGAACTGGCTGTTAACAAAGCATATTTAGAATCCTCAGCCATTAACTCTAAACTGCCTCACTAGACTGCATATCCCAGGATGCCATAGGATGTTCCAATCTCTGATATTGCAGTTTTCCAGTTTCCACCCATAACTACTCCCCAGCTGTAGGAGTTGTTGTTCTTGTTGCGTGCCTTCAAACTTTTCTGACTGATGGCGATCTTAAGTTAAACCTATCCCAAGGTTTTCCTGGCAAGCTTCTTCAGAGGGACTTTGCCATTGTTATCATCTGAGGTCACTTTCCCAAGGCCACCCAGTGGGTTTCATGGCTCAACTGGGAATTGAACCTTGGTCTCCAGAGTCATAGTCCAACATTCAAACACTAAACCACATTGACTGTAGTGCTAGGACAGAATGAAGCCATGGCTAGTCAGGATAGTTGGACCCATCAATTGACTCATGATCCGTCTACCTCTCTTCTAAGACTGGTGGGGCAAACTGTGGCCCTGAAGAAGTTGCTGGAAAACCACTTCCATCTGATATTACATTGGCTGTGTTAGATCTGCCAGGAATAGACTATGAGGAAACCTGCGACTCCCTTAGAAATCGATCACATCACATTGTGCAAAGGTGCTTTGAGACTTTTTGTTAGCATCACTATCTTTTCAGTTAACTAGATGAGTTAAGGATACATTGGATCCTGATGAGATGCTGGAATAGGGGAGAAAGAAAGAAAGAAACCAGCACCTCTGCTATGGGCTATCGAATTGAATACCAACCTCCTGTCTTTGGAGTTTGTGAAGCCTTCCGCGGGGCTCATGTGGATGCTCAGGGACTCCCCTTCCAGCTTTGGCCTCATATCATTCAAGTCCTCCGTCTCGTTCTCGGAGCCAGATGATCTGTCCAGCTCTCTCTCAATGTTGAGGTCTGGCTCGCTAAGCATAGCCTGAAGCTGGAGAAACAAAGAAGCGTCAGTAAAATAGCTTTCAGAAGGTGCTACTCCACTGCTTAGCCTCTTACGCTTGGTGGCCCAAAGGAGAAACTATCCTAGGTTTTTTTTGGCAAGTTTTGTTCAGAGGAAGTTTGTCATTGCCTTCCTCTGAGGCTGAGAGAGCGTGATTTGTCCAAGTTTACCCACAAAGTTTCCATGGCGAAGTGCAGATTTCAATCAACCTTCTCTTGGGCTTCAACAGATTAAAGTGTTTCCCGCATGTTTGCAAGAATACCTTTGCCCCCATGGGAACTAGGAACTTAAATTTTATAGGTATTTCAAGACTTCAGTGGCTTGGGAACCTATGGATTGCTTCCCATGTACCCATCTGCCTGAGGACTAAAGTCTTTTGCAGGGGGCCTCCTCCATGCTCCACCAGTGAGAGCTGTACATTTTAGGTGGATGGGAGAGAGGACCTTTTGTGCTGGGGCACCTTTAGGGGTCCAATTGGCACCAACACCGATTTGATAAAACATGGCTTTTTGCAAGAGCTTTCCCAGTGCCACTGGATTGAATTCACACTTCTACATGTCTTTGGCTATTGTTTTTATTTTATTTTTTTTGAAAACTTTGTCGGCTCTTCTGTTTTAATTTGCCTTATTTTTGGAAGATAGATTTAACCTACTAAATTTCACTTTTGTTTTAATTCACAACACATCTGGTAGCTCCTCTAAAAGAAGTTGAAGCATAAACTTTTGTAGACTTGGGCCCAGTACAGAGTTAGTACTAATTAGTAACAGTGACTTTCTGGGGACATTACTGGATGGATTGGAGAGAACTCAGAATGCGTTGGAAATTAGGGCTCGGGAGAGTGGAGTGTCGGCATGCTCTGGGCTCTCCCGGAGCCACATTGGGCACGCGTGCATTGAGACGGTTCACGTGCTGATGACATGCCTTTTGCATCCTGTCCAAATGGCAAGGCGCAAGAGATATCACCAAGCTACTTCAGGGAGCTTTGGGCATCTTAGCAACCGCGTGGAAAGCTGCTGTGTTTTGTGGCTCCCTTTTGGAGCATGTTGTTGCCAGCACCGTGAGGTCGCCGTGGCAAGGATGCTGGGCAGAAAGGGGTGGCGTCTCACCACTCCTTCCTGCCCATCTGTACAGCCCCTTGTTCTCCTTTCTCAGATGCATGGATCCCTCCTGAGCACCCTCTCACTCCATGCATCTGTGGAAGGAGATCAAGTCTACAAAAGCTGATGCTACAACTTCTTTTGCAGGCACAAGACCTGGTCCAGCACCTCTTGGTTTCTCCGTTGAGTTTTCGGCACAACTCACCAAATAAAACATGGCTTTTCCCTTTCTGCTGCAATTGGACTTAATCCCCATTTGTGCATGTGTTTGGCTTCAAATTGTTTTAAAAGGCTGGGGGCTCTTCTGTTTTAATTTGCCATATTTCTGAAAATAGGTTTAGCCCACTTAAATCACTCTTGTTTAAATTTACAAAGGGATCTTGTGGCACCTCCGAGATTTTCTCTTGCAAATGCTCTTTTGCCTCCTTCCTTTGCTTGACCGAATTCCTCATGTATTCAAGCTGAGCTTGGAGCTGCTTCTCCTGTGACATTTTGACTGTCTCATTTGGCAGGATCTTTGGATGGGAAAATACACAAAAACAAAATAAAATTCCATATATATTTAAAGAAGTCCCCTACCAGAGCAAGGGAAGCAAAGGTAAGAAGGTGAGTTTCTGAACCTGATGTGAACATTATTTTTTTAGGGGGGGGGGGAGGGATGTTATAGCTGACAGATCTGGTTCACATGATCATGATGGTATTACTGGTTGTTTGTTTAGAATAGAAACTCCACAATGCATGATCTGTGATTGCACAGTTTTTCTCCCTCTCATTCTGAATTATTAAGTATAACAAGGAGAAGTAACAGTTCCATAAAGAAAACGATGCAATATACAAATAAATGAGTTTTGACAACGATCTCCAAATCAACTAAAAGATCAAAACCCAGCAAGACAAATAATTTGGACCGGTGTACGATTCTCCAAATAGATGCAGCATTTTTAAAGGGAAATGTGCCTGTTTTTGTTTACATATGCATTGCAGATATCCCAAATCCCTAACAAAAAATTAGAGACTCAAATATTCCCTTGTATCTGTTACCTAGTTGTGTTTTTATTTTTCTTGGGAATTCACTTGCTATTATTATTATTATTATTATTATTATTCCTGTATAAAGGTGGTATTTAAATAAACCTGACTTGCCTCGTAAAATTCATGGCACGGCTCTCACTAAAGACAAAGGTCTGTTCCCTATTGTCTCTAACCCCCTAGTGGCTTCCATCCTAGTGGGACAGTGAATCCACATTCGTTCCCCTGACTCAGAAACCACCTCTCACCCATACAAACTTATACATTAAATGGCATCCCCATTGAAGTCAATGGGATATAGAACTGCAGGGTTAGGCTCTGAATTTGGCCACAAAGACAATGCAGCCAATTGCCTGGACCACAAGGATCAGGAATTTCAATTATTGCTCCAAGCTAGTCTAGAAACTTTCTTTTCTTTGCACCAGATGCAAACATCCTGCCCCAACTCAAACACCAAGGGCTTCTTTTGTACCTGGTCAGCTAGTGTCAGGTCGTGGTCAGATGGGATCAGCTGCCAGTTACTGTAGCCACACTTGTCCCTTTCCAGCATCACATGGGAGTCTCCCTCCAAGCCCTGGCTGAGTTCATGAAGGGCTGCTTCCACTCGGCAGGTTAGACAAAACCTGTCCATTGGACCAAAGAGGAAAAAGATGAGGTGGTGCCCCTTTGCCATATTGTGCCTTTTCTCCTAAGGCCAAGAACCTACTGGATAAAGTCTCCCAGACTCACTTGGCTCTATTCTTTGGGTCCTCCAGCACCCTCAAAGGATCTATATATCCGGTAGGGCCTTTGGTTTTGGACAAATTGGTAAAGGGATTTTTCTCCTTTTCCGGTCCATTGGCTGTAAAACATTTTTAAATAAATTTTATTGATTCATATTTGAATATAAATGATTAAAAAACTGTGACATCTATAAAACATAAAGCATTTTTATCCCAGTTCCCATTCCTTCATAATTTTTTTGCATTCTTTCATTCACAGGTTTCTTTTTCTCTACTTCCCTTCCCCCTAATTCCCAAAGAAATTTATCTAGATTACTATCTTATCTTTTTCTGTGGCATTGTATGACCACAGAAATATTCTTCTCTTACCTCCCGTGCTTATAACTTTAATCAACAACAACAACAACAAATCCTTTGAAGAGGTTTAAAGAATTGCTAAATCCAGATCAGGGTGCACATGGTAATATTACATAGTATTTTGCAACTTAGTAATCTTTTCTCTCCCTCCCCCCCCCCCCCCCCGCCCTCCGCATGATTTCCCTTTATTTATCCATGGATTTGTAAGCTTTCAAATTTTTTCCACAATTTACTGGAATTTCTACAGTTGAAACTAAACATCTTTATCACGATCAAATATTTTCACTTAGGCTTGTTGCCAAAGTTGCCACCTTCTCCCATTTCTGTGCCATAGACATCAATACCTTTTCCCATCCTTCTCTCCTTTTGAAATTACTTTCATGTTTCAGTTTGGATGAGAATCAGTCTAATTCTATCATTTCCTATAGTTTAGCAAACCACTCTTCCATATCTATTTTCTTATCAATTTTCCAGTACCTGGCATAAAGAGATCTGGCAGCTGTTAACATTTAAAACACAGTTTTACAAAACTTTTTTTCTTGATCTTCCTGGGGTATATTTAATAACATAACCTCACCTTCAAGTTTTAATTTGATTCCCAGAATATTATAAAATTTCCCTTTGTATTTCTTTCCAAAATTTACAGGCTCTATTGCAAGACCACCACAAATGATAATAGGTTGTATTTCCAACATTCTCGCTTACCAGTATTATATAACCTAGTTATTTTCTCTGGGATAGATGCCATCTATACAGAATTTTATCTTAGTTCTCCTTCACATTTTGGGATAGGGAGTATTTTAACCTTCTGTTCCAGGATTTCTCCCATTGCTCTAGTTCAATCACCCTCCAACAATTTGGCTCCCTTTTGATCATGGCATCTTTTACTATTTGATCCTCCGTCTTCCATTTTAGTAGCTTCTTGTATACCTTAGAGAGCATCTTTTGGTCTGATAACAATAAAATATCTTCCATGTTAGTATTAGAATTTCAGAACCCTCTTTGTTTCTTTTTATACCTCTTTGTTGGTTTTATACCTCTAATAGAGTTGACTGTATAGAAACCAATTTATATTCCCATTTTCCTCTTTTAACTTTTCATAAGACAAAAAATGTCATATTTTTTCTTTATGAGGAGATGGAAAATCTCTTTCCTTTTGTTTTTTCATACAGACCTTTAACATTCCACGATAATATGTGTAAATTCTGAGTTTGCTGGCCCATTTACTCTGCTTTTGCAAAAGCTTATTTACCTTTTGCTTTGCAACGCCTTTTCTTTTTTTTCTTCTTCCCACATTCTGGTGAGTCTGCTGTTGTTCTTATCCCCAATTCTTCATTCTCCTCTATTTCTTCATCCTGGCCTACTTCTAAAAATTTTTTTTTAAAAAAAACAAAAGCATTAAGCACCTCCCAGCAAATGAATACACTTATACCTCAGCAAAAGTAAGTGAAGATCTTGATATAGCGTATATCAGGTCAAACTATCTTCATGCTTTATTCCCTGATTGCTCACCCAGAGGGACAGGATATAAATAAATATTTGTTGTTTTCATTGTAAACTTTTAAAAAGTTCCCTAGTAGTCAATTTGATGGCAGTTATCCATTTGTTTGCATCTTTTGTTTTTTGCAACCTCACTCTTCTTGGAATTTGCTGACATCTGCTGCGTTGGGGGAAATCATGGACCCAGGCAGCTCTCCTATGCTCAATGCAGCCCTGCATCCCCATTCAAATGCGAGGTTCCCTTCGCCAGAGGCTTCTGGAGAACACAATTTGCCATTTTTCTTCCTTCCAAAATGCTAAGGTGGGCAGAGGAGTGTTTCTGGTTTCCATTCCTCCATGGTCTACAGAAAAGCATCCCCAGGCATTGCATACTCCTGGGCTAGCAGAGATGGTGTCAATTGTACAAACACAGGGACATATTTGGCATAATTTCTGCCAGTTGAAGGATTACAACTTAGTAACACAATTGTGGAACCTGAAAGCTCAGCCAAGGAACCAACCTGGAAATTCAAATGGGTATTGGGGAGGTTGCTACAAACCTCTGCCACATAGAGCTCCAAAGCCTTCTCCACCAGATGGCTGAAGGAGCACAGGTCCTTTATTTACCTTCTCTGAGGTTGTCGTGGGTCACCTGCACTTCACTTTCTTTCATGACAGACACACAGCTGTTATGAGCCACGGATTTGTCTTCCAGTAAAGACTCTTGGGAGACGGACTCGAGGCTGGAGCTGGTAAAGGAAATAACCAGGAGGCTTAGTGTCCTGGGATGGGGCACTGGGATTGGGCTAGATTTGCCAAGAATCCACTATAGGGGAATCTGCGAGTCCCTTAGTATTAGATCCCATCACCCCATCCAAAGGTGCTTTGAGACTTTCTTTAGCATTATTACATTTTAATTAACAGGATGAGTTAAAGATACATTGGATCCTGACAAAGATGCTGGAATAGGGGAGAAATAAAGAAAGAAACTGGCACCTCTACCTTGGGCCCTTGAAATAAATACCAACCTACTGACTTCTGTTCCTTCCATTTGGTTATTTTGGATGCTCTTGGGCTTCCATTTAAACTTTGGACTCTTTAAATATTTTGAGTAATCTGTCTTCCTTTCCTCTCCAGATGATTTATCTGTCTTCCGCATCATTTGGAGGTCTGAGCCTGTAGAAATGAAGAAGTTTCATTGGCCTGAGCCTGTAGAAACTAAGAAGGGTGAGGAAGATGGCTTGCAGAAGTTGCTGCTCCACTGGTTACACTCCCAGGTACAATTTGCTCCCTGGTTAAAGAGAAATACCTGATCTCATGGGATCGTAATATTCTTGCAATGTTGTTGGCATGTGCCTTCAAGTCTTTCTCTATTTTATGTTTTGACATAATTGATTCATAGGAGGTTTGTCATAGGCCACCACCACCATATAACTGTGGATGAAAAAACCCACCAGCCACTATGCCTACGAAAACAAAATTAGGGCACCTTCCTGGAAGGATTTTTCTTGGACTGCTGCCCAAGTGCTATGTCTTCTGTGAAAATGTACAACCATTATGTTTTTAAGGAGCAAAACTGGGAATAAGCATGACCAGGAAAGAGGTGCATCAATTTTGGGTGAAGAAGGTGGAAAGATCTACCTCCTTCTCTCTTATTGCTTGATCTTGGGGTCATTTAGTGGAAATGGCAAATTCAGGCCAGAGAAAAGAAAAAACAAAATCACAATTAGCCGATTTTCTTCTTTCCAAAATGTTAGGGTGGCCAGAGGAGTGTTTGTGGTTAACATTCCTCCATGGTCTACAAAAGAGCAACCCCAGGCATTGCACACTCCTGGGAGCATGGTGTCAGTTGTCGAAACACAGGTACATATTTTGCATAATTTCTGCCAGTTGAAGAATCCCAATTTAGCTGGCATAGAAACACAACTGGAGAACTTCAAAGCTCAGCCAAGGAACCTACCTTGAAATTCAAATAGGTATCTCTGGAGGTTGCTCCAAACCTCTGCCATATAGACCTCCAAGGCCTAATCCACCAGCAGGCTGAGGGAGCATAGGTCATTGATTTACCTTTGTACGGTACAAAGAAGTTCTCAAGATACTTAGTCAAAGGTGTCATTTCAGCCGCAAACTTCTCCTCAAGCTCATCTTCTCTGGCGACAGACTCAGGAGGGAAGCTGGGAAAGGAAACAACCAGGATGCTGAGTGTCCTGGGATGGGGCACTGAGCAATCCTACCTCCTGCAGCCTGTCCATGCAGGCTTCCCTCCAACCATTCAATAGAGTGACAGATCCCACCCTGGATCCTTGGATGTTGCACCTCTGGTTTTTGAAAATACTAGAAAAAACTAAAAAGTTGCTTCTGATTTCCTCTAAAACTCTTTGGGACAACTAAAAACAGAATGATTAGGTGACCTTCCATGCTCTCCTTGAACATCTTCTGCCAAAAAGTTAAACAGAAAAGTTTAAGATATCCCTCACTGCAGTAGTTTTACAGTACTTATTCTTACTTTGAAACCCCTCTTTAAAAAATTTATTATTACTCTTAGCTGTTGTGCTCTGATTTTTCCCCGATATTATGAATTGTTTCATACAATTCCTTCTCGCATCTTTCAGTAATATTCGGTGTTCCTCCCTCTATTTATGAATTGTCCAGAGTCCTTCTTTTGGGGGGGGGGAGGGAGGAGAATATAAGTAAAGGTTTCTATCACAACAGTAAATTCAATAACAGCAGCAGTGCCTAATGAAACCAGATTCTCAGCATATCCCAATATACCGAAAGGCACTAGCCGCTTCATGGGAACTCCAAACTTCATGAGGGACTTAATTAACATGTGGTGTTAAAAGAAAAAGGTGGCAAGAGCTATCAGAGATCTCCACCAAATCCATGCCTACCTCTCTTCGAAGACAGCTTGGGCAAATGGTGGCCCTGAAGAGGTTGTTGGCTAAGAACTCCCAGCTGATATTACAAAGGCTGTGTTACATTTGCCAGAAACCCAAGATGGGAGAACCTGTGACTTCCTTAGAATTATATCACATCATTCTGTGCAAAGGTGCTTTGAGATAGTTTTTTTTAGCATTATTATATTTTAATTAACAGGATGGGTTAAGGATACATTGGATCCCGACAGAGATGCTGGATCGGGAAGAAATAAAGAAAGAAACAACTACCTCTGCCTTGGGCCCTTGGATTAAATACCAACCTCAACCCTTCGTATTCTTCCATTGGGTCATCGTCGATGATCTGGGATCTCCAGTGCTGGAAGTTTGGACTCTTGATATCTGGCAAGTCATCTGTCTTCCTCTCTACTCCGGATGAGTTGTCCATCTTGTTCAACCCTTTGAGGTCTGAGCCTGTAAAAATGAATTAGTTGCATTGGCCTGAGCCTGTAGAAACTAAGAAGGGTCAGGAAAATGGCTTGCAGAAGGTGCTACCCCACTGCTTAGCCTCCCAGGTATCATTTGCTCCATGGTATAAGAGAAATACCTCATCTCATGGGATTGTCACATTCTTATAAAGTTGCTGGAGTGTGACTTCAAGTTTGTTTCCTATTCATGGCAGCCCAAGGGGAAACTATCCTATCTTTTCTTAACAAGATTTGTTAATAGGAGGTTTGTCATAGACCACCTCCACTGTCTAACTGTGCATGAAAAAACCCACCAGCCTCTATGCCTAGGAAAACTAGTTTAGGGCACGTTCCTGGTAGGATTTTTCTTGGACTGCCACTCAAATAATATGTCTTCTGTGAAAATGTACAGCCATGAATAAGCATGACCATGAAAGAGATGCATCAATTTCTGCATGGGGTGGAGAAGGTGGAAGCAGATACAGTTTTCCTCCTTCTCTCTTATTGCTTGATCTTAGGGTCATTTAGTGGAGCTGGGAAATTCAGGGCAAAGAAATGGAAAACAAAAATCACAATTTGCCATTTTCTTTCCAAAATGTTAGGGTGGCCAGAGGAGTTTTTGTGCTTTGCATTCCTCCATGGTTGTTTACAGAAGAGCATCACCAGGCATTGCACGCCCCTGGGTTGGTAGAAATGGTGTAACTTGTCAAAATACAAGTTCATATTTTGCATAATTTCTGTCAGTTGAAGAATTCCAACTTAGCTGGCACAGAAACACAACCGAGGAACCTGAAACTCAGCCAGGAAACCAAGCTGGAAAGTGAAAAAGAGCTATAGTGCAGGTTGTTCCAAACCTCTGCCACATACACCCCCCCCCCAAAGCCTAATCCAGCAGCCGGCGGAAGGATCACAGCTCCTTTATTTACCTTCTCCTTGGTTTTGTGTCACATCCTCTTCTATATTGATCATGGCCGATTTACAGCTGTTCTCCCCCAAAGGTTTCCGATCAGCCTCCACCTTGTCCTGCAACTCAGCATCCCGGGTGACAGACTCAGGACTGGAGCTGGGAAAGGAAACAACCAGGATGCTGAGTGTCCTGGGATGGGGCACTGAGCAGTCCTACCACCTGCATCCTGTCCATGCAGGCGTCCCTGCCTCTAAATATTTCCAAGGTAAAGAACAACCCTGGATGCTTGGATGTTGCACCTCTGGTTTCTGAAAACACCAGAAGTAACTAAAAAGTTGCTTCTGATTTTTTCTAAAACTCTTTGAGACAACTAAAGACACAATCATCAGGAGACCTTCCATGCTCTCCTTAAACATTTCCAGCCAAAAAGTGAAAAGAAAACTTTAAGATATTCCTCACTGCAGTAGTTTTACACTACGTATTCTAACTTTCAAACACTTCTAAATTTTTTTATTATTATTCTTAGAAATTGTGCCCTGACTTTTTCTAATGTTTTTAATAGTCTCGTGCCATTCCATCTGCTAACTTTGAATCATATTGGTTCTTCCTGGCTCGATTTGTAAATTTCCCAGAGTACTGTTTTTTGGGGGGAGGACTGGAGTGGAATAGAAGTAAAGGTTTCTATCACAACAGTAATTTCAATAACAGCAGCAGTTCCTAATGAAACTAGCTGCCCAGCATCTTCGAAAATACCAAAAGGCACTTGTCGCTTCAAGGGAACGCCAAACTTCATGCAGGACTTAATAAACTTGTGGTGTTAGAAGAAAAAGGTGGCAAGAGCTATCAGAGATCTCCACCAAATCCATGCCTACCTCTCTTCAAAGACAGCTGGGGCAAACGGTGGCCCTGAAGAGGTTGTTGGCTAAGAACTCCCAGCTGATATTACAATGGCTTGGGTCTAACATCTCAGGGACCGACTCTCCCTGTATGCACCCCCCCCCCCCAGGCACACACACTTCGATCCTCTGGGAGGAATCTGTTGCAGCCTGTGAAAACTAAACTGTCGCAGACCTCCTGGAGGACTTTTTCCGCTACCCCTCGCAAGCTTTGGAATGGTCTGCCGGTTGAAATGCGACTTATAACATCACTTGATTGCTTTAAATAAGCTCTGAAGATGCATATCTTCCGGCAGGCCTTTCCTGAAACCTCTTAGATCCCGGCTCCAAAACTGGATCTATCAATCCAACCTGACCCCTTGCTTGGTGCTATCTCTTTCCTCAGTTAAGAACTGTCGAGGATGAATTACGCTTTTAATTTTGTCGTGGTTTTAAATCATTGCTAATTTAATTTATTTTTAAGGGATGGGCGGTTAGGAATGGGTTGTTGATAAATTTTGATTCTGCATGTTTTAATCTTGTTGTACTCCGCTCCAATCGTGTCCTATAGAGGAGCGGGCTAGAAATAATAATAATAATAATAATAATAATAATAACAACAACAACAACAATAATAATAATAAGAATAATAATATTGGCTGTGTTACATTTGCCAGGAATCCACTACAGGGTAACCTGAGACTCCCATAACCACATCCAAAGGTGCTTTGAAACTTTCTTTAGCATTATTATATTTTAATTAACTGGAAGAGTGAAGGATACATTGGATCCTGACATTGATGCTGGAACAGGGGACAAATAAAGAAAGAAACAGGCACATCTTCCATGGGCCCTTGGATTAAATACCAACCTCCTGATTTCGGATCCTTCCTCTGGGTTATTTTGGATGCTTTTGGGCTTCCGTATGAACTTTGGACTCTTTATATATTTTGACCAGTCTGTCTTCTTCTCTTCTCCAGATGACTTTTCAATCATGCTCATCACATTGAAGTGTGAATCTGTGGAAACGAATCAGTTTCATTGGCCCGAGCCTGTAGAAACTAAGAAGGGTCAAGAAAATGGCCTGCAGAAGGTGATACTTCACTGCTTAGCCTCCCAGGTATCATTTGCTGTATGGTATAAGATTGTGGTATCATTTGCTTCATGGGATTGTGATATTCTTACAATGTTGTTGGGGTGTGCCTTGAAGTCTTTTCCTATTCATGGTGGCCCAAGGTGAACCTATCTTATGTTTTCTTGGCACGATTTATTCATAGGAGGTTTGTCATAGGCCACCTCCACTGTATAACTGTGGATGAAAAAACCCACCAGCCTCTCTGCCTAGGAAAACCAGTTAAGGGCACATTCCTGGGAGGATTTTTCTTGGACTGCTGCCCAAGTAATATGCCTTCTGTGAAATTGTACAACCATTGTGTTTTTTAAGGAGCAAAACTGTGAATAAGCATGACCATGAAAGAGGAGCATCAATTTGTGAATGGGGTGGAGAAAGTGGAAGGAGATACAGTTTTGCTCTTTCTCTCTTATTACTTGATCTTAGGGTCATTTAGTGGAGCTGGGAAAATCAGGACAGACAAATGAAGAACCAAAATCACAATTTGCCAATTTTCTTCCTTCTCAAAGTATTAGTGTTGCCAGAGGAGTGTTTGCGGTCTGCATTCCTCCATAGTCTAGAGAAGAGCATCCCCGGGCATTGCACACCCCTGGGTTAGCAGATATAGGGGCTTTACACACCTCCCAAAAAGGGCAGTCTGGCGATACCTCTTTTTAGTCCGAACCTTAGTAACAGCAACTGCACTGAGTGGCAAAGGTGCGGACAAAAAAAAAGGAGCCCCAAAAAGCGGGCTTGTGACTTCAGAAAAATCAGAAAAAGCACTATAGGGCGCCTCTATTACATCACAGCTGCACAGCGGCAGATACCAGCTGCGCATGCTCTCTATACGGCGCTGTGCAGCTGCGATGCCCTCATAATGTGCTAGGATCAATGGGTGTGTATATGCTCTACCCCAAGCCAACTCTAGCACATGACGAGAAACATCAGTTTCGGTCCTTAATGTCAACTGTGAAAACACAGGTACATAGTTTGCATAATTTCTGCCAGTTGAAAATTTCCAACTTAGCTGGCACAGAAACACAATTGGGGAACCTCAAAGCTCAGCCAAGAAACCAACCTGGAAAGTCAAATAGGTATTCAGGAGGTTGCTTCAAACCTCTGTCATATAGACCTCCAAGGCTTAATCCACCAGCAGGCTGAGGGAGCATAGATCATTTATTTACCTTTGTATGGTACAAAGAAGTTCTGAAGACACTTAGTCAAGGGTGTCATTTCAGCCTCAAACTTCTCCTCCAGCTCATCGTCTCCGGTGTCTGACTCAGGAGGGAAGCTGGGAAAGGAAAAAACCAAGATGCTTAGTGTCCTGGGATGGGGCACTCGGCAGTCCTACCACCTGCAGCCGGTCCATGCAGGCTTCCCTCCAACCATTCAATAGAGTGACAGATCCCACCCTGGATGCTTGGATGTTGCACCTCTAGTTTTTGAAAATCCTAGAAAAACGAAAAAGTTGCTTCTGATTTCTTCTAAAACTCTTTCGGCCAACTAAAGCCCCAATGTTCAGGAGACCTTCCATGCTCTCCTTGAACATCTCCTGCCAAAGAGTTAAACAGAAAAGTTTAAGATATTCCTCACTGCAGTACTTTTACACTACTTATTTTTACTTTGCAACCCTTTTGGCCCTAAAGGGGTTGTTGGCTAAGAACTCCCAGCTGATATTACAATGGCTGTGTTACACTTGCCAGGAATCCACTATGGGGGAACCTGTGACTCCCAGTGTCTTAGATGCCATCACCCCATGCAAAGGTGCTTTGAGATTTTCTTTAGCATTATTATATTTTAATTCACAGGAAGAGTTAAGGATTCTTTGGATTAAATACCAACCTCAAGCCTTCGTATTCTTCCCTTGGATCCTCTTTGATGATCTGGGACCTCCATTTCTGATAGCTTGGACTCTTGACATCTGGCAAGTCATCTGTCTTGCTCTCCGCTCCAAATGATTTATCCATCTTGCTCACCCCTTTGAGGTCTGAGCCTGTAGAAACGAAGCAGTTGCATTGGCCTGAGCCTGTAGAAACTTGGAAGGGTCAGGAAGATGGCGTGCAGAAGGTGCTGCACCACTGCTTAGCCTCCCAGGTATCATTTGCTCCATGGTATAAGAAAAATACCTGATCTCATGGGGCTGTGGTACTCTTACAGTGTTGTTGGGGTGTGACTTTAAGTCTTTTCCTATTCATGGCAGCCCAAGGGGAACCTATCTTATGTTTTCTTGACAAGATTTGTTAATAGGAGGTTTGTCCTATAGGTTACCCCTATCGTATAACTGTGGATGGAAAGAACACCCAGCCTGTATGCCCACTAAAAGGAATTTAGGGCACTTTCGTCAGAGGATTTTTCTTGGACTGCCACCCAAATAATATGTCTTTTGTGAAAATTTACAACCATTGTTTTGTTTAAGGAGCAAAACTGGGAATAAGCATGACCATGAAAGAGGTGCATCAATTTCTGCATGGCGTGGAGAAGGTGGAAGGAGAAAGAGTTTTCCTCCTTCTCTCTTATTGCTTGATCTTGGGGTCATTTAGTGGACCTGGGAAATTCAGGACAGACCAAATCAAAACAAAAATCATATATCATACAATTCATGTACACTGTGACAGACTGTGGCTTCCATGTTATTTGACGTTGAATTTCCTCCAGGTTTTCTTCGATGGTGCTGGACCCCAGTTCCAAGATAGAGTCAGCACCACAGAAAGTTCAGACTAAAAGACAGAGCAGTTTCCCCAACCCACTAACATGGAAATCACATCTATTGCTGTCTTTCTCTCTATTTTTTTATGATAATTTTGATTGATATTTCCATACTATAACAGTAAAATCCTGTATTGAACATTACATCTTATATCAACTGTGTGTGTATACAATAAATTTAACCACCAGATATCAAATAATAGGTGGGTTAACGATTGAAATCAAATAGAAACTTGATATAGTAGAAACAATATAGACATATGTATATGTACACATACACCCGTAAACATATATATATATATATATATATATACAGTATATAAACATATGTATACATGTCCATGTACCCATATATATATATTATCGGTGGTTACTGAGATAGAAAAAGAAAATAAAAGTTAGGATATTTGTTATTTGTATATACAATTACAACTTCTTTATCTGTATCTTAAGGCAAGCAGGTCATCATTGGAAAAATATAAGCATTAAAACCATGCGGTATCTACATCCTTCCATTTCTCCTCATAATCTTGAATAGTTTTCCCTGATAAATACATTGATAGTCTGTCCATGTTCCATAGTTCAGCTACCCTTAACTTCCATTCATCTATGCAAGGCATTGTGCTAGATTTCCAGTGTCTAGCCAGCACCATTCTGGTGGCAGAGATCATATATAAGATCACGCTTGTTTGGTTTGAAGACAATTTTGATTGGTTTTTTGCTACGATATTTAATAAAAATACTTCTGGAATGTGTCGAATATTTAATCTTAGTACTAATTCCATTTCCTTACGTATTTTGTGCCTAAACTTTTTAATTATTTTACATTGCCACCAGACTTGATACATTGTGCCGATTTTATCTTTACATTTCCAACATTTAAAATCTAGGTTTTTGCTCTATCACTGCCTGTGTGATATATCTGCAAGCAATTGTCCTTCAATTTCCTAATTCCCTCCCAGTTAATATTTGTAGATTGTCCGTTGCAGATCTTTGAGAACTAACTGCCAACCGAAGCAACAGCATCATCCTTTTCTTTTACTATCATGTGTCCGTTTTACAAATGCTTTTGTTCATTCTATCTTTTGTACTCTAAGCCACCTTGAGACCCACCCATTGGAGAAAGGGGGGATGAAATTTAATAAATAACACAGTCCTATAGTTCAATGAACGTACCAAATGAATGAGTGAATACAGATGCTTTCAGATGAGATCAAGCCTTCAAGAAGTGGGAGTAGGGTCCACTGAAACAAACCTGGACTCAAAACACTCGCATCCAATAGAAAATAGGCAAAGCCACCAAGAGAAATGCCTCTTGTCTTGAGGTCTCTCCACCTCCTCTCAGCCTCAACTGACTCAACTCCCACCTTGGCGAAGATTCTCAGTTGTTTCCATGGAAACCAAACAAACAAACACTCTCCATTCTGCTTGGTCCCATAGGACCACTTCTCCATGAGGTCACTTTCATGGGTTACATTTCTCATAATAGGATAATTTCAATTGATTTTTAAAATTTCACTCTTTTTCCTGGCTTTTTCGGTGATCCACTATGGATCCTACTGAGCATATAGATGAAATGAAAACATGATTGGTATAAGAAACTGGAAACGCTGATTCCCACACCAGGAGGAAGGCAACATTTAAGTGAAATCATGATTATATTTATGAATATTACAAGTTGAGTCTCCCATATCCAAAAGACTTGGGACTAGAATTATTTTGAATTTCGGGGTTCTTCGGTTTTTTAAAACACTGCTTCAACATAAGAAGATGTCTTGGAAATGGGGCTCAAGTCTAAACATGATATTCAGTTATGTTTTATGTACGCCTTCTACACATAGTCTGAAGGTAATTTAATACACATTACATTTGTTAGTTAGTCGGTTAGTTAGTTAGTTAGTTAGTTTCTGTGCTGCTTTTCTCCCAGGCCTGGAGCCAAGACTAAGGCTAATAATTTTGTGCATGAAATAAAATTTGTTTACATTGAACTATCAGAAAACAAAGGTGTCATTTTCTCTGTCACCCGTATTGATAATTTTGGATTTTGGAATAGTTTGGATTTTGGAAACTTGTATTACATGAAAAACAAATGATTTATTTGGGTTTCCGGCTGTCCACAATACCCGCCATGTCCTTGACTGTGTTCCATAGCTTTTCATGATCTATACAGTCAAATGCTTTGCTATCGACTATAAAGCACATGCTGATCTTTTCCCCTTTGAATTCAATGTGGAGGGTGGCGGTTAGTACAGGTAATTGCAAAAGCTGCAGAAAAAACAATCCACCTTTAGTTCTGTTTCTGGACTCCAAGCTGTTTTTGGACTCCAAGCCCTGACTTCTGCAATCCTCATAGAAAATCCACTTTCATATTTATTTATTTATTTATTTATTTAGTATTTAATATTTATTCCGCTTTTCTCCAAAAAAATTGGAGGCTCATTACAGACACATACGCGCACACACAGTGTTGGCCCTTTCAACTTGTGGGGGATCTGTTCTGGACCTTCCCCCGTGAGTTCAAAATTTTGTGCATATTCAAGCCCATAGGCTTGAATGGGGTGCATGAAGGTCGAGTGTGCCCCACATGCATGCCCCATTGAGATTAATAGCAGTTGCCCCTCTACGGATTTCCAAGTCCGCTCATTTCAAGTTCACAGACTTGGAGAGCTGACGGTATATATATATATATATATATATATATATATATATTGAGCTCGTTCTTTCTCTCCCTGTTTGTTCCATATCACCCATTTGTTGGCCTCTCACAGGCTTGGACCCAGACCATTTGAAAGGCTTGGATCGAGAACATTTGAAAGACCGTGGGCTTGTCTGATTAAAATACCCTCATTCTAGCTGATTAGAATATGATCCTTCCACAAATGATTTGCAGGAGTTACGGCTTTTTGCAGTGTCCCCCTCCAAAAAAATCTGCTTAAACTCTGGAGAAAAACTCTGGAGGAGAAACAAGTGGCTGTCCATCTGTTTTGCATGGATTTGGATAGCTGTGCATTTTCAAGAGAGGGAGAGAGAGATGCAGGAAATATGTGCAGGAAAGTGAAGAATTAAACGTCAATGTGAACGAGGAAAAATCTCCATCAATTTACATAATACACTTACATGTAGACTAGCCCATATCTCCTGATATGAGTGTGCCCAAATTTTAAGGTCTTCATGGGAGGGCTTTCTCTTGGTCCCACCACCATCACAAATCTGCCTAGTGAGGACACGGGAGAAGGTCTTCTTGGTGGCTGCTCCCAAGCTGTGAAACCCCCTCCCCTGGGAGGTTTTGTTGTCCTCTCTCTGCTCTCTTTCTGGGGACAGCAAAGACTTTTTTATGAGCCTGTGTGGCCTAGTGGTTTGAGTATTGGACTACGACTCTGGAGGCCAGGGTTCAAATCCCAGCTCAGCCACGAAAACCACTGGGTGACTTTGGGCAAGTCACTTGCTCTCAGCTTCAGGGGAAGGCAATGGCAAACCTCCTCTGAACAAATCTTGCCAAGAAACCCTTATCAAAGGGTCACCATAAGTCAGAAATGACACAAAAGGACACAACAACAACAACAACAACTCCATTTTTAAATTCTTCAAGGGAGGGATTTCTCTTGGTTCTCACCATCATTCCAGCCCTTTCAGATGAGGACATGGGAGAGGGCTTTCGTGGTGGCTGCTCCCAAGCTATGAAATGCTCCCTTCAGTTGGACTTCTCTCTGGTCTCTTTCTTAAATCTTTGGTTCTTAAATCATGTGGCAAGAGAGTGTTTTGAATGTAGTATATGGTGCTTTATTAAATTATGATTTTGTTTTTTGTTGTTGTGTTCCTTTAAGTCATTTCCAAGACGAACCTATCATGGGGTTTTCTTAGCAAGATTTGTTCAGGGCAGGTTTGCCATTGCCTTCCCCTCAGGCTGAGAGAGTGTGACTTGCCCAGGGTCACCCAGTGGGTTGCATGGCCAAGCTGGGAATTGAATTCTGGTCTTCAGAATCATATCTCAAACAACTACACCAGCTGATTTCGATGGCCTTTAACTATGTACATGTGAATACATTTAGGTGTTCATAGGATACTGTAATTTAAAGTTATAATTTTAATTTTGCTCATTATTTTTGTCACAACTATTGTGATTACATTCAGTGATATATGGCAATTACAATTTATGAGTAACATTAATACCAAAAAACAAAAAACAAAAAAACTCAAACCATTACAGTAGGCCCTTGGTATCCACTGGATTTTAGTTCCAGGACCCCCATGGATACAAAATGGCAAAAACAAGGTTTGCTTTGGGAATTCAAGATATTTTTGAATATTTTCAAGGCTTTGATGCTTGAATCCATGGATAAAGCATCCTTGGATACGGAGGGGTGACTGTATCATTGGTGTCAGTAGCTTATATATTAGGGATAATAACTAGTTTTAAGTTGGAAATCAACATGATGCTTTTTTTCCTCCCATAGTATTTCTTGGGAACCCTAGCATTACCAAGGATTACTAGGACCCCCATAGATCAGTGGATGCACAAGTCCCATTACATACAATGGCATAGTGAAATGGTGGATATAACATGGCATTCCTTGGCTATCAAAAGAGCAGCAAGGCTTTACTTGAAAATGATTAAACAGTTCAGGAGAACGGAAGCTGTGTTTAGATGCTACAATACGAGGCCCCTGGGGCTAGAAGCATATAGGCAAATTCTATCTTGATAGTTAAAGGCATGTATATGTATGTATATATCAGTGTTATGGTTTGGCAAAAATTCCTTATTCTTGACAACTGATGTGGATGAAGAAAACTTTGAAGAACGCTGGCATGATCTCTTGCCCAAGGAATCAATGGAATGGTTGAAGTTAACACTCGTAGCACTCTTGCTAAGAACATTGTTTTCACTGTGTAATATTTTCAATATTTTCAAGCCGTGGGTGGTCAGCTCTGTTGATTAAAAAAAAAATCCATGGTTAGAGTGCTGACTGTGGTAAGGATTCTGTATGGTGTGATATGGGAGGCAGTCAAGGGAATGGGGTGACACCATGAGTTACCGCACCAAGTGATGCCAACTCTAGTATTCCCACTGGTCGCAGGTTTTGTCACTGAAGTTTTAGAGAATGGGAAACTACTGACCTGGCAACCCTATACCCAAATGCTGGGTGCCAGGGATAGTTTGAGCAGAACCATTTATATTAGGGTGACATCTTTCTTAAATTTTCAAGAGGCTAAAGGAACCTCCAGCCAAAGCATCGGGGCAGAAAAGTCACTTTGCTTTGTGGGGATCTGTTGTGTAACATCCCACTTCTTTCATTAAAGCGGTGCCTCTTAAATGTAGCTTAGAGGCCCATTAGTCTCAGGAAGAATTTGAAATAAATTATATATTCTATGACACAGAGTTTATTGTCTGGGAGGGATGGGCAGGATTTCTCTTTAAAACAGCATTAGGATATAGGCCTTCCTGGATTTAAATATTTCTGAGTTGCTAAATGCAACAGTGATGTCATGGGATTTCAAGTCAACTCCATCATTGTCCTAGAGTTTTGTTACAAGAGTGATTCAAAGGATAGAATCACAGGCTACATCTGCACTGCAGTTTGATATCCCTTTAACCTCCATGGCTCCATGCTATGAAATTCTGGGATTTGTAGGGTTTTTTGGCACCAGAGCTCTCTGACAGAGAAAGCTACATGTCTCACAAAACGACATTTCCCAAAATTCTATAGCATAAAGCTAAGGCAGTTAAACTGGATGATTTCTACAGTTTGGATGCAGCCACAGAGTTCGTAAAGAGCATGGAATCAGTGGAGGAACTCCAGAGCAGCCCCAGCAGGAGCTGTCTAGCCTCTCTTTGAAGATGCTTAGTTGAGCATTGGACTATGACTTTGGGGAACAGGGTTCGGATCCCTGCTCACCTACGAAACCCACTGAGTGACCTTGGGCAAGTCACACTCTCTCAGCATCAGAGGAAGGCAACAGCAAACCCCCCTTTGAAGAAACTTTCCAATAAAACCCTGTGAAAGGTTCACTTTAGGGTCACCATAAGTCGGCAATGATTTGAATGCACACAACAAGAAGAACCATTAACTAAAGGAATGGAGCTGGCTGCAGCTCTCCAAAGTCTTTAGTGGAGAAAGGTATTTCTTGGTGCGACCTGGTCATTCCACCGCTTGACTCTTCAGCATGCAAAACGTGTGCGTTTGCCACCGAGCTATAGCCCCACCTGCGTTTGTTCGTAGCCAAATAAACCAACCTTGTGAAAAGGCTGCCTTGAAGTTCCCAAGTGTAGATACACTCATAAACTGGTGTCCTTTTGGGCAGACACAGACTGGGACTGCAGCATACGTCTTTCAAAGAGCTTTCATTGATTTCTGAGGAAGTCGACTGAAGTCTACTAAAGCTCATGCTGCCAACATCTTTTTTCAGTTCGTCCCAAAGGTGCTACAAGACCTAAAATCTATTGTGATTGAGAGCTTTATTTCACCAACAATTAGATCCAAAACTTAAAACTTCAAGCAGAAGGTTGACACAATCAAAATTTCTAAACTGTAAGCCCAAATCCCTTGCTATCTGGCAGAGCAAGCCACATTTTCATAGAATCCAAGCAACAGCAGGAAATAGAAGTGTACTTAATATATCAGTGAAAAAGGCAAAGGAAACAATAACTAGTTTTTATCAATAAATTTATTTTTCATTTAATATCTCTTATTTGTGTTTATGCTTGTTTATCTTTATTACTTTTAATATTTCCATTATTTTAAAGATGATTTTTTTGAAATTGATCTGGATGTGCCAATTCACCTAGCAAGTGGCTCCTGCTCAGTGCCCAGGGGAAGGCAAAAAACCTCCAGGATCTCAGGCCAATCCACCCTGGAGGAAAATTCCTTCCCAACTCCAAAAGTGGCAGTCAGCACTAGCCTGGGCATGCTCCATCATCAGTTCCTGTGCTGTGCTCCTTGCTGGCTCCTCTAGAGAAAAACATCATGAAGAGATACATGGAAGTGGGGATTAATGTCTTTTTTGTGCAGCTCTGGACTGAACTGATGCTTTGGTGAACAGCTCTGAACATTGACTCCGGAGAGTTCACTTGATTTCGCTTTCAATATCAGCACTCCCATAAGCATCTTTCCAATTCTTCTCCACTGGGGCAGGTTCTGCTGTCCTCTTAAAAAGTCTTCTGGAACTTGATCTTCTGCAATGATTAATACTTGACATTCATATAGCGTCTTTTAAAATGGTATGCATTGACATTAAGCTTGCATAGAACTTAAATATTTGCTATTCCTGAAAGAAGGAAAGGAACTGATAAGGGTCAGGCTGATCCCAGAAGAACTGTTCAATACAAGTTTACAGCTAAGTTATACTGTATTGCGCTCCTTGACTACTTGGACAGAGAATGCAGTAAACGAACTGCAGTGATAGCTTACATATTTCCTTCCTTTCATATAGAGTTATGCTGTACAACGCATTAGATGAGTCTAGTAATATGCACTTGCATGTTACATCTCCCCCCACCCACAAAAAAAAAGAAGCACTCGGATCAACAAATACAGTAAATAAATACATGTATGATAATAGATTTATATTTTTTGCTTTTTTCACTCTAGATAAATGTAAGCCATATGACTAACTAAATAAAAATTAAAAATACCAAAAAAAAAGTCGTATGTAATAATCTTGTGAGTCTCAGACAATCAAACCAGATGTATACATACACAGAGAGAGATTTGTACCAGGAGGCCTGAATGAGTACCATTTGTACCATATGAGCCCTGGTGGCGCAGTGGTTAAATACCTGTACTTCAGCCACTCATTCAAAACCATAAGGTTGAGAGTTCAATACCAGCCAAAGGGCTCAAGCTTGACTCAGGCTCGCATCCTTCCGAGGTCCAAAAAGTACCATATAATAGTATAGTGTGGATACAGTCATAAACTGGTGTCCTTTTGTGCACACACAGACTGGGACTTAGGCTCACTTCTTTCAAAGTGTTTTCATTGAGTTCTGTGGCGAATTTTAATTCTCAGTGTGGACCATATACCCCCAATCCTATTGATTTACTCCAAAACCTATTTATTTCAGTGGAATCAACTCTTGAGTGAGTACTCTTATAATTCAATCCTAACTTCTTCAGATATAAATGGTCAGTTGCAATCTCCTTCTAAGCAAGTGTGTATTGCATTCCTAACACCTAAAACCTAGTCAAAGATATAGCCATGTTAGTTTGTAGAATCACCTAAAACCTATTCAAAGATATAGCCATATTAGTCTGTTAGTCTTAGAACATCTGAGGAAGTAGATTGAAGTGTACAAAACCTCATCCTGCCAGCATCTTTCTTTCAGTTAATCTCAATGGTGCTACAAGAGCTAAAATCTATTGAGAGGTTTATTTCCTCCAACAATTATATCCAGCATTTAAAACTTAAACCACAAGGCTGACACAATCAAAATTTCTAAAACGTAAGCTCATATCCCTAGCTATCTGGCAGAGCAAGCCATGTTACCATAGAAGCTATGCAACAGCAAGTAATAGAAGTGTACTTAATATATCAGTGAAAAGACAAAGGAAACAAGAACTAGTTTTTATCAATACATATATTTTTCTTTTATCTTTTTTGTATTTATGCTACTTTATCTTTATTATTTTTAATATTTTCATTATTTGAAAGATGATTTTTGAAAATGGATCTGAATATGCCATTTCACCTAGCAAGTGACTCTTGCTCAGTGCCCAGGGGAAGGCGAAAAACCTCCAGGACCTCGGGCCAATCTGCCCTGGAGGAAAATTCCTTCCGGACCCCAAAAGTGGCAGTCAGCACTAGCCTGGGCATGCCATGAGCAAGAGCCATGTGCAAGCGCTCCACCCATGCTCCCTCCTGCCCCACCAGTTCTTGTGCTGTGCTCCTTGCTGGCTCCTCCAGAGAAAATCATCATGAAGAAACACATGGACGTGGGGATGTAATGCCTTCTTTGCGCAGCTCTGGACTGAACAGATGCTTTGGTGAATAGCTCTGAACATTGACTCGAGAGTTCAGTTGATTTCATTTTCAATATCAGCACCCCCACATGCATCTTTCCAACTCCTAAATATTTGCTATTCCTGAAAGAAGGAAAGGAACTGATAAGGCCTGAGCTGATTCCAAAAGAACTGTTCAATACACGTTTACAGCTAAAATGCACTGTAATGCTCTCCTTGACTACTTGGGCAAGGAATTCACTAAATGAACTGCAGTGATGGCTTACTTCTTTTCATATAGAGTTATGCTATGCACCACATGAGTATATTATTGTGCGGTTGAATCTTTCAGCTCCCCGCCACACACATGTAAAGCATTCAGACAGGGGGGCACTGACCATGGGTGCAGCTTAAACCATACGTCATCATATTTTCTCTCTGTTTATACATTTACAATGATCATCTATCATGTTTTGCATGTAACACTTTCTGACCGTGTTCTTTGTCTTGAAAAAGTTTTCATGTACATAATAATCTTCTGAAACAATTACAGTGGTCCCCCGGGTTACGAATCCCCCGGGGAACGAAAATCCCGGGATACAAAAGAGCCGGGGCCGGAAAAATGGCCCCGGCTTACGAATGTATCCCCGGGTTACGAAGGCCTCCGCCGGCTGAGAGGAAGGGACGGCCCGATCCGGATCGAGCAGTCCCTTCCTCTCTGAGGAGGCCTCCGCCGGCTGACGAGGAGGCCTCCGCCGGATGAGAGGAAGGGACAGCCCGATCCACTGGATCGGGCCGTCCCTTCCTCTCTGAGGAGGCCTCCGCCGGATGACGAGGAGGCCTCCGCCTAATGAGAGGAAGGGACAGCCCGATCCACTGGATCGGGCCGTCCCTTCCTCTCTGAGGAGGCCTCCACCGGATGAGAGGAAGGGACAGCCCGATCCGCTGGATCGGGCCGTCCCTTCCTCTCTGAGGAGGCCTCCGCCGGATGACGAGGAGGCCTCCGCCGGCTGAGAGGAAGGGATGGCCCGATCCGCTGGATCGGGCCTTCCCTTTCTCTCCGAGGCCTCCGGAGGTCTCTTTTTTTCTCTCTCTTACCCCCGGGTTACGAAAATTTTCGGGTTACGAAAGGTAATCCGGAACGGATTACTTTCGTAACCCGGGGGACCACTGTACTTACATCCTCCTCTCCCTCAAGATAGACCGTATTTGATCATTATTGTGCTGTTGCAATGTTAAATGTTCCAGAAGAGACCTTGAAAATTTGGCTTCCTACAAAAGCTGGGTGATTATTGTCAGTTGTATTCATAATACCATTGTTAAACCCCTGCAAGGGTTTATTGGCTGAAGAGTCACACCACTGAAAGAGATTGAATCTTTAGAGAATGAATGAATGAACTAAACTTGGAGAATTTCCTTTCAATCTGCAAACTATCACAGAATGAACAACTTACTGCTGAAATATCATCCCTGTTCTCTTGTTTTGTTTAAAGCCCTGTCAGCAATTAAAAAAATGACTAAATACCTGTTTCCTTTTGCAACACAACTTAAGGAGACTCTATCAAGTTGGTGAGGTTCATCCATGATGTTTCCCTCTTTCTTCATTTTTGAAACAAAACAGGATGTCTTTTTTAAAAATCGCACCAGACTTGTTAATATGTGCCTATTTCTTTCATTAGCCTTTTTTCCCCCAATTTGGATAATTTCCTGTGAAATCTGCAGACATGTCACAAATACACTTTTAAAAACCAATATTTTCCATACCTAGGATTTTGAAGCAGCCAACCATCAAGAAAAATTGCCTAGAAATCTTTTTCTTTCTTCCTAAGGATTCACCTCCATGCTGGGAATATTCATTTATGATGACTGACACTCCATTTTAAAGAAATATGTTGTGCATCTTATATTACTTAAGATTTTTTTATTAGGAACTGTTTGCTTTTTCATGCTTTACAGTCGCTAATCCCTGCAAGTAAAAATGGTCTTCTCAAATTCTGTGTTCTTCCGTTTATTGCTGATGAAAATTTACCTTAAAGATCTCTCTCTCTCTCTTCAGAAAACAGAAGGATTCCACTTCTTAACCTGAAAAATTCCTTTTAGATTAACACAGAGGTCATTTACAAAATGATGACATATGCCTTTAACCCTAAAATATTTCCCAGTGCTTAATTCCAAGATGCTGTCAAGAGAGGAAAAACAGGATCCTGTTCTCTTCCAAATAAAAAGACCTACCTTTTAGGGACTTATCAAAATGTTGGAGATGTTCATTGGAAATGCTTCTCATTTTTCCTTGAGCTCATGTCAGATGTTTTGCTGTACCTTAACATTGTCAGAAACTTTGAATTTCATCCTGCTCATAGCTAAAGTTTATTTAGCGAGTCAGGCAAAACAGGGAACATAGAACTACCAATATTACAATGTGCACCACATTTGCTGGATTGATGTGTTTAAGTCTCTCCAAAGCATACAACCTTTTGTTCTAGAATTACGTCTTTTAAATCTCACCTGACAACTTTGCTGTAATATTGTGCATTCTTTCTTTCACCATCCCATTTATTTTATAAATCATTTAGCTTCTGTTCTTCAACCAGTGGTTGAAGAGTCACCACTGAAAGAGATTGCATCTTTAAAGCATGAACAAACCAAACTTGGAGAATTCCCTTTTAGTCTGCAAAATGTCACAAAAATGACCATCTCACAGCTAAAACATCATCCATGTTCTCAGACACGTGATTTTTTAAATGCCCATTCAGACGTCAAAAGTGACCAAAACCCTGTTTCCTTTAGCAACAGATTTTAAAGACATTCTTTCAAATTTGTGAGGTTCATCTGTGAAGTTTCACTCATTCTTCTTTTTGGGGGGAGTGGGGGGAGAGAAAACCATATATTTTTTCCTTAATTCACACCAGACCTGTTAATATTTGCCTATTTCTTTCATTATCCTCTTTTTTTCCAAGTTGGATAATTTCCTGTTAGATCAGCGGTGAAACCACAAATACACTCTTAAAAAAAGTTAACCTGTATTTTTGGTACTTAGGATGTTGAACATGCCAGTCATCAGGGGAAATTAACCAGAAATCTTTTTCCTCCCTTCCTACGGACTCACCTTTATGATGGGCAAATCCATTGATGATGCTTAACCCTTCATTTTTGAAGAAATATGTTGTGCATCCATACGTTTTATTAAAAGCTGATTACTTTCTGAATCTTGTTTATGTTTCACAGTAGATTGCTTTATCCGTTTAAAACTAAACTAATCCCTGCAAGTAAAAACGGTCTTGTCAATATGTGTATTCCTCTGTTTATTGCAACTGAAAATTTATCTTAAAGATGTGTTGCTCTTTCTTCAAAGAACAGGAGGATTCCATTTCTGAAAAATTTCTTTCAAATCTGCAAAGAGCTCATTTATAAAAAGATGGTGTCATCCTTTAACTGTAAGAAATATTTCCCAATTCCTAGCTCTACTTGGCTGTCAAGTGAAGGAAAACCAGGAATCTGTTCTTTTCCTAATAAAGGAGCCTACCTTTTAGGGACTTACCAAAATGATGGAGATGTTTTTGGAAATGCTTTTCACTTTTCCATTCTTGAAGGAAGATGAGTCCTTTACCTTGTGCCACATATTTTGGTGCATGTCTGTCCCTTTCTTAACATTGGCAGATACGTGAACGTTCATTCTTTTCCTATTCCTATTCAACTTTTTTCACCAACTGATATTCTTTAAATCATTCAGCTTCTGTTCTTTGACCTATGTTAACATATGATCCATTGAACTTTCTTCTATCAATTCTCCCAATATTAGATAAATAACATGAGAAGTATAATGCCCATCTCTGTATAGCTGAGGTCTTTAAATATTGTCTTTTATTTTTTTAGGACAATATTTAGTTCTTTAGTTTAATACTTTCTTTCAATATGAAAGTTCCCATACTTACCTTTTTCTCACCTGTGCCCTGTTGTAGTTATTGCAGTTCACAAATTTAGCTTCAATTCCATATAGTTTGTTTTGGGAGGTCAATAGTTACTTACTCTGATCCTCTCCTGGTTGAGCTGTGAATATTGGCTATAGGCATGGCTGAAGAGACATACAAAAGTAGCATTTATCTTATATCTTATATACAAGATTGTAAACCTGTTCCTGTTTATTAAATGAAGAGCATCCATGCCTGGTGATAACATTTTTAGAGAAAGAATTGACTATGACTTTTTTAAAAACATAAACAATTACATTCTCAGAATGAAAGAGGTCAAATAAATTGTTAAAACAATTTCAGCAGGCAGCAGAAAAAGTGACCGTGTGCCTGTTTTCCTTAGCAATCGATACATCATCAAGACCTTCTTCCAGATGTCAGAAATTCATCATTCTCATTGTTTCTCATTCTCCCCTTTTGGAACAGAGGCTTCTCTTAGATTCCTTGCCTTGCATTGAGCTTTTTGATATATATGCATTGCTTAATCTCATTTTATTACCTTAGGTTTCTGTTAAATTTGCAAAGCCACAAAGATGATCTTTAAAATGTTTAACTGCTATAGATACTTGAGACTCTGGACAGTTCAGAATTCTACTTTATTTCTTTCTACAGAAACAACTTCAAAGGACTCACTTCCACCTCATATTACATGCTTTTGTGAAAAATAAATATGTTTTGTACTTCTTACATTGCACTGGACTTTTTGTTCTGTGTTTCTTCCTTAATTAAGTCGAAGCTGTTATTCTCCTTATAGCTTTTCATGCTATCATCATCTCATTCTATATTGATCATATTTGAAAACACCTTAAAGGTGTTACTGATCCATCTTATAAAACAGAGGTATTTGCAGTTCTTTTTAAATTTGATAATTTCCTTCAAATATTCAGGGAGATCATTTACAATAAGGTGAAATGAAGGGCTAGCCATGAAAAATATTTTCCCATAAGTTGTTTGAAGAAGCTATTAAGAAAAGGCAAAAAAAAAATCACTAATTATCCCCTCTTTTCCCAGGAAGCAGCCTGCTTTGGATGAATTTACCAGAAAGTTCGTATTGCAGAAGATAACCTTTTCTTTCAGTTGCAAATACAGACTGACAAATAGAAAGTGTGAAATCAACTCCTTTTAATTTGTAGAGCTCCATTTGTAGAGCAGAGAAATGAAAAACAGCAAGGTTCTCTGCACTTAATTCAAGAGCAACCAACCAGGAAAAGTTACCACACATCTGTTTGATATTTTGCATTAGTGACACATTTAAGAAGTTTCTTATATATTTACAGTATTATCATCATCATCATCATCATCATCATCATCATCTATGATGCTTTGCATGTACCACTTCTTGAAGGAATGCAACAAATCATGTTTTTACCTTGAAAAAGCTTTCATGTAGATGATAAGCTTCAGTGACATTTGGTTTTCCTTAGTGAAGTCCTGTCCTCATTTCCTTTGCCCCAAGGTATACACAAATACTTGTGTATTTGTGATGTCGATATTTCTAAGGAGATCTTTAAAATTTGTTTCCTAGAAAAGTTACATGATTTTTCTGAATTGTATCCAAGATATCTTTTTTTTCCCTAGACAAGAGGGTTGAAGAGTCACCACTGAAAATGATTGCATCTTTAGAGAATGAATGCAGAAAACTTGGAGAATTCCCTTATAGTCTGAAAAATATCACAGAAACGAACATCTCACTGCTAAAATATCATCCTTGTTCTCAGACACTTGTTTTGTTAAATGCCCAATCAGCCATAAAAAGGGACCAAGTACCTGTTTCCTTAAGCAACATATTTGACAGACATTCTTTCAGATTTACTCTTTCTTCTTTTGAGGGGATAAAACCCATATATTTTTTCCTTAATTCACATCTGACTTCTTAATATTTTCCTATTTCTTTCATTATCCTCTTTTATTCCAAGTTGGATAATTCCCTATTAAATCAGCAGGGAAATCACAAATACACTCTTAAAAAAGGTTCACCAGTATTTTTGGTACCTAGGATTTTGAACATGCCAGTCATCAAGGGAAATTAATCAGAAATCTTTCCCTTTTTCCTTCATTTCTACGGACTCACCTCTATGATGAGAATATTCATTTATGAGGCTTTACACTCTTTTTTTGAAGGTATATGTTGTGTTTTTTATATTACTCCAGATGTTTTCTTAGCAGCTAATTGATTTCTTAATGATGTTTATACTTTGCAGTAAATTTCTTTATCTTGTTTAAGATAAGCTAATCCCTGCAAGTAAAAATGATCTGGTCAAATTCCATGTTTTTCTAAGTTTATTGCAGATGAAATTTTTCCTTAAAGATGTGTTTTTTTCTCTCTTCATAGAACAGAAGCATTCAATTTCTTCTTAACCTGAACATTTCCTTTCAGATCTACAAAAAGATCATTGATCAAAAGATGGAGTAACCCTTTAACCTTAATAAATATTTCCCAGTGCCTAGCACCAAGTGGCTGTCAAATGAAGAAAAACAGGAGAGGTACTCTTCGTAATAAAGGGACCGATCTCTCAGAGACTTACCAAAATATTGGAGATGTTCCTTGGAAATTCTGTTCACATTTCTCTTTTTGAGGGAAGGTGTGTTTTATACCCCTTTTCAGATACATTGGTTCATGTTTGTGCTTTTCTTAACATTGACAGAAACTGGAACTTTCATTCCTCTCCCTAGTCAAATGTTATTTAGAGAGCCAGGCAAAACAGAGTATATAGAATTACAAATATTACAATGTCTAATAGATCTGCTGGATTGTTATGTTTAAATCTCTCCAGAGTACATAACTTTTTGTTCTAGAACTATGTATCTTAAATCTCACCTGACTTCCTTGATATAGTATTCTGTATTTTAAAGAAGCAGAACTTCTTTGCTCATCGAATTTAGTCTTCATATCATTTAACCTCCATCCTTCCACCAATGTTAATATATGATCCACTGACCTTTCCTTTGTTTCAGCTCCCCTAATATTTGATAAATAACACCTGGAGCGTAACGTAGACAGCATACCATTGTAGCTGAGGTCTTTATATCCTCTATTTATATTTTTAAACAAGAAAAGTTCTCACATTTCCCTCCTTCTCACCTTCTCACTCATTGTTACTCAGTTATTGCCATGTACAAATTGAGTTTCAGTTTCACATAGTTTGAGTTTCACTGTTGGATATTACTTACTCAGTTCCTCTCCTGGATGAGCTGCAAAAAAAAAAAAAAAAAGGCCTGGAGAGACTTTTGGAAGTTGCATTTATCATGTACGTTCTGCTCAAGATTGTAAACTCTTTTCTTCTTAAGTGTTTATTAAATGGAGAGGAGCCTTGTCAGGTGATAACATCTTTAGAGAAGGGACACAGAAAATTACCTTTCAAAATACAAGAGATCACAAAAATTACCAACATAATTTCAACAGCCAGCCACAAGAAGTGATTATGTATCTCATTTCCTTTGCAATGGACAAATCATAAAGATCTCCCAGGTTTCTGAATGCAAAGGGATATTGCAGCACCTTTGAGACTCACTGAAAGGGAGAAGGTGGTACCATGAACCTTCGTACTGCTGAACCTACTGCTTCAGATGCAGGTTTCTGAGGTTCATCTGTGGTTATGTTTCTCACTCTCTTTTTGGGACTGTCTTCTGTTAGGTTCCTTGCCTTGCTCTGGGCTTTTTGATATTCATATGTGTTGCTTAAATTTATTTTATTAACGTAGGTCCCTGTTAAATTTGCAAAGTCACAAAGATTATCTTAAAAATGTTTAACCACTGTGGATATTTTTCAGGTCGTGGGACATTGAACAGTTCCGAATTCCACTTTATTTCTACAGAACCTACTTCCAAGGACTCACTTCCACCTCATATTAACCTATGATATTTTAAATGCTCTTGTGAAAAATAAATATTTCTTATACTTCTTACATTACACTGGGATTTTTGTTCTGAGCTGCTTGCTTTATTACGTTGAAGCTGTCACTCTCTTTATAGTTCTTCAAGCCATGGCATATCCTGTAAAGAAACATAGTCATGTTCATCTCATTCTTCTATATCGACAACATACCCTATTTAAACCGGAAGGTATTACTGCTTATCTTATAAAATGGAAGTGTTGCAGCTTTTTAAAACTTCGATCATTTCTTTGAAATCTTCAGAGAGATGGTTTAGAATATGGTGAAATAAAATGCTAGCCATGAAAAATATTGTGACATACTTCGTTTGAAGAAGCTTTCAAGGAAAATGAAAAACAGCAAGATCCTCTGCATTTAATTTAAGAGCGAACAAGCAGGAAGAGTTACCAGCTATCTATTTGTTTTTGGGTTTTGTTTTGGTTTTTGCATTACTGACATTTTTAAAAATCTTCTTATATGTTCATAATAATTATCTATGATGTTTTGCATGTACCATGTCCTGAAGGAATGCAACAAAACATGTTTTTTACCTTGAAAATACTTTCATGGAGATGATAAGCGTCAGTGGCATTTGGTTTTCCTTTCTGGAGTCCTGTCCTCGGTTCCGTTGCCCGAAGATGGCTTCCATAATATAATTGCTTTTATACTTGTGCTGTCAGTATTTCTAGGGAGACATTTAAAATTTGTTTTCCAGGAAAGTTGGATGATTTTTCTGAGTTGTATTCTAGACAAGAGGGTTAAAGAGTCACCACTGAAAAAGATGGCATCTTTAGAGAATGAATGCACTAAACTTGAAGAATTCCCTTTTAGTCTGCAAAATGTCACAGAAACATCTCACAGCTAAAATATTATCCATGCTCTCAGACACTTGCTTGGTTAAATGCCCAGTCAGTCAGCAATAAAAGGTGACCAAATACCTGTTTCATTTAGCAACACATCTTTCAAGTTGGTAAGATTCACCCATGATATTTCACTCTTTCTATTTTTGAACAAAAAAAAATCTATTTCCTTAACTCACACCAGACATGTTAATTTCAATTTCTTTCTTTATCCTATTTCTTTCATTATCCTGATTTTTTCCCCAGCTGGATAATTTCGTCCTAAATCTGCACTCAAATCACAAATTCTTGCTTAAAAGTGGTTAACCACTATTTTCGGTGCCTAGGATTTTGAACAAGCTAATCATTAAGGAAAATAAGGCAGAGATCTTTTTTCCTTTTCCTTTTCTACTTCCTTCCTAAAGACTCAACTCCATGATGGGAATATTCATTTGTGATGCTTTATGCTCCAGTTTTGAAGAAATATATTGTAAATCTTATATTACTCCAGACTTTTTGTTAGGAGCTGGTTGCTTTCTTATTTATGCTTGTGCTTTACAATAGATTTCTTTATCCTTTTTAAACTAAAGCAATCCCGGCAAGTGAAAACAGTCTTGTGAAATTCTGTGTTCTTCTGAGCTTACTGCAGATGAAAATTTACCTTAAAGATGTATCTTTCTTCAGAGAAGAAGAGGATTCCACTCCCCTTTCTTATCTACAAAGAAGTCCTTTATTAAAAGATGGCGTAATCCCGGTGCTTAGTTGCTAGATGGAAAAAATGGAATCTGTTCTCTTCCCAATAAAAGGACCTACATTTTAGGAACTTACCAAAATGTTGGAGATGTTCATTGGAAATGCTTCTCCCTTTTCCATTCCATTCTATACCTCGTGTCATATACTTTGGTGCATGTTTTGTTCTTCCCGTAACATTGGCAGAAACCTGAACTTACTTCCTTCTCCTAGTCAAAGGTTATTTAGAGAACCAGACAAAACAAAGCACATAGAACTACAAATACTACAATATGTACCACATCTGCTGGATTTTCGTATTCCAGTCTTTCCAGAGTATATGATTTTTGTTCTATAACTGTGTTTCTTACTTCTCACCTGACCTCCTTACTGTGGTGTTGTGTTTTTTAAAAGGAGCACAACTACTTTCCCCATTCGATTTCTTCTTCATATTATTTAGCTTCATAATCCATTAGTCTTTCTCCTAATATTAGATAAATAACGTGAAATGTAGATAGTGTCCCAGTGTAAATCTTGTCTTTACAATTTAATCAATAACAGTTCTCATACTTGCCTCCTTCTCACCTTCACATTGTTAATGCATTGCATAAATTTAGCTTTCATTTCATACATTTTGGCTTTTGGAGTCAATAATTACTTAATCATTTCCTCTCCAGGATGAGCTGTGCTTTAAATAGGCCTCAAGAGATTTAACAAATGTAGCCTTTATTTATTTTAAAAGCAGCATTTATACGTAAGATTGTAAACCCTTTTCTTCTTCGATGTTTATTAAATGGAGAGCAGTCATGTCAAGTGATACTGATAACATCTTTAGGGAAGGAAAAGACTAAGACTTAAAAAGAGAGAGAGAGAAAATTACCTTTCAGAGTGAGAGGTCACAGAAAGATCCAAATAATTTCAAAAGGCAGCCAGAAGAAGAGATACTGTATCTGTTTTCCTTAGCAATGAACATATCACAAAGATCTTCTTCCAGGTTTCTGAAGTTCATCTGTGATGTTTCTTTCTCCTCATTTTGGAACAGTGTCTTCTGTAAAAGTTCCCTGCCTTACGCTGAGCTTTTTGATATAAATACATTTCTTAATCTCATTAATTTCTGTTCCTGTTAAATTTGCATTGTCAAAAAATTTAGCTTTAAAATGTTGAAGCACTGTAGATATTCTCAGGCCTTGAGATATTGAACAGTTCAGAATTCCAATTTCTTTCTCTCCCTAGAACCTATTTCTAAGTATTCACATCCACCTCATATTAACTTATGATATTTTAAACACTCTTAGAGTGCACTGGACTTTTTGTTCTGACTCCCTTTATAGTTTTTCAATCCATGACATTTCTTGTAAAGTAATATTGTCATGCTATCATCATCTTACTGTATATCGATGACATTTGAAAACATACCTTAATTTGGAAGGTGCTACTTCTCCATCTTATAAAACAGAGGTGTTTGCAGTTCTTTGTAAATGTGAAAATTTCCTTTTAAATCTGCAGAGAGGTCATTTAGAAAATGGTGAAATAAATGTTCCACTTTCTTTCTCTCTATAGAGCCTACTTCTAAGGACTCACTTCATTTTAACCAAAGATGTTTTTTAAGCCATGGTACTTCCTGAAAAGAAATATTGCTATGCTGTCAACATCTCATTCATTTATTACCATGACATTTGAAAACATAGGTTAAGTAATCTGGAAGGTGTTACTGCTCCCCCTTACCATATAAAGCAGATCTATTGCTGTTCTTTTTAAATTCTTTTTAAACTTGGAAATTTCCTTTTTAATCTGTAGAGAGGTCATTTATAAAATGGTGAAATAAGATGTTAACCTCAGAAAATATTTCCGTATAATTAGTTTGAAGAAGCTATTAAGAAAGGGGGTAACAAGCACCAATAATCTGCTCTTTTTCCAACCCTTTCTCTGCGTGGACTTACCAGAAACTTGATATTCACTGGAAATACTCTTTCTTCTTCTAGAATATTTTTTCTTTGCTTTGCTTTATATCATATCCTTTAAGACCATGGGAAATAACATTTTGCTTGACAGAGGCTATTTGGGGACCCAGGCAAACTAATAGATAGAGTTTAGAAATTGGAAACATTGGAATAGCCACCCCACCTCTTGGGTTCCTTGGCTCTGATCTCCTTCAGAATCTCCAGCTCTTCATTCTAGAACTGAACTGCCAGCCTTGCCTTTTGTTTGGTGTGTTTTAGAAGGAACAGAGAGTCTTTGATCATTCCACATTTTGCCTCCATCTTCTGAGTAGTGTGGGCACTTTAAATAGCATCACATTCCCGTCCTTAACCATTCTTACATCACAATATTCTTGATTTCAGACAAATAAAAGAAATTTATAGAAAGTTCACTAGACTAGATGAATTTTTGAAGATGGGGAAATGGTTGGGTTTTGGCATATGACTCTTCCCCCCCTCCCCCACTTTTTTTTTGGGGGGGGGGTATCTAACACAAATGTACACAATCTCTTCTCTTCTCTTATTCCCATTTTGTGATTAACCTCCTCCTCTTTTAACAGAGAAGTGGCTCTGAAGAAATTTCAGGTGTCTCCCATGAAAACTCCCTTCCTCCTTCCCTTTGCTTTCAACTAAGCTTCATGCATCACTGAAAGCTTTATGAGTGCGTCACAGCAGAAACATCACAAATTTCATCATAAACACAATGTGCAAATGCCAAACTGTGGGGGCTAGACAGAGTAAGCACAAGTCATTTATTTATTGATTTAATTTTATTTAATGCCCTGCCTTTTCCTAATACAGGTTGAGTCTTCCATTTGTGGAATTCCTAAATATTCCAAAAACCAAAAAAAATTTTTAATGTGTGGCTAAGATAATGACACTTTTGTCTTCTGATGGTTCAGTGTTCACAAACTTTGTTTCAAGCACAACATTATTTAAAATATTGTATCAGAGTACCTCCAGGCTATGTGTATAGGCTGTATATCAAACAAGTCAATTTTGTGTGTAGACTTGGATCCCATCTCCAAGATATCTCATTATTTACATGTATGAAAATTCCAGAATCCTCCTCAAAATGTGAAATCTCAAATACCTTTGGTCCAAAGCATTTTGTATAAGGGAGACATAACCTGTACCGTACAAAAGTTTTAAAAATGTCAAACAACCAATCTAATTAAAACATTAAAGAATTTTTTAAAAAATAACATGTTTTTTAAAAAATACAGCAAACCCATTGAGTATGCCTCTGTCCCAACTAGTTAGAAGCTGAAGGCATGTTTAAATTTTTAAAAAGTGTTGCTCTGGCAGCAGAAGGAAAGCAGAGAGGGGGCCAATGGAACAAGAAGGGAGCTCCATAGCTTAGGAGCAGCCATCAAGAAGGCTCCATGTTGACCAGCCATGAAATAAACAGACCAGACACAGCATTTGTAATTAAGGAAGGGCCGTCTTTATGGACCTAAAACCTCATTAAATGTTTGAGACCTGGGGCTGAGCAAATGAAGGCCGGAGGAACCTGGGTAGGTTTAGCTGAAGCACAACTATCAACCTGTGAGACCTCCCCAGCCACCCTTGATCGAGACCACAGACCCCAGAAGCAATGCAAAGAGACTGGTTGCCATCTCGGACAATCATTTTAGTCAGGTCAACTCTGGGGGCCTCCTCAAGACCCACGACTTTATAAGAGAGATCAGACCCAAGGACAGACTCTTTCAGCAAACTCGTCCACCCCTGCCCCGGTCTTATTTGGAGACAGTTCACAACACTTGGAGAGCCAAATGATTTCTGCCTCTGGGCCATAGTTCTAGCCCCAAGACCTGGGAAACAGCTGATTAGAGAAAGAGGAGAACAAAAGGTATTTGCAACCACAGGAGAACAACAGCTTTATGGCGTAACATGATATAGCTCAGTGACAGAAGAGATTCTTTGCATGAGGCAGTGAGAAAGAAAACTGATGATGAAGAAGATGATGAACCAGTTTTCAGATTCAGTTCCTGCAATTGCTCAGAGCTGAGAGGGATCTAAGAGAGAAATCTCTCTCTGGCTTTTCTTCGCTAACGAAGATTCAGGAAGGACTTATCCCACACTTACTACAAGCACGTTGATGACTAAAAAGGCCGATCCGAGATAAGCAAGTCCGGTTACAGAAAGCACAGCAGAAAGTCTCCTTGTTGTGGAGACTTTCCAAGTTGTGGTTCTTTCTGCATTGTCGTTTCTCTTCGAGACTCGTTCGGCGTGAGTTCTCAAAAGAGGCTGCAGCATTGTGGATAGTGTGTCTCCATGCCTCCCGATGTGAGGCCAGGGCAGACCATTGTTGGTGATCAATTTGGCCAAGCTTGAGATGTTGCTTCAGGGAGTCCTTGTATCTCTTCTTTGGGGCGCCCCTCTTTCGCTGACCCGTGGCAAGTTCACCATAGAGTACTATTTTGGGGAGGCGGTGGTCCTCCATCCTGGAAACATGCCCTGCCCAGCGCAGCTGCATTTTCAATAGCATGGCCTCAATGCTGGTGATCTCTGCTTTCTCCAGGACAGCAACATTCGTCACATAGTCAGTCCAGTGTATGTTTAGGATTGTGCGTAGACAGTGCTGATGAAAGCGTTCAAGGAGTCGTAGATGTTGGCGATAGGTGACCCATGATTCAGACCCATAGAGGAGGATGGACAGTACAATGACTCTGTACACACTGATTTTGGTGCTTCGCCTCAGGTGTTTGTTACTCCAGACTCTTTTGTGAAGCCTTCCGAATGCACTATATGCCTTTGCTAATCTGTGATCGATCTCTTTGTCAATCTTGGCATCTGAGGAGATGACACTTCCCAGGTAGGTGAACTCCTGTATGGACTTAAGTACAGATTTGCCGGTGGTGACATGGGGGTGATAGTGCTCTTCCTGTGGTGCAGGCTGGTAGAGGACTTCCATTTTCTTCAGGCTGACTTCCAGCCCAAACAGCTCTGCAGCTATTGCAAAGCAGGATGTTAGGCGCTGCAGAGCTGCTTCTGTATGGGCAACAAGGACAGCATCGTAAGCGAAAAGCAGCTCACGTACTAGATAGTTTAGAATCTTTGTGCGAGCCTTCAGACGGCTTAAGTTAAACAAGCTACCATCAGTACGGTAACGTATATAGATGCCATCTTTTTCTTCGAGATCTGCTGTAGCCCTTTGGAGCATCATGCTGAAGAAGATTGTAAATAGAGTTGGAGCGAGAACACAACCTTGTTTCACACCACTAGTTATTAGAAAGGGCTCTGAGAGAGGCCTTATCTGACTGGTCCTTGCTGGCCCTCATGTAGCAAGATGATCATTTTGAGGAATTTGGGGGGACATCCTAGTCGTTCCAGGATCCGCCACAGTCCTTTTCTACTCACAGTGTCAAAGGCTTTGGTAAGGTCGACAAATGTTACATAGAGTCCTTTGTTTTGCTCTCTACAATTCTCTTGCAGTTGTCTAAGAGCAAATACCATATCTGTAGTGCTCCTGTTAGCTCTGAAGCCACACTGACTTTCTGGGAGAAGTTCTTCTGCAATAGCTAAGAGAGAAATCTAAGAGACTGGCTACCAGTTATCTTAGAAATGCTAGTCAAAACAGACCAGCAGTTTGGCTTTGCATAAGGCAATGTTGTGTGTTAGAATCATAGAATAGAATCATAGAATCACAGAGTTGGAAGAGACCACAAGGACCATCCAGTCCAACCCTCTGCCATGCAGGAACTCCAAATCAAAGTATCCCTGACAGATGGCCATCCAGCCTCTGCTTAAAGACCTTTAAGGAAGGAGACTCCACCACAATCTGAGGGAGTGTGTTCCACTGTTGAACAGCCCTTACTGTCAGGAAGTTCCTCCTAATGTTGAGGTGGAATCTCTTTTCCTGCAGTTTGCATCCATTGTTCTGCATTCTAGTCCCTGCAGCAGCAGAAAACAAGCTTGCTCCCTCCTCAATATGACATCCCTTCAAATATTTAAACAGGGCTATGATATTACCTCTTAACCTTCTCTTCTCCAGGCTAAACATACACTGCTCGCGAAGGCATTCCTCACAGGGCACAGTTTCCAGACCCTTAACCATCTTGGTTGCCCTCCATTGGACATGCTCCAGTTTCTCCACATCCTTTTTGAATTGTGGTGCCCAGAACTGGACACAGTATTCCAGGTGTGGCCTGACCAAAGCAGAATAGAGTGGCACTATTACTTCCCTTGGTCTAGACACTATACTTCTATTGATGCAGCCTAAAATTGCATTGGCCTTTTTAGCTGCCGCATCGCACTGTTGACTCCTGTTGAACTTGTGGTCTACTTAGACTCCTAGATCCCTTTCACATGTGGTCTCATTCAGCCAGGTGTCCCGCATTTTATATCTGTGCATTTCATTTTTTCTCCCTAAGTGCAGAACCTTACATTTCTCTGTGCTGAATTTCATCTTGTTAGCATTGGCCCAGCTATCTAGTCTATTCAGGTCATTTTGAATTTTGATCCTGTCTTCTGAGGTATTAGCTACTCCTCCTAGTTTAGTGTCATCTGCAAATTTGATAAGTATGCCCCCAATTCTGTCATCCAAATCATTAATAAAGATATTAAATAGCACTGGGCCCAGGACAGAACCCTGTGGCACCCCACTGGTCACTTCTCTCCAGGATGAAAAGGAGCCATTGTTGAGCACCCTTTGAGTTTGGCCGGTCAACCAATTACAAATCCATGTAACAGTTAACTTGTCTATCCCACATTTTGCAAGCTTGTTTGCAAGAATGTCATGGGGAACCTTGTCAAAGGCCTTACTGAAATCGAGGTATCCTATATCCACAGCATTCCCTTCATCTACCAAGCTGGTAATTTTATCAAAAAAAGAGATCAGGTTCGTTTGGCATGACTTGTTTCTCTGAAACCCATGTTGACTTTTTGTGATTATGGCATTGGCCTCTAAATGTTCACAGACTCTCTGCTTAATGATCTGCTCTAGAATCTTTCCTGGAATTGATGTCAGACTAACTGGACGATAATTGTTGGGATCCTCTTTTTTTCCCCTTTTTGAAGATGGGAACAACGTTTGCCCTCCTCCAGTCTGCTGGGACTTCTCCTGTTCTCCGGGAGAACACACACAATCATCCCACGCAAATCAAGGACTTGCCATTCGTGTCTTTTGCGGATGGAAAAATACTACATATATATTTAGAACATACACACACACATACATATATATGGAATATTTGCATCTACATAATGAGATATTTTGGGAAGTGAGACACATCTCTAAACGTAAAATCCATTTTTGTTTCATGTATAGGTTGAGTCTCTCTTATTATCTGAAATTCCTTGGCCCAGAAGTATTTCGGAATATTTGGAAATATCTATCTATCAATCTATTCATTTTGATTTATTTATCCATTTATGTTTCATGTATAGTTTGAATCTCTTTTATTATCTGAAATTCCTGGGCCCAGAAGTATTTCGGAATATTTGGAATATATTTATGTAATATTTGCAAATACAGAATGAGACAGAGATGGGAGCCAAATTTAAACATGAAAATTCATTTTACAGTATTTGCTTATTTATTCATTTAATGTTTCATATACACTTTATATGCTTAGCCAGAAGGTAATTTTATACACAATGTTTTTTGTAATACTGTTGTGGATGATGGCGCAAAAGGTGTGTGTCCTGTGAAACTACAAATCCCTGGGTTCTCACAGCGCAGAGCCATGATCCAGGTTTCCTGGGATCTGTAGTTTGCAGAGATTGGCTCCATGATAAAGCTAGATAGGGCCTACCAGAGTGGCCACTTCCGGCTGTTTTGATTCAACTCTGTGGTCCTGGAGGACTGGGTCTTCCTTGGATCTCAGTAGAGCCGGAGGTGAGGAATAAACCAGAACAATTGCCATTATCATCATCATCATCATCATCATCATCATCATCGTTGTTGCTGTTAATAACCATTTTTGGGGGTTCCCAAAGAGGCTCTTTGGGAGGTTTGGGAGCAACAACAACCCTGCCAGGTAGGACAAAGGTAAGCCGTGGGAGCCTCTGAGCCTTTCTCTTCTTATAAACTACAAGACCACATTGGCTCTCACCTGCTCAGAAAAATGTTTTTTACATATATATTAACACCTAATATAAATATATATATTATTTTTATATTTTACATATTTTTAAATTTTTAGAAATATATTTTTATAAATTATAATTATAAATTTATTTTATATATAAAATATATTTTTATATTTATATAAATAAATATTTTTCTATGTTTATATTTTTATATTTTTAATAATAAAATATGTTATTTATATATAAAATATATTTTTATATATAATTTATGTATATAAATTCTGTCTTAATTTATAATTAGAGGCATGTTTGGTATTATTATTATTATTATTATTATTATTATTATTTGTATCCCACTCTTTTCCCAAGGTCTCCTTTCCTCATAAATAGGAAATTATTATTATTATTATTATTATTATTATTATTTTATGTGTTTTATGTTATGGATAATATTTTTATATCTGTGTGTGTGTGTGTGTGTGTGTATGTATATATTGTATAATAATTCTGTCTTATTTTATATTTAGGGGCCGGTTTGGTGTTGGGTCTCCTTTTCTCATAAATAGGTATTATTATTACTATTATTATTATTATTATTATTATTAGTGTTTTATATTATGGATAATATATAATTGATATGTTATATAGATAGATAGTATATAATAATTCTGTCTTAATTTAAAACTATTGTTTATTATTTATTTACTCCCATTGTTATCATTACTGCTATTATTACATACTCCTTTTAATATCATTATTTTTTATTTCTATTTTTATTTTATTTATTATTTATTCCTTTTAACATTATACAGTAATTGCTATTATTATATTTATTTTTATTTACTCCATTATTATTATTGCTATTATTTCTAAATTCTTTTAATATTCTTAATACTGCTATTATTTATATACTCCTGTTATTATTATTATTACTGCTATTATTATTATTATTATTATTCCGTATACTGTTATTACATTTAAATTACAGTTTTAAACCACAAATTCCTGGGGCCAGAAGTGTTTCAGATTCTGGAATATTTGTGCATATATATATATATATATATAGGAAATCTAAACACAAAATTAACTTATATTTCATACACAGGTGGTGTGGCCCTTATTGTCCGAAATTCCTGGGACCAGAAGTGTTTCTCATATATATATATATATATATATATATATATAGTGTTTAATTTATATCCATATACATGATGAGACATCTTGGAGATGGGACCCTAAATCTAAACTTGAAGATTGATTTACGTTTTATAGACACCACATTATATATGCTCAGCCTGAAGAAAACTTTATACATAATATTTTGTAATAATATTGTAGATGATGGGAGCAGAAATAATAATAATCATATTAATTATAAATAAAAACTTGTGTCCTAGAAAACTACAAATCCCAGGGTGCTCACAGCATAAAGCAGGGACCAAACTGCTTTAAATTGTGCCGTGTGGATGGGGTTTGTAGTTTGCTGCGAGGCACAGTCTGAAAATTACCTCAGAAAAGTCACTGAGGCCTAGCAGGCCTAAGAACCCACTTTGGCCCCATTTGGACTCCATTTCCCATGATTCCTCACCATTGGCCGCCTTTGCTGGGGCTGCTGGGAAACGAAGTCCAAAACAAAGATGTCAAGCGAGGCAAACAAATGAGTAAATTAAATAAATACATAAATACATAAATAAGAATAAAGGAGCTCTTTCTCTTCCAAGTCTGTGAGGGGAAAAACGAGGGAGGAGGAGGCCTTCTTTGACCCTCAGGCTCTGAGGCCTAGCAGGCCCTAAGCCTGCCCTTGAGTTTCACTCCTGTCCTAAATGGATTAGGAATAAATGATCTGGGCCTGGAGAGAAGGGACCGGTGGGGTGCCCAGTTTTTGGGGGGAATTGATAGATATCGGATGGGGGACACCTGGCTTAACAAGACTTATAAGTGTGAAAGGGATCTAGGAGTCCAAATGGACCACAAGTGGAACATGAGCCAAGAGTGTGATGCAGCAGCTGAAAAGGCCAATGCGATTCTAGACTAATAGAAGTGTTTAAAAGACGGGGGAAAGACGTAGAATACCTGAGTCCAAAATGGAGGGGAAATAAATAAGATATCAAAGAGAGTAAAGAGTTCCAAATTTTATTCCACACAAAAAATATGTATTAAATACAAAGATTTATGTATTCCTATAGAATATATATCGGTATACAGAATAAAGCATCATAACAAATCCATCTATATTAAAAGCGAGCACCAAGACGACCCAGAAATTAACAAATGCAATTATGGAAAACAGGTTAATTAATATATATATATATATATATGAACAATAATAAAACTGCCTGCTGTGACCCGCCGCTCTCTCCTCAGTCTTCTTTCGCAGGCTTTGTTCGCCGTTGTTCCCCAAACTTTTTGGCGTGTTTTGCGACCGGCGGAGACCCAGAGAAGAAGGTCCCCCTCCCAGAAAATAATCAGGATGAGCATCCTGACGGTGAGTGACAGTGATTGACAGCGCTTGACAGTGAGTGACAGCAGAGGGTGACGGTTCCCTCGGAGAGCAACGGAGTCTCATAAAATCATAGGACCATAGCTGGAGGGCCACCAGTCCCAGGGAGGGCTTCGACGGGGAGTTCCTGCATGTCAGAAGGGGCTTGGCCTGACTGTGGCCCTTCATGGGGGTCTCTTCCAACCCTTCCAGACCTCAGCCGCTCTTGGGCCACCGCTGGGCCACCCTCCAGGGCCCTGACCCCCTTCCCGGACGGGGGGCACCCCTTCTCCCCTCCTCTCCCCTGGGACCCCCCTTCCTCCGCTCTGCACCGGACCCTGCGCCCCAGAAGTGCGCAGGAAGAAGGAGGGGAGCGTCCAGGCAGGAGGGGGGCAAGAGGGGACCAGGCCCTGCCCCACCACTGGACCCAAAGGCCTACCTATGGATCTGTCAATCCAAATATTGATTGATCTATCTATCCGTGTATCTATCTATCTGTCTGCCTCTCTCTCTCTCTCTCTCATATATATATATATATATATATATATATCATCTACGTATACTTCTCTCTAAACTATTATTCATCTATCTCTATCATCTGTCTAATCCAAATATCTATCTATCTACCTTTCCATCCGAATATTGATCAATTACCTATCTATCTTTCCAAATATCTATCTGTCCATCTGCCCATCTTCCTCTCTCTCTCTCTTATATGTATATCATCTACATATACATCTCTCTAAACTATTATTCATCTATCTAATCCAAATATCTATCTATGTACCTATCCATCCGAATATTGATCTATTACAGTACCTGTCTATCCAAATATCTGTCTGTCTGTTTGCCTATCTCTATCTCCTCCCATATATATATATATATATATATCATCTAAGTATACATCTCTCCAAACTATTATCTATATATCTAATCCTATGTATCTGTCCATCCAAATATTGATCTATTTTCTATCTATCTATCTATCTATCTATCTATCCATCCCTATATCTATCTGTCTGTCTGCTACTTTCTCCCTCTCTCTCTCTTTCTCTCTCTCTCATCTCTCTCATTTATATATACATATATAATCTGCCTATTATGTATAGAGGGATGATATAGATATGGTGCTGAGAATAGAGAGCAGATTCAGTGTTGGGGCAGAAAAGAGAGATTTAGAAGAGAGGAAGGAAAAAGGAAGGGAAGAAGAAAGCAAAAAAGAAGGAACGGAATAAAGAAGGAAGGAAAGTAAAGAGAGAGACGGGGATGAGAAAAAGGAGGAAGGAAGCGAAGAAGAAATAAAAGAAGGAAGGAAGGAAGGAAGGAAGGAAGGAAAAGAGAGAGATTAAGAAGAGAGGAGGGAAGGAAAGAAGAAAGAAAAAAAGGAAGGAAGGAAAACAGATTGAGAAAGGAGGAATTAAGAAGGAAGGAAAGAAAAAAGAAGGAAGGAAGGGAGTGAAGGAAGGAAGGAAGATGAAGCAAAGAAGAAAGAAAAAGGAAAGAAGGGAGTAAAGAAGGAAGGAAGAAAAAGAAAAGAAGGAAGGAAGGAAAGAAGGAGGAAGCCTGCAAGGGGGCGCAGGGTCTGGCGTGGGGTGGAGGAAGTGGGGTCCCAGGGGAGAGGAGGGGAGGAGGGATGCCCCCCGTCCGGGAAGAGGGTCAGGGTCCTGGAGGGCGGCCCAGCGGTGGCCCAAGAGCGGCTGAGGTCTGGAAGGGATGGAAGAGACCCCTCCCACGAAGGGCCACAGCCAGGCCAAGCCCCTTTGGACATGCAGGAATTCCCTGTCGAAGCCCGCCTCCAGCTTCTGCTTAAGGACCTCTGAAGGAAGGAGACCCCAAGCCCCTCCGAGGTAAAGCGTGGAAACCTCTCCTTCACTCTTTCCTGGGCCAGATGGTCTTGTCATGGAGGGAGGGCTCTTCTACTTGAGGCCAGGCCTGATGGTGTTGCTAGGCCTCTCCTTCACTCCCTCCTGGGCCAGATGGTCTTGTCATGGAGGGAGGGCTCATCTCTTCAAGCCCCTTTGGACATGCAGGAATTCCCCGTCGAAGCCCCCCTCCAGCTTCTGCTTAAGGACCTCCGAGGAAGGAGACCCCAAGGCCCTCCGAGGGAAAGCGTGGAGGCCTCTCCTTCACTCCCTCCTGGGCCAGATGGTGTTGCATGGAGGGAGGGCTCAGCGATGGTCAGAGGTCACTGCGGGGCGTCCATCCTGTAAAGGTGGGAGGTCAGGTGGTGCATCATGTCCAGCCAGACCCTCAGGGACCGAACCGTCTCCAGGATTTCCCTGCCAAGAAGAGAGAGCCAGGGTCACCTGTCTGGACATCGTCCCTTATAAAATCATTATTATTATTACTATTACAGTCGACCCTTGGTATTCTTTGGTTGCAGAACTCTCCGCGGACACCAAAATCCACGGATGCTCAAGTCCTCTTAAGTACAATGGAGTATCATCATCATCATTATTATTAATCGTTACTGGTATTAGTATTACTCCTACTCCTACGACAGTAATAGAAAGACATTACCTTTCACGTTCGGTTGAAAGGATGGGCACGTTCGGTTGAAAGGATGGGCTTGTCACCCCGGTCCACATTTTCCAAGTCTTTCTATCAATAGATGGGAGAGAAGTGAAAGTCGTCAGTATTAATGAATAATTTCTTTATGGTATTTGCAACCCGCTCGCTCTTCAGCCCTAAAGGCTCTTCTCAGTCTGTGCAGGAAGGGGAAGGGACAAGATGGCCGCCCTCTGGGTCAGCAGCAAGCCTCCCTTTCCTTACCAAGAAATGGCAATCCAGCCCCAAATCGGAGGCCAGGGTCTGACTTGCGGCGTCTTTTCTGGCTTCTGGATCCGAAGGCAGCGTCTGCACAGCGGTGTCCTTCGTAGGAGCCCCTGGATCCGGCTTCAGGGCCCTGAAATACACACAAAGGGCCACGAAAGGTGGACCTTCCCCTCCAGCCACCAGTGTGGCCCAACAGAACAAGGGCATCCTTATGCGCCCCGCTTTGCATCCCCCAAACTGGAACCAGGCCTGAGAAGTAGCTCCCAGGTGCGCAAGGCGATCCGCAAATCCCTTGGAAAATTACCTTTGTGGGGCCTGGCCTCCGGCTCTTGATGCGCGACGCTCCTTCCTATGTTTCTATGAAGACAAAAGGAGAAGCCTTCGACTCCAGAAATGGGGAATCAATGGGGACGTGCTTCCTCTGAACAAACCTAAACCCGGGATGGCCTAAACGCATGCACCGCTATCGCACTTCCCGGGACGCTCTACTTACCCTTGAGGATGGTGGCCCATCAGAGAAGCTGCAAGAGATTGCCCTGGTTTTTCTAACCCTCTTTCCTATTTCATCCCTTCACCTTATAAAGAAGACTCCCAGTTTTAACCAAAAGAAGAAGAAGAAACCAACAGACCCTCGTGTCGTACTTATTCCCAAATAAACGCTTCATGTACTACTTATGTTCCTACCGTGCTTTTCTGGGGCTCTTCCTTCTGCATCGCTGGAGATGGACCTTCCTGCACACTTGTCACCCGACTCTTCTTGCTTTCTGGGAGTCTGCAGCGGGGCAGGAAAAGGGTAGGATGATTATAAGGATTATTAGAGTGGGTCCATGGTATCTGCTGGGACTTGGTTCCAGCATCCTCCCTAAAACCCCATAAACCCCACAGTCCCCTTGGTATCTCCTGGGCCCTGGCTCCAGAATCCTGGACCCCCTGGACCCCACAAAACAGTGCCCTGGAGTCGATCCGGACCCATGGCGACCCTCTGGATGCGGAGAATGCAAGGAACAGAGGGTCACCTCCTGATCCTAAATGAAGATCCACTTGGGAAACATTACCTTTCCTGGACATTGATGCCTTCAAGGACATCCTCCAGTCTTGGTGTGAAAGGCTCCACCTCCAGTTTCATAGAATTGAATGAAGACAAAACAAGGTTCAATTGGGACATGCTTCCTTCGAACTAACCTAAACCTGGGACGGCCTAAACGTATGCGCTGCCATCGTGCTTTCCGGGACTCTTCCGGTGGCGAATCTCTCAGAAAAGAGATTCCCACAAGAAGAAGAACTGTCAGAATCCTTGTAGTATTCTTCCAGATATGTGTTAGTAGGTGTAGTGGGGGATGATGGTACATAGTTAGTTGCTAGATAGAGAGGAGGAGTGCATAACGGTGCCAGGAGGAGTTATCAGTTGACCTTGGTGCTGCTCAGCTCTCAGCTTGGAATGCAGAAGTTTCTGGTGGGAACCGTTCTGTTAAGGGGGGAGATGAGGTGGAAACCTATGGAAAAACACTGGAATAGGTTTCGCGGGCTTTTGTGAGAAGGGGGAGGTGTGAGCCTTTGGATGATATAGGGGTGCTGGGCGGGAACTGGTCAGTCTCAGCTAAGAAGCTGAATGGTGTGGTTTTGCTGATCCTGGAGCATCAATAAAGTTCTGTTTATTCTACATAAAGCTGACTGGTTGATTGTCTGGGATTCTGGACCCCTGTTCTGACAAGAACCCTCATATTGCATTTATTCCCAAATAAACGTATCAAGCTCTATATAATATATAGATAGATAGATAGATAGAAAGCATGGCATGTAATCTTGATTTTCCTACCGAGCTTTCCTCTGTCTCTTCCTCATCCTCTTCCTCCAATCCCCCATACATTCTCAGAGTCTTCCAGGTTTCCGGGAGTCTGCAGCAGGGCAGGAAAAAGGGTACCATTAGTATTATTCTCATTATTATTACTAATATGGCAGTGGGCCCTTGCTATCTGATGGGGCTTGGTTACAGCATCCTCCATCAAGCCCCATCAACCCCACAGTCCCCTCCTTGATGCAGTCCATCCTCCTCCTTCCTTCCTTCCTTCCTTCCTTCCACCTTTCCTTCCCAGCATCATTTTCTCTTTTCCAAGGAATCCTTCCTTCCTTCTTTCTCCAGATGCCTCCAAAGCATGACTTTGGTCATCTTGGCTCCTTCCAGGGAGGTTTCCGGCTTCATCTGCTCCAGGACCCATTGCTTCGTCCGTGGGACCCTCAGCCCCAAATAATCTCAAATCAATGCCTTTTCTTCCCATCCTTCTTCCCTGACCATCTCTCACATCCGTCCGTGGCAATAACAGCAAATTGCAATGGCTTGAATGAATCTGACCTTGTTGCTCCGTTGCATATCTTTGCATTTTGGGATCTTCTCCAGTTCTTCCATGGCCATCCTTCCCGTTCTTCATCTCCTTCTGGTTTCCTGGCTGCGGTCCCCATTTCTATCCGTGTTTGATCCCAAGTTATGGGAATGCTTTTACCAAGGCTTTGGGTTGCGCTTGGGAACGAATGGGGCCCAAAGAGGACGCCGTTCAAGGAAAGTGCTTGCAAAAGAGGGATATCTGCTATCTATCCCTCATCTGTCCTTGAAATATCTACTATCCCACTATCTATCTGTCTTTCATCTCTATCTATCTATCTATCTATCTGTCTGTCTATCTATCTATCTATCTATCTATCTTTGGGTCACTCACTGTGTATACACAAACACACCCCACTCTCTTCCGTGCCACCTTTCCCAGAACAGAGGGACCGGCGAAACGTCAGGAATCAACTCTTTTTAAATACAGCCACGGAGACCGAAAAGCCCACAAAGACCTACCTATGCCGGCCGTGAAGGCCTTTGGCTTCCCAAAAATGGGGGCTTACCTGGGAAGAGACTCTGGTTTGTCTTCCACCTTCTTCTCTTCCACCTTCTTTTCCTTCTTCCCTTCCACCTTCTTCACCTTCCCTTCCACCTTCTTCACCTTCTCCTCCTCCACCTTCTTTTCCTCCTCCTTTTCCTTCCTCTCTTCCACCTTCTTCACCTTCTTCTCTTCCACGTTCTTTTCCTCCTTCTTTTCCTTCCTCTCCTCCACCTTCTTTTCCTTGTTCTCTTCCACCTTCTTCACCTTCTTCTCTTCCACCTTCTTTTCCTCCTCCTTTTCCTTCCACTCCTCCACCTTCTTTTCCTTCTTCCCTTCCACCTTCTTCACCTTCTTCTCTTCCACCTTCTTCACCTTCTCCTCCTCCACCTTCTTTTCCTCCTCCTTTTCCTTCCTCTCCTCCCCCTTCTTCACCTTCTTCTCTTCCACCTTCTTTTCTTCCTTCTTTTCCTTCCTCTCCTCCACCTTCTTTTCCTCCTCCTTTTCCTTCCTCTCCTCCACCTTCTTTTCTTTCTTCCCTTCCACCTTCTTCACCTTCTTTTCCACCTTCTTTTCCTTCCTCTCCACCTTCCTTTCCTCCTTCTTTTCCTCCTCCTTTTCCTGCTTCGCTTCCGCTTTACGTACTCCAGCTTCTAAGAGCTACAAGTAAGTGAATTAGAGGCAGACATGAGAGAAGCGACCAGAGATTGCTCTGATCTTTCTGACCCTCTTTCCTCTTTCATCCCATCACCTTATAAAGGAGACTCCCAGTTGGAACCCAAACAACAAGAAGAAACCAACCAACCCTCGTATTGTATTTATCCCCACATGTTAGGTTATGTGTGTGTGTGTGTGTGTGTGTGTGTAAACAATAGCATGTAATGTTTATTTTCCTACCGAGCTTTTTGGTGTCTCTTCCTTTTGGAAGGGACGGGATGGACCTTCCTTCGCCTCCTCATCCATCGCCCGAGTCTTAATGCCTTCGGGGAGTCTGCAGTGGGGCAAGAAAGGGCTCGGATTAGTATTATTACAACTATTATAATAATTATTAGTGTTATGGCAGTGGGCCCTTGCTGTCTGCTGGGGCTCTGTTCCAGGATCCTCCATCAAACCCCATAAACCCCACAGTCCCCTCCTTGATGCAGTCCATCCTCCTCCTTCCTCTCTTCCTCCTTCCCTCTTTCCTTCCCAGCATCGTTTCGTCTTTTCTGAGGAGTCGTTTCTTCCTTCTTTCTCCAGATGCCTCCGAAGCATGACTTTGGTCATCCTTCTTCCCTGTCCATCTCTCACATCCATCCGTGGCAATAATAGGGAATGACAATGGCTTGAATGATTCTGGTTTTTATGCCTCAACTGTATATCTTTGCATTTTGGGATCTTCTTCAGTTCCTCCATAGCCATCCTTCCCATTCTTAATCTCGTGTGTGTGTGTGTGTGTGTGTATACACACACACAGACATACACACACACACACACACATAAACACATTCCCAGGTACCACAGCGATACCTCGGGAATAAAGTCTTCTAAAACACGGCCCCGTAGACTGAAAACCCCATAAAAAGCTATGAAAGCCTTCTGCTCGCTTCCCACAAAATGGGGGCTGACCTGAGCATTGGCTCCAGTATCCCAGAACAGTCCATCACTTTTGGGCGCCTCCAGCGGGGTACAATCCTTGTGGCCACTTTCTGGCATTTCTGGCCACCAGAAACGACCCGATGCTTGACCTCTCCTCCAACAGCTTGGAAAAACCCCTTCGCTCCTGACATTGTGGCACTGAAACACACACCAACTCAGAGACACGAAGGGCAGGGTCTGGCCACGAAGCGCATGCAGACCCTGACCTGGGTTCTAGGATGGGTTCTAGAACACTTAGAACAATCATAAGGAGAAGCGGAACGTTGGCAAGAAAGGCTGGTTGATTGACAGACCGGGAGGTTGATTGACAGAGGCTGCATTAACACACACTCTGTGTATCTGTGTGTGTTTGCGTATACACACATACACATGCGGACAGAAAAATACTATATATACATATATGGAATATTTTCATGTACCTAATGAGATATCTTTGGAAGTGAGATGCATCTTTAGACATAAAATCCATTTATGTTTCATGTATAGGTTGAGTCTCCCTTATTGTCTGAAATTCCTGGGTCTAGAAGTATTTGGGAATATTTGGAATATTCGGAGGCTCACCCGTCCGAGAAATCGGGTGATGAGCAAAAGCCCAAGTCCTCTAAGAAAAAGAGGAAGGAGAAGTCCAAATCGGACTCAGACCGGAGGGATGCTGAGCGGAGTTTGAAGGAGAAACCTTCTAAGGGCTCGGCAGGTGGCTCTTCCTCCCGTCTGGAGTCGAGCGCTAAGGCCTCTGCCATGAGGAAGCATTCCTCTCAGGGGGAGACCCTCCAGGAAAAAGCCCTTTCTGACTCCGACGAGGGATCCCATGCTGACAAGCATGGCGCTCGAAGCTGACTGAAACTCCCGCCGCATCGAAGCCCGACTCCACACCAGCAGCCTCTCCGCGTCAGGAGCTCCCCTCGCAGCCCCTGCAGGAGGAGACCATCCCGAGGCTGAGTACGGAGCACCGGTCGTCTTTTCGGGACTGCCGCTCCTCGACACTGATGGCGAGGTCCATTTTGGCCCAAGGATCCGATCACCGGGATTTCTTTTACGACAGTGCCACCGGAACATACTATGTTGCTGTGGGCCCATCCGCCTTGGAGGGACGAAGGGGTTCTTCCTCCGCTGAGAAACGTCAGGACCGCCGTTGGGTACCCCTCGATGACTCCGCTACCGTTTTGGGAAAAAGGGAACAGGCTCTGCTGAGGAAAGAGATGGGTACGCAGGTCCCTTATTCTCCCGCTGAATCCGTACTCTGTTTGGGAGATGTTTCGGATTCGGAGCCCGAAGGCTCAGAGCAAGAGGGCTCAGTTCCATCCCCGGTGAGGACTCTGACATGGCACAGGAGAGATCTCGGTCCCCGCAGAACTTTTACCAGCCTGGTCCAGTCTCGCCCACGGACAACACACAACATTTTGGGGAGCACCTCCTGAAGATGTCAAATGCTTTGGAGACGTCAGGACCATCGTTGGGTTGCCTTGGAAGTCTCGGAGGGAACTCCGGTACCAAGCAGAGATGCCGCTCCAAAGGGAGACATTGCCACTCACACTGGATAGTCTCCATCAGCATCTGTGGTCTTCCTTGATGAGGAGGACTCACGTTTGGTACTGGAGGACTCCGACCAGGAGGGACCGGCCCCGTCCCGGGAAGGTGACTCAGTTGGCGTGGGAGATGTGTCGTTCCGCGCAGGACTTCTATCAGCCAGGTCCTGTCTCTCCAACGGACAATGCCCACTTCTTTAGGGAACACATCATTAAGATGGCAAACGCCTTGGAGCTAGATGTCACATGTTCAGAGGACGAGGCTGTGGATTATGTTGAGAGACGGATCCAGGATACGGCCCCTACTTTGGCCATTATCCCCTTTTTGCCTTCCTTGATAAAGATGGCCAAGCGTTCTTGGCAAACACCAGCTTCGATCCCGTCCACCTCAAGGAAGATTGATGGACTGTACCGGATCACCCCTACATCGGCTTCCTGGTAGCATTAGCATCCGGTGCAGAATTCAGCAATCGTTGAGGGCTCTCAACGAGTCTTCACGCCAAAAACCTCTACTTCCCTAACTGACGGAGAGGCCAAGAAGGTGGACGGCCTGGCAAAGAAATCCTTCAAGGCTTCGGCTCTCTGTCTCAGGATCACCAACTACAATGCCTGCATGGGGGCCTACGTGCAGCACTTGATGGAGCGGATGTCCCCTCTTCTGGCTGAACTCCCCAATGACAAGGGAAGAGGCACACGCTATCGGAGGTCTCTTGATCACTTCTGCCAGGCTCAGTACTGACTGCCATTGCCCTTAGACGACATGCTTGGCTAAGGGCACCAGACCTGACCACGAATGCGAAGGCGGCCATCGAGGACATGCCGTTTGACACTGAAGGCCTCTTCAGTAAGGAGACCAACGAGCGGCTGAACATGATATTCAGTTATGTTTTATGTACACCTTCTACACATAGCCTGAAGGTAATTTTATACACATTACGTTAGTTAGTTAGTTAGTTAGTTAGTTTCTATGCTGCTTTTCTTCCAGGCCTAGAGCCAAGATGGCTAATAATTTTGTGCATGAAATAAAATTTGTTTACATTGAACTATCAGAAAACAAAGATGTATTTTCTCTGTCACCCATATTGATAATTTTGGATTTTGAAATAGTTTGGATTTTGGAAACTTGTATTACATGAACAACAGAATGATTTATATGTGGTTTTGGCTGTCCACAATACCCCCATGTCCTTGAGTGCGTTCCATAGCTTTTCATGATCTATACAGTCAAATGCTTTGCTATCGACTATAAAGCACATGCTGATCTTTTCCGCTTTGAATTCAATGTGGAGGGTGGCGGTTAGTACAGGTAATCGCAAAAGCTGCAGAAAAAACAATCCACGGCCCCATTCCCACTACATTTGGATTTGAAGTGTGACACGGGCTATATGACCCTTGTTCACACTCGAATCTACTTCCAATCCTCATCGGATCGATTAGTGGAGGAAAGGACCGGGTTAAAAGCAAATTGCCCGGGCTTTCCTGACACTAGTTTTAAAGTGGTCTTTTTTGGAAAACACGATTCTGAAGCGTTTCCAGTAAGTGGGAACGCTGGTCAGAATCGTGGTTGGTTTTTTGTTTTTTTTGGAGAGGGGTATTGATCGCAAAATCAATCTTGTGCATTTGTGATCTTGCGCATTTGCGATCAGTATAATGAAGAAAAAGAAAAACACACACACACACTTGCTCCTGGGGTTCCTTCCTTCCATCCTTCCTTCCCCTCTTCCTTCCTTTTTTTTTCTCTTTTTCTTCATTATACTGATCACAAATGCACAAGATCACAAATGCACAAGATCACAAATGCACAAGACTGCATTTGTGATCTTGTGCATTTGTGATCAATATAATGAAGAAAAAGAGAAAAAAAGGAAGGAAGGGGGGAAGGAAGGAAGGACCCCCCAGGAGCAAGTGTGTGTTCATTTTCTTCATTATACTGATCGCAAATGCACAAGATCACAAATGCACAAGATCACAAATGCACAAGATTGATTTTGCGATCAATACCCCCCCAATAAAAAAAATTCCCCTGCAGGAAGGGGATGGGGTGTTAAGGGCTGTCACCTTACATGGCTGCTCCAGTGGGAACGACAAGTATTCCCAGCTAAGAAAGCGGTTCCAAACAAGGTCCCTTTTCATAGTGTGAATGAGGGGCCTTTTGGAATCGCTTTCATAAGTGGAGCACAGCCCGGTTCCAATGCGGGGTTTTCCACAAGTGGGAATGGGCCCCACATTTAGTTCTGTTTCTGGACTCCAAGCTGTTTTTGGACTCCAGGCCCTGACTTCTGCAATCCTCACAGAAAATCCACTTTCACATGTATTTATTTAATTATTATTTAATTTTTATTCCGCCTTTCTCCGAAAAGGAGACAAGGCCGCTCATAACACACACATACACACACACACACACAGAGTTGCCCCTTTCAATTTGTTGGGGATCTGTTCTGGACCCCCCCCCCCCCCCGGTGAGATCAAAATCTTGTGCATATTCAAGCCCATAGGCTTCAATGGGGTGCATGAAGGTGGAGTGTGCACCGCATGCATGCCCCATTGAGATTAATAGCGATAGCCCCTCTGCAGATTTCCAAGTCCGCTCATTTCAAGTTCACAGACTTGGAGAGGTGACGGTATATATATATATATATATACACACATACATTCAGCTGTTTTTTTCTCTCCCTGTTTCTTCATTATCACCCATTTGTTGGCCTTTCACAGGCTTGGTCCTAGACCATTTGAAAGGCTTGGATCGAGAATATTTGAAAGACCATGGGCTTGTCTGATTAAAATACCCTTATTCTAGCTGATTAGAATATGATCCGTCCTCACATGATTGGCAGGAGTTTGGGCTTTTTGCAGTATCCCCCTCCAAAAAAAACCTGCTGAAACTCCGGAGAAAAACTCTGGAGGAGAAACAAGTGGCTGTCCATCTCTTTCGCAGATCTGTTTCCATCTGTTACGACTCTGGGGGACAGAGTTCAAATCCCAGCTCAGCCATGCAAACCAATAGGTGACTTTGGGCAAGTCACATGCTCTCAGCCTCCGGGGAAGTTAATGGCAAATCTCCTCTGGCCAAATGTTGTCATGAAAACCCCATGATTGGTTTGTCTTAGAGTTTTCATAAGTTGGAAATGACTTGAGCAAGGAAAAGAAATTCTGAGCCTGTATTACGTTGCCGCATAAGCATTGATATGCAGCTCTCATTGTCTTTCTGCAGAAATCCCAGATCAATTTTGGAGGGCCTAGGATCTTGGGGGAGAAAATAGTCCTCATAGGAACTCAATGCACCCCCTCTGGGGTCCTCTTTAAAACTTTTTTAAAATCCGCAGAGCATTATAAAAACCCTTCTCTTGTTAACAATCAGTTCCTAAAGGCTTGGGATAGAAAGGTCTTGTGTATCTAATGGAATACTGATTGGAGAAAGCAAGAAAGCAAGAGAACAATTCACGGAAGGTCCATTTTGTAAATGTCTTTAAAATAATAATGATGACAGAAGATTTTCAGACTTCTGCTAAGCCTAAGAAGGAGAAATGCCTGTAACATCACTCAGGGATGTATGTGGCCAAGCAAATGCTTCAGGTCTGGATGGTCAGACAGGCACAGGATTAGATTAAACTGTTAGATTTTAGAATCTTCCGCAAACAATATTAAACGTTTTTAAGAGATGATGGCATCCAAGTACTTGCTCTTCATTATCCCCCGTGTTTCTCACTCTCACAAACATGCCCAATACATAGTCTAGTCGTATCCTGTGTTTAAATGTAATGAAATTATTTTGAATTGGACAGTCCTCCAGAGAACATCCACCCTGTATGGAAAATTCAAAGGCACTGCCCTCTTTTTTGGGGAAATTCAGTGTGCAAAGGAATCTTGGAGCACCTTTGAGATTAAATCAGTAACATGAGAATTCATCGATTTGAGTCAACATCTGCTTCTGAAGAAATAGACTCAAGTCTACAAAAAGTCATGCTACCAGCTTCATTCTTTCAGTTAGTCTCAAAGCTGCTACAAGATCCCATTGCGCTCTGTATGAAAAATGGCACCGATGTTTTGATCCATTCATTTATTCATTTTACAATTCGCCTCTAAGGCAAGGGACGTGGTCTGTCTTTGAAGTATTTTGTAATCTTTCTGCCATTAAGAGCTTGAAAACAACCAGCTGTAGAACTCAGGTGCACAAAACTTATTCTGTCCAGCAAAGAGCTAAAACAGAACTCATAATAGCTATAGTATGCAGTTTCCTTTTACTGATCACCAAATAAATACGTAAATAAATGAATACCCAAAAATACAACAAGCAACCTAAAAAAATCACAAGCCAGCCAGCAGATTTGTGAAAAGTCCATCTCACATTTTAATACAGAACAATTCAAAGAACAGCTGTTTTAAAGTGAAGGACATTTTAATAATTTCTAAATTTAATAAATTCAATAACTCTCTAAACAACATATTTACTCTCAAGACAACATATTTAGATCAGAAACCACTAGGGCAATGGCAAAGTGTTGTCCCAAATATAAATTAATGTTAAGTACTGTTTGTTTATTTATGTTTCTTTCTTCCTTTCATCATAATAATACCGGGCTATAGAACTAGCTGACCTTTTCCCATTACATAAAACATTTTTTAATTAATATTTTATAACTAATATCTTATATTCCTTTCAAATTTTTTCGTTGTGATTTTCCTTAGCTCTGGTTTATATATACAGTGGGCCCTCCGTATAAGATGATTTGCTATCCGTGCATTTGAGAATCTGTGGATTTGGGCATCTGTGCATGGCAAGCCCATATTGTCCTTAATGATGGCGCACATGGACCCGCACCACTATTTGGGGGGAAGAGTCCCTCCCTTTTTCCACTCCCAATTCTTCTTCCTTCCTTCCTTCCTTCCTTCCTTCCCCCTTCCCTCCCTCCCTCCCTCTTTCCCCTCTTCCCCCACCTTCCGTCCTTCTTTCCTTCCCTCCTTCCCTCCTTCCTCCTTCCCTTCTGCCCTGGCTTGACTGCGGGGCATAGTCTACTGCCTAGTCAGCCAGGGCCAGGGCCGGGGCTGGAACCGGGGCCGAGGCTTGAGTCTCAGAGCCCCATCCCCAGGTCCAACAGCCAGGCCAGAACCTCTTTTTTTTTAACTTTATTATGATTCATATATTGAATATTGATTATGATACAATACATAAATCTGTATATATATATTCTACATTCTATTCCAATTTAGGACAGGGCCTCTGGGCTTCGAACCCCAAGCACCGAGCCTGGCCTCAGCTCCCTCTGGCCAACGGGGTCCCAAGGAAGTCAGGGCAAAGGGCGAGGTTTGGGTTTGGCAGCCCAAAGGCTCCTTCTTGGCTGCTGGGCTGGAACTGAGATCTATTCCTCTGGTCAACGGGGATCCAAGGGGGTCATGGCCAGGAGAGGAGCTTGGATTTCAAAGCTCAAAGACTCCACCCCAGCTGTGGAACGGGGCTCCAAAACCCAAGCGCCGGCCCTGGGTCCCCGATTCCCTTGGAATTCCATTGGCCAGAGGGAGCTGGACAGGCCCAGCAGCCAGGATGGAGCCTCTGAACCCCAAGAGGATGGAGAAGGCCTGTCTTTGTCTCCCCCAAGATGGTGATGAATATTGGGAAGAGTCCTCCTCTTTTCAGGCGAGGCTGGATGGAGGAGGCCTGTCTTTGTCTCCCCCAATATGGTAATGGATATAGGGAAGAGTCCTCCACTTTTCAGACAAGGCTAGAAGCAGAAACCTTTCTTTGTCTCCACCAAGATGGTAATGGATGTAGGGGAGAGTCCTTCTCTTTCAGGCGAGAATGGAGGAAGCCTGTCTTTGTCTTCCCCAAGATGGTCGTATATCCTTTTGCTGGATTGGTCATTGTCTGGTGGTTACTGATGCTGCAGGGAGGCTCCCCATGTTGTCGGCGGTGCTTCTTCTACCAGGGACAGGGTTCGAACTTGGAGTCCCTCTGCCACCTGCTTCGCCCTGAAAATAAAGGAAGGGATCAGGGAAAGGGCTCAGGACTCTTTCAAATGGGGAGGAATTTCTCCCAACTCCGAATGGAGCCAATGCGGATTCATGTAAATTCGCTTGTTTAGCGAATTTACATGAACCCCTGCTCCGTTCGGAATTACTTCCCATTATCCGAAAATAACCCCCTCCTGCCCGAATTTGCATGCGAAGCTTTAATTCGCAATAACGTAAAACCCATGATTGCATTCGAATTGACCTTAAATTATACTTCCAATTTAGCCTTGTATGAAAGAGCCCTCAGTCTCTTTTGCAAGACACAAAGGTGTTCAGTAATTTTGCTTGTTTTTTTTTTTTTTCCCCTCTGAACAAGATTGCATGCAACCTTTGGGGTTCTGCTGAGCTATAAAGGGCATTTCTGCCAGAATAAATCAGTAAGGGCAATCTCTGGCAAGAATGATTAAGTAACATGCAATTGCCAGGCTGTTTTATGGGTTGCTTGTGTGATGCATCAAACAGGCAATTGAATTTTTATCATTTTGCTGAGTTTTTTTTAGTCTTATGAAGCATCGGTTATACAATTATAAATCAATGGATGGCTACACCCAAATTCAATTATTTGTTTCTGGTATTGCTATTCAAAGGGTGTATCTACATTGCAGAAATGAAGCAGTTTGCCACCACATTAACAGCCATGACCCAATAGCAATAGCACGTACTTTTCCATAATGCTTCTCAGTGCACTTAAGGACTCCCTAAGCAGTTTACAAAGGGTAAGGTAATAGTTGCCAACAAGGTGGGCACTCATTGACCCACAGTGCCCCTGGCTGGTATTGTGAGTGAATGGCTACAGTAAAAGCATTTATGCTGGACAATGCTAAGGGATTCTGGATAGGTTGTTTTGTGAAATATTTAGCCTTCCCTTTCACAGACTTCTGGTGCTCCACCAAACTACAAATCTCAGGATTCTATAGCATTCAGTCATGGATATTAAAAATGGAATCCAAAACACTTTATTTGGGGAGTGTGTCAGCATGCAAGGCCCCCAAAAGCCTGAAACCTCAATAACTTCAGTAGCCCTTCTTTTCATATACACTGGGCAGGGCAGTTGAAATCTCTTCTTCTGTACAAGCATTAAAGGAAGAGGAGCCCTCTTCCGTTTTCACTCCAGCCACCCGACAGAACAAGGACATGGGAAAGAGCCTTCTTTTCTGTGGCTCTCTCAATGTGAAATTCTAAAGACGCATCTCTTCCGGCAGGCTTTTCCTGAAACTTCTTAGATTCCGGCTCCAAAACGGGATGAATTAATCTAATCTGACCCCTTGCTTGGTGCTATCCCCTTCCTCGTTTAAGAACTGTTGAAGATATATTATGTTTTAATCTGTTGTGGTTTTAAATCATTGTCAACTTCATTCATTTTTAAGGAGCAAGCGGCTGGGAATGGGCTGTTGTATTGTTTTAATTTGTGTGTTTTAATCTTGTTGTACTCCGATACGATTCAGTTCTACACAGGAGCAGGCTAGAAATAAAGATGATGATGATGATGATGATGATTCCCTCTCTTTGGATATCTGACTTCATTAGCGTGAATTAACAGGAGGTGCTGTGTGTCAGGTTCTACCTGGTCTCTTCCCTCCACGACTAAAGTGTCTTCTGTTTGGGTGGTCATAATTGCCGCGTTGGTTTCCATGCATCTGGGGAGGAGGAGACTGGTGGACCTTCGGAGGAGGACCATGAGGTGTCTGAGGGACTACCGATTCCTGGCTGGTCACATAAGGCTCTGGCTGAGATGGCTCCTTGATTCTCACAAGATCCTCCGCCTTTGTCTATTCATATCAAGAGCAAAAGAGGATGGAGAGGGAGAAGTTAGTTGCAAACTTGAGAGAAAACAGTCCAAAAAGGTTTCTGGGTCCTGACCGAGCTACTGAAGGCAGGATAGGAATGGAGGGGGGTGGTTTCCCTAGATCCCCCCCTCCCCATATGTGGAGGATGCAGTAAATTCACTCTAGGTTCTAATCTGAATTCCAGAGGAACTCTCAAAGGTACTACACCCAATGCAAGGAAAGCACTCGGGACAGTCTTTTAAACTTGGGACTAAAGCCCAGGGCAGATTCACTGCCAGCTGGCATGAATGCTCCTGGGTCTACATTCCCTTGGACACTGGTCTCTCATTTTAGTCCAGAGTCCTAGTTTAACGCTTAAACAGTCAGGATGGAGGAAAGGAGACAAAGGGAACCCTTTTTATTCCTTCTTTCTTTCAAAGAACAAGCAATAAAGTAGCAATAACAATACCCATTTTGAAAGAATTGGTTGACCCACGTAGGAGATTGGCAGGGAGGCCTGTGCAACTCTCCTTATTTAAATAGCTTGGGACGCCCAGTACTTCAAGGAGTGCTTCCCCTGGACTCATTTGGCTAAGGAATAAAGTCTTTTGGAGAGGATCTCCACATAAGTTTAGCTTACTTAAATCACTCTTGTTTAATTTTGCAAAGAAATCTTGTGGCACATGTGGGACTAAGTGAGCAAAAGAAGTCAAAGCAGAAACGTTTATAGACTTGGTCTCCTTCCTCAGATGTGTGGAGTCAACGGGTGCCCAGGAAGGATCCTAGATCCTATATCTTAAAGGTATAGATATTCTGTGCACCAACAGCCCCCAGAAAAGAGCAGCACAACATAGCCATATCTCCCAGGGTCGAAGCTTCCAGGACACTCTCCCCTCCTTTTATCTTCTTCCATATTTCTGCCTTTACTTTTAAAAGCCTCTTCTATGCAGTGCAGTTGAAAACAAAAGAGATTGCTAATCAGATGACAAAACTAGTGTTCACCTTCCCCTGGCAGGTTCCTACATTAAGCTCCCAGTTTTGCATCATTGCTGCAACACTCCTGCCCTGACCTCCTTTATTGTCATTGGGGAGGAATAAGTCACTGTCTTTGCAAGATAGCCAGATGCAAACATGCTGCCCAAACTTTAAAGAAAATGCCCACCTTGTCCCATCTTGGACAGATTAAAATGCATTTTCTGGAGATGTTACATGCACACCCAAAACACAATTATATTCAGTTTGTTTGGATAATCTTCATATTTAAGCTCCAGTTTTTAAACCTCATCCATCTTATTCCTGATTAAGGCATCAACACCTTCTCTACAATCAGATGGATCAACAGAGTTGTGTTTCACCTGAAAACTCATGTGCAGTGCACCTCAGATCTCCATGTTCAGATGTTTCATGTGATATTAAAGAGCATAGGAGACAAAAATGGAACCTAGTGGGATGCCACAGGCCAAAGGGCCAAGGGCTGAATAGCTCTATGTTTTGAATTTGACTTTGTAAGAATGATTAAATGATCTCTAAAGAGTACCTTTGCTGAATCTTGACAGGTGAATCCAAATGTTAATGACAGTAAACTCTAATGTGCCTCAGATCCCATTTTAGAACAAATAGAAGACATCAGTTGGAAAAACAAACAGTCTTATCTTGCTCCTGGTGTAGGTGATCTATCAGAATGGTCAAAATAAGTTCCATCCCAAATCTAGACCTAAAAGCACATTAAAACAGATCCAAATAATCCATTTTACTGAAGAATCTGTGAACCCAGAATGGCAGTAGATGCTTGAGCAACTTGCCTAAAAGTGGTATGTCTGGTGCAATATTTCTTTCTTTTCTTGGTGCTTTCGTTTTTAGTGTTCCTTCCAAATATATGGCTTGCATTGAATTAAAATTCTTGTCTGCCAAAATCAATATGTCGCATTGATTTTAAATTCTTGTTTGTCCAAATCAATATGTTGGTAGCTTCTGCCATCAGCTACCAGGAATGTACACCTCCTTGCTTGTTTATATACGATCGTACTGTCATGTTATATACTACTATCAAAACATTTTTGTTCCTTATTTTTCTCTTGAATTTTAGTAGTGCTAGCCTTACTGCCTTCATCTCTAGATAGTTTATATGCTGACATACTTGTCTTTTTCTGTTTTGAATGCTGTTCACATCACCTGTTATGTGTGGCTCTACAGATTTATAATTTTTTTTTGTTAGTATAACTTTTTCCTTATCATTGTCATTACCTTGTCTAACACTATTTAATGCAGATGGGCATTTTTAAAATATGTAATATTTCTGAATTATTAGTAATGGATTGATTTGTTTCAGAAGTGGCAGGTTTTGAATAACCCATATGAATATCAAATTTCTCTGGCTGATTAAATGCAGAATCCGTGGACTGCTGAGGTACAGCTCGTCCTGGGACGTCTCTTATTAAGCTTATTAATGAAGAAATTATTTCTTTCTACACTTTCTTTTCAGCATTGACTTCCTCCAATGATTTCACTGGTGACAGACCATTCTTTTCTTTTTCTTTCTTCTTCTTCTTTAGAGGAGGATCTGCGATTGCTGTCGCCTGGGACTCCTCCTTCTCTCCCAAACCATCTCTGCCTGCTTTGCTGTCTGCAACTGTGGAGAGCAAGGCAACATGCCGGTTTGAACTGTCTGTAGCCTTAGAACAGCTGAATTCCCTTCCTGAAGATTTCACAGGAGAGACCGTTTGAAAGTTACTGCCTGTATTTTCATTACTTTCTTGGTAAGTAAAAGCATTTTTTCGCTTCTTAAACTCCTTTAGTTTTTTTCCAGTCTTTGTTTTGGGGAGGGAACCATATGATTGCTTGGACTCATCCCCTCCACAGCAGCCATGGCCAATTTCCTCTGTTTCGCTTTCACTGGAGGACACAAATATTTGTTTTAAACCCTCAATATCAGAGAGACGCTGATTTTTGTTCATTTTCAAATCACTTGCTGTAAATGACAGATTTGAAGTGCTTACCTCAGCTCCTGTTTCCTTTCTTCCAGTCTTCCTCAGAATGTACAAATGTGATAGTTAGAAAACCCGATAAAGTAAGGAATAGATTTTGGTCACCATGAAATATTGAAATACTTCAACTGCTGGGTTGCTTTGTTCCGGTTACTTTCAGAATGTACAAAATGGGTCAATTCACCTCTAACAAAATGGATGGATTGACACTTCTTTTAAAATGGAAAAATTCTCTTTCAAGTGTGCAAAACGGTTATATACAGATTTAAGAAGTAAAACCTTTAACTATATTTAAACAGCTTAAGTATTGTTCAAAATATGATTTTTTTACCCACCTTTAAGAAACGTACCTCATACACATTTATTATCTTGCTGATGAAGTTCAGCTGAGAGACTTTTCTCTTTGCTCTTCCTGAAGCATGTCTTGTTCTTTACCTTATATCAGTATTTTGTTACATGTTTAGCTGGGTTTTGAAAAATGTCAGAAGCTGGAAATCTATGCAAAGTTGTGGATGGACTTTGGGATTTGGAAACACTGAAATATCTCATCTCCTCTGCTAAATTGCTCTGTTCCCATCTCTTTTCAAAATGTCTGGCTCACTGATCTAGAATGGAAGGTTATTTCTTACCTTTCAACTGCCAAGCTTACTATCGATTTTGTATGGAGAGTGGACGGAGTACAAATTCTTTATTTACTGGTATTCTATATATCCGTCACATAATTTGTTATCGCAAGTTGTTTGATTGGTGTAAGTGGCAGGGCCATTCTAACTTAGACCAGTCCTCCCCGCTCCCCCCCCCCCCCCCCCAATATGAAGTAAATGAATGAGAAATATGGAAAGCTCACCTGGAAAGCTGAAGTTTTGAGGTCTTGAGGATTGTTTGAAGTTTTGAGGATTGTTTGATTGGGTTGATTTTTTGTTTGTTTTCGGCTTTGAATGAGGACTGAGGACATTATCACACAAGCCACAGTCTCACAGCAATTGCATCAGTTTTTATAAAAATGGTAACATAAAAGTTGCAAAGCAGCAATTATCTGATGTCTTTGCAAGCTCATGATGAGGGCTGCCACCACCATCAAACTCTCTTCCTGAATCCCCCATAATATCATCTCCCTGCCTCCCTCACTACCCAGCATGCCTTTTGGATAGTTCCTAGATCTCTGCTATTACGATTGAAGTTTAATTAAAAATATAGCGGGCCCTTGTTATCTGCTGGGGTTTAGTTCCAGGATCCCTCATGGACAACAAAATCCATGGATGCACAAGTCCCATTAAATACAATGGAAAAGGAAAAGGGTGTCTCTTATATAAATTGGTAAATCAAGGATTGCTATTTGGAATGTATACTCTTTTAAAAAAATATATTTTCAAGCCATGAATGCTTGAATCCATGGATAAAACAATCTGTTGATAAGGAGGGGAAACCGTACAGCAAATAAGTAATGGCAGTCAGCTTGCTTGGGAATAGTGAGGAAGAGGAGGAACAGAGGGAGCGGAAAGGGCACTGAACCCGCACGGCTGCCAATATCACAAATGCCCTGGCATTGAGTGCATCTCATTTTCTACCCAGGGACTTGTGGTAGAAAACACATTTCCCTATCAATGAAAAGAGATGCATTCACTGTGTTTCAGGTACACAGGAAGTATGGGTCGGAGGCATCATTGTGTGATAAGTATCATCAAAACCACTTTTTTCCTGGCCGTAATCATGATTTAGAAGCCCCATGTAATAATGTTGTTGCTCTCTAATAATAAAACCATACACACACACACACACACACACACACATATACATATACATATATGGCGCTCATATACTCATTCCAGATGCAAAAGTCAACTAGATTGGCAGTTGCACCTTTTCTTCTCAGTGGTGATCAGATAATATCTACCACACTTGGAGTAAAGATGCTAGCCAAATGGCTGTGCTCACTGTCTATACAGCTTTCTTTTTGATAATTTTTAGCCTCCCTCCAGGCATCTGCCACATTAAACAAACACCTCTGCATAAGAGTAGGTAGGGCTGCCCTTTCTGTATCTATACTGTTCCATTCTACCAGTATGAAATCTTTTTAAATGTGATAGCTCCATCCTTCAATATCCTGAGGTCTGTAGTTTGGTGAGGTACATGGACATCTTTTTTGACATTCAAGGCTGTCATGACTCACCTCCTGTTTAAGTCAGATGAAGAGGAAGAGGCCCTTTTCCAGGAATCGGATGCTCCTAATAATGAAGGTCCCAGGAGTGAGCGGCTGAAGTAGTAAGGGTTTCTGCTCCCCAGGAGGAGTTGACAGAGGCTGAAGGTGATAAAGGACACCTCTCTCCTTTGCTGAGTGATGAACAGAGAAACATTGGGCTCGGCAGCTGTTAAGTGAAAGATGCTGATTAATTAGGAACCTGGTGATGAGGAGGGAGTTAGCCATAATTCTCCCAGAGCCCCCAGTGTCTTTGAGGTTGACAGCCATCTTTTCTCGGTGATTGGCTTTGCACTTGCACTGGTCTTTCCTTAACTTTGAACTGGCTTAGCTTTGCTTTGATTTTTTTTAAAACTCTTTGATAGTTTCTGACTGCTGTCTTGTTATAACTACTCCTGGACTGGCTGACCCACCACCCTTTTGTTTTACCCTCTGTCATGTTGGATAGTTTGTGACTGACTTCCAGTGTCACCCCCTGCTTCCCAGGATGCTTCCTAACTGGAGCATAGGAAAATGCAGGAACACTGTTTTGGGTAATTTCCATCTCATATTCAGACCTAAAAGCATTTTGAAACAAATCCAGATAATCCATTTCATTGCAGAATCTGTGAACCCGGAATTTCAGTAGAGGCTTGAGTAACTTGCCTAAAAATGGAATGTGTGGTGCAATATTTCTTTCTTTTCTTTTATGTACTAACTTTCTGACAAGCACCAAAGGCAGTTTAGAGTTTCAAATGGCAGTTTCTCAGAAGCCATCCCTGTCAATGAGGGTGTTTGTCAAGACTGCCTGTTAGCCCCTCTTTTATTTAATTTCTATATTAATGGTATAATCTCTTTAGTAGATGCAATGTTTTTTCCCCTTGTTTTGAAGGGTAAAGATATCCCCATTTTATTACATGCCAATGATGCCATCCTTCTTTCTTATGCACAGGTGGACATGCATAGGCCTTTGACGGCTCTAGGAGAATATTACGGAAAATAATTTCTAGAGGTTAATTATTCAAAAACTAAAATCATTGTGTTTGGACAGTGAAGGAAAAAATATCAACAGCAGCTCAATAACAAACAATTAAAGAAAGTTATTCATTATAAATAAATAGGGGTAACATTTAAGGACTCTGGATGCTGGTCTCCACACTTGAAAGCTACTGTAGCCACAGCTGATATAACAGACAATGCTTTTTTTCCCAATAGGCAGCACATTTTGGTGGTATGTTTGTGTTTACATGCCTTGAGCTCTACAAGAATAAGCTATTGCCCCAGTTGTTGTATGGGGCTGAAGTGTGGGTCCACTCAGACATGTCAGTTTTTGACTCAATACAGCATATTGGGTTCATTAATTGATTTTGTTTTGTATGTGGATATTGCCACACAAGCCCCACTCTCACAGCAGTTGTATCTGTTTAACAGAAAAGAAAAGAAAACCATTTTCTGAGCAGCCATTATCTCACATCTTCACAATTGTGTAACTGAACTGCCACCGCCTTTGTATTCACTTCCTGATGCCCCCTTAATTCCACCTCCCTTCCTTATGCCCTACCCACCATGCCTTGGGATTATTTCATTTTACTTTTCTTTTAACTCTTTCATGCAATTCCAGAGCTCTGCTACTTCAACTGAAGTTTAATAAAAATATGGAAAATAAATAAAGACAATCGGCCTGCTTGGGAATAGCAAGGAGGAGGGAGAGGAGGGGACACTGACACAACATGACTGCCAATATCACAACTGCCCTGGCAGCGACATTTTATACCTGAGGACTAGTACAACTGGGAGGTCATTGATGGGTTTCCTCCTCAATGAAAAGGAATGCCCTGACCACTTTAAGGAACACAGAGCCTATGGGTCGGAGGTGTTGATGTGTGATAAGTATAATCAAAACTGCTTTTCTCTGGCTGTAATCAAGGTTTCAAAGTCATGTGTAATAACCTTGTGAGTGGAGTCGAAGGCTTTCATGGCCGGCATCCATAGTTTTTTGTGGGGCTTTCGGGCTATGTGGCCATGTTCAAGGAGAGTTCCTTTTCTGACGTTTCGCAAGCATCTGTGCCTGGCATCTTCAGAGGAACTCTTCTAGAACATGGCCACATAGCCCGAAAACCCCAAAAACACAATCTCATGAGTCTCTGACAATCAAACAAGATGTTTCATCATCTTGGTGGGCTTGATAGGCTGAGCTGCTTATCTGCAGGTGGCAGGTTCTCAATAAAGTACCTTCTGGGCCAGGATAGTCTCCAGTAGGAGCTCAGGAAGACCTTCTTGCCCAGACAAGGGTCAACTGAAGACCATGCTCCCCAATGGTCTACCTGAGTGAATGGTTAGACTAGCACCTTCCTTTCTATCTTTCTCAAGCAGGTGAAGAATTTTGTGTTTCAGCAAATCTTGGAAGGCTGATTGCTCAAGGAGAAAAGGCCTTGCATAATGTGCTGGATTTTCTTTTTCTTGTTTTCCTTTTAATGGCTTATGCTTTCAACAAGTTTTAATTTTGTGAAAATTTCAGTTACAGTTTACGCCTAGGTAAGTGGACATACATATGCGGAAAGCACCATCAAACAGTTTCTCAATGTATGTGTGTGTGTACAACAAGAAGCTGCCATGATGTTACTAAACAGGGGAACCAGTAAAGGGACTGTTGCACATTGGGACATACCTGGCTAGGGACTACCAATGTGCATCAGTAGACTTGGGATACTCTTGCTGGTGCCTTGATACATATCTTCACACTTCACTAGGAAGGTTGCGTAGCACCTCTGCTTATGTAGCTATGAGGGTTTATGGGCATCCAGAAAGTGCTGCTTTTCCCCTCTAGATTTCTTTAAAATATGGCTTTCATCATTCCATAAATGTTGTCAAGTCTGAGAGCTCATCCAGAAGTCTGGAACTCTTTCTGGAAAGTAGAGTTAAAGGCTTTCATGGCCGGCATCCCTAATTTTTGGTGGGATTTTCGGGCTATAAGGTTACGTACTAAAAGAGTTTCTCTTGACGTTTCACCGGCATCTGTGGCTGGCATCTTCAGAGAAAATCTGGAAATATCCAAAATTCCCTTCCTGCCTCCTTCTCTTGTAGGTCTTTCCTCCTCTTTGCTGATGTTGTGTGCCTTAATATTGCTTCCGACTTATGGTGACCCAAAGGGGAACCTATTATGGGGGTTTCTTGGCCCGTCTTGTTCAGAGGACGTTTGCCATGACCTTCCCCTGAGGCTGAGAGGACTTTACCAAGATCACCCAATGGGTTTTATGGCCAAGCTGGGAATTGAACCCTGATCTCTGGAGTTGTAGTCCAACTCTTAAACCACTACACCACACTGGCTAGTTTTATGGAAACTTTCAGAAATTGATTTTCACCAATTTCCACTGAGGCTTGAGCTCCCAGAATCCCTAGCCAGCTTGGCTAACAGTCAGGAATTCTGGGAACTGAAGTCCAAAACACCCGGAGGACTAAAATTTGGGAACAACTGTGCTAGCGTAACACTGAGGGGCTCATTGAATCCACCTTGTCCAGTCTTGCTCCTTACCCACACCCCTACTAAAAGTACCCTAAACTGGTACTGTCAGCAAATACTATATTCTGACCTTATTCAAATGTTTGAGGGAATTGACTACTCTTTATCACACTGGAAGCCTGGACGCAATCAGAATTCATGTATATTCGCTAAAGTAGCGAATTCACGTGAATTCGAATTGGCTCCATTTGAAAATACCCCCAAATTCCAAAGTATGATAAACTCCTTAGTCTCAAAGCTGCTACAAGATCCCATTGCACTCCTTATGGGCAATAACACCCATGTTCTGATTCATTCCTTCTGTTTACAACTCACCTCTAAGGCAAGGGGGGTGGTCTGTGTTTGAAGTATTTTGTACTCTTTCTGCCATTAAGAGCTTGAAAACAGCCAGCTATAAAATTCAGATACACAAAACATATTCTGTCCAGCAAAGAGCTCAAACAGAACTCCTAATAACCACAGTATGCATCTCCCTTTTACTGATCACCAAATAAATACGTAAATAAATTAATACCCAAAAATACAACAAGAAACCTAAAAAAATCACAAGCTAGCCAGCAGATTTGTGAAAAGTCCGTCTCACATTTTAATACAGAAGAATTCAAAGAACAGCTGTTTTAAAGTGAAGGAAATTTAATAATTTCTAAATTGAATAAATATAAAAACTCTCTAAAGAACATATTTACTCTCTAAACAAGATATTTAGATTAGAAACCACTAGGACAATGGCAAAGTGTTGTCCCAAATATAAATTAATGTGAAGTACGGTTCATTTATTTGTGTTTCTTTCTTCTTTAAAAAGAATAATAACAATAGGCTATAAAATTAGTTGATCTCTTCCCATTACATAAAACATTTTTTAAAATTAATATTTTATAACTAATATTTTATATTCCTTTCTATCTGTTAACGCTGTGATTTTCCTTAACTGTGGTTTATTTTTTTTAATTTTTCAGTTTTCATTTTAATAAACAATATAAATACAATAATAGTCGAGACATATTAAAACATACAAACAACATAACTTACATCACAATACAATATAATTACATCCACATCTCATCACAATAGGGAGGGATGGGGGGGAGAGGGAACCATGGGGGAAAGAAACATTAAGGGAAAGGAAAAGACAGTTGAGTTCCTTGAATACCGCTCTGCACTACAGATAATAACAGTAATAAAAAAAGATCTGTAAGCTTCTCTTATCTTCATTATTTGTCAATTGTTCATATGGACTTGAGGAATTTCACTTCTGAACTGTCATATAATTCCAATTAGATTAAGAAAAGGAAAACAAAATTGACATTAATTATATTTGTCTAATTCCTTACCAACCCGATAAGATGGTATACTATCTAGTATTCTAATATATACAAAAAATCAAATATTAGAGTTTTAATATTTTCCCTTTTTTTCCTAGATATTCTAACACCGGGAGCCAGTCTTTACTTGATGATTCCCAGTCTTCTCCTCTGGTCAAGCAGGTAAGTTTTTCCAACTGAATGAATTCTATCACTCTTATCAAACCAAATTTCAACAGAGGGGGTTTCTTTTCTTTTCCAATATTTCGCCAAGGTTATCCTGGCAATAGTCACCAAAATAAAGAGTAGTTTCCCATGTTTTTTTTCCAAATTTTCATCAGTCTGCATGTTTAATAAAAAGAATTTGGGGTCAAAACTTAATTTACATTTTATAATATCTTTAATAACCGTATATATATTTGACCAAAATTTCCTAACTATTTTACATGACCACCAAAGGTGGAAGAAAGTTCCTAAAGCTGAGCCGCACTTCCAGCATTTATTAGAAGCTGTTTTGAAAATCTTTGCAGATTTAACTGGTGTCCAATAACATCTGTATTGCATTTTAAGGAGATTTTCTCTCAAATCCGCACTCACTGTATATTTCATTCTCTTTGTCCAATTTATTTCCCATTGTCTCAAGGGTATATTCTGTTTAAGATCTTGGGCCCACTTAATCATTACTTCTTTTACCACCTCATCTTCTAAGTCCCAACGCAAAAGTAAATCATAAATGCTAGAAATTTTGTAATTTTTTTTGATTTTAGAAGTTTCTCAAAAGATTCTTCTGCTTTGCCTATTCCCGGTTCTTTTGAGTCTATTTTGTATCTACTTAATAATTGTTGGTAGAAGAACCAGGTGTTATATTGTCCTGCTTGTACCATCTCTTCCTGAGTTTTAAATCTAGACTTTCCTGTTCCTTCCTCCTGAATAATTAAGTCCTTATACGTAAACCAGGTATTATTAGGGGTCTTCGTTTCTCTAAAGAATGCTTCGTTAGGTGAGCTCCAAATTGGGATAAGCGGGCATAGCCTAGTTTTGTAGGATAACCACACTTTAAAAATTGCTTTTCTTACATGATGATTGAGAAAGTCCTTATTCACCAGATGTTTTCCATAAAATAAGTAGGCATGCCAACCAAAATGATTTCCCAGACCCTCCACCTCTAAGGTGGGAAGATCATCTAGTTTAAGCCAGGTCCAAAGCCATTCTAAGCAAGCTGCTTCATAGTACAGTCTAAGATTGGGTAATGCCCATCCACCTCTAGATAATTTGTCAAACAAAACCTTCATTTTAATCCTTGGCTTTTTTCCTCTCCATAGAAATTTGCTTAAATCTTTATGCCAAATTTTAAATGGTTTAATACAAGAAATTATTGGGATATTCTGGAATAAAAAAAGGAGCTTTGGTAATAAAGACATTTTGATTGCTGCTATTTTACCAGATAAAGACAATTTGAAATTCGTCCAATTAACCAAATCTTTTTTTATTGTGGTCCAGGTTTTTTCACAGTTGTTTTTATATTAACTGTGGTTTATATATATACAGTGGAACCTCCGTATGCGCAGATTTGCCATCCGTGGATTTGAGCATCCGTGGATTTGAGCATCTATGGATGGGAAGCCCATATTTTCAGCAATGATGGCGCGCACGGATCCGCACCACTATTTTGGGGGGGGAAGTCCCTCTCATTCCTTCCCTCCCCCTTCTCCTTCCTTCCTTCCTTCCTTCCTTCCTTCCTTCCTTCATCCCCTCCTTCCTTCCCCTCTCCCCCTACCTTTCCTCCTTCCCTCCTTCCTCCTTCCCTTCTGCCCCAGCTTGACTGCGGGGCATGGTCTGCTGCCCAGTCAGCCAGGGCCAGGGCCGGGGCTGGAACTGGGCCCAAGGCTTGAGTCTCAGAGCCCCATCCTCAGCTCTAGCAGCCGGGACAGAGCCTCTTTTTTTTTTTAAATAATTTTATTAAGATTCATATATTGACTGACTTCCGGTGGAAATGGCGGAGTGAGAAGCACCTCCGAGACGGAGCTCCGGAGGGTGCTTGCTGTTCTGCACGGACGGGATCGTCAGGGTGAAGGTTCGACGGATCAAGAGTGTCCCCCTGGTAAAGGGGAAGCAGAGGGGCCTGACAAAATTCCCCCCAGTCCAAATCAGTGGCCAAACTTATGGAAGTCGTAGGGAAACAGCGGTGCAGGTAAAAAAGGCTGGGACTGTGGAGGAACTCAGGCATCCACGCCTGCAGCAAGCAGCCTCAAGCCGCGGCTTGAGAGCAGAGGCTCCGCCACCACTTTCTCTTTTTATTTTATGTGAAACAGACTCAGTAACTATACTTGGGAGCTCTACCAATTGGAATTACTTTCTTCCTTTAAAGGATACATCGGGTTTGTCCTTTGTTTTTGCTTTTGTTTTTGTTTTGTTTTTGGGGTTTTTTTTCCCCATTGCCCACAAGAGACTGATGCATAAGAGATAAACAGGGGGAATAAAGTGTAGGAGAAGGGGTTTGAAGATCGAGAGAAATCTTCGTGGAGGGGACTTAATTTTATAAACTCTTTGAAAATTTTTGAAGTTGGGGGAAAGAAAGGACAGAGGTTTTTTTTTCTTTTTCCCTTTCCTTTTTCTTTTTTTTTCTCTTTCTTTTTTTTTCTTTTTCCTTTTTTGATGTTTTGGATTTGAAAGAAACGGAGGAGAAAAGCGGAGAACTGAGAAAAGAAGAAAGGCAGAATGGAACAGAGGAATGGGGAAACGGGATGTTGGGAAGAAGCTGAAGATTACTGAGAAGGAGGTTTGAGGGTTTGAAGGCGAACCATTAGAAAAGGAGTGGAATTGGAGGAGAAGAAGGATGGAAGGCGGAGAGTATGGAGGAAATGCTTTATTAACTAGAATCGGGTAATTAGGGAGACAAGAAAATTAAATGAGAGACTATATTTAAAGGTTCTAAAATACTTGACTGGATTTGTGTGGTAAGACTGGAGGAAATTGAAATTTAGAACTAATACTTTGGACCCCCGATTGTTTTGAATTGTTAAATTGTTGTATTGCGAACTGTGAGTGCAGCAAACTTTAAAGCTGATTAGAAGAAAGACCTTTAAGGTTATGTCGGCTGGCTGGAGTGAAACACAGGTGTAAGCAATAATACAAGAGTGGAGAAGGCGTCTAAGAAGATAAGAAGAGTGGGAAAAGAAGTAAAGAAGCAGCTTGGACTTTATAGAATATAGGGGAACACCTAAAAGTAATTTAGAGTAATTAAGTTAAAGATGTATAATTGTATCTTGTAATTGTATCTTGACTATTTTCCCTCAGGTTTTCTTGGGCTAGAGTAATTAAGTTAAAGAGTTAAAAGAAGGAGGGAAAAGGGAAAGGAGGGGGAGAAAAAGGAGGGGGGAGAAAAGAAAGGGAGGAAAGGGGAGTAAGGAAAAGGGAAGAAGGAATTAAGAATTAAGAAGTAAGAGAATAATTGGGGAATAATTGGGAGGCAGGTAGAGTGAAAACAGGAGAAGAGCCCAAAAAAGAATAAGAACAAGAGTAAGAAACAATATATAGTGAAACATTTAAGTGAGGATTAGTTACAATAGTACATCTGTATAGAAGTAGATTCAAGCATAGTGAATCGGATAGGGAAGGTTGAAATTAAAGCGGAGTGCAGAGGGTTGGGAGTTATTTAGGTGAAATCTGAGCTACAATTTGACTATATTGAAAACCCATACATCTTTGTCATTATATTGCTACCTCCTCCTCTGTTATCCCTCGGTGCCTATATTATTATTGTGGTAACAATTCTATAAGAGACTTTGGGATATTCGTGTATTTGTGGATCAGTTCTTTAAAAGAAAGTAATAATTTCTGTTTGTTTATTTAGATCCTTGAAATCGAAAACTTTAAGAAATTAAGAAAGGAAAAGGGGAATAATAGAGAAATAAAAGAAAAAGGGGAAGAGAGAGGGAAGGGAAGAGGAAGGAAGGAAAGGAAAAATAAGAGATCTCAGAAGAAAAGAACCATCTGTGCTTAAATCAGGAGACAAGAGGACTTGGGTAAGTTCCCTTCCTGTTTTGTCTTGTTTGCTTGTTTTGTTTGTTTATTTTTTGTTTTTTTCTTTTTTAAAGGAGGGAAGGGAAGCGAAGGGGGAAGGAAATAGGGGAGGCAAGAAAAGAAAGAGAAAGGGAGAGGAAAGTAGGAAAAGGGAGAGAACAAAGGAAGGAGAAAGAGAAAGGGAAAAAGAGGAGGATAGAAAGAAAGAAAGAAGTGAGGAAATATTAAGACAGAAATTAAATAACAACTAATACTAATAAATGTGAATACTAAATTTAAAGTGACTAAGAGGTAGAGCAATATAGTTTTGATAAAGATATTATTAACTTGAGATAAAAGTATTTGAATTAGAATAAATAGAAATAGAAAGCGAGGAAGTTAGAAATTAAAGTTAATTTCGGGTCCTTACTTCTCTTGTTACGTCTCTCGATCCCGCCCCCTCCTTCCCCCTGTATTTAAGATGGCACCGGGAACAAGAAGGACACCAGCGCCAGCGCAGACACCAGCAACCTTACAAAGGAAAAATTCATCAGATACTCCAGTAAAGGCTTGTGATTTGAACGAAATTCAAATGGAAGAAATTAGAAGAATGCACCAAGAAACAAATATAGAAATACAAAAGGCACGAGACGAAATGAAACTGGAATTTAGAACAGAATTAACACAAGTTACATCTAGATTAGATAAGATCGATGGAGATATCAGTGCAATAAATACAAAAGTAAATAAACTAGAAGAAGAAGTGAAGACTATGGAATTGAAGATGGACAATTGGGAGAAAGAATATCAAGATGAACAGAAAGAAATCCTAAGACTACAATTAAAGCAAAGAGAAAATTGTTTGAAGTTGCGTGGTCTCCCGGAAAGAATGGATGAAAATCTTTATACATATCTCACTCTGATACTAGCAAAATTTATAAATGAATCAGAAACTTTATTTCCTTGGGAAATCGATTGGATTTATAGAATTAATTCGTATGTAGCAAAACAGAAGAAGCTCCCGAGAGATGTGATTATTTACTTTGTCAGGAAGCAGACGAAAGAGTTAATTATCCAACAAAGTTACAAATCAAAGCTGACGATTTACGACAAAGAGATAATAATCTTGAGGGATGTACCGATCAAAATTCTGAGACGACGAAGAGAATACAACTTTCTAACAGACAAATTGAAAATCAATGGTGTTCCATTTAAATGGGAAGAACTGGAAGGCTTAACTGTGAGTTGGAAACAAAGAAAGATAAGATTGAACTCTTAAGAAAAAGCAAAAAAAATTTTAACTGAATTTGAAAAAGACATCAGAAAAGGAAGCAAAGGACAGGAGAAGGACCAGATAGAAAGAAGGGAAGAAGAAGTAGTCTTAAGTGAAGAAGAAGAAGAAACATAAAGGAGTGTAAGAACTAAAGAACTTGTAAATTAGGAAAACATCCAAATTATTTAGAGTGGATTTAAGTTACAATTTCCTTCCTTTTTTGTGTTGCTATGGCCGCGGGTTTTTTTTTTTTAAATTATTAATAAAAGTCTCGGGTAAATCCAAAAGAGTTTGACTAGTTATTTTACAAACTAAAGGAAAAAATTGAGATGAGGATTAAGGTAAAGATTACTAGGAGAAATGAGGGTTCTATCACTAAATGTGAAAGGATTAAATTCACCACAAAAGAGGAAAAGAGTCTATCAGTATTTGGAAAGAACTAATGTAGATATGTTTGCAAGAATCACATATTAAAAATAAAGACAAGAGACTAATTAAGAACAACAAATTAGGGAAAGAATTTATTAGCTCAATAGAAAAAAGTAAGAAAGGAGTAATTATATATGTAAAAAATTATTTAGATTCTAAAGAAATCTTCAAAGATAAGAATGGCTATTATTTGGGAATCGAGACGAGTTGGGGGGGCAAGAAGATACTAATTGTGTGTGTGTATGGCCCACAGGAAAACAAAAAAGTTTTCTATAATAAACTGAACGAAAGAATTTCAGAATTTGATTACAAACATGTTATTTTAGCAGGAGATTTTAATGGAGTGCTCGAACCGAAACTAGACAGAACATCAGGTAAGAAAATTAAAGAAAATCAGGGCAAACTGCCGAAAAGTTTTTTCCAAATGCTAGAGAGACTCTCGTTGATTGATGCATGGAGATATCTATATAATGATGAAAAATCATTTACATTCTATTCAGATAGGCATGAATCACTATCCAGGATTGACTTATTCTTAGTATCTAGAGGGCTGATAAATGAGGTAACCAAAATGGAGAGCTTTAACAGGGAAATTTCAGACCATAATCCTATAGTATTAACTATGAAAGAAACTAGAAAAGAAATGAGATGGAGATTAAATGAAGATTTGCTTAAAAATGAAGAAGTGATAGAAAAAGGAAAAGAGATTATAAAATTATTTTTTTAAAGAAAACATGGAGAAAGGAATCAAACTATCAACTGTGTGGGATGCATGCAAGGCGGTAGTTAGAAAGAATGAAAGGGTTAAACAAAGCACTGAAAGAGAAAGAGGAGCTATTGGTAAAATATCCCCAAAATAAAAAAGTGCAAAAAGAGATCAAAATACTTCATAAACAACTGGAAATAGAGGCAGTTACAGAATTAGAGAAAAAATTAAAGATGGTAAAACAAAAAAACTTCGAATATGCAAATAAAGCAGGGAAATGGTTGTCGTATAAATTAAAGAAAGAGAAAGAAAGCAAACTTATTAATAAGATCAAAAAAGATGACATAATAGTTTCACAGCAGGAAGAAATAGAAGAGGTCTTTACCGAATTCTATGCAAATCTATATAAAAGACAGGATACAGAAGAAACAATAATTAAAGATTTCCTAAATAACAGCCAGATTCAAACTTTCTCAGAAGAACAATTAAAAAGACTAAATCACGAGATAACAAACGAAGAAATAAGAGAGGCAATTGGTCAAAGCAAATTAAACAAATCACCAGGAAATGATGGATTAACAACATTATTTTACAAAACCTTTGTGGAGGAATTAGCAGAACCACTACAGAAAGTTATGAACGAAATATTAACAGGAGAAATACCAAATTCATGGAAAAAACAGTTATAACTATAATACCAAAAAAAGGGAAAGATCCATTGGACCCAACCAATTATAGACCGACATCCTTGCTCAATAATGATTATAAAATCTTTACAACAATATTAGCAAATAGACTAAAGAGCTGCCTCCAAGAGACGATTGATGAGGATCAAAGGGGTTTTTTACCGAAAAGATATATGAGGGAAAATTTAAGAATAGTTATAGATAGATTAGAATATTATGAACGTCACAATGAGAAAAAATTAGGATTACTGTTCTTAGATTTGGAAAAGGCCTTCGATTCTGTAAATTGGAAGATGGTGTTAGATTTATCAAAGAAAATTATGGGTAAAGACAATTTTACAAAATGGCTAGAAAGCATTTACTGTAACCAAAAAGCGCAAGTTAAAATAAATGGAAGAAAATCCAAATTTATGAATATCGAAAGAGGAACGAGGCAAGGTTGCCCACTCTCCCCATTACTCTTTTTATTGGTTGTTGAATTGCTTATTAAAGAAATAAAACTAAGTAAAGAAATTACAGGAGTTAAAATTAAGAGACATGAATATAAAATCAGAGCTTTTGCAGACGACCTAATAATAATAATGGAAGACCCAAGCAATAATATAAAAGGATTCTAGAACATCTAAATAAATTTGGTTTGGTAACAGGATGCAAAATAAATAAGGAAAAATCAGTAATTTTAACTAAAAATATGAGAAAGGAAGAAGAAAAAGAAGTAGAAAATAAAGCAGGAATTACAATAGGGAAAAAGTTAAATACTTAGGAATTCAAATTACAAAGAGAACCACAGAGTTGTTTGAAAATAACTACAAGGCGTTGTGGACAAAAATAAGAAATGATTTAATAAGGTGGAATAAACTAAATATTTCGATAATGGGAAGAGTGGCCACGATTAAAATGAATATACTTCCAAGGATTTTATTCCTCTTTCAGATGATCCCAATTATAATTGCGGATAAACCATTTAAAGATTGGCATAAGGACATTGCTCAGTTCATTTGGAGGGGGAGGAAACCACGAGTGAAACTAAAAATCCTACAAGATGCCAGGGAGAGAGGAGGACTGAGCTTACCAAATTTAAAACTGTATTATGAGTCCTGTGGTCTTGTATGGATTAAAGAGTGGGTTACGCTGGTAGACAACAGACTGTTAGATTTAGAAAGCGATGGTATGAATTTCAGATGGCACGCCTATTTGATTTATGAGAAAGATAAGAAAAATCCAATATTTACAAACCATATTATTAGGAAAGCTTTGAAGAAAGTATGGGATAAATATAAAAGAAGAATTATAGTGGGTTTGGAAAGATGGATATCCCCACATGAAGCATTTTTTAAAAAAGAAACGATCAAGGACAATAAATGGTATGCTTATAATGATATCTTGGAGGAAAAAGAGAGGAAATGGACCTTAAAAACTAGAGAAACACTGAATGAAGAAGGATGGAACATCTCCTGGTTTATGCATAGACAATTGCATGAAAGATTTAGAATGGACCAAAAGTTGTATGGGGAGATAACAGGTAAGGATGAATCAGAACTTGGTAAGATCTTAATTAGAGAAGAAAAAAACCTAATAAAGAAATTCTATGGGACGCTGCTCAAATACGAAATGGAAGGTGAAGTGGTCAAAGAACAAATGATAAATTGGGCGAGAAAAATAGGTCACTCTATTCAGTTTGAGCAGTGGGAGAAAGTCTGGGGAAACATCTACAAACATACGGTATCTCAAAGTCTCAGGGAAAATTTCTATAAGATGTTTTACTTTTGGTATTTGTCTCCAGAGAGAATAACAAAAATGAGGGGGGGACGTTTTTTCATTGCTGGTGGTCTTGCAAAAAGGTAAAAAATTAGTGGATGATGGTTAAGAAAACAATTGATAAGGTCTTGAATATAAATCTAAAACTAAAACCAGAAATCTTCCTCCTAGGGATATTAGAGGGTGATATAGAAAACAAATTCGGAAAAAAATTATTTTATATGATCTCTCTTGCAAGAATATGTCTGGCCCAGAAATGGAAAGAGAAAGAGACCCCAAATAGGGATGATTGGATGCTCAAGCTATATGATGGAATGATGATGGACAAGTTGACACAACTATTAAGAGGTAAAACAGAAGAGACGTTTTCAAAGGAATGGAGGAGGGTAATGGAATGGATGGAAGAAGAGAGGAATAACTAAACTTATATAAAATGTATCCGACAACAGATTTGTTTTGTTATAAGAAAGTCAATTAGACACATACATAAAAAAGACAAATATTGGTAGATAGGAAGTCACTTTTAGAATGAATGAATGGAAGTAAGAAGAAAGATTGAATGAGTGAAGAGAAGAAGAAAGAGTATGAGGAGGAGAAAGAATGTTTAGAAGAAGATAGATGGATGTATAGTATAATAGTATAGTATAGTACGGTAAGGTATAAGGGGATAATGAATGATAAGAGAATAAGAAGGTGGTGGTATGAATGAGAATAGATAAAGATAGGTAGTTTTAAGAATTGGAAATATATCTGATTCTTTGATTTGCTTTGTTCCATGGATTGTATTGCGAATGTGATGATTGGAAGTTAATTGTACGAATATAATGTTTTTTAAATAATAAAACTTATTTAAAAAAAGATTCATATATTGACTAATGATTATTATACAATACATAAATCTGTAGATATATTTTCTACATTCTATTCCAATTTAGGACATAGCCTCTGGGCTTCGAACCCCAAACCCCGAGCCTGGCCTCGACTCCCTCTGGCCAATGGGGTCCCAAGGGAATCGGGGCCAAGGACAAGGCTTGGGTTTTGACACCCAAAGGCTCCATCTCGGCTGCTGGGCTGGAACTGGGACCTTTTCCTCTGGCCAACAGGGTTCCAAGGGAGTCGTGGCCAGGGCCAGAGCTTGGATTTCAAAGCTCAAAGAATCCATTCCGGCTGTGGGGCCTGGGAATGGGGCTGTGAAAGCTAAGCCCCGGCCCTGGATCCCCAACTCCCTTGGAACTCCATTGGCCAGAGGGAGCTGGCCAGGTCCAGCAGCCAGCAGTCCAAGTACAGTATTGTTATCATGATATAATTCAGAAAAATGAAAAAGTGAGGAAGAAGATTTGGTAACAAATTTGATTACAGCAGCGAGTTTAATTATAGCAAGATGTTGGAAAACAAAAATAACTGTATAATAGGAGGAGTGATATAAAGAGGTATGGAAATTAGCAATTAATGATAAATTGACATGTGGATTGAAAGTAAAAAAAGGGATTGTGGAAAAGAAATGACTTTGGTGGAATTTGGAAAGAATTAATTGAAAAAGTGTTGAGAAAAGAAGATGGAAGATTACCTCCATGAGAGGAATTGAGATTTTGGATGGAATATAAGGGTGAAAATGGCTCCAGGGAAGGGGAGCACTGAGATGGGATAGAAAAGATATTTAGATAAATTGGAATAGAATGTAGCAAATATATCTAGAGATTTATGTATTGTATAATAATCAATAATCAATCTATGAAAATGAATCTCAATAAAATTATTTTAAAAAAAGAGGCTCTGTCCTGGCTACTAGACCTAAGGATGGGGCTCCGAGACTCAAGCCTCAGCCACGGTCCCAGCCCCAGCCCTGGCCCTGGCCCTGGCCCTGGCTGACTGGGTGGCAGAGTACACACCCACAGTCAAGCCGTGGCAGAAGGGAAGGAGGAAGAAGGGAAGGAGAGACGGAGGAGGGAGAAGGAGAAGAGGGAGGGAGGGAGGGAGGGAGGGAGGGAGGGGAGGGGAGGGGAGGGGAGGGAGTTTTCCCCCAAGGGCACTTTGTTATGGGGGACAGTATGGGCTTGCCATCCTCGGATGTTCAAATCCACGTGGTCATGCCACCATTAAGGGCACGACTTGAGCAGATGTGGATGTTGGTGGAGCAGATGTGGAGCAGATGTGGATCTGCGAGGGGGGGCAGGTGGAACGGATCCCCCGCGTATACCGAGGGCCTACTGTATATACAAAATGGATTTTGCCAATTCTCCCACAGCTTTTCAACAACAGGAAAACCCATCCCTGGTTGGATCATTGTTCCTCCCTCCCTCCTTCATTGTTGTTATAATGGTCTTATGGCCTCTTGCGGGATGGATTGTTGTCTTGTAGTTGCTGAATTTGCAGGGAGGCTCCGCATGTGGTTGGTGGTGCTTCTTCTACCAGTGTTCAAACGTGGAGTCCCACTGCCACCTGCCTCGCCCTGCAAATAAAGGAAGGGATCAGGGAAAGGGCTCAGTCCCTTTTGCAAGACACCCAGGAGTTGAGTAAGTTTGCTGTTCTTGTTGTTTTTTCCTGAACAAGATTGCATGCAACCTTTGGGGTTCTGCCAGAGCTATAAAGGGCATTTCTGCCAGAATAAACCAGTAAGGACAATCTGCTGAAGAATGCTTAAGTAACATGCAATTGCCATGCTGTTTTATGGGTTGCTTGTGTGATGCATCAAAGAGGCAATTGCATTTTTATCATTTTGCTGAGATTTTTTTTAGTCTTATGAAGCATAATTTATACAATTATACAATAGATGACTACACACAAATTCAGTTATTTCTTCCTGCTATTGACATTCCAAGGGTGTATCTACACTGTAGAAATGAAGCAGTTCGACACCACTTTAACAGCCATGACACAATAGCAATAGCAGGTACGTTTCCATACTGCTTCTCAGTGCACTGAAGCACTCCTTAAGCAGTTTAGAAAGTTCAAGCTAATGGTTGCCAGCAAGGTGGGCACTCGTTTTAGGGACCTAAAAGGATTCTGGATTGGTCATTTTGTGAAATATTTAGCCTTCCCTTTCACAGACTTCTGGTGCTCCACCAAACTACAAATCTCAGGATTCTATAGCATTCAGTCATGGATATTAAAAATGGCATCCAAAACACTTGATTTGGGCAGTGTGGCAGCATGCAAGGCCCCCAAAAGCCTGAAACCTCAATAACTTAAGTAGCCCTTCTTTTCATATACACTAGGCAAGGCAGTTGAAATCTCTTTTTCTGCACAAGCATTAAAGGAAGCGGAGACCTCTCCCATTTTCACTCCAGCCACCCGACAGAACAAGGACATGGGAAAGGGCCTTCTTTTCTGTGGCTCCCTCAATGTGAAATTCTAAAGACGCATCTCTTCCGGCAGGCCTTTCCTGAAACCTCTTAGATTCCAGCTCCAAAACGGAATGAATTAATCTAATCTGACCCCTTGCTTGGTGCTATCCCCTTCCTCGTTTTAGAACTGTTCAAGATAGTTTATGTTTTAATCTGTTGTGGTTTTAAATCATTGTTAACTCAATTCATTTTTAAGGGGTGAGTGGCAGGGAATGGGCTGTTGTATTATTTTAATTTGTATGTTTTAATCTTATTGTACCCCGCTACACTTGAGTTCTACACAGGAGCAGACTAGAAACAGATGATGATGATGATGATGATGATTCCCTCTCTTTGGATATCTGACTTCATTAGCGTGAATTAACAGGAGGTGCTGTGTGTCAGCTTCTACCTGGTCTCTGCCCTCCACGACTAAAGTGTCTTCTGTTTGGGTGGTCATAATTGCCGCTTTGGTTTCCATGCATCTGGGGAGGAGGAGACTGGTGGACCTTTGGAGGAGGACCATGAGGTGTCCGAGGGACTACCGATTCCTGGCTGGTCACATAAGGCTCTGGCTGAGATGGCTCCTTAATTCCCAGAAGATCCTCCGCCTTTGTCTATTCATATCAAGAGCAAAAGAGCATGGAGAGAGAGAAGTTAGTAGAAAACTTGAGAGGAAATAGTCCAAAAAGGTTTCTGCTTCCTGACTGAGCTACTGAAGGCAGGATAGGAATGGAGGGGGGTGGTTTCCCTAGATTCTCCCCTCCTCATATGTGGAGGATGCAGTAAATTCACTCTAGGTTCTGATCTGAATTCCAGAGGAACTCTCAAAAGTACTACACCCAATGCAAGGAAAGCACTCGGGACACTCTTTTAAACTTGGGACTAAAGCCCAGGGCAGATTCATTGCCAGCTGGCATGAATGCTCCTGGGTCTACATTCCCTTGGACACTGGTCTCTCATTTTAGTCCAGAGTCCTAGTTTAACGTTTAAACAGTCAGGATGGAGGAAAGGAGACAAAGGGAACCCTTTTTATTCCTTCTTTCTTTCAAAGAACAAGCAATAAAGTAGCAATAACAATACCCATTTTGAAAGAGTTGATTGACCCACGTAGGAGATTGGCAGGGAGGCCTGTGCAACTCTCCTTATTTAAATAGCTTGGGACGCCCAGTACTTCAAGGAGTGCTTCCCCTGGACTCATCTGGCTAAGGAATAAAGTCTTTTGGAGAGGACCTCCACATAAGTTTAGCTTACTTAAATCACTCTTGTTTAATTTTGCAAAAAAATCTTGTGGCACATGTGGGACTAACTGAGCAAAAGAAGTCAAAGCAGAAACGTTTATAGACTTTGTCTCCTTCCTCAGATGTGTGGAGTCAACGGGTGCCCAGTAAGGACCCTAGATCCTATATCTTAAAGGTATAGATATTCTGTGCACCAGCAGCCCCCAGAAAAGAGCAGCACAACATAGCCATAACTCCCAGGGTCGAAGCTTCCGGGACACTCTCCCCTCCTTTGATCTTCTTCCATATTTCTGCCTTTACTTTTTAAAGCATCTTATATGCAGTGCAGTTAAAAACAAAAGAGATTGCAAATCATGTGACAAAACTAGTGTTCAGTTTTCCCAGGGCAGGCCCCTACATTAAGCTCCCAGTTTTGCATCATCGCTGCAACACTCCTGCTCTGACCTCCTTTATTGTCATTGGGGAGGAATAAGTCACTGTCTTTGCAAGATAGCCAGATGCAAACACGCTGCCCAAACTTAAAAGACCACAGCAAGTGCATGAGGCTTCTTCTGTACCTTGTCAGTTTGTTCCAGGTCATGGCCTGATTCGATGAGCTTCCAGCGCCTTTGACCTTGATCGGTAGTCACCCGCAGGAAAAGTTGGTCATCCTCATCCTCCGATTCCCATTCGAGAACGAAATGGTCTTCTTTGTCTTGGGAGTTCAGAGAAAATCTGTCCATTTGAACAAATAGTAGAAAGATGAGGTGGTGCCCCCTTTCCATACTGTAGGTTTTGTCCTAAGGCCAAGAACCTATTGGGAAAAGTCTCCTAGACTCACTTAGCTCTTTCCTTTTGCTTTGGAGGAATATTTTTCTCTTCCTCGTATGGGCAAGGGTTGTTTTTGTTGACCTTGAAGGGCCTTGACCAATCGATGAATGGACCTCTCTTCTTTTTCCATCCTTTGTATGGAAAACAATTATTAAATTTATATATATATCATTTCTAAATCATGTCCCCCAGGAAGCACTCCTGTGAAAAATGCATCTCGGCATCCGCATTAAATTGCAAGCTACCCTTCCCCAGAGGCTTCTGGAGATCACAGTTTGCCTTTTTTCTTCCTTCCCAAAATTTTAGGGTGGCCAGAGGAGCATTTGCGGTTTGCCAGCCTCCATGGTCTGCCGGATTAGCATCCTGGAGCATGGTGTCAATTGTGAAAACACAGGTACATATTTGGCATAATTTCTGCCAGCTGAAGGATTCCAACTTAGCTGTCATAGTAACACAGTTGTGGAACCTCAAAGCTAAGCCAAGGAACCAACCTGGAAATTCAAAGAGGTATTGGGGAGGTTGCTTCAAACCTCTGCCACATAGAGCTCCAAAGCCTTCTCCACCCGATGGCTGAAGGAGCACAGGTCCTTTATTTACCTTCTCCTGGGTTGTCGTGTGTCACCTGCACTTCATTTTCGTTCACAACAGACACACAGCTGTTATGAGCCATGGACATGTCTAGCAGTTCAGACTCTCGGGAGACGGACTCGAGACTGGAGCTGGGAAAGAAAGAGCCAGGATGCTTAGTGCCCTGGGATGGGGCACTGAGTAGTCCTATCACCTGCAACCTGTCCATGCAAGCTTATCTGCCTCGAAAAGATTCCTAAGTAACCAACAACCACTGTAACAGTCACACACCCCACCCTGGAAGCTCAGATGTTGCACCTCTGCTTTCCCAACCAAGCAGAAGGAACTAAAAGGTTGCTTTTTTCCCTCTAAAACTCTTTGGGAGAACTAAAGACAAAACAATTAGCTTATCTTCTGTGCTTTCCTTCCCATGGAATCATGGAACTGGCTGTTAATAAAACATATTTAGAATCCTCAGCCATTAACTCTAAAGCCTCACTAAACTGCATATCCCAGGATGCCATAGGATGTTCCCATCTCTGATATTGCAGTTTTCCAGTTTCCATCCATAACTACTCCCCAGCTGTAGGAGTTGTTGCTCTTGTTGCGTGCCTTCAAACTTTTCTGACTGATGGCGATCTTAAGTTAAACCTATCCCAAGGTTTTCCTGGCAAGCTTCTTCAGAGGGACTTTGCCATTGCCATCATCTGAGGTCACTTTCCCAAGGCCGCCCAGTGGGTTTCATGGCTCAACTGGGAATTGAACCTTGGTCTCCAGAGTCATAGTCCAACATTCAAACATTAAACCACATTGACTGTAGGGCTAGGACAGAATGAAGCCATGGCTAGTCAGGATAGTTGGACCCATCAATTGACTCATAATCCGTCTACCTCTCTTCTAAGACTGGTGGGGCAAACTGTGGCCCTGAAGAAGTTGCTGGAAAACCACTTCCATCTGATATTACATTGGCTGTGTTAGATCTGCCAGGAATATGCTATGAGGAAACCTGCGACTCCCTTAGAAATCGATCACATCACATTGTGCAAAGGTGCTTTGAGACTTTTAGTTCGCATCACTATCCATCCATTCCATCAACCTTTATTAGGCATATCAAAATACAACAAAACAATACAATACAAGGTTAAGAAACTAAAATAGTTTACATAAACACTTTAAAATTTGTCGTCATTAAAATCATTTAACTTTGAACAATTATTTAATTATTTAATTTATGCCAAATTTTTGTTTCCTCCATTAGAAAATTGGCCATCAGTCGTGTAATCTGTACGTTACAGTCCTCCAATAAATGTACTAGAGTTACATCCAATAAGCAGTAATTCATTTCCATTAGTCTCTTTAGCAATTTCGCTCTCGGTTTTTGATACAGCGGGCAAAGAAATATAATATGTTGGAGAGTATCCGGGGATAGCTCACATAAACATATTCGATTTGCAAGAGGGATCCTCAAATATCTACCTCTGGTGACACAGGAATGGTGAATATTTAACCTTGCAAAAAGGAAGGCTTAGTCAGGATAGTTCGACCCATCAATTGACTCATGATCCATCTACCTCTCTTCTAAGACTGGTGGGGCAAACTGTGGCCCTGAAGAAGTTGCTGGAAAACCACTTCCATCTGATATTACATTGGCTGTGTTACATCTGCCAGGAATACACTATGAGGAAACCTGCGACTCCCTTAGAAATCGATCACATCACATTGTGCAAAGGTACTTTGAGACTTTTTGTTAGCGTCACTATCTTTTCAGTTAACTAGATGAGTTAAGGATATATTGGATCCTGATGAGATGTTGGAATAGGGGAGAAAGAAAGAAAGAAACCAGCACCTCTGCTATGGGCTATCGAATTGAATACCAACCTCCTGTCTTTGGAGTTTGTGAAGCCTTCCGCTGGGCTCATGTGGATGCTCAGGGACTTCCCTTCCAGCTTTGGCCTCATATCATTCAAGTCCTCCGTCTCGTTCTCGGAGCCAGATGATCTGTCCAGCTCTCTCTCCATGTTGAGGTCTGGCTCGCTAAGCATAGCCTGAAGCTGGAGAAACCACAAAGCGTCAGTAAAATAGCTTTCAGAAGGTGCTACTCCACTGCTTAGCCTCTTACGCTTGGTGGCCCAAAGGAGAAACTATCCTAGGTGTTTTTTGTTGGCAAGTTTTGTTCAGAAGAAGTTTGTCATTGCCTTCCTCTGAGGCTGAGAGAGCGTGATTTGTCCAAGGTTACCCACAAAGATTCCATGGCGAAGTGCAGATTTCAATCAACCCTCTCTTGGGCTTCAACAGATTAAAGTGCTTCCCGCATGTTTCGAAGACTACCTTTGCCCCCATGGGAACTAGGAACTTAAATTTTATATGAAGGTATTTGAAGACCCATCAACCTGAGGACTAAAGTCTTTTGCAGGGGGCCTCCTCCATGCTCCACCAGTGGGAGCTGCATATTTTACGTGGATGGGAAAGAGGGCCTTTTGTGCTTGGGCACCTTTAGGGGTCCAATTGGCACCAACACCGATTTGATAAAACATGGCTTTTTGCAAGAGCTTTCCCAGTGCCACTGGATTGAATCCACACTTCTACATGTCTTTGGCTATTGGTTTTTTTTTTTTTTTTTTTTTTTTTTTTGAAAACTTTGTCGGCTCTTCTGTTTTAATTTGCCTTATTTTTGGAAGATAGATTTAACCTACTAAATTTCACTTTTGTTTTAATTCACAACACATCTGGTAGCTCCTCTAAAAGAAGTTGAAGCATAAACTTTTGTAGACTTGGGCCCAGTACAGAGTTAGTACTAATTAGTAATAATAATAATAATTTTATTTTTTGTATCTCACCTTCTGCCTGGGCAATAAAGGTGGCTTACTTGAAATAAAACATTTTCTGGATAAAAAAGAGAAACCCCCACCCCCTTAAAAGAGAATTAAATACATTATAATATTAAAAAGAAGAAAAACCATTGAAAAAACAACACAATATTAAAATTAAAACAGCGACTTTCTGGGGCCAGTACTGGATGGATTGGAGAGAACTCAGAACGCGTTGGAAATTAGGGCTCGGGAGAGTGGAGTGTCGGCATGCTCTGGGCTCTCCCGGAGCCACATTGGGCATGCGTGCATTGAGACGGTTCACGGGCTGATGACATGCCTTTTGCATCCTGTCCAAATGGCACGGCGCAAGAGATATCACCAAGCTACTTCAGGGAGCTTTGGGCATCTTAGCAACCGCGTGGAAAGCTGCTGTGTTTTGTGGCTCCCTTTTGGAGCATGTTGTTGCCAGCACCGTGAGGTCGCCGTGGCAAGGATGCTGGGCAGAAAGGGGTGGCGTCTCACCACTCCTTCCTGCCCATCTGTACAGCCCCTTGTTCTCCTTTCTCAGATGCATGGATCCCTCCTGAGCACCCTCTCACTCCATGCATCTGTGGAAGGAGATCAAGTCTACAAAAGCTGATGCTACAACTTCTTTTGCAGGCACAAGACCTGGTCCAGCACCTCTTGGCTTCTCCGTTGAGTTTTCGGCACAACTCACCAAATAAAACATGGCTTTTCCCTTTCTGCTGCTATTGGACTTAATCCCCATTTGTGCATGTGTTTGGCTTCAAATTGTTTTAAAAGGCTGGGGGCTCTTCTGTTTTAATTTGCCATATTTCTGAAAATAGGTTTAGCCCACTTAAATCACTCTTGTTTAAATTTACAAAGGGATCTTGTGGCACCTCCGAGATTTTCTCTTGCAAACGCTCTTTTGCCTCCTTCCTTTGCTTGACCGAATTCCTCATGTATTCAAGCTGAGCTTGGAGCTGCTTCTCCTGTGATATTTTGACTGTCTCATTTGGCAGGATCTTTGATGGGAAAATACACAAAAACAAAATAAAATTCCATATATATTTAAAGAGGTCCGGTGTACGATTCTCCAAATAGATGCAGCATTTTTAAAGGGAAATGTGCCTGTTTTTGTTTACATATGCATTGCAGATATCCCAAATCCCTAACAAAAAATTAGAGACTCAAATATTCCCTTGTATCTGTTACCTAGTTGTGTTTTTATTTTTGTTGGGAATTCACTTGCTATTATTATTATTATTATTATTATTATTATTATTATTCCTGTAGAAAGGTGGTATTTAAATAAACCTGACTTGCCTCGTAAAATTCATGGCACGGCTCTCACTAAAGACAAAGGTCTGTTCCCTATTGTCTCTAACCCCATAGTGGCTTCCATCCTAGTGGGACAGTGAATCCACATTCGTTCCCCTGACTCAGAAACCACCTCTCACCCATACAAACTTATACATTAAATGGCATCCCCATTGAAGTCAATGGGATATAGAACTGCAGGGTTAGGCTCTGAACTTGGCCACAAAGACAATGCAGCCAATTGCCTGGACCACAAGGATCAGGAATTTCAATTATTGCTCCAAGCTAGTCTAGAAACTTTCTTTGGGGTGCAAGGAAGCAGTCAAATGAAATTTTAGATTTTCTTGAAGCAAAATTCCCCTACTAGGATCAATTTCTCAATCCGTTGGGAGAGGAGTGAAATATAAATGAAGATTTTATTATTTATTGATTATGCACAGGGGAGACTGAAAAGTGCTCAGGAGGTTTGAGGTATAGATATTCTTTGCACCAGATGCAAACATCCTGCCCCAACTCAAAGACCACAGGCTTCTTTTGTACCTGGTCAGCTAGTGTCAGGTCGTGGTCAGATGGGATCAGCTGCCAGTTACTGTAGCCACACTTGTCCCTTTCCAGCATCACATGGGAGTCTCCCTCCAAGCCCTGGCTGAGTTCATGAAGGGCTGCTTCCACTCGGCAGGTTAGACAAAGCCTGTCCATTGGACCAAAGAGGAAAAAGATGAGGTGGTGCCCCTTTGCCATATTGTGGCTTTTCTCCTAAGGCCAAGAACCTACTGGATAAAGTCTCCCAGACTCACTTGGCTCTATTCTTTGGGTCCTCCAGCACCCTCAAAGGATCTATATATCCGGTAGGGCCTTTGGTTTTGGACAAATTGGTAAAGGGATTTTTCTCCTTTTCCGGTCCATTGGCTATAAAACATTTTTAAATAAATTTTATTGATTCATATTTGAATATAAATGATTAAAAAACTGTGACATCTATAAAACATAAAGCATTTTTATCCCAGTTCCCATTCCTTTATAATTTTTTTGCATTCTTTCATTCACAGGTTTCTTTTTCTCTACTTCCCTTCCCCCTAATTCCCAAAGAAATTTATCTAGATTACTATCTTATCTTTTTCTGTGGCATTGTATGACCACAGAAATATTCTTCTCTTACCTCCCGTGCTTATAACTTTAATCAACAACAACAACAAAAAATCCTTTGAAGAGGTTTAAAGAATTGCTAAATCCAGATCAGGGTGCACATGATAATATTACATAGTATTTTGCAACTTAGTAATCTTTTCTCTCCCCCCCCCCCCCCCGCATGATTTCCCTTTATTTATCCATGGATTTGTAAGCTTTCAAATTTTTTCCACAATTTACTGGAATTTCTACAGTTGAAACTAAACATCTTTATCACGATCAAATATTTTCACTTAGGCATGTTGCCAAAGTTGCCACCTTCTCCCATTTCTGTGCCATAGACATCAATACCTTTTCCCATCCTTCTCTCCATTTGAAATTACTTTCATGTTTCAGTTTGGATGAGAATCAGTCTAATTCTATCATTTCCTATAGTTTAGCAAACCACTCTTCCATATCTATTTTCTTATCAATTTTCCAGTGTCTGGCAACTGTTAACATTTAAAACACAGTTTTACAAAACTTTTTTTTCTTGATCTTCCTGGGATATATTTAATAACATAACCTCACCTTCAAGTTTTAATTTGATTCCCAGAATATTATAAAATTTCCCTTTGTATTTCTTTCCAAAATTTACAGGCTCTATCGCAAGACCACCACAAATGAAAATAGGTTGCATTTCCAACATTCTCGCTTACCAGTATTATATAACCTAGTTATTTTATCTGGGATAGATACCATCTATACAGAATTTTATCTTAGTTCTCCTTCACATTTTGGGATAGGGAGTATTTTAACCTTCTGTTCCAGGATTTCTCCCATTGTTCTAGTTCAATCACCCTCCAACAATTTGGCACCCTTTTGATCATGGCATCTTTTGCTATTTGATCCTCCGTCTTCCATTTTAGTAGCTTCTTGTATACCTTAGAGAGCATCTTTTGGTCTGATAACAATAAAATATCTTCCATGTTAGTATTAGAATTTCAGAACCCTCTGTATAGAAACCAATTTATATTCCCATTTTCCTCTTTTAACTTTTCATAAGACAAAAAATGTCATATTTTTTCTTTATGAGGAGATGGAAAATCTCTTTCCTTTTGTTTTTTCGTACAGACCTTTAACATTCCATGATAATATTTGTAAATTCTGAGTTTGATGGCCCATTTACTCTGCTTTGCAAAAGCTTATTTACCTTTTGCTTTGCAACGCCTTTTCTTTTTCTTCTTCTTCCCACATTCTGGTGAGTCTGCTGTTGTTCTTATCCCCAATTCTTCATTCTCCTCTATTTCTTCATCCTGGCCTACTTCTAAAAAATTTTTTTTAAAAAAACAAAAGCATTAAGCAACTTCCAGCAAATGAATACACTTATACCTCAGCAAAAGTAAGTGAAGATCTTGATATAGGGTATATCAGGTCGAACTATCTTCATGCTTTATTCCCTGATTGCTCACCCAGAGGGACAGGATATAAATAAATATTTGTTGTTTTCATTGTAAACTTTTAAAAAGTTCCCTAGTAGTCAATTTGATGGCAGTTATCCATTTGTTTGCAAGGATTACAACTTAGTAACACAATTGTGGAACCTGAAAGCTCAGCCAAGGAACCAACCTGGAAATTCAAATGGGTATTGGGGAGGTTGCTACAAACCTCTGCCACATAGAGCTCCAAAACCTTCTCCACCCGATGGCTGAAGGAGCACAGGTCCTTTATTTACCTTCTCTGGGGTTGTTGTGGGTCACCTGCACTTCACTTTCTTTCATGACAGACACACAGCTGTTATGAGCCACGGATTTGTCTTCCAGTAAAGACTCTTGGGAGACGGACTCGAGGCTGGAGCTGGGAAAGGAAATAACCAGGATGCTTAGTGTCCTGGGATGGGGCACTGGGATTGGGCTAAATTTGCCAAGAATCCACTATAGGGGAATCTGCGAGTCCCTTAGTATTAGTATTAGATCCCATCACCCCATCCAAAGGTGCTTTGAGACTTTCTTTAGCATTATTACATTTTAATTAACAGGATGAGTTAAAGATACATTGGATCCTGACAAAGATGCTGGAATAGGGGAGAAATAAAGAAAGAAACTGGCACCTCTACCTTGGGCCCTTGAAATAAATACCAACCTACTGACTTCTGTTCCTTCCATTTGGTTATTTTGGATGCTCTTGGGCTTCCATTTAAACTTTGGACTCTTTAAATATTTTGAGTAATCTGTCTTCCTCTCCTCTCCAGATGATTGATCTGTCTTCCTCATCATTTGGAGGTCTGAGCCTGTAGAAATGAAGAAGTTTCATTGGCCTGAGCCTGTAGAAACTAAGAAGGCTGAGGAAGATGGCTTGCAGAAGATGCTGCTCCACTGGTTACACTCCCAGGTACAATTTGCTCCCTGGTTAAAGAGAAATACCTGATCTCATGGGATCGTAATATTCTTGCAATGTTGTTGGCATGTGCCTTCAAGTCTTTCTCTATTTTATGTTTTGACATAATTGATTCATAGGAGGTTTGTCATAGGCCACCACCACCATATAACTGTGGATGAAAAAACCCACCAGCCACTATGCCTACGAAAACAAAATTAGGGCACCTTCCTGGAAGGATTTTTCTTGGACTGCTGCCCAAGTGCTATGTCTTCTGTGAAAATGTACAACCATTATGTTTTTAAGGAGCAAAACTGTGAATAAGCATGACCAGGAAAGAGGTGCATCAATTTTGGGTGAAGAAGGTGGAAAGATTTACCTCCTTCTCTCTTATTGCTTGATCTTGGGGTCATTTAGTGGAAATGGCAAATTCAGGCCAGAGAAAAGAAAAAAACAAAATCACAATTAGCCGATTTTCTTCTTTCCAAAATGTTAGGGTGGCCAGAGGAGTGTTTGTGGTTAACATTCCTCCATGGTCTACAAAAGAGCAACCCCAGGCATTGCACACTCCTGGCTTAGCAGAGATGGTGTCAGTTGTGGAAACACAGGTACATATTTTGCATAATTTCTGCCAGTTGAAGAATCCCAACTTAGCTGGCATAGAAACACAACTGGAGAACTTCAAAGCTCAGCCAAGGAACCTACCTTGAAATTCAAATAGGTATCTCTGGAGGTTGCTCCAAACCTCTGCCATATAGACCTCCAAGGCCTAATCCACCAGCAGGCTGAGGGAGCATAGGTCATTGATTTACCTTCGTACGGTGCAAAGAAGTTCTCAAGATACTTAGTCAAAGGTGTCATTTCAGCCGCAAACTTCTCCTCAAGCTCATCTTCTCTGGCGACAGACTCAGGAGGGAAGCTGGGAAAGGAAACAACCAGGATGCTGAGTGTCCTGGGATGGGGCACTGAGCAGTCCTACCTCCTGCAGCCTGTCCCTCCAACCATTCAATAGAGTCACAGATCCCACCCTGGATCCTTGGATGTTGCACCTCTGGTTTTTGAAAATACTAGAAAAAACTAGAAAGTTGCTTCTGATTTCCTCTAAAACTCTTTGGGACAACTAAAAACAGAATGATTAGGTGACCTTCCATGCTCTCCTTGAACATCTCCTGCCAAAAAGTTAAACAGAAAAGTTTAAGATATCCCTCACTGCAGTAGTTTTACAGTACTTATTCTTACTTTGAAACCCCTCTTTTAAAAATTTGTTATTACTCTTAGCTGTTGTGCTCTGATTTTTCCCCGATATTATGAATTGTTTCATACAATTCCTTCTCGTATCTTTCAGTAATATTCGGTGTTCCTCCCTCTATTTGTGAATTGTCCAGAGTCCTTCTTTTGGGGGGGGGGGGGAGGGAGGAGAATAGAAGTAAAGGTTTCTATCACAACAGTAAATTCAATAACAGCAGCAGTGCCTAATGAAACCAGATTCTCAGCATATCCCAATATACCGAAAGACACTAGCCGCTTCATGGGAACTCCAAACTTCATGAGGGACTTAATTAACGTGTGGTGTTAAAAGAAAAAGGTGGCAAGAGCTATCAGAGATCTCCACCAAATCCATGCCTACCTCTCTTCGAAGACAGCTTGGGCAAATGGTGGCCCTGAAGAGGTTGTTGGCTAAGAACTCCCAGCTGATATTACAAAGGCTGTGTTACATTTGCCAGAAACCCAAGATGGGGGAACCTGTGACTTCCTTAGAATTATATCACATCATTCTGTGCAAAGGTGCTTTGAGATAGTTTTTTTTAGCATTATTATATTTTAATTAACAGGATGGGTTAAGGATACATTGGATCCCGACAGAGATGCTGGATCGGGAAGAAATAAAGAAAGAAACAACTACCTCTGCCTTGGGCCCTTGGATTAAATACCAACCTCAACCCTTCGTATTCTTCCATTGGGTCATCTTCGATGATCTGGGATCTCCAGTGCTGGAAGTTTGGACTCTTGATATCTGGCAAGTCATCTGTCTTGCTCTCTACTCCGGATGAGTTGTCCATCTTGTTCAACCCTTTGAGGTCTGAGCCTGTAAAAATGAATTAGTTGCATTGGCCTGAGCCTGTAGAAACTAAGAAGGGTCAGGAAAATGGCTTGCAGAAGGTGCTACCCCACTGCTTAGCCTCCAAGGTATCATTTGCTCCATGGTATAAGAGAAATACCTCATCTCATGGGATTGTCACATTCTTATAAAGTTGCTGGAGTGTGACTTCAAGTTTGTTTCCTATTCATGGCAGCCCAAGGGGAAACTATCCTATCTTTTCTTAACAAGATTTGTTAATAGGAGGTTTGTCATAGACCACCTCCACTGTCTAACTGTGCATGAAAAAACCCACCAGCCTCTATGCCTAGGAAAACTAGTTTAGGGCACGTTCCTGGTAGGATTTTTCTTGGACTGCCACTCAAATAATATGTCTTCTGTGAAAATGTACAGCCATGAATAAGCATGACCATGAAAGAGATGCATCAATTTCTGCATGGGGTGGAGAAGGTGGAAGCAGATACAGTTTTCCTCCTTCTCTCTTATTGCTTGATCTTGGGGTCATTTAGTGGAGCTGGGAAATTCAGGGCAAAGAAATGGAAAACAAAAATCACAATTTGCCATTTTCTTTCCAAAATGTTAGGGTGGCCAGAGGAGTTCTTGTGCTTTGCATTCCTCCATGGTTGTTTACAGAAGAGCATCACCAGGCATTGCACGCCCCTGGGTTGGTAGAAATGGTGTAACTTGTAAAAATACAAGTTCATATTTTGCATAATTTCTGTCAGTTGAAGAATTCCAACTTAGCTGGCACAGAAACACAACCGAGGAACCTGAAACTCAGCCAGGAAACCAAGCTGGAAAGTGAAAAAGAGCTATAGTGCAGGTTGTTCCAAACCTCTGCCACATAAACCCCCCACCCAAGCCTAATCCAGCAGCCGGCGGAAGGATCACAGCTCCTTTATTTACCTTCTCCTTGGTTTTGTGTCACATCCTCTTCTATATTGATCATGGCCGATTTACAGCTGTTCTCCCCCAAAGGTTTCCGATCAGCCTCCACCTTGTCCTGCACCTCAGCATCCCGGGTGACAGACTCAGGACTGGAGCTGGGAAAGGAAACAACCAGGATGCTGAGTGTCCTGGGATGGGGCACTGAGCAGTCCTACCACCTGCATCCTGTCCATGCAGGCGTCCCTGCCTCTAAATATTTCCAAGGTAAAGAACACACCTGGATGCTTGGATGTTGCACCTCTGGTTTCTGAAAACACCAGAAGTAACTGAATAGTTGCTTCTGATTTCTTCTAAAACTCTTTGAGACAACTAAAGACACAATCATCAGGAGACCTTCCATGCTCTCCTTAAACATTTCCAGCCAAAAAGTGAAGAGAAAACTTTAAGATATTCCTCACTGCAGTAATTTTACACTACGTTTTCTAACTTTCAAACACTTCTAAATCTTTTTATTATTATTCTTAGCTATTGTGCCCTGACTTTTTCTGATGTTTTTTATAGTCTCATGCCATTCCATCTGCTATCTTTGAATCGTATTGGGTCTTCCTGGCTCGATTTGTAAATTTCCCAGAGTACTGTTTTTTGGGGGAAGGACTGGAGTGGAATAGAAGTAAAGGTTTCTATCACAACAGTAAGTTCAATAACAGCAGCAGTTCCTAATGAAACCCGCTACCCAGTATCTTTGAAAATACCCAAAGGCACTTGTCGGTTCAAGGGAACGCCAAACTTCATGCAGGACTTAATAAACTTGTGGTGTTAGAAGAAAAAGGTGGCAAGAGCTATCAGAGATCTCCACCAAATCCATGCCTACCTCTCTTCAAAGACAGCTGGGGCAAACGGTGGCCCTGAAGAGGTTGTTGGCTAAGAACTCCCAGCTGATATTACAATGGCTTGGGTCTAACATCTCAGGGACCGAATCTCCCTGTATGCACCCCCCCCCCACGCACACACACTTCGATCCTCTGGGAGGAATCTGTTGCAGCCTGTGAAAACTAAACTGTCGCAGACCTCCTGGAGGACTTTTTCCGCTACCCCTCGCAAGCTTTGGAATGGTCTGCCGGTTGAGATGCGACTTATAACATCGCTTAATTGCTTTTAAAAAGCTCTGAAGATGCATCTCTTCTGGCAGGCCTTTCCTGAAACCTCTTAGATCCCGGCTCCAAAACTGGATCTATCAATCCAACCTGACCCCTTGCTTGGTGCTATCTCTTTCCTCAATTAAGAACTGTCGAGGATGAATTACGCTTTTAATTTTGTCGTGGTTTTAAATCATTGCCAATTTAATTTATTTTTAAGAGATGGGTGGTTAGGAATGGGTTGTTGATAAATTTTAATTCTGCATGTTTTAATCTTGTTGTACTCCGCTCCAATCGTGTCCTATAGAGCAGTGGGCGAGAAATAATAATAATAAGAATAATAATAATAATAAGAATAATAATATTGGCTGTGTTACATTTGCCAGGAATCCACTACAGGGTAACCTGAGACTCCCATCATCCCATCCAAAGGTGCTTTGAAACTTTCTTTAGCATTATTATATTTTAATTAACTGGAAGAGTGAAGGATACATTGGATCCTGACATTGATGCTTGAATAGGGGAGAAATAAAGAAAGAAACAGGCACATCTTCCATGGGCCCTTGGATTAAATACCAACCTCCTGACTTCGGATCCTTCCTCTGCGTAATTTTGGATGCTCTTGTGCTTCCGTATGAACTTTGGACTCTTTATATATTTTGACCAGTCTGTCTTCTTCTCTTCTCCAGATGACTTTTCAATCATGCTCATCACATTGAAGTGTGAATCTGTGGAAACGAATCAGTTTCATTGGCCCGAGCCTGTAGAAACTAAGAAGGGTCAAGAAAATGGCTTGCAGAAGGTGGTACTTCACTGCTTAGCCTCCCAGGTATCATTTGCTGTATGGTATAAGATTGTGGTATCATTTGCTTCATGGGATTGTGATATTCTTACAATGTTGTTGGGGTGTGCCTTGAAGTCTTTTCCTATTCATGGTGGCCCAAGGTGAACCTATCTTATGTTTTCTTGGCACGATTTATTCATAGGAGGTTTGTCATAGACCACCTCCACTGTATAACTGTGGATGAAAAAACCCACCAGCCTCTCTGCCTAGGAAAACCAGTTAAGGGCACGTTCCTGGGAGGATTTTTCTTGGACTGCTGCCCAAGTAATATGCCTTCTGTGAAAATGTACAACCATTGTGTTTTTTAAGGAGCAAAACTGTGAATAAGCATGACCATGAAAGAGGAGCATCAATTTGTGAATGGGGTGGAGAAAGTGGAAGGAGATACAGTTTTGCTCTTTCTCTCTTATTACTTGATCTTAGGGTCATTTAGTGGAGCTGGGAAAATCAGGACAGACAAATGAAGAGCCAAAATCACAATTTGCCAATTTTCTTCCTTCCCAAAGTATTAGTGTTGCCAGAGGAGTGTTTGTGGTCTGCATTCCTCCATAGTCTAGAGAAGAGCATCCCCAGGCATTGCACACCCCTGGGTTAGCAGATCTAGGGGCTTTACACACCTCCCAAAAAGGGCGGTCTGGCGATACCTCTTTTTAATCCGAACCTTAGTAACAGCAACTGCACTGAGTGGTAAAGGTGCGGACAAAAAAAAAGGAGCCCCAAAAAGTGGGCTTGTGACTTCAGAAAAATCAGAAAAAGCACTATAGGGCGCCTCTATTACATCACAGCTGCACAGCGGCAGATAGCAGCTGCGCATGCTCTCTATACGGCGCTGTGCAGCTGCGATGCCCTCATAATGTGCTAGGGTCAATGGATGTGTATATGCTCTACCCCAAGCCAACTCTAGCACATGACGAGAAACATCAGTTTCGGTCTTTAATGTCAACTGTGAAAACACAGGTACATAGTTTGCATAATTTCTGCCAGTTGAAAATTTCCAACTTAGCTGGCACAGAAACACAATTGGGGAACCTCAAAGCTCAGCCAAGGAACCAACCTGGAAAGTCAAATAGGTCTTCAGGAGGTTGCTTCAAACCTCTGTCATATAGACCTCCAAGGCTTAATCCACCAGCAGGCTGAGGGAGCACAGATCATTTATTTACCTTTGTACGGTACAAAGAAGTTCTGAAGACACTTAGTCAAGGGTGTCATTTCAGCCTCAAACTTTTCCTCCAGCTCATCGTCTTGGGCGTCTGACTCAGGAGGGAAGCTGGGAAAGGAAACAACCAAGATGCTTAGTGTCCTGGGATGGGGCACTCGGCAGCCCTACCACCTGCAGCCTGTCCATGCAGGCTTCCCTGCAACCATTCAATAGAGTGACAGATCCCACCCTGGATGCTTGGATGTTGCACCTCTAGTTTTTGAAAATCCTAGAAAAACTAAAAAGTTGCTTCTGATTTCTTCTAAAACTCTTTCGGCCAACTAAAGCCCCAATGTTCAGGAGACCTTCCATGCTCTCCTTGAACATCTCCTGCCAAAGAGTTAAACAGAAAAGTTTAAGATATTCCTCACTGCAGTACTTTTACACTACTTATTTTTACTTTGCAACCCCTTTTGCCCTGAAGAGGTTGTTGGCTAAGAACTCCCAGCTGATATTACAATGGCTGTGTTACACTTGCCAGGAATCCACTATGGGGGAACCTGTGACCATAGTCATAGTCTGTGACCATAGACCATGCAAAGGTGCTTTGAGAATTTCTTTAGCATTATTATATTTTAATTCACAGGAAGAGTTAAGGATTCTTTGGATTAAATACCAACCTCAAGCCTTCGTATTCTTCCCTTGGATCCTCTTTGATGATCTGGGACCTCCATTTCTGATAGCTTGGACTCTTGACATCTGGCAAGTCATCTGTCTTGCTCTCCGCTCCAAATGATTTATCCATCTTGCTCACCCCTTTGAGGTCTGAGCCTGTAGAAACGAAGCAGTTGCATTGGCCTGAGCCTGTAGAAACTTGGAAGGGTCAGGAAGATGGCGTGCAGAAGGTGCTACCCCACTGCTTAGCCTCCCAGGTATCATTTGCTCCATGGTATAAGAAAAATATCTGATCTCATGGGACAGTTGTACTCTTACAGTGTTGTTGGGGTGTGACTTTAAGTCTTTTCCTATTCATAGTGGCCCAAGGGGAACCTATCTTATGTTTTCTTGATAAGATTTGTTAATAGGAGGTTTGTCCTATAGGTTACCCCCATCGTACAACTGTGGATGAAAGAAACACCCACCCTCTATGCCCAGTAAAAGGAATTTAGGGCACCTTCCTCAGAGGATTTTTCTTGGACTGCCACCCAAATAATATGTCTTTTGTGAAAATTTACAACCATTGTTTTGTTTAAGGAGCAAAACTGGGAATAAGCATGACCATGAAAGAGGTGCATCAATTTCTGCATCGCGTGGAGAAGGTGGAAGGAGAAAGAGTTTTCCTCCTTCTCTCTTATTGCTTGATCTTGGGGTCATTTAGTAGAACTGGGAAATTCAGGACAGACCAAATCAAAACAAAAATCATATATCATACAATTCATGTACACTATGACAGACTGTGGCTTCCATGTTATTTGACGTTGAATTTCCTCCAGGTTTTCTTCGATGGTGCTGGAGCCCAGTTCCAAGATAGAGTCAGCACCACAGAAAGTTCAGACTAAAAGACAGAGCAGATTCGCCAACCCACTAACATGGAAATCACATCTATTGCTGTCTTTCTCTCTATTTTTTAATGATAATTTTGATTGATATTTCCATACTATAACAGTAAAATCTTGTATTGAACATTACATCTTATATCAACTGTGTGCGTATACAATAAATTTAACCACCAGATATCAAATAATAGGTGGGTTAACGATTGAAATCAAATAGAAACTTGATATAGTAGAAACAATATAGACCTATGTATATGTACACATACACCCGTAAACATATATATATATATATATATATAAACATAAACATATGTATACATGTCCATGTACCCATATATATATATATTATCGGTGGTTACTGAGATAGAAAAAGAAAATAAAAGTTAGGATATTTGTTATTCTTATATACAATTACAACTTCTTTATCTGTATCTTAAGGCAAGCAGGTCATCATTGGAAAAATATAAGCATTAAAACCATGCGGTATCTACATCCTTCCATTTCTCCTCATAATCTTGAATAGGTTTCCCTGATAAATACATTGATAGTCTGTCCATGTTCCATAGTTCAGCTACCCTTAACTTCCATGCATCTATGGTAGGCATTGTGCTAGATTTCCAGTGTCTAGCCAGCACCATTCTGGTGGAAGAGATCATATATAAGATCACGCATATTTGGTTTGGAGACAATTTTGATTGGATTTTTGCTACTATATGTAATAAAAATACTTCTGGAATGAGTGGAATATTTAATCTTAGTACTGATTTCATTTCCTTGTGTATTTTTTGCCAAAACTTTTAAATTAATTTACATTGCCACAAGACATGATTGTGCCGATTTTATCTTTACATTTCCAACATTTAAAATCTAGGTTTTTGCTCTATCACTGCCTGTGTGATATATCTGCAAGCAATTGTCCTTCAATTTCCTAATTCCCTCCCAGTTAATATTTGTAGATTGTCCGTTGCAGATCTTTGAGAACTAACTGCCAACCGAAGCAACAGCATCATCCTTTCTTTTACTATCATGTGTACGTTTTACAAATGCTTTTGTTCATTCTATCTTTTGTACTCTAAGCCACCTTGAGACCCACCCATTGGAGAAAGGGGGGATGAAATTTAATAAAGAACACAGTCCTATAGTTCAATGAACGTACCAAATGAATGAGTGAATACAGATGCTTTCAGATGAGATCAAGCCTTCAAAAAGCAGGAGTAGGGTCCACTGAAAGAAAGACTGGACTCAAAACACTCGCATCCAATAGAAAATAGGCAAAGCCACCAAGAGAAATGCCTCTTGTCTTGAGGTCTCTCCACCTCCTCTCAACCTCAACTGACTCAACTCCCACCTTGGCGAAGATTCTCAGTTGTTTCCATGGAAACCAAACAAACAAACACTCTCCATTCTGCCTGGTCCCATAGGACCACTTCTCCATGAGGTCCAAATTCATAGGTTACATTTCTCATAATAGGATGATTTCAATTGATTTTTAAAATTTCACTCTTTTTACCTGACTCTGTTGGTGATCCTATTTGGATCCTACTGAGCATATAGATGAAATGAAATAATTATTGGTATCAGAAACTGGAAAAGCTGACTCCCCCATCAAGAGAAAGGCAACATTTAAGTGAAATCATGATTATATTTATGAATATTACAAGTTGAGTCTCCCATATACAAAAAGGCTTGGGACTAGAATTATTTTGAATTTCGGGGTTCTTCAGCTTTTGAAATCATTGCTTCAACATAATAAGATATCGTGGAAATGGGGCTCAAGTCTAAGCATGATATTCAGTTATGTGTTATGTACACCTTCTGCACATAGCCTGAAGGTGAATTTTATACACATTACATTAATCAGTCAGTCAGTTAGTTAGTTCGTTTCTATGCTGCTTTTCTCCCAGGCCTGGAGCCAAGAGGGCTAATAATTTTGTGCATGAAATAAAATTTGTTTACCTTGAACTATCAGAAAACAAAGATGTCATTTTCTCTGTCACCCCTATTGATAATTTTGGATTTTGAAATAGTTTGGATTTTGGAAACTTGTATTACATCAACAACAGAATGGTTTATTTGTGTTTTTGGCTGTCCACAATACCCCCATGTCCTTGAGTGTGTTCCATAGCTTTTCATGATCTATACAGTCAAATGCTTTGCTATGGACTATAAACCACATGCTGATCTTTTCCCCTTTGAATTCATTGTGGAGGGGGGTGGTTAGTACAGGTAATCGCAAAAGCTGCATAAAAAACAATCCACCTTTAGTTCTGTTTCTGGACTCTAAGCTGTTTTTGGACTCCAAGCCCTGACTTCTGCAATCCTCAAAGAAAATCCAATTTCACATTTATTTATTTATTTATTTATTTAATTTTTATTCCACGTTTCTCCGAAAGAGGAGCCAAGGCGGCTTCATTACACAAACACATGCACACTCACAGAGTTGCCCCTTTAAACTTGTCAGGGATCTGTTCTGGACCCCCCCCCCCCCCCCGTGAGTTCAAAATCTTGTGCATATTCAAGCACATAGGCTTGAATGGGATGTGCATGAAGGTGAAGTGCGCACCACATACATGCTCCATTGAGATTAATAGCGGTTGCCCCTCTGTGATGGTATATATATATATATATATATTCAGCTGGTTATTTTTCTTCCTGTTTCTTCCATATCACCCATTTGTTGGCCTTTCACAGGCTTGGACCCAGACCATTAGAAAGGCTTGGATCGAGAACATTTGAAAGACCATGGGCTTGTCTGATTAAAATTTCTCATTCTAGCTGGGAGGAATATGATCCTTCCACACATGATTTGCAGGAGTTTTCTGCTTTTTGCAGTGTCCCCCTCCAAAAAAATCTGCTTAAACTCTGGAGAAAAACTCTGGAGGAGAAACAAGTGGCTGTCCATCTGTTTTGCATGGATTCGGGTAGCTGTTCATTTTCAAGAGAGGGAGAGAGAGATGCAGGAAATATGTGCAGGAAAGTGAAGAATTAAACGTCAATGTGAACGAGGAAAAATCTACATCAATTTACATAATACACTTACATGTAGACTAGCCCATATCTCCCGATATGAGTGTGCCCAAATTTTAAGGTCTTCATGGGAGGGCTTTCTCTTCGTCCCACCACCATCACAAATCTGCCTAGTGAGGACATGGGAGAAGGTCTTCTTGGTGGCTGCTCCCAAGCTGTGAAACCCCCTCCCCTGGGAGTTTTTGTTGATCCCCTCTCTGCTCTCTTTCTGGGGACAGCAAAGACTTTTTTATGAGCCTGTGTGGCCTAGTGGTTTGAGTATTGGACTACGACTCTGGAGGCCAGGGTTCAAATCCCAGCTCAGCCACGAAAACCACTGGGTGACTTTGGGCAAGTCACTTGCTCTCAGCTTCAGGGGAAGGCAATGGCAAACCTCCTCTGAACAAATCTTGCCAAGAAACCCTTATCAAAGGGTCACCATAAGTCAGAAATGACACAAAAGGACACAACAACAACAACAACAACAACTCCATTTTTAAGTTCTTCAAGGGAGGGATTTCTCTTGGTTCTCACCATCATTCCAGCCCTTTCAGATGAGGACATGGGAGAGGGCTTTCGTGGTGGCTGCTCCCAAGCTATGAAATGCTCCCTTCAGTTGGCCTTCTCTCTGGTCTCTTTCTTAAATCTTTGGTTCTTAAATCATGTGGCAAGAGAGTGTTTTGAATGTAGTATATGGTGCTTTATTAAATTATGATTTTGTTTTTTGTTGTTGTGTTCCTTTAAGTCATTTCCAAGACAAACCTATCATGGGGTTTTCTTAGCAAGATTTGTTCAGGGCAGGTTTGCCATTGCCTTCCCCTCAGGCTGAGAGAGTGTGACTTGCCCAGGGTCACCCAGTGGGTTGCATGGCCAAACTGGGAATTGAACTCTGGTCTTCAGAATCATATCTCAAACAACTGCACCACGTGATTTTGATGGCCTTTAACTATGTACATGTGAATACATTTAGGTGTTCATAGGAAACTGTAATTTAAAGTTATAATTTTAATTTTTGCTCATTATTTTTGTCACAACTATTGTGATTACATTCAGTGATATATGGCAATTATGATTTATGAGTAACACTAATACCAAAAAAACAAAACAAAAAAAAAACCCAAATCATTACAGTAGGCCCTTGGTATCCATTGGATTTTAGTTCCAGGGTCCCCATGGATACAAAGATCTGTGGGATACTCATGTCCCATTAACTACAATGGCATAATAAACTGGTTTCCCTTATATAAAATGGCAACAACAAGGTTTGCTTTGGGAATTCAACATATTTTTGAATATTTTCAAGGCTTTGATGTTTGAATCCATGGATAAAGAATCCATGGATACAGAGGGGTGACTGTATCATTAGTGTCAGTAGCTTATATGTTAGGGATAATAACCAGTTTTATGTTGGAGATCCACATGATGCTTTCTTCCTTCCATAGTATTTCTTGGGAACCCCAGCATTACCAAAGATTGCCAGGACCCCCATAGATCCATGGGTGCTCAAGGCCCATTAAAATACAATGGCATAGTGAAATGGTGGATATAAAATGGCATTCCTTGGATATCAAAAGAGCAGCAAGGCTTTACTTGAAAATGATTAAACAGTTCAGGAGAACAGAAGCTGTGTTTAGATGCTACAATCCGAGGCCGCTGGGGCTAGAAGCATCTAAGCAAATTCTATCTTGATGGTTAAAGGCATGTATATATCAGTGTTATGGTTTGGCAAAAATTCCTTATTCTTGACAACTGGTGTGGATGAAGAAAACTTTGAAGAATGCTGGCATAATAATAATAAAATAATAATAATAAATCTTTATTTATATACCGCCCTTCCAATGATCAGGGCGGTGTACACATACAAAAATTAAAACATATACAAAAGTTAAAAACAATCATTCAGAAAACAATCCAACAACCTCCGCATGATATCTTGTCCAATGAATCAGAGGGTCTTGTGGTTGAGCTGCGAGATGTTTGTCCTTACTTTACTGATGAGGTGGCCAAGGGGGAAAGATATAGGTATAATAGGAAGAGGATGTGGTCATTGCTTCACAATACAAATTCTGCATTCTCAAATGAAATGTTAATTTTGTCTCCATTTCTAACATTACAGTAACTTAAAACTTTGTTTCATCAAACAAAGGAAATTGGATGGCAAAGTGATCCAGGCAACATGAGCACAGAAAATAAGAGTTCTAGGCTTGAACAATTTTCTATGGCTCCTTCTCTGGAATGCTAGAAATCTGGGGAATGTGGAAAAAATTCAATCTGGAAGAGGCAGTATACTTATGGGAGGGGGCCAGTGTCTTCATTTTGCCTCTCCCTACAGCCCTGCAAGAGGTGCATGCATCTGTCCCTCTTTCCATTGGGGAAAAAAGTTCCTTGAGTGAACTACAATCTTCCCAATGTCCCACACTTCAGTTAAAGCCCAGGGGAAGACATTATGAGACATATCCATTCACTGGACTTTTCCAGATCAGGAGGTTCTGGAAGTTAGGGAGGCTGCAGAGAGAGATGGAAAGATGGATAATGAATGAAGAGGCATGTAACAGAAATGCAGGCCATTGGAAAAACTGGAGAGACATGGAGTGATGTGTGTCAGATGGAGAGATCTATAAAAGAAGTGCAGTCAGCTGGGGAGGCTGCAGAGAGAGATGGAAAGATGTGCAATAGGTAGAGAGAGGTTTAAAAGACATGCAGGCAGTCTGGGAGGCACCAGAATGGCAGAAAGACAAGCAATAGCCAGGGCAGTGTGGAACAGAAGTATGACGACTGCAGAGATTGCAGAATGATAGAGATGTGCAACAGGCATAGCTGGCTGGGGAGCATGCAGTGACAGAAATGCCTAATAGATGGAGTGAAGCTGTGCTGTGGGTGCACAATTCCCCCCATTTCCTAGATCTCCCCAAAACATGACTAATGACATAACTAATCATATTGCAATGCTGCCCTCTCCCGTTGTGCAACAGTTGGTATGTGCCTGTCCAGTGTTTTGGGGGCACACATACACAATCCCTTGAAAAGTACAAGCCCTTGTTCAATGGTTATGCTGGTATAACTTTGTGTTTGTTTTAACTGCAGATGAGACATCTCCAAGGCCCCCTGTTCTCAACTGCTCTGCTCAGGTTCTGTTCAAGCCTGTTTCCTCCTTGATTGAATCTAACCGTCTGGTATGTGGTCTTCCTCTCTTTTTATTTCTCTCCACCTTTCTTTCCAGTACAGTTGGCCCTCCATTTTCACTGGGGATCTCTTCCGGACCACCCCCCATGAAAACAGAGACTTGCCTATATTCAAGCCCCATAGGTTTGAATGGGCGCACACGTGCCTGTGAGCACATGCAGGGCATGCCCTCATTGAGAATATCAGAGGTTGCCCTCTGTGAATATTCAAGACCACAGACCTCAAGTCTGTGAGAAAGCAGGGGTAACTGTATTGTCTTTTCTACGGATCCATTCAGTCTCATGAAGTAGCCAAAGTGAAATAGCCTCAGTTTCAGCATCTTGACTTCCATGGAGAGTTCAGGCTTAATCTGTTCAACAATGCATTTGTTTGTCTTCTTGGTCATCCACGGTATCCTCATAACTCTGCTCCAGCAACACATCTCCCATGAGTTGATTTTCATCTTGTTCGCTTTCTTCAACATACAGACCTGCATATGGTGATGGGAAATAACATTGCTTGGGACAACAACAGTTGGGGGATATAACCCTTGTAGAACACCCTTTAACATGGGCAGTAATGTTATTTAGCAGGAATTTGGGGGGAGCAAAGCCCTAGGACTGCCTATACCCCCACCTCACCTCAAGGAAAATAATAGAACATACCGTAAGAATAAAAGTACTGTATATGGGTACTTTACACCTGTGTATACACCTGCTCTCTCTGTGTAAGAGACCCAGTGTGTCATAGTGGTTTGAACATTGGATGATGATTCTGGAGAGCAGGGTTCAAATCCATTGGGTAAACCTGGGCACGTCATACTCTCTCGGTCTCAGAGGATGGCAATGGCAAACCCCTCTGAAGAAACTTGCCAAGAACATCCTGGGATAGGGTGGCCATAAGTCAGAAATGACTTAAAGGCAAAACACATACACCTGTGTATGTCACCCACAGGATTCTAGCTGAAAAGTCCCCTCATTATAAGGCAGAGGCAGAAAAATGGAAGGACTTTTTGCAAAGAAAGTGAACTTGAGCAATTAAAGCCACACTTTTGGCACAGCACTAGGTGGCTTGCTTTTGGTTCCTTCTCAATGCTGGTCCACTAGATGGCAAACTTGAGACAAGGCAGGACTTTCCCAGCAGCTTGGTTGCAGAGCCTGTTCCCTCAGTCCATGTTGCATGCAAAGCAAGGAGATAGGTCGCAGTACCCAATTTTAGCAGCAATTTCCAAATTGACAGGGGAGACAGGCGAGATGCTTTTACTCGCCAGGAACAAGGCTCATGAGTGAATTCACAGCTTCCTCTTAGGATAAATAAGCCCAAGGTGCTTTGATTAGCATCCTCACTCTCTCTTCCCCAGTGTTGGTTCCTGATCTGCATCATTTTGAATGTCAAACCTGACAGGTTCTTCTCTTGTGTTCTACCCCATTGCCTTTCCAAGACTTGCTTTCGCCCCACCGCCTGCCTTTCCTCTGCATCCTGCCAAAATGCGAGAGATGAATTCATTAGCAAGGCAAAGTAGATAATTATACATTTTTTTAAATTGGCCTAAAATGGAGTACCTTTATTTATAGGGAACTAGCTATCATTTTCCAAATCAAGCTCCAAAGGTGAGTGAGGTGTGTGGGGTACTTTCCAACCACAGGGTGGTTTCATGGTGGAAAGCACTTGGCCAACTGTGGCTGCATCCACACTGCAGAAAGAGTGCAGTTTGACATGACTTTAGCTGCCATGTTTCAGTGCTGTGGAATTTGGGAACTATTGTTTGTTCTGGCACCAGAGAAGATTCTCAGAATTCCATAGGATTCAGCCATGGCAGTTAAAGTGGTGTCAAACTGCATTATTTCTGCAGTGAAGATGCAGCCTAAGATAAGATGCCAGGGTGCAGCAACAGAGAGAATGAGGGTATTACACCTTGGAATAAGAATTCTGTCTCCTCTATGGAATTTTCCTTCAGCCTCCCAAATATCTCACTTTGTGGCTGATCACTGAGAAACTGCAATTTAGGAATCCAAAGGAAAGGCTATGGTAGAATCCTGCAAAACCTCAGTTGAGACTTCACAAACTTACTGAAACATTCTACGTGTACAAAGAAGTCTTTCCATACGTGCAGTTTCCATGAGGCAGGAATCACCTTGGGTGCATCTATAACCATGTATATAAAAAAAATTCATTCTCATCTTTGATGCACTAATATCATGCAGGCATTCAGTGCTTCATCAGAGAGGCAGCACCAGCAGGTGCTGAATGGGAAGAGGGCAAGGGAGGTATATGAGTCTTGTAAGGGCACAGAGAGGAGAAGTATTTCCACCTGAGTGGGATGTTAACAATATTTCTTCTGATGCAGGATCTTGGTTTCAGTTTCATGCTTTTGGAGATGGTGCACTGATCCAAGCTTTGTCTGTCTGAATATGTATGGTGAAATAAAGCTTAGTCACTTTCCTTATAATCTGTGTCAGTGAGCTAAGCTCTTCCCTTTGCTGAGGTGCGGTGCTTGATCAGTGACTTGTGCAGCAAGCTAAAGAACATACAAAGAGCCCTGCTATATGAGACCAAAGCCCTATTTATTTTCTGTGCCTTCAAGTCATTTCCAATTTATGGTGACCATAAGGTGAACCTATCATTAAGTTTTCTCGGTCTGAGAGTGTGTGACTTGCCCAAAGTCACCCAATGGGTTTCCATAGCCAAGCAGGGAAATGAACCTTGATCTCCAGTCATAGTGTGCGCTGTGTGAATTTTGCATAGAATAGTTCTTGAATTGCAAATATTATTATTAGTTCAAGATTGTTCTTTTCAGGGTTTCTTGACATTCAGGAAACACCTTACTGGGGACCATTAAAAATGGGTTATTCTCTCCATATATATGTTTCCAGAATTTCTGTGGACCCACACTTTTTGTATTTGTGTGCTAAGCCCTCTCTCTACTCAGTATTGTTGTTGATTGTATGACTGAAGAAGGTAGTTGAAACAACAGCAAAGATAAGAGGAGGAGGAAGAGGAAAATTCAGAGAATGGGAAGTGGACTCCAACAGAGATGCGAGCTTCAGCAGGCACCTAGCAATACTTACCCCATGGCCTTTTGATCCCTACTATCTTTTCAGTGCATGTTCAAGACTCTTATTCTAAGAGCTAGGATGATCATGTAAAGTGGTTTTCAGACATGCCAGATAAATCTGATCTCTTTTTTTGATAAAATCACCAGCTTGGTAGATGAAGGGAATGCTGTGGATATAGTATATCTTGACTTCAGTAAGGCCTTTGACAAGGTTCCCCATCACATTCTTGAAAACAAGCTTGCAAAATGTGGACTAGACAAGGTAACCATTACATGGATTTGTAACTGGTTGACTGGCCGCACCCAAAGGGTGCTCAACAATGGTTCCTTTTCATCCTGGAGAGAAGTGACCACTGGGGTGCCACAGGGTTCTGTCCTGGGCCCAGTGCTATTCAATATCTTTATTAATGACTTGGATGACAGAATTGGGGGGCATACTTATCAAATTTGCAGATGACACCAAATTAGGAGGAGTAGCCAATACCCCAGAGGACAGAATCAAAATTCAAAATGACCTGAATAGACCAGAAAGCTGGGCCAAAGCTAACAAAATGAAATTCAATACAGAGAAATGTAAGTTTCTGAACTTAGGGCAGAAAAATGAAATGCACAGATATAGGATTGGGGACACCTGGCTGAAAGGGATCTAGGAGTCCAAGTAGACCACAAGTTGAACATGAGTCAACAGTGCGATGCAGCAGCTAAAAAGGCCAATGCAATTTTAGGTCGCATCAATATAAGTATAGTGTCTAGATCGAGGGAAGTAATAGTGCCACTCTATTCTGCTTTGGTCAGGCCTCACCTGGAATACTGTGTCCAGTTCTGGGCATCACAATTCAAAAAGGATGTGGAGACTGGAGCGTGTCCAAAGGAGGGCAACTAAAATGGTTAAGGGTCTGGAAACTATGCCCGATGAGGAACGCCTTAGGGAGCTGGGAATGTTTAGCCTAGAGAAGAGAAGGTTAAGAAGTGATATGATAGCCTTGTTTAAATACTTGAAGGGATGTCACATTGAGGAGGGAGCAAGCTTGTTTTCTGCTGCTCTAGAAAACAGGACCCGAAATAATGGATGCAAGCTCCAGGAAAAGAGATTCCACCTCAACATTAGGAGGAACTTCCTGACAGTAAGGGCTGTTCAAAAGTGGAACACATTCCCTTGAAGTGTAGTGGAGTCACCTTCCTTAGAGGTCTTTAAGCAGAGGCTGGATGGTCATCTGTCAGGGATGCTTTGATGGAGAGTTCCTGCATGGACTGGATGGCCCTTGGGTTTTCTTCCAACTCTATGATTCTATGATCCTATGATCCTCTGAAAATATCCCAAAAAGACTCCTTAATTACCCTCCATATTTAGGGGCTTTGGTCCTCTCCCACAAAGATACCAAATCGCACAAAAGGGATGTAAATCATTGAGCCGGAGAGTTAAAGAACAAGGGAGAGCTTCCATCTGGCATCAGGAATTCATTCATTCTCTTACAAGTTGGCAGATGGAGCGAAAATCTGCCAATATCATATTCAGAGCCTCTAATATGCGCTGAAGGTGTCCAGTGGATATTAATATAGAGTTACATCTTCTCTTCTCTGGCAACTTCTGTTTATTATTCCAGACATTTTGCTGATGATGGACTATTATTTCTTTTTCTTTCCTGCAATAAAGGCTCCCTGGATGGGATATTACAGGAGCATCTGCTAATACTTCCTGACAGTCTTCATTTAGGAGATAAGAAAAGTTGAACAGGAGAAAGAGACAGAAATTGAGAATGCCCCAAACTAGGGCACCCTTCAGATCATTCCCATGAGTGGAGGATTGGTGATGTGACATGCTTCAACTGTCCATTTTTATACCATACCAACCAGTTCTATGTACTCTGTCTCCAGGAAAAATATTTCCTCTATTTAGCCCCTCAGGACACACGAGACTCCTAGGCCAGCCTTTGGTGGTCCTTGAAGCCCACCCATCCTCTGAAGCCTTCTAAACCTTGATTTTTGCGGTATATATTTTATTGTAATTAAAAAAATTACAGCATATACATAAAGTATAAAGAAACTTTCTTTCCCAATAACCACTTCATTAGTCTGACATACTACACAAATAAAGATAATCTTGTCCCCTTTTTGTTTTCAATCAAATAGCCTCCTTTCTGCTAGGTTCCTTTATATTGTATTCCCTGTTACATCACAGTTCTAATCCTAGAACTAGTTGATTAATAAAATAAAACAATATCTGAACCTGGACCTAGATCTTTTTTTTTTTTTAATGGCTCCATTTGCCTTTGCGATCCATCCCCAAAATAACCCCCATCCTTACACATTTGCCACCTTTACATTAGACTTCAATGGCTTGAAATATTGTCCACTCCTCTTCTTTGGATATATATGATAATTGTGATGATCATGGTTTGGCATTTTCCAACTCTTTCTATTTCTCCCCTTAAAGGAATCCCAGACAGATGAATGTTCCTGAACCCAGGCACATTTGAAATTCCAATGCATCTCCTGTAGTTTTGTATTGGTAATTAAAACCTGCTTCCCCAGCTGTTTGCCATCCACTGGAGAGAGATTTTAATGAGTGTAAGTCTTTAAGAAATCAGTGGGTGGTGGTCTCCTAAACAAACACACATACATAGAAAGAGAGAGAGCATGCGAAAAGATATTTTTAAAAAGGTGTTGTAAAATAGTTGTAAAAATTCCAACTGTGAAAACTAAAAATAGCTCTAAAACTGGGTGTGTGAGTAATTTAACATACAGCCATTGGTGGGTCCATCCTGGAAATGAATGAAGAGCACTGGATCTGTGCCCTCTCTTGGCCTGCCTTTTGGATCCCTCCTATCCAAGATGGCTCACATGTTCATTAATTGTTGAGAAGTATCCAATACCCCCTAAGCCATGAGCTCATCCTAATAACTGCATTATCTCATTGCAGATAACAGTGGTCCTGGCAGATATTTGGCCCCTGAAAACATCATACATGCAATCTCTGTTCCTTTCATATATTGTAAGGAAAGAGCACTTGCACATTTTCTTCCAGCGCAGGTTCCAAAGTGGCTTACAGTCGGCCTTCCATTCTTTATCCATGGATTCAACCATCCACATTTTGAAAATATATAGCATGCCCACACCATGTACATGAGGTCACATGGACGGTGAGCCTTAATAAGGTGAATGGGGATGTGCCCATGGCTCGTGCCACACCGCACACTGCAGGAGTGCGCCCCATTCAAATGAATGGGGCTTGAGCGTGTGCAGGATTTGCCTTATGCGGGGTGTGTGTGTGTGTGTCCGGAGCGGATCCCTCGCATAAGGTATAAGATTTTGGTATCCACAGGGGATCTTGGAACCAAAGCCCAGCCAAAAGCAAGGGCCTACTGTAAATGAAAACAAAATAAACAATAGGGTTGCTATATCTCTGGTCATGGCCCTGAGTCTCAATTCTTCAGAGATTATTTTATTATTAGGATCAGCTCCAGGAAAGAGGAAAAGACTGTGTGCAAATTTTCATCTCAGCTACGAGACCAACAGTTGGTTACAATCAGCAAGCCTTAATTGATTTGTTCCTGCAAAACTGGAGATCTAGGAATAGCCTCTGGCCAGAAGATATGTACAAAACAGAGTGGGGGGTGAGTCCTGATATGAGAAGGACTTGTGGGTTTTTCAGGCTATGTGACCATGAAGCTTATCGCACTCACATTTATCCCATTCCGTTCCTGTTAACAAGGCGGACACTTTTTGAAACGGGATGAAGACCAATGCTACCTCATTCATTGTTCTTATTGGTATGTAAACACAATGGAAACGATAGCTATCGCAATCTGTAAAGGTAGGATATGACCTATATCCATTCTTGGACTTGGCTGTAGACAGATTTTACCGCACAGACAGGTCCCATCTGAAGCGTGATCCGTCCTTCCCTCTTTTCTGCGCATGTGTACTTTAGAACTAGCATCTTGGCACATCTTTCAAAGGGAACTTTGGGCATTTCAAAGTCCCCGATTGTGCAGTTCAGTGCTGTGTAATCATGATGGATTTACGTGTTTTGATTCTCCTTCTCCACACTATAAACCGGTTCATGCTGATGGAGAGGGAATGCCGAAGAAGGCAAACCTTTCTCTACCGTTTTTTTCCCCACAAGGTTGCTATGAGACATGCTCTTAGTGAGATCCTGGATATGGAAAATCCATCCTCCTCCTATCTCGAGTGGATATCCACATTCCCATTACCTCAACGATGGTGGCAATCACATTGTGGCAAATTAATAATGTTAAAGTAATTGTTAAAACATAATGCCATGGTTATTTCACTTGAAATCTGTCATGAATAAAAATATCTTTTCACATATGACCACATTTCTTGCATTGTACATGAGAAATAAAAAATTATTTTTCCTCAAAAAAAGGATATGGTTATGAAAATGGAGTTCGGAAAGAGAATTAAGTATGCTCTGGTTGTGCAACCATTATGACATAACATTTGTGGATTGTATAAACAACTGTATACCTGGAGGGGAATCTGTTATATTCTGAAAAACTGCAACAAAGAGGACAGGATGGCTTAAATCCACAGTGTTCCATGGTTTGTAGGAAATCAAGTTTATATTCCGTCTTGCAAGGAAAATGAGCATCAAAAGATAGGTCCGGAAAAAAGGGTCACGAGTAGGCATGTCATCACAGTAGGGGGATCTGATAGGGATGCAATAGGAACGATAAAATATCACACACAAGCGGGGTTGACGGCCTCAAGACATTTGCTCAAAAAGGAGGACGAAAGACAAGCATTGGACACATTTCCCATGAACAGGACTGTAGCGGTACCAGAGAAAATGTCTCACTAATGAGGCTATGTAATAAAATCTGTTCTGTTCCCTAGGCATTAAGACCTAGAAACATTTACATTAATGTGTGCAATAAAATTCATAGTCTTTAACTCAATTTTGAAACTGGTTAGAGAAGTAATGAGGTGCACATATGGGGGGAAGAAGGTTCCAGGAATGAGGGGCAGCAAGTGAGAAGGGACGAATCTGGGATGGGGCAGTGGGAATCCTAGGCTGGGACAGGAGACCATGATTACCAGAATGGAGGGTACGAGTAGGAATGTAAGGAGAAAGAAGTTCAGGTAAATAAGAAGGGGCCAGTCCATGAAAGTCTTTGAAAGTCAACAACAAAAGCTTGTACTGGATGCAGAAGGGGAAGCAGAGCCAATGAAGGAAGGAGAAAAGAGGAGAAACGTGGTCAAAGTGGTGAGCAGATGTGATAATACGTGCAGCTGAGTTCTGGACCGAGATTAAAGGATGGAGGTGAGAGAGAGGAAGCCCTATCAGAAGAAGGTTACAATAATCTAGTCGCAAGACCACTAGTGCATGGACCTAATAGAGGCTGTGAGGAATGGATGGATTTTAGCAATGTTGTAAAGAGAGAATCTACAGGCCTTGGCAGTGGCCAAGTTATATTCTCAAGTTATAGAAACAATTGCCACAAAGTGGAAATAGGTTCAAAAAAGCTTAGGTCAGGTGCAGAGCAACGCTGCAGAACAGGGCTACTGAAAAGTTCTGCTTTGGTCCTCTTGGCTGGGAGTGTCCCATTGTAAAGGGGTCACACACCCATTTCAATGGAAAACTCCCATAGTGTGGACTGTGGCTCTTTTCTGCAATGCTTGCCATAACCATTAATGCTGCCTTGTACTAGTTTTTTGCTCTTTCACAACTGCCAGCAAAGGGAAGGACCTTGCATTGACCCTTTCTGTGGTCAGAGGAGGAAGGGTGGAGGAGAAGGCACCATGCAACCATGAAGATTTTATATAGAAGGGTGGACATCTGCTAACCATCTGAATGTATCTCACTCCTGACCCCAAGACAGGGAGTAGTTGCCCTGCTTCCTCTCCCCATGGCTAAGAGCAATAAATAAATAACCAATAAATCAAGGAAACAGTGAAGATTTTGCCACCCCAATCCATCGCCATGCATGTGAGCACTCATATTTGGAAACAGCACATCAAGCGTGGCTTCTTACCAGGGGTTCACCCACACTGAAGAAATAATCCAGTTTGACACCACTGCAACTGCCATGGCTCAATGCTCTGGAATTCTGAGAAGTGTGGTTTTGTGAGACATTTAGCCTTCTCTGTCAGAGAGCTCTGGTGCCCCAACAAACTACATTTCCAAGAATCCCATAGCACTAACCCATGGCAGTAAAAGTAGTGTTAAACTGGATTATTTCTGTAGTGCGGATGCAGCTCAGATATACTTATAATGTGCTTCAAGTTCAAACCACATGTTTGTCATATGTACCATATATACTCGACTATTAGTTGACCTGATGTATAAGTCGAGGGCAGGTTTGGGGGCCAAAATTAAAGGATTTTGATATGACCCATGGATAAGTTGAGAGTAAATTTTAGGGGGTATGTTGATGAAGCAATGGAAAATGATGCTGAAAAACTTACAAAGTTCCCGGAGGCATAACTGTTTGTGCTCCTGTCAAAGCCTGGCTGGATGAGAAAGTAAAAGGGGCTGTGCTTCCAGAACAGATTACACTTTTGACTTTCACCAGGGGATGGTTCCTTTTTAAATAAGATTTTAAGTACAGTACAGTGGGCCCCTGTTATCCTCTGGGGTTTGGTTCCAGGACACCCCCCCTCCCATGGATAACAAAATCTGTGGATGTTCAAGTCCCATTTAATACAACGGCATAGTAAAATGGTGTCCCTTATATAAAATGGCAAAATCAAGGATTGCTATTTGGAATGTATACTTTTTAAAAAATATTTTCAAGCCATTTATGCTTGAATCCATGTATAAAAAATCCGTGGATAAGGAGGGCCAACTGTACTTACATTGATCCATGGATAAGTCAACTTAGTTTTTCTGCATCTATTTTTTTACTTAAATTTCTAGACTTATACATGAGTATATACAGTATATGTTCTGTGATTAAATACTCTGAAAGCATCAGATCTGATCAAATCTTGGAAGTTAAGCAAAGTCAGTCAAGGTCGGTGCTCAGAAGGGATGCCCTAGGTGGTAATCAAACTGGATTATTTCTGCAGTACAGATGCAGCTTCAGGGAGCTCTGGTGCCTCAGCAAACTATAAATCCCAGGATTCTGTAGGATGAAGTCATGCCACCATCAAACTGCTTTATTTCTGCAGTGTGGATACACCCAGTTTCCAACACTCACAGTGCTAAAGCCAGCACTACTCTGTTTTGAGGGTTTATCTCTTCCCAAGGGTAAGATCTCACTCTTGACACTAGTGTATCACAGCAAACACAGCCTTTCAGGCTTCTCTGAAGCATCCTGATATAAACCTAGAACAAGCTGGTAATCTCCATTCATGTTTTCTTTCCCCACCTCTCTGAAAGGAGTTGCTGCTCTTAGTTGTCTTTGTAGAGTTCAGTCCCCCCGTAAGACAACCACAAAATGTCAGTTGGAGGCACATCTGGTTGAAGAAGGAAAGCGGAAAGAAATCAGGGAAATCTTGGGCTGTTGCAGTAGTATTTAGGAGTCCAAATAGCAAATCTCCTTGCCATCTTGGAGTTTGGTTTCTAGAACTTCTGCAGATCAGCGAGTAATGTCTTGGGAGTGCTGAGACAGACTTGTCCAACTTGCATGCTTAGTCATGGTCACTATCTCTTATTCCTCATTGCCTGTCTGTAAAGCAACAACCAACAACCCTGTCCCATCAATTGGCCTTAGGAGTTTATCACACCGGAGGAATTTCTCCCAATTTCGAATTGAGCTAATTCGAATTCACGTAAATTCGCTAGTTTAGTGAATTTACGTGAAATCTAATTGCGTTCAGAATGCGTTCAGAATGACTTCCCATTTCCCAAAAATGACCCCCCATTGCCCGAAATTGCGTGAGATACTCTAATACGCAATAACGTAAAACCTATGATTGCATTCAGAATGACTTCCCTTTTGCCCCAAATTGTGTGAGATACACTCATATGCAATTACGTAAAACCGCGTGATTGTGTTTGGATTGCCATTGCATTATACCCCCATTTCCGTCATATGATAAACTCCTTAGAGTGTGAAGGAAATAAAGGGGGTGAGGTGGAGGCATAACTGTATATGCTGCAAATGATAAACACGCTTTGTAAATATCTTTGCTCTAAGAAATGATAACAAATTGTGTTGTTAATTGGACCAGGTGTGAGTGTGCAAACTCGAAGCTATTGGCATATTTTTGTTGGTTTTTTTTTTCTCTAGAAAATATTGCCATGCCTCTTTCCTGTGATGACTTGTGTTTGGATTTTTAAAAAAAATCAAATGTCCATCCTTTTACGACCTAAGAACTTTATGAAGCAAGTATAGCAGGAGAAAAATTGTCCAAGGTAATGAAAAATATAATGCAACAAATGCTTATGAGTCAGAGGCTGCATCTGCAGTGCAGAAATAATTGTTGACAGCACTTTTTTTTAACTGCCATGACTCAGTGCTATGGAATTCTGGGAACTGTAGTTTTGTGAGATGCTTTTCCTTTTCTTCCAGAGAGCTCTGATGCTACGACAAACTGTAGTTCCCAAGATTCACTAGCACTGAGCCATGGCAGTTAAAGTGGTGTCAAACTGGATTATTTCTGCCATACGGACTCAGACAGAGATTCTAAAATAAGATATGGGTCCCATCCACAGAAGGTTTCAATACCATTTGCTCATAAGAACTTGGGCTAAAGTGGTCTGTTACCCTGAATTTATTCCCACATTTCCCTGCCTTCAACCTTGGGGAGAGGTGGGTAAGAAACAAAATAATAGTAATTGTTATTGTTATTATTATTACTTCCAGTTGTTACCAGTTAATCACGTATTCAAGAAACTACACAGAACACAAAGTCCTCCTTTCCCCCCTATAAAGTTTATCATCTTTGTATCTTGAAAAATGTAATTGAACAGGCTAAGTTTGGAGCTGCTTTCCCCACCAAATAGCAACACACTTAACTGTTCTTTATTACTCATAAGTTCATATAGCAACAACATCACTCTCCATAAGATTTTTAATATGTCTTCATAGGCAAAAACAGAGAGAGCTCCACTCTCAAGAGGTTTACAGAGACAGGTGATAATGAGAAAAGTGCCAGAAAGAGGGGTAAAAGTAAGAAAGAGAAATGTAATTCCTTAAAGATTTGCCATTAAGAATGGGGATCAAAGGGTTAATCCTTGGTTCTCACTACCTTTAGCACAAAAAGAGCTCTTCTGCTGTGTATGAAAATGGTTCAGTTACAGTTAAAATTGTATCAACACTGGTCTTGTTATTAGCCTGAATAACTTTTCTCTATGACAGAGGATATCTTAATTGTCTAAAAGCACATTAAGAACTTTAGAATACACTTATTTATTGGACCTATTTGCCATTTTGTACCCCAGGTTTGCTGATCTTGTTCATCTGGACCCCAGGGCTGCAACACTATGCAAACAAATCCATGGTGTTTCTGAGTATATATACATAAGAATGTCATTTTTTAAAAAAATTAAATACAGAAGTACAGTGGGCCCTTGCTATCCGCTGGGGTTTGGTACCAGGACCCCCACGGATATCAAAATACATGGATGCTCAAGTCCCATTAAATATAATGGCATAACAAAATTATGTCCCTTAAATGGAAAATCAAGTTTTGCTATTTGGAATTTATACTTTTAAAAAAATATTTTCAAGCCCTGGAAGTTTGAATCCATGGATAAAAAATCAATGGATAAGGAGGGTTGACTGTATCCACACTGGCTCCCATGAAGGCTGAAGCTACAATTGTATATCCATTTACCTGGGAGTAAACTCCATTTGTTGTTGTGTGCCTACAACTTGTTCCAACTTATGGTGCTTAAGGTAAAACTGTCATGAGGTTTTCTGGGCACAATTTGTTCAGACGAGGTTTGTCATTGCCTTCCCTGAGGCTGAGAGAGTGTGACTTGCCTAAAGTCAACCAGTGGTGACCTTCATGGCCAAGCCAGGAACCAAACCCTGGTCTCCAGAGCCAGTATGGTATAAGGATTTGAGTGTTGGAGTATGGCTATGGAGAACAGGTTTGAATGCTAGCTCAGCCATGAAACCCACTGGATGACCTTGGGCAAGTCACACTCTCTCAGCCTCAAGGCAAGTCAGTGGCAAACCTCCTCTGAACAAATCATGCCAAGAAATCCCCATGATAGCTTCACTTTAGGATTGCCGCAAATTGGAAATGACTTGAAGGTGCACAGCAACAAAACCCCATTTTGCTTCTAAGTAGACATATGTTTTGGATCAGGATTTCCAGTTCAGAAACAGTGAGAGAGATGTCCCAGGTGAATATCTCTGATTTCCTGCACTAGTGGACCTCAGTCTATGAAAGTTTAGTTGACAACTTATCTAGATTTTAAAGTGCCAGAAAACTCTCTTACTTGCTTTTGGTAAGTCTTTGCACTTTTCAATGGGACAAGTAACCTTGTAATTTGATTACCTTTGGGACCACAATCTCTTGTGCTGAACATGTGGGATTTAAAACTAATTGGCCCACAATGAATTAAACTCGATTAAACCCACTGGGTGAACTTGGGCAAGTCACACACTCTCAGCTTCAGAGCAAGGCAAGGGCAAAACCCTCTGAACAAATCTTGCCAAGAAAACCTCATGATAGGTTTGCCTTAGGGTTGACATAAGTCAGAAACAACTTGAAAGTATACAGCAACAACAAAACATCCAAATATTTCAGTTGGCGATAGTGTGATTCTAAGTACAATCACTAAGAAAAAGGTTTATCTTGTGAGCCACCATGGGCCCTTTCTGGGGGAAAAGTGGCACAGAAATGAAATGAAAAAACAAATAAATAAGAAGAAAGAAATCCAATTGGAAACAAGTATATTTACTTCTGAATTTTAAAAAATAATGTTGGGGCTGGATGATGATGTTTCCTTCCTTCACTTTGGATGTTTGCACAAAAAAAATTAACAAAAAACACACACTAATAAATGTGTTACAAAACTGCTAAATATAATTAATCCTAATCCAACTCCTCCAAATGGTTTGGGCAGCCACTCCCTCCCTCCTCCTGATTGGTGTAGTTGCCTCCATTTATTCTTCTCCACCCCTGCGAAACTGGCAAATGAGTGAAAGAATTAAAAGAAGAAAATTGTTCAGGGTAAGACCTAAAGTTTGCAAAATTTTGCTTTTTAAGCCGGAGAGAAAGCATGTTGTTTAGGTGAGAGCGAAGCAGCAAGGTGTGCCGATGAATCAAAACAAAGAAAAGAGAAGAGAAAAGAAAGAAAGAACTTGGTTTTGTCACAGCTGTAATAGATTTTTGTGTTATCCTGTCACTATCCAATGCGTGCTTTCTTCTCTTTTTTCTTCTAGTGGTTTTGGCATTTGTAGGCCATGGCATTTGTGGAGACTGTGTTGCCCTCAGTTGGCATACTAGGTGGGTTTAACCTCTTCCAGGATGCACAGTCGGAAATCATACAGGTGAGAAATATGTGTGCATATATGTGTATTGGTAGTGCCGGCTAAAGATGGGCTGTGTGTCTTTACTTGGCTCTATCCAAGGCTCTGAATTAAGACTTTCAATAGAGCAGGGCCATTAATGGGTCTGGTAAGTGATGTTTATGACCTCCCCCAGGATACCACTTAGCCAGCAAGGTGTTTCTAGCAGGTGTAGCAGTTTGTTGTTTTACAAACATTGCTGAGAAGTGAAGAGAAACTATTGAGAAACTATTGAGAATGGGTGCATGTGTGGTTAGTGGATATATTAGAGCAGGGATTCCCAAACTTTGGTCCTCCAGGTGTTTTGGACTTCATCTCCTTGAAGCACCAGCCAGAAATTCTTGGAACTGAAGACCAAAACATCTGGAAGGCCAGAGTTTGGGGAACAGTGTATTAGAGCTTTTTCTTTTTCTTTTTTGAAGTTTTGAATTTTCTGGGATCTTTCTGATTACACGGTGCATGTCAAGTTGAGATACATACCTGTATTCCTTTTGCTGTGGTGGTTGTCATGTGCCTTTAAGTTGTTTCCAACTTATGGCAACCCTAAAGCAAAACTATCATTTTTTTTTTCTTCATTGCCATCCTCTGAGGCTGAGAGTGTGGCTTGTCCATGGTCACCCAATGGGTTTCCATGGCCAAGCCGGGATTTGAACCTTGGTCTCCAGACTTCTAACCCAATGTTCAAACCATTACACTGCTTCTTGTATTCCTTGGACAAAATGGGTAAAACAGCATTTATTCTGTTCTACATTCTTATACATCAATTGCCCTTATTCATTTTAGATCATTTTAAAAATATGTGCCTTCTTTAAAACACACAACTGTGTCTTCTGATCACTGCTCATGAATTTTATGATTGGAACACATTATGCAGAAGAAGGAACTTGTATATAATCCATTCTGTTTGCCTGTGTTTTACATAAATAACCGCAGCAAGTCTCTTAACTGTGGTAGGAGAAGAAAGACAAAGAATTACTACGATGAAATTTCATAGTTAAGTTCTTTCCTTTAGTCATTATTTTGTTGAGTATTGTGAGACAGGATGCTATTTCTGAGTCTCATCTTTCCCTTAATACCATTGCCTGCAACTAATACAGGAATAATATTACAATAACATCCAAAATTAACAAAACAGTGCTGCTGGATGCTTCAAAGATGATCTCTATCTCTTTAAAAAATACAGTAATGGATTTTGGGAATGCATAGGAAAAACCAATAGAGATAAAGGCGCCAACAACTACTGCCCAACCCCACCCTCCTTCTGGTGGGGTGTATCTATTCGACTAACCAAAAGGTACAAAATTCATGAAGTGCATTTTGGTTGGCTGAATAAATGTATTGCTGTTTTGTGGATTTTGAATGTTATTGTACTTTGCTATTTTGGTATGGATGTTATTGTACTTTGGATGTTATTGTACATGGATACACTTGAATATGTTTCCAGGAATAACACTAGCGAACTAACACACAGGGCTATTGGTGAAGATTAATAAAGTAATGCAAGTGAAACTTTTTAATACATTAGGTCCTTGGTATCCACTGGGTTTGGTCCCAGGACCTTTGTAGATAACAAAATCCATGGATGCACACAAGTCCCATTAAATACAGTGGCATAGCAAAATGGTGTCCCTTATATAAAATGGCAAAATCAAGGTTTGCTATTTGGAATTTATACTTTGGGGGGGGGGGATATTTTCTAGTTGTGGAAACTTGAATGTGTGGATAAAAAAATCTGTGAATAAGGAGGGCCAACTGTATTAAAAAATAAAAGCAGGGCTGGTCCTCTCATTAGATGGCTTTCAAAGTGCTGGTTTTACGGGCTCACTTTCACTACAAAATAGAGTGAATTACCAATCGGTTTATATGAGTCTCATTCCCATGTGAAACTGGTTCTGATGCTGGTGTGATCGATTGAAATCGCAATGAAGCAAGGCAAATCCAAAAAAAAAACCCCCCGCATTATTCAGAGAGTATTTTTTAAATGATCTTTTCCAAAAAAAATCGATTGTGCAGCGAGTTCAAGAAGTCGGAACGATGGATATGAATTGCATCATTTGGAAGGGATGGACTAATGGCAGAGGGGTGTTTTTGGCAGATCTACCATCCCCTCCCTCCATCGCTGCCTTGACCAATGAGTGCTTTTTTAAAAAAAAAAAAATTACGTTCATAGGAAATGTGATTTATTGATGTTGCAACTAGCTGCAAAACCAATGAATCCAATTTTATATGACTTTATTTTTTAAAAAAAAGACTCCAGCCATACCTGGATTGGGTGATCCAGACATGGCAGGTGTCTGGATGGGACCCGTAGGTCCCCCACCACCACCACCACCACCATGTTTGGGTTGGGTGATTTTTTAAAAATAAATTCATAGAAAATTTGATTCATTGGTTTTACAACTATCTGCTGGACTTTGATTGCAAGTAGTTGCAAAAACAATGAATCACATTTTCTATCAATTTTTAAATATATATATATAATTGTTCCCAAGCCAGGCTGCCCAGGTTGTAGTCACTAATGATGCACTGATGACTGACATGCATTTTGAAGTGGTGCAAACAAGTGGGGAGGACAATCATGCTAAAAAAGAAGTCATTACAGGATGGGGAGGTAAAGAAAAGATCCGCTTTCATAGTGGAAACGATGGACCTTTTGGAATCGATTCACCGAAACGGAGGAGAGGCAAATCGCATGTGGGGTTAAATGTAAGTGGAAATGACCCCTAAGTGTCTTTTCAGGCAGTGGTTGCTGTTGCATCAGGGCAAATGGGGACCATGCCTGCCTGCCAGTAAAAGTGAGAGGCCGTTGTTGTTGTTGTGTGCCTCCAAGTCATTTTTTACCTATGACAAACCTATCATGGGGTTTTCATGGCAAGATTTGTTCAGAGGTGGTTTCCCATTGCCTTCCCAAGGCTGAGAGTGTGTGATTTGCCTAGGGTGACCTAGTCGGTTACCATGGCCGAGCTGGGAATTGAACCCTGGTCTCTAGAGTCATAGTCCAACACTCAAACCACTATACCCATACCCATCCAGTATTAATCATATATGGTAGCATAGACACTGACTGAACTAACAAGATGATGGTACAGTTAGAGGTTAAATGTTAAGAGGCAGTGTCATTTTAAGAGGGGACAAAGGAAACTCTATCTATCTATCTATCTAAATACAGTCAGCCCTACATATCCACTGATTTTTCAAGAATCTATGGCTTTTAATATTTTTAAAATATATACATTCCTAAAAGCAAGTCTTGATTTTGCCATTTTATATAAAGGGCACCATTTTGCTATGTCATTATATTTAATGGGACTTGAGCATCCACAGATTTTGGAATCCACGGGGAGTCCTGGAACCAACCCCCAGTGTTTATACACTGGGGCCCACTGTTATACAAGGGCCCACTCTATTTATATCCCTCCCTCTAACTAAACACCGGCCTGACATCTTTAAAACAATGTAGTCGTAGTTGTTGTTGTTGTTGTTGTTGTAATATTTATTTATTTATTTATTTATTTATATTCTGCCTCTCCAGCAGGATCGAAGTGGCTTACAACATTGATGAAATCCATACAGTAAAGTACAATAAAAACACATCCCATTATCCCTTCCTTCCTAAAATAACACATAATAATACTTCAGTAGCATTAATAAAATACATGTAAGCAATAAAAAATGATCTTGAAAGGGTAAAAATATATTAAACAATTTAACAAGTTAAAAAAGGCAGATGAGAGTTGGTTAAAATAATTCAGTTGTAGTCTGGTTGTCTGGGAGTTATAGTCGTTCTTCAGGCAGGGGTCATCAGATGTCCTCTTTTTCCAGGACACATTCTACATTTCAGCTTTCTGTGCAGGTGGAATTCCAAAACATCCTCCATTTTAAGCATAGATAAGAAGCACATAGAGTAACACCACATTTGCTGTTCCCCTTTGAGAAATTTGTCCACTTCATAGCCTGTCCTTGCTGCAAATAGGAGGATAAGATGAATCTTTGTACAGTACTTTTTCTTAGGAGCAGCAGCGGCAGACAAGACTCACACCCAGAACTTGGGACGCATTTATTACTTGGAGGGGAAAATGGGAAGCAAACATTTTAGGCAATGGACTGCTTGAGGATACAATGCAAATGTTGAAATGGGTTTCCCCTTAATTTTGTCACAATGGACAAACAAAAGAAATAATTTAAATGTAGATTCAATCAAGGGTTTGTTGCTAGTAAAGTGCAATTTTAAGCTTTTGGAAGCCAATAAAACATTTCAACAAAGGAGTTTATCACACAGGAGGCAAAGTGCCCAAATCCCACGGATAAATGGGGTTTAAATCCTGGGAATATCCCGCAAGAGTGGGATTGTTTTCAGACATGTCTGGTGATTTTGACATTAACCTGACATTAACCCATGCGGAAAATCCTGAAGTTAAAAAGTGGCACGATTTTGTGGCTTTATGCACAGGTTAATGTCGCATTAATGCCCAAGTCGTGTGATGTCATCTGAAAACAATCCCAATATTCCTGGGTTTAAATCCTGTTTATCAATGGGATTTGGGTGCTTCACTTCCATGTGATTAACTCCAATGTTAAATTTGTCAAAAATATGGTTAAGTACATAATAAAACACAGTATATGTAATATATCTGGAAATAAACCATATTGAATGAATTTAAGTTTATATTAAGTTATTAACTTTGGGGGAGTGGGGTAATGTCCTACATTCTTTGTGAACGGCCTACATTTTGCAGTGCTTTGTCCTCCTTTGCAGTTATGATATAGAGTCACCCTGTGTTCAAGAGATCTTGCATTGTGATCCAAAAAATAACTTCTCCAAGACTGCTTCAGAAGAGGCAGTTGTCAACAAGTGGTGTTACTCCAGCCTCAAAGGACTGTTAGCAAACATCTGGGCTGCTTCTAGAGATAACTAGGCTGCTCCTGCTTATCCCTGGTGTAGAATAGAAGCTTGTGTAGGATGCTGATAATGGGCTCCTTATCTTTACCTTAGTGGCAGGCTCTAGGCTGCATCCTTCCAGCCTCTGGAATGCATTACTGTAAAAGTTTTGTGTAACTTGCCTCCTGTATGATTTTTAACACTTTGGCCAGATTAAGGAACCAATGGATCTTTGAAAGCTTACAACATGTATTTTGTGCATTTTGTTTGTGAAGAGTTCTTGTAGCAACTTTGAGACCAACTAAGGAAAGAAGTTGGCAGCATGAGCTTTTTCAGACTTCAGTCTATTTCCTCAGATACATTTGGTGGAGTGGAAAGCCAGGGACAAACTTATATAAGCCCTAGGTGTGTGAGAATGTCAATGTGAATTCAAAATCCTTTGTATATGGAAATGAAGTCGCAAGCCTAGTTTTAACGATGGTTGTTTGTGAATCTATCCACATGGAGGTGTTCTACACATAGCTATTTTCTTCACCACAGGCTATTTCCATGGATTTGACCCCATTTCCATGCACAAAGGCTAGTTGACAGTGCCTTTGTTCACAAACGACCATCAACCATTGTTAAAACTGAAGGATTTCCACATGCAGTTGCGAAGCCAGTTTTGGCTTTTCAAGCTTCCGACTGTGATGAACTCTATAGGTTCCAATGTTTTGTATACAGTGGGTTGTTGGTTTCCACTGGGTTTTGGTTTTAGGATCCCCTGCGGATACCAAAATCTCTGGATGCCCATTAAATACAATGACATATTAAAATGGTGTATAAATTGGCAAAATCAGTGTTTGCTTTTTGGAATGTGTGTGTGTGTGTGTATAAGTGTTTTCAAACAATGGATGGTTGGATCTGTGGATAAAGAATCTGTGGACATGGAGGGCCAACTGTACATTCTGCTGTTCACTTACTTTCTAGTGGTGGAAAACAGAAGATTCTCCAGACCCTTCCTCTCTGGGATTCTTGGATGTGATCCAACCTGAGGGAGTTCAACAAGTCAAGCAAGAGTGGGACGAAGCCTTTTGGGACCTTGACGTCCTCCTGAAAAACCTCTCTGCCTCAGAGGAAGATGCTGGTGCTCTTCAAGGTGGCCAGGAGGAACAACCTTCAGTGTCTGCTATCTGCACAAAACTATCCATTCAGGAAGAGGAGGAGAAGGAGGACATTAGTCAGTGGCTCCCAGAAAGCAACAGGGATCTGGGTATTCCCAGAGCCCAAGACGTAGACACCAAATTTCCTCCAGGAGAGAACTCTGTGGACTGTGTTCCTACCATGCACAATTGTGCCCAAGAGATGACCGATCCAAGTAAATGCTGCAGTCAGGTGCCGCAGTTCCCTGCCCAGTCAGACTATTGGACCCCTGCTCCAGTGGAACTGCAGTATCATGCACAGCCAAAATATAGAGCTCATGGGCAGTATTACCAGATGACCTATGAAGCTTATGTACAGCCCAGTCCCCCTCTGATGGGCAAGCATGCCTCTTATAGTCAGCAGCCACCAGTACAGTCCCAGTCCCAGCACTATGGTCTTCTGAGAGGCTACCATCCTTTCTACTACACTCAGTGTCAAGCCCGAGTCCAACTTTATCAGGCTGATCAGGGACTGCCCACTTTGCCCCTTTTGGACCTCCTGACACCTCCCTTGCCTGCCAAGGAATCTGCATCGAAGCCTAAGAAGGGGCACAAATCTTGGCCACGGAAACGGCCTGCCAGCCACATCTGCAGTCATCCCAGCTGTGGCAAGACCTACACCAAAAGCTCCCATCTAAAGGCCCATCTTCGCACTCATACAGGTAAATGAAAAACAGTAACTCTAGCAGAGGTTGGAGAAAGTATTTTTGGATAACCGTTTCTAGAAACCCCTGCCAACGGGGTTATGGGCATTATAGTCCAAAAATGTTTCCCATTCTCTGGAAGGAAGACTGTGTTCATCTTCTGTGCTTGGTTTCCATTAGGAACAGGGATGCTGTCCTCAAGGGAAGCTGCTGCTATTATAGCTCTCTTGGTCAGGATTTCCGCCAAGGCTCTGGGTGCCTTCAGTTTCCTATGCTGTTCTTTCATGCTTAACACCTAAGTGTGGCACTGTATGGTGACTACAACTTATAAAAGTTACTTTTTGGGGCCAGTGCATCTAGATTGCCCCAGCCAGTACAGTGGTTTGGTTCCAGAACCTCCCATGGATATCAAAATCCATGGATGCTCTAGTGCCATTAAATGTAATGGCACAGTAAAAAGATCTCCCTTATATAAAATGGCAAAATCAAGGTTTGCTTTCTGGAATTCATATATTTTAAAAAATGTTTTCAATCCGTGGATGGTGGAATCCGTGGATAAAGAATCTATGGATAAGGAGGGCCGACTATATAATTCTGTCTGAAAGATTTTCGGAATTATAATCCCCCCAAAAGGTAACATTCTCAAACTCCAGTAGTGATTGTGACATGGTGATTAGGTTGTGTGTGTGTGTGTGTAGAAGAATTCTGTATAGTGAGGTCTCACTATGTACTTCTTACCAAAGAATTTCCCACCAGTAGCTCAAGTATTCAATGATACTCGTTGGCGGAGTTTGTTTGTTTTGTTTTTTTCAGGTGAGAAGCCCTATCACTGCACATGGGAAGGATGTGGCTGGAAATTTGCCCGCTCAGATGAGCTGACCCGCCATTATCGCAAGCATACCGGGCAGCGCCCATTCAAGTGTCACCTCTGCCAGCGTGCTTTCTCCCGCTCAGACCACCTTTCCCTGCACTTGAAGAGACACCTATAACTGATATGGAAGCTATGGATTGACTATTCTGAGTAGAGAGGAGGCTCCAGAGAGCAGGAAATAGTATATGGAGGGTGGAAGTGAAGGTAGTTAGAATGTAAAAACTTCTTTCCTTGTGGCCTCTTGTGTATATATTTTCCAAAAATAAAACAAGGCTTGCATGTCAGCACTTGTAATGATAATAATAATAATAGTAGCGGCAGTAGTAGTAGTAATTTCTTATCTACCTTTTTCCATGGGTCAAGGTGGGGGACAACAACGATTAACAAACAACATCATTTTATACACACGTCAATTTGAAAAGACAAATAAGGTACACACATATTAAAACAATTCATATTTAAAATCCATCATTTAAAATTCACAATTTAATAGTCATCTGGATAAGCCTGCTGGAAGAGTTTGGTCTTTAATGGTCTTTTAAACTCAGACAGTGTATTCAGTTGTTGAATCTCTTCTGGCAGGTCATTCCAATCTAGGGGTGGCTGAAGAAAATGTCCTCTGGCTGACCAGAGTAAATGCCCACCAGAGGACCTGAGTATACAAGGCAGATTATACGAGAGGAGATTACCCTGTAGGTAACCTGGATCCAAACCATGTAATAATAATAATAATAATAATAATAATAATAATAATAATAATTTTGTTTATATTTCCCGCCTCTCCCTGCGGATCGAGGCGGGATTAAATACAATATAATGCACAAATACAATCAATAAAATATTAAAAACACTATTAATTCAATAAAACAGCAATCATAATCTAATCATCCAATAGTCCTACCATGATAGTCAAGAGCAGAGCACTTCAATCGAATCATCTTTATGCAGATTCCGGTGGGTATGCCTGCTGGAAGAGATCCATCTTAAGTGCTTTCTTGAAGGCCTCTAAGGTGGTAATAGTCCATCAGACTATTCCACAATTTAGGGGCTGCGACTGTGAATCCTCTATGGGAATTAGTTAACCTAAAATTATAGCGGTCCAATAAATTCTTCCCAGATGTTCTGAGTGTGCGGGGTGGATTATGTAGGGAGAGACGTTCCCGCAAGTAACTCGGACCTGGGCCATGTAGGGCTTTAAAGGTAATAACCAACACTTTGTATTGTGCCCAGAAGCTGATTGGCAGCTGGTGTGTTGGTGACCATTCTGGCTGCAGCATTTTGAACCAATTGAAGCTTCCAAACTTGGTACAAGGGTAGCCCCAAGTAGAGCGCATTACAGAAATCTAAACGAGATATTACCAGTGTTAGCATTTGTAGCACAGTCTATTATGAGGTACTACGACTACGTTTGGCAACTGGATCACCTTCGTGACTGTAGGCAGCAGCTTGTGAGCTGGAGAAATACTTCTCATCTTCCAGAATAACTGAAGAGAACACTGTAGACAAATGCCTCTCAGATGAGGCTTTTATTCTCAGAAAAAGTTACAATATGTACAGAGTTATCTCCAACCATCTTACACAGTCCACCATCTATCAGCTAACTCTAACAGAATCCTCGGCCAACTGCCAAACCTAACTGCCAACGATATGTTCAAATTCCCCCAGCCAGCACCTGATTGGCTGATGTTCCTGGCTGGTGTTTGGCTGGCCTGTTGTTATTAAATTACACATTGTACATTTTCCTTGGGACTCTTTATCCCAACAACCAGTGCATGTACCACTGCTTCAAGGTCCTTTTGATCCAGGTAGGGATGCAGTTGGTGTATCAACCAAAGTTGATACCAAGCACACCTGGCCATCACATTCACCTGAGATTACAACTATAGAGATGGATCCAGGAGTATTCCCACACTGCGCACTTCGTTCTGTAGGGGAAGTGTGACTCCTTCCAGGACAGGTTGACAAATCTCCATCCCCAGATCTGGGGTGCGTATCGCTAGTACTTCCATTTTCTCTAGATTCAACTTCAGTTTGTTTTCCCTCATCCAGCCTATTACTGACCCAAGGTGGGCATCTAGGGAAGAGGTGCCATCCGTAGTCACTGTAGCAGTCAGAGACAGGGAGAGATAGATTTGGGTGTCATCAGTGTACTAATAACACCACACTCCATGTCTCTGCATGATCTCACCCAGCGGCTTCATGTAAATGTTAAACAGCATGAGGGACAGAATGGCGCTGTGAGGGATGCCTGATGTCAGCTATCTTTTAGAAGAGCAGCTGTCCTCCAGTCTCACCATCTGGAATCCCGAGAGGCAGGAATGGAGCCACTGGAGTGCAGTGCTTCCAATTCCCAACTCCCTCAGGTGTTCCAGAAGGATACCATGGTTGATGGTATCGAAAGCTGCTGAGATGTCCAAGAGCACCAACAGGGTCACACTTCCCTTGCCAATGCTCAGACAGAGTTCATCGACTAAGGTGACCAAGGCAGTCTCAACTTTGTATCCCGCCTTGAAACTGGTTTGAAATGGTTCCTGATGATCAGCTTCATCCAAGACATCCTGGAGCTGGATTAGGGTTGATATTAAACATGAGATTTGAAGGCTTTTAGAATCCCATATGTACATGCGTATTCTTTACTGTGCCCTCATTTTAAAAAGCATTTTAAGGGAAGTGATCATGTTTTGGACACCTTAACTGTGTGACTATCTTTTACATGATGAAGCCACCTTATATTTTATTTTTCTGATGGTGTCATCATCCAGACAGATCACTATACCTTAAGTACCTTCAAATTTTCTTGTGGGTGTAACCGACTCTGGACTCTTTCAAACGGGGAGGAATTTCTCCCAACTCCAAATGGAGCCAATGCAGATTCATGTAAATTCGCTTGTTTAGCGAATTTACATGAACCCCTGCTCCATTCGGAATTACTTCCCATTACCCGAAAATAACCCCCTCCTGCCCGAATTTGCATGCAAAGCTTTAATTCGCAATAACGTAAAACCCATGATTGCATTCGAATTGACCTTAAATTATACTTCCAATTTAGCCTCGTATGAAAGAGTCCTAAGATACATTTTTTTTTTGTTAGGGTCTGAGGCAATAAAGCAATAAAGTTGAGAAAGTTGGGTCTAGCAAGGTCTTCAACATGCCCTGGACATTTGTATGACAGTAACCTCTACAGCTCAGGACTATACCTTCTTGTTTTAAACTTAAGTTGTCCAAAGTGTTGCTTTGTGTATTAAACTTAAATTGTCCAAAGTGTTGCTTCGTGCATTTCATTGTGAAAATACTTCAGGTCTTCTGACTGGTTCTGATACTATAAAGCAGGACTATGGCTTTATTCTCTAGTAAACAAAGAATTTGCAGGACGAAATGGAGCAGCACAGCAGTATTCTTTTTTCTGGTCTTGCTGTCCGAAAGAATGGAGAGTCCATGTGGAGTGTTGTACCTTATACTGTTTTAAAGAGGGCAATAGGGATGTACTCATATGCCTGTAACACATTTTTGTGTTAAACACCACATATTGTATTGCAAAATGCTCTTTCCTTTCTCTTTTGTGCTATTGCTTTACTTTGAAAGAAACAGGTATTTTATACTTTCTTTGTTTTTTTAGGCTAAATATATCGTTGAAAATAATGAACAACCAATAGTTCAAGATAACCTTACCTGATATCCCCAACCTTAGATTTTACATATTACACCATGTTCATATGTTTATCTAAGCACAGCAGTGGAAGCTAGGGGTTATTGGGAGATGTCTCATCCACAGGGTCACCATGAGATGGGTCAACTTGAGGGCAGTTAACAACAAGGACATCATCATCCCACACAGCCTTGAATGATCTCAATCTTATGTGAATTCAAAATTGGCTCCATTCGCAATTGAGAGAAATTCCTCCCATGTGATAAACTCCACTGTCTGATCTTAGAAGCTTGGTTGGGTCAGCCCTGGTTATTGTTTGGATGGGAAATCGCCAATGGTAATCAGGTGATGTAGACTATGTTTCAGAGGAAGGAAATATGGCAAAATGGGGCTTTCTTCAGCAAGAAATTCAGCATTTCTTGCCGAAGAAAGCCCCAATAAATTCATGGGGTCACCATAAGTTGGCAGGCAACTTGAAGGCAAACGCACAAGAACACACACACACACACACACACACACACAGACACTCATAGGCAGTAAGTAACAAATATGTTCAAGGGTCCTGCAGTGGTTCCCAAACTTTCATCCTCCAGGTATTTTGAACGTCAGCTCCCAAGATTCCTTGACATTGGCCATGGTGCTGGGGCTTCTGAGAGTTGGTCCAACATACATGGAAAACAGAGTTGATGGCTAAAGTGGTTGCTGAGCAACTTGTGTTTCTATGTTGGCAAATAGGTCTAGGTCACAGAAGATCTTTAGAATAGACTACTTGGTGGTCACACTTTGCTATCTGACTGGCCCTCAACTGGCAGGAATTGGGTAAATGCCTCGTTATTCCTTCTCTAGCCCTCACACCAACAAATGTGGTGTGTCATTTGCCAAATATGCACTTTATTGTGCATATGGCTCTGGGCACATACCCTTCATTGGGGTATATGTCACTATAATGTTCTTCTTCTGGCTACTTTTCCTTCCTATCCAGAACAGGTTGTCTTCAAACTCTTTTTCAGGATCTCCATAGTCCAGCTTGGTGTATGTGTTGATAATGCTCTACAAGAAGAAGTGGCCAACGGAAGAACAGACATGAATGTCACACACTGTCAAGGCAACAAACTGAAGCAAAGAGGTTCAGGGTGTGTTTCCCCTTTTAAAAACAAAATTAGTATTCTAAAGATATTACAGAAACAAACATTACCAAGAAATGCATCTGAGATCCATTACAGTGAGGTGTATTGAGTTTATAGTTCCTGACTATAAACTCAATATAAGGTGATAATGTCCAGCTGACACAACAACAATGACTATAAGTATCTTTCCAAAAATCAATATGGGAGGAAGGCAAGAAGGAAGACTGGTATTTTCATTTGTGTAGCTAATAAATTCATATCATGAATTTGGAGTGATCTTGGTTTTCTCCAGAAGCTCTTACTACAGTTTGTCTTCCGTATGTACAGATTCAACTATCCATGGCTTAAAAATATTTTTTAAAAAAATATTAATTCTAGAAAGCAAACCTTGATTTTTGCCACTTTATGTAAGGGACACCATTTTACTGTACCACTGTATTTAATGGGCCTTGAGCATCTACAGATCCATGGTAGGATTCTGGAACCAAGGCCAAGTGGATACTAAGGGCCCACTATATTTCATTTATTTTTTTTCCACTAGCATGGTGTTTCAGATTCTAGATGTATCTACCAAGAATATGACCCAACATGTAAACCATTCCAGATATATGTAATCTCTAACTTTGCTGTCAGACATAAATACTCAATTAATTCTTTATGAGAATGACTCATTAGCAATATAAACAAGAGACAGGAGTCCTGACTTTAATGATAATGAAATTTTTGTGGTGTAATTTTCAAGGTGTGCTTCTCAAATCTTCCTGTTTTCAGAGAGATGGCTGAGCAAAGTGTTTGGTGAGACAATGGGAAAATGTGCCCTAGAAAACAGATAGCCATTAAATTATTTCATGTAGAGTAGTGGCAGTCAAACTAGACATGATGTTATTCATTTCTTACTTGGCTTGGTGGGTTTTTTAAAAGTATAAGTAGTGGGTTGAAGAACCAATTTGGAGCTATAGCATGGAAAGAGAGGGGTTTTATCCTTTTCCCTTTGGTAAAGCCCCAGTTGGACCATTGAAGGGTTCCTTCCATTTCTGTTCATGAGAAGGGATAATGCCAGTTGGGGCAGTGATGATGAAGAAAGAGGAAAGCCACCTTTCCGTCATGCCATGGTCCCAATCAACCCCGCTCTTCTCTTCAAATGCTCACAGGGCCCCCTCCAATATTTTAAAATTAGCCATGCAAGGAATCAAGTTTGGAATAATGTCCAATGGCCCAAAGAGTTACTTTGTTTGGCCCAAAGAATCACTAAGATGTCAAATCTAAAGTTTAAAGGAGCCACCCATCTAAATGTTCATTCTTCAATCATTCCTAAAACATTTATATCTAGGAACTTTGAAGAAGAGAATGCTTGGTTGCAGGAGTGGATCCATGAAGAACTTGCCCATGGTGAAGTGTGGCAGAAGCAATACGAGACCCTGTTAGAACAAAAAATCCAACTCAGCTCCTTGCTGCAGTCCAAAAGGTGAGCTTCTCCATAGTGGTGCTTCTGAACTGCTCTTAACTAGGGGCTGAAGAGAAAGTGGGCATCTCATGACAGAGACAGGGCATGAGACACAGTACAAGAGCCATCCAGTTGCTGCCCTGCATTTGCAGGAAAAGGCCTATGTAGGCTTCCCATAAAGATTTGGGGGAGGGCGGGTTATATTAGATGGTTGACAGGAAGCAGCAATAGCTGTGCTTCTAATTATTATCTATAGTACAGATTGTTAGCCAGTTTTAGACCATTTTTCCACTGTGCTTTAAATGTTTTAAAACAAAATATACAGTACTGCAAGGGGTATGGGCTATATCAGATTATGGATGTTATCATATTGGAGGAATTTCTCTCAATTTCAAAAGAAATGAAAGTGGGGCCAGTTCGGAATTGAGTGAATTCGCTATTTCAGCGAATTTATGTGATTGCGTATTGACTCTGCATTGCGTTTGGAAATGCCCGAAATTGCCTCCCAATGCCCTAAATTGTGTGTGATAGTTTCTCATGCAATAACGTGAAACCCCATGATTGCATTTGGAAGGACTTCCCTTTGCCCAAAAATGTGTGTGATTAGTTTTCACGCAATAACGCAAAACCCCATGATTGCGTTCAGATTGCCATTGGATTATACTTCCAATTCCTGTCGTTTGATAAACTACTATGTGAAGAGTACACGTAAGGACAGTTGAACATTCCTGGCAAGTATGAAGAGGAAGGAGCCATCTGTAAGATAAGATCCCAGGAAAGACCTTGTCATTACATTCTTCATGCAGTAGGTCCTAGGCCAGAGCTAACTCTCACCTCCTATAGTTTAAAGCCTCTGGAGATGAAGACCCAAGCACTGCAAGAGGAGCTGGAAGAAGCCCAAGAGGTCTTGCGGGAGTGCCAGAATCGAAACCGTCAGCGCCAACAACACATCCACAAGCAAGTGAGCCCTATAGAGCAAAATATTTGAGGGCCCATTCAGACTACGTTATAAACCGGTTAGCAAACCGGTTTAAAATCAAGAAGTTCACACTGAAACCGGATTTAACACTACTGAATCCGGATTTTGCACACCCGTAGCAGGGTAAATCCCCCATAACCCAGGTTCTCCCAAAGCGGTGTATTTACCATTTCTTTTGGGAAAAACCGGTTTGCGGGGAATGTGAACTTGGCTCCGATCACGATCGGGTCAAGTTCAGGGGAGGGGAGAAGGCCAGGGGGAGGAACATGCCTCCTCTCCAGGCAAAATCGGGCACTCACTCCAGCATTTTTAAAATATTTTTTTAACTGTATTTTTAATTAATTATTTATTTTATTATTTTATTTATTTTAGAGTTATTTTATTTAATATTTATTTATTGTATTTTATTGTATTTTATTTATTAGTAATTTAATTGTATTTAATTGTATTATATTTTAGTATTTTTAAATTATTTTTTTAATTTCTTATATATTTTTTTATTATTTTTTTCAGTTTGACAGCTTATGCGCATTCTACGAGGCTCCTTTCCCATCCAATTTTATGAATGGGGAAAAAGGGAAACTCCTGTCCATATATGGATTGGGGTTCCCTTTCATGGGGCCCTTTAAAAATTGAAAGGGAACCCCAATCCATATATGGACAGGAGTTTCCCTTTTTCCCCATTCATAAAATTGGATGGGAAAGGAGCCTCGTAGAATGCTCATGAGCTGTCAAACTAAAATATATATATATATATATATATATATATATATATATGAAATTAAAAAATATTTTAATAATACTAAAATATAATACAATATAAATCAGGTCAAGTTCAGGGGAGGGGAAAAGGCCAGGGGGTGGAACATGCCTCCTCTCCTGGCAAAATCGGGCACTCCTGATTTTTTAAAAATATTTTTAATGTATTTTTATTAATTATTTATTGTATTATTTTATTTTATAGTTATTTCATTTATTATTTATTTCATTGTATTTCATTGTACTTTAGTGTATTTTATTGCATTTTATTTATTAGTAATTTATTGGATTTTTTTGGATTTTTTTGTATTTTTTTAAATACATTTTTTTCTTTTTCCCCCCCAGTTTGACAGCTGTCATTCGCATTGGCTGTTCCATTTTTATGAATGGGGCAGAGGGGGAACCCCTGTCCATATATGGACTGGGGTTCCCTTTCAGGGCCCCATTCATTCTTTAAACTGGAGGGGAATGAATGGGGCCCTTTTAAAGGGAAGCCCAGTCCATATATGGACAGGGATTCCCCCTCTGCCCCATTCATAAAAACGGAACAGCCAATGCGAATGACAGCTGTCAAACTGGGGGGAAAAAAGAAAAAAAATATTTTAAAAAATACCAAAAAAATACAAAAAAATCCAATAAATTACTAATAAATAAAATGCAATAAAATACACTAAAGTACAATAAAATACAATGAAATAAATAATAAATAAAATAACTATAAAATAAAATAATACAATAAATAATTAATTAAAAATACAATGGAATATAATAAAATATTTAATAAAATATTTTATTTAATAAAATATATATTAAATTAAAAAATAAAAAATAAAATATTAAAACAAATAATAAATAATAATTTAAAAAGTACTGGGAGGAGGAGGAGAGGAAAGGATCGCCTCAATCCGCACCGCTCCCAGCCAAATGCTCCATGCGCATAAGCTGTCAAATATTAAAAAATATGAAAAAAAAAAACCACAAGCATCTCGCGCGGCCAATGGCTGCATCAGACGTCACCATGACATCATTTGATTGACAACCAAGAGGCTCCATCTTTAATCGTTACTTTTGCGTGTATGAACTTCGTTGGGGTAAAATGCACCGGGAAGCCTCAATGGGGGCAAAAGATAGTATGAACTCCTCTCTGGATAGAATCGGTTTGCCATGATCGATCTCATCTGGATCAAACCAGGGTAAATGGGCTAGTCTGGACGGGGCCTGAGAATACTTCCAATTCCCTTCAGGATGGGCAACCTGTGTCCCCAGTCCTGAATTCATGTACTGCTTGATTGAATGTAAAAAGCCCTCAGCGGATGATAGTTTCAGGCCTTTGTAAGAGCGGATGAGGAAGGTACTTTAAATGGTGAGGGAAAGAGGGAAATTAAAAGAGAAAGAAAGAAATGAATGACAGAGGGAAAAAGAAGACAGTGGCAGAAAGAAGAAAAGAAGTAGCTTTGCCTAGTTTTGGTTCTAGCTATTGGTTTCAGCCACCCCCAGCTGTCACATGGCCCTAGACAGATTAAAAATTAATAGAATGTGGGTCTCAAGAGGAGGGGAAAAAAGGCTTTCAGCCCCATATATAAACATATATTCATAGGGGCTTTCTAGATTGGCAGGAAAGTGTGACATGAAGTTGCCTTTTCCTTAAAAGCTTGCGGCCTTTAGATGGAGCTGCGCTGTTCTGCAGTTTTTAAAAAAGAAGCTGGGAAAACCAGCACCTTTTTAAAGGTGCTTCTTCTCCCCTAAAATGCAAAAGAAGCGTTTTCATGGCACACTTTCCCTTTTTCTCATCTAAAAGCTAGGGTTTCATGCAGTCATGAACACACTTCTTTTTGTCAATCTAGATCAGGCCAAAATTTATCGTCTCAATTTTGTAGTATCACCTATTAAAATTGTGATTTCACAGCATTGTCCTCATAGTCCTACGACTTGACTGACCCACCATTGTGGATTTGGGATCCGTGCTGTTGAAAGCATTATCCCGGCACTCTTAGATGCTTTATACATTTGTGGTTGCTCTCTCTCTCTTTCTTCTGCTGTATTCTTTAAACTACTAGAGTAAGCATGGTGGGTGTCTTGTTGGTTTGCCCCAGCCAGAGTAGAGTCATTGGTGGCTCTACTCTAGTTTGGATTAACAATAGGATTTAGGTCTATTTAAGGGACTGTCAGAGGACAATCCTCCTTTTAAAAAAATAAAGTTTTTGTTGTATAAATCATGACAATGAACATGGAAACAATCTGAGTAAAGAAAGATGAATAATGAATTACAAAACAGTAACCAACAGGATATTGATCTTCTCAAAGATAAGTCGAGGTCAAGAATTCATAGTGCTTCTCATGAGGTTGAGTGTCAGAATCCTTGTAGTATTCTTCCAGATATGGGTTAGTAGAGGTAGTTGGGGATGATGGTACATAGTTAGTTGCTAGATAGAGAGTAGGAGTGCATAACGGTGCCAGGAGGATTTATCAGTTGACCTTGGGGCTGCTCGGCTCTGAGCTTGGAATGCAGGAGTTTCTGGTGGGAAGCATTGTGAAGGGGGGAGATAAGGTGGAACCGAAACCTATGGAAAAAAAACTGGAATAGATCTTTCGCGGGCTTTTGTGAGAAAGAGGGAGGTGTGGTACTTTGGAAGATATAGGGGTGCTGGGCGGGGACTGGTCAGTCTCAGCTAAGAAGCTGAATGGTGTGGTTTTGCTGATCCTGGAGCATCAATAAAGTTCTGTTTATTCTACATAAAGCTGACTGGTTGATTGTCTGGGATTCTGGACCCCTGTTCTGACAGTTAGCTGAGACTCTCCAAACCATCAACTCTTCTTTGAAGCAATGCAGGAGCAGGAGACTTCCGAGGAGCCTTTTACAACTCAGACGGCGGAGGAGGCCAAGGCCTCGGCAGCGGGGGCAGGTGCGTTACCGAAGACCACGAGACCTCCAGTGCTACAGACTCCGGTGAGCGGAGGACAGTGGTTTGGACAACCGGTGGCTCCAATTCGGACCCGAGAACGGAGGAGGGCCACTCGGTGGTCGGATTGGGACACGGGTCTCACGCAGCCCCTGAAAGTACAACCGGGCGAGGAGGCAGAGCTGGGGGAGCAAATGGCCTACCTTCGGGCCGACGTGGACAAATTGCATGACCTACTGAGGGAACTGCTGGCTACACAGAAGGGACGCTTATTATAGGGTACGGATTAAAGAGGGGGATGAACATAAGACTGCCTTTAATTGCCCTCTAGGGGCCTATGAGTATCTGGTCCTCCCCTTTGGGCTAGCGGGAGCCCCCGGGGTCTTCATGAGACTCATAAACGAAGTACTACATGACTTGCTGTTTGAAGGGGTGCTGGTATACTTGGACGATGTTCTAATTTACTCTCAGGACCTGGAGAGCCATGTGCCACTAGTGCGAGAGGTGTTACAACGACTGCTTGATAACCAGCTATATGTAAAACTGTCTAAATGCCATTTCCATACGGACAAATTGGATTTTTTAGGGTACCGGGTGTCGGCGCAGGGAATTGAAATGGACCCACAAAAAGTGCACACTGTTCTGAGCTGGGCCCCCCCTAAGACCCGAAAACAAGTACAAAAGTTTCTGGGCTTTGCCAATTTCTACAGGCAGTTCATCCCGGACTTTGCTAGAATAGCACTGCCAATTACGGATCTTTTGAAAACCAAAACCCAGGAGGGAGGGGGCAAGGGCAAGGAGGTTAAAGAAAAGAAACAGCCCAAACCCTCTACCCCGATTCACTGGACTGATCAATGCCAGAGAGCATTTGAGCAGTTGAAGCTCTTGTTTAGTGCAGAACCCATTTTGCTTCACCCTGACCCTGACAAGCCGTTCGTCATTCAGGTGGACGCGAGCGACCACGCAGTAGGGGCAGTGTTGCTACAAAAGGACAATAATGGGCTGTTGAGGCCTTGTGCCTACTTGTCTCGCAAATTCCAAAAGGGGGAGCTGGGGTGGCCCACTTGGGAAAAGGAAGCGTTTGCAGTTAAGCATGCTCTGGACAGTTGGAGACAGTTTTTAGAGGGGGCGCCTCACCCTTTTGAAGTTTGGAGGGACCATCGTAATTTAGAGGCCCTGCAAACTCCCCGAAAGCTGACTCCTAAACAGAGGAGGTGGGCTAAGGACTTTTACAAGTACAAATTCAAACTAAAGTTCCTCCCAGGAAGACAAAACATTTTAGCTGATGCCTTATCCAGGCTCCCCCAGCATATGGGGAAAGAGCAAATTCCTCTACAAGCCATTTTCTCCCCTGAACAGTTGGGACTAGCTGTAGTGACTCGTAGCCAGGCTAAGCAGAAACCGGTCGACCCTTTGCCCCAACTGGATGGGCTGCTGCAAAAGATAAAAGGGGAAGCCGAAAAGGATGAGTGGCTTCAGAAGCACAAAGATCGGTTGGTTTTGAACTCATTAGGGTTGTGGGCTAAGGGCTCTCAAATTTATGTTCCTGCATCGATACGGCCTGAAGTTCTTAAATTGTGCCATGATTCGAAGGCAGCGGGTCATTGGGGATATTTAAAAACTTGGCACAAGCTTCGGAAAGCTTACTGGTGGGAGGGGGTGAGAGCTGAGGTGGAAGACTATGTGAAGAGCTGTCCGGTGTGTGCCCGTGCCAAACCAGTTGTCGGCAAGCCCAGGGGGCTTCTGCAGCCGCTGCCCACCCCTGGGGGACCGTGGAAACATATTGCCATGGACTTTATCACCGATCTGCCTGAGAGCAAGGGGAGAAACACTATTTGGGTGGTTGTGGACCTTTTTTCGAAGCAAGCGCACTATGTAGCTTGCAAGGGGATGCCTAGTGCTACCAAGCTTGCTGACCTGTTCATAGCCCACATTTATAAGTATCATGGGTTGCCAGACAAGATTGTGAGTGACAGGGGTAGCACCTTCACTTCAACCTTTTGGAAGGTGCTGCAAAGAAAATTGGGGGTAGAAGTGGCCCTGAGCACCGCCTGGCACCCCCAGTCTGACGGGCAGTGCGAAAAAACGAACCAGGCTCTTGAGAAGTACCTCCGATGTTACACTAATTATTTGCAGGATGATTGGTATGACTTATTGCCCCATGCTGAAGTGGCGTTCAACAGTTCAGTGCATCGGAGCACTGGCAAATCGCCTTTCGAGATTGTCTATGGATATGAACTCAGAACCCTCCCGGCCTTGCCAGCTGACCCTTCGGACCCTGTGACTGTGACTCAATGGGTTCAGAGGGTTCAGGCGGCTTGGTCCCAGGTTGCCAAGGCTCTGGAGATGGCTAAAACAGACTATAAGAAACATGCTGACCGTAAGAGATCGGTGGGGTGGGACATCAAGCCTGGGGATCGGGTGTTTTTGTCCACGAAGAACCTGAAATCTAGGCACCCGTCTAAGAAATTGGGACCCAAATTCATAGGGCCTTTCCTGGTGAAAAGACTTGTCAATGAGGTGACTGCGGAATTGGACTTGCCTAAATCGTATAGACATTTACACCCTGTATTTCATTTTAGTTTGCTGAAACCGGACCGAAGCACAGAACGTTGGAGACAGGACAAAGAACCGCCCCTGCCCATGATGGTTGAGGGGGAACAGCATTTTGAAGTCGCTAAGATCTTGGACTCTAGAATGCACAGAAACAAGTTGCAGTACCTGATTCGCTGGAAACACTTTTCAGCGGATCATGATGAATGGGTGTTAGCTAAACATGTTAAAGCCCCTGCTTTGGTTATGAAGTTTCATCGTCTGTATCCTGACAAGCCTAAATAGTATTTTGTTGCCTTTGCTGTTTCTTTTAATGTACTGTGTTTATCATATGTAGGGGGGGGGGGTTCTTTTCGGGGGGCCGACTGTCAGAATCCTTGTAGTATTCTTCCAGATATGGGTTAGTAGAGGTAGTTGGGGATGATGGTACATAGTTAGTTGCTAGATAGAGAGTAGGAGTGCATAACGGTGCCAGGAGGATTTATCAGTTGACCTTGGGGCTGCTCGGCTCTGAGCTTGGAATGCAGGAGTTTCTGGTGGGAAGCATTGTGAAGGGGGGAGATAAGGTGGAACCGAAACCTATGGAAAAAAAACTGGAATAGATCTTTCGCGGGCTTTTGTGAGAAAGAGGGAGGTGTGGTACTTTGGAAGATATAGGGGTGCTGGGCGGGGACTGGTCAGTCTCAGCTAAGAAGCTGAATGGTGTGGTTTTGCTGATCCTGGAGCATCAATAAAGTTCTGTTTATTCTACATAAAGCTGACTGGTTGATTGTCTGGGATTCTGGACCCCTGTTCTGACATTGAGTTTGCATAAGGCTGCAGGTTTCAGGAGGGTCCATGTTTACTGATGAGTGATCTGATGTTAAGACGTCTGACAGTAGATTCAGATGGTTTGCAGGTGGTTTTATCTGGTGTGCTACCATGTTACCAAAATCAATAGTCTCCTTTTTAGAAAAGGTGTTCCCTGTTTGGGCTATCTAGGCCAAGAATGATTTAAACACAAAGAAGTGCTCACCAACAGTTAGAATCTGGATAAAGGAACCTGGGAAGTAAGACTGAGCTTTTTCCTTCTCCTCATTCAATTACAGGAAAAAGAAAATCAGAGAATGGCTGAGACAATTAAAGAACTGGAAAAAAAGGTAAGTGTTGCTGACTGGACAAGGTTATATCTGACCAACTGACAGGGAAAAATATATCCTGGTGTAGCCACGTTGGCCATGCACCAAAATAAAACAAAATACAAAGTCCACAGGAAGGGATACCTTTATTGGTCAATAAAATATATTATCCAAGCTTTCAAATACAGTTGGCCCTCTTTATCCACGGATTTTTTATCCACGGATTTGAGCATACACGGCTTGAAAATATTCTCAAAAGTATAAATTCCAAATAGCAAGCCTTGATTTTCCATTTTATATATGGGACACCATTTTGTTGTGCCATTATATTTAATAAGACTTGAGCATACATGGATTTTGTTATTCACGGAGGGTCCTGGAACGAAACCCCAGCGGATAACAAGGGCCCACTGTACATTATCCAAGAAGGTCTAATGGCTTCTTCATCAGGCAAAGATGTTAAAAATCATACAGGAGAAAACAGTGACATCAGGAATATCTGGGTCTCAGATAACTTATTTTACTCTTGCTAATGGAGATGACATTTTATTACTTTTATTACATCTTCAGCTTCAGCAGAATTATATTCAGTCCACATCAGTTAGAATAACAATGGTTTGTTGTAGTACACTTTTCTTGATATGCTTTCTCTTTCACTAAAGTGTTACTTATTTTCACCATTTTGCTTCTGGTGTTGCAATAATGCCAACACAAATACAGGTTCTCCCCCTCTCCTCTTCCTCATATACTATGCAGTCTTTTAGGTCAAGTGCAAAGGCACACCTTGTAGTGTTTTATGTTCCTCTTGAGGTTTGTCTGTAGTTGCTTGGAGCAAGACATTTGCAGTGGTGAGTAGTATTAAGTCACTTGCTATGTGGGATACTTTTCCCTCAGAAATTTGATATGCTCCAACAGTCTATAATTTCAGATGCACATTATAAATGTACCTGTTCTGCAAGCATTTCCTAGTTAGTCTAGCAAAACATCTCTTTTTATGGAATGTTGTATTCTATGTTGTTCTGTTTAATTATTGCACACTGCTTTGAAATATCAACATCTAAGTAGTCTGCAATTATTGGGAAACCGGTAAATGAAAGTGTTGTACTGCTGTGTGTGGTTTTTTAAAATATGTGTTAAGTTTTAATTTTTTTTCTGATTGTTTACTTGTTTTTTAACTTTTGTATTTTGTGGCTTTTTAACAATTTTTAAATTGTTATAAGCCACTTTTGAGTCCCAATCTGGGAAAAAGGCATGATGATGATGATGATGATGATGATGATGATGATGAATTAACACGATAAAATCAACTGCAAACCATCTGAATTAGCATGATAACATTTTTGCTGAAGAAATCAAAGCTCCATTTTGGCTGCCAAAAGTTTTTGTTCTCTCCATCAAGAAATTCTTGTTTCGCCCTAATGTCTCAGAGTTTTATCTAAGGAGTTTATCATACTACAGAATTTGGGGGTATAATGCAATGGCAATCCGAACACAATAATGTGGTTGCCCGTTATTGCATATGAGTGTATCTCACACAATTTCGGGCAATGGGAAGTCATTCCGAACGCAATCATGGTGTTTCACGTAATTGCGTATTAAAGCATCTCATGCAATTTCAGGCAATGGGGGGTTATTTTCGGGCAATGGGAAGCCATTCTGAACGCATTCCGAATACAATTAGAATTCACATAAATTCGCTAAACTAGTGAATTTACATGAATTCGAATTGGCTCAATCCAAAATTGGGAGAAATTCCTCCCGTGTGATAAACTCCTAAGTGGTTCTAGTTAGGCAAGAGCTTTTGTAATCCATACCTAGGACATATGCTCAGGTTAACATTTGGTGCAACAGCTTCAGTCAAATAATTCTATATAAACCTGAAGTACATAATAAAAACTTTACTTAGCAGTATGCCGGTTTTACTACAATTTTCACAAAATAATTGCTGGCCCAGGTTTTAGTTCTTTAATAGTATTCTACAGGATGCCCCCTTCCATGTATCCATTCATTAAAGCATTGGTTCCTACTGTTATTCCACATAGGTCTTTAAACAACAGTTGGAGGAGAAATCAAGTAAGGATATTCTGAAAGAGCTGAGATCAGAAGGCATTGAACTGAAGGTGAGATCCATACCTTTTGTGCATCTGTGTATAAGATGCAGCTAGGCTCTTGCGGCTAGACAAAACAAAGAGACTCTAAAGATAATGATAGAATCTAGCACCAAAGTGCTCTTCTGGATGTGATCTGTGTTCTGGAATAGGCAGTTTGTGTACAGTTTGCTTATACACACATACACCTGTTTATAAAAAGTTTTAGTTTTTCTGCTAGCTGTCCCTGATCAATCACAACCCCTACATTGTCTTCTGGGGCAAATTTCCAAATGCCATATGTTAAAACCATTGGTGTTCCCAGTTAAGGTTTTTCCTCGGTCAATGGCCCTGCCTTGTTTATGAGAATTTTACAAAATGGAGAGGCAGTGATCTAGACTTCCTTGTCTTCCATTTGTATTCCTCCCATAGTTTCCCACTATTTCTTCCCTCTTTTTCTTTCTACCCCAAAATAAAGCTCTGTTAAGGAGGGCAAAACACCCTGTACAGTTGTGTAGGACAAAAAGTGAGGAACTGAAACCATGATTCTGAGGTAGCATCCAAGTTCAGAGATAGGCTCTAGAATTAAATGGCAGCTGAGAGGGCTGATGACCTGGCATCGGCATTCAGCATTCAAAGGATGTCTAGATCATGGGAAGTAATAGTACCACTCTATTCTGCTTTGCTCAGGCCTCACCTGGAATAATACTGTGTCCAGTTCTGGGCACCACAATTCAAAAAGGATGTTGAGAAGCTGGACCATGTCCAGAGGACTAGTGCAAACAAAATGGTGAACGGTCTGGAAACCATAAAACCCTATGAGGAGCAACCTAGGGAGCTGGCGATGTTTATCCTGGAGAAGAGAAGGTTAAGAGGTGTTTAGATATTTGAAGGGATGTCATATTGAGCGTGGAGCAAACTTGTTTTCTGCTGCTCCAGATATTAGGACATGGATCAATGGATGCAAACTACAGGAAAAGAGATACCACCTCAACATTAGGAAGAACTTCCTGACAGTAAGGGCTGTTCGATAATGGCAGATGCTGCCTTGGAGGGTGGTGGCATCTCCATCTTTGGAGGTTTTTAAACAGAGGCTGGATGGACATCTGTCAGGGTTGCTTTGATTGTGTCTTCCTGCATGGTAGTATGAGGTTGAATTGGATGGCCCTTGAGGTCTTTTCCCGCTCTATGATTCTTTGATTTTGTACTGCAAACATTTTCTGTTTCTTCCCAACACCACAGAGACACTTGTCTGAATGGGAGGCCAAGTGGCAGGCAAAGAATGACAGACTCAAACAGGTAAACCCAGATGCATTTGTGGTGTAAATGTACATAGGTTGCTGGTGGCAAAATGGGTCAACGTTTTGTCTTTGGGACAAAGGAAAGTTAAGACAAAAGGTTATTCTGAAACAAGCCTGTTACACTCTGTACCATATTAATTAATTTGCATCAGGATTGCACTGATGTTAATTAATTTGCACTGAAATTCAGTAATCTCTCAGTTGCCAATTCCTGATGGACATGTTGCAAAGGTAGAGTAGCTTGAAGAGAGTATTTAAGATGGGAAACAGTTTGTTCAGAGTACAATAGAGTCTCTGAACAAATGAACACAAGAAAAGCCTTGCTAAATCAGATCACTGGCTTCTCTAATCCAGTATTTTGATCCTGTATTGACTAATCAAAACCACAGGAGAAGCCCATAGATAGGACATGAGGGCAGTAGCCCTTTCTTACTTATATTCCTCAGCAACAGGTACAGCCATACTGCCTCCCAGTATGGAAGATAGCATATAACCATCATAGATAGCTTTCCGTGAATCACGGTAGTCAAATCCCTCTTTAAAAGTGTCTGATGAGTGGCCATCACCTCATCAAATTCTTTAATTTAAGTATAGCGTTTATCAATCCTGAATTTATCATTATTCAGTTTCATTGCATGAACATGAATATACTACAGATCCTAGTACAAGAAAGGGTGAAAACCTTCTTTCTGTTTGCCTTCTGCACATAATGCATCATTTTATACATCTCTGTCATGCCTCCCCTTTTCTGTAAATGAGAAAGCTCAGACACTATTATCGTTGCCTGCACTATCAATTACATCAGATAACACTGTCATTCTGTGTTTTCAGGTTTTGCAGCCTTTTTAAAATGATTCAACACATATTTGAACAGATAGTACAGTAGTACAAAAGAAATGTATGAGTACACCTATGCCTTATTATAGAGCCAATGTGGTGCAGTGGTTTGAGCATTGGACTGTTACTCTGGAGACCAGGGTTCAATTTCCAGCTTGGCCATGAAACCTTAGACAAGTCACATGCTCTCAGTCTCAGGGGAAGGCAATGGCCAACCTCCTCTGAATAAGTTGCCAAAAAAAAAAAAAAAACAACCACCACGATAGGTTCCCCTTAGGGTCGCCATAAGTCAGAAAACTACTTGAAGGCACACAACACACACACACACGTCCTGTTATACCTGTGAATGAACAAACTAACAAACTACTGTCCAGGGTATGCTCCTATAAATATTTTCAAGGTGATGCCTGAATCAAGAGTGTGCCGGTATTGTGGAAGGGAGGCAGCTCTGTTAGGCCCCAGCAAACAAGCAGCGAGAGAGGGAGATAGAAAAATAGCCTTTCTCAGTTTCCTGCTACATTACTACCAGCATAGATTTCTTTAATTGTGGAGGCTGAAGAAAGAAAGGAAAAAACAAACAAACAAACAGCTATTTCCCAATACTCTTGTTTTAGAGAGATGGTTAATGGGAGTGATGGGGAAAGTCTCCCCCCTGCATTTTTGTAAAATTAACATTAGAGTATAGCCCTATATACTTTATATTATAGCTAATATTAAAAAATCATAGACACCTTTTCAAGATGCTCTCATTAAATGCTTTGCTAAATGTCAGAAAACATGCGGGGATAGCTGTGCTGGCCATTTAACAAAAGTAACAGTGATACCTTTATTGGCCAACTGAAATGCACAATATACTTGTATATATAAACGTATGGTATAAAATTATGTTTTAAATTGAAATTTTGTAATTGTGCTGGCCAAATGGCTGTAATAAAGTTATTATTATAATATACTTGTTGCAAGCTTTCAATGCTCCATGGGCTTCTTCATCAGGCAAGATGTTACATACCAAAGAAGACAGGAGATTGGAGATGTTAGTCAGATGCCTGCTTTTTGTTTCAGTCCTTAGTAAAGATGGTACACTGTTGAGGATAACTTTTGCAGGCAGGCTCCTCCTCCTTCTGGCCGTATGGCAATAAGGAGATTTTCAAAGTTCAGGAAATTTAAAATCCTTTTGCATTTCAACCCTTCTTTTGCTTTGCTAAATGACAGTAAATAAAAGTTTTTTAAAAAAATGCATAGCTGCATTTTAAGCATATTGTGCTTTAGCATTCTTTCATTGAAACTTTATTTTTCTCTCTCCACCCTTTTCTGTCTAGATGGAAAAATGTTTTAGGGTTACTTATAAGATGAATCAAAAGGCTCAAACGGGGTGGTTAAAATGGTGTCCACCGCAAAAAGATGTAATGAATGTGGACTGAGCTGTGATCAGTTTAGTTGCCCCATAAGTAACCAACTACACTGAATACAGCATGCCTTTAAAAGAAAGACAGAGATGTAGCAGTGGGAACAGTAGTGCAGATGGATTGCAGTTGGATGTACACAAGGAAAATGAATAATATTTCTCAGCAGTGTGGAGTGTCAATTCTGGTCACAACTTAGAGCAAAAGAGTAATGGTTTAATAGTGCTAGGAGCTGTTTGGACGCTCTCCAAGTTGGAGGGCAGCAAGTATGCTTTGACTGGCTTATTTCTTAGCAGGGAAGTTTTGTTGTGTTTTGTTTCCAGAAACAGCATCAAATTGAGAAACTGAGTGCCACCATCCAAGGATTGTCTCTGAAGAGCCAAGTATGTCACAGCCACCTGTGCAACTTCTTTTCCATGAATCACAGTGTCAGTCTAATACTATGCTGTTCATGAACAGAAGGAAGTCACTGAGTTGCAGACATGGAAATCGGTGTTTTTCTCCTTCTGCCTTACAAAGAACTTAGCCTCGTTTTGTCTGACCAAGCCATTTGAAAGATCTACTGGTAGTGAGCAGACGATCAAACACTAATTCAGCAAAGTGGCATCCCTAGGGTTGGTGTCACCCAGTGTGGTAACTCATAATGTCAGGTTCGCCCATTGACCTCCTCCCATACCACACCATACAGAATCCTTAGTCATTTTTTTTGTACTAACGTTACTCCTAAATCTTAATTTCTTTATATCACTGAATACAATGGCAATAGCTGTGACATAAACAACTAGCAAAATTAAAACTAGAACTTTAAATTACAATATGGTATGCACAGCTTGCACGTATTTACATGTACATTGTTTCAATTGGTTAAAATAAAAATTTGGTAAGAAAATTTAAAAAGAATGAAAAAAAATTTTTAAGAAGTTTTAAAAAATGTTTTTTTAAAAGGGACCTCTCCTTTCTCTTCCCACTGAGCTTCATCCCACTCACACAATCTCTTCGGCATTTAAAAGAGATGCAAGCAATCACCACAGCCCATTTCTGCCAAGAGTCATATGTTTGGAGAGCAGTGGTGCCTTCTGCGCCCCCTGCACTCACCTAGCAACACCCCTGATTCAGCAGGCAATGACCCATCCCTGGTGCATCAGTCTGGCTGCCTGTTTTTCTTTAAAATTTAAAATAATATATGTGTGTGTATGTATATATATATATATATATATATATTCAGTTAAATGCAAATTTAACCTCCCCCCTCCTGTTTTAAAGCAGGACCAGCATTTTCAAATGATGAAAAATTGGTTTAGAGGAAAGGAGGGCTTAATTACTTCGCTTGTTCTGCATCAGTCAGCATTATGTTCTGCTTCTTGTGCAAGTAGAACAGCAAAGCAGTTTCTCCTTGATCCAAGGCTATATATCTGAGTAAAATGTAGTGTGTATTTTCCCCCATCCTCTTCCTCAATTGGTGTAGCATTAAAATTATGTGTGGCTGGAGAGACACAAAGCAAGGTGGGTAAGTGGGAGACCATGAAATCTGGCCCAACTGAATTGAAATGGACAAAGGTTTTTCAAGAATACAGTGGCTGCCATCTGGAGATTCTACCTTTGGTTTAGACTACAAATTCATGCTCTTTGAAAAGCATCCATAAGTTGGCAATTTTTATTTTTATTAAAAATGTAGCCACAGGATCCCAGTCCAGAAGATGCCACTGATCCAGATTGCTTGCGTACTACTTTTCCTGTTGAAAATCTCCCATCACTGATGTTGATTTTCAAAGGGACTGTTTGCAACATTCATTGGTGCAAATATCAAGGAAAGGTTCATTTTCATGAGGAAATTGGTGTACACCTCTGTCTCAATTAGAGGAATATCTCACACTGAGAGTTTGTATCTTTTTTATCTTCAGTATAAAAATAATAAACGGAGGAATGGGAAGTGAGAGAAACTGCGGAGATCATTCAGTAGTTTGAGACTTCCAGTGGTACTCCTGTTAACTCTAATGAGCAGTATTTATCATTTTGAGACACGCCAGTATAAACACACTTTAAGACAAAATATGAATAATAGAACTTGTAGTACTTGGTTTCATACTTTGATACTAGTACAGTATATGGTATTTTGTTTCATGATAGATGCAAATAATAAGGACTGAGTGCCAGACAATTCTAGGTGACCATGGGCTTGTGGAATTGTTCCACTGTTCCTAATCTAACAGAATACTATTTCTCCTTTGACTGCAGAATATTATGCTTCCAAATAGCAAATGATGGAAATGATATTTCTAAAGCTGGGTCTTTCTTTCTTTCTTTCTTTCTTTCTTTCTTTCTTTCTTTGTTGTCTTCATCGTCGTTGTCGTCATTGTCATCGTCATCTTCTGTTTCTTAAACATTAATGATGAAGGAGCTGCACAGAAGCATCACCCTCTTGGAAGACCATGTGGTGGAAGCCCAGCAGGACGTAGCACTGTAAGGGTGACTCAATAAATTCTCCTGGTTGGTTGTGATAAAGCATAGGGACAAACTGATCTCATAAATGAACAATTTAGTAGTTAGCATGTTGGTCAGAAGCCTGAATTCCAACACCAGCTGGCTATTGGACTGTACAGGCTAGTAAGAACCTTTTGCACTCAGGTCCTCATTGGTAAATTGTGTAAAATAGTACATATGCATGACAGTGGGAATTTCTTGCTGTTGCTATGTGCCTTCAAGTCATTTCCAACTTATGCCAACCTTTTGGTGACCCTATCATGGTGTTTTCTTGGCAAGATTTGTTCAGAGATGGGTTTGCCTTTGTCTCTTTATGAGGCTGAGAACGTGATTTGCCTAAGGTCACCCAGTAGGTTTCTGTGGCTGAATTGGGATTTAAACCCAATTGTGTGTTAGACTAGGGTCTAACACCAACGCAATGCACCACACTGACTCTCACAAGCTCTGGGAACATTAGTCTGGAAACTAAACAAACAAAAACAGACTGTTATCCTCATATACTGGGGGGGTATACTGGGTGTTCTTATTGAGAAATAAAGAACTTTGGACTATCCACATTGTTAGAGTTGTTTGCTACATAAGGCAATGGTACATTTATCGACAACAAAGGGTGGTTGTTTTTCTGAGAGTATGAGGAGCAGGTATTTTAAAAAATAAGCCAAGCTTACCTACATCTTTGAAGACGCAGGAGTCAATGTAACATTTTCCCAAAGGGTCAAATGGGACCAAAAGAGAGAAAATACAAGGCCCACAAGGCATACTTTCCTGACTTATTCTTTGCTTTTTGCATGTAATCTGCGAGAAGACACTCCCCCTCCCTTTAATGATGTGATGTTATGCTCTCTTTCAGTTTCCAGAAAGAAGCGCTTTCGGGACAATCAGGGACTCCAACCAGTATTCAGTGGGAGGAACGAGCATGTGACCAGATGGTATGAAGAATGATAGAATCCTAGACTTGGAAAAGACCCCAAGGGCCATTCAGTCCAACCCCCTGCCATTCAGGAACTCACAATCAAAGCACTCCCAACAGATCCAGCCATCCAGCCTCTGTTTAAAACCTTCCAAAGAAGGAGACTCCACCACTCTCTGAGGGAGTGTGTTCCATTGTTGAACAGCTCTTAGTGTCAGGAGGTTCTTCCTAATGTTGAGGTGGAATCTCTTTTCTTGTAGTTTCAGTCCATTGTTCCTTGTTTTAGGAGATTATGACATGGCCAAATCAGCTGTACTGAACCCGGTCTGAAATGTCTGAAAATTTATTAAAATTGGGTATTATCGCACACCTCCATCCTCAGACTGGAAACATCGTGATGCGATCTTAGCCAGATCCATCCTTTACCTGTCCTTCCCAAAGAGTTACTGAAGGATGGGAAAAGGAGGATCTAGCTAAGATCAGGTTGTGATGCCTCTGGTCTTGGGATGGAGGTGTGGGATAACACCTGATCTTGGGAAATTTCAGGTCGTGATGCCTCCGATCTGAGGACAGAAAAATTTCAGCCCGCGCTCAGCCCTGGCTCAGCATAGCACCTAAGTCTCTGGAGCAAGAGAAAACAAGTTTGCTTCATCTGCAATATGAGGTGATAGGAATGGCATAAAAGGTTTAGACAAAGTAGGTGGTTCCAGACTGAGGAAAGCATGGCATGCACATCATGCTCACTGGCATTTCGAACACGGTCTTTTCAAACTTCCAGCAGCTGAACCTGGGCTTTAGTGGTTATCCTTGACCCATTTCTCCCTTACCTCTTTTGAAATGAAAGAAAGCTGAACAGTAGCCATCACTTGATTATCACATGGTGCTTTTTCTGTTCTTACAGAAAAGACTTCCATACCAGGGACTAAAGAGAATCTATTTCAAAGAGAAGTTCTCCTGTTCTATGTAAGTTTCCTAATGCAGTATCATGTCCTCCAAGATTTGAAAGGAAAAAAATGGGGGCATGTGGGTCCAATCCCATGCCAAAGTACGGTCAAGATGGCAGTAGTTATCAATGAGGAGGAACACATGGGCTACCGTAGGAGAAGCTGTAGCAGTTTGCTTGTGCCCACATCTATAAGGAAGGGCAAGATTCCTCCTTTCCTCTCCTCCACACTGAGTTAAATCTGAGCACAGACTATTTTTGCACTTCGAACTCAGTTTGCAGCCACTGAAATAAGCTGTGGACAAAGAGGGAGGAGGAGAGAACAACTGGGACATTTTAAAAGTAGCTGGAAAAGTGGGACAACAGCGGGTTAATTGGGATTGTCCTTGCCAAATCAGGATAGTTGGAGGGTATACAATAGGAACGAGAACTGATTTGGTACTGTAGACTGGGAAGACAAAAAGCCACAGGCATTGTGTGCTGCTAGATCATGTTGTAATTTTTCAGGTTGTGTCCCAGGGGATCCTAGGTTCTTGGAAACTTCAGAAGGAGAAGGTACCTAGGACTCTTTCAAATGGGAGGAATTTTTCCCAATTCTGAATGGAGCCAATGCGGATTCATGTAAATTCACTTGTTTAGCGAATTTACCTGAACCCCTGCTCTGTTCGGAAGGCATTCGGAATTACTTCCCATTACCCGAAAATAACCCCCCCTTGCCCGAAATTGCGTGAGAAGCTTAAATTCGCAATAACGTTAAACCCATGATTGCATTCGGAGCGACTTCCCTTTTGCCTGAATTTGCGTGAGAAGAATTAATTCGCAATAACGTGAAACCCCAGGATTGCATTTGGATTGCCCTTGGATTATACTTCCAATTTCCCACGTCTGAAAGAGTCCTTAATGAAGCATTCAGCTTCCTTGGAAGACATGTTGACCATACATGACTGTCTACCATAGGAGTACTGAGTGGGTTCTAGCCCAGCTGTTTATGTGGGATGACAACTGCCTGTACACCTTAGAACATTCTTCATAATCCTCTGAAATGGGCAGGAGTTCTTCACCAGACAAAATGCTATGGAAAATTTTTACTTTGGGGAGAAAAATTGGAAATTGCTGAGATTTGTATTAATCCATGCAGCAATTTTTGTGCTTGGTGTTTTATTTTGTAATTGTAGCTGAACCAGTGGCATCACTATGAGGCTGCAAGGGTTGTGGACCACGCCAGGTGACAGCGTAAGAGGGGGTGACCCTTCTACTCCTCAGACATTTGCCTTTTGGCAGAAACAGCCTGTGGCATTCACCTTGTCCCATTAAAATGCTGAGGAGTTGCTGTGAGTGGGATGAGGTTCAGTGGGAGGAGAAAGGAGCAGCCCCAGGTTTTTTGTTTTGAAAAAAAAAAAAAATTTCAAATTTCAAAAAATTAATTTTTAATTTACAAAAACGTTAAAATATATATTTAAAATATTTTATTTAAAAAGGCCACATTTTACCAATTTATTTCACTTTAAACACATGAAACTATGTATATGCACATAAATTTAGGCTGTGCATATGATATTGCAATTTAGAAGTATAATTGATGTGATGTTCTTTAAAATTTTAAAGCATTAGGTGAGCTGTGTGTTGAATCAACAGGTGCCTTTACCTCTAGGTTCAAGTACCTCAAAAATTAAATTAAAAAAACTAGCTAATAATTAAAATGTGGTTTTAAAAAGTTGAAAAAACTACAGTTTCCACTGTCTTTGCTCACCAATGACCGTCATTAAAACTGGACTTGCTACCTCATTTCCAGACACAAAGGGTTTTGAATTTGAATTAACATTCTCACACACTAATGGCATACCTAGGTCTGTTTCTGGCTTTCCACTCCACCAAATGCATCTGAGGTAGCAGGCTCAAGTCTACGAAAGCTCATGCTGCCAACTTCTTTCTTTCAGTTAGTCTCAAAGGTGCTACGAGATCTCCTTGCATACTGATTCTACAGACTAACACAGCTATATTTTTGAATTCTAGTTGTTTATGTCACAACTATTACCATTTCATTCAGTGATATATGGGAATTGCAATTTATGAGTAACATTAGTACAAAAACCATTACTAAGGATTCTATACAGTGGAAGGAGATCAGTAGCGGGTGACACCAACCCTAGTGATGCCACTGAGCTGAGCCCCTGTTTCTCTCCTCGTAGATCATTCTTTCCCTCTATTTTGCAGGTGCTTTCCACAACCAACTTTCCGGACAGCTTGGAACCTGCTATGGGCATTAGCCAAGGCTCTGCTTCTGACCCTGCTGTTGGGTCTGGCCTTCCGTTTCATCCATGACTGGTACTTCAGCCAACCATGTCCACAGCTTCACTCAGCTCCTTTGCTCTATATTCAGTCCAAGAAGTGGCTAGCCTCTTTAGATGCATAATGGCTGTTATGCACCTGCCATTAATGTCCTCCAATAAAGTTTAATAGTAACCAAAGTAAACTTGTATTTCTTCCTGATGTCCAGGACCAAATTAGTTTTGATGATTCTCATATACGTTACATGACATGGTTGATTTGTCTTCAGTTAATAATAGCCAATGCAAGGTAATCTAGACAGATTGGGACCATGGCACAGTGGGAAGATTTTTAATTATTTTCCTGTTCAGCCTCCCACCTGGAACTCACACCATCCTCAAAACTTGCTATCAGCAATGGGAGGAAAGCTCATGCATGACAAGCAAGACTCCCTGTGGCCTGTAAGATATCACTGATTTTTCCTCTTCTCCATGATCCAGTTGACACAGGCCCACTTTCGTTTTCTAGTCATGTGTCTTCTCAGCAAGCTTGTGACCAATGGGACTGTTCCCTCTTGGGTAACCATCCAAGAGGAAATGCTGCCATTAGGAAGACTTAATATTTTTTTTAAAAAAGTGGGATTTTAATGGCCTCTAATCCCTGCAGAGATGTGGTGGCATGTCACATCTAGCAATCAGAAATAGGTTTTGGGGGGAAAAAACACTTCTGGTTTCTATGGACCTTATCAGACATTGGAAATTGGAAGTATAATCTAATGGCAATCCAAACGCAATCATGGAGTTTCCCGTTATTGCGAATTAAAGTATCTCACGCAATTTTGGGCAAAAGGGAAGTCATTCCGAACACAATCATGGGTTTTACATTATTGCAAATTAAAGCATCTCACTCAATTTCAGGCAATGGGGGGTCATTTTCAGGTAATGGGAAGTCATTCTGAATGCATTCCGAATGCAATGGGAATTCACGTAAATTCGCTAAACTAGCAAATTCACATGAATTCGAATTGGCTCCAATTGGCACCATTTACAATAAAGAGAAATTCCTCCCATCTGATAAAGTCCTAAGAAATTCAATTTTTATCCTAAAATAATGTGTAGGTAGGGTCTGCCTCTTTCTTAAGAACAGAATTTAGCTTCTGAGAGGTTTCAAGGAAGCATGATTTCCCTTTTAAAACAGGGTACAAATTTCCCACCTGCCATTTTAGGACTAAATGTTGGGATTAAATTCACTAATGTTCTGGCAGATCACACTTGAGGAGACATGCTGCCCACCTTTGCTCTCAGACTTACTATTTTTTGACACGATGATAGTCATATTTCTTTTCTGTTTCTCATATTTGAGATTCTGCCATTTAATCAGATCTTAGGCTTAGAAGATTTGATGTTCTGTGCAGAATTTTAGTGTTAATAGCGGCACATTTGTTTGGATATAGAGTCTTCTGAGCACATCCCAGGGCTGTAGGAGAAAAGAGAAGCCCTGTAGTCTAGGAGGATCTTGTGTGGATCTGTACTGTTGTTTACTAGGATAAGCCTTTGGTGTTTGCTGACGTTTGATTCTAGGAACCCCCGTGGATATGAAAATCTGTAGACGCTCAAGTCCCATTACTACAGTGGTGTAGTAAAATGGGGTTCCTTACATAGAATGGCAAAATCAAGCTTTGCTTTTGGGATTTATATTTTTTGAGTATTTTCAGTCTGTGGATGCTTGACTCCGTGGATGAAGAATCTGTGGATATGGAGACCCAACTGTATCTCTACTGTTCTTTTCTCTGAGGCAACATGAGGTTGCCTCAGAAATCAATTTTCACTTGCAAACCCTAGAATTCTGATGTCTTCAGATTTTGAAGACCCATTTTGACCCTACAGCAGCTCACAGGTGCAGTGTATGGCAAATACGAATTTCAAAACAGGATAGAATAGAATATTTATTATTACGGCACTTGGCCAGCACAAAAATAAATAACACACATTACAGAGAATCTGATATGTAACACAAGGATATTACATTGTATTCTTACTAAAGTGTATTTACCAATAGAAAATAAGAATTCCCATAGTCTCACTTCGTAGCCTACTCATGGGTACCAAGCATTAAATTATGTTATCATACTAGTAGTACAGTGAATAAAAGCAATAAAATGGTTACCCAAAGTATCCAGATTTACTAGCAAATATTGCTACAACTGATTTTAAAAAAAATTATGGCAGATGATTGTGGCCGCAAGGAATTTGGCAACTGAAACAGTTCTCTGTTCCTTGTGGTCAGAAAGGAGATAATTAACATAAAATTGCTCTTGTCTGCCAGGGAAATGTAAAAGTGGGGTTATATATAAGTAACAAAATTCTTTATAAAGGGAGCAGCAGAAGAAAACGTGTCCAATTGACTCAATTTCATCAAAGCCACAAGGGCATAATCTACACTGATAAGGTATTTTTTTATATCTGCCTTCAGCTACAGCTGATGGAATAATATTGAATCTCGCAAGCATAAATGCTCTTCTGTACTTGGGAATATTCAGTTTATCAAGATATTTAGCATGTGAGAATGCTCTCTCAGTTTCTCCAATTATGGGATAAAGGGCTGATTTATAGTTTTGTAGATCGATATCTTTAATTCGCTGGGTAATAACAGTTTTTGCTTTGCTATAACCCAACAAAAGTACGTGGGACCTTGATAGCCCGATAGTAGAGAGCTTCACTATTAAAGATTCTTTCAAGTTGATATGAAATAACCTGTTAATGTTAATGGAGCCAAGCCAATCGGATTGAAGAGCATTTTTAGACATAGGTTGAATTTTCTTATCCAGATATGAGCCTCAATTGATAACAATCCAGTTTCTAAGCGCAGAATAACATTTGGTACATTATTTGGGATACCCAGGATCAATCTCAAACACTTGGTTTGGACAACCTCAAATGGAGTAAAGTCGCTAAAGGAATAAACCTTCGAGCCGTACAAAAGCTGAGATAGTACTTTAGCAGTGAAAACCTGCAATATTGCAGGTAAAAACAGGATCATTTTTTTGGCTTTCTTATTATTTTTTTTACCATTACACTCCATGCTATGACTCCATCCACCTGCCACTGAATGAAGAAGAAAAAGCAAGGTTCACATGGTGAGTGGTTCAGCATAGGCCCATCTCGGATTTTTTTGTTGTTGTTGTTATTCTTTTAGTTTATATGTCTTTTGAAAGGTGTTTGTACTAGTTTATGTGATGATTCTGTCTTAAATTTTATGTGCTTTAGTTGACTCTTTCTGTGAACTGCCTGGGATCCCATTCCAGGAGAAAAGCGACATACAAATGAAACAAGCAAACAATAAAATAAAGAAGAAAATGTGTAGAAATACTTCGTGAAATCTACAAAGAACGCTGGGTGAGATGTCTATAGTTTTGGAACGAAGATGACCCTTCCCATGATCAGAGGTTAATCAGTTATCAACAATACCAAGTATATCTACTTTAAGAAGCTTTTTGCAGAAATTTTCCAGATTATACACCCTTCTTTGACCAATCTTGATATTTCAAACACAAAGATGAAAAAGAAAGGAGCAATGAACTTTCCCATCTGAGAGCTTTTTGGTCAAGTCGCTTGGAAGCGTACGCCTATGTGAGTCCCTACAGAAATGTTAGTTCTTCAGGAATTTCTGAATCATGATCTCCAGATTTTGCCCCTAATTGGTGAAGTCTGAGCAAACGCAATGCCAATGGTAAGCCTTCCACCATGCCTGCGTGGTCCCATGGCATGCAGCTCCCTTAACCACAGCCAAGAGGTAACTATTGCAGAGGCAAAATGAGGACATTGCCTCTCCTGAATGAGAATTATGTGCCCTGAAATGACATTTTTCCCTACAGATTACAAATTTGTTCTATTGCGATAACTTGAAACTTCAGTTGAGCATTTATAAATCCAAAAATAAAATAAAGAAGAGTGTCTGAGGAGTTTATCACATGGGAGGAATTTCTCTCAATTTCGAAAGAAATGGAAGTGAGGCCAGTTCAGAATTGAGTAAATTCTCTAGTTCAGCAAATTTACTTGATTGCGTATTGACACTGCATTGCGTTCAGAATTGTCCAAAATTGTCTCCTAGTGCCCAAAATTGCGTGTGATAGTTTCTCACGCAATCACGCAAAACCCCACGATTGCATTCGGAAGGACTTCCCTTTGCCCGAAAATGTGTGTGATCGGCTTTCACGCAATCACGTGAAACCCCATGATTGCATTCAGATTGCCATTGGATTATACTTCCCTTAGTGTGATAAACTCCACAGTCCTGAAAAGACAAAGGGACTGCAAACAAAGCAGCCTCTTCCAACTCTATATATTTTATGTCATACCTACACTCTGTCTCATGACACTTACCGCACCCCTGGGCAAACACTGATGCAAACCCCAAACATGCTGAACAAGAAGTGAAAAATAAAAACAATCATTGATGTGTACGTTTCTCTTTATTTTTGAATACTGACTCTTCCAGCCAAAGGAACACAGGGCAGCGAGATGACAACAACCATCCTGTGGCTGGAGGATGAAAAGTGGTGTTTCTACCTTTGCCTCTTCCCTTCTTCCCTTCGTTCCCTGGACGATGGGCCTTGCAGCTACCAGGCTGGATAGAGAAAGGAAGCAAAATATCTCTCCCTTCTTTTGCTGCCAAGGTGGAATGGTTGCGAGCCTCCTTTCTCTGTTCTGTGTCTCCTCTTTCTTTTCTCCCCACAATATCCAAGGTGGTTCCTTTGACAGCCCTAGGTGATGGTGTTTTGTACACTGGACAGGGCTGAGTTCTTCGACCTGGAAGGAGGAGAAGGAGGAGAGTGGGCGTCTTTGTCCAAGGTCTCTACCTTGGGATGTCTGGTAGAGACCTAGGAGATGGATCCCGGACAATTTCTGCTTTTGTAGGCTGGACAAGGCTGGCAGCATTACCATCTGTAGGAGCAGCAGAGGAGGGTGAGTGGGTGAGTGGTGGTAAGATGGTTGGTTGCCGGAAAGCCTGAGGAATGGTCCCTGCCCACAATGGTGATAGACCCAGGTAGGCTGTCATTCCTGGCGATGTTGCTGATGGCCACGTTGGTCTCCGAGGAAACATCCTGGCTGGGCGGATGCTCAGCAATGGTTCCAATTCTTCTGCTACGGTTATTGGTGTTGGTTCATATTGAAGGGAGCGCCTCTTCTGCCAAATGGTGGCTGGAGGAGAAGGGCTCCAAGGTGTAACAGGGATGATGTTGAAGTTTGGCATGGGAAAGATGGTGATGGGCACCATGGAGCCCCATGTCCTTCCTCTTCTGCTCCCTTCTCTTCCTCGGGCACTTCCTCCTCCACTCCCTTCTCTTCCTCTTCCTGCTTGTTGTTCAGGGAATGTTCCCAGATCCTTCTCTATCTTATCCTCCTCCTTCTTCTCTTCTTTGTCCCATTGCTGCCGGAGCCCTTCCAGGGACCTGTCTCTCCAATAATCCAGTAGGAGGGATGTCTGCCTTGCCTTGCGGGCATCTTCCTCCCACAGGTGCCACTGAGCACGGCACATTGCTTCTTCCATCCGGTGCTTCTGGATGGTTTCTCTCTTTCTCTGGGCCTCCTCTGCCTGCCGGGGACCCACCTCCCAAATGCAGCACCTCAGGCGATCTCTTCCCTTGGGCTTCTTCTTGACTGGGATTGGGGGCGGCAGCATTGTTTTCAAAGAAGGAGCATCCAGGGTTTTCCCCAAGGTTTTTGCTCTCTCTACAACAGGGAGGCCCGTGTTCATTTTGATGGTTCCCAGAATTAAAAGATAGTTTTGAGGAGGGAGGAGAAGGTCCAAGATGGTGCTGGAAGAGAGGACAGGCAGAAAGAGTGAGAAAGGCCTCTCTCTCTTTTGGGCAGATTTGCCATGGGAGAGGGCATTGTGAGGGGAGTGATGAGGTGCAGGGGGAGCATTGTGAGACAAGAGGTCCCATGGAGGGTCGCCCTCCTCCTTTGAACCTAACTCTTGTTTAAGAAGCTGCAGGTTGCCAAAGGTTCGACTGCAGAGGGTCCCTCTCCTGGCAAGGGTTGCACAGAAGAGGGAACCTTGAGGGCAGGTGTGGCTTGTGATGTGGTTGCCTGAGAAGCCATACCTGAGGAAATTCTTCTACACAACCTTGTAAAGGACAGGAGCCCTCTTCAGTTTCCCCTCTGGCAACCTTCCTTCCCAGTTTGGCTCTGGTTGCCCTCTGGGGACAGAAGATTCCCCTTGAAATTAACAGCCACCTCAGGGCCGTTTATCTTGTGGGTGACATTTTGTGCATTTTAGATGAGACATGAAAGCCCAGAAAAGGCTTCTTTGGAGTCATAGGAAAGGAGGATTGTATGTTGTTGAGTCGAAGGCTTTCATGGCCGGCATCCATAGTTTTTTGTGGAGCTTTCGGGCTATGTGGCCATGTTCTAGAAGAGTTCCTTTCTGACGTTTCGCCAGCATCTGTGGCGAAGCATTCTCTGAAGATGCAAGCCACCGATGCTGGCGAAACGTCAGAAAGGAACTCTTCTAGAACATGGCCACATAGCCCGAAAGCTCCACAAAAAACTATTGTATGTTGTTGTTGTTGCTGTTGTTTAATCTCCTGACTCCCCCCGCCCCCCGAACTAGGAGCTGAAACACACACCGTTAACATACTTGACAAATCACAAATAAAAACAGACAGAACAGATATCATGGGAGCCATGGGAAAGGAAGGCAATATATTTTTATCGTCATCATCATTATCATCGTCGTCGTCGTCATCAGCAGCAGCAGCACTATGATTATTCTGTCTCCTCCCTTTTCTGATTTGGGAATCAGAGGCACTGTGCAGCAGTTCTAATCTTCTCTCTCAGTCAGGTTTCAGATTGACAATAGTTTATTTTTTAAAATTATTTTTAATTGTTTTAATTTTTTTTGTCTTCTAGTTGACTCTTTCTGTGAGCCACCCAGGTCCAACTCTGGAGTGGAAATGGCCTAAATATGAAACAAATAAATAATAAAAAGAAACAAACAAGTGGGGAAATATTTGCGAAATCTACAAGGATCAGAGCTAAAGTGCCTGCTGAGATGTCTGTGGTTTTGGAGTGAAGATGATTCTCCCCAGGTCCCCTGAAACAAGCCTGGACAACATACAGCTCACAGGCCACTTGCAGCCCACCAAAGGATTTGTAGAGAAGGATATCTCATTCTCATGTGATGTTGTCATAGCTGGTTGCTAGCATGAAAAGCTCCTAAAGAGTAGCCACCCTAACGGCCAGTCAACCTCTGTAGCAATTTTTTTTTCTTTTAAAACATCACAATTTACCAGTTTTACCAAGTGTTCACTTTAGTCACATGAAACTCTGTAAATGTAAATATGTTTAAGCTGGGCATATGATATTGTGATTTCAAGGTAGAATTTTAATTTTGCTAGTTGTTTACATCATAACTATTAACATTACAGTCAGTGATTTATGGGAATTATGATTTATGAGCAACATTGTACAAAATACATTACTAAGGATTCTGTACAGTGTTATATAGGAGAGGGTCAATGAAGTTAACACCATGAGTACCGCACCTAGTAAAGCCACTGATAGCAAGTTAAGAAACTTTCACCATCTTTTTTCCAATTAATTTCTCTGTCCTCCATTAATCATAATTTGACCATCTTAGATAATGGATTGAAGCACTTGTTCTCTTGCCTCAACTTCAGTTTTCTTTCTAACATCTTCTCAGTCCAAACACACACACACACCCAGAGTGAGAGACAGACAGATAGAAAAAATAAACAGACAAACCAAAAAACAAAAAACTATGCCTGCAGAGTCATAGTAAGTGGATCCCCACCTAACAGTACATCCAAACCCTTTAGTCGAGATGGCTAAATTTGACGGGAGCTGTTTTGCTATCCTGTTAATAGCAAAGTTTTAGAGCAGTGATTCCCAAACTTTGGTCCTCCAAAGGAGACATGCTGAATTCCAAGGGAACATCTTCTTTAAATTGGAAATGCACATTAAATTTCCTTGAATTTGAATTTGAAAATCTACCAGTGACCACATGGCCAAAGAGGAATGTGCTACCCTGCAGATAGCCCTCCCTAAGACTAGAAACTGAAAGGCCTATGACTACATCTTCAATTTATGTCTTATGTTTGCCTGATGAAGATGCCAGTGTGACTTTGAAAGCTTACAACATGTAATTGTGCATTTTGTTTGATCCAATAAAGGTATCACTGTTTGGATCTTATTTGGTCCGCCAGGTGTTTTGGACTTCAGCTCCCAGAATTCCTGACTGTTGACCAAGGTGGCCGGGCCTTCTGGGAGTTGAAATACAAAAAACCTAGAGGACCAAAGTTTGGACATTACTGCTTCAGAGCACGACACATCTATAAAATAAACCCCCTCAGTAGTTTTTTTCGTGGGGGAAGATCCAGTGTGTTTTGGGGCAGCATTATTGAAAACAGTGGTCTGTGAACCAACGCTGGGTTGGGAGCCACTGGTTTGCCAGTCCTCAAGAAGTTTCCAGGAACATAAGAAATAGTGGTAGCCCATGCGTGCAAATAGGGAGCTAGTCCCTGGCAATTTGGGGGGGGAAACTCTGCCAGTCCCTCAAATCAGATAGCTTAAGAAGGACTGTTTTAGCTCTCCTTCCCTGGAGAACCTGGAAATAAAGCTTTCATGAAAGGAGCTGGGCATTTCTACAAAGAGTTCTCACAACCATCACCAAACTACAATTCCTAGGCAGCCTAGACACTTATGGGGCTAATGGGAGTTGGAGGTTTCTTTGTTCCCACACTTAGTCTAGACTGACTACTCTTTCAAACGGGAGGAATTTCTCCCAACTTCGAATGGAGCCAATGCGGATTCATGTAAATTCACTTGTTTAGCGAATTTACATGAACCCCTGCTCCATTCGGAAGAACCCCTGCTCTGTTCGGAATTACTTCCCATTACCCGAAAATAACCCCCTCCTGCCCGAATTTGCATGCGAAGCTTTAATTCGCAATAACGTAAAACCCATGATTGCATTCGAATTGGCTTCCCTCTTGCCCGAATTTGCGTGCGAAGAGTTAATTTGCAATAACGTAAAACCCATGATTGCATTCGAATTGACCTTACATTATACTTCCAATTTAGCCTCGTATGAAAGAGTCCTGACTGACAGAAGCTGCTGAGACTTCCACACTGGGACTTTCCTATCCAGCAGCACTGTGGATGCCAGGGATTGAAAATCCAGAGCTTCATGCAACCTGCAAATGGGTGAACATAAATATGTTCCAAAGCTCAGAACTAGTTTTCCATTGGACAGGGCATCCATCTTTATGCACTGTTGGGCATTATTTCACAAACCCTTTGACACTAGAAAATATCAGAATATGTCCCAATACATTCATTGGTAGCTTATGATCTCTTTTTGTATGCCTTTTCACATATTTGTAATTTTAAAAACCCATGGCCACTGCCTATAGAGAAGGTTCTATGAAAAAACCCTCTTTGAATACTTCAGCTTTGTGGGTGGGCATTGTTTGTCTCTATACAGAACTGCTATTGCATTCGGGGGGGGGGGAGATCCCCTTTAAAATAAAATTTCTTGTTTTCATAAGCAGGATAGACCCCCACTAGGGTAGATGGGATACTGAGGCACATGCTGTTGCCCTCTGCAATAGGGGCTGTACCTCTCAGAACCTGCAGTCCATGGCGGGAACGCTAGGAGATGCTGTCCAATATCATCTGGGGGGACCAACTATGGCCCAACAGTCCAAGAGGCCCCATTCCTGGGGTAGGAGACTCCACTAAACTCCGAGGGAGCGTCTTCCACTGTAGAGCAGCTCTTACTCTCAGGAAGTTCTTCCTAATGTTGAGGTGGGATCTCTTTTCCTCTAGTTTGCATCCATTGCTCTGTGTCCTATTCTGTGGAGCAGCAGAAAACAAGCTTGCTTCATCCTCAATATGACCCTTCATATTTGAATCCCTTCAAATACTTAAACAAGGCTATCATATTATGTCTTACCTCTTCTCTAGACTAAACATACTAAGCTCTCCAAGTCTCTCCTGACAGGGCTTTTAGGTTTCCAGACCCTTCTCCATTTTGGTTATCTTCCTCTGGACCCGCTCCAGCTTCTCAACATCTTTTTTGAACTATGGTTCCCAGAACTGGACACAGTATTATTCCAGGTGAGGCCTGACCAAAGCAGAATACAGTGGCACTATTACTTCCCTTGATCTGGACACTATACATTGCTGAACACCCTTTGGGTTTGACCAGTCAACCAATTTCAAATCCACCTAACAGTTGCATTCTCTTGCATTCTTGACTGTAGACCTCTACTCTGTGAGTAGAAGTGCTCGTATCCAATCAGTTTGTTTTGTCATGCCTTGCTGATTCCCATGTACTCATACTGATTTGACATTATAAAATCTTGTACAGTATATCTCAACAATAAAGTGATTCCTCTTTCCAATGACAAGTATTTGGTGTGTCTGTGTTTCTTCTGGGAGCCCCCCCCCCCACCTCCTTGATCAATGATATTTGATTGCAAGTAAATGTCTTCCTTGGCCCATTCAGTGTCCACATACTATACCACATTCCAGAAGGGATCCAGTAGAGTTCTGGTATTTTAGAATTTACCTCAGAAAAATATGTTAATGTAAGTCACCTCATGTGGACAGTTTTTATTGGATGTTACACAATGGCCATATTCAGCTGATGGGAAACACAGTGTAAATTTACAGTGCTATACAAATAAAGGTTAATAATAATAATAAGTCTGAATGCAGAAGACAGACTACTCTTTCATACGAGGCTAAATTGGAAGTATAATTTAAGGTCAATTCGAATGCAATCATGGGTTTTATGTTATTGCAAATTAACTCTTCGCACGCAAATTCGGGCAAGAGGGAAGCCAATTCGAATGCAATCATGGGTTTTACTTTATTGCGAATTAAAGCTTCACATGCAAATTCGGGCAGGAGGGGGTTATTTTCGGGTAATGGGAAGTAATTCCGAACGGAGCAGGGGTTCTTCCGAATGGAGCAGGGGTTCATGTAAATTCGCTAAACAAGTGAATTTACATGAATCCGCATTGGCTCCATTCGGAGTTGGGAGAAATTCCCCCCCGTTTGAAAGAGTCCAGAGGAATGACCAGCAGGCAGGTTACATGCAATGGGCCAGAGGCCTCTGCTTCTTCTTCCATGTTCCCTGCGGTCCTTCTGCAAGTGTAAGCAGAGGCCCAATGCTCAAAATAATGCACTTGTGTTACAGCTGTATCTGGTACAGAGACTACACAATACAAATGGAACATAACTCTGTTGTTGTTATTGTGCTATTTAAAGTCATTTCTAAGGCAATCTTTTCACAGATTTTTGTAGCAAGATTTGTTCAGAGGGAGTTTTCTTTTGCCTCCCACTGAGGTTGTGAGAGAGAGCGGTTTGCCCAAGGTCCTCCAGTGGGCTCCCATGATCGAGCAGGGATTCGAACCCTGTTCTCCACAGCCGTAAGCCAATGTTTAAACCACAACCTCATGCTACAAAAAATTCTTGTACATCATGTCAATTCCATGGTTATCCTTTTAAGAAATGATTTTAAGAAATGCTTTTAAGAAATGAGAAAAGCTTCCAATTAAAAGAGTTTATTTGCCACCAGGAAACTTAGGGATCTTGGGGGGTAGCCTGCTGTCTCAGGAGGCTTTTCTGTTTGGAATAGGGAAATGGCCAGGGCAGGAGACCCAATCACTCCTGAATATCCACTCTCACCTTGTGGATCTAAACATGGTTTTCTGAGAAGCTAGCAGGACGGAAAGAAGTGGCAACTGGAGCAACACTGGCAGAGAAATGTGAGACTGAATCTGTTCACTCAAATTCAGAATCAGATTCAGATACAAATACATATACAGGTCAGGCAGAGTGAATCTGACAGAACACATGCTGGAGTCTGCAAAGACCTATCCAGCCAGTAGAGGCCTCTTACACCTTGGCTCACAAGAGGAGAATCCCGGCTACTCGATAGCCCACTATGAACACTTTGGTAAAAACCTTGCCCATAAAACCACTTCACTCTATTCTGATGTGGCTACTACAGCTCACACAGGCCTATTGGGTTTCACTTTGGCTCCTGTTCATACAACAAATAATTACCTTTTATTCTTCTTTTGGCAGAATATCTAATTTTAAAAAAATAAATTGTAAAAGTTTGATACCTGTTGCTTGGATTAATGCATTTCCTCTATGGACTTTATCACATGGGAGGGAATCAGCCTAATTCTGTGCAGAAACAGGATTTCAATCTCAGGAAAATCCCACAAAACAGGGATTGTTTTCAGACACATTGGGGGCATTGAGCATTAATGCAACATTATCACAAAATTGCTCCTCTTTTTATTTTTGGGAAAATCCTCAAAGTAAAAAAGCAGTGTGATTTCTTAACTTTCTGCGCTGGCTACTGTTACATTAATGCTCAAAGCCCTTGATGTGTCTTTTGTGGGATTTCCCCAAGATTTGCATGGAATTTGGGCACTTAGTCTCCCATGTGATAAATGTTTGAGTTCAAACAGATCCAGGACACATTTTTGTACAGGATTATTGGTGATTTTCCTTTGAGGGAGGATTTCTAGAATTTCCGCATGATACATTGTAAATGACAGGGCTACACATTTGTCCTGAGGGTCAATGAAACCAGCTGAAATTATGGCTGCCCTGTGAATGGGTCCCTTTCACAGATTCAATCTAATCTTCCTGCTCCTCTTCTGAATCCAAGGGAATCATTTCTAAACATGAAGACATGATCTCATGAACCAGATCTATGCAGCTAGGAATGTCTGTTGACTGTTTAGAACCCAACCAGCTCTGCTAGGGAATGGGCAAAGAAGGGATTGCCTTTCCTCTGAAGTGGGAAGTCTGTAGTTTGGGGGGTGTTTTCAGGGACAGGTTGTTCTTGAAGCCTTATGGTTAAGATGAGTTTATCATATGACAGAATTTGGGGGTATAATCCAATGGCAATCCAAACGCAATTGTGAGGTTTCCCGTTATTGCAAATGTGTGTATCTTATGCAATTTTGGGCAAAAGAGAAGTCATTCCGAACGCAATCATGGGGTTTCATGTAATTGCGTATTAGAGTATCTCACGCAATTTCGGGCAATGGGGGGTCATTTTCAGGAAATGGGAAGTCATTCTGAATGCATTCCGAATGCAATCCGATTTTACATAAATTTGCTAAACTAGCGAATTCACGTAATTGCAAATTGGCTCCATTCGCAATTCAGAGAAATTCCTCCCATGTGATAAACTCCAGAGTGGTTCATCAGTTTGGCCTAGTTTGCAGCTCTAACCTTTCTTTGATAAGGATTGGGTGAAAAAATATTGCACAATTTCTCATAGATAAGAGAGTCTGTGTGCAAAAGGGGGTCAAGCCCAGCTTGGAAACTAAAGTATCTCTTCCACCTGAGGAACCATGGAAACACATAGTGGTCATGTTCCCACCTGGATTTGAGATCTGTTGCTCCTTGGTAGTCAGAGCAAGGGTTCTCATATCAGAAAGCAGATGGGTTTTTGAATGTCTGGATCTTTTCCCTCATGCCAAGTCAACATTGTAACAGCTGCAAGCAATGTGGTGTTCTCTTTTCCTCCAAACTGAAACTGTGTACTTGTCTTTCCTTCTGTCTACAGAATATAGGGCTCTCTTACATTATATCATAAAGATACCATGATTCCACTTTAACTGCCCTGGCTGCATCCTTGGAATGCTGGAACTTGTAGTTTGGTTGGAGGAGAATTATCAAGGCCCTTCGCCTGGACTCCCAAGCCCAGGAGCCACAGGCTGGAACCATGGGCATTAAAAGGGCATCATGATGCTGTAACTCGGCAGCATGTAAGAGTCCTTGGACTGATCCAGATGCAGATACACCGCAGTTTTCAGAGCCAGTGTTTGCAGCAAGGCAAAGAGTTCTGACAGAGCATAGTTGTTCCATGGGAACAATACAAGAGCTTCACCTCCAAAAAAGGAGGAATGCAAGAATAGCCTGGACGCTGGAATCATGAGGTACAGTATATACAAGTATATCCATTTCATACCACTTGAATTGGCTTTATGGGAAACAATTCTGGAATTTTGAAGTTCAGGGGAGTGAGTTGGAATACTCTAGCATCCCATTCCAAGTATTTCTCCAATCTACAAATCCCAGAATTCTATAAGATAATGTCCTAAAGACTACTTTTCCTTCTGGTATTTCCAAATCTCATTCCAAGTTAGAAAAAAATAGCTGCTAAATTTTGTCTCCTATTTAGTTATAAAATAATAGTAAAAAAGCAATCACTTTTACCAAAATCTTGAATTAACATATTTTTTTAAAGTTTCAGGACAAAGAAACCCAACAAATTGTTTTTAATGTTAGAAAACAGCAAATCTGTTTTTTCTTTTAATTTCTTTTTTGCTCTGCTGTATCATGGTGAGAAAACAGCAACCAAACACTTCAAATAGAAATATTATTTACACAAAACAAACAAAAACATTTCAAATGGAAGCCCATAAGTCAAATATGATGCAGTCCCAACTGGAAAGTACTAGCCTTCTGAAACATATTACAGACTAGTGAAAGCACTGATATTCACACGAATAGTCATGTTTGTTCCATGCTGTATCAGCAAGGGAGGTTTATCAGCATCTTTAAAAAAAATCACCACCCAATATAAAAATACTCTCTGTTTTAAACAATACACTTAGTATAATTTGTAAACAGGCAAAAAAAGTAGATAAACTTCATCAGGAGTTCAGGAAAGTACTCAGACACAGGTGACTAGTTTTGTTCTTTTGCTCCTGATCTCATAAAAGCCTTCCTCTTTTGGAAGCGAAGGCATAATTTATTTAATACAAACTCCTTCCAGAGGTTTCACTTCAGGGAATGCATTTTGTTGACTTTTCACTTCTTTTCTAGGGAATGTGAAGCAGCCAGTCAGCAGTCAGGCATCTTGTTCGAGTTCTCCAGAACCAGAGGAGGATAAAGGGCTTTGCACTTTCCCATGAGAGTGACAGGAATAATCCCTTGAAAGTGATTTAAGCATCCCTGTTCTCCATTGATCATCATTTCTATCTCAGATGATCAACTGAAGCACCACCTCTTCTCTTGAAACAACTTCCATTTTCTTTCTTAGCTCTTCCCACTCCAAACACAGACACAGACAAACACACACAGAGACAGACAGACGATGCAACCAAACATCCACAAAAGAAACACCCAAACTAAAAAACGATGGCCGCTGAGTCTTGGTCAATAAATCTAAATGCCTTCCACCTAGCAGTCCATCCCAAACTCTCAGTCAGGTTGGGAAGATATGATAAGATCTATTTTGGAATCTGGTTAACAGCAAAGCTTTAGAACAGGGCACATCTAGAAAAGAAAAGAAACCCTTTCAGTTGGTTTTTATTAAGACTGTAGCGGGAGAGGGGAAATGCCAGTGCATTTTAGGGCAATACGACTCAAAAGCAGTGGTCCGTGAACCCATGCTGGTCTGTGAGCCACAGGCTGCCACTACTCAGCAAGTTTCCAGGAAAACAATAGTTGTAGTCAATACATCCAAATATGGGGCTGGTCCCTAGCGCATTAGGGAGGAAACCTAGCCCATTAGGGAGGAAGTCCCTCACTTCAGATAGCTTAAGAAGCACTGATTTAGGACACACCATCTTTAAACCAATTTCTCTTTCTTTCTTTCTTTCTTTCTTTTTTCATTTTCTGGAGAACCTAGAAATAAAGCTCCTATAAAGGGAGTTGGGCATTTCTGCAGAGAATTCTCAGCACCATCACCAGACTATGATACCTAGGTTAATGATGGAGCCAATGGGAGTTGTAGTTCAAAATTTGGAAGGCTATCTGCTTCCCACACCTAGTCTATACATACTGGTGGCAGATCCTGAGACTTCTAACCAGAGATCTTTCTACCCAGAGCACTGTTGTATTTCAGGGCTAAATCTAGAGCCAAATATGAGGGGGTATCCAAAAGTTTTAATGATCACCTTTTTAAAAAATTGACAGAAAGCTTGTTTTGATTTGTAGTTGTTAACTTATCTCTATGTAGTCACTATCTAGATTTATACATTTTTCTCAGCGTATTTAGACACTCCGAATACCTGATATTGTAGAAGTATGCAGATTGCGCCTTACGAGGGATATCGTAAAGTAATAATTATCACCCGGAAGTTATTATGGCATATGGATGAAATTTTGTCAGTGTCGTCATTGGTCCCTAAGTGCACGTTGCTGAGTAAATCAGCTCATTGCGTCCTTTATTTTTGTGACAGGCTGTGCCAGAAGTGACAGAAGTGTAAAATCCTCATTAGGCACAATCTGCAGGCTTCTACAATATCAGGTATTCGGAGGGTCAAGATACGCTGGGAAAAATGTATAAATCTAGAAAGTGACTACATAGAGATAAGTTAACAACTACAAATCAAAACAAATGATCTGTCAATTTTTAAAAATGGTGATCATTAAAACTTTTGGATACCTTTTGGATGTTTCAGAACTCAGAAATATTTTTCCATCAGGCAGGGTATCCATCTTTATGCCTTGTTGGGCATTATTTCACAACCCCTTTGCAGAGCCCATCTAAGACATACTATAGAACATCAGAAAATATCTCAATACATTTATTAAAGTTTATGTTGTCCTATATTTGTAATTTAAAACCTGTAGCCACTATTCCTGTAGAGAAGATCCTTGTGCAAAAACTCTCATGAATGGCTTAGCCTTGTGGATGTACATTTATTTCTATGCAAAACTGCCACTGCATTCAGGAAACAATTTGACCTTTTAAAATAACATTTCTTGCTTTTAAAAGCAAAAAATTGCTTGTAACTTTTCTTTTACAGTAAACATGAAGTTGTATGGTTTCCCAGGGATGGCCAGAGGATTGCTACGGCCCAGGGCTGATAGGATGTCTGAGTCCATTTTGCAGCCCTCTACAACAGGGGTAGGAATTGTGCAGCTCCCAAGAGGTTGTGGGACTGTATATCTCAATAGCTGCAACTAGAACACTCCATGGTAAGGAATGCTAGTTAGTCCAGCATCATCTGGGAGGAATGGATGTTAGCCATCCCTGTTCTGCAAGGTCCCATTCATACTGTGCAATGTGCAGACACAGACAATTGTGCAATGGAGTGTCAGACATGAGCATCAAATATAGGGATGGCACAAAGCAAAGGGAACATAACTGTATTCTTGTGCTTCTTCAAGTTGTTTCCAACTTTTGGTGACCCTAAACAGTATCATGTTTTCTTGGAAAGATTAGTTCTGAGGGGGTTTGTCCTTGCCTTCCTCCAAGGCTAGGAGAGTGTGACTAGCCCAAGGGTTTCTATGGCTGAGTAGGGATTCAAACCTTAGTCTCCAGAATTATACCCCAACGTTCAAAGCACTGGCTCTCACTCAACATAGCTCTGCTGCTAATTATTTAACTTTGCAGTAAACGTTTCCTGAATCCATGCATATACACATTTACCTTTTCCCACATTTTGGCTGGGCTGCTACTACACGCAGTCTTCCTCCACAATTGGAGCAATGTGAGTAGGGTTTCCCACCATGCTTTGGAATATTCCAACATTGAAAACACCGAATTCTGTACTTTTTGTACCTATGGGAGAAACATTCCCAACTCAGTTGGTTAAGTCGTGTGGTTAGTCATTTCCACTCATTAATTTTGGTCTGTTTTGATTCTTGTAAATTATATCAGTCAACCTCCTTCCCCAACTCTAAATTCCAAAATAATTCCAAAAGGGGAATCATTTTGGCTGGCATTCTGTGAGGGACATTCTTCTTGTTGTTGTGTATCCTCAAGATGTTCATGACTTATGGGGATCCTAAAGTGGCCTTACCATGGGGTTTTCTTGGCAAGATTTATTCAGAGGGTTTTGCCTTTGCCTTCCTCTGAGGCTGAGCGAGTGTGGCTTGCCCAAGATCACACAATGGGTTTCCAAGGCTGAGTGGGGATTCAAACTCTATTCTCCATAGTCCAGTGTTCACACCACTACACCACACTGGTTCTTACGCATGTATTGATGCTTGTTGGGGTGCTGCTGGGGTTGGCATTTCTTTCCTCTCTCCACAGTGCTCAAGATTTCTTCCCCCCAACTGAATAGCCTCTGAAGCCCCTGTTTGAGGGGAAGCAGGGCAAATCTCATAAGTGTTTCCTGATAGCCAGACATGAAATGATGGCATCAATGTTAAGATCTGCTGGGGTCCTATTGATGGGAGTGTCTCAGTGCTGCTGTAATTATTTTGTGTCTGGCAATGGAGACATAGCCAAACACCTATGCGATCCTGCCTGCTCCCCTCAAAGCAGGGAATGGTCATGCTGGTGGCATACTGCTCAACCCAGTGTACATCTAACTATGCTGAGTGACAGAAGTCCTACAGATGTAGTCAATACATGCAAATACGGGACTGGTCTTTGCCTCCTAGGATGGCATGTGTGTCTGAAAAATCATATAGGACAAAGAAATGAGACTCCCACTTCCACTGAGTGCCAGACTGAGCATCCCGGAGGGTTAGGATGTTGGAAAGAAGAGCGAGTGAGGTTGGTACACCATGACCAAAACCTATGTGGTTTTAAGTTAAAGGAGAGTAGATTTCTATTGAGTATTAGAATGAACTTCATGACAGTAAGGATGATTTAGCAATAGAACCACTTGCCTAGAGAGGCTGTGGGATCTCCTATGGACTTCTTCAAAAAGATGCTGGACAGCTACCTGCTGGGGATAGTTTAGCTGGAGATTCTGCACTGAGCAGGGCGCTATACTCAATGGCCCATGAGGCACTTTCCAACTGTGTGTGGTTCTGGTGAAACTCTAAGGGGCAAAGGAGCAGAGGCTATAGTGACTTGCCCTGTATCTGTTATAGAGCAGCAAACCACAGTTAAACAGTTTGCTAAAGCCGATATATAGCAACTTTTAGACCTAGGTAAGAAGCATGGGGCTCTCTCAACCTTTCTTTTGGGAGAGGCATTTTGGACTGCAGCTCCTGCCTTTTCTCACCTTTGACTTTGATGGCTAGAGCCTATGAGAGCTGAAGTCTGCCTTTGCCAGAATGTCTGAAGTCCAAAGGAGAATCCACCACTGTTGCAGTCTGTTGCATTGCAAAAGAGCTGTGGGTTTTGTAGAGCCTTTCTTTGCCATTTGTCAAATTGCTGTAGGGGTAGGTGTGCCATCAACATAATGAAGCCTGGATCATGTTTTTAAATTATTTAAAATGAAAGTTTAAATTGGATTGTTTATTTAGTGTTTTGTAAAAACTTTTGTATTATACATTGTTTTAGATTTGTTGTCTTAACCTTCTATGGCAAACTTCCTTAGATTCCATACTGAGAGAAATGTGAGATAATAAATAAATAAATAAATAAAATTAAATAAAATAAAATAAACTTCTGAAGAGCTGTATATCCTGCCCCCTGCTTTAGACAAAACCACAAAAAAAATCTATGATATTTCAACTTTGATTAAAATAAGTTACCTAATGCCACAGGCATTACAGAGAGGTGTCCCATCTTCAGCATCTCTCCACAGTGGTGTTTTCCTGGTCTTGCAAGAAGCACAACGTTTATTTCCTTGAAGGAAAGAGGCACCTTGATCAAACAACACTCCTAAATAATGCAGGATAATTAGGTTTTCTGAAGCCGATAATGCTATAGCCCTTCCCTTCCTTGTTTCTCTCTGATTCAAACACTTCCATCACTAGAACAAATGAGTAAGGTATGTATTTGACTCTCAATTTTTATTTAAAGAAGGCATCTAAATTTTTTAAGAAGTCACTGAAAACAACCTGAGAGATGTCTCATTATGATTATTTTAAAACTGTAATCATTATACAACTTGTCAGATTTCAATTTCAAAAATATATTTAGGAATGAGAGTGTCATAGATGGAGGAGTCAAGACCCAACTGAGTGAAGGAAACTAATTCCATATTATCTCCTGTCACTGATCAGAGATGTTGGGTGTTACTTTCCTTTCTAGAAGTTAGAAACTTCAGAGACTAGTTTAAGCTTGCCTATGGAGATCCTTCCTTATCATCTGATATAGTACTGGTCTTTTATACAGAACATCTCTGATGTCCAAAACTGTGTCCTTTGCATATTTTACTTCACTAATTCTTACAAGTAAAATAGTCAACTTATATCATACTTCAAGTGAGGGGCCAAGGCTGAGAGAACTGTGACTGGCCTAAAATCTCTTAGCAAAGAATTTCTGGCTAAGGTTAAACTTGAACTGGGAACTTGCTGACTCAAAAGCTAGCACTATAGGCAACTATGCTGAAAAGAGGCTGGACACCCAAGCAAACTGAAAGGGTGGGATAATTCTTTCTACATATAGTTGTACGCACTCATCTTTTGAGCCATCCTACAAATCAACTCATGACCCACTCCATATACTGCAGGGAGTCTACTCTTGATACGAACCAGGGTTTTTTATGGTTCAGCCCTGACTGAATACTGGGGTTAATCAAGGAAAATATGAAGTGATCAGGAAGAAAACCAATAAGCCGCTGTAGACAAATTGTGTCCTCATGCCAATCAGAGAACTTACGCCCGACTCAGAATTGTGGGATCCATACATGGGTTATTGGATTTGAGTTAGCATTTTAATTGTAAACTCTGCTGAGAACAAGAATTATTGTTTCAAAGTGGAGTTTCAGGACTGAGATGCCAGCTGTCAAGTTCTTTTTGTCAGAAACAGATCAAGCCAATCTAGGCTACGTGGCAAACAGGTTCCACTGATATTTTACTAGAGTATGTTAGGAAAAACAAGCATTTTCTCTCACACATCCCTTACTATTGTTAGAGCCATTGGGGATTTTTTTATAGTATGGGGGAGCCCTGCTTGTCTGTATTCCCCATGCCTTCTTTAAAGTTTTCTCATTTGCTCACCTATCTATGTCAAGGCATAGTCATACTAGACTATATGACCCCAGAAATCTTTAGGTTAATGATCATTCCCATTAGTCCATTCAACTTCCTCTTTGAGTCTTTGAGTCTTTTGCCTCTTTCCTTTGCTATTAGGCAGCATAGATAGGGTGAGTTAAAGCTTTAAGTTCAATGGAGCTCCTCCTTTTACCTGATATTTTCATTAGGTATGTGTGTGCATTTTAAGAGCAATGAATAAAGGTCTTTACTTTGCAACTTTATACTGTTTGCTTGTTTCTTTACTGAAGTCAGTCGCAGCCAGGGAGATACTGAAGATTAAGGCACAGTACCTCTGCTAAACTCTGTGAGGGAGGCTGTTTCCTAATAGATTTAGTATTTTTATTTACCTCAAAAGGGATAATACCCTGGGATATACCGTATATACTCAGCTATAAGTTATCTTCCTGTATAAGTCGAGGGCAAGTTTGGGGGCCACAATTACAGATTTTCATATGACTCACAGATAAGTCCAGGATAAAACTTGGGGGCATGTAGCAAACAATGTAAAGGACAATATTTACTGTCTTCATACAGAAATGTCTTATCCAGATCCTTCTCAGCCCAATTCTTCTCTGCATCCCTTTGAGGGGAAGTACCAAAGAGGTGCCACCACTGCCATTTTTCTGTCCAAGCATTCAAAAAAGCCAGAAGTGGCATCATGGTGGAAAGAGTAGAGGGGGTTGGTACTTCTTTTGGGTGCTCCCAGGATGGAGTAAGCTCTTATGTTTTGCCACTCTACTCAGAGAAGAGGAAGAGTTAAAATACAGTACTGTACTTACATTGACTCATAGATAAATTGACCCAGCTTTTTAGGATCAATTTTTTGACTAAAGTGTCTAGGCTTATATGTGAGTATATACAGTACAGTACTCCTTTTTCCCACACTGTGTGCCTCTAAATTCAGACAATCAAAGGCACCTATTGTCTCCTGCGTAATTAGAGAAACATCAAACCTGTTAGTCTGTTTCACCAAATACCAGTGGACCTTACCATATGAAGTAGCTCTGGGTTATTGATTTTTAAAATAAGGAAAGAATCTACTTTGTTTCTTCCCTCCTCATGATTTACCACCCCACCAAGCACACTATGCTGGCAAAGAGGTATGACTGAAACTGTGTGTAGCAGCTTGCTTAATAAGAAAAGAAAATATCCCCATTAAACTCACAGCTGTAGTTACATTGTAAGCCTCCTTGGGTCCCGGTAAAAAGCTGGGAATATAAATAATTAACTACATAAATAAAAACCTTATGGATTTATGCCCATGTTCCTGCCAGCTTTTTTGGAATTCAAGACACCTTCAGGATACTGTGTGGATGACCCATCCAGGATTTATCCCCCATCATCCATTTCTGTGCCACAATGCTATTTAACCCAGTGTTGCACCCAGTGATGGTTACCTACTGGAGCTGTAATCATGCTGATGCCCCATCTTCCTCCGTCAGTGTAATATTCAGATTCTGCTTATAAAATCAGCATTGGTAAAACCGCAGGTTATGAGACCATAATGACAACGGAGGTGCTTGATAGCATTGAAAACTCTCAATTGCCAAGTCAGACCCTTAGTGATTACCAGGTGATATTACATATACTTAGTGCCTCAAAAAAAGGGGGAACATACTGTGGGTAGAGAGACATCCTTCTTCCTCCTCCGAACTGCCCGTTCTGCCCTCTTCTTTTGCTAAAGGGACTCTTCTTTTCCTCAGTTTCCCACTGAACACAGATTAGATGTGCAATATTTTAGACTTCCTTTTTATTTTATTTTTGTTTTACTTAGCTCTATACTCTTACATATTAAACAGGAATAGTGCCCCGTCCAAGTCTTCAGTGTTTCTGTTAGGCAAAATGGTGCTATTGTCTTAGGAAAGAAATACTGTGGGTGGGGAGGTTACGAAAAGGAGAAGAGCAGGGACAGTCTCTTTGCTGTTCTTTGTGAACTCAGCAACTCTTTCCCTTTGCACTCTTTGCACTCCTTGCACTACATAACCTGTTCAGCCCATGCACCTTAAATAACTAGCCTGCTGTTTCTGAGAAAATGGAAAATGCTCTCCCATCCCAAGCAATGAAGAAGTTTTAGCTGCCTCTGTACATCTGTCCTCTACCTCAGGCAGCAAAGTATCTCGAACCTGCCCTGTTCCCTCCGCCTTTTCATTTGCCATTCTGCCTACAGAAGACAACTGGGCAAGCAACCGAATCTTTCTTCAGCGCTGGTGATGGGAGGGGGTACTAGGAAAGAAGGAGGTTGAACTGTCTTGTCCTTCCACGCCATCCAGCATCTTCCACCTGAAATAGCCACCTCTCTCTCTCCAATGAGATAATTATGCAAAGAGAGCACAACAGAAGACAGCATAAGATAAAAACTATTGACTTCCCTGTAGGACTATTCCCACTGAATTTGGTTTACAGCAGTTCATAATAAGTAAAAAAAAAAGGAAAGAATGTAGGAAGTGTGCTATTAAGGCCTGACTAAACATTTTGCTGGGTAACATATGTTTTGAGAATTAGATACAGGTATTACCCGGGAAAATGTCACAGTGGACTCTTTCAAACGGGGAGGAATTTCTCCCAACTCCGAATGGAGCCAATGCGGATTTATGTAAATTTGCTTGTTTAGCGAATTTACATGAACCCCTGCTCCGTTCGGAATTACTTCCCATTACCCGAAAATAACCCCCTCCTGCCCGAATTTGCATGCGAAGCTTTAATTCGCAATAAGGTAAAACCCATGATTGCATTCGAATTAGCTTCCCTCTTGCCCGAATTTGTGTGCAAAGAGTTAATTTGCAATAACGTAAAACCCGATTGCATTCGCATTGACCTTAAATTATACTTCCAATTTAGCCTTGTATGAAAGAGTCCAGTGTCTCAATCTAGGCAAAAGCTAGACACTTACAGATTTAAGCATATGGATTCTCTGCTTTTAAACTCTTACTCATGCAGGTACAGGGCTGCCATTGTTGTCACAGATCTTTTCAGACCACTACCCACATGGTCTCACAGCATTGGTTATACTGGTTAAAGCTTGGGGATTGGGGTTTTTGCAGTGCAACAGCATGTGGTGCTAGACAGAATTAAAAGAAATACAGGGTTGGTCCTTCCAAAAAACAAAAGGAGGTGCTTGCCCCTGGGGAAGCAAATATGAGGAGGGAAGGAGATTCATCCAGGCACTGGAAGGACAGTTCTCTGTGTGTGCCAGGCTGCTGGCCCTGCTATGCCACTTCAAGTGTAGACTACATCCTACAAATGTGGTGGAGGGATGCCAGCCCATCACCTCTGCTGAAGTTTAAATTCAGCCACCAGTCTGAGAAGCTATTATACATGGTCCAAAAGAAGGGACCATCCTCTTTCATCTCAAGTGGCAAAACCCAGGGGAAGGGTTACCTGCTATGGCTAAGTGCAATGGAATTCGGTGAACTGTAGTCTGTTATGGCACCAGAGCTCTCTGACAGAGAAGGCTAAATATGTCACAATACTACAAATCCCAGAATTCCATAGCATTGATCCATGGCAGTTAAAATGATGTCAAACTAGATTATTTCTCTGTGTGTGTGTGTGTGTGTGTGTGTGTGGGCTCACATCCATGCTTTAAGATTACACACAACCTCTGAGGATCTGAGACATAGGCCCAAAACAAATGGGCATAAAAAGACACCTTCCACATGGTTTGGGGGTGTGGCAATTAGACAACGCATGTCTCCAAACCAGGCAAAAGCTGCACCAGGGCCATGCCAGGCCACCTAAGGAGCGGATTTTATCCACTTCTTGCCGCAGTCCATTCAGGACTGTAGCAGTGGCCAGTTGAGGCTATTTGGCTACCTCATGAGAAGACATGACTCATTAGAAAAGACTATTCTGCTGAGGCAGGCAGAGGGCAAAAGAAAGAGGGGAAGACAGCATGCTAGATGGCTAAAATGAAACACAAGGGCAAAATTACCCGGCTTCCAGGCCACATTGGGGGCATGCTGTTTACATGATGCATGCCCCAAACACAGCCTGAAACCGCTCCGAGGCTGCATCATTTGCAAAGAACTGGGACAAAAATGAGTGGAAAGAATCTGCTCCTTCCGGCTGCCCAGTCCAGGACTGTGGCAGCAGCCCAGATTGGGACCAGGCACTACCATTCCCACAGCTCCTGCATGAATGGCACTGGTGTGGTCTCCCATAAAAGGTGTTTGTCCCACCTGTTTAGGACCACAATTAGGGAGGTCATTGGCCTGAGCCTATAGGATCTGAGCAGAGAAGCAGAGGACAAGGGGGCTTGGAGGTGTCTCATTCATAGGGTCGCCATGAGTGAAGGTCAACTTGAAGGCAGCTAACAACAACAACTCTTCCATATTGATGGGGGGGTTGGGGGGCACCTGAGACAGGGGAGTGCCAGTCTAACATTGTCAGTTTTTCTCCAGTTTTTTTTTTTCAACCTTTGCCTGACAAAGAAGTCAATGGAGCTTCGAAAGCTCACAATGTGTATAATGTACATTGGTTTGGTTCTAGGACCCCCCTTCCCGCCATGGATACCAAAATGTATGGATATTCAAGACTTATTAAATACTAAAATGGTGTCTCTTATATAAAATGACAAAATCATGACTCGCTTTTCAGAATTGATGTATTTTTTAAAATATTTTCAAGCCGTAGATGCTTGAATCTGTGGATAAGGAATTAGTGAATATGGAGGGCTAACTATTTATATCTTGCTTTCCCCAAAATTGGGACTCCAAGCTCCTTACCATTTAAAACCACAGAAACATGGGGAAAAAATACAAAAGTGGACCATTGAAACAGAATTAAGCTCTTACAATGTTAAAACCGTTCACTTGTTCTTGTTTTTTAAAAAACCCAGAATAGAATTAAAAAGATAACAGCATTTCAAAGTACAGTACCTGCTGTATCGGGGACAGATGAGGAGCTTGCAGCCCTCAGAGCTTCCAGGGCAGAGACGCAGCTGCATCTGAAAGGTTACCCCTTGGAAAGCAGGATCCAGGGGCTCACAGCTCCGACGGGGGCTGGACTGCTTACGGGAAACTCTCCTAGTGCCTTCCCTTGGAGACTCAGATTTATGGGGGACACCAATCCCTGGTGAATGTACCATCTGGGGCTCTTCCATGCATGTGGCCCACAGATGGTGGCCTCCATAGTCTTTGGCACAGGCAATGGGGTTCCACTCTTGCATGAGGGCCCCAACTCCTGGCTCTGTTTCAAGGCTGGAGCAATGGAGGCTGATGAGGCTCAGGGTGTCCAGGGACCCGAAGGAGGTCTGCACCCTCTCAGGGAAGCAGCCTCCGTAGCCATGGGGCACCATGGGGCCGTAGATGGCTGCGGTGGTGCTGGTGGGCCCAGACTGGGAGAGGAGTTGGGTGGTTTCCTGCAAGAAGTTGAGGGCTTGGCTCTCTGGGATCTGGAGGCAGCAAGCCATGCTGAAGATGGGGTCGAACCTGGGGAGGGGAGAAAAAGAAGGAGAAAGACAGCGCAAGGGGAGAGTGGAGCAGCCTTTCAGGGGATGTACTAAAAGAAATGACAGAATCATAAACTTGGAAGAGACCCCAAAGACTACCCATTCCAACATGCCCATAGGGGAAAAGCATACTTGGCCATAGAGAAACCATACTTGCCCATAGGGATACTTGCCCATAGAATTTTATTGTTAATAAGGAAATGCAGCTACCCACAGTATTCCAGTGGTGTCAATAGACAGGCACACAGGGTGTGGACTGCACCAGGTGACACCAAGAAAAAGAGTGACACCTGGTTGAACCCTGTTTCCCTATGGGAAGAGGTTGTTGTTGTTGTTATTTTACTGGGAGCTTTATTTTCCTGTGAATAAAAATATCTTGTGTTTTCTTATGTGGAGGTATGGGTTTTCCTATGAGAACTGCACTTTCACCATAGGCAATATAAACCTATCATTCCCTGGGCAGCTATGATTTTTCTGTGGTGAGGTATATTTTCCCTAGGGGCAGCAAATATCCCATACTTCCCTATGGGCAGATATGAATTTTCTATGAGGAGCTGCATATCCCTATTAAGAATAAAATACTATGGGCACGTATTCTCCAATATTTCCTTATGGGCAAGTATTTCCTATGTATCCCTATGGGCAAGTATGTTTTCTCTATGGGCAAGTACTGTCATTTGTTTGAGTATGTGTCTCCTTTCAGGCAGAGGGGTGTGTGTGCTGCATGCCTTCATTTCCAACTTATGGTGATCATAGTTTTGTTTTGTTTTGGGCAAGATTTGTTCAGAGGAGACTTGCCATGGACTTGCCCTGAGGCTGAGAGAGTGTGACACACTGAAGATCAACTAGTGGGTTTCTGTAGTCAAGCTGGGAATTGAACCCTGGTCTCAAGAGTCATAGCCCAACACTCAAGCTGGACTCTTTCAAACGGGAGGAATTTCTCCCAACTCCGAATGGAGCCAATGCGGATTCATGTAAATTCGCTTGTTTAGCAAATTTACATGAACCCCTGCTCCATTCGGAAGAACCCCTGCTCCGTTTGGAATTACTTCCCATTACTCGAAAATAACCCCCTCCTGCCTGAATTTCCATGCGAAGCTTTAATTCGCAATAACGTAAAACCCATGATTGCATTCGAATTGACCTTAAATTATACTTCCAATTTAGCCTCGTATGAAAGAGTAGACTGGCAGGAAATACAAGAATCGCCATCTTCTGCTCAAGCATTCACCCCATGAAGTTGTGGCTTGAGTTGTGGCTATGTGATCCACTTGGGCAAGTCACACATTCTCAGCCTCAGGGGAAGTCAATGGCAAACCGTTCAGAGTTTTCACCCCTAAGAGGCACCCCTTCCCCAAATCCCTTAGGGTCACTTGCCATACTGGGGTCCTTCCCTTAGGATTTGTTTGTTGTGTGTCTTCAAGTTTCTGATTTATGGTGACCACAAGGAGACCCTGTCATGGGCTTTTCTTGGCAAGTTTTGTTCAGATGGGGTTTTTCCCTTGTCTTTCCTGAAGGCTGAGAAAGTGTGATTTGCCCAAGGGCTTTCATGGCTGAGCTGGGAATTGAACCCATGTCTCCAGAGTCATAGGCAAAACCACTATGCCATGCTGGCTCTTAGGACGGCTTCCCTGGAAGAACAACCCTCTCCAAATGTCTCTGTAGTAAAACTGCCCCACCCCATCAAACAATCACATAGGCTGCCTAAAAGATCCAAGGGCAGCTTTTCAATTCAAGATTAATCGCCAAAATAAAGTGTTTTTTTTTCTTTTTCTTCTAAAATGTTTTCCCATCCCCTCCATCTACATTTTAATATCTGTGACATGTTAAAATTAGATAATTTATATGGGAATAGTTGTTCTTCAATCCAGAACAATGTGGTATTCCTTAGTTTTCCTCGGGGTCCTTTGTATCCTCTGGGGTTTGGTTCCAGGACCTCCTGTGGATACCAGAATCCATGGATGCTCAAATCCCATTTAATACAGTGGTGTAGTTAAATGGTGTCCCTTACATAAAAGGGCAAAACCAAGGTTTGCTTTTTGGAATTTATCTATCTATCTATTAATATTTTCAGGCCATGGATGGTTGAATCCATGGATAAGGAATAGCTAGATATGGAGGGCTGACTGTACAATCAACACTTTCCTGAAATAAATAAACAAGCTGCCTTATTTATAGCCTTATAGCTACGTTGCATCCCACTTGTGGAGAATGGCAGGATATAAATGCAATAAATAATAAATAAGGCAGAGTTTCTATTATGTTATTTCTGGACACACACACTCCCAGCACCCTGCTGTATTCTCAGTCATATACATTTGTATATTTTGCCACCTCACATTATTTGGACAAGACTGATTGAGAAATCCACTCTGAAAGGAGGATTGAGGGGGAAAGAATCTGGTCAAATCTAGTGTAGAAGTCTGAGAAGCTACCCTAAATAGTAGCTGTCCCCATTTTTGTTTAAGCAGGATGTTTTCTTACTGTAAAACAGGGCTGGAAGCCAACAGATCAGAAATATAAAAGCCCACTTTCAGAATTATTTTAAGTTTCTTGAAGGGTACCAGGGCATGTCTGAATGGCGCACCAATGGCTGACCCACTCTGCCCTAAGAAAACAACCAGACCTAATCTTGAAATACATATTTTCTTGTTTTTACTCTTGACCAATACTGAGGCCAAGCTTAGTTCAAAAAAGGATTCCCCAGTTAGGAGGACCTTGGTGGCCTGGAGTGGCACAGAAATGGTGTCCCTCATGTCTAGGTGGAGTTTATCAGACGGGAGGAATTTCTCTCTATTTCAAATGGAGCCAATTTGAATTCACGTAAGTTCACTAGTTTAGCAAATTTATGTGAATTCTAATTGCGTTTGGAATGCGTTCAGAATGACTTCCCATTGCCCAAAATTGCGTGAGATACTCTAATAGGTAATAACGTAAAACCCATGATTGCATTCGGAATGACTTCCCTTTTGCCCCAAATTGCGTGAGATACACTCATACGCAATAATATGAAACCCCATTATTGCATTTGGATTGCCATTGGATTCTAGTTCCAGATTCTGTCATCTGATAACGTCCAATGCCAGCCATGTTATATGAGCACCTTAGGGAGAAAAAGGCCACAAAGCAAGCACTCTCCTCCAAGTCTGCTGGTAAATAACCTATAGTTGAGTGCTCTGTCACAATACCCAAAATCTGCTGCCTGAGGGGACTGCATTGTCTAATGCATCCTTGCTTTTTTGTGCCCCTAAAATCTGCCAAGAGAAAGAAGGACAGCCAGCATGGTTTAGTGGTTTCGGTGTTAGACTATCACTTTGGAGACCAGGGTTCAAATCCCAGCTCAGGCTTAGAAACCCACTGGGTGACCTTGGGCAAGTCACATTCTCTCATACTCAGAGGATGGCCATGGCAAACTCCCTCTGAAGAAACTTGCCAAGAAGACCCCATGATAGGTTTTCCCTTAGGGTCACCATAAGTTTGAAATTATTTGAAGGCGCACAACACACATAAACATATATATATATATATGTATGGCCGTGTATGGCCATGAAATCCACTGGGTGACTTTTGACACATCACATTCTCTCACAGGAAGGCCATGACAAATCTCCCCTGAAGAAACTTGCCAAGAAAACCTTGTGATAGTTTTAGGGTCACCAAAAGCTGGAAACAACTTGAAGGCACTCCATAAGAAGAAATAGCCACTCTTAGGGTTGGGTTCAAGGAGGAGGAGGAAATTATTCCCTCAAATGGGAAGTGTTTCTCCTATTATTTTCTCTGTGAGCAGGGTGACCAGAAGTCCTCTTTTTCCAGGATGTATCCTCCATTTTAGCCCAGGAGGAATTCCAAAATATCCTCCATTTTGAGCAGGGCTAAAATGCAGATGTATATTTCTATTGTGTAGCTTTTATTGGGCCATGTCTTCCATTTTCTCCTTTAAGTTCCTCCATTTTGTGACACCTCGTCCTCCTTTGAGGTTAGGGCATCTGGTCCCCCTGTATGAAGTAAATTTCTAAGAGCGTCTTTTAGCTTTTATTTGGGAATGCCTTCCATTTTGCAACGCCTTGTCCTCCTTGGTAGTGAGGTGGACCTCTGGTCACCTTTTGTGAAGTGAATATGAGCATTTTGTAGCTTTTATTTGCGAATACCCAGCATTTTGCAACCCCTTGTCCTCCTTAGTGGTGAGGGAAACATCTGCTCCCCTCCATAAAGTGAAATTGTATTTCTAGGAGTGTTTTGAACTTTTATGGGGTCATGTTTTCCATTTTTCTTGGAAGTTCTTCCATTTTGATGTCCTTTTCCTTGGCAGTTAGGAAGAACCTCTGGTCACCTTGTATATGAAGTGAATTCCTATTTCTATGAGTGTTTTGTCACTTTTATTTGGGAATGCCCTCCATTTTTGCAAAAATGCCTTGTCCTCTCCTGAGCTGTGAGGTGGGACTTCTGGTCACTCTGTATGAAGTGAATTCCTATTTCTAGGAGTGTTTTGTAGCTTTTATTTGGGAATACCCTCCATTTTGAAACACATTGTCCTCCTTGGTGATGATGAAGTGGACCTCTGGTCACCCTGTATGAAGTGAATTTATATTTCTAGGAGTCTTTTGCAACTTTTCTTGGGCCATTTTGTCCTCCCTTTTCCCCTGAAGGCTCCCCATCTTTTTTGCAGACCACACACCACCCACCTCCTCCTTGCTTTGGAGGAGGAGAAAATAATAGTAGGAGCCCTGCTGCTGGTTCTCCTTTCCTTTTTCTCCAAGGGTCAGCCACTCAGCCCCAAAGGGAGGCTCCCAAAGGTCCTTCTTCCTCACACAGCCACAGAGGGTTTGGGCTTCCTTTTTGGCCAAGCCAAGAAGAAGCCACCCACTATTTCCCGCCTCTGTCTGAGGAGGACTCAGGCAAACCAGGCTGGGAGCTGCAGAAATGATCCAGTTTGACACCCCTTTAACTGCCAGCCAGGGCTCCATGCTATGGAATCCTGGGATTTGTAGTTTGTTGTGGCTACTTAGCAAAACCAAAGCACCTTTCTTCAATAAATAAGTTATGGAGACCCTAAAGCGACCCTACCATAGGGTTTCCTTGGCAGGTTTCTTCAGAGGGGGGTTTGCCATCCTCTGAGGCTGAGAGAGTGTGACTTGCCCAAGGTCACCCCCATAAAAGGTTTCCATTGCAGAGTAAGGTCTCCCATTGTCCTAGTAACTAATTAAACCTAGTATATTAGGACCTAGCCTTATAGCTAACTACCTGGAATCCCATTTAGGGAGATATACTGGATATACTGTAAACCCAATAATACTGGATATATTGTATATACTCTCATTTAGGGAGATATACTGGATATACTGTAAACCCAAAGCAAGCCAGAGTTTCTCTTATGTTACCCATTTAACCCTTTTCTGTTGAGAGTTGTGGGAGTTGTAGTTTGTTGTGGCACCAGAGCTCCTCTGACAGAGAAGGATGAACCATCTCGCAAAAACTACAATTCCCAGAATTCCATAGCACTGCACTCCTGGCAGTTAAAGTGGTGTCAAACCGGATTATTTCTGCAGTGAGGATGCAGCCCCAGACAAGAGGAGGGAGGGAGGGAGGGAGTCCACATACAAAACACACATTGCAGAAAATAATCCAGTTTGAGACTGCTTTGACTGCCCTGATTCAGTGCTAGGGAATCCTGGGAATTGTAGTTTACTGTGGCACCAGAGATCTCTCTGACAGAGAAGGCTAAATGTCTCATAAAACTACAGTTCCCAGAATCCCCTAGCATTGAGCCAGGGCAGTTAAAGCAATCTCAAACTGGATTATTTCTGCAGTGTGTTTGGGAGTAGTCAAACCTAAAATACATCTCCTGGGAGTGGATCCCGAGTTATAGAGACTTACTGATCCCCAACAACAACAACCCCATTGAAATTAATGGGACTCAGGGTGTGTCCACACTGCAGAGCTAAAGCGGTTTGACACCACTTTAAGTGCCATGACTCTAACCTACAGTATGATTTTTAAACCCATTTGCCTGACGAAGAAGCCAGTGGAGCTTCGAAACCTTGCACCATATATTTTGTGCATTTTGGTTGGTCCAATAAAGGTATCACTGTTTGGTGGGTTTTGGATGTTATGATACTTTTGCTATCAGGGCTACCCCTGAATATGTCCTACCGAGCCCTAGGACTTGTAGTTGGGAGACCAGGATTCCTCACCAAACTACAAATCCCAACCTAGAGTCATGAGAGTTAAAGTGGTGCCAAACCACTTTAATTCCGCAGTGTGCCTTTACATCCTCAGTCTTCACGATAGGAAGCTTCGGATTAAAGCAAAACTCGCCCCTCAATTCACAATTACTCCAGAGTAAACCAACCTCACAGGATTATTTTTGTTGGGGGGGGGATTGCTTAAATTCTTATTTAAGCAAACTTTTTAATGTTTAAGCAGGGAAGGTTTTTTAAATGTTTCCAGATGGTTTTAATGGAGTTAAATTTTATTGTAATTAAAAAAAATTTTTTTTTAAAAAAATTGTAAATCGTCTTGGGTCCCTTCTGGGAGAAAGGCGGCATCTAAAGAAAGTAGATTAAATAAATAAGATGCATCCTTCATCTCGTTTCCACAGGTGTGCAAAATGAAGTCCCATGCTCCTGCCCTGCATCTATAGGTAAGATAGATAGATAGATAGATCTTACATATGTGTGTGTGTGTGTAAGATATATATTTGTAGGATATATATATATATATAGAGAGAGAGAGAGATAAGATATATATAGGTAAGATATATATATATAGGTAAGATATATATATATATATATATCTAGGTAAGATATATAGACAAGATATATATATCTAGGTAAGATATATATAGGCAAGATATATATATATATATATATATATATATATAATCTTACATATAAATATATATGTAAGATACATACATCTTACATACATATATATATATATACATATATATAGGTAAGATATATAAGGATTATATATATGGTGTGTGTGTGTGTGAGATATATATAGTTATATATACCTATATATATTTTACATATACTCTATATATTGTGAGCCGCCTTGGGATCTTTTCATGGAGAAAGGGGGCATAAGAATGAAAATAAACACACTAGAAGGAAATGCACATCACCGTGTGCTTCTCCGGATTAAATCGGAGTGATTTTGGATCCAGGTGTGTGTGTGAGAGAGAGATCCTGATCCTGATCCTGATCTGGATCCTGATCCTCCCACTAGATCCCCCCCCCCCCCCCCATGAGGATAGAGAAGCTAACCTGGATTCTCTGATGGAGGCTGTTTCTGGACCGACCACTTTCGGTTTGGAAAGTAAAGTGTTGTTGTTGCTGCTGCTGTTGCTGCTGCTGCAAGGCTCAGATTCCAGGCAAGGAGGACACAGCAGTTCCTGGAGGACAGAGAAATCTGGGGGTTGCCCCTCCACGAAAAGCTCCCCCTCTGCCATGCTGAGAGAGGATGATCCAGGGAAGGGAAGGGAAGGGAAGGGAGGAGGATGGAGAGGGTTTCAGGCTGGGAGGATCTCCCTTCTCCTCCAGATCTCCCTGGATAGCCAGGAGCAAGGGAGGATCCAACCTACAGGTAGCTAGCTAGCTAGCCCCATGGTGGGCCAGCCAAGGGCTCCTTAAGTGGCTGCACCTGGGGAGGCCTCCCAGCCCCCCAGGAACCAGGAGGAGGAAGATATAGCATCACTTGGGAAGCCCAGGTCTACAGCTGTTGGGTACTTGCAACCCTCAGGGGAAGGAAGGCCAACTGCCTCAGGGTGCATTTACACCCAAACTTTTGCCCTCCAGATGTTTTGGACTTCAACTCCCAGAATTCCTGACTGTTGGCCAGGCTGGCTAGGATTTCTGGAAGTTGAAGTCTTTTTTTAAAAAAGCCCAGAGGACCAAAGTTCTTACACCGGAGAGGTAATACAGCCTGAAAGCACCTGAAAGTGCTGAAGCTCCACCCCTGTGCAATCTTGGGATTGTGTAGTATTGCAGCGCGTAGGGGTTGGAAGTCATAGTTCCCCTCTATTCTCCCTTGGTCAGGTCTCACCTGATGCAGTCCGATTTCCAAGGAAAATCTTAAAATGTTAAGTATTGCCACTGAAAATATAAATGGCTTGGAATCAAATTACTTGAAAGATCAATAGAAGTATAGCGTCTAGATCAAGGGAAGTAATAGTGCCGCTCTATTCTGCTTTGGTCAGGCCCCACCTGGAATACTGTGTCCAGTTCTGGGCACCACAATTCAAAAAGGGTTTTGAGAAACGAGTGTGTCCAAAGGAGGGCGACTAAAATGGTGAAGGGTCTGGAAACCATAAAGCCCTATGAGGAGAGACTTAGGGAGCTGGGGATGTTTAGCCTGGAGAAGGTTAAGGAATGATACGATAGTCCTGTTTAAATATTTGAAGCGCTGTCATATTGAGCATGGAGCAAGCTTGTTTTGTATTGAGCATGCTCTCAGCCTCAGGGGAAGGCAATGACAAACTTCCTCCGACAAATCTTGCCAAGAATATCCCATGAAAGGGTTGCCTACATGTTAGTTGTCTTCTGCTGCTCCAGAGACGAGGACATGAACCTATGGGTTCCAAATTTCTACATGAACATTAGAAATAACTTTTTTTTTAAATGTAAGAGCTATTTGACAGTGGACTAGACTGCATCAGAAGGTGGTTGACTCTCTGCCTTTGGAGGTCTTTAGAAAGAGGTTGGATGGATATTTTTCAGGAGGGTTTTAGTTCTGTATTCCTGCATGGCAAGGAGTTGGAGTAGATGACACTTGTGGCCTCTTCCAACTGTTACGATTCTATGAAAGTTGTGAGATGGGTTCAGTTGATAGTGACTGCTCCTAGTGTGTTTCGGAATAGGGTTTAAATGGGCCGTCTCTGTGCTGCACAAACACTCCTTCCTCCAAAGAAATTTTAAGTTTTAATAAGACAGCTGTTCTATTTTCTTTTCTTCTCCCCTCCCTCCAGGAGGAATCTTCAGATCCTACTCAAGAGGTAGTTTGTTGCTTCAGGGGGGAAAAGGGTAACAATTCCAGTCATAGAATCAATTTGTCTTACTATATAGAACACAAGTGTGGAAACTTTTGGTCTGCAAGGGGTTTTGGACTTCAGCGTCCAGCAAGCATAGCCATAGGTAAGCAATGATGGGAACTGTATGCCAACACATCTGGAAGCCAAGATTTTGCCACCCTTGATTTAGAGTTCCTTCACCAGCTGCAGCTCTTAAACAAGCCACTCAGTACTGGTGGGAAGCAGATTATACACACAACATACTAAAGGTTGGCTTTCCTTGAACCCTGGGTGGAGAGAGTCATGCAAAGAAATGCTGCCAGTCTTTTGGATAGAAAACATCTTTTGTGTGAAAATTCAATATCTGCGTGTGCAATATCAACTAAAAAGGGTGAAAGGAAGGGAAGGCACTGATCTTTTTGTTCTCACCGATGGACAAAATATCTCAAGGTGCCTGACTCTATGCCCATTATCACTGAAGACAAGGAAATTTGTGAATATTCTCTATACGCTATTGGCAACTACTTGTGTAACTGAGCCAGAGCAGTTAAAGCTGTCTCAAACTGGATTAAAGTGGTCTCAAACTGAAATCGTAGGAATTGTCGCACCAGGGCTCTCTGACAGAAAAGGCCAAATGTCTTCCCAAAACTTCCTTAGCATTGAGCTAGGGCAGTAAAAACAGTACCAAACTGGATTATTTCTGCAGTATGTTTTGGAGCTCAGAATCAGGGCTGGTCTTGTCACACATCAGGATGAAGCCACCTGCTCCAGTAGGCATCCGGAAGAACAGGAGAAACAGATGAAGGCAGGAAGGAGTCTGTCTGGTGAAGTTAAAGATTTTTAAAGTACTGACTTGAGGTGTCAGAAGATGTACCATCAGAACTCCTGGTAAATTAATAATGTCCAACACTGCTCAGAAAGGGATTATAACACCTCATAAAGCCTTTATAATAGTAGACTAGAACTTTGAGAGACAGCATGGTGTAGTGGCTTCAGCACTGGACTAGGATTCTGGAGACCAAGGCTCAAATCCCCGCACAGTCATGGAAACCCAGTGGGTGAACCTGGGCAAGTAATACTCTCTCAGACTCAGAGGAAGGCAAAGGTGAACTCCATCTGAACAAAGAAAGCCCCATCATAGGTACATCTTGCGGTCTGTGTAAGTCAGAGATAACTTGATGGCATACAAACCAGAACTCTAGTTGTGGATCTCTCTCTCTATGCCTTGCTAGCACCACTTGATGACATTGTGGGTTAAATTATAGTTGTTGAGATGACAAAGAAGGCATGAAGGCTGAAAATCTAGGCAGCTACTGTATGGGAAATGGCCAGAGTTTAGCCAACACTCCTCTAATTACGGATGAAAGGGCTACATGGGGTGGAGGATCTGATGCACTGACCATTAGGGCCAGTGATCAGGCATGATGGAAAATATAGTCCCACAACCTCTGGAGGGCCACAGGCTTTTCATACCTAGCCTAGAAAAATCTGCCAACTCCGGCAAATGTCAAGATGTTAGGCAAATTGCTTCTTTACCTCATTTCCCAAGAGCCACTATTGTATTAACTGATATTGACTGAACAGTGTTCAATCTTTCTTCCCCCTTAAACTAGGAGAACTGCCTTGGGCTTTGGGGTAGACTATGTAACTTTACATAAAAGGGATTTAACCCATCACCCCTTTTATCATAATCATGTGTATGCAAAGGGATCTAGTAGCATCCGCGTGACTGAGTGAAATAATTTGTAGCATAAGCTTTCGTAGACTTGGTCTGCTTTCTCAGATGCAAGATCAGATCCACAAAAGCTCATGGTACAGTTTCATTCACACAGTCCCAAAGGTGCTATGTAATGCTTGTCTTTGAATAGTAATACATACATATTCCTGGTCATTACTAAGTTATAGATTCCCTTCTCTGTGACATATTCTCCATACACCATACTGTTTATGAAGCCAAACACAGCAGCAGTTTTTGATATCTTTACTGTTACAAGCCAGAGGGTAACCGAAGCACATATACCTCCTTCCCCTAATTATCTGGAGACAAAAATTAAATAACTGAAACAGATACCCACTTTTCCACAATCAAATGATAGATGAGAAACAAGGCCACTGTGTAGATTAAAGCACTGCTTGTACAACAGAAGGAAACAGAACAAGAAAGCCAAAGAGAATTCAAGCTGAAGTGCTTGTGAGAACTTATGTTTTTCCCCTGTATGCAGTCATCACTGCATAGATCCGGATATCCATTTTCTGAAAGGTTGCAATTAATGTGCAGGAATCTCTCCTCTCCCCATTAAATCTCTTCCATTTGATGCCTGCAGAGCTGGGGGAAAGGCCCAGCTCTTAGCACCCTTCAAGTACCATAAATGAGGCTTACTCTTAACCCAGCCATGACTTTTGGAAGAAGGCATAGAGATAAAGACATCTGTAGGAAGCTTAACACTTAACTCATTATGAGTGGCTCCTACTTAGTGGATTCTTCCCCAACACCATCCTCTTGCTCATGGAGCAAACCATTTTCTTATTCTTTAAAAAAGAAAAATAATAATCCCGGTGGCTTTAACTCCTCCTCTCTCTTGCTCTCTGAAGTCTGCTTCTTAAACTTGGGTGAGCCCTCACTTTGGAGACTGGTCCAGCCCCGGGATCTCAAGTAATAAACTCAGTGAGGTTTGGGGACATGCCCATCCACATAAAAATTCCTGGTGATTTTGGGGAGAGTGAACTCGGCCCCTTCCAGTTCTTTGGTAAGGATGATCTGGCAGCCTAGGCGTGAGTTCTCCTGAAGAAGTGGTGCCATGTCCAACATATCCTCTTCCCTAGGAACAAAAGACAGGGGTCAGACGTTCCAGGCATTGTATATTATGCTAATTTTTATATTGCTAATTGTCAATCTATTTTAATTATTTATTTGATTTTATACCCCACATTCTTCTGGGGCTCACTCATGGCATCTCACAGATAAAAACGTGACCAAGTTATAACACAAAGATAACAGCAACAATATTTTTAAACTGTAAGATTACAACAGTAAAATTTGAATACTAAGATGAAAAAGAAATGCAATGGGGGGGGCACAATCTACAATAAGCAGCAAATAATGGCCATGTTAAAACATGGCAGGACAGGCTGTCACTTTAAACAAATATGGCTAGGGACATTGTAGCATCTTTAAGACTAACAGAAAAAAAGTTTATTGCATAAACTTCCTTAGACTACAAACATGGGATACTATAATCTTGTATGTGCTACAAACTTCTTTCTCTCCAGCTTAAAAGTGCTACAATATTGCATACTGATCTAGAAACAAACTATGCATTTGGATTCAATAAAATACACTGGTCCCTGCACATTCGCTGGGGTTACGGGTGAAGGACCCTTGTGAATGTGGAAGAACCGCCAATAAAAAAACACTAAACTTTTTACCTGACGGAACACCTCTCTAGGATTTTCCTGGTCCTCCAGTGCAATTTTCCTGGTCCTCCTACGGTCAGCATCTGCCTCATGCTTGAGGACCAACACTTTTCACTAGGAACTTCTAAGTCCTCCAGCACAACTCTATGGCCACCTTCTGGCACAGTTGCGCTGGAGGACCTGGAGATTCCTAGAGAAAACGTATTAATCAAAACTGCAAACAATCAAATCCACAAAAGTCAAAGCCACAAATGTGGAAGGCCAACTGTATAGACTGTTTGATATGTTGAAGGCTTACTGAAAGAAAAGTATTTGCTTGACAGCTGGCAGGACATCAGAGAAGAAGCTGAATAGGCCTTCCTAGGAAGGGACTTTTCAAATTTCAGTACAATCACTGAGAAAAGGTGTCTCACATATTTGCTGAGTCTTTAAACATTTAGAGAGATCAACTAAATATTGTAGTTCTTGTCAGTTCCTAAGGGTTAACACTTTTAGGAGAGCCAGCGTGGTGTAGTGGTTTGAGTGTTGGACTATGGAGACCAGGATTTGAACCCCCTGCTCAGCCATGTAAACCCACTGGGTGACCTTGGTCACACTCAGCCTCAGAAGAAGGCAAAGGCAACTCCCTGCCCCTGAACAAATCTTGCCAAGAAAACCCTAGGATAGGTTCACCTTTGGGTCGCCATAAGGTGGAGATGACTTGAAGGCTCACAACATCAAAAAACATTTTTAGTCCTTTATTTTAACTGATTTTATATTTTCTTGACTAAAGGAAATTATTAGTATTGTGATACTCTACTGGTGATAGATGCTTGGGCCTCTTGTTTAACAACAGTGTGGCTTATATAATGTCAAATATCTGTGTATTAGACTTTCCCCTGGTGAAGATATTCAAAACATGCCAGGCAATATTTGTTGCACATGCTGTATCCCTTCTCTGTATCATTCCCTCTCCACACCCAAAAACACTATGTCCATAGGAAACTCCACTTACTCTACAATTCATGTGTGAGAGAGGTTGCAAAATGAAGTTATTTCAGTTACTGGAACTCTCTGTACGAGCAATGCAATCAGATTCGGCAAGTAAAATTACGTGAACAATATGGAAGGTGAGCTGGTATATGATGGGGACAGGTGGCTTAGGAGAAATGGTTGGAAAATATTTATTAGTTGCAGGGGAACAATTACATGCGATTTGCCTATGCTGCAATGAGATGCAAAAGGCCAGAACTAGTTAGGTTTCATAGGAAGAGGTAAGACTTAGAAAAAAAATGGTCCCCTATGGCAGCAATGGGCTCTATGCAATTGTATCACCACGCTCCAATATTTTTTTTGGAAGGGGGGGTGTCCCATGAAGTTTGCTGTCGTATCGTTGATATGGGGGAGGACACAAACAAACAGCCCAGTAATCTACCATTTGGTTCAGACTAAAAGTAGCAGAGGAGGAGCTGATCTGAGCATCCTCTCAGTATAGAAAGGAAGGGCACCATAGAAGCCTTTTACACCGGATGTATACCTGCCTATTTCTTCACCTCTGAGTGGCCTGAGCCCTTTCTCCAGTTAAGGCTCCCCCAATGTCAGACATAGGAAAAGAGTCAAGAAGGTCCCTTACCGTTCATCAGGGGAGGGAAGCTTATCCACGAAATCATGGCTCACATAGACGTGGCAGGTGGAGCAGGCTAGGGAAGCTTCACAGGCACCTGGGGAGACAAACAAGAGCTGTCAGAGGAGGCTGGCAGGAAATAACCACGAGTCCTTGCAGACTGACTCTGTTCAGCCTATTCTGTTCCTGGTGTTAAACCATGTGGAGGCACCATGTAAAAGCAAACCAGGCTCTGTGTACCCTTCTGATCATGTGGCTTTTGAAAAACTGCATGGACTAGAAGAGGGAAGGGGAGTCATGGTCCTCTTAATGTTGCTGCACTGCAGCTATCATTATTCTTCACCGTGAGCTATGCTGGCTATGGCAAAGCAGTCCAACAACACATGGAGCACTAGGCTGTGTCCATTCCTGCCACAGAGCTAGAAAGGGGCAAGCAAAATGAGGCAAAATGATGACTCTTTGCTACCAAGAAATACTGAAGCCCCTGGGACACAGATATGCTTTCACATCTAAATGAGGAATATGACCAATCATGGGTGGCTCCCTCTGATTTTTCATATGTTTCTGGATTGCAACTCCCAGATCTCCTCTTAGGTTTGCAAAGGGATTTTGTAGCACCTTTAAGACTAACTGGGTAAAAGAACTTGTAGAATTAACTTTTGTGAACTTGATCTACTTCTTCAGATGCATTGAATTAGCCAAGTCTAAGAAAGCTTATGATGCAATGTCTTTGTCTCGAAGGTGCTACAAGATCTCTTTGCATACTGATATTCCGGACTAAACACGGCATCGACTACTTTTGTCAGGGCTGCTGGGAACAGTAGGGCTCAGACACATGGTTTCTCTTGTTCAGTTTTGCTCTCTGATATTATTGGCACTCAGGGCCACCTGATGAAGGTTCAGATCAGAGGAAAAAGAGTACAGCTTCACAGAACATGTAAGTAAAATTGATGATCCACTGCCACATCCTGTTTTGATGGCCACCAGCTTAGAACAGTTGTGCATGTATTTGCTACTCATTCATGAGGTAAATCTTTTGTTTCTGAACACTACTTGCTGGAGGACAAAAAGTGAAGGAGAACTATAGCTCCCCTGTCCTGCTTGTGAGCTTCCCATAGGTATCTGGCTGGCCACTGTTAAAACTGGATGCTGGGAATAGACTGTAACTTATTCTGACCTGGAATGTACTTCTGACCTACCTTCTAAGTCAATGCCATGTCTCTGGGCCAAGCGGAGCACATCTTCCCCAACTTTGCCTTCCACTGGGACCCTTTGTCCAGACCGGTCTATGAACACCACATTCACTCTGCAGCAGAACACAGATAAAATTCACAATGTATAGACTTCTCATGACGGTAAGATGCTGAAAAGCCACGAACAAGACTGCACAAAGGCCCGAATCAGCCTTTCTCAACCTGTTTATCCTATTGGGACCCTGGTTGAGAAACTCTCACCTAGAATGCTTTTCAACATCTAATAGTTGGCCCAGACTCTGAATACCAAATATTATTTTAATTTTAGTCAGTGAAGAGTATTGATTACAGAGTTGGATTAGGTGGATTTAAGAAATCCAGGTTGATACCTCAACAGAGCTATATATGGGCCAGCCCCTCACTCTCAGCCCAACTCTTACCAGGGTGGTGGTAGTTGTAAAAAAAAAAGAGTGGGAAGGAGGAAAGCTATGTCTGCCCTGACTTAATTAGAGGAAATGAAATTAATTGATTGAATGAATGATTAATAAATAAATAATTTTAAAAAGCAACAAGCAATACATGCTTAGGGCCCCAATGGATTCTAATCTGAACAATTAACCTTCTGGATTAGAAAATGTTCAAGTAACTAACTGAATAAATGTGCATCTACAGTGGTCCCCCACCTTACGAATCCCCCGGGTTACGAAAACCCCGGGATCCGAAAGGCGGCAGACCGGCAATGTATCCCCCGGGATCCGAAAGATCCCCCAGGATACGAAATAAAAAAAGCCGCGCGGTCCGTTTAAAATAGCGGTCCCCCAGGAAATGAAAGCTTCCGGGTTACGAAAGGTAATCCGGAACGGATTACCTTCGTAACCCGGGGGACCACTGTACACCTATTGATAATAATAGAAATGGTTAAAGAATTCCCATACCTAGGATCAAACATTGACCTGAATGGTGACTGCAGTCAAGAAATAAGAAGACTAGGAATGGGAAGGGCAGCTATGAAGGAACTAGACAAGATCTTAAAGTGTGAAGATATCCAACTGAGTATTAAAGTCAGAATCATTGTATCCCCAGTTCACATTTAGAGGATGGAAGGAGTAGGGGAAGACCATAGACCAGATGGATGGACTTAATCAGGAGGGTAATGGGCATGGGCTTGCAGGGCCTGAGCAGAGCAGTGGAAGATAGGGAAACTTGGAGATGTCTTATCCACAGGATTGCCATGAGTCGGAATCAACACGAAGGCAGCTGACAACCACAGTATCTATTGGTTTTGAAGGGACACAGGTGAAGCCAAGGTAAAATTTACATTGGTTGTGTTATTAGCCAGTTAAATTGTGCCCTAGCCTCTCTGTGCAAGGTGACTCAGAGGCTATGCCACAATTTAACTGGCTGCTACATTCCAGCTCGGCCATGGAAATTCACTGGGTGACCTTGCGCAAGTTACATGCTCTAAAACTCAGGGGAAATCAAGGGCATACCTCCTCTGAACATCTTCCCAAGAAGACTCCAGGTAAGGTCACCTTAGGGTTGCCATAAATTGGAAATGAATTGAAGGCACACAACAACAACAACAACAACAACAACAACAACATATATGGCCTACACTGAGGGGTACACAAAACCATCCACCTGAGGTTATCTAAGTTTAGTTTAATCCCTGAAAAATCATGTTTCCTTGTACTCACACTTCTGCAGCACAGCTCTCCTCTTCTGCTTGAAAGGCCACTGGAGGGGGGGAAAACCACAGTGTTACCAACATTCATTTGCAACATGTGGCATGGCCTTGCTTGTTCCAACAACCCTGAGGTACCCTACACTACTAAAATCATAGAATCACAGAGTTGGAAGAGACCACAAGGGCCATCCAGTCCAATCCCCTGCCATGCAGGAACTCCCAATCAAAGCATCCCTGACAGATGGCCATCCAGCCTCTGCTTAAAGACCTCCAAAGAAGGAGACTCCACTACACTCCAACTATACTACCCTATGAGTTGCATCGTATAACTTGATATGTGAGGAAGGGTCCACCCAAAATGCAGTCTGCTTTTATGGCCAATTTGTTGTTTTAACAAATGCTGGCTGGTCACATTTTCATTATTTTCAGTTGCATTCCTCTTCTTATCTTGGCCAGAGACAGAGTAACATTCTGAATTGCATAAGAGCTTCTTTTGCATTCTTAATAGGGAAGAAAATCAACACATTTCAAACACAAGACATAAAACTTAAACCACAACATCTGGGCAAATACTATTGAAAGACTAAGCTATGCAATCTCTGGTTCAGTTACTTCCTTTGCTAGATGACCTCAGACAAGGCACTGTTATCTTACCTAAGGGACGGGAAACAAATCAACACCTCACAGGGTTGTTCTACACATTATTGACACAAAAATATACACGAGCAACTTTTATACTGTTTAGCATTATGACAAATGAGGAGGGTGCAGAGAGCACATGTATGGACAAATGGAAATTAACAGGCAACAATCTCAAAGGAGCTGCTTTTCCTTCTATAGGGCAGATGGCGACATTGCTTCCTCAGGCCATATGCAGAGGGGGGGGGGGAGTGGTAGAAGACATGATGGAAAAAAGAAATACAGGTTGAGTCTCCCTTATCCAAAATGCTTTGGATTAAATGTTTTTATTTTTGAGTTGGGGTGTGTGATCTTATTTTTTTGGATTTTGGAATATTTGCATATACTTAATGAGAAATCTTGGAGACAGCATCCTAGCCTAAACATGAAAATCATTTATGTTTCATATATATCTTATACGCAAGGCCTGAAATTAATTTTACATATGGTTCTTAAAATAATTTTGTGCATTAAATAAAGTTTGTGTACACTGAACTATCAGAAAGTAAAGGTGTCACTATCTCAGCCACCCATGAAAAAAAGCTTTGGATTTTGGAGGGTTTTCGGATTTCAGAATTCCAGATGACAGAGACTCAACCTGTATTTTCTAAACTTTGTAAAAGGATCCTAAAAGTACTACATTTAGAAAGAAGCTTGTCTACCATTTTAAAAGAGTAAAGCTATCAGCCCTGTCTACATTCTGAAGGCACAAAAGTTATTTTTATTCCTGTTGTTAGTTTGACTATTTTATTACAAATTCCAAGGTGGATAAAATCAATGATTTAAAAAATGATAATCAGGTATTTAAAAAATTGAAATCAGAGGGTTTTTTAAAAAAATTAAATTCCTATAAACTATATGAGCAGGTATCCATTTTTTATGATCACCTTTTTAAAAAATTGACAGAAGGTTTGTTTTGATTTGTAGTTGTTAACTTATCTCTATGTAGTCACTATCTAGATGTATACATTTTCCCCAGTGTTTCTTGACCCTCCAAATACCATTATTGTAGAAGTCTGCAGATTGTGCCTGACGAGGATTTTACACTTTAATCACTTCTGGCAGATCCAGTCACAAAAATAAAGGACGCAATGAGCTGATTTTCTCAGCAACGTGCACTTAGGGACCAATGATGACACTGACAAAATTTCATTTTTCAGGTGATAATTATTACTTTACGATACCCCCTCGTAAGGCACAATCTGCAGACTTCTACAATATCAGGAATTCGGAGGGTCAAGATACGCTAAGAAAAATGTATAAATCTAGATAGTGACTACATCCACAGGTTTCCTTTAGGGCCTCCATTAGTCGGAAATGACTCGAAGTCACACAACACGCAAACATAATACGTATGGCCATGACCCCGCTGGGGTGACCTCGGGGAGGTCACACTCTCTCAGCCTCAGAGGAATGGCAATGGCAAAACTTACTGAAGAAACCTTGCCAGGAAAACCTCATGATTGTTTCTCCCTGGGCAAGTGACACTCTCTCTCTCAGTCTCAGTGGAAGGGAATTAGTAAACCTTTCCTGAAGAAACCTTGCCAACAAAACCCCAGGATAGGGGTCAATTTGGGCAAGTCACACTCTCTCAGCCTCAGAGGATAGCAATGGCAAACCCCAAAGAAACCTTGGCCAGGAAAAACCCCATGAGAGGGTGGCCCATAAGTCAGAAAGGACTAGAGGGCACACCACAACAACCACAACCACAACCAAGTGCCTATGGCAGCAGTAGGAAGCTCCCACCACCAACTCCCCATCCAAGGCAGGGCTCCAGTTCCAGCAGGGTTGTTTCTTTCTGCCTCTGCAAGAGCAGGGAGGGAGGGGGGAAGGAAGAGCCACCCACCGGCCGTGCGGAAGGCCCTCCTCCTGGCCCTCAGGGCCCTGGCGGTGGCGGGGCTCCCCAGGAAGAGCCTCCGCAGACCCCAGGCCTGGATCAAGCCCCCTCCGCCTCCAGCAGCAGCCATGGAGGCCGCCATGACACGCTCCACGTGACCCAGGCGCGGAGGCCCCGGATGATGATGTTGTTGTTGTTGCTCTCTGGCTGGGCCTCCTCTGCTCCTCCTCTGCCCAAGGGCTCCTGGTAGATCTCCATGGTCAGATGTATATACACACACACACATATACACACAGCAGGAGATATAGATATATATATATACACATATATATATACACACACATATGCATGCAGCAGGAAATTTTATATATATATATATATATATATATATATCCTGGTTTCTCTCTCTTTCTCTATAAATATTTATATATATATACACACACATATATACAAAAATGCTTCTGTGTGTTTATAGATAGATAGATAGATAGATATAGATATACACGCCCTGCTGTGTGTGTTTATATATAGATATATAGATATCTCCTGCTCTGTCTGTGTGTGTATATATATAGATAGATAGATATGGATATAGATATAGATATTTCCTGCTGCATGTGTGTATATATATATATATATATATAGAATTATAGACTCATAGAATCATATCCTGCTGTGTGTATATGTGTGTGTGTATATATCCTGCTCTCTCTCTGCACACACACACACACACACACACACATATATATATATATACACACCCTGCTGTGTTTATATAGATATAGATATTCATGCCCTGCTGTGTGTGTTTATATATAGATATATAGATATCTCCTGCTCTGTCTGTGTGTGTGTATATATATAGATATAGATATGGATATAGATATAGATATTTCTTGCTGTATGTGTGTGTGTGTATATATATATAGATATAGATATAGATATAGATATATCCTGCTGTGTGTCTGTATATGTGTGTGTGTGTGTGTATATATCCTTCTCTCTCTCTGCACACACACACACATATATATATATATACACATACATATATATATATATATACACGCCCTGCTGTGTGTGTTTATATATATAGATATCTCCTGCTGTATGTATATATGTGTATACACACACACACATATATATATCCTGCTGTGTGTCTGTATATGTGTGTATGTGTATATATACACACCCTGCTATGTGTTTATATATAGATATAAATACAGATATGCACGCTGTGTGTGCTTATATGCATATAGATATAGATATTTATTGCTCTGTGTGTGTGTATATATATATATAGAGAGAGAGAGAGAGAGAGAGATCTCCTGCTGTGCATATATGTGTGTGTGTATATATATATCCTGCTGTATGTGTATATGTGCGTGTGTGTTTCCTACTCTGTGTGTGTATATGTGCGTGTATATCTATATCTATATATCCTCCTCTGTGTGTGTATACCTATACAGTATTTGTGTGTGCTGCTATATGTGTTCATGTATCTCCTGCTGTGTGTGTGCATGTGTGTATCTCCTCCTGTGTGTCTTTGTGTATGTGTGTGTGTGTATCTCCTGTTTATGGCCATGGAAATCTAATAGACCTTGGGCAAGTCATATACAGCAGGGGAAATACACACACACACACTCACACAAATTGTGTGAGTGTGTGTGCTGTGTGCCTTCAAGTCTTTTCAGACTTATGGTGAGACTCTTATGGGGTTTTCTTGGCAAGGTTTCTTCAAAAGGGCTTTGCCCTTGTCCTTCTTCTGAGGTGGAGTGTGACTTGCCCAAGGTTACCCCAGTGGGTTTCATGGCCAGACCCAGCAAAATATTTGTTTTCTGTGTGTGTTGTATGATTTTCAGACATGTCCTACATTTCAGTCTTTTTCTGTCTAGGAGGAATTCCAAAACATCCTCCCTTTTAAGCCTCATTAAGAAGCATGATTTTCTATTTATATGAATGTTTTGAACCAAAGTTTGAACCTTCAGAAGGCAAAAGGTCACACTCACAGCCACCCATGGGGACTATTTTGGATGGGGGGGGGGTATTTCTCATTTCAGAATTGTGGATAAGGGATACCTAAACCTTTTGAGTAGCAGATGCTGTAAACATTGGTCCATTGGTTCAAAACACCAGTTTAACAGTCAAGGCTTAGTGCTAGGCTTGGCTCTCACAAAACTACAATTCCCAGGATTCCCTAGCATTGAGCCAGGGCAGTTAAAAGCCATTTCAAACTTGATTATTCCTGCAGTGTGTTTTGGACCAACATCATTGTCTTCAAATTGTGATTGCATCACAGCTTCCCCAATTTGTGTTTTAACACAGCAGTTTCTGGCCTATGATGGCTCTAAGGCAGTGACTCTCAAAGTCGGCAGTGAAAGAGGGCCCTTCAGTCAAAGTATTGGAGGCTTCTCAGTTGCTGCTTAGCCAGCTGCTCAGTTGTTGTTCCCAGGATGACAGGGTGCAATGGGAGCAGCGACTGAGTAGCCAGTCAAATAGCAACCAAGACGCCTCTCGCTTGTGCCAGCCTTAGCTGCGAGGCTGGCAAAAGCAAGGAGCCTCTTGGTCACTGCCCAGCCAGCTGTTTGGTTGCTGCTCCCAAGAAGACTGGGCGCAAAGGGAGCAGAAACCAAGATTGATTGTTTTGAATTTGTAACAGAAAAGGTAAATATTTTCCTGTAGCAAGACAAGTCATATCCAACTGTAGGGGGCAGTGCTGAGGGAGCCAGTATTTTTGCTAGAACAGTGGGCCCTTGGTATCCAATGAGGTTTGGTTGCAAGGCCTCCTGTGGATACCAAAATCTGTGGATGCTCAAATCCCACTGAATACAATGACATAGTAAAATGGTGTCTCTTATATAAAATGACAAAACCAAGGTTTGCTTTTGGGAATTTATTAATTTTTAAAAAAATATATATTTCCAAGCTGTTGATGTTTGAATGTAGTTCAAAGAAGCAGGTCTCTTGTGTGCCTTCAAATTGTTTCTGGCCTATGGCGACTCAAAGGCAAACCCATCACAGGATTTTCTTGGCAACATTTAATGACTCACCCAAGATCACCCAGTATAATTTCGTAGCTGGGTGGGGATTTGAACCCTGGCTTCCCAGAGTCTTAGTGCAATACTCAAACCACTATACCACAGTGGCTCTCTACAGAATTATAAAAAGACAGACAAGTAGCTAAGAAATGCAAACTAAAGTAATACAAATATATGGATGTACTTTTACTCACAAGTTGGGCAAAGTATCAATACTTTGATAATTGTATCTCATTACTTAGATCAGTGGTTCCCAAACTGTGGTCCTCCAGCTGTTTTGCACTTACGTTCCCAGATGCCCTAGCCAGCTTCGCCAATAGTATGGAATTCTGGGAAGTTGAGGACTTTAAGTGTGGGAACCACTGACTTAGATGGAAATAACACCACCATCATCATTTATCACTGGGTTTATTCTAAGCTCCTTCCCACACACTCTGCATACAAAACCAGAGGACTGTTACTAAAGAGATGTTTTTCCCAGATTCATTCTGCTGCATATGTGCAAGGGGAAAGTAAGAGAAAGCCGCAACAGGATCTGGCACTGACCCTCAGGTGTGAGGGAACTGTGTGTTGAATTAGTATTAAGGTTTATGTAATGGTGAAAGTCATTACAAACTTGGATGGGGAACATCTGTACTTTCTTTGGGTCAGTGAATCTTAGAGCCACTGTACAAAAGGAATGTTGGACTCCAATGATAATGTCTCCAGCAGTACAACTGGATCCAAAATAGCTTGACATATTCTTCATGCAGTCAGACAATTATTTCCAATATATTATTACTGTAAGGGTGTGAAGAATGAAAAATAACATTAGCCGTTTTCTTTTTCTCAACTGTTTAGAAAGTAAGTATATTCCTGATTAACATCCATATTGCTATTTCCTACTAGTTTATTTTCTTACTTGAAAAGATGTGTACAGCTGGTGGAATAGGGGATGGGAAATTTGTGATCCTCCAGATGTTGGAGTGTAACACCTATGATCCATCATGATTGGCTTTAATAGCTAGGGTTCATGAGAGATGTAATATCAGGAGTGCCACATTTACCCACCTGATATAGTCAAATGGCTGCTTGGTGCTAAAATTCAGGCATTGGATAAAAATCAAAGAAGCAAGAGACTGGTGATGATATTTATTTTTATTTTAAACAGTGCATGAAAAATATTTTAAAAGTAATTTAGAAATCTGCTATCTAAAGCTTGAAAGTAGCTGGGCAAAATTTATTTTCTTCCAGGGGCCTATATCCATAAAAAGTTGTTTTTTCCACTTGCGCCATTAGGCGGTTATTATGCAAACATACCTACTATGTTGTGTAGGAGAGCATCCTTTCCCAGTTTAGGGACACCATATGAAAAAGATAGGGGTAACTTTTAAGTTTATTAACTCTCTCTGTTCATACAGGGACTGTAGTTCTTAAAGAATAGAAGAGAAATTAAAACATGTAATAAAGTAGAGTAACAGGGAGAAAAACCCAAGAGTTAAGAGACCACCTATTGATCCTACCCACAGGAATAATGATCATGGTAGTGCACACACTGGTAACTTCAAGGCTGCACTGTACCAAGTTCATAAATTTCAGCTAGTTCAAAACATGGCAGATTGATTGATTCTTGGTACATCTAGAAATGCCCATATTGCACTCCACTGTTGCTAATTATTTTTTGATTAAAATACAAAGTGTTGGTTACAGTTGTCTCTCAGTATCTGCTACCGTTTGGTTCCAGGATACCAAAAACTGTGGATGCTTAAATCCCATAAATACAATGGCATAGCAAAATGGTATATCTTACATTAAATTGAAAAATCAAGGTTTGCTTTTTTGGAATTAAGCCATGGATGGTAGAATCTATGGATACAGACGATCAACTATATTACATTTAAAGCTCTATATGGTTTCCATCCAGGACATCCTACAGGATTTCCACCTCCAATATAAGTCTAATACACTCACGTCCTCTGGGAGACATCTATCTCAATAACCCAAAACTAGGCTGACTGTTACACAGAGAACATTTTCTTCAACTGCCCCCAGACTTTGGAATGACCTGCCAGAAGAGATCTTGTCATCTCGAGATGCTGTCTGACTTTAAATCAGGGGTAAAGACCAGTCTCTTCCAGCAGGCCTATCCATATTATTTTTAATTTTGAAGTATTTATTGATGAATTTTAACATGCTTTGGTGTTCTGTGCTCTTTTAACTGATGTTATATGTTGTAGTTGTTCCCCACCTCAATCCACAGCTTAAGAAATATCTCTGTCAATCCCTTCCAATAATTTCTCTTTAATTCACCTTGGTAAGAGAGGAAGAAATATGCCTCCTGCAGTTTAATGTTAAAAGCCTGGCTATTAGTTGTATTAATTACTCCAGCAGTAGCCCCTGTGTCAGTTAAGTTCTTAAGCTCCAAACAACCCTGATTAATGAATGTCTGAATGGAAGGTCATAGGAAAAAACACATGCCACAATATGCCACATGATTGACTACAGACTTTGTGCCATGCATCTGCTTTCCCTGCTGATTTAGTCTAAAACATCTAACTCCATTTTTATGGAAGAATGAAGCAGCAAGACAAAAGAAATTGATATAAATATAGCTTTACTTTGGAAAATTGGTATCCAGAGAGATTTCAAATCTCATGGCAAATACAGCAAACCAGCCAGTATCTACAATAGAAACATTATAGCATGTTTATAAAACAGAAAAAAAGTATAAGGAGAAATATAAATCCCCCAATGAGAAGGCCACAGACCCCAATTCTGTCTCAAATTAACCCCACACAAATCTTCACTGAGAATGGGCAATGTGGAAACACTGCCCTCCCTGAACCTAAGTTAAGTTCAAGCAACTGGTTGAGCTGTTCTTCTTTGTAGGTGATCGAACCCGGCCCACCAAGTGGCTAAACCTGTATCTGGGTCAAGAGATGCATGGGTGGGAGAAAGTTGTGCTTTCCATTTCCCTCAGCCAGCATAAGAAAAAGAAACATTCATAACACTGGAGGTGAAAATTGCCAGTTCAATGGAACTAGCATTAACCTCTCAGCTTTGCTCAAGCACTTGAGCTTTGCTCAAGCTTCAATGCTGGGTGCTATCAAAAAGCTAAATGAGGACTCCTGTTACTATCAAAAAAAAAGATGCAGAATTGCTGCACAAATCTCTTAAGTCACTCCAAAAACCAATGCCCTAAGATTGTCCCCAGCCAGAGAAGTTTGGTTTGAAAGCTATCAGACTACAGGATCAGCATTAAGACAACTGTCAAAAACGGGGAAAAAAGAAAAGAAAAATACACTCAAGAGGGGAAAAAATCATTTGCACCCAGAGGAGGAAATGGTCTAGACCAAAAAAATTCACATCAAACCTAGAAAAGCAGGAGATCACACACACACACTCCAAGATCACATGGATGCATACCAAGATCTCATACTCCTGAACTAATTAAAAAGGAAGTAACTAAAAGCATGGAAAATTTTTAAAAAGGTACTTTACATGTTATAATTACCAAAATAAGTAAAAACAGACTTCATGTTTTTAAAACAAACAAAAGGAAACATAGACTGTAGGGGGGCAGACACTTTAAACTCAGCCTGGGGGGCTTCAGGAGCCTGGTGACAGGTTCTAGTCAACTGGACCCGTTTCCTAGGATGATACCTGGGTCCTCTAATGCCACCTCCTTCCTCTTAGCAATGCACTCCACCACACTGCAGCACATCCAGAGGCACCTACATAATTCAAATACATTCATTTGCTAGAAGCAGTATTAAGGCAAGGGAGCTCATATCCTCGCAGGGAAAAAATATGCTGCAATCAGAAAACAGTATAGGAAGGAGCTCAAGTGGAGAAAACGTACTCAGTGGATAGAGAGGCAACAGGGGACTGTCTGCAGCTTGGCAATGCTTCTCATGATTGCCCAAATAGCCTCCACTAGGAAAGAGGGGCATTTGCTCCGGAAAAGCACCAACATGTCCAGATCGTGCTTATATCTGACCCCAAGACAAGTCCTTTACATAACAAAGTTGTAAAATAAAAACCCTAAAAACATAACATTAAAAACATTTTTACAAAAATTTACACATTAAGGGAAAAAAAGGGGGGGGGGGAAATAGAAGAGTTGAAAGAGGGCTTCAATGGGGAACGGATTAAAATATCCTCTTTCGCTTCAGATAGGAGTCTGCGTAGTGACCTCCCAGGCCCTGAGAATGCTGACCGACATAGCTGCCTTCTGGGCTGGGTTCTGGGGATGGGAGAAGGTGGGAAAATGCCCGCTTCTGACCACCAACTGGCGTCTGAAAAAGAAGTGAAAGGTGGGACAAGGGGGAAGAGAGGCAATGTTAGGGGAATGCCGATGAGACTGTGGAAGAGGCAAAGGTTTCAGACATCCTTCTCGACTGCATCACCTTACCTTTGAGTAGTTCCCCTGCGAGTGACTGGCTGGTCCTAGTCCCAGGATGCTATCTCCAGCACCCACAGGAGGCATCCCAACTGCCTGGAAGATAAGGACAAAGCAGAACCAGCATTATATTAAACAGCAAGCCTTCTTCTTCGAGGCAGGATCTCTACAGTCCTTCATGGATGCAGTGGGGAATATAGGCAACCAAGTTGCAAATTACACAGATAAATTGGAACAGTTAACAGGGTGGTCATTAGGAACTATGGAGTTGGGTGTCACCAGTATGCTGATGACACTCTATCTCCTTGTTGTCCGAGTCAGCTGAGGCTGTGCAGGTACTGGATAAGAGCCAATAAACTGAAGCTGAGGAGTGGTAGTTCTCAGGTCCAGGACTGAATAAACAGCTAGCCTTGGATGGGGCTGCAGTCCCTCGAAGGAGACGAGGCTTGGAATGTTTGACTGGTGTACCAACTACATCTTTTCCCAGAGAGAGATAACCCAGCTACAGTAGTTCATGCACCAGAAAGCTCTCAATTAGATTATTGTAACATTCTGTATGTCAGGCTGCCCATAAAGGAGACTAAGAAGTAGCAGCTAGTGTAAAATGCAAGAGCTCCACTGGAAAACCACAGAGACAGCATATGATTCTTTCAAGACTGGCATTAAAAAACTGCGCTGGCTACTAATATGCTTCCGGTCTGAATTCCTGGTGCTAGTGATGACATTTAGTGATAATGGTTTGGGGTCTCAAAACTCAAGGAAGCACTCCTCCTTGTGCCTGCCTGAGGACTGAGTCCCAGGCCATTTAGGCTTTAAATGCCATCAAGACAGTCTGCTAATGTTTTCTGTTTCATTCCTGTATCTCCATTATGTGTTCACTTTTCCTGTATGAAAAATACAATTCATGGCCCTTGCTGTTTGTATCTGGAAGCGTTTTTGCAAATCTTCCTGTATCATATTCCACTGCCTGCTTCTATCTCCTGCTTAGTACAAGGCAAGTCAGCTCTTGTCAAAACAGAAAAGTGATAGTCATAAAACTCAGATATATGCTATCAGAGACAGTACAGTCTTAGAGAATCCCAGCAGGAAGAAATCCTATGTGACTGCAGATGATACAATGAAGCAAGGAACAGGGAAATGGCAAGTGTTTACAGTAAACATCCAAATGTGTCCTGGGGGGATTTCTGATAGTCAGCCTTGCAAAACCAGCAGGTGCTCTTACTTTGTTAAGGTGGCTCTGCCTGAGTCCAGCTTGAAGACCACTAGTGAAATAGGAGGTTGGGGATCCTGAGTAGAATGGAGGCAGAGGGGACCCCAGGCTGTTTCGGTCAAACCCAGGCAACAGCACCTGAAAGAGAAGCAAGGAGTCACAACAGCTGCTTGTAAAACTAATCTCTTGCACCTCTGCAGATTAAGACACCAAGGGACAACTAAGAGGTAGATGGATAAAAAACTTTTATATTTAAATCAAGTTTTAAAAAAGAGATCATAAAATAATTCTCTCTCAACACTAATTTAAAAGTAAGTTAAAGCTAAATCTTATTTCAAACATACAAACTGAATTTATATTTATAATCTCAAAAAAATATGAACTAACAACTCTGACAGTCTTGCACTCATTTGGATTACCTACAATCAAATATTAAAAAAGAAGAAAACTTGCATTGGTGTTTCAGCCTATGAATAAAAATGACAGTAGGGTATGAGAAATAAGATTTAGTTAAAGTTTTAAGCACAGGCAGCATTCATTTACTGTTTAGGTTAAGTAGAGAGACAACGGTTTTGTTTTGATTTTTTTTTTTTTGAGGGGGTGGGATTGCAGCAAGCAGAATGATGTGATGGGCTAGTGGTTGAAGCATTGGCATTTGGATGCCCAGTTCAACACTGACTGCCATCGGCATCAACTTGGCTTCCTAGCACCTTCCTTCTTTATCGTTCTGTGCTCTTCTAACCAAGAATGGTGTCTACACAGTGGACTATCCAAGTGTCTGTATAAGTACTCAGATAGGCACCCACTGATGGGTGAGTAAATCCTACATAACTATGCATGTGTTTTAAAGACTGCAACACTTCTGAAATATTTGTGTAAGATTAGATTTCATTTAATAAAACTATGGTCTAAATCCAACTGTTAGTCCGAAGTCAAGTAAGTCAGCTAAATCCATGGAACCTACATACATGTTCACTAACCAGGTTTGCTCTGATTCAGTGGGTCTGGATTGTGGTTGGAACATTTGGACTGAGGTCTAAGTGCTGTTATGTTTGGGTGAGGTTAATTATCACTCCTGATACACTTTCACAGCATCTATAAAAGGGGTTAACAACTGTACCAAGAGTTGACCATGGGTCAATTCCCCCCCCCCCCCCCCCCCCCGTATTCTTCCAGCAGGAACTTAGCTGGAACTTGAAGGGATGTGACATGAAAACTAGCCAATTCTTTTCCATTTTTTAAAGGAAGAAGATCTCTCCCTAATTGGCCATGTTTCCACTCCACATCCATTTGGGGCTGATTTGTTGCCTGAACATTTGGGAGAGACTCTAGTGAGATTTCGAGGATCTAGGGAGATGCCCCCACATGGCTGCAGTTCTCCACTCCTGAGCTCCTCAATATATGTAATGAGGATATTATGTCATACTATTTCCTTAATTAATAAAAAAGAAAGTTATGTTTAAAAGTTACAAAAACTACTTGTATAGAAGTATAATCTGTTCTACTGAATTATATTACAGTGGTCCCCCGGGTTACGAAAGTAATCCGTTCCGGATTACCTTTCGTAACCCGAAAATTTTCGTAACCCGGGGGAGGCCTGGGCACCGGCGGAGGGGAAGGGACGGCCTTCCAGTGGACCCACAGGAAGGCCATCCCTTCCCCTCCGAGGCCTGGCCGGCGGCGGAGGAGAAGGGACGGACCCGTGGGAAGGCCGTCCCTTCCCCTCCGAGGCCTGGGCTCCGGCGGAGGAGAAGGGACGGCCTTCCAGCGGACCTGCGGGAAGGCCGTCCCTTCCCCTCCGAGGCCTGGGCGCCGGCGGAGGAGAAGGGACGGACCCGCGGGAAGGCCGTCCCTTCCCCTCCGAGGCCTGGGCGCCGGCGGAGAAGAAGGGAGGGCCTTCCAGCGGACCCGCGGGAAGGCCGTCCCTTCTCCTCCGAGGCCTGGGCGCCGGCGGAGAAGGGACGGACCCGCGGGAAGGCCGTCCCTTCCCCTCCGAGGCCTGGGCGCCGGCGAGGGGAAGGGACGGACCCGCGGGAAGGCTGTCCCTTCCCCTCCGAGGCCTGGGTGCCGGTGGAGAGGAAGGGATGGCCTTCCGGCGGACCCGCGGGAAGGCCGTCCCTTCCCCTCCGAGGCGCTTTTTTTCCCGTATCCCGGGGGATCCTTCGGATCCCGGGAGATACTGTAGCGGTCCCGCCGGTTTCGGATCCCGGGGTTTTCGTAACCCGGGGGATTCGTAAGCCGGGGGACCACTGTATTTTAATTTATTTTACAGATCAGATTTGTATCACTGTCCAATGTGAATTACAGTGGTCCCCCGCCTTACGAATCCCCCGGGTTGCGAAAACCCCGGGATCCGAAAGGCGGCGGACCGGCTTCCTATCCCTCGGGATACGAAAGATCCCCCGGGATACGAAGAAAAAAACCGTGCGGCCCCTTTAAATCGGCCGCGCGGTCCATTGAGTTTAGCGGTCCCCCGGGAAACGAAAGCTTCCGGGTTACGAAAGTAATCCCGGAACGGATTACTTTCGTAACCCGGGGGACGACTGTAGTGGGTTATTGTCTGTCTTTAAGTGGTTTATGACATATGGTGATCCTAAGGCTGAGGCTATCAAGACCTGTTCAGAGGTGGTTTGCCATTGCCTTCCCCTGAGGCTGAGAGCATGTGACTTACCTAAGCTCATCCATTGGGTTTCATAGCTGAGCTGGGAATCAAACCCTGGCCTCCAGAGTCACAATTCAACTCTCAAACCACTACATCATTTTATTTCATTGATTTAAATTGACTTGATTGAAATCAATCCACCCAGACTGTAAATGATCAGCTGCTCTGACAATGTACCACTACCAAGCTGCACTTTGCTATTGCCTGACACGAAGGAGGATAGCAATATGAGCCTGGCATCGATTCAGAACTGTGGAATGAGTGAAGGGTTTCAAGATAGCCAAATGTTTGGTCTTTCTACAGAGGCAAGGAATATTATAACAGAATACACATGCAAGTTTCAGTATGGATACTTCATGGAAGATAGAATCATAGAATCATAGAGTTGAAAGAGACCACAAGGGCCATCCAGTCCAACTCCCTGCCATGCAGGAACTCCCAATCAAAGCATCCCTGACAGATGGCCATCCAGCCTCTGCTTAAGATGTGTTTCTAAATTCCAGACCTGGGTTGTCTATTAACTAAACCATCTTCTATGCACTTTGGAAGGTGCTTAGATGTGTGCGCATCACACCAGCCCAAATGCATGCCACAATTAATTGTGTACTTAATGACTGTAAGCCTGCTGCCTTTCAGTTGGCCAGGAACCAATTTTTAGGACATTTTATATTGTGATATTTTATAGCATTATCCTATGCAATCAATATGTGACATTTAGGAAGATGAAGAAGAGGGACCTGCAATAAAATGCAGCAGCGTAGGGTATTCCTATTCAGTGCCCTCCTCCAAGATATTATATCCTCCCTTCACAGCTAGTTCCCCAATCCTATCACCTGCCCTCATGTGTGTGGATGGTACATAGGTAATGCCACTCATAACCTGAATATAAGAAATGGAGTGAATTATACTGAACAGCAGGGATAGCGAACAGATGCCTTACCAGATATTGATGGACTACAATTCTCATCACCACTGACTGATGGGATGCTGGGAGTTATAATCTGAGGGGCTTGTCCTATTTGCCCACCCCTACTGTAAAAAGCAAAAAATGGCCAACTTTCCAGCAGCTTCCTACAGTCCAGCTTGCCTTAGCTAGTGAAAACATTTAATAAAATGGGCATTTACCTTCTGCTTGCTGTGTGCAAATCCACCTAACTGGGACCCTGTTTCTCGAGCCTGGGGATATATTCGTGATCCCAAGTCCTTTGATAGGAAAGAGAAAGACAGAATTTCTTTAAATTAATTTAAAAATTAAAAAATAAATCCCTTCCTCCCCATTGTTCATATTATTTCAGGTTATATGGTCACCAATAAGAACTACAAATTAGTAGGAATGTGAACACTACTTACCTCAAAGCAGCATGGTCTTACCAACCCCAGGAAAAAAAATACAAGAAACACCGCTGCTTTATTGCTTGTTTTTTATATTCAGAAAGCTGCAGTTGCAAAATATTCTACAGTACTCACCGGTTGGTACTCAAACACACAGTTGTCTCCCGTCAGTCCAGGTGAGGGCAGTGCAGGGTCAGATATGGAGGCCTGAGGAATTCTGGGATTGGAAACATTGCCAAGTACACTAGTCTTCAGGCTGAATGCTTTATTGGCCCCACCTGCAAAGGCAGAGTTGATCATTAACATGCAAGAATGCAGTTAAAGGACAAAAGACGGACTAGCTCCAGGAATACAGAAAACATTCTAATTACCGAACCATATGAGGCATATACAGCCTCTGCACTTGAAGTTATATACATTTGTAATAAGACTAACTGAAAGAAAGAAGCTGGTAGAATGAGCTTCCGTAGACCTAAGACTACTTTCTCTGATATAAAACATTATCTGAGGCAGTAGGCTCAGGTCTACGAAAACTCATCCTATCACCTTCTTTCTCTCAGTCAGTCTCAAAGGTGCTACAAGATCCCTTTGCCTACTGATTTCCCAGACTAACACAGCTATGCCTTTGGATTATTCATTGGTAATAGGCATGCATTTGTCCTTGTATTGTCACCCCAACATTGCACCTGTATCCCTAAGATCACCAGCTGACAGGGAGAATGGCACAGATCCTGTTGCACCAGAAAAAAAAAAAAAAAGAAGCAAAGCAGGACAGTGAAGCAATGTGTAGAACATAGTTTTTTGTGGAGCTTTCGGGCTATGTGGCCATGTTCTAGAAGAGTTCCTTTGTTACGTTTCGCCAGCATCTGTGGCTGGCATCTTCAGATGATGTCGAAACGTCAGAAAGGAACTCTTCTAGAACATGGCCACATAGCCCGAAAGCTCCACAAAAAACTATGGATGCCGGCCATGAAAGCCTTCGACTCCACAATGTGTAGAACACCTGCCGTCAGGAATATATGAGGAATGTAATTGCAACCCACTGGGAAATACTACTTAAATTCCAATTCAAAACATATTTAATACTACATCCCAGTGAATTCAGCAAGACTTGTTTTCTTGTAACTACACTTAGGCTTGGAGCCGTAGGGGCTTTCTAGATTGGCAGGAAAGTGTGACATGAAGTTGCCTTTTCCTTAATGCTTAGCAGCTGCACCACAGCCTTTAGATGGAGCTGCGCTGTTCCGCAGTTTTTAAAAAAGAAGCTGGGAAAACCAGCACCTTTTTAAAGGCGCTTCTTCTCCCCTAAAACGCAAAAAAAGCATTTTCATGGCACACTTTCCCTTTTTCTCATCTAAAGGCTAGAGTTTCATGCAGCCATGAACACACTTCTTTTTGCCAATCCAGAAAGCCCCTTAGAATACTTTAAGTTGTACTATTGCCAAGCCTTACAAAAAGATAAAAAACAATGAATATGAATGGAAAAAGAAACCAGGTTTCATAGGTTTTGCACAACTGCTTCTTTAGACACATCAGTACCCAACTTACTATATGCATACATTTCCCCTTTTTAATTCACACAATCAAGAAATTTCCTACACAAAGCTAGTGGGAAAGGTGATTATGTCAATTTGCAGAGCTTGCTAGAAGCGCCATCCTCCCATGGGAAGAAAAAAATCACAGAAGGTTGCAATTCTATATGCATTTCCTGAAGAACCTGCTTCCAAACAGACACCCACAGAATAAATTTAAGTGTCAGAAATTTCTCCTAAGGAATAGCTCTTTCACAGTCAAAGGTGTACCTCAATCAGGGCTTTGTCTGAGATCTATTTATGCAGATAGCTAAAAATGAGTTATCGCTAAGTATTCAGTTGTAATTTATCTCGCTAAAACAGGTGGGGAAGTGGCCCTGGAATGCAATCCCTAAGGCCTCTTACCCCAGTCCTCAAGATTCCCCTTGACTATCCTTTATTTTACCTAAAGCTGAACTACAGTCGGCCCTCCATGATCATGGGGGTTAGGGAAACAAGACGCCCATGAATGTGGAAAAACAACAAATAAACCATTCCCCCCCCCCCACGGAAGTCATTTCCAGGGTGGGAGGGGCTTGGGGCAGAGGGAAAGCCTGGGAGGGAGAAAGGGAGGAGGAGCCGAGTTTAATATCCGCAAATAACCAAAACTGTGAATCTCAAACTTACAAAAGTCAAGCGCCCACTGTACCTCTCCCAAAAGCTCCAGCCATAACAAATCATCTTTTAAATATGTTGCGTCTCCCCAGTAGTGCTTAATATACTAACTTTCCCCCCCAAAAAACAGAAATGGACTTATGTTGATAGACCCTTTGCATAACCCCCATCCACAAACTGATGCGTTTCAACAAGAGGGTAATTCTCAAAGTAACAAAGGCACAAAAATTGAGACAAAACTCAAAATGCTTTTGCTTACAATACATCAGGGTAGAGATTATCTAACACGTATTGGCCAATACAATTTACCCCACCTTTGCCCATCCCAGTGTCCTCACCTGCAAGTTTGCTTGTAGGGAGAAGGCTGTGCAAATTTAAGTAGGGATTCAGTGGAATCTTGAAGTCTTTTGGTGGCTCTCCTAACAGAGAGACCTGAAAGAAAAGTGAGAGTGAGCAGCACTTTCTATAGTGTCCATTTTCAATTAATGGGCTGTACCCAAGGACCTAAATACCCTAAATGCACCAGATCCTGTCTGATCTTAGAAGTTCAGTAGCATTAGCCCTGGTTAATACTTGGATAGGAGATCACCAACAAATACCAGGTGCTGTAGGCTATATTTCAGAGGAAGGAAATGGCAAACGAGAGTATTCCTTGCCTCAGAAAACCCCATGAAACTCATGGACTTGCCATAAGTCAAGAGTCAACTTGAAAGCACATACAATAATAATGGAAGAATGGGGTGTGAAGAAGAGATTTTGTCAGTCATCTGAAATTGCACTTTAAAAAAAATTCCATAATTGCTTTGTTCTTTAAAATATCTACATAAAGTTGTTTTTGTATCATCTTGCTCAATTTTGAATTTAGAGCCTGGATTTCTCTATGATAAAGAATTACATCAAAGATTTTTACAGCAAAGTGACTGAGAGGAGGGGAAAAGGAAAAGGGGGCATGACTAGAGGCTCAGCTATCATGCAGAATCAAAGAACTTCATTCCAGACAGCTTTTTATTTCATATGTTTCTAAATGTAATACTATTGCACAGGCTGAATATCTCTTATCCAAAATGTCTGTGACCAGAAGTGTTTTGGATTTTGGAATTTTTATTTTATTTTGGAGTATTTACATGTACATAATAAGATCTCTCTTGGAGATGGGACCTAAATGCTAAACAACAAATTCATTGAAGTTTCATATATACTTTATACACATTGCCTGAAGTTAATTTTATACACAATATTTTCAATAATTTTGTTCATGGAACAAAAGTGTGCATATATTGAACCATCAGAAAGCAAAGTTATCACTATCTGGTCCAATCATGTGGGCGATTTTGGAATTTGGAATTCCAGAGAAGGGAGACTCAACCTATAAAAAGACTAGAAATGTACTAAAAAGAAATATGACAAAGAATCTCAAGGCAACTTTTTAAGATTAAAAAATGTTAGCTGGCATAAACTTTCATGGACTACAGTCCACTTCATCTCTTGCAAGAGTAATATGGCTACTCCTCCCCAGAGATATACCTCTGAAAATTATAAACATTTTGAGTTCTGTGCTATTATATTAACACATGCTGGATACATAATTTGACACAGATTGCAGCGATATATTCATACTTACCCCAGATGAAGGAGCCCCATTTTCTGTCTGTTTTGGCTTCTGAAGCCCACTGATTACAGATCCCAGAATAGAGGTGGTGAGGCCTTGCAAGCCAGGTGGAGTCAGCTGGGATGTCTGTGATCCTACCACAGAGTTCTCCCTCTCTATTCCCAAGGAGCCCAGATAGGATGGCAAAGGTAAGTTTCCTGAAGGCAAGATTGGAGACGTCACAGGTCCTGGAGCCATATCAGCAGGTATAGCGCCCCCTAGGGAGAAACACATATACAGTACAGGTAAGAACCACTTCTGAAATCAGAGGTGGCCAAACTGCAGTCCACAGGCTGCATGTACCTTCTCCAGTTTTTGAACTGAAAAAGGCCTCTCACCTCCCCTCAAGAGTATGGAGGGACATTTTGCTGTCTTCTAGATGTATTCTTGCTTTGCAAAATAAAATAAAATAAAATAAAATAAAAATCTCACCAGGCCAAAGACATTTTTGGAGGGTTTAGGAAACATAAATCCCTCCATGACCCCTAGAAGCCATCCAAGGCCTAACAGAGGGCGTGTGTGCCCCCTAGACCACTGAAGGCTGTCCATCCCTGAGCTAAAGTGATGTTTTTACAGAATCTAAGTAACAGGGTCAGGTTAAGTCAAATGTCAACTGATCGGTACACTTATTTCATTTTGTTTAAAATCAGAGTTCAGGAAAGCTATTTTTTGACCACAACTCCAAAATTTCCCAAGGAACATGTCCATTTGCATGGGTACAGTTCTCTTGTTTAGCTTGGGAAGCACCTAACATCTACCCCACTACTACTCCAACCCATTAATTATTTGAGGGAAGAAGGGAGGCTAAGACCGAAGCTCTTGAATCCTCCAGACTACTCTAGAGAGTGCTATCCTCTTTTCTCATCAGGAAACAATTGTGGAGCTGCTAATTCTCAAATCCCCCCCCCCCCGCAAGCAAGCTGCTACAGAAGTAGAAGTAGTGGTGAATATGCAACAAAAGTGCACCCCTTCATCACTCTTACTGTAGGCAGAAGAAGGGAAAACATGTCTCTTGGTGGCCCCTGCAGTAGTAATGCCAGCTCTACATTTTAACTCCTCCAAAGGCATCACTTCACCTTTTGTTTCTCATCCTGAACTGTTGGAGAAAAGGCAGGATATCCCTTCTTTGCTTCCCCTTCCTATCTCACCACCACAAAACCATGTGCACTTTAGTCAGCAGGACCAAAACTTGCCACTAGTATTCAAAGTCTGTGCAATCTCCCTGATGGTTCCTGATTTCCAAACTGCTGGAGGGAGTCAGAGTGGCATAACAGTTTTAATGTTAGCCTAGGATTCTAGGAGACCAGGGTTAAAAACCTCACTCATCCATGGAAACTAAGTGAATGATCCTAGACAAGTCACACTCTCTAAGCTTCAGAGAAGGAGGCAATAGAAAACTTCTTTTGAATAAATATTGCTAAGAAAAGCCTGGGATAGGGTCACCATAACTCAAAAGTCAGGTTGAAGGCACAGTAGCACAGAGACCAAAACACACACAGAGTTGGATTTGGGGGTGTTTAAAAAACAAACAAACCAAGAGGAACATGCCTGATTATTGCAAGGACCTCTTTCTTAGTACTCAGCTGATAGTCCAATCTGAGGTGGAAAGATAGAAACAGGAACAGAAACCAATTCCACCTTTGTCTGCTTGCTTGGCTTTCTGTAGCTACAGTCTGCTTGCTTGGCTTTCTGTAGCTTTCCCCCATGACCAGCACAATAACACAGCAGGCTAGCACTGGAGGGAAAGAGTGATCCCTCTTTCCTCTGCCAGCTGTACAAGAGGCAAAGTTACTCTCCTCTACACCCAGCATGGAAATCAAATGGCAGGTTCCGTTAATCTGTACTGAATCCACTGTGTTCCTGTGTGGTTACAGGAGATGAAGGCTGTTCCTGTGCATGCAACACAGAAACCAAGTGGTTGTCAGAGGCAGCATTCTAGGTCTCCTCTAACACCTTGTTACATGTCTAGCCAGCAAATTATTTTTAATATATTTCTTTCACACATACGGATGGCTAGGAAACGAAAAACAGAATAATCTGTCCCTGCTAATACCAGCATTTCTCAACCTGCAGACAAGCACAGTTTTATGGAAACTAGTAACTCTGGGGGCATTTAGTTATTTTAAATCTGAGAAAGCAATTACTGATAGTCCAGGGGCTACTGGACCCCTTTCTCCCACTCTGGAGCTCAGCAGGCCACATCACCCTTTTTAAAAAGGGTCACTCCTAGTTTATATAAAAGTGTAATTCAACCCCACAAGAGGCACTGCCACCCTCCTTAGACTTTAAGTGGCATCCTCTCATAGACTTTAAGTAGCCAACTGTTCCTCCTGAATAACAATAGCAATTGGAGCATGTCCAAAGGAGGGCGACTAAAATGGTGAAGGGTCTGGAAACCATGTCCTACGAGGAACGACTAAGGGAGCTGGGTATGTTTAGCCTGAAGAAGAGAAGGTTAAGAGGTGATATGATAGCCCGGTTTAAATATTTGAAGGGATGTCATATTGAGGAGGGAGCAAGCTTGTTTTCTGCTGCTCTAGAGACAAGGACCTGGAACAATGGATGCAAGCTACAGGAAAAGAGATTCCACCTCAACATTAGGAGGAACTTCCTGGCAGTAAGGGCTGTTCGACAGTGGAACACACTCCCTCAGAGTATATTGGAGTATCCTTCCTTGGAGGGCTTTAAACAGAGGCTTCAAGGCCATCTGTCGGGGATGCTTTGATTGAGAGTTCCTTAATGGCACGGGGTTAGACTGGATGGCCCTTCTGGTCTCTTCCAATTCTACAATTCTATGATTTATTTATAATGCCATTTCAACAAACGGAGGGAACATAGAATCAAAGAATCACAGAGTTGGAAGAGACCACAAGGGCCATCCAGTCCAACCCCCTGCCATCAGAGACAAAGACAATAAAACATAAATACAAATATATATATAAAACCCCCAACATTCCACCAGACATCCACATGAGGCTTGTGGGGGTCTTTTTTTTTAGTGTGACAGTGAGGTGGTGGTGGTTGTTATTATTATTATTTATTATTATTATTATTATCCCACCCTTATCCCAAGACTGGGACTCAGGGCAGTTTCCAACATTAGAAAATGCCATACAGTTTAAAACATACAAAAACAATACATTAAAATAGGATTAAATTACCACAATAATTAAAACAAATTCAATGCTAAAATATCAAATACTTTAAAAAGATAAAAATGCTTAAAATACATTAAAACAATATAGTATCCCAGGCCATTTTTAAAAAACATTCTGTTTTGAACAGCTGTCTGAAGAGGAAGGTTTTCGCCTGTTGATGGAAGGCCATCAAAGAAGGGGCCATTCTGGTGTCCCTGGGCAGGGAGTTCTAGAGTCTAGAGGCAACCATGGAAAAGGCCCTCTCTTGTGTCACCACTAACTGTGTTTGTGATGGTGGTGGGATGGAGAAAAGGGCCTCCCTTGTGGATCTCAGAGCCTGGGCCAGCTCATATAAGGAGATACGGTCTGCCAAATAGCCTGGACCTGAGCTATTGTTTGAGTGGAAGCCCTTGTGGGATGCACTTGGCCCTTGGGTCACACACTTTCCAACACAGTTTTAAATTTTCAGATTGGAACCTTATCCTTCTTCACTCATGGTTCCTGTGCCACTAATCATTCTGTTAGAGGAAGCAAGCCTCTAGCAATGTTGGTAGGCAGAACGGGGACATAAGTAATCACACCTCTTATCTGTAGGACCAGATTAAGATACTGCTGTCAGCTTGGAACCTTCTGTGCTTTCCCTTTAAAATTAAAATAGCTGCCTCAGATCTAACTGAAAAAAGTAATTTTAACCCTTGCTTTATTTAGTACAAAACCTAGTACAAAGCTTCCCCTTCTTCTCCTCAGAATTAGTCAACTGACTGCAAGTGAGAACCCATTCTTCCACTAGGTCTTGACAATCACTGAAGTTCAAGATGGTGGGGGAGGAATCAACCCATATAGTCAGAAAATACCCCCCCCCTTACAGCATTATTACAACACCACTAGTGTTGACAGCCTAAGGTAAAGCATGTTAATGGATTAAAAATGACAAGCAAAGATCCATGGTGCAAAAATAAAGCAATTCAGTTTTGCACCATTCTTTTTGAATCACCTTGTATTTCACAGATTTATTTCCTGTTATATCCTCCTGCACTTAACAGTTTCTTGCCCCATTTTCCTACAAAAATCCACATATGAAAGCTGGCTGTCAAGTGGAGGTCTCTTCAGTTAGATCACTTGGTCTTCCACTGGTGTTTACAGTACCCCATGTGCAACATCCTATTCCAACTCTCTCTGTGGCCTTGATTTTGCACGCAGAACGTCCAAACCTATAACCTTTGTACTTCTGTACTAATAAATGTGACAATATAAGCAAATGATAAAATACTACTCCATGGGATACTTTCAGTTGTCAAGAAGTGGCACGTTGGTGTTCATCAGCACTGCGTTGTGCACTTACTTCCACTACCCTATTTTTATGCGTAGGCTGTGTTGGACAGAAATCTACACCTTTATGGGATATACACTGGGCAGTCCACTCAACTGAATGGGTTGGATGTCATTTAAAAGTTCATTTTTTAAAAATGCCAGAAAAAAATTATGCTTATGACTAAAGAATTCCCAACAAAATTATTTCAAATTTTGTAATTCTGCTGAGGTCTAAAAGAGAGGGGGAAAAATACCCCTCACCTTAAGCCCCAAACCTAATCAACCAGCTAAAAGATAGTCTACCATACTTCTACCCAAGTAAACATTCTCATCTCAGCTACGAAAGAGCTCAGGAGTTAAATGGGCAGAGTAAAAGTCCTGAAAAGAAATTTAGAAAAGGAATCTTTCTAATGATCATATTAAATTAATGATCAGTCTCCAATAAGCAGCAGCAGTTCTTTCAGCGGGTCCCCCAACCCCCCAGTTTTATCTCTCTTTGCTCCCCAACTGTTAACTTTCTAGAAGAGAATCTCCCAAACAACAGACTTCACTGCTCAAAGACTGAGCAGCCAATTAAAAAATAACCACATGCCACAAATCACTTACCAGAAGACATTTCACCCATTAGCTGATTTCCTGTCTGAGAAGCTGGTGTGTTTGGCATCCCCAGAGGTCCATGCTGCAAGGAACCCAAGGGAGAGTCTCCCAAAATTCCTGGTTTCTGCAAAGAAGTAAAATGTTTCAATAACTGAAAGAAGGCAAGTCTAAGTGTGATAAAAAACATAATTAAACAGAAGAAAGCCATGGCCCACTACAAGCAGCTAATCTCAAATCAGACAATGGCAAAGCCACGGTGGCTGGAAACTGATTACCATGAAACACTAAGAAAAGGCCATCAGCTATTGACAAGCCACATTTAGACACAGGGTATCTGAAGTAGGGTACATCTCTACAGGAGGGCAGGAAAAGAGAGGGAGAGAAACACACTGACATTTTTCAGATCTGCCCAGAGGATTGGACTAAAAGCTTTCTAGGGGAAAGTCCAAGAGGAAACTCAACCCTCACAAGTGGCCCAAATACAGCACAACATAAACATGATACCACAACACAAATGGTTAGTTGGAGCATCAGGATACTTCCTGCCTTTCTTCACTTCTGTGATGAACTGCAGCTGCCTTCATTCCTTCTACAGATGTGTTGCATTTCAAAGTTAGCCCTGAATGCATCCAACAAGGAGAGTCCATGCTGCCAGTACTTCTTTTGCAGCACTGTTGTGAGGAAATAAGTTACTCCTGTTTGAGACTCTTACTGAGCCTATTATGTTTTGACTATATTCTGCATAGCTCAAGTTTGGCTATTCAGATGCAACACTGACAACAGCAGGGAAAACAGAAACAATGAAGGCTAGTTAATTTCCATTCAACTCCACGGCAACTCCTGCCCCAGAGTCTTCCATCAACAGCTGGGGGCAGTGAAGCAGAATAAGACCCTAGAGAGCAAATACCCTAAAATGCAGGGTATTTGGAAACAAGAGTGAAGTCATACACACAGTAGTTTCCAAGAAAGTGTGCATACAGTTCACCAAGGAAGGAAGAATAGGCTTGTTATAGATGGGTCACAAGGAGCAGGGTACCCAAGGAAGCCATCAAAAGAAACTCTGTCCTGCCCAAATTCAGTGGACCCAGATCAATTCTGTGAGGTATAGTACATCCAACAGTGTTTTGTAAAATGCACCCACTCTTATTTATTTATTTACCCCCAATTGCTCCCGGCCAAACAGTGCTAATTGTTTTGCAAACCCTTAGACAACAAAGTCTAGAATAAAGGCTTAAAATAATTTACTACACACATTTATTTCGATCTACAACATGAAACACCCTCAATATAGACTTGTTAATAGTACAAGCACACAGCACTCTTTGGAATTCATCATCTCTGGAACGGAGGAATACTCCATTCCAGCTTTAGGGGGAGAAAGTAGCAGAAGGGAATGCACTAGAGAGGAAGTGGTCCTGAAAACTGAAATAAGAGCTTGTTGCCTATCAGTGCCCTCACAGGGACTGCAAGGAACTGAGCAAACCTCTCAGTTTTATTATATACATCAAAACATCAAGGTGCCCCTCTGAAATTATGGAGTTTAAGAAAAGCTTTATTTAAAAAAACACCTCTATATCTACTCTCTTGATTAAGACTACTATACAATATGGTTAATGGCCACGTTGGTGAACCTTTCACAGAGTATACACACAATATGCACCCACACACAAACAGCATGATTTACACACACAGGCCAGGCCTAGCACTCACATGGAATATGGCCTGGTTTTCCTTGTTCTGCAGAAGTTGTGTCCAGACCTGGTTTTGGACTAAGAGCAAGTTTCCAAGAAATGCCTTCTGGAGCAGAAAGCAAGCAAGCAAGGAAAAAAAAGACCAAAAACAGGGTCACTAAAGCCAAGTGGGTTAAAAAGGAGATGGCTGTTGGGGAGCAAGTAACTATGTCAAATTCTTGCTTTATAAGGAACAGGGTGAGCTCTAGCACTGCACGAAGGAAATTATCAACTACAGCTGCTGAATTCTCTTAGCCATTTGGCACAACATTCCAATTATATACAGAGCAACTCCAGCAAAGAATCAAAGAACACATACAAGGCTATCAATAAACACCGTCAACAGCAACTGTAGCCCGAAAATTGCCAGACATACTTTTGTACGAAATATGTAGAGTTGTACACAGAAGGAATGCCCTGCTTATTAAGTATTGGAACTGAATGAAGTGGTAGATAATGAAAGAAGATTGAAAGCAGTTTATGAGTCATGCAAAGTAACCTATCCTTTGATAAAGCAAATACCACCACACCTCACTAACTGCAACTCTACAGGACAATTACCTGTTGTGTTTGTGTTTGATTCTGGAGAGCTAGCTGAAGTAAAGCAGTGGACAGGGCTGGATTTGTTAAGAGAGGCACTGATGGTGGGGCTCCCAGGATTCCTGAAAAGAAACCAGAACAGAAAACACGTTTTAACGCTTCCTGTCTAAACGGGGGTGGGGGTGAGGGCAGGGATCCAAGGGATTCTCTCAAATACAGCACATTGTAAGCAGAAACAAAAAGAAAACAACAGATTGTGAAACTCTTCATCTTTTTCAGGCATCAGAATTTTCCATTTTAACTTTTGATGACCAAGATTAGACTAATTTTTAATTTTACCTTATATTGTTACATTTGACTGCTAGGCATAACTGGAAGGACTTAACAGTGGAAATTAGCATTATTTCAGCTTACTTGATTAAAAAAAAGTCTGAGAAGGGGTATACTACTTCATACAAAGTGTCCTGTTAACTGTTCTGTATGCAAGACAAACACTGGAGAAGAATTGGAGTGCTTCATGACTGGAGAAAACTTTCATCACAAGTAAATGTACATCATAATTGCGCTGAACTGAGCCTTGTGTAACAGAAGGCTAGACATCCATGATTGTGTTCCTGAAATTCACCCCAGACATTATAGGTTGGATGCCCTAGCTAGACTTCCAGTGCCCAAGAACAGAAAAAAAACACACGTCTAGTTCACAAAAATGAACCATCTCTGCAGGTCTAGCCATCAGTGCTAGCCTATGTAGCTCTTTGAAGATGTCTCCAAACCAAAGGAAATTCAACATACTCAATAGGCTGAAGAAGGAAAGTCACAGCTCAATTACTTCAAGTCCAACAGAGCCTTCATACATTCATACCTTGTTTACCTCCAATGGCTCCATGAAGAAGGGGGTTAAGTAAAAGCTGGATTGACGTAGGATTCCCTAAACTGTTCAAAATCTGAAGAAAATTGGGCTCAGGTAGAAGCCCTTTCCCACGGTTAAGTGCCTGCAAAAGTAGGAAGAACAGAATCAAAGGTTATCTGGGCCCTGTAATAGAGAAGTAACCATATCACAACCATGGCCCATAACAGTCTGAAAGGGAACATCTTTGAAGCAAACACTTCTGTGTGTAACTAAAGCTTCACTATTCATACCAGTTGGCACATAACAGAACACTGCAGAAATACAGAGCAAAAGACAGACTTTCGGTCACTGTGGATCACTGCATAGAGTAACTTCCCACTTCTGTGAACAGTATTTTGTTTTCGATCAAGTGCTATAGGTGAATTGATAGAGATTAGGACATTGAGCAATGAATTTAGGCTATAGGAAAAAAGAACTTTACAAAGAACTTCCTGATAGTAAGAACTGTTCAACAGGGGAACACATTGCCTCAGAGAGTAATGGAGTCTCCTTCTTTAGAGGGTTTTAAACAGAGGTTGGATGGTCATCTGTCAGGATGGTTTTGTTTTGCATTCCTGCATGTCAGGCAGTTAGACTTCATGGCCCTTGAGGTCTCTCCCAACTCTATCATTCTATGATTTATGAGGCACCATAAGTTAATGGATGACTTGAAGGCACATACACAGCCTACTTTTGAAGATGGGTTGCACTGCATAGCCCTTGTGGCATCTTCCAACTTTATGATTCTATACAGGAGCTTTTGGGATGAGTGATAAACTAAATTAAGCTGCTTATAAAAAATCTGTCATAATAAAGCAGATTCCCAAAATGAGCAAATAATGGCTACAAGCAAAGCCCTGCTAATGAGTAGACCTGTATTTGGCCCAACATCATCACCCCAAAAAAAAGGAAAGAGAAAAAAAGGTGGCATTGTACTAGTCTGTAATATAAAATAAAGCTCTTAGAAAGATGTAGGCATAGGGAACAAGAGAGACAAATAAGCAAGAAAAACGACTGGTGACAGAGTCATTGGAAGCGACTTACTGTCGCCTGGGCAGCTATCAGAGCAGCTAACATGCTTCGACCCGGAGGGCCTGGGGCACAGAAGGAGACTCTGATGTGGTTCCCTGCAAGTGGCAAGCCATTGGTAGCCTGTTGGACCATCTCTGCTATCTCAGTTGTCTCGTACTCCAAGACTGCAAAACCCTTCAGTTGTCCATCCTGCCCACATGCCAACTATGCAAAAGAAAGAAAGAAAAAAGGTTGCAAAAATAGGACTTTGCACAAACATGAAAGAGGAGACAGTTCTTTGTATGAAACTAACAAACATTGTTTGACTGAGAGGTTTTTGCAGGATTCAGCATCATAAATCTTACTAAGCTTCCTGGGATATATAGTTGAGTAAATATGTACAGGTCAGTTCCTCTATCAGGAATCAAATTTGTTTAGTGACCCATACTGCAATGGGATGGAAGAGGTAGGGCAGTCTCAAAGGTCTCCCTTGCAGGAGCATTATTACTGCTCCTGGCTCATCCCTCTTCACCTCAGGGGTAGCAGACAAGTTCAACTTAGTCTCTCACAGCAAATCTAATTGTGTAGCCAAAATATCATGTAACTACTGTAATTCACCACATTTTGTTAAAGGGGGATTACAGAAGAAAAACATTGCTGGGAGATAAGATTACAGAAAGTTCAAGTATGACCCTTGTGCTTTTACAACCAGTCCTCCTGCCATTAGTCACTGATGATTGCTGCCTTTCTTCCGGCAACATTTCCATCTCATTTGCTGGGGACTGCCAAACTTTCTTGTACATAAATGCTCAAGTAGACAGCCTTTGATATTTCTCCTGAATTACGTCTGGTTGCTTGTGTATCAACTTCTATCCTTACAAGCTACAGTCAGCCCTCAATATAGTGAACTTGCAATCCCCAGATCCAAGCATCCACAAATGGCAACCCCACGTTGTCCCCAATGGCGGTGTGGAATGGATCCCCTGTGGATACTGAGGGCCAACTGTACTATATTGGGGGTTATAAGGTTATAAATTATACACACACATATACAGAGTTATACACACAGAAACATGTGTTTAGAAACGTGTGTGTGTGTGCATACACAGACACACACATATAATATTCTAAGTTATATATACTCAGTAACCACAGCATTTCTCTGCAACAAATAAAAAAGCTATTCTAACTTCAGAAAAAGGTGATTGCCATATAGGTGGCTAATGAGAGAGAAAGAGAGAGAGAGAACAGTTGAATTAATCAAACCTGACAGAAATCTTGAATATGGATGTGCACAATATATTTCATAGTCTTACATTGGGAAAAAGTCACAAAAAAATGGAGGCAGCAGAAGCCAACAGCTCAATATTATACAGGATGTAGATGAGCCTGCACAGACATGGGGTTATACTTCCATATTCTACACACTTACTTGACCATTAGTAAAAGTGCCTCTTTTGTTCCACCAGTGGGAAAGTCTACCCCCAAACCTATCATCTATTTTCAAAAGTACATCCTAATAGAGACCTGGAAGATATATGTTAAAAAAAAGGCTTTCCTTTAAAAAAAAATCTTGAAATTTCTAAGACCCAGCAAGGAGAAGTACTAAGTTTCTCAACCTTCCTGTCCCTGAATGAGAGATGCTAGTGTCCTAGTTATAGGAGCAAACTGTATTTTTCTTACAAGTCAAGAAAAGTAGCTCAGTTGCCCTGCTCTTTCAATGAGCTTTGACTCTGGGGGGCAATACTGCACTAAACTCATATAAGGCAGTCCATTCCCCATTTATCTGTTAGTACTTACCTGACAGAATGTTGGAGGACAGATGGCAGAGAAGGTTTGCCTCAGTTCTTCTACATCATTGTAATTGTGGGGCAGTTTATCTACACATAAGCACTTTGACTGAATAAGGTCTAGGGTCAGTTGGTTGACATCTGTCCAGTGAACATAGAGAGTCCGTGTTCCCAGCTGTTTGCCCAGCAGGTCAGATTTTGCCCTGGCTGCTGAATCTTTCTTCATATATTCCACAAAGCCATAGCCTTTGGAGTGTCCTGTTTTCTCACTGTACACCAAGAAGCAGCGCTCAAGATTCCCAAAGGGACGAACTAGGTCTTCAAATTGCTGCTGTGTGTACAGTTGAGGGAGGTTGGCAATACACAGGAGGGCATCTGTGGGCTGCAGCTGTACAGTGATTTCCTTATCTCGCAGCTTGCTCAGGTGGAATTTCTTAATAGCTGATTCTGCTTGTTCCCCGTTCAAAAAGGTGACAAAAGCTGCAAGATACAGAGGGATATAAAGGCTATCAACAAAAAATGCCACAGCAAGAACCCAGGCCAACACTTGTAAGCCTCTGAGAAGCTCATTACATGTAAGCATGTTTCTGGACTCATGAACTGAGATGTTCCAACTGTTTGTTTGATAATATATCAATCGTGGTTTTGGAGTTTCCAGGTGATATTTATATATAGAAAGTTTTCCAAACCACTTTAAAAATGTGTTTTGCTCAGTGGTTTGCCTGCCTGTCCATAGCTTCAATTCTATCCTACTTAAAGGTACAGAAGACACATCATCCCAAGGGGGATAGTATCCCCAAACTAACCTACCAACCTTTCCCCATAGATTTCTCAGTGACTAGGCTCTTTCTTAAGAGCCAGGAAAATACAGTGGTTTGAGCATTGGACTACAATTACCCATTTATAGATTCAATTCCACACTCAGTTACAGAAACCTACTGAGTGACCTTGGGCAAGGTCTTGCACTCTCTCAGCCTCAGATGAAGGCAAAGGCCTTAAGGTATGCCCACATTAAGTTAGGAATGACTTGAAAGCATGCAACCACAAAGCCCTTTCTTCATACTCACATCAATATTCTCACAGCTATGCCTTGTGTCAAATTTTCACTTCCGTAGCCGTGGCTACCTCCTAACATTTTAGCCAGCCATTTTGCTGCAATTCTTTATTTATGGGGGAGGGGGAAGAATAATGAAATAACACCATCTCCCTACAGAGAATTAAACTCTGGAACTGCATCTCAACTGGTTGAATAGTTAGTAACAGCCGTGTGATGTCTCCAAACAGTATGTACATCAGATGTATCCTCTTGATTAACAAGGAGTTTCTCTATTAGATCCCAACAGAGAATTGTTCACACAGTTTTGCTTGTGGTACAGCCAAGCAGAACAGTCTTAAAGTTATTGCATGCACTCATGCTTTTTTATGATGAACTGACTGGTGCATTCATGTGTTAGAATAACAGTTCCATAATTTTAGACAACAGGAATGCACAGTACTTTCCAAATTCAATGATATGGTACCATGCAGAGTGTAGAATACTTTAGCTTCTGCTATGTCCTCCACATCTGGTGACAAGAATAGTAGAGGGTAATTTATGATGTTCCTCCCTGGCAGAGTCCTTACCCCAATAAAAAATAATTGCAGTTGAAGACCCAATATTTCCTAAAAAGGCTGTTGAATCTATGGATGATTTTTCCCAAGATGATAGGAGGGACATTTATTAAAGATGGTACAGGATATTCTGCCTTAGAATAATGGGTAAAGACTGAGTTATCCACAGTATAACAATTTCTTAATTCTGTGTTAGGATTGATGGAATGAGTAGCCCAGTGTTAGAGCAAACAACCCACATGCATGCCAGAAGCTCTTCCTGTTCATCAGAGTACAAGGATACACAAAAATACTGGATGATATAAATGATGTAGCAGATAAAATGTGCACACTTGCCCAATCTACAAAGCGGAGTTAGGGGTATTCAGCAGTGAACAGGAATGGCCAATGGCTTTGTTTCCAGCACAAAGACAAACACTCCCATGCTGCACATACAAGACCTCACAGGGCTTTACATCCCTTGGCTCCTAATTTTCCGAATGAAGTCATTAGCCATAGCCACTTCAAACAGGGTCCAATGTGTGCAACTGAAGAAAAATCACACACAGAGGACAGTAAGACCAAGACACTCCATGGAAAACAAAATGATCACACCAGCATAAGCAAGCAGAAAGAATTGAACATGGGGGAGGAACCGCCACCAACCACCATGGGCATCACTTCACCTTAGCATTAAAAGGCTATTCGGTTATATAAGGTGTTTGAAAGAAAGAATGTTCACTCAGCTGAATTAAGTAATTTTTTTCCTGTTCATCAAGAGTTAAAACAAAGCCCACTCATTACACCACAGCAAAGTACCTTTAATAGACGTTTACTTACCAGTCCCCTTGTACTTGTCCACAAAACAGTATTTGAGTTCATAGTCACTCAGCAGATCATGTACTTCCTGCATAAATTCATCAGACAAAAGTAAGGTGAGGCAGAGTGGTGAAATATTATCTCTTTCAAACTACTTCTCATTGTTTACTACTCCAGTTCATAACCTTGCCTGGAGGGCAAAAATCCTGCACCTCTGCTACTTCTCATTCCAGGAACTGGTTAAACATGGTTGCTAAGCCTTACAATGTGGAACAAATACCACACAGGTTCTGGAATTTCTATCTATAGATTTATCTTATAGTTTTGAACAACAAAAAAAAGGAAGCAAGCGAGTGAGTGAGTGAGTGAAACTAAACATGTCACACAGTATGTCATATTGTCAGTCATAGCACTGGCTTGAATAGCCCCTTACCTCTGAATTTGTTGTAATGTGCAGAGGGGGTTTGCCATTGCCCAAGGCGTGCAACTTGCCCAAGGTCACCCAGTCATCCCATTTATTTTTACTGTATTTATTTATGATGGCTGCCTCCAACATGGGCAGTGCAGAGCCTTTTTATATTCCATAGTCCTGCATTTTGGACAGTGTCCTCAACTCCAGTGAATTCTGTTGAAGGCCTCTAAAGAAGGCCTTTTCTTGCTAGGCCCAAAACTTGGGCTTTTCTAAACCAATAAACAATTGACCATCTCAGAGCATGTGGAAAATGTCTCCTTACTGTTTAATGCAGACCTCCAGAGTTATCAGAGAAAAGAGGGCATGGGGAGGCGGACTGCTGTTGGGACAGTCTGGTGAGTACCTGCTCACAGGGATCCTCTTTCTTTTTGGGTGAGGACTGGACACAGATATACCCTGTTTCACAGACCTAGGAACTGACTTCAATTCTCAGGCCTTGGAGAGCAGAATGACTACAGCATGATTTTGAACATATGCAAAATGCCCCTGGTGTTCCTGCTTCTGGCCTACCATCTGAACACCTTTGCAGTGAGTTACCACTGGAGCCCATACTGTGCCGTTCACCCTCCAAGGCTGAGCCCTGTACCAGCGGCTGTCTGCTCCCCCCACCTCCTGCAAAAGGCTCGATGGTGGCATTTCTGCTGGCTCCTTTACAAAGCAGGAGCAGGTTCTGGTTCCTTTCCCGTGAAGCTGAGCCGGAGGCAGGCAGAGGGGTGAGCCAGCCAGAATCACAAGAAGGGAGCAGGAGATGGGGAGCAGGCACGTTTCAATTCAATGCTGAAAAAGCTGCTTGCGCTTGGTTTCCCACTGCTGCTGCTCCCACAGACCGTCACTACCTCAGCCCAGCTCTAGAGAAGAGCTGTACAGGCTCCAGCAACTCGCTGCAAAGCAAACACTGGCAGGCTGGGAAGAGAGAGAGGAGGAGAAACAAGGGGGCAATCTGCAAATGCTCAAAGGCACCCTCTAGTTATTCTACTGTCCAAGGCCTGAGCCTTAGGGATAAGGCTGGTTCCTAGGTCAGTGAAATGGGGGGCATATCTGTATCCAGTCCACATCCCAAAAGGTTGTGGGGTTCCCAGTGAGGAGGGGATCAGGTACTCACAAGGCTGACTCCACCACCATCCATCTCCCCCTACCCAACTTTTCCCATGGACTGGACCATGGATAAGTTCACTCAATTTTTTTGGTGGGGGTGTTGATTTTTTGACTAAAATTTCTCAACATATACAAGATTACATAGAGTAAATTATAAAAAAAAACATTAGTTGCACTGAGAATTTATTTTGTTTTTGTTGATGCCAGCGTCTACAGATTGAGTTTCTCTTTTCGAATATACCTGACACCAGAAGTGTTTTGGATTTTGGAGTTTTTCCCATTTTGGAATATCTGCATATACACAATAAGATATCTTGGAGATGGGACTCAAATCTAAACATTAAATTCTGTAATGACTTCTGTGAATCTTATATACATAGCCTTAATAAAAAAATTTATACACACTATTATTAATAATTTTGTGTACATTGAACAAAGTTTGTGTACATTTGATACACTGAACCATTAGAAAGCAAAGGTGTCACTATCTCAGACCCAGGTGAACAAGTTTTGATTTTGGAATATTTCAGATTTCAGAATTCCGGATAAGGGAGATGCAATCTTTAACTGTTTGTAAATAAATAAAAATAAAAATAACCTGTAATTGCATGTTTTCATTTCCCAGGGCTGAAAAACATTTAGAATATAAGTAAGTTAATTATAGTAACAACAATCCTCCCCTGAAATTAGCCCAGTCACTAAACTGGTGTTCTTTAAAAGTACAAATCTTGCATCTTGTAGGGAATGGGATCATGCCATCAATAGTTAATCTGATATAGACTGCATGACTGAAGTGAAAATATAATAATAAAATAAATGACAAACACTATCTTTTCATGATATCCAGAATCTGCTTGCTGATGCATCTAGCTCATTCTGTCTAATGGTAGGGGTGGTCCAGACTGTGCTTGAATCTGATTTACACAAAGATACTATTGAGCCATGATTTAGGTGAAGTTAACAGCACTCCCCGCTCCCCACCTACTCCTATAACTAGAACATCTAGTTTTTCCCCCGGAGGAGAGTAAGTTTTTATTTCACTAGTAAGCAAATTTTACAGAAATGATGCCACCATCGAAGAAAAAAAATAACGTTCTACTGCTTTCAGCCATAAGATGTTAGGATCTAGTATGAAATTGGTCTTACGAAGAAAACTCGACAAAAAAGTCTCCTTTAGGCAAAAATAAACAACATGAAATATTTTTTGCATTCAAAAAGTACTACTACAGCATTCATACTGAGCTAGTGCCAGAGGCAACACTTTTGCTTACTACCAAACACACCTTTCATTTCCGGCAAGGAAGTAATTTGTGAACTTTTAAGCTGTGCAATGCACTTCCTCCAAATGAGGTCATCTTCTTTTCAGACACAAGAAGTCAACCTTCTTCAAGGTCATGCCTCAGCAAGCCAGCTGGCCCAGATCCACCTCCTGGCCATGAGACCAAGTGCTTTTAAAGGAAGCCTTGTGAATACCAGGACAAGCACAATCTTCTTTTGAAACGCACCTCCCAGAAGCGGCCTGAAACACTCTACGCTACACTACAGTACTCTGGTGTAAGCCTAGCCAAACCCTGGGAAGGGAAACTATTTATGCACTTGAAAAGGCAGATAGGCCAATTAAAAGTAATTCTAGAAGCTCGCCTGCGATTCTTTAGCAGCAATCAATAGAGACTGGAAATCAAGTGATCCCACCCAAACAATGAGGGCAGGTCACAGGGGCAAACTTTACTTGGTAAACTGTTGAGCCATTTCCGTGCAATCATATTAAATGTACTCAGTAAAGATATCCTCTGATGTTTCAGACTTTTTACCGATCAGACATTCTGCATCACTACAGAGCACTAATGTAAATGCAATCTTCATTATTGGAGAGGAAATAAAGTAGTCACATTGCAACAAAGAGCAGCACAAGTGATTAATACAGTACCCCATTCTTAATGATAGATGTATATATCATATGCTCTCCTTTGTGTTGTGTTTATATACACACACAGGGTTGGAATATATACATAGTTGAAAAACACAGACTATTGTGGTGTTGGAACATGGGGGAAAGACAGCAAAATGAGGCATGTTCTAGGTATCTGTTGTGGAAAGATGTGAAGGCAGCAGCTGCAAAAAGTCCTGAATATACAGAACAGGAGGTTGCTATGCCCAGCATGGCTTTTCCCATCCCCTCCTTAATCACAGTTCTCTGCCACTTATTAAACCTTGCTTTTTACCCATGCAAATATATTTCTGAATAAAACTGGATGTGCAAGACAGGACCATCTGTATCTGTTTCATTTACTAAATGACTTGATATATTGTACCTTTCACATTTAAAGTGGACATTGAGCCAACATAAACCATATTCGGTGCCAAAAGAAGGAAACTTCAATAACGTGTACAAAGCATGCAAATTACACTTGCGTTTCTGCACATTTGAATCACAGAATCATAGAGATGGAAGAAACCACAAGAGCCATCCAGTGCAAGAACCTGCCATGCAGGAACTCTCCATCAAAGCATCCCCAACAGATGACCATCCAGCTTCTGTTTAAAGACCTCCAAAGAAGGGAGTGTCTTCCACTTTGAACCACTCTTATTGCCAGGAAGTTCCTACTAATGTTGAGGTGGAATCTCTTTCCCTGGAGCTTGTATCCATTGTTCCGTGTCTTATTCCCTGGAGCAGCTGAAAACAAACTTGCTTTGTCCTCAATGTGACACCCCTTCAAATATTTAAACAGGGCTATCATATCACCTCTTAACCTTTCCTTCTCCAGACTAAACATACCCCAGCTCCCTAAGTCTCTTCTCACAGAGCTTTATGGTTTCCAGACCCCTTCACCATTTTGGTTGCCCTTCTCTGGACATGCTCCAGCTTCTTAACATCCTTTTTGAAGTGTGGTGTCTTGGACACATTATCAAGGTGAGGCCTCACCAAAGCAGAATAGAGTGGTGCTATTACTGCCCTCAATCTAAAACCATGGCGACAAACTTAGGGCACACAGAAGCAGTTGAAAGCATGGGAGGGTAGGGGAAGGGGAGGAATAGGTGTGTGCCTGTTCCTTCTCTCCTCTTGCCCTCCCGTGCCTTTAACTCTCTCTAGGGAAGTCCCCCCCTCGGGTGACACCTGGTGCAGGAATGCCACTGAGTAGCGCACTCAGTCTCTAAAAGGTTCGCCATCACTGACATTATACTCCTATTGATGTGGCACAGGTCAAGTTTTTTAGCTGCCACATCATTGCTGACTCATGTTCAACTTGTTGTCTACTAGGACTCCTAGATCCCTTTCACATGTTCAGATCCCTTTCACGTGCCTATTTAAATACAATGTATTTCATCCACCATTATCTATAAAATTTTAAATAAACTTTATTTTCCACATAAATGTAAAGCTGAGATATACAAGATGCCAAATTATGCACTCCATATATTACTTTCACAAAATACATATTCCCATAACTATAATAACTCCCAAAATGAATAGAGATGCATGCTCTTGCCCTTTCAGCTTTATCCCTACATAACACCACCAAGAAATTCAAATCATTACTATAACACTAACCAAGCACTGAAATAGAGAGTCATCTTCCCCATTTTTACTCACGGCATCATCTTTGTCTTATCTTTGAGTTTCCAGTTTCAAACTCCCAGCTAACTTCATCTCCTTTGTACCACAACTTGGACCAAAAGAATTAGTTATTAACTGCTTTTCAGAATTAACTAACTTTAAGCCCAACAAAGCCTAAACTCACCATAGTCCGTATCAAACTTAGTTCATACTAAAAGTATCATATGCAAAGTCACCACTTTAATGGACAACAGGTGTCTGTACAGAGACTGTTCACGCTTATTTGCTTCTACTGGAAGGTGGGAAGAAAAAGGACTCTATTGATAATATTACAATTTGCTGGGTATTTCCCCTCTTACCTTACAGGAGGCTCTTCCATATGCCTAAACCTTGTAGGAGAAATTTAAATGCCCATCAGAGTAGATTCGGGAGCTGTACAGACAGACCCAAAGTGGTAGCCTCCAGCCGCCCCTTCTAAAGCCAGATCGGGGCAACTGTATGCCGTGGCTCCCATCTGGCCTTATTGTTGCTGTTATGTGCATGCAAGTCATTTCCAATTAATGGCAACCCTAACACAGGGTTTTCTTGGCAAGATTTGTTCAGAGGGGATTTGCCTTTGTCTTCCTCTGAAGCTGAGAGAGTGCGACTTGCCCAAAGTCACCCAGTGGCTTTCAAGTCCAATGCTCAGCTCACTACATGTGCTCGCCCCCTCGCCCCAAGTAAGAGCCTTTTAAAAACGAATTGGCAAGGTTGCTTTCCATGCTATTTTGGCTCAACTCTGTTATTTTAGAGTTTCATTTTACCTGACACTTTTTCTTGCCATGATCAGCAAGTCCATATTTATTTATATTTTCTTATGGCTTGTATGTCAAAACTTATATAAAAATAGGTACAGCTCTGAAAAAACAAGAACTAATCAATAACATTTCTTCAAATAACGACCACTAACTATTAATTATACCACCCCCCTTTTTAAAAAAAAAAAAAAGTGTTGAGACCAAGAGATGTCCCTTCACCACCAACTCAGAGGTCAGATAATGTAGTCCAAGTCCAGTTTCAAACTCCCAGCCTTGTTTATCCGAGGTGAGGACAATGCATTTTTCTACTGTTGTGCTCCATAAATTCCCAGTCCCCCTGCAAGGATAGTCAGAAGCCTTGAGTCCCGTTCATTGATGTGGAAGAATCAAGCCATTTATGCTTTTCTTGGGATGACACCAGGCCAAACCGGTATGTTTTATTGCTCCTATGGAAAATAAAACTTCACTGTAAGCAGCAACCGAACAGAGCAGACAATTCAGTACTGCACTAGATTAGCAATCCCTGGTTAAGTAAAAGGGTGAGATCTTTTTTCTAGGCACAACTACAGTATCTCAATGCATCTGTTGTGGTTAGGACAACTAACTGGCTTTAGCCCTTAATTCCTCAATGTTCTCTAACCCAGACAAACAATGCATATTGTTTGAAGGGTGAAAGAACGGCATACATGTTGCCCCGGGTAGTGTGTGATGAAAGAAAGAAGAGAGATGCAGATCAGTGATAACACCTAACCGACAGCGTAAGAAAGCGTGTTTTCCCAACCTAACATTTTCCAGATACACTATATTAGATCACAAAGTCCACCATTGCACCAACAACTGAATGGTGGAGTTTGTAGTCCAAGACATCTGGAAACTGCCAGCTTTAAAAAAAAAAAACAAAGTACAAAAGAGTCCAATTTAAACAATTAAACAACAAATGGTGCCTCCAAGGGGCAACTACAGTAATATAGGCTATCTTCTTCTAAGGTTTCTTTTATCTGGCAACTTAACCTTAATGTATTAGAAACTTTTTTCCACTAACAGTACTGTAAATTCAGGTTTGGTGGTCCCCCCAACTAAAGTCTTAACCAGTTGGGGTTTTTTTTGTACGAAGTTTGCTTCCTACTTTGTTAGGCCATAAATCTTTCTGTTCCACACTTTTCCTGATAAGACGCTTACCAAATCTAGGACTGTCTGAGTAATGCTTGTTTATTTTTTCTTTTATCTCAGTAAATATTTCACACTGGATGAAGACGTACTGGATTGCAAAGGAATTTTTATTTATTTATTTATTTTTGCAAATGATGTCAAATTTCCTGGACTTTGAGAATCTCCCAGCAGCCACATGGCCAGAAGGAAGAGGTGCCAGACTGCAAGTAATACCCCTCCATGCCATCTGGACTGAGAAGAGAAACAGCAAAATACAGGCCTATGACTAACATCTTAATCCCACCTCCACCCCTCCTGTGTGATTTTTTTTTTTAACATCTTGCCTGGTGAAGAAGCCAGTGGAGCTTCAAAAACTTGCAATGTATATATTGTGCATTTGGGTTGTCCCAAGAAAGGTATCGCTATCTGGTGGGGTTTTTTTTAATGTTATTGGATTTGCTGAAGTCTCTAGTTATATTTCACAGAAGGGATAGCCAGACAGTTCACACACACACTTGTGATGCTAAATAGTCACAATGCTACAAGAAACAGTAGCATGAGTGGACTTTGTAAGGAAGTTATACTTTGTTGTCATGTTGAGTACTTGGCTCAATGTAGTTACAAATGTTCTAAATGAACAGTAGACTTAAGTCAGAGCGAACACATCCCATACTCACATCCCATACTTTATGAAGTAAAGCATACTCCATTACTGCATATGGACAAGACCTGGCATTAACAAGTTTTTGTTTTAAAAAGGGGAGCAGATAAGAAGACCCCTTCTCCCAAAGCCTCGCCTGGACTGCAAAACTGAAATGAAAGTGGAATCCAGGCATCTCACTATGCCTTTTATTTATTCATTTAATATATTTATTTGTATCCTGCTCTTTTCCCAGGAAAAGACTCAGAGCAGCTTCACAGCATTAAAAGCAGTACAATTAAAACATTTTAAAAAATGGTCCAGCATCCCAGCCTGTCCTTATAACAATTCCTTAAACGCCTGTGTGAACAGGTAGGTCTTAACTTGCCGACGGAAGGCCATCAAGGAGGGGGCCATTCTGATTCATTCCCTGAGCAGGGAGTTCCAGAGTCTAGGGGCTGCCACCGAGAAGGCTCTGTCTTATGTTCCCACCAACCGTGTTTGTGATGGTGCTGGGACGCAGAGAAGGGCTTCCCCAGAGGATCTCAGACTCCAGGCCGGTTCATATGAGGAGAAACAGTCTGCCAAACAGTGTGGACCTGAGCCATGTAGGGCTTCATAGGTGACAACTAGCACCTTGCATTGAAACAAACTTGCAGCCAATGAAGCTGTTTCAATAGGGGCGTTGTATGGTCTCTGTAATCTGCCCCTGTTAATTGCTGACTTCTACCTAAGGATCATACTGAGTCTGCTTCCCTTTGCCTTTGCCCCCCTCCCCACCCACTCTCAGGAGTGCTTTGAAAGTCAACCTTGTTCCTGAAAGACCAGATAGTGGCTTTAGCCATTAGTACTTTTACATAGCTGTAAACCAGTGTATCAAGTACGCCAGCTCCAAAGAAGGGCGTCCTGACTGCAGTCACGATCGTCTTATTGACATGAATACACTGAGTATCCCTTGACTAAGAAAAACCCTGGAAATTCATAGAGTCGTCACAGGCTGACAAGTGACTTGAAGGCACATACAAACACACACACATGGAGATGCCTTTGAAAAAGGTTCAGAATTTTCAGATGGCCTAAAATACATCATATGGAGTTTTAATTACAGCAAACACTTTAGTTCATGAGATTTCGCTGCTTATTCAGCTCCAATGTCTCCTGACACATTCCGATTTCCAAGGAAAATCTAAAAATGTTAATTATTGCCATTGAATGGCTTGGAATCAGATTACTTGAAAGATCAATAGAAGTGTAGTGTCTCGATCAAGGGAGGTAACAGTACCACTCTATTCTACTTTGGTCAGGCTTCACCTGGAATACTGTCTCCAGTTCTGGGCACCACAATTCAAAAAAGATGTGGAGAAACTGGAGCGTGTCCAAAGGAGGGCTACCAGAACGGTGAAGGGTCTAGAAACCATGCCTTATGAGGTAAGACTTAGAGAGCTGTGTATGCTTGGCCTGGAAAAGAGACAGTTAAGAGGTGATATGATAGCCCTGTTTAAGTATTTGAAGATGGAGCAAGCTTGTTTTCTGCTGCTCAAGAGACAAGAACATGGAACAAGGGATACACGCTCCAGGAACAGAGATTCTATCTCAACATTAGGAGGAACTCACTGTTTGACAGTGGAACGCACCCCCTCAGAGTGTGTTGGAGTCTCCTTCTTTAAACAGAAACTGGATGGTCATCTGTCGGGGGTGCTTTGATTGTGTTTTTTTGCATGGCCGAATGAGGTTGCACTAGATGGCTCCTGTGGTCTCTTCCAACTCTCTGATTTTATGACTTTCTCCTTGACATGATTCTATCTGCTACTCAGGCCTCCAAAACAGTACTCTATATTCTGCTCCAAGTGGAGTTTAGGGATGGCTTCAACTCAGGAGGAACCTTCCCTGCCATAGAACTTGCAGTGCCAGAGATTCAGAGATTAAACACCATGCAAAGATAGTTTTATTATAGATTTTGGCACAAAACCAACATCTGTAGTATCTGTTGACTGTTTTCTCCTGTACTTGTTTTCTTTCTCAAGTATTACTGACCTGTTGTTTTACGTTTTCAAGTGTAAAAGCTTTTAAAATCCTATCAAAGTATCTTACTATAAGATGGAACAGAAGGTTGAATCCCAATTGGTCTAATTTTTTTATGTTCCTCTGCAGAAGCCTCCAGCATTAGATTTAAGACTTCCATAAATTATGGATGCACGGTGTGAACTAGCATTTTCTTTTGTATCACCTTCACTGAGAGACCCAGCACTTCTTCTCATGGATATTATAATGAAGAGTGGAATCCTTTGAGTACCTGAGATACAATGTAAATTGGTTGACAATGTAGTGTAACTGTCTGTTTTGGAAATTAACCTCTATTTTGCACTTTTGGACAAAACTTGGACATTTTAAAGAAATGAAATTTTTTTGCTAAACGGATTGTGCATACATGGCACTCTCTTCAACCCCTCCATCACTATTAAATACATCTGAGGTTTTGGGCATAGTTATACCATTTCTTCTGTTCTGTCCCAAAAAAATCAACAATGGACGCTCATCCAGGAACTGACCAAGCACAGGCCTGTTTAGCTTCAGCAAAGTTGCTGTATCATCTGCCTGTATCAAAGCTCTACAATACATGTGTGCATGCTGCTTTGGGAGAAAGGCAAGATATAAATCAAATGAATAAATAAACAAAAACACATAGGCCAAAAATCCAAGCACTGCTTCCTGTCCATTCTCCTATACTGCAGCACTGAGAAATTCACAGAAGTTAGAAACCTTGATGCAAAGAATAATGCAATATACAGTACATACAAATGCATCATATCTTGGTGGGTGTGTTAGCTTCTTGCCGCTAAAACACACACGTACACCCTTCTCAAGGCCAACAGATTTATCAGTGTTGCAAAAATTGCAGATGACTGTACTCAACTAGCAGACTGCAAATACAGAAGAAAGTGTGAACAACAAGACTAAAATACTATCAAGCAGGAGGATGCGTGCAGCAGTAGGTGTATCAGTCAGAAAATTCAAATACACGCAGTCCTCAGTAGCAACATATGCAAGCACCAGTGCTAAACTGCTTATATTTGGTCTCTGCACAGGAATTGTCACAGAGCTACTATTTCTCTTCCGCACTGCAAGACCTTAGGGACACTATTTAGAACCTTCCCTCTTTTCTGTATGCAAATATAGGCACAATCTAAAAGTGAGAGGAAAGCACTTTGCAGAACTCAGAAAAGTAGTTTGTGGTCCACCGATTTTGTTGGTCATTAGCTCAACAAGGGACACTTTAGGTGTTTTGAGTTGCCGACAGTCGACAGGCAGCATGGTGTTGTGGTTTCTAGTGTTGGACTGTGACTGGAGACCAGGGTTCGATTCCCTGCTCAGCCATGAAGCCCACTGGGTAACACTGGGTGAGTCATGCAATTTTCAGCCTCAGGGGAAGGCAATGGCAAACTTCCTCTAAACAAATCTTACCAAGAAAGCCCCACGATCACCCTAGGGTCGCCAGAAGTCAGAAATGACTTGAATGCACACAGCTACTAACTATAATAAAGCAATGTTTTGTATTACAGATGAAAGAACAGCAACTCCCCCTCCTCCCTCAAAAAAAGCAGCAACCCCAAAACAAAAAGGTCGTAGGCTCACAACATCTTAAAGATTTGCTGTCGAATAACATTTTGAGGACTGGCGCCTGCTGTATTAGATGTGTCTTTACGTAGTTTGCATTGTTTGTTGTAAAGCAACATTGTCATTACAGATGAAAGAATAGCCCCCCCAAAAACACACACACACACAAAACCCCCACAACACCCCTCACCATGCAAAGCAAGGAGTGAGTTTTTAAAATTTGGTGTGGGGTAATGTTTTGAATACTTTCGTTGCTGTCTGCCTCCAAGTCATTTTTGACTTATGGTGACCCAAAGGCCAACCTATCCATACAGTTTTATGGGCACATTTCTTCAGAAAGGGTTTGCTGCTGCCATCCTCTGAGGCAGAGAAGGTGTGACTTGCCCAATGTCACCCAGTGGGTTTCATGGCCCAGCTGGGAACTGAACCCTGGTCTCCAGTGTCATAGTCCTAGAGCCTGCTTTATCAGGTGCGATATGCAAAGTTTCAAGTCCATCAGCATTCTTCTCCAGAGGCAAGAGACAAAAATGCATGGAAAGTGGTGGAGAGGTAATGCAGTTCTCACTCCCACTAAGACCAACTTTGAACCAGCTATGCTGTCAGGTACCCCCAAATTAAAAATGTCAATTTCACCATCACCGCCACCACCATTCAACATGTTCTATTTGCTTGTTGTTGTTGTTGTTAGCTGCCCTCTAGCCAACTCCAACTCATGACAATCCTGCGGATGAAACATTTCCAGGACCCTGTATCCTCCGCTGCTCTGCTCAGGTCCTGCACATTCAGGCCCATGAGCTCCTTAATAGAGTCTATCCTTCTAGTATGCAGTCTTCCTCTCTTTCTATGTTCCTCCAACTTTCTAGCCCTTAGGGGCTTTCTAGATGGGCAGGAAAGTGTGACATGAAGTTGCCTTTTCCTTAATGCTTAGCAGCTGCACCACAGCCTTTAGATGGAGCTGCGCTGTTCCACAGTTTTTAAAAAAAAGCTGGGAAAACCAGCACCTTTTTAAAGGCACTTCTTCTCCCCTAAAACGCAAAAAAAAAAGCGTTTTCATGGCACACTTTCCCCTTTTCTCATCTAAAGGCTAGACTTTCATGCAGCCATGAACACACTTCTTTTTGCCAATCTAGAAAGCCCCTTAGTGTCTTTTCTAGTGAGTCATGTCTTCTTATGACATGGCCAAACTACAATAGCCTCAGTTTCCTCATCTTGACTTCCAGAGAGATTTCAGGTTTGATTTCTTCTACGACTAGTTTGTTTGCGTTTTTTGGCCGTCTGCGGTATCCTCAACACTCTTCTTCAGCATCTCCTCTCAAATGCATTGATTTCCCTCTTATCTGCCTTCTTCGCTATCCGGCTCTCTCATCCATACCTGGTCAGGGTGGCCAGAGGCCCTCCTTTTCCAGGACGCAGCCTACATTTCAATCTTCTGTTCAAGAGGAATTCCAGAATGTCCTCCATTCTGAACATAACCAAGAATCAAGCGTTTACATTTATATTAGTATTTTTAGCTTTCATTGGGTTAGGCCCACCGTTTTTCTTCAATGTCCTACATTTTGTGGTGCCTTGAACTCCTTTTCTGGTCACCCTGTACATGATGATGGGAAATGCTATGGATGTTCCTGACTTTAGTGCTCAGTTGTATATTTTTTTAACTCTTTATGATCTTGTCTGGTTCTTTCACAGAGGCCCTTCCCATTCCTAACCTTCCGGTTTCTTGGCTCCAGCGTCTGCTCTGATCAGTGTTTGATCCAACATGCAGGAAATCTTTAACTATTTTGGTTTCTTTATTATCCAGGTTGAAGTTAGGGAGACCCTCCGTGGTTATTACTGTTGTTTTCTTCGTGTTCAGCATTAAGCCTGCCTTTGCACTTTCTCCTTTGGTCTTCCTTACTATTTGTTCTAAGTCTGTGATGTTTTCTGCTAGTACTTTGGTGTCATCTGCATATCTTAGACTGTTGATATCCTTTCCTCTCATCTTCCTTGCCCCTTCTTCGGAGTTTAACCTTGCTCTTCGTAAGATATTTTCTGCAGACAAGTTGAACAAATAGGGTGATAAAAAGGCAGCCTTGCCTGACCCCTTTACCAAATGGGAACCATCCTGTTTTCTCCATATTCTGTTCCAACTGTTGCCTCTACAGGCAACAAACTCCAACTCCCAGAATTCCATAGCCCTGAGCCACAGAAAGACTTAAAGCGGTCCCAAACCGGATTATCTTCCCTCCAGTGTGGACGCACCGTCCCCTATCCTTGCCCCCAACCCCTCCTTTCCTCACCTGGGTGGCGACGTCGGCTGGGAGCCCCCGAATGAGGACCTTCCTCCGGTTCCTGAACTGCCTCTGGCTCCTCTCCAGGCGGCTCCCCACCTCGGCCGGCTCCAAGGGAGGCAGCTCTTCCTCGGGGGAGTTGGTGGCTGGAACCGGTTCAGGGCTGGAGGAGCCAGGCAGAGCCACAGCAGCCGCCATTTTAGGAGCCTCAGAGGCCCTGACCGACTCTCTCTGTGTCTCTTCTTCAACTGAGACCAGAGAGAGGAGGAAGGAAAGAGCGGCCTCTTCCTCCTCTCCCTCCCGGAACCTCATTGGTGCAGACAGGCTCCGCCCACATTCCTTCCAGGGCCGTTAAGTCTCCTTCGGCCAATCAGCGCGCGGTATGTAAATTAGCCCTTTCGCGAGAGATCATTGGTGCGGAGAGGCTCCGCCCACCTCCTAAGCGGCCGCTAGTCCCTTTCGACCAATCAGCGGACGGTGTGTAAATTAGCCTTTTCACTGTACGTAGAATCTCCGCCTATCTCCCGTATGGCCTTTAGTCCCTTCGACCAATCAGCGCACAGTATGTAAATTAGCCTTTTCACTGTGCGGAGAGGCTCCCCCCCATCTCCTAAATGGCCGTTTCACTGGGGACCATTGATTCCCAGAGGCTCCGCCCACCCGGATAGAGGCCGTTAGTTAGCCTCAGCGCCGGGAGGCCATTGTGTGAGGAGACTCCGCCCACATTGCTGGATGGCCGTTGTTAGCCGCTCCGACCAATCAGCGGCCAGTATGTAAATTAACTCCTTCGCAAGGCTGCAGCCTGAGGGAAACCGCTGCGTCCTCAGTGCGGGGAAAAATAATCCGCTTCGGGAGCGCTTTAACTGCCATACACACGGCTCAGCGCTCCCCGATTTGTAGTTTTGTAGTGACAATTTTCATATTATTATAATTATTATTGACTATCTTCCTGGGGCAGCTACTTAGCTAGGAAGGAGCATGGCTAGCAAAACCTGTGGATGCTCAAGTCCTATTCGATACAATGGCAGAGTAAAAAGGGGTGTCTCTGATATAAAATGTCAAAATCAAGGTTGTTTTTTTCTTTGAAATTTATACATTTAAAAAAAAATATATTTTCAAGCCGGGGATGCTTCAATCTGTGGATAAAAATGTTAGGAGTTTTATCACACGGGAGGAATTTCTCTCAATTGTGAATGGAGCCAATTCGCAATTACGTGAATTCGCTCGTTTAGCGAATTTACGTGAAATCTGATTACATCCAGAATGCGTTCAGAATGACTTCCCATTGCCTGAAAATGACCCCCCATTGCCTGAAATTGAGTGAGATACTCTAATACGCAATTATGTGAAACCCCATGATTGCATTTGGAATGACCCCCCATTGCCCGTAATTGTGTGAGATGCACTCATACACAATAACGTGAAACCCCACAATTGCGTTCGGATTGCCATTGCATTATACCCCCAAATTCCAACGTCTGATAAGGTCCGTAGAAAGGAAAACATGCCAGCAGCATGCTACTTAGCCACTAGGTTGACTGACAAGCAACAGCATTTTAATGTTATTTTTAACCAAAATCATGTAAGGTCAATGAGCCATGCTGGCCTAACTGCCCTTGAGTCGATTTCAACTCATGGGGACCCTGTGGATGAGACATCTCCAAGACTCCCTGTCCTCCACTGATCTGCTTAGGTCCTATAAACTCATAGCCATGGCCTCCCTAATAAGAGTCTTGGAACCAAATCTCAGTGGATGATAATAATAATAAAATAATAAAATTTTATTTATAGCCCGCTCCTCTGTCAAACCAATCGGAGCGGGTTACAATAATTAAAAAAGCACAAGATAAAACCATTACAGTAACCCAAGCCCAACCCCCCACCCCTTAAAATTAGATTAAACTGGTACCAAGTTAAAAGCAACACAATTTAAAATATAACAAAATAAGGCAGGAGATCATTGCATGGACAGCTAGGGGGAAGGCATGACCCACCAACAGAGATTAAGGGATTTCTGGGAAGGCCTGCTGGAAGAGATGGATACCAAAGGCCCATTGTATCTCTTAGGATTTTAGCATCTTTTCTAGTTCTTTCACAGCTGCTCTTCCTATTCTTAATCTCCTTCTGATTTCCTGGCTGCAGTCCCCATTTCTATCAATGTTTGATTCCAGGCATGAGAGCTCTTTTACTACTTCTGATGCCTAATGTTTAAAGTATGCCTTGTGCAGGAGCCATTTTCTTCTTAGAAAAGAAGAATGATAAAAGCAGCTTTCTTGGATCAGACCAAAAAAAGACACATGTACCCCAGCACTTCCGTTTCCTGCGTTGGCTAGCCATGTTCCTTTTGGAAGCCGAAATGGTGAAACCTTAGGGGGGGAAAACCCAAGCAACTGGACAACCCTTCAGTGCTTCACAATGCAGCTCTTCTTCCTCCAATCCTTCAGTTGACATATTTTTTATAATACTTTTCCCAGGTATTCTCTTAGCATTTCTATCCCTTTCTGGCTTGGCATCCTTTTTAATACAGTTCTCTTCTTTGTAATCCTTCCCTCCCAGCCGATCTGCCGTTCCATCCTAAAGGGGCAGGGGGTTTAAGACCCCTTCCTTGTTAGACTAGAGTTCCCATTTGAGATTTGCAAAACACTTGAAGGATTCCACGTTCTCCATCCCTGCTTCATCTACATTTTCCAATTCAGTCTGGCTGTCAAGAAACATACCGCAGAAGCTGTTCAGGGGGAAATCTCCTTTTCGGACTGATGGCGTATCTTAATATGTTTAAATCAAAGGCATTAGTTCCGTAAGTAAAAGTTGGCCACTCTAAGGCAGTTTCAGACACTTACCAAAGATACATAAACTACAAATGATATCTTACAGCAACTAAAAGCCTAATGGGTTTATTATTGGCACAAGCTTTCTTAGAGTAGAGTCCACTTCACTGAGACCGAATGAATTAGAAATATAGCCCTTGGAAGCTTATGCTATAATAAATCTGCTAGCCTTTCAGGTGCTACACAATCTGGAAGACTACAAGTTTAAATATTTTAACAACATAAATGAGCTCATTTATAAGCTCTTTCAATGGAGGATACCACTTTGAGCTATACATTTTACATGGGAGTTCCTGCATGGCCTTGTGGTCTGTTCCAACTCTAGGATTCTAAGGCAGAATTCAAAGATATAGCCATGTTACCTGTAGAAGCAGTATGTACAGTTGGCCCTCCTTATCCACAGATTTGAGCATACATGGCTTGAAAATATTCCCAAAAACTATCAGTTCCAAATAGCAAACCTTGATTTTCCATTTTATAAAAGGGACACAATTTTGTTATCCACGGAGGGTCCTGGAACCAAACCCCATCGGATAACAAGGGCCCGCTGTAGTCTGTAGAATCGTACTTAAGTCTATGAAAGCCCATGCTGCCAACTTTTTTCTTTCAGTTAGTCTCTAAGAAGCTACAAGATTGCTCTACATACTGATTCTACAAGGCAGAATTCAAAGACATACCGTAACTGTGTCATATCTGGAAAACCAATATGTGAAGGGATCTCAAAGCACCCTACAATATCAATATCACACTACACTGTTATAGCACTGCTGTACTATTATTCAACTCTAACTGCTGTGGCGGCCTTCTCTAGGATTCTGGGTTTTGTAGTTTAGTGAGGCCTAAGAGCTCTCTTGGCTGAGCCTTTTAAATGCTCCTCCCTAAACTGCAAATCCCACAAATAATGGTCAAAAGTGGAATAATGCCACTATGAAAGTGTTGTATGATACTGCTCTAACTTCTTCTGAAGTCTCTGAAAGCTCATAATAATGATTTAATGATTAATGATTTACTTTATTTTAATGATTTACTTATATCCCGCCCAGTCAACAAGGAATCAGCTACCAGCTTCTTTTTTTCAGTTAGTTTCAAAGGTGCTACAAGATCCCTTTGCTTTCTACAAGGCAGTTTTCTAGCAAAGTATGTTCAATAGAAACAGCTGGCCATCCACAAAACTCCACAGAGCCATTAAAAGTTACATGGTGTTTATTTGAAGAAAATTTATAGAATATTAGCATGGTATTGTATTACACATAGTTGACTCTAGCTACTGCTAGACAAAAACAGAATACATTCACATTACAGGTTTCCAAGAATGAATTTTCTCAAACACATTCTCACACATGTATAGACCCATTCCCTTTCTCTCTTGCATATGCACGCACACACACACACACACACACACAGCAGCTTTGGACACAGATAAAGCAAGGGAGGCTGAGCTGAAGCTTGCCCATGCTTCTGGGGAGGGAGGAGTCCTTGCCTCAAATCTTCAGTGCAGTTCCAGAATACAAAAAGGCACAATGCTGTGAAGTTTTCCAGCTTAGCTCTGTAGGCCAGAAGTAACTTGGCAGCTAAGGCAGGTGGCACTATTCCACACTCCAGAGACAGGGCTAGTAGTGCAGGCTCAGGATGCAATTCTGTACCCCAAAATAAAATGTACAGGGGAGGGGGAGAGAAGACTAGTTTTAAAGCCAATGAAAGAAATATATCTACAGGTGGTCATGCAGCTCTCCAAAAGAATAAATGGGATTAACACCAAGAACTTTGTAAACATCTATTCTGGTCCAACAGACTTGCAAAACTGAAAAAAAAAGTCTTTCTAGAATTAACGCTCCATGTAACAACCACCTTTTTATGCTCAAGTACAAAACCCCTCAAAGGTTAACATGCAAAGAGAGCTTGGGTTTGTCCCTACACAAAGTATTTGTCTTCTTTAGACACTGATCCAAACCAAATCCATTGCAAACTGCTACCTGCCAAGTACCCATGGGGATAGTGGAGGGCACTGCTGCTCAGCAGAAACAACTCTTAAGGCAGCCCCCTTATGAACACATAGGCCTATTCTAGATTGGCAAAAATAAGAGTGTTCATGGCTGCATGAAACTGTAGCCTTTAGATGAGAAAAAGGGAAAGTGTGCCATGAACACGCTGTTTTTGCGTTTTAGGGGAGAAGAAGCGCCTTTAAAAAGGTGCTGGTTTTCCCAGCTTCTTTAAAAACTGCAGAACAGTGCAGCTCCATCTAAAGGCTGTGGTGCAGCTGCTAAGCATTAAGGAAAAGGCAACTTCATGTCACACTTTCCTGCCAATCTAGAAAGCCCCATAGTCACAGAAAACCCTTAAAAATGAGTTAAGCAAGCAGGCATAAGATGTGCAGGGTGGCTTTCTTTTGGGGCTTACAAAATTAGTTTTATCGGTCTGGATTCTGGTGTGTGCTGGCCAGGAAGGGGTGGGGGCTGAAATGGGAGCAAGCCACTATTAGATGCTATTGACTGGCTTTACTAAGGTCTCAGGGGAAAAATATATTCAAAACACAGAGCGTCCCACTTGCAGTTTATATACTATTTCAATATGTATTTTGACTCACAATTCTGAAGAGTTTCAAAACTATGTTCATGCAGTCAGGCTATATCGAGTGAGAGAGGTAGCAATCCTACAAAGTTTTCTGATAGTTTGTAGGTGGCGTTGCCAGGTGCACCTCTTAATAATCCAAGCAGTACTACAAGTTATACACATCTGTTATATTTTCCCCTTACCTTATTTAATAAGTATTACACTGACCATACCAAGAGAAAAAATATGCAACCTCCCCCTCCAATTCTTTCATTTGGTACTCAAGAGCTGCCTATCAGCAGCGATACAAACCAAGAGTTCAAAGTATTACGGTAAACTGCTTGGGTAAAAATGGGCAATAAGCTCAAGATGACTCCCAGCTTTTCATGTGTTCCCGTCCTTAAACTCAAGTAGCCCTCAACCAAGTGGCCACCTAGAAACTATGCCAAGCCTCTGAAGAACTGAAGCATATGACTGGCATTCACAGCAGAGTTAATGCGTGTGCAATTTTTAACTGCCTGTGTTTGTCATTCCTTAATATTTGATCAATCTTCTCAGAATAAGAACAGAAAAGAAACACTGTAAGTGTATTTAGGTGAATTCTTACAGTATCCTTTAGTGGGGGATATTTCTCAAAAACTAACCCTCTCCAAGAAGAAACAGCCTGGGACAAGCTCATCAATTTCCTGCAATCTCAAATTCACAAAAAAGATGTCAGGACCAATCCTCAGTTATGGAGAAGAGATGAGTGTCCAAGATACAGGCTACCAGGGATGCATCTGCACTGCAAAAATAATCCAGTTTGACACCACTTTAACTACCAAGACTCAGTGTTAAGGAATTGTGGGACTTGTAGTTTGTTGTGGCACCAGAGCTCACAAAATGTCTCATAAATGTTTTTTTTTAAAAAAACTACCATTTCCAGAGTCCCATAGCAGTGAGCTATGGCAATTAAAGTAGTGTCAAAGTGGATTATTTCTGCAGTGCAGATGTAGTCCACAGCAGGGAACGGTACTGAAGGTGTACTGGGTTAATCTAGAACCTGCAACAATTTGCTGAGATTTGAAAAGCATGCATGAAAACTGAGCTAGCTGCATTCAAAGAAGGATTGACAAAAACGAATAAAATACCTAAGTTCTTGGAATAACTGGAATGAAAACAAGAGCTCCTGGGACTTAGGAAGCAAGAAAATATTTTAAAAAGCAGATCAGATAAAAGACATCACAATCAATCTGAGCTGTAGATGGCACCTGTTTTTTCCCAAGATACTGGCTGACCAGAAGGATCAATGCTTACAGAAAAGTCAAAACTCGATTACATTTTGCTACATAAAATATGGTTATTAGGCAACAGTAACCAAATCTTTGGCCAAAGGCATTATCATTACTTATCTTCACTTTCAATACGATTTAAGGCCTGTAGCTTCCTCCCCCCCCCCCCCTTCAAAAGACACACACCTCAAAATTTCTGGCTGGCAAGAGCAGGGTATAGGAAGGTGCTGAAGAGTTTTGGTATTGGTTGGTGATTCCAAACCAACAACATGATGGTTTGTACAAAACAAAATAAAAATGAGCAAGTCCATTTATGTCCTCTAAAAAGCAAGTGACCTCTGAGAAAGTTCATAGAGAAGAACAAAAAATGATGCCTGGGGTAATTCTTCTAAGTGAAGAAGTATTTCTGAACAAAGCACAACTTCTTCTTCAGCCAGCATGGGGTAGCGTTTTGGCAGTGAATCCATAACTGTGATATGGGGATAAAAGTTACAGTCACCTCTATTATCCAATCATCTGAGAGCACCTCTGATTCCACAGCAGACATCTAATGGACAGACAAGTGTCTATTCCAAAGAGAAAGTGCAAAGATGGCTATACCATGGGTGAAGGATGGTGGCATCTAAGAGATCTGAGAGCTCTGAAATATCCAGAAACTAGGTGCAAAAGCTGGTTCATACATTTTTGTGAGTCCAAAGCACTTCCCTTGAATGAAAGGATTAAAGGCAAATCACAGAAAAACACCTTTCCTTGGAAAACTGATGCAAGGAAAGGGCCAGATAGTCTCATGATTATTAAACAGATGCAGCATTAAATATTCTGCATGCTACATATTCAGTCCAAGAGAGGACTCTTCTATAACAAGCCATATCAGGGTCCTCTTCTCAACGACCTTTTAGTCCAAGCTGCATACTTTCTGCAGCAAACCATATAAATGTTTTTAGAAGTTGATCTATTCACTCACTTTCCTGCACTCGGACTTCCAGACCACTAAGACTAAGGGTGAGTAGAGTAGCAGAGATTGTTTCATAAGCACAAGCTGCCTGTGTTCAGGAAGAAAAACTGGGTGGGTGTTCCCATGAACTTCATCACATTTGAGGGTGTGTGAGAGGCAAAGCCTGACAAAGCAGGAACATTCTTCACTGGCTCTGGACAGCAAAATGACATTAAGTCAGAATTGCAAGGCATGCCAATACTTGGAAGCAGCTTCCATGGCACTGCGGCTTTCCAGGCACACAGAATGCAGATCAGAGTGTGGTCTTTGGTTGAGAATCTCAGCATCTTGCTCAACACGCACTGAAAACAGATGGGGCCTGGGCCCTGTACTTTTCATGGAAGGCTTTCAATATGGGTACAAGGTTTGTGAAGGATGGGCGGAATGAAGACTCCAATTCCCAACAGTTCTTCATCAGACGGTAAATCTGTGGAAGAAAGCACAGGTTTAGAATAGAACAGATACATGGAATAAAGAAGAGAAAGGTAGCACACAAAGACTGTAGGCCCACAATGCAGAATACAAAGTATTCAGAAGCCCTGATGACGCAGTGGTTAAATGCCTGTACTGCAGCCACTCACTCAAAACCATAAGGTGGCAAGTTCAAGACCAGCAAAAGGGCTCAAGCTCGACTCAGGCTTGCATCCTTCCGAGGTCGCTAAAATGAGTACCCAGATTGTTGGAGGCAAGTAGATTACAGTTGTAAACCGCTTAGACACTCCTTAGGCAGTATGAAGCGGTATATAAATAAAGCTGTTTGTACTTGGAAGAGAGGACATTTACACATCCTTCCAATTACATTAAGGAATAAATGACAGTCAAACCATTCCACAGTCAGCATTCTTGCAGTCATAACAACTGGACAGCAATCAGACAATTTAATTCTAATACATCTCCATTTCAGGACTCCTACAGCATTAACTGCATCAGGGCTAATAAGTACATTTAATTGTTACATGCCACATACAAAAAAACCACAACTCAGATATAATTCCTTCATTCTTAAAAGCCAACATTTCCAGCATTTTCGGTTCATGTCAAGGAAGCAGCTTGTGACAAACTGGGAACATATTGAGATTTTTGCTCATATTTTGGCCATATACAAAGAGAACCTATAGCACCTTTGTCCTGTTAGTCTAGAATATCAGGATGCAAAGGATCTTGTAGCACCTTTGAGATTAACTAGGCTGAAAAAGTTGCAAGAGCATTTATGGGAAAACTTCACTACTTCAGATTAAGTAGACTCCTCTCTAAAAATGCTTCGGTCGTATTAGCCAGTTAACTATCAATGCAACATAGAACTGCTGTCTTGCTTATTTCTACACAAGGAAAACAATAACAACCTTTCAAACATATATCCTATTCTGTAATTCAAACAGCAAAGACAGAAGACAGAACCAGACTCACCTCGCAAGGACAGTCTTTTGGGATGGGCAGCCTTTTCCCTCTGTCTAGCAACTCTATAAGTCTCAGTACTGTCATTTGACCATGGATTGTTCCAATCATCTCAATGAATTTCTAAGGCAAGAAGGAGAAATCTATAGTAAGTGCTTGGAAAGAAGACATAAAGATACATGTTACGAGTTCCTTGTTTTTCAAGGGACATCAAAATGCATATAACACAAGCTTTCCCTCTTACAGGCACCAATTCCAATCGAGACCATAGGAAACACACTAGGATAAGGCAGGTATTTTTTAAGCCTTGAAAAAATTGGTGTATATTGTAAAAAATAAAAACAAAAAGCAGCCAGCACATGTATGGTGTATGTGCCAATCACAGTTGGCTAAACAATGGGCCCAGTATGAAGAACACTGAGCAACTAAACTACAGTTGAATGAGCTCAGCCAGTGCCTTGGAGTACAGCTATTCAGAGAGATGCACTTAAGACTCAGAAACATACCAAGATCACTTCACAACCCTTGGCATTGTTAAACAAATATTTATCACCTCTCTTGTATCCCCAGTGATTGCACTCACCGCTGGAGGGCTCTGACTAGAATCACACCGTGTCAGGAGTTCATATAATGTTACACCGAAGGACCAGACATCAGAGGTGTAGTAGAATTTACAGTCCTTCAGGCACTCCACAGCATACCTGCACCACACAGAAAAGAGTCAAAGAGCACAGATGAATTGCAAATAAAAAGCCATAAAAGCTGCTTTGCTGGATCAGAGCAAAGTCCATCTAGTCTAGATATCTGTCTCCAAGAGCAACCAAATCAGATGTTTCTGAAAACCTCATAAACAGAGCAGCATAGTGATCAATCCCTTCTGTTTATACCTGGCGGGACACACCACAGCACTGCATCATCTCTTGAAAATAGACATTCCATTTAGTAGTCACAGCTTATAAAAACATAAATATTGCCTTGCTGAACTAGATCAAGTTCTACTTCGTCTAGCCAAGACAGACTCTGCATTTGATTTGCTTTTGTACAATGTAAGCCTAGAGCCCTTCTTTTTCAAGGCATAAGCCACAGAAGCATCAAACTGTTGCCACTCATGTCAGAAGAATATCAATCATTTCCAGACAAGCTGGCAACATTCAGTCAGAAGAAAGAGGGAAAAAGTTATTAGAGTATATAAAGGCATATAGTTTCTAGAGGCCTTACTTTTTGCTGTTATGTTTCACAGCTCAGGATGTTCCCTTATCATTCAGAATATTTTGCCGCTCTTCCCACTGAAGCTTTCCAAATGGAGAACACATTGTGAACTTTGCCTCTTTGTTTTCAATATATGACATTGTCTGAATAAATGGGTTACAGTGCAGTCTTCATACTCTTCAAATGTCTGAAATCTGTAATATTTTGTGAGTGCTTACTTACCAAAAGACAGGACTATCTCCATCTTCACAGACACGGTAATAGTCATGTCCCTCAGGGATAGCTTTGGCAAGGCCAAAGTCTCCTATCTTCACTACATTCTCATTCTCCAAAAGGACATTTCTGGCTGCAAGATCCCTATGGATGTAGCGCAAGGAGTGGAGATAAGCCATCCCCTAAACAAACAAACAAACAAACAAACATTTTAAAATGGGGTTACCCTCCTCACTCTGCAATTAAGAAGGCCAAAAATCAGAAACTGGGATCAAAATCAGGACAAGGAATCCTGAATCTCAGCACACACTGTTCCAGTTGGGAGGAAAGTCCTCTCCCACAGCCAAAGAACCATTTTTTTAAATGCAGACCCCCACCCTTGTTTACCCATTAGATTCCTTTCAATCCCACACCAGGACACATGACCCCAAATTATTTTATTTTCTGGGTCTGTGCCCAAATTAATTTTTACATCCTCAGGCAGAGACATTACCTCACAAATCTGCTGGGCAAAGAGGAGAATGTGGGCAAGGCTGACATTGTGCTTCGGTAGGTAATCCCGCAGGCTCCCCAAAGGCACATACTCCATGATAAGTTGCACAACTTTTTCCCCTAGAATCAAACATTATAGAAAATTATTTCGCTTGCTCCCCAAGACACACTGTTACTTACTTTTATGTCATCTACCTTTAAAACCCCAAAATAAATTATTACAGCACACATAAACATATCATGTTAGCCACCTTTCAAAGCCTGGGGACCCTGCATGTTATTTTCCCCCTCATGTCCTCAGCACAGCTTCTTACATTATTTGCTGTATTTATACCCCACTCTTCAGCCAGAAAAGCTCTCAGAGCATCTTACAGATAGTTACCAGTAACTAGACATTTTCTTGCCCTCAGGCTTACAATCTAAAAAGACATGACACAAAATGGAAATGGCAGTAGGAAGGGGAATAAGTCCAGCTTCTCTCCCTCTGAGGCCTGGACTATGGCAGGTGGACTGGAGGGAGGGCTTGTCTTCTTACTTTAGGCCAGGCCTGATGGAGCTGGCTGGCCTTTCTCTACCTCTGAGGCCGGATTATGTCAGATGGCAGAGAGGGAGGGCTCTTCTTCTTACTTACTTCCCGGGGCCACCAATGTATCAATATGCCCTAGGGGCCTATAAGGAACTGCTGTTCTCTGAAATTATTCCTCTTAGTATGCATGCCAGTGTTTCATTTCTGGATCTCCAGAGATTAGTCTACTATTCTAATAATTTCTTGCCTGCATGACCTATGAGTAAGAATTATGGGAGCTGCAGAGTTTGGCAACCACAATCAGAGGGCTAATGGAAGAGAGAGGGGCTATCACTATATATATACCCTATATAACATGGTCTATTGTAGGGCTGCTGCATCCATTAATTGCTTCTGTTCTTCAGGAGGATATGCTTCTGAAAGAATTGTAAGAATTCATGAGACTGTGGTGAGGCTCCTGCTCCTTTGTTGTTGTTGTGTGCCTTCAAGTCATTTCTGACTTACAGGGACCCTAAGGCAAACCTGTCACTGGGTTTTCTTGGCAAGTTTCTTCAGAGGGGAGTTGCCATTGCCATCCTCTGAGACTGAGAGAGTGTGACTTGTCCAAGGTCACCCAGTGAGTTTACACGGCTGTGTCAGGATTCAAACCGTGTTCCCCAGAGTCCTAGTCCAATGCTCAATTCACTACAACATGCAGGTTCTTCCTCTTGCCCCTTATTCCATCACTTTTCCCACTAGATGTAATGTTCTCCCTAAATTTCCCCTGCACCACAAGCGATGACCAATTTCACAAATCCCACTGCTGCTACCAAGACTGAGGCTTCCCCTCATCCACACCTCTGCCGCAAATGTAAGGATTGCCTCCTGTCATACTGCTGTGGTCACCAACTGTGGGAATCTATTAAATGTCTTTTGCTGGATAGGTATTGTGCAACCTTTACCCCCACTGGACATCAGCTCTCTCTGTGCACTGCTGCTATATCTGAACCCAATCTTTGCTTTATTAACAGAAGTTGAACATAACAAAACAGATTAGTACATCAATACATTTAAAACAATTAGTTCACTTTCACTCTTCTTCTAGTTAATGCAGACTCTTAATCGTTTTAAGTTTTTTAAACAATTTTATATTTTTAATTGTTTTTTATTCTTTTAAAAAGCAATCTATTTTAATAGTGTAACTATTTAATTCTATTTTAATGTACCACTTTTTTATGTTTTAATTGCACCGTTCTTTTGATATTGTGAGCCGTTCTGGGGAAAGAGCGGGATACTACTACTAATACTACTACTACGCCACTCATTAATTCCTAAACCTGACTGACTCTCAACACTCATCCTTATTCATTCACTCCACACTGCACTCTACAATCTCCCAAAACAACTGCCTGTCACCTGCCTTATTCAAGTCCATTCAGACATTCCATCAATCACACTTGCTCTCAACATTCCCCTCCTATTAGCTCCTTACCTGACTACATCTGTAGCACAATACATACACAAGCAAATTACTTAATACATAAAACAACATTTTCCATCAAAAGTCTATAATACCACTCGCCATGAATCCCATTGTGGAGAAAGGTAGGATACAAATCCTGGAAATCACAGCTAGTAAAAGGATCAGTGGGGAGGATGGAAACTACAGTGGAAAAGACAAGTGGGCTGGTGGCAGGATTGTAGGAAGTGGGATACACAATGGAGCAGATGTCATGATGGGTGCTTGTGCAAAAGTGTTCAGGGGAGTGTGTGAGATAGAGAATGAATGGAAGAGAAAATTGATTGATGACAGATGAAGCAAGGAAAGAAAGTGAGAGGGAAGGAGGGGGTGCCTTCCTACTTTTGTCTTTGGCACTGCAGGATACCATTTACATAAATTCAGTAAATTCCCCACAATTCATGGTATGCTGTTTGTGATTTCCTAAAGGTAGCATACCACCCCTCAGTGGGAATGGTGAATCACAGATAGTTACTAGATCAAAGGCATACATTATGCCTAGGCCAGAACTGGCTACAAAAATCAAAGATTCTTGGTGTTCCAAGTCCAGTCACAATGCAAGAATTCCTAAAAACATTTCATGCAGTTGTTTCCATGGATGGGAACACTGAATTAGAAATATTGGAAGGGGAGCAGTACTGGGGAAGAGGTAAGGAGAAGAGATATGTTGCCCGATCTTCTGTTAAAGATCAACAGAACCTGTGAATTCTGGAAATAATTGAAAATGAAGTAACAGAGAAGGTGGTCCCTCTGTAATCTCCACTGCCTGAAAGCACTTCTATACTAAGCCCCCTTACATCCAGGCCTTAAGGTGCCAACTCAGCAGATCTCATACCTTGCTCACTGCAGCAGCCCTTGTACTTGACAATGTTCTCATGGTAGAGAGTTTTCAGGATCTCAATTTCCTTTTTCCAGCTAGTCAGCAGCTGCTGACTGCAGCCTGATTTCAATGACTTCACTGCCACCATCTCCCCTGTGCCATCGTTGGTGGGATCATAACAATACAAGCTCACTTTGCCAAAGTGACCCTAGCCAAATGGGAAAGAAGGAAACAACAAAGAGATTTGATATTTCAAAAGACAAACATTATACCTTTATTTATGTTGGAGAGTTCACTGCTTGAATGATTGTACACAGCATTACTGGAGAGAGAACTGATCTCAAGAATGTTCCCAGGTGGAAACAATCGTCTGCCACAGACCAGTACAGTGGTCCCCCGGGTTACGAAAGTAATCCGTTCCGGATTACCTTTCGTAACCGGGAAATCTTCGTTTCCCGGGGGACCGCTTTAGTGGACGGACCGCACGGCAAATTTAAAGGGGCCGCGCAGTTTTTCTTCTTCGGATCCCGGGGTTTTCTTCACATCCCGGGGGCTTTTTTTCGCCCCTGGCGGTTTCGGGTCCCGGGGATTTCGTTCCCCGGGGGGTTCGTATCCCGGGGCACCACTGTACAGGAATTAATCTGATGAGAAGGTCACTTTTGCCCAGCATCCCAATCAGCACTAATGTAAGCCAAATAATAGATTTCACAGACATGTGTGAACTGAGAACATTTCACAGAAACAATGACAGAAGACCACTGCACATGTTTCCAACCCAATGAAGAAACCCCTTAACAAATAGTTTAGGCATTTAGTTTATTATGGTAAAATAAACTTGATTAAACAAACTTGGCAGTATTACATTGGTGTTGTCACCAAGTATTTTTTAAGAATAAAATTCCCTCTACAAAGAACTTCTCAGAACACACTGGAAATCATATCTATTTGTACCCTCTTTGTTGCTGTTGTTCTGTTTTTCTACAGCTCATAGTAATTATATTTGTAATCAGACTTCATAGCCCATGCAACCTATTGCAATGTCTAGTGCATTCAATCAATGAGATAATCAACCCAATTTACCAAACAGATGGTACTAAAGGGGCAGGACTGAGGGGAAGTGCACAATGGGGAGAACACCTATAAAGTCATGTTGGGCATCCATTCTCAGCCATTATAATTAATGTACATACAAGCTTACCAATTATTTGGTGTGACACATGAACTGTACCTAATCATTCCAGTAAATACAGGAAGCAGCAGCAGAAATACACCTGCTATCCACATCCCCAAATGTCAACATGACCTCCTGGTGGTTGGACATTCAGCATTAGTGTGAAGAGAAAACTCAAATGTAGGAACCCATGTGCGCATATACATCTATACTGCACAGAGCCCTTCATAAAAACTACAAGCATGCAATCACTTTGGCAAGGGCAAAACTAGTCAGGGATGTGATCCCATTCATCATTCATGTATTTACTGAATGTATGCACGCATGAATGATTGAATATCTCTTATAAAAGCCAAAACATCATGTCACACTCTCATCTATAACACATTGAGTTGCAGGTGGACAGGAACTGAATGGTTGAATGCTTCCACATACAAAATTCTGTGTAGGCATACAAACCTAGCATCTCAGAAGAATGTTCTGTGCTAGCTTTTTCCTGACACACTCATTTTGTATGTGCAAAGATTTTAACAAGTGTGGAGCAGACTGACATATTTAGCTTGTAGAATGAAATCACACAACACAGAAACAGATTAATCATGAAGGGCTTTTTTTCTCAATTCTAGTTGGTATGAACTACAGAAACTAGTGATGCTTTACTTTATAAAAACAAAGACAATTTACCTCACCCAGATCTCTTATCTTCTTCAGGTAGCGCTTCTGAAATACAGTAGGGTCAGATACAGGAAATTCAGGATTCACAGAGGTGATGTCAAGGGGGTCTGAAAAATAAGAGGATAAAGTTGGGAACCAGCCAGTGAGATGTACAAGAGCTAGAGGGAAACAAAATGAAACTTCAAAATACACAAGGTAAACTTGTGAGATCTCTAATATTGTGATAGGGAAAGGTTAACAGCATTGTGTATGCCACACAACCCATAAGTAACCCTTAGAATATTGACAGAGAACAACATTTAATAGCTTCAAAGCTTTTCTATTCCCCATTTAAGCCAACTATCAGCTTACCTTAAGCAGTTAATTATTCATACTTTATATTTTCCTACTAGATGTTATCATTCTGCATTATATTTAACTCTCACTTTTTTGTGTTTGGACTTTTCTGTCTTGCTACTCTGCATTCAACATTGTATTATACTTTATATTTTGATCTCTACACTCTCAGCTCATTCATAAACCAATTTAGCAAACTGTGATGAGGTTGCAAGCAGAGACAGTTATCTGTTACCCCATTTTAAATAGGTCTGATTTACAGTCACCCTATTGTAGGTACTGAGTGGCCCAGAGTTAGGAAATAACAGGAATGAATACACAGTACACTGCTGCTATCAGCATACTCTAAGATCCTTACTATGGGGTTGCAGCTGGGTAAGATCTCTCAGAATGGTCCGGAAGGAAGGTCGCTCTCCGGGTGCATAGTTCAGGCACTGGCTGATTAAAGTAGCTAGTTCTTTAAAAGATGGCTCTGGAAGGCGATGTTTTTTTTCATAGAAACGCTCTTTCTGCAGGAAGAAAAGTGTTATGGATATATATGTATTTCTCAGATGAAGTCAAACTTCACACAGAGAATCCCCATCAATGCCCTCATCAGCATTTAATCGTTTTTTTAAAATGAAGCATGTGTAAGGCTCTGATACCCCACTGAGGGTTAGTTTCTTGTGGTCACTGAAAGACTCATGATAACCATTCCAGGGATTCATCCCTAGCTCCCCATTATTCCACACCATGAGCAATATGTCTTATATCATGAGAAAAATGCCGTAAGAAGCCAATCTCAACTAAATTTACTACCAGAAAAAGAATGTGAGTACAGCAGTTTTAAACCTCAACTGAAAAGCACTGAAAGGGTAAATTAGGTTGGAATCTGGTACCAAACTACCTAGCAATAAACTCCACTGAATTCATTGGGACATACATTGGAGCAGACATATGTAATGTTGCACAGTTCATAGATAATGAAGGTGAAGAAGGCCTTTAGCCTCAATAATCCTTGTAAGATAGAATAGTATTACCATCTCACTAATACAGATGAGACTGAGACAATAGTAGCTTGCCTAAAGTTACCTAGTAAATCTGTATCTGTGGATTTTCCTAGCTCACAACAATTAGCTTCATGGATAATTTCATTTGTATATTTTATTTACAGAATGTGTCATGTTCTCTGGTGTAAAATTCTAGCTAACATCTGTAAGATGAGTAAGTCAGAGGCAACAGTAGACTAGTACCACCATTATTCCCTGCACAATGTTCTCTTCATCCCAGAGGTAGCCCATGGTCTAAGCTATGAAGACAGCTGACAAGTGACAAGAGGTGGTGCCAGTACTTCCTTTGCAACAGATGTATAACCAAATGTGACTAGGACGTGGATTAGGACAACCATTTTCTACAGGGCCCCTGTTCTCAATCCTGCAACAAGAGACACACACATGGGTTTTCATGGGCAAAATGGGAACACAGAAAAGGCTACCTCAGAAGGGGTGCGTTCTTTTAGAGGAACATCTGCATCAAAACAGATTTCCAACAATGTGGTACCAAAGCTCCACTTATCAGCTGCTGTACTGAGGTTGCTCACATCTCTGACACACTCTGGGGCAATCCATGGGATCCGGTCGACTCGCTCTTCACAAGGAGAGAAAGAAATCCAAAATGAGTGTCCGTCTAACCAAGAACATACAGGTGAATGTGCAAATGAGAAGCAATATGTATCATACATGATGTGGATTCATGTGATCATGGAATCAAGAAAAACTATTCATAGTCTTCACAAAGATATTCAGAGTGGTATGGGTACTACACATGAACATCTATGCATGCAGGTTACTTGACTCATGCAATTCCTTACATAAAAGATACACACTTCTTCCAACACCGTGCCATGAAGAATATACAGTTGCCCCTTGGAACTCGTGGAGAATCCATTCCGGACTCCTTGCAAGTTCCAAGTCTCGCGCATATTCAAACCTGGGGCACATGCATGCACACCCCAGTAAGGTTAATGGCGGTCGCCCTCTGCAGATTTTAAAGTATGTGGATTTCAAGTCTGCTTACTTGGAGGGGGGACTGTATATGTCGTTTTGATGATGTCTGTAAAGTGCCATGCAAATTTATGGCATGGCATTAATATCAACAACAAGGCTTACATCTGGATACTTCGTTGGGTTGTTAGGAGATACTAAGTTTGTCAAATAACTCCTACAGAATTCACTACATTTTCCACACAAGACAGAAGGGGCCTGTGAAGGCAACCACTTGGAAAGCTAGAAAGGGGGCAGCTATAAAATCAAAGAAAACAGAATACCAAAAAAGCAGAACTTTCTCATGCTAGGAAAAAAAATGCTGCTAATTCTCCAATGCTGAATTGGTTTTAAAGGAAGCTATCCTGCTGTTGGTTTTAATGTTATCTTATTGCTTTTGGTGCTGTTTTAGATACCACTTGGAATGTTTTAATGAAGGCAAACAGAACCTATAAGTTTGATAAATAAAATGAATTAATCCAAAAAGACTCTCAAGGAATACTTTATATTACAGGGGCATCCAGAACGGATCATATTACCCCCATATTAAAATCTTTACACTGGCTACTGATTAGCTTCCGGGCGCAATACAAAGTGTTGGTCGTTACCTTTAAAGCCCTATATGGCTTGGGCCTGAGTTACTTGAAGGAACGCCTTTCCCTACACAATCCGCCCCACACTCTCAGAACCACCGGGAAAATTTTATTACAATTTTACAACACAAGACTGATGACAACTTCCCACAGGGCATTCTCAGCAGTGGCCCCGAGTCTTTGGAACAACTTGCCGGAAGAGATCCGTCTTATTACTAACCTAGATGCCTTCAAGAAGGCACTTAAGACAGATCTCTTCTGGCAGGCCTACCCACCCAATCTATTATAAAGGATGGCTAAAGATCTATCAGAAAATGATAGCAACTGATTAGGTCTAAGGATTGCACTAATAATTGTGGAATAATGGTTTTAGTGGTTGATTTAAGATAATTTTAAATTGCTGAATTTTAAACTGCTGAATTGTACTTGAATTGTATAACTGTATTTTAGCTACTGTTGGAATCCTGCCTTGATCCAACGGGAGAGGTGGGAAATATATTAAAAATATTATTATTATTATTATTATTATCAGGATGCAGCTTCTCAACTGTATAAGAAAGTCATGATCATTTGCTCATTGTCTTTAAAGAAATGCACCTTCTGAAGATGAGATGCTGAATTGCTTCGAGGGATAGATGTCGATTGGGCTACTTATGCTCAGGGCTAGCTATTTCACAGCTAGCCCGGTAATCTAAGGAAGCTATCTCTCTTTACAATGTGGAATTTACAATATTGAATCTAGCCTTTCATATCTCGTTTGGCCCATGAAGATTCCATTTAGCTCTTTGGAAAACAGGTCAAGCCATTGACAGATCTTTTATCTGAAACTGACTCTTTCTAATAATCATTGTCTCAATGATTTACAATATTGAATCTAGCCTGATTGGCACAGAGGCAGCAGAGTGAGGTGGCCTCCTCCCAACTTAAGGACTTTGGTCTAGTTTTCACCAAGACATTGAACCCAGTTTGAGCTGCACCATTTCAGCTTGTGAGTCACTCGATGAAAAGCTCCTGCATGGAAAACAGTTGCCCCTTCGTGGAAAACCAGCATGCCAAGGAGAAGGCCTGGTTAGAATAGAACTGGCAACTATCCTGGGGGAGAGGTCCATTTTTCACACACCCTGTAACCCCAGCGGCACACACATGCCAAACAAAACCAAAAATAAGATCATATCATTTCCCCTTTCATTTCAGATTTAAAAAAAACATTTATGGTAAGGCACAATGGTGGAATGGTGGAAGCATTTGGAGTGTTTGTTTGTTTTGCCATTTGAGAGGCAAAGATAACTTGGGAATGTTCTAGGCTGAGTTTAAAGGACTGCAAAAAAGAGGTTCCAGCCACATGTGGCCCATGGACAGCACTTTCCCCACTCCTAGACCAGAAATCCTTTTCCCTGACATAATCTATGACAAGAAATGTTTTGTATAATTTTATAATGCATTGTAATACCCTTCCTGAAATCCTGCAGTCCAGTCACAGGTTACCACTTCATTGAGAACAAGGACTACTTGCCTCTCCCCCCTACCTTAAAGGGGGGGGGGGAGATGCTCTGGTAGGTCTGATCACAAAACACAGGAGAATTCTCCTGCATAAACATTGTTGAAATGGATGAGATACTGTGCAGGGCCTTCCTTTTTCCGCCATCTTGCTGCCCTGGCATCATGGTGCGCATGAACGTTTTAGCAGATGCTCTTAAGAGCATCAATAATGCAGAGAAGCGTGGAAAGCGGCAAGTTCTCATTAGACCGTGCTCTAAAGTAATCGTCCGGTTCTTAACTGTGATGATGAAGCACGGCTACATAGGTGAATTTGAGATTATTGATGACCACAGAGCTGGAAAGATTGTTGTTAATCTCACTGGCAGACTCAACAAGTGTGGTGTGATCAGCCCCAGATTTGATGTCCAGCTAAAGGATTTGGAAAAGCGGCAGAACAACCTGCTGCCTAAACGTCAGTTTGGATTCATTGTGCTGACAACTTCAGCTGGCATCATGGACCATGAGGAAGCTAGACGAAAACACACAGGAGGAAAAATCTTGGGATTCTTTTTCTAAACTTGTGACAAACTGTGCAGGGGAAATTCCCAATGGATAATATGCCTCATGACTGAGCATCTCAGGCTAAATGTTCCACCTCTGCTTGGTCAGCAATTGCTCCTTAGAATTTGGTTTGGGGTGTGGCTGCCACTATCTGGTTCTCATCTTGTCCTCCTCCTGTAGTCTTGGTATTTAGCAGCACTGGGTAGTCTCTTTTCAGACCAAAGGTGTATTGCATTCCCTCTGACAGGTGGTATGGACGTGATGAAGTCAAACCAAACCCTTTCCTCCTTCCTCCCTCCCCTCTGCAATCCTCTTATCTCTCCTTCTATTGTTTTACTGTTGTTGCTTGTTTGGATCTGGTCCAATTACTTGCAGAGCTTTTGAAAGTATGACAAAGGCCACATGAGATAGGGCTGAAGGCTACAGCTAGTGTATTCTGCAAAGTTTCAGTTCTGCAAAGGAAGCACACATCTTCCCTCATACACAGATTTGCTGCATTGTAACAGCAGAGTAAAATTTATGTACAGTACAAATTGTGAAATTCACGTCTACGGTAACAAAACCAACTGGCAGTTGATTTCAGGACAAATAGAAAAAATCACTCTATCTCAGACAGCATATGATCAGCTTGTGGAATTCACCACCACAAGGTGTGATGGGCAACAATGATTATTAGAAAATTAGAAAGAGTCACACAATTTCAAATTTCAATGGGTTGATCTGTTCTCCAGAGAGCTAAATGGAATCTTCATGGGCCAAACAAGATATGAAAGAGAGCAAATCTATTTGTTCAAAACCATAGGAAGAGTTCAGTTTTCATATAAAGAGTAATACATGAACCCTGTTTCTAGCCATTCTTTCCTTTACCATTCACAGCTCAGCTCCAATAATGGCAGTGGATTGGCTAGGGGGGAAAGTACCTGATGCGATAAAGCAAAGGGTAGAAAAGATGGGATAAGGAAAAACTGAATTCCCTCTTCCATATGCATATTTCCTGTAAAAAACATCCCACCTCTATTCATCCCCACCTTTATATATGATTAGAGCTGATGTGACAGAACACATTTTGCCCATCTCACATCTTGCTTGGCTGCATGTCTATACACAATATAGTTCTGAGCAACAATGCTGGGAGCAAACAGCGTGTGACCCTTCCTAAATTATGCTCTCTCTAGCACATCTGGCCAATAACTTGCTAAGACAGAACCCTTTGGTCTGGCCTGGTCTGGCCTGGTCATAGCAAGAGACACTGTATTTAGTAAGGCTTCATAGCATGAAAAACATATGCCAACTGCCTAGGAAAAAGATCCAAGAGTTTCCTATTTCTCTCCAAAGATGCTATAGAATCTAGAAGTGTTTTAACGCGTGTATTTCTTTTGAGAAGTAGAAAAGTAGTGAGTTTGCTTCTGAAATCACACTTGCTTCTACAGGAGCAAATCAGAATCACAACTGGCAAATGGTCAACCAAAACAACAACAACAAAAACCGACGGGTCTTATGAGGAAAAGCATTTCCACAAAAAGGCCCTTCACATTCACTAGTCTAGGACCCCTGTTGTGACAGTGAAAAAAACTGCAAATAAAACAACAACACTTTACCTTAGGAATCTCTTCCAGCACAACCCTATGGCCAACATCTGGCAGCCACTGGCCACAAAAATGCCTTGGAGGATCTACAAATGCTTAGAGAAGTGTTTTCTCTAGGAATCGCTAGCTCCTGCAGTGTAACTTTATGGTCAACCTTGGGCAGAGTTGGGCTAGAGGGCCTAGAGATTCTTAGAGAGAACATACGGTATTAACTACACGGCTTAGGTCCAGACTATTTTGAGAAACTGTACCTTCCCATACCAACCACCTAGAGCCCTAGGATCCCCAGGAGAAGGCTTTCTCTCAGTCCCACAACCATCCCAGGCTCATTTGGTGAGGACACAAGAGAGAGCCTTTTCAGTGGCTGCTCCCACCCTCAGGATCTCCCTTCCATGAGAAGCTAGGTTGACCCCCTTCCTCCTGGCCTTTCAGTTGCAAGCAAAAACATTTTTATTCCAGCAAGCTTTTTAAAATCATGCAGGCCTAGTTTTACTGAGGGGGGAGGGGTTGGTTTAGATTTTTTTTAACCTTTATATGTTTAAATTTCATATGTTTTAAAAAATTAACTTTTAATGTTTTAATTAGGCTATTTTAATTGTTTTTAAAAATGTTGTTTTAATGTGTTTTTATACTGTGAGCCACCTTGGGTCCCTTTTGGGGAAAAAGGCGGGATAAAAATAAAATAAAATAAAATAAATTAATAAAATCCACAAATAATCAAATCTGCAAAAGTCAAAACCACAAATGGGAGAACCAACTGTATACTATTTGGGGAAGTAACCTTTCACACTAATACCAAAGACCACCACAGGGTAACTTGTAATACTGTGATGTCGAAATTAATCCCATCAAGCTACCTGCCCCAAAAGTATCTAAGACAAGGAAACAAGCGTCCTAGTACAGTATTAAAAGTGATGACCTACCTTCCCGGGAGAGCACAGTGAAGCTGACTCCAGGATCGCTGAGCTTAATGAAGGGCAGCAAGCCATCTTCCAAGCCTTTCCTGGCCAACAGAATGTTTTTGGCACATACATTGCCGTGTACCAGATTTTTGCCTTCCTGTTTAAACAAACATATAAAGGCAATCTGTGAAAAGATCCATCTCTGACATCTGTTACATATATACCAGAAGGAAGACTTCTGCTCAACAGCAGAAAATGGAGGAAGGCACCATACCTAATTCTGTTTAAGCAGATTAGTTGTTCTACTTTTCTACTGTGCCTCAGGTTCCTCATGGGACAGTTAAGCACTAAATAGGAAGCTTCCTGACTGAGCACTTAAAGAACAAAAGAGGACATACAAATGCAAGTCTTCTCTCTAGGAATCTCTAGTAAGTAACTAGTTTACTGTCCATGGCTCAGCACCATTTCATTACATCAGGTAAAATAAATCTGACCTATAAAAACCACACCATTTCCAAGTATAGGACACATAGGCTCAGAAGAGTTTCAAAGTCTTGCATCTGCATCTCAAGTTAGTATCACGATGTCCATAAAGTTTTGCAATGAATAATCATCTCCAGTCCTGTGATGCTCTCATTTATTTGGCTGTGAAACTTGTAAGTGCTCCAGTCATCCAATTCTACCTCTCCAAGAATATATAAGACAGTTTTTGATTGGTTTAACAGTGATTCTTTTCCCCAGTGAAAAGAAGAAAGGAAAGTTCTAACAGTGATAAAGTACAATTCCAATAATTCTTTGGGAAATGCCTTGGCAATTTAAAAGTGTTATAAGACAGAAAAGTGCTTATAAGGGAGATCAAGCCCAAGTGATCCAAACGCTCCCAGGAGGTCAGCGGCAGCACGACTGGGACAGGTAGGGTAGAGGGCACATAACAACAGGGGCAGGATATCATAAATGGCATAGCCAAGGTAATGACTTATTAAATGGAAAGGAACACTTGGATAAAATAGGTTTGAGATCCTTTGGACGCAGATGGTTTTGCATCAGAATCAACCCTCCATTGCACAGAAAAAGACCAACCTTTTGCCATGGGAGAAAGACAATGGTTTTCGACAGATCTTAATTCTGATCCATTGCACTATTGCCACTGTAAATGAAAAATTGTAACAAGCAAAATTCTAGGCCAGAAAAACAGTCTTCTATTCCAACCATGGTTCTTTACACTTGCCAATACACAGCCTCCTTCGTGGCCTCTCTTTCCATCAGTACCAGACATCTTCTGTCACTTTGACAGATTCTCCTTGCCTTTCAAGATCTCTCCCTAGCTAACATTAGTCTCAGAGTTTAGTGAATTTAGTCTCTGAGTTCTTTCTCTGTTGTCTTCTCTTCTGAGTTGTCTAATAGCCACTACATCCAGAACTAGTCAATATCATGATTTTCAACCTAGTTAATTTTTAAATTGGTCAATCTTTACACACATACGAAAATCACCAAAGCACCTCTTTACCTATACTGAGTGCTAGTGGCTGATAAAAGTTTTAAACAGATCCTTCTCAATGCACTTATTTATGTATGTAAACTACACAGCACTTGTATCAAATCATAACTCATGCCAACAGCCTGCAGTGCAAGAATAATGGATCCAGAACTTCATGTTCCACTGTAGTACAACACAGATTCAAGTAATGGAGCCTCATGATTTTTACACAGAGGACTCCATCTCCAATCTGCTGTCAACTGCTGCATAGTTCCAGCTTCATGGTTTTCAACTTACAAATCAGAGCCCACTGCTTTGTGATACCACTATGGTACAAAAATGTTGGCCTGGAGCACTTGTTCTGTGAATGGCAATTGCAGTGTTAATGGACTGTTGTGATTATTAACAGCAGATATTCTATGCCAATTATATATACAGTTTCCATCGATGCCCACAACATAAATTATAAAGATGTCTAATTAACAATGACATTACTGTGGGACTAAAAATTATGATATGTGAAGGTGGAGGTAACCAAGAAGAAGTAAAAAGATCTATGAAAAGAAAAAGAGAAACAGAAAAAGCCACTTCCAAACACAGGCCCTCTTCACATGGCGATCCCTTTCACTTTTAAGACAAATCTTTACTATTATTCTAAGTGTTTATGATGACCATAATCGTTTTGAGTACAAAGACCACAACACAAGATTGCAAACCTTTCTCTCTTCTCCATTCCCTCTCAGTATCTTATAATTAATCATGTAATCTTATAAACACTTGTGCAGGATTAAGTTCCACTAAAGACAATAGCTTTTTTGTTGAGGAGGATTACCCCTAAACTGGAAATCTTAAAACTGTTCTGCTGGCAGATATTCCTCTCATACAATCTCTTGCACACTTAGAAACATGCTGGAATCTAAGCTCTTTTTAGATGCTGCTTGTTTTAAAACATTTAAAGGATAGCAGAGCAATAGAAGGCATATGGGCTGCTGTTTTTTAAGAGAAATTATTTTTCTATAAAAAGGACTGTAAGGTGATTTTAATTTAGTTCGTTTTTTAAAATAATTCTGGCTGCTTCTCTTTACAAATTTTGCTTAAGATAGAACCCACTCTTTCCCTTCAGTCCATTGCCCTAAAACAGCAGGCTGCTTAAGAGTCTTCGTGAAATTGCACAAACTCTTCATATTCGTAATAAAGAATAAGAGTGGACTTGAATGAAGCTACATTAAGAGAGATCACTTTCTCCTTGGAGTAAGGAAGGAGAATGGAGAGAGAAAGATGAAAACAGTCAGGATTTCCAAGCAACTATTTTAGTCTATTGTAAAACGTTGTTTAAAAAAAAAAGGAGAAAGGAAGAAATGAAAGAGAAGGAAAGGGAAGAGAAACGGAGAATCATAGAATCATAGAGTTGGAAGAGACCACAAGGGCCATCCAGTCCAACCCCCTGCCATGCAGGAACTCCAAATCAAAGCATTCCCGAAAGGTGGCCATCCAGCCTATATAGCACCACTGATTAAAAATAAGTCTGTTAAAACCACAGACTGATTTCCAATATTTGGGAGTCCCCAACAAATTGCCTCATCAGCTTCAAAGGCAAAATGCTTCTGAATGGAGCCAGATAAATCCATTTCCCATTTGAACAAAGAGAGGTGATCACAGTCTGTATAGTGATCTTTTATTTTTCATGGACAGCTCCTTTTAAGAGGCCGGTACAGTTCTTCAAAAAGCATTGTCTTGCTGAGAATGTATCAGAAAGCAAACCTGAAATGTTTCCCACATCAGACTATCAGATTATCTGTACCTGGAACTAAGAAGGGAACCAACAGATGATGGCATTCTATATATTAGTTATAAATCAAAGAAACAAGCTAGGTGGAGCTACCTCGAGCTTTTGGCAGGGGATGAGGGATATTAGTATCCCAATTGCAAGAGTTCCTCTCCAACCCAACTCCATGAGACTTACCAAATAACTTAGGGCACTGGCTAACTGTGCAGCAACTGTGAATTTCCATCCCACCATTATCCGTCCTTTGTTTTTTCTTAAGAAGACATCCAGGGGTCCATGCTCAATATATTCTTCCACCATTATATCTGAAAGCATGCAAAGAAGGAAAAGTGAGTGTCCTGAAGCAAAACAAGATTTAGCATCTTTCTTCTACCAACAATGGTCAGGAATAGGAAAGGGATACTTTGGGTCTTCTAAGAAATCCAACAAAAAGAGGATGGACCACTGGCTGGAAGCAGAAGGAAACTGGCCTAAAAAGAAATTTGGTAATATACAATTAAACATGAGTATGGCACGTTCCATACAATCCACCCCGCACACTCAGGTCCTCTGGGAAGAACCTACTACAACCAAAAAAGACCAGACTATCTACGGTGACCCAGAGGACCTTCTCATCTGCCACTCCCAGGATCTGGAACGACCTGCCGGACGAGATCCACCATATCACCACTTTAGAAGCCTCCAAAAAGGCTATTAAGATGGATCTCTTCCAGCAGGCCTTTCCAGACTAGGCTACTCTAGTCCCCCTCCCCTTGCTGACTGTTTCTCTTGCTGATTTTCTCCGTTCCCCCTTTTGGTTTTAATTCTATACAATTGGGGGGAGCTTTGGGATAAGGGAATTTTAATCTTTATTGTAATTTTAATTGTCCTGTGTTTTAAAAACTTGCTGTAATCCTGCCTTGATTCCCATCGGAAAAAGGCGGAATAGAAATAAATAATAATAATAATAATAATAATTATTATTATTATTATTACTACTACTACTACTACTATTTCTAACACTGTTTTCTCAGAGAGAGAGAGATGGTGCTATGTAAAGGACAATAAACCAGAGAACTGCAATGGTTTAATACTGAAATTGGCAAGGCAGCTTAGAAAGCAAGGAAATTATATCTCAAAGAGTCAGAAGGGCAGGAATGAGCCATTCAACAGTAGTAGTTAATACTTACTCTCTGAGCCCCGTACACAGACTCCATGAACAAAGGCCAAGTGGATGTGGGAGACCTGGCTCATCAAACTGGCTGTTTCAAAAAATGCCTGCAGAAAAGAGATGAGAGGCCATGACATGAGGCATACTATCCAGGGAACACAAATGGAGCAGTGTAACTCAAACACAGACTTTGCATTTTCTAATATTGCAGTAATGAAAATGAGTGCCATAGTACAGTCTGCTTGCCCCATACACGAGCTTGTGGTACATGGATGGCAAGCCCAGGGGGACAAAATGGCACACGTACCTGCAGCGCTCACACACCCATTGAAATCAAAGGTACTCGAGGTCTCGTGGGTTTTCCCATATGCGGAGGTGGTGGTGGTGGTGTCTAACGCATAGGGCCCACTGTTGCTCTACCTCTTCCACCCACTTTCCACTTTCCACTGATTTATACTAATTTACTATTGTGCAAAACCAACAAATGCCATATCTATCCATCCATATGTTTTTAATCACGAATACATTCCAGAAGTTATAATAGTTTATGAAGAAACATTTTTTCAGAGTAAAGCTATTTAATTCTTGTCCAAATGTGTTTTCATGTATATTTTTGGAATGTAATTACAGGCATACATCAGTTAACAAAGCCTCTGACAAAGAAGCTCCTTTTTTACAAAGTGTTTTTATACCTGCCAGCTTCCTCTTTCCTGTCATCCTCAGTCTAGTTGGAAGTTTTGTTTTGTTTTTTAAGCAGCATTGACATTGGAACAATGCTGAAGAAGGGCTGTAGAAGTTCAGACTTTTGGTGGTGGGCTACACCAGGATGTCTGCAGTAAACTGCAAACAAGCCTGAACTGGGAAAGAATGGGATTCTACTCTTGCTGGTATGACTGTGGCTATGTGTGTCTGTCTACAACAGGCAAGATAAAAGAGCAGGTAGCTCCAGAATCCCTTCCTGAGCTTATCTAACCAGCAAAACAGAAAGAAAAGGGAAAGGCAGACACACTTGCTTCACTATTACTCCCAAAATGTTAAAAGAATCATAGAATCATAAAGAAAAGTGTAGATCTATAGGTTTGGCCAGTAAAATGGAAATCAAAACAAAACTGAAGCCTGATGAAAGAAAACCATCCCTGAATGCATTTTGGAAGAAGCTTTCAAGTGACCTCTAGGAGAATAAAAATGTTTTTGTTTACTTATTAAAGTCTTATACGAGTTGTTTCACTTCACATCTGCATATTTTTAGCATCACCGTCTAAATATAAGATTCTATGTACAGCACTGTGTAAATTTACAGCGCTATATAAATAAAGGTTAATCATTATCATCATCATCATCATCATCATCATCATCATCATCATCATCAAATAAAAATTTAGCTGAAACATGTTGAACTCCTCTTCTGTTTTGTGGTGCAGGAACTTATCCCTGTTCTTACCCTGTTATTTCTGAGTCTTGTACCAAACTTTCTGTTAGAAATGGGATGCCCAAGAACACATCTATAGTAGTTTGCTAACTGAGGTTTACCTGTATTATATATCATCTTGACTACACATGCACAGAGTTGCTGCCACGAGTGCTTTATTTAGTTTTGTAACAGAGGATATAAATGCTGCAATAGTTAATTTTACAACTGAACAAGAAATAAAACCAAACCAGTTGCCAATGCTATATTTATCACATACACTTATAATATGTTTTCTACCCAAATATCATCATCAGTCATGATATGGAAAAATGTCATATATCATATACAAATACTTTGTCAGGGCATATTTAACCATATAACTAGAAAGCTGATTTTGTATTTGTGTTTTCCCTTACATGGAAATTGTTCCCATGTCTAGGAAAAATGTTTTGGGTGAAATAGTTTGCATGAATGACTTTCAAAGCCCCACTTACTTTCAGACATGGTCTGAGATAGATTGCAAGCTGGAAGAACCAAGGTTGAATCAGCACCACTTATAACTAAAAGAGGATGCTGCCCTAACATATGACATTTAATAAATGTGGGTTTAGAATGGCCTATTTACCTGGTGTGGTAATGTCTCTCTCTCTCTCTCTCACACACACACACACACCCTGCTTGACCTTCTTCCATACCACACCATACAGAATCCCCAGTAATCTTTTTTGCACCAATGTTACTCATAAATTGCAATTCCTGAATATCACTGAATATAATGGTAATAGTTGTGATATAAACAACTAACAAAATTAAAATCATATTTCAACGTCATGTGCACAAGTCTAAATGAATTTAGCTGTATATAATTTTTCATGTGGTTGAAGTAAAAACTTAGTAAGATGTGATGTTTTTAAAGAAATTCAAAAAAAATTAAAAAGTAAACTTTTTAAAAAATATATAAAATTTTATTTTTTTATTAAAAAAATCTCATTCACACAATTTTTCTATATTCTTCCCAACTGGTATTCAGAGGCACAGTGACTTTGTCTTACACAGCCATCAAGACTAGTAATCATTACAGCATGCCCATCGTGAACTGATACAGATGGCAAGTAGGCAGCTGTGGGGCTATGCTCCCAGAATGCTTCTGGCCCAATCCCCCTCCATCCCTGCAGGCTCTGTGCCCGTACACATGGGCTCTGTGTCCATACTCACCAAGGCAATGTCCCTGTGGCTAGGGTCCAACATCTTCAGCACCACATGCACATCTCGACTGTTGTTGTTCTGCTCACTGGAGAAGTACTCCGTCTCTTCCTCACCACTGACTCCACTGCACACATGCAACACACCCTCATAAATGTTGGTGCGTGTCCCTTGTCCCAAGTGTGCTCTCTGAAGGAAGTTAATACACTTCTGTGTCAGTTATATATTTAGGAAGAAACTGATTTTAAAAAACCTATCGCATCATGCATTGCCAGCAGCTTAGTCTCCCATGCATTTTTCACTGTGCCCAGAGTCAGGATTCAAGGCTCCCCTGTAAATTAGTAAATCTTATTTTTGTATTATAAAATGGGAGCATATGAGCTAGTAATCCTTCCTCCCAGGCAATTCATCTTGTTTTAACCCAATCAATTCCATTTCCAAGCCCTTGGGAGCCCCAGAATTGAATAGCAGCTTCTAAACCCTTTTTCCAACTCTGGCAGGTCTGGGGGCCAACTTTCTACCCCTGGTCACAGGCCACATGGACTGCAAAAATGTACTCCCTCACCAAAGGAACAAAACAAAAAACAACCCAGAGAGCATAACAAAACCAAATTGGCCAGAGTTCTACTTCTGGTTTTGAAAAACCTTTATTTTTTTATGATCAATCATGCATTGGGCCCTGCAATCTCTTTAAAAGATGAAGTCTGTCATTCTTGGGAAGCTTCATAGATGCGCAATTCTTCTCCTTATTTTGGCCATAAAAAGCTTCTTGGGGGGGGGGGGGTCTCAAAGTCTTGGGAGAGATGCTTGGCACACCCTGGTTCTAAGCCAAGGTTTTTGGCATTATATATTGAAATCAACATACCGAGTGACTGAATCTTAAAATATCTTTGCATTGAAAGAAGGTACCAGGTCCTTTCCATGCTCTTACAACCTTATAATCCTCATCTTCCAATAGGTACAAACCAACAATGCTGACCTGGGTGATCTCATTCTTTCGGATCTGATGGAAACTCAGCTGGGTCAGGTTCAGAATCTGTCGGGTGCTGTCTTTTACTTTTCGTGTGATCAGCAGGTCTGTGATCTCTGTAAAAACAGATCAATCAAAAAGATTAGTGTTACAAATGTTACCATTTCTAAGGAAATATTTAACAAATTTGGTCACACACAGAAAATTCTATTTGATAAGTTATAATCAACAAATTATTGAATCTTGTTGCCCAAGGAGGCTTATGAGCTTTAGGAGGTTTAAGAAGCATTATGCAAACAAGTGCAATCAGCATTCATTCTGAAACACAACTTCTCTACTGACATTCTGTTGCTAAACAGTGCCTCTTGCAGGACACTTCTGAGCTTTTGTCCTCCTTTACAGCAAAGAATTATCAGGCTGTAAAATAGGCTTAACGCAGCAAATGAGATCCTTAAAAGTCATCCCAACAGGACAAGTACCCTGGGAGGCCATGATACTAAAATAAACAGGCTGAGTTTTACTTTTTCCTGTGTAATATGTGATAAGTATTCACACAACTGAACAGCTGTTTTACTTTCGGAATACACCAAGGTAAGAATGAACAAGGACAATCCTGGCTGTACAGTGCCTTGATTCAGATGGATCATACCACAGTTTAATCTGAATATAGGAAACTGCATTAATGTAATATGTTTCTTAAAGGTGGTTTGCACAAATCACAACTTCCTTTACTGGAATGCTTTTTTTTAAAGGAAATATACCAGTTTGACTGGAAACTTTGCATCTGTACCCTTCCACATGAAAAGGGGGAAGCACAACTCTGATCCTTGCATTTTGCTCAGACGTTTAAGAAGTCATGATTTGTCATTATGGCTAGTGAATACAGTCAAAGTTACTAGAGGTCCAGATTTATACTTAGAACAAGAGAGAAACAGAACTGTGAACTGACTGGATCATAGGGAAAGCTCTGCATTAGTCCTCCTGTACTTTGATCTACTAAGTTACAGGGAGAGTGTGTGAATGCTTGCTGGACCTGTCCCTTCATCATCTCCCTACTGCTTGGCTGATTCACCCCCAATGATTGGATGGAGCCCTGCAGCAGGGCTTTACACATGTAGACTATCTGAACAGGATTCTATAGAATACAGGGATTCTTACTCACAAAGAAAATACTCCCTGCTGTAGACCCCGGCCTCACAACACATGGAAGGCAACAGAGCCAGACAAGACTGAAGTAGTGGAAGGGGTGAAGAATCATTGAGCATGCCCTAATGTTTCCTTATACAATACTATTCTTCCGGCAGGCTTTCCCAACCTAGGCTTCCCAACCTAGGCTTTCCTGACTGGCTCCTCTCCCCCCATAACTGTGATTACGTCGCTTTGTTTTACAAAGTCTTTGATATTTTTAATGTCATTATATTGTATTCTTTTAAATTTTGATTGTTTAATTCTATTTTAGTATTGGGATGGGGGGTTGGGAAGGGACTAATTTTGAATTATATTATATTATTATGTATTTTTAACTGCTGTAACCCGCCCAGATTCCTTGTGATTGGGTGGGCTGTAAATAATTTATTATTATTATTATTATTATTATTATTATTAATTTGTGTGATATTAGGAATGCTTCAACAGTTTTGAACTCTTAGGTTCAAAAAGCTACCATTTTACATCCATCCATCTTTGATCTGCATTAATCAAGTCTTTTGCTGCAGTCTTTCTGGGTCAGGAAAAGGCTATATGCTGTGTGACAGACCCACCTCTTCCAACCTATACTGTGCTGCTGTCTTGTCTCCACTTTCTCCTTCCCTGGGGAAAATTTCACTAGTAGCACATGCAATAAGAAAAGGATGTTTCTTTAAAATATAACCTGGTTTGTACCTCCTGGCTTTGGGAGGCAGCACCTCTTCAAAGTGAATATCTCATTTCCAGATCTTAGAGTGCAGCCTTTGAGAGTATTTATCAGTTCTTGAACACTAGAGAATTCCTGCTCCCAGCCTTCAAGCACAAAGGAATTTCCTTTCTTCTGGATACGGAACTGTCTGTAACTCGTGCCATCTTGGATTCGGGAGCTCTGGGGTGAATAAACAATAAAATAAAAAGAGATGGACACTAGCTTGTATAAGACAAAACCCAGAATTTGCTCCACTGTATATCTGACAAAGATTTTAAGAGCTAAAACCCAGTATCAGAGCTAAATCAATACACGTGTATATAACACAATATTGTGTCAATTACTTGTATGTACCAACAAGGAATTACAGTAGTAAATAGTAATTTACTTGTTGGAACATGCAAGTAATTAACACAATACTGTGTTATACACATTTGTAATGATTTAGCTCTTACTGGGGTTTAGCTCTTATACCCTTTGTCAGACACCAGCTTGTATAGTAAGTCAACAGCATTGCTCGGAAAATGTAAACTGTGGGGCATGTCTGCCCCCCAACTAAACTAACTAGATGTATTTTTTAAAAAATCTTAGTGTGTCATTGATCACAAGCAAGTCAAGAGAGACCAAGAACAAGCTTCTACATTCTTTTTTTGCATGACAAATATGAGTCCTGCTGTTCCATCTAGATCATCACTGTGCTTCTAGTATTGTTCCACCCAAGTGTGTATTTTACATGTTATCAAGCTTATTTTTATAGAAGTTGCCCACTTGACAGAGTAATCTTGAGATGGATTATCAGGTGCTATACTCTGGTAATGCCTTCTGTCACTGTAACGTCCAACAGTAAGGCAAGCAAGTACAGATGCCCAAATGGCCAGAATTTTTAAAAATTACCTTTAAAAAATACAATTTCCAGTATTCTCCAGCCAGCACAGCTACCTGACATGATGTCTAGAGAATTTTGGTGCTATCGTCCAAAACAAAACAAAGCAACCCTTCTTCAAGCTCTTCCACTATTTTAAATTAAACAGGATTCTGGCACAGATTACACACCACACGCTCCCAAGCCTCTCGGAAGCCACAAAGGCAATCCACACAGAGTGGCTTCAGGATGCTCTGGGACATGGTGTTAACATGCTGCACACTGTCTGAGTGCCCAGAAGCAAGCTTGGGGTTCTGGCTGGGCCGCTTAAGGTGGGTTTTTACTGGCCCAAATAGGAGTGAATCTTTTCCGCTCCCATTTGTGCTGGATCCAGGGTGGATTGGGTGGGGTTGCCACAGCTCCAGAGTGACTCTAGGGCCCTGGGGTGGCCATAATCTGTCGTTTTCGGGCAGTCTATTCTGCCTCTGCATTGAGAAAATATTGTTACATATGGATATTTAATGCATAAATCAGGATTCTTAAATCACTGCTTTGTAGAGACGTTCTTTGTATCAGCCGAAGATCAGACAAGATTGCAGCTTAGTATTTGTTTATGTTCCTTCTAGTCACCTGTTGATTTTTGGTGACCCCATTAATTTCATAGGGTTGTCTTAGTCATAGAATACTGAGAGGTGGTTTTGCCAGTTCCTTCCTCTGAAATATAGCATAAGCACCTAGCATTCCTTGGCAGTTTCCCATTCAAATACTAACCAGGACTGCCCCTGATTGGCTTCCAAGATCAAATGGGGTCTGATGCCTCCAGGGTATTCAGACCCAGCCTAGTAATTACCTATTTAATATTACAAACAATACATTTTGTTGGTTTTCAATTTGTCTAGCATCAAATATAATAAAGTATAAATTATTGTTACAGTTGACTCTCCTTATCCACTGATTTTTTTTATCGATGGGTTCAAGCATCCATGGCTTAAAAATATTCAAAAAAGGTATATTGGTAAATTCCAAATAGCAAACCTTGATTTTCCATTTTATGTAAGGGACACCATTTTGCTCTGCCATTATATTTAATGGGACTTGAGCATCCACGGATTTTGTTATCCATGGGGGATCCTGGAACCAAACCCCAGTGGATAACAAGGTCCCACTGTACTACACAGTAATTATACAACATATTAAAAATGTAGCTCATTCTGTATCACTACTGTTCTTACAGTTTCTTAGAAACACTCACGCTAATTAAGGTTTATTAATAGCTATTTCTCTATTTGCCTGCGATAAATTGTCCTAAAGTGATGTGGTATGGAAATGTCTCAGCACGTTGTTCCACTACCAAATCCAATATTTCAGACTACAAATGATAAGCAGATATACTACAGAAGCAGGTTAACAATTTCAGTTTATTAATGCAACACTGCAGTGAACTTTTGTGACACAATTCAGACACCAAACCAGTTTGCGCTTCCAGGCATATTACAGAAAAGACATGGTTGAGAACTGTTTCCTCTCCCACCTGATAAGCACTTAGTTCCATCTCATTTCTGTGTTGCAAGATTCTCCAGTGGTAACCTCACCTGGTCTCTCCTCAGGACTGACAAGATCAATCTATTAAAGTCAAGGACACTCCAACGGAGGATGTAAAGACCATCTTCCTGTTTCTCTCGTTTCAGTTTAGCCAAAATGAATTCCTCCCTAGAGAAAGAACAATTTCAGACCATCTGTGGAAATACTTAGTCCAAAATCGGATGTGAAAAAGAAAGTCTAGCTGCTTAAGTAGATGCCACTTACTGCATGGGTCCATGAATGCCATTCTGTATGCTCATAACCAGGCGTGGTGGGGCTACCTCATGACACAAATAGTGGCTAGAATCAGCTGTCAATCTGAAGTAACCATCTACCAGTGAAATTAAGGAAAGGGCAACATCATGGGAGGAAAGAGTCAGCTCCTGAACAAACAAATGCAAAAAGCATGCTGTTAGTCCTGACTCATGGTGCTGGGTTAAAAGCCTAAAGGAAATGACATCCTAAATATCACCTCAATTTGTCTCCTTTTCTTGCATTCCCTGACCCACTGCCTCATTAACATTGTTTCCCACAAAACCAACTTTAATTTATTGACAACAGCCATATATCACTCTTACTCAGCTCCTTCCCTGCCTTAATACCTGTCAATTAATACATGCAGCAAAGGAACAAATCACCACCTACCAGGCACTTATTGTCTTGACGATGGATGATAACTCTGCAGTCTTTCACAACAATGTGTGTGATCTCCTGGAAGTCACAAAAGTGCACCCATTTGGGTTCATGCTGTTCTGCTGGTTGGTAGGACCACTTGGACTTGTAGTCTTTCGTCTTCACCTTCCTCCCCAAATAACCTTTGGAAGGATAACTTTGCAATCTCTGCAAAACAAAAATAAGAAGCTAGCATTAGGGTCTTCACCTTGTCATTAACTTCAATATTACAGCTGTGAAACGAGTAAATTTGAGCTAACTGTCCCATCAATCAACACATAGGTAAATGTGTGGTGGTGATCTTCCTGTCCTCTTCCAATGACAGCTTCAGGAACAGAGATAGAAAAAACGGTGGACGGTTTGGGGTACACGGGGCATCAAAGGTACCTTTTACCCTGGTCGTGAGATTGTTTGTGCGATGGGTCCTGCTTGGGCCTCTGTAGGTAATAAAGCCAAAGACGCTGAGAAGGTTGGTTGGTGAGTCTGTTCTGATAGCGTATTTGGTTTGACAACTGGTGACGAAATCTCTGAAATTTGGGTCTGCTTTGGAAGGATGGTTGAAGGAATCCGAACTTTCCTGCTGTAGTGTGCATTTCATGAGTGTGTTTGAGCTTACTGTTTGTGGTGGTGTGGAACAGACCTGTATCATCGAAGAGAAGTGCCTTGTTGGTATTTCTGGACTGTGGGGAGAGGCCAGAGGAACAAAGCCAGGCATGGTGGCAGAGGACTACTACTAATGTTAATGATTTGAGAAGATGTTGAGAAATCATAATTTGTTGGTCTGGGAGGGAGCTGGCCTCCAAGATGACGGTGGTGGTGATCCTCCTGTCCTCCTCAGAGAGATGATCCAAGAAGGGAGCCAGTCTGTCCCATAAAAACTGGTGATAGACTCCCAGGCATGCAAGGTAGTTGACCATGTGGAAATAGAGGGATGACGTGGAGTAGAACACATTGCCCAAGGAGTCAAGCTTTTTGCCCTCTTTGCTGGTAGTGTGTATTTTAAGGAACAAGCCCATTTGGGTGACGTCAACCAAAAGTTAGGCTCTTGAGTAGTGAGTAAGTCACTGGCAGTCAGTGTCAATCAGGCAGTAGACAGCATTGATCCTTCGGGAGGTAGAAGGAACAGTAGCTGGGTTAGTCCAGGAGCGATATGCCACCTTGAGAAAATGTGGAAGAGGTGGAATGGAGGCAGGCGAAGGGCCATCATCATGAGCTGACTGGGCCATGGTCTTCCACTATTTCCATCTGAAAACAGTGAGCGGGCCATCTGCAGTATCTGGTCCACAATGGCTCTCAAATCAGATATGGGGGGTTGAGAGGTGTCAGGCAGGTGTTATCATCCAAAGTCACTCAGTCGTAGGAGAGATGGCTAGAGTAAGGTGACATTGAGTTGTAAGACGAAGGTAGCAGACCAATGTTGTGTTTTGACAGCATCAGCTGGGAAAAACATGTGTCTCCTCGAAGGAGGTGGTGATTGAGAAAACTGTTGGCAATCCCAGTCATGGTAAATCAGGGATGGAGATTGGGCCAATTGAGCCCAAAAGGAACGACATTCAAAATCACAGAGCCTGGTATATCTTGGAGATGGAGGACTGTCCAAACAGTATGTATGGTCACAGAGGCTGTTGAACTTAATGTGTGAATGACATGGAGATGGAGGAGATTCCACCTGGTATCAATGATTGTCTCGATAATGTGGCTTGTTTCAGGATGGAAGAAGAGGAAGTGGAGTGCAAATCCATGGTCAACTGTCATATGATGATACAAACTGAAGACCGAAGAGACTTTTGCATGGAGGACTTGGGCAAGGCTATCGACAAAGACGTGTGCTCATCCGATGAAGTCAGGGCATGAAGGGCTTGTTCCCAGGGGAGGGCCTTGAGTCTGGCAGCACAACTGAGTTGAGACTCAGGGATGAAGGCTTGGCAATGGTGGCATGAGGCCACGTTATGGCTTTCACCAAGGCTTGGCTACAGAAATCTGCTGGATAACATTGCACACATCAGATCCTCTCAGCCTCAGAGGAAGGCAATGGCACACCCATCCTCCAAATAAATTATGTTAAGAAAACCAGATAAGGTCACCACAAGTAGAAGTCAACTTGAAGGCACATAACAGCACCAACAGCTTAAGCTTCATATCTATATAGCTTTGATTCATTTTTTAACCCTATACCATCACTGTTGAGGGCAGTCAACACTGAGTTAACTTATGCCGAAAGATTTTGATATCAGGACAATCATTCAGTGAACTTTATGGCTAAGTAAGTATTGGAACCTAAGTTTCCACAGTGCTAGTCTGACACTAATCACGATACTGCACCACACCACAGGTTCTAGGACTTTCAAGCTATTTCTGCAAGGATGGACTGTTGCAATGAGCTCTACCTTCTCATGGGAGTGGGTCTCTGGGAGCATAGAGCACCAGTGTTCACGCATTGAAAAAGACTCTCTGTTGCATTCCAGGCTCAATCTATTGTGCCTGTGATGAGTAAAATCCTAAATGGGCAACACCCAGCATATCCAAGCATCATGCCTCTACATTAAGTTCTAAGAGTGATCTGGCACACCTCTGATATTAACTGCATGGCATCAAGATTACAAAGGCATGTGGAAGGACATGCACTTGGTTACCTCACAGGAAAAAAATCTTGCTGTAACACCCGACTGCTAGATGGAATCAGATTCAAACCTGAAGACTTCAGCTTCCTATTAGAAGCAGTCAGCGACAGCCATGTTAACCAGTTACTTTTCTTCAGTCAGTTACAGTACATTCCTTTGTCACTGACCACAAGAACAAATTATGGCTAGTTAGTAACATCAGCCACAATTCAATATCCATAGCTTTTAACTTAAAACATGCAGTCTTGGGCCTGGGACATCACTTTAAAAGGGCAAGCTAGCAAAACCAGACTCAAAATATGTAAAAATCTTTATTTACTCATGACTGGCTGTAGCCCATGAGTATATGTCAAGTTTTATTGGATCAGATTTATGTTTTGAACATATTTTGTCTTGGTTCTTTTTAAAATAAGTCTGTCATTAAACCCATTAAACCCATTAAAAACCCATTAAACTGAAGTTTATCTTAACATCTTGGCTTTAGGTGTTGATAATTTTGGGTTTTAATTTAATATGAGGAACAAAATCAAGAATTAAACAAAATGAAAACTCAAAATGGCTGGCTGGATTAGGAAGGAGCAAATTGACTAGTTAACAAGCATTACCTCCTTCTCCGGGTGGGGGGAATATTTATTTCAGTATTTATATCCCACCCTAGAGCTAAGGAATGGTGGGGGGGGGGGAGATACAATAAATCAATTGCAACAGGTTAAACCCATTTAAATTGTAAAAAGTATTAAAAATGGACTAAAACATATGAATCAACTTGCCAAGTTAAAACAAAACAGCTTAATGAAATAAAATATGTTTAAAACCAGGCATATGTGCAGATCTCGACTAGGTTGGGAGCTCAAAAGTCCAGGAATGAAAATCTTGGTTATGAAAATCAGAAAAAGATAACGATGAACTCACAAATGATCCTACCTCAGGAGAGATGGGCCTCCACTGAATGCCATCAGTACCTGTGACCAGGACCTCATGGGTGGCAGGCCTGTCACTGGGAGGAGACGTGTGAGAGTTCTCCAGGTGAGTATGGCCACCATTGATGTAAAGTGGCACCTTCTCACCCTCTGAAACTGTTTCCAAGGAGAGGACTGGGAACAGCTCAGTCCCAAAACGTGGAGCCAAGTTCTCCAAGGTGGCCAGGTACTTGTGCATGATGTCTTGCTCTGTCAGTTTGCCAGTGCTCACTGTATGCCGCTGGAAGCGCTGCAAGAACTTCTTGAAAACATTCCTCATGCGGAACTTTGTCAGGTAATTGTTCTGCTGAATCTGACGGCAAAAGGATCGTGGAATGCACTCCTTGAAGCTACAAAGAAGGTACAGAGCCAGTTAGAAATTCGCCACTGCATCTTGACATGTGCATGCTATTCCTCTCTCCAAAATCCTTCCAGTTTTGTGTCAATTAAGCCACATGTACTCACAAACATGTACATTAACATGTATGGTCAAGGGCACATGACAACACATCTTTCCCAAATTTCAAATGGAGAACTTTTCTAGCTTTAGCATTCAAGATCCTTTAACTGGAGATGCCAGAGACTAAAACTGGGATTTTTTACAAGCAAAATATGTGCTCTGCCCCCTGCCTTACACTATACAGTGATAAAGTTGAAACTATGCCTCCTGGCCCCTCCTTACTTGTCTGAACTTCTTTCTCCTCACACTCCTTCTCGTACCCTCCGTTCTGGTAGTCAAGGTCTCCTGTCTCAGCCAAGGATTTCCACTGCCCCGTCCCGGATTCGTCCCTTCTCACTTGCTGCCCCTCACTTCTGGAACCTTCTTCCCCCACATGCACGCCTCATCACTTCTCTAACCAGGTTCAAAACTGAGTTAAAGACTATATTATTTAGGGAAGCTTTCCCAGGACTGTGCCATCCGCCACAGGATGCCTCCTATTAACCTTGTACTAAGAAGCCATGCCCTCCGTCCAGTCCATCTGCCTTGGTCCTGGCCCCAGAGGGAGAGAAGAACCACCGGACCTCACCCCCTTTCCTATCACCTTCACCTCTTCCTTTTGTGTTGTCTCTTTTAGACTGTAAGCCTGAGGGCAGGGATCCGTCTACTTTAAGATTGTATGTACAGCACTGTGTAAATTTACAGCGCTATATAAATAAAGGTTAATAATAATAATAATAATAATCCTAAATTTTATATCAGCGAGATACCAAGATAGTAATCTTTCCAGTGTTTGGAACAATAGTGCTGTTAACACCAAGTATGATTTATTGCAACCATTAAACTGCATTTCTGGAATCTAGACAAATGCTTTATAAAGCTAGGCCTACATGGTAGAAAATTCTACTACAGTCCATGGTGTATATTCTCCAATCAGCTCTTTGAAGGCATCTAATAGCTACATAGAACCGAGTAAAGCTGAAAGCTTGGGTAACCACAATTTCATTTAGATCATGTTGGCAACATATGGACAATGATTTTAATTCTCTTTTAAATTGCTTAAGCTGGGACATGTAAATGCCACTTCACACAACAGCTGATTAATGAGTGTACATAAAGGGTTATGAGAAGATACAGGCACATGCAATGGGGACCTATGATTTGCTGAAGTTGCTTGCACTGTCCTCACTGTGTACTTGAAATCTTCCTGATATTGAAATAATTCTAGCAAGACTGTCCATGACAGCTAAATATCATGGCTCAGTGGCAGTTTATCTTCAAGTGCCATTTGCTGCAGGTAAACACCAAGAAGGACTGCTGTCCTTAATCTTGCTTGTGGGATTTCATCCTAGAAAACCAGTGTTGAAAACAGGAAGCTGGATTAGATGAAGCCTTACTTGAATCCAGGCAATCAGTTCTTTAAAATGTCTCTAAGGGTGGAGCTACACAGTAGAAATAATGCAATTTGACACCACTTGTGGGCTGTAGTTCCATCCCATGGAATCCTGGAATTTGTAGTTTTACAAGGTCTTTAGTCTTCTCCACCAAAAAGAATGCCACAGAAAACTACAAATCCCAGGATTCTTGTAGGATGGCATCATGGCAGTTAAAGTCATTCCAACTGCATTATTTCTACAGCTTAGATGTACCTTTAGAATGACTAAATATGACAGGCCTGGGAAATGAAATATTCTACCATATAAGGCACAATGGGAAATACTTCCTCAACCTTCCCTTACTGAAGTGCAACTTCAGACAGCGGAGCAAGGCTGTCTGTTAAATTGGTACACATGTGACACTTTCACCATGAATAGGACCTGCAACCATCTCAAAAAGAACTTTAGTTTATATATTTGGGAAGCACACTATTCACAAATCTTTGACCACCACTCTGGTAATCACCTGGTTGTCTGTGCCACTTCTTCAAGGGAAATGCCCTTCTTGAGGGCAATGTGACAGAGGTGGAGGACAGCCATCCCAAGGCTCTCATTTTTAAACTGGTGGATCTCCTGCTCTGTCCGAAGGTCTTTTAGAGAGGCAACATCATTAATGAAGTCATATTTCCCCTGGAAAAGAACAACCAAAGGTAATGTTGAGGGAAGTGCATTTCCAAACTGGAAGGTCTCAGAATGGATTTTGCTCACAATTAGACTCTGAATGAGAACAAAAGGAAATTAGAGTGCCTAGTAACTTGGAGAGAGTACCTTTCCTTTTTCTGTGGAAGGTTAGATTACTTGGCACTCTCACAAGATAAACATCTAAGACACAGAAATAAGGCTATATAAATCACATGCAGCAGGGGACATGAACTATGACCATCAGCTGATGGTCATCTTCTAGCACCAAACAAGTCCTCCAACCATGTCTTGACAAGCCCTGTTTAATTATATCCCTTATGGTGGCTTATTTTCTGTAAAACTCACCAACAAATCATATGGTTAATTTTATCTATTACTGCTTCCTATCTCATCATTTATTTTGCTATCTGCTTTCTGGTTCCATACATCTGAACGATTGTTTATAAATGAGCTTGATCTGGCATCTAGGCTTCAAATGCCTGATGCTGTGCAGTTCTTTACTCTTGTGAGCACTTCAATGCAGCACACCTTTCAGTGTTTGAGACACACTGTGAGCTGGATCACTCAAGTTAGTCGGAAGGGAGCCAAGATACAGATAGCACCATTTCTCAACGCAGGGTTAGCTTTTATGGCTTCAGGACCATATTAAAGAGCTACTTAAGGTTTCCAGAGTCATTTGGAGTATTCGAAGGAATTCAAGTTGCAAGGGAAGGAGTGAAAGAAGGAAAAAAGGAGGGAAGAGAAAAGATATGGTGCTACACTCATAGCAAACTTAACCTGAACAGAACAATTATCAACAAATCTTCATACTTGCTCAAAGAGGTACTCAAATGATGATTTATCTAGTAAGGCACTGCCTTGTTCACCCCTCTGTGGCTTGTCCTCTGAGTCATTTGAGCGAGGAGTACTGCGATATACAGCTGGCTCCTTGTCATTTGTTCCAAGCCAGTTTCGAAAATAATACCTGGATGAATGAGAATATTAAAGTTAGTACAATAGTTCCAACACAGTGATGAAGGAATAGTAACTCCAAACAAGTGTCAATCTGCACAAGTCACATTGCTGAACCATACTCACATTTATTATTATTTTTTTATTTATATAGCACTGTAAATTTACACAGCACTGAACATACTATCTTTTAATTAGACGGTTCCCTGCGAACAGGCTTACAATCTAAAAGACACGACACCAAAGAAGGGAAAAGTAGTGGGGAAGGGGATCAGGTTCAGCAGTTCTCTCCCTCAGACTATGGCAGATGGACTGGAGGGAGGGCACGGCTTCTTAATGCATAGTTAAAATGAGGCATCCTGGGGCAGAAAAGGGCACACACTGGGAACGCTTCCCTAAACAGTCTTTAATTCAATTTTGAAACAGGTTAGAGAAGTGATGATGTGCGCATGTGGGGGAAGAAGGTTCCAGGAGTGAGGGGCAGCAAGTAAGAAGGGACAAATCCAGGATGGGGCAGTGGAAATCCTAGGCTGGGACAGGAGACCTTGACTACCAGGGTACGAGTAGGAATGTAAGGAGAAAGAAGTTTGGATAAATAAGGAGGGGCCAGTCCATGGAGGGCTTTGAAAATCAACAACAAAAGCTTTTACTGGATGAGGAAGGGGAAGGGGAGCCAATGAAGGGAGCAGAAAAGAGGAGAAACATGATCAGAGCAGTGAGCAGATGTGACAATATGTGCAGCTGAGTTCTGGACCGAGATTAAAGGATGGAGGTGCAAGAGGGGAAGCCCTGTCAGAAGAAGGTTACAATACTCTAATCGCAAGACCACTAGTGCATGGACCAGTCTTGGCAGTGGAAGCTGAGAGGAATAGATAGATTTTAGCAATGCTTTAAAGAGAGAACCTACGGGCCTTGGCAGTGGCCTGGATCTGGGGAACAAACGATAGAATGAAAAATGAAACCGAGAATGCAGGCTTGCTGAACCAGTTGAATAGAAGTGTCATCATCAGAAACAGAAAAGGAGTATTGAAGGGTGAGCTTAGGTGGGAAGACAAAAAGCTCTTTCTTAGAAATGTTGAGCTTCAAGTGCCAATGCCACATCCATTGAGAGATAGCAATCAGATAAAATGAAACTTGCTGTTCAAGCCCTGGCGAAAGGTCAGGAGTGGAAAGATACAGCTGAGTGTCATCGGCGTACAGATGATAAGAAAAACCAAAAGAACTGATGAGTTTGCCTAGACACAATGTGTAGGAACCCAGGACAGAGCCCTGGGTAACTACAACCGACAAAGGAACGGAGGAGGAAGTCTGACCACCCGTGACCACTGCAAAAGATCTGTCTGACAAATAAGATTTAAACCAGTCGAGAACAGAGTCAGAGAACCTGAGGTCAGAAAGTAAATCAACCAGGAGATAGTGATCCATGGTTTCGAAGGCAGCAGACAAATCAAGAAGAATTGAGAATAGAGTAGAGGCCATTTGCCTTGGCCCGCAAGAGATCCTTTGATCTTGGTGAGGGCCGTCTCTGTAGAGTGCTATGGACAGAAAACAGACTGAAAAGGGTCCAGAATGGATTTGGCTTTGAGAAACTCAAGACAGCGAGAATAAATGACCCGTTCCAGAACCTTAGAAAGAAAAAGAAATTGGATTATAGTTAGACAAAGAAGAGGGTCGAGAGAGGGTTTCTTCGGAATTGGGGAAATGAGAGCATCTTTGAAGTCTGAAGAGAAGGAACCTGCAGAGATAGAGAGAGAAAGAGAGAGAAGATACAGAGGGGTGAGAGCAGAAAAGAAGGGGTTATAGAGATTAGAAGATGGGAGGGGATAGAATCAAGAGGACAGCTTGTAGGTTTGGAAAAGTTTAGCAGTGTAGAGAGTTTATCCAGAGAAACCAGGTGGAAACACAGACAGTTTATTAGTAGAAGGTGCCAGGACATTCATGGTAGGGGGAAAATCAGGAGGAACTATTTCTGATCGAATAGTAGTGACTTTTGTGATGAAGTAGTTGGCAAAGTCGGTGGGGAAGAATGGTGAGAAGACATGGGAAGAGGAAGGTTTTAGCAGTGTATTGAAGCAGGAGAACAAACGCTGCAGGCATCTCTCCTTGGCGCAGATCAACAATTTATAATAGTTCTGCATAGACAGAGTGCATGAAAAAGATAAAAGGATGAATTTGTAAAGAATGAAATCGTCCCACTCCCTGGACTTTTTCCAAAGACGTTCGGCCGCTCGAGAACAGGACCAGAGGAACCTGTTAGTGGGAGTAAGCCAGGGCTGAGGCCTAGTCATGGAAGAAGACAGGCGTACAGATACAGGGGCAAAGCTGTCAAGAGTTGAAGAAAGAGTGGAATTAAATAAAGACACTGCTGATTCAGCAGAGTCCCCAAGATCTAAAGAGAGAGATGAATTCAAAGTCTGACTGAGATGATCAGAATTAACAGACTGAAGATCACAAAAATGGCGCTGAACAGTATGACAAGGAGGTGGGATATAAGTAAGAGTAAAAGAAATTAAATGATGATCAGACAATGGAGAATCAGATGCTGATCAGATAGGCAAACCAGATGCAAGAATTGTGACAAACTGTTCTAGCTTGAAGGGTATTTATTATATTAAAAGCTGTATCAAAAGAAGTAAGATATATTGGAAAAATATTGCTTTGAAACCATTCCCAGTTTCCTCGCTTGTGTTTGGATGAAATATGAAGGTGGTCCACAAACTTTGTTATAAGCAAAAAGTGAAAATAATGATCATTCAGGCTGGGAGTTAGCTCAGCTAGTTAGCAGCAGTAGCTGAGAGCTAGAGGAGGCACCATCAAAATATGATTAGCCTCTTTAGACACTTCTAGAAGGGTATAAAGGCAAAGAGCCTTTAAGAGTCCAAAAAGATGCCAGCATTAAGGATAAAAGAGACCAAGCAAACTTTAGCAACTTTAACTGGCCATAGTGTAGCTTGGTAATTCATAGTGTGACTTTTCTCAAAATATACATACACATTTCTGCTGTTAGTTGCTTAAAATTGGTGATCATAAAACAATCTCATGAGAGCTGATTTAACAGTGATGAAGTGCATGACTCAGATGGGTTCAGCTATGAACTCACCAGGAAGTTTTAGGCAAGTCATTATTAGACATAGAGTATCATCTCCAATATGTGAGATTCGAGCACTGTAACAATTGCTGAAATAATGGCTGTGTGAATGTGAACGGTTAGTGATGCTACACTGATCACTGTTGTAACTATTTGCAATAAATCGCATCAAGACTTTGCCAGGCTACTTCAGCAAACAATTCAGATTCAGATTCTCAATAGCTATGACCAAAGCTACCCTAGCAGTACATACAAGTAGAGCAACGCCTGAATTATGTGGCCACATTTGGGCTTTTCCAAGAGGCATCACTTAGTGAGATTGACTGAGTGTGAAGCATTCTGTATATCTATACATGTATATGTAAGTCAGCCAACAAGCAATGGAAAAGCACTTTCTTTTGATAGCTGTCCGGCCAGCCTCACTCTGGCTATAATATACATGGCAAAATGTCATCTATTGATTTTTGTGGGGTTGGCAAGGAATGAATGCTAGTGACTCATTCTGCTAGTAGCCCTGATGCTGCAGCAACTGCTAAGAGTGCCTTTATGGGTAAGCTTTAAGTGAGCAGATGGCTAAAGCTATTCCCGCAGTCCTCTAAGCCTTGCTTACATTAAACAATAATAACAAACCAGTTACTGCAAGTTAATAATACAGCCATGTATTTTATTCAGAAAGGAGCCAGTTCCTGCATTCTAGAGCCATGTAGCTAACAAAGGAACATGAAAGTACTCTGTGGCATTTGTAAAGCCTTGACAAATGTCCAAGGAAAGATGGGCTAAACACAGATCACACCTCTTTTCAAGATGAGTGAGTTTGTCTCACAGTTGTCATGGCATGGAGCAAACAAAAACAAAACAAAACACTGACTCTGAAATACATTCTTTCAGCAAGAAAATTTGGGCCATACCCAAACACAAATAAAAAAAGAGGGAAAAAAAGGATATTTCAGAAATGTGTTATGTCCTTTGTCACAATGAATTCAGGATCGAGAAAATATAGAATGCATTCAATGCATTTAGCACCAGTTTGTGGGGAAGGGGAAAGAAACTGCTGCTTTCTTGCCTAAAGCCACTTTTCTACAGAACCAGAAAGAACCATGAAATAAGTCCTCATTAGCACTTCATTAGTGGCAGACACTGCCAAATACATCTTTCTTTGAGGAATTTATAGCTGAGCATTGAGAATTGGAGACTGGGAGGCAAGAACATCTCCTGAGACAGATGCTCCACAGTTGCAGCCATGGGCAGGAGGAGGAGTTAATGATGCTAACAGATTCAACAAGTGCACTGCCACATTACGGCCTGCTGAGTTACTCACTCTAGGCTTTTAGCCAGCAGTGATATGGGAGGCCCCTACAGTGGTCTGGCTACTCGGCTTTGCATACGATCCATAGCACGAAAATGTTAGGATTCAAAGACATAGCTGTTAGTATGGAAAATCAGTAAGCAAAGGGATCTTGCAGCATCTTGAACCTAAGGAAATCACCACACTACACTGTCACAGTGCTGCTATTCCACTTTTGTTGCTCTAACTGCCCTCTTTGGGATTTGCTGTTTAGGGAGGGACATTTAGAATTCTCAGCCAGAGAGCTCTCAGGGCCCATTACACTACAAACCCCAGAATGCAACAGGAGACAGCCAAAGCAGTAAAAGTGGAATAGCAACACTATGAGAGTGCGGCAAGGTAATCTCCTGCCTGAAAGACAGAAGTTGATAGCATGAGTTCTCATAGATGTGAGCCTACTTCCTCAAATGCATTACCAGTTTGTTAGAGGCATTTGTAATGGCCAGACATGCTCTTGAGTACAGGTGCATGCATTTGAGGAAGTAGGCTTAAGTCTACAAAAGCTCATGCTACCAACTTCTTTCTTTCAGTTAGTCTCAAAGGAGCTGCAAGATCCCTTTGCATACTCAATGCTTACTCCCCTACAATCACCTTATAGCAGACCTATAAATTAACAAATAATTAAAGCCTGTTGACAGCAAAGGAGTAAGAGGGTCACATCCAAACACAAATCAAAAAAAGAAATTTCCAGAAATGTTTATGTCCTTCATCACAATGAATTCAGGGTTGAGAAAATATAGAATATGTTCAAAATGTTTGGGAATCTAAATATTCTTCAAACCAAATGAGCCTACTTTCAGGTAAAATTTAATTACCAGGAAACTTGTACTCATGAGCATGGCAGTTTAGCCATTACAAATGTCTCAAACAAATTGCTAAGTGTCCTGATGCTAAACCAGTAAATTCTGGTCATCTTTATTTGGCAACACAGACAAGCTGAGCCAACAGCCCAAGCTCAACCAGAATTTACCAGAAGCCACCAAACTGAAGCAGATTTTCTCTATTGCTATGCTAAGCATCCTTCCCACTTTCCTTCACAGATTACAGTTGCACATATACAAAACTGATCCATTCCACAGGCCAGCACCACCAAGTAAAGAAAGGTCTTCTGCTTGCCAAGATGTACTTGGCCTCACATAAGGACAGAAGACAGAAAAAGACAGATGTATATCTTGATTGGCAAAGGAGGGAGAGGGAGAAACATTTGAGAAAAAAGTATTCTTGTAGAAAGGCCAAGAAAAATAGGTTATAATAACCTGCATAACATTTGGTAGATGATCATGTTAGCCCTAAAGAGTTCTCAACACAATTCCACTGATGCAACGGTTGAAAGGAGAAAATAACTTTAGAAATGGGTTCTATGCAGCCTAAAAACAATGTGGGTGAACATTTGCCATCACTGACATCCAATATTCCCTTTATCTGCTTCATGGCCCACAGTTATGCCGCTGTCCAGATCCAGGAGTAAGTGCAAACTGCTAAATGCTCTCATTAACTGTAGGAAACACTCTGAAATAAAGGCCTTGACAAAACTGACTTCATCTCTAGTAGCATAATAGAATCCTTAAGTCTCCAAAGTAGGACATCATAATGACTCAACCCAGCAAGTAATGATATAATGGTCCTCCCATGACAAAACTGCTTACCTCAGATCCCTTAATTCCCAAAAAGCCAGAAGGGTAGCTTGTCATTGTTGTCCTCATGTGCCTTCAAGTCATTTGAAATTTATGGCATTCCTAAGGCAAACCTACCACTAGAGTTTCTTGGCAAGGTTTGTTCAGAGGAAGTTTGCCTTTGCCTTCCTCTGAGGCTGAGAAAATGTGACTTGTCCAAGAACACCCAGTGAGTTTCCATGGCATAGTGGGGGATTCCAACCATAGTCTCCAGGGTCACAGTTCAGTGCTCAAACCACTACGCCATGCCAGTTGCTAGTGCAAAGTAAATACAGGTAGTATATACGGCAGCCAGCATGATGGAATGGTTTGAGTGTTGAACTAGGACACTGGGAGACCAGGGTTTGAATTGCCACTCAGCCATGGAAACCAACTGGGTGATCTTGAGCAAGTCACACTCTCCTAGTCTCAGAGGAAGCCAAGGGCAGTATCCCCCTAATGGTGAACATTAGAGTCACCATTAGGTAGAATTAATTGGAAGGCACACAAAAATAATTTCTTTATATTTATTCTTCAACTGGCCTCAAGTTGAAGAGCCCTCTCTCCATGTTACACCATCTGGCCTAGGAGGGAGTGAAAGGGCAGGCCAAACTCTATCGGGCCTGTCCTAGATTATGAAGCAGAGCCCTCCTTCCATGCCATCTGCCTTAGTCCAGGCGTCAAAGGGAGAGAAGAACTTTTGGGCCTGATCCCCTTCCCCACCACCATTCCCTTCTTGTTTTGTGTCATGTCTTCTTAGATTGTAAGCCTGAGGGCAGGGAACCGTCTAATTAAAAATAATAATTGTAAGCCGCTCTGATAGCCTTTAGGGCTGAAGAGTGGGGTATAAATAAATAAATAAAAAAATATTATTATATTATTTATCCTTTTGTGTGGATGAACACTTGGAAGAAACCACTTTACACAGCACCACACACCTAAAAGTATAATGATTATGCACCCATGGCCAAATCAGGAGCCTTGAGCCACACAACATTAAGATTTTTTAAATCTTTAAGATTGTTTTGGTTTCAGATTCATCACTGGATAATAACTTAAGCAGCACTTATAGTCAAGTCAAAGATTTATTCTCAAGTTTCATCAGAGGATACGTAATGATAAAAAGTCTTTTTAGGGTGCTGAGTAGTCAAATTAAAACATTCTTCCAGAATTAATTTATTTGCTTATCAGAGCATGTTATCAAGAGGTAGAGCTGCTTAGTAACAAATATTTGGCAGCTCAATCTAACATAAGACCACTTTCAACACAGAAGCACAATTAAAGAAAAGGATTTCAGGACTTAAAAGTAGAAGATGTAAAACAAAACATAACAAAAACATATTCACAAGGCTCAGCAAGGGAAGCTGTGGAACATAGATACAAACAGCAAAGCAACACTCCTAAATTCCTTTCAAGAACCGTTAACTTTCCTTTGAACTCCCAAGATGTCAGTGGTAACCTGCAATATGTGGAGTTCTAAGGTTTCTGCAGTCTTATCATTCAGATTAAATCCATGGTCTCACACCCTATGAGGCAGTAGCACTACCATAAAACAGCTAAATGATCAAAAATTCTTTATATCTCTTAATTCTGAATATCCATGAAAATTACTGGGCTCATTTTAGACTACCAACCCAGTTATCAAGTTAATAGATTGAAAGCAGCCACAGCTTCAGCATGAATGGGTGAAGAGCGTGTGACTGGCTGCCTACATGTTGTCTACTCCTGCATTCAGACAGTCTTATCAAGCACGCCATTTTTTTCAGTTAGCACCATGTTGATACTGAGCAGTTTCCAAAACCTGGATCTGAATTCACAGTTCCATCAGATAGGACTGTACCTCACAAATTCTCCTCCCTCTGAAAAACACAGTAGAAATGCTGTGCATATGTGATGAACCTCTGCAAGATGAGTGAGTTTTCAAGCTGATCTGTGGTTTGGTATAGAAAAATTCAAATAGGCTTGGGTCAACCACAGTTTCTAACTGAGTACCACAGCTCATGACATCCAAAGAATTTTTTAAGACACCACTTCTAACGTCTAACCCCTAACCCAAAATTAAGTGTATTCTCACAGGAAAAGCTTGGCTGAAAACTTGACTGAATATACTAAAGGATGGGTTAGGAGTGGAGGAAGATATGTTTTCTCACCAAAGAATAATAACTTGCATACAGTTTGTCAATTCTGGTTCAGACCACATAGCTGTCATGCCTGAAAGGGCTAATATACAGTGTTTACCGGTGAGGTTTCCTCTGACATTTTCTACAATGCACAGCATGGTCATGCAAAGCAACACATGGTGCCAGGAAGATCTGGGAGAAGCCTCTCTTTGGTGCTGGCTCTTTGGTGTCTTGTGCAGCAGAAAAATTGCTTTGAATAAAACCTGGCAAGCTGAAGTCTATGCAGTGAATTTAATTTATTTAACTAATCAGGGCCTAAGCAATTAATTTGCCTGAACATTTGATATATCTGCAAGTAGTGGTCAGTGTATTTCATCTGAATGAAAAATTGTTAAGGTCAGCCCTTCTTATTCACGGATTTTTAATCCCTGGATTCAAGCAACCACAGCTTGAAAATATTTTTTAAAAGTATAAATTCCAAATAGCAAACCTTGATTTTCCATTTTATATAAGGGATACCATTTTGCTCTGCCATTGTATTTAACTGGACTTGAGTGTCCACGGATTTTGTTATCCACAAGGGATCCTGGAACCAAACCCCAGTGGATAGCAAGGTCCCACTGTATTTGAGAATTGGTAAAACTCACTTGGTGATTTTAGGCAAGTCACATGCTCTCAGCCTCAGGGTAAGGCAATGGGAAATTGAACCTCTAAAACAATCGTGCCAAGAAAACCTCATGCTTGGTTCACCTTAGGGTCAGAAATTACTTGAAGGCATAAAACAACAACCAAATTTTAATACTTTATCCCTTTGGGGCTACTTTTAAGAAAGAATCTGATTTTTATAACATGCTTCTCTTGTCATCTTCCCACCACTTTAAAACCTAGTTTTAATCTAAGCCTCACCAAATCTAGGTAATTTTAAAGCAAAACTACAGGAAAGTTGGAAATGCAGAAAATTATAGGCATATGGGGGAGAGCTAGAGTGATGCTTTGAGTAGTTGGACTAGAACTCTGAGAGATCTGGGTTCAAATTCATACTCAAATATGGGAACCCATTGGACACTGAACACATCACTCTCTCAGCATCAGAGGAAGACAATGGCAACTTGTTCCCTCAAGAATTCCTGCCCTGAAAACCCTACGATAAGGTTACCATAAGTCGGAGTCAACTTGAAGGCACATAACAGAAGAACACAGATGTATGGAGTATGATTAAGAAATCATAAAGACACGTAAAATAAAAGGACTATTTAGGCTGTGAGCCTATGGTTCCTGAGAGGCCATGAGATCTCTGATCTCCCCTTTGATGGACAGAAAGTAAGAGAAGTCTGCCCTTGAAGAGGAAAATCTGGTCACAGCTTCCACAGAAGCTTCTGTGATACGTGTTTCTGATATCATAGTTCTGATGTTGGTGTTCCAGAAATATACAATGGGTATTATATGAGAGGCAGAATCCACAGTTCTCTCATGCCAATACACCCTTAGAAAGGGGGGGGGGGGATATTTATGCCAGCATCTATTTCCCTCCCACTGACATCAAAGATAGGGATACAGTTTAAGAATAAAGGGAGGTGGGGCCACAAACAAACAATCCACAAGAAGTTATATGCCAACCAACCATGCAGAACAAAGGTACTCTGGTCAATATGGGTAAAGATGTAACAGAAGAAGTCACCCCTTCTTTTTCGTGGGCAAACAAAATGAGTTTTGCTTATATCCGAGTTTTGCTTATTTCTCCTCAGAAAAATTGAGTTTTGCTTATATCCAAGCCCCATTGGGGGCGCACGGGAATGCACTGCGGGGCATGCCCCATTATTTCCCACTCCGTTCGCCCCTCGCGCATAAGCAAGGGACACGAGTCTGAAAACCGAAAGAACAGAAGGAGGACTGTATTTAGGTCTCTGTATTAGGTAACAATTGGTCTCTTTTTAAATGCATGAGAGAAAGTATTCTATTATGCTGCCTTAACACAGAACATAACCCAAACCACAATAAAGGAAGAATTCACCTCCTTTTATTCTGTGGTGGTTTTTAAGTTTCAACCCATTAATATTAGCTAATAATTGCTTTTTATGGACAACATCAAGACAGTTCAAGAGCGAAGAGATTCCAATCACACAGATTCTCCAATATCCTCTTCATGTACACACTAGAATTGTTAATGAATATTCTGCAATGAGGTTCTAAGTTCAAAACGCCATGAAATAAAGGTACAACACTTGAAGAACTAGAGGATGTTCTTACCTCATTCTAAAATGCAGGAGCAACTTGATGCCACTATCAACTTCAAACACATGATTGGGAGGAAACCATATTTGGGCCTGGGGATCATAGAGAGCAAACAAACTATAGCAGATTGGCGTAATACCTGTGGAAAACAAGAAGGCTATTGAGAAAAGAAGAAAGATAACATTTCTCCCTTAGCTTTCCCTCAGAACATAAGAAAAACGCCTTTGGATCAGATAAAAGGCCCATTCAAGAAAGTATCCTGCTAACCAGATAACTATGGGAAATCCCAAGCAGGACATGTTGCAACTGGTATACAGAAGCCCCTCACTTCCCATCTTAAGGCAGAGTCTTCTGATCATTTGCCTTGATCTTTTCTGCATCTTTTCTAGTTTCTACAGTATCTCTTTGGAGATGCAACAACAACAGCAACAAAAATGTACATAGGACAGGACACAAAAAATCTGTGTCCTGTTATTTCTTTCCTCCTCGCCTGAATCCTTTTATTAAAGACATCAGTTGCCTGTCCTCAAATACTGTATGGAAACCTTAGAGGCACAAAAGACATGTTTAGGAAGATCAGAGACTTCACATTTCAGTTGTGAAATCAACATCTGGTCCTAATGTCTTCTGAATTTTTAATTTGGCAATAAAGCCTAGAATGTAATCTCATCACCATTATTTGCTTCAATTTAACTCTTTTTCTGAAAATGTCAGTTGAAGTATTTGCTTCTACATTTTACATCACAAAAACAGATACAGATAATTTATTCAGCTTCTCTGACAGATCTACATCCTCTTTTAAGAAACCTTTGAGTCCTCTGTTATCCAATGGCCAAACTTTCAGCATACCTGGTTCCCTGCTTCGGATACAAGAGTTATATATTTGCCACAACTAGATATTTAGATAAGCTGGAACCTGAAGGCTTCTTACCGATTTTCTGCGCAATATCAATGCAGATTTCTTCAGCACAAAGAGTCCCTTGCATGTAGGTCTGATACTGTTCCTCCTCCTCACCCTTCCAGTGGAGATACACCCTCAGCCCTCCAGCAAGTGAAAAACGACATCCCTCCATGTCTGATTCACTGTGTTGTACTTCACAATGACACAGTGGCATTGTGCCAGTATTCTCAAATCTTTAGCTGCAGGGAAACAAAACAAAACACAAATTGAGAATATTAAGAACATTTTTAGAACTAAGACTTCACTGACACCTTAAATACACATGTTTAGGAGACTCACACGCCTAAACACATACCCCTTCCCTTTTCAAGGCATAGAAAGTAACCTTGTCCAAGAAAAGAAACACATCCTTGTTCAGTTTGCAATTTCACACAAGGCCAAAGATCCATACATTTTGTCTGGCCTGACCAGCCAATCACTGTATCAAGGGAGCTGGAAGTGAGAGGACATCTCTGTATGCAGTGACCAGTGGAGATCTCTGGCCCATAGACCAGCTTTAACCAATCAGGCCTCCCCACCCACCCTACAAGACCTACTATCTGGCCTTGATCTGTTCCTCAACGCCTAACACACCATACACACATACAAAACCTCTGAGAAGGGATAGGCAACAGAACTACAGTATAGCTGAGGAGCTTCTCAGGCCAGTAGTTTTACTTGCTTCATTCCACATTTACAATCAAAGAAGGCAGGAGTGGAGAAGAGCTGGCTCCCTGACTAGAAGCCTACTTCTTCACTTCTTCTAGCAAAATTATGTCTGACTAGTACTTCTAGTACTGACTAGTACTTCTGACTACTTCTGACTGACTACTTCTGACTACTGAGTAGAAGACTATTTCTAGCAAGTACTTGTAGGGGTAAAGTCAGAAAACCTAAAGTGCAGAATGAACTCAGGCTGGCTAGAGAGGTTAAAAACAACAAAAAGGGCCTTTTGGGGGTATGTACGCAGCAAAAGGAAGAAGGAAGAAATGGTAGGGCCACTGTGCAGAAGATGGCAAAATGCTAACAGGGGACAGAGAAAAGGCAGAATTGCTCAACAACTGCTTTGCTTCACTCTTCTCAGAAAAGGCAAAAGGTACTCAAGCTGAGGATAATGGAGCAGAGGACAGAATAGAGGAATTTCAGCACAGAATAAGTAAAGAGGTAGTACAGAAATACCTGGTTAATCTAAATGAATATAAGTCTCCAGGACCAGATGAACTACATCCGAAGGTACTAAAAGAACTGGCAAATGTAATATCGAAACGATTGGCAATAATCTTTGAGAACTCCTGAAGAGCAGGAGAAGTCCCAGCAGACTGGAGGAGGGCAAACGTTGTCCCCATCTTCAAAAAGGGAAAAAAAGAGGATCCCAACAATTATCTTCCAGTTAGTTTGAAATCAATACCAGGAAAGATTCTGGAGCAGATCATTAAACAGAGAGCCTGTGAACATTTAGAGGCCAATGCCATAATCACAAAAAATCAACATGGGTTTCAGAGAAACAAGTCATGCCAGACAAATCTGATCTCTTTTTTCGATAAAATTACCAGTTTGGTAGATGAGGGGAATGCTGTGGATATAGTATATCTTGATTTCATTAAGGCCTTTGACAAGGTTCCCCATGAAATTCTTACAAACAAGCTTGTAGAATGTGGGCTATACAAGGCAACTGTTACATGGATTTGTAATTGGTTGACTGGCCGAACCCAAAGGGTGCTCAGCAATGGTTCCTTTTCATCCAGGAGAGAAGTGACCAGTGGTGTCCCACAGGGCTCTGTCCTGGGCTCAGTGGTATTCAACATCTTTATTAATGATTTGGATAACAGAACAGGGAGCATACTTATCAAATTAGCAGATGACACTAAACTAGGAGGAGTAGCTAATACCCTAGAGGACAGGATCAAAATTCATAATGACCTGAATAGACTAGAAAGCTAGTCCAAAGTTAACAAAACGAAATTCAACGCAGAGAAATGTAACATACTGCACTTAGGTTGGAAAAATGAAATGCACAGATATAGGATTGGGGACACCTGTCTGAATGAAACTATATGCGAAAGAGACCTAGGAGTCCAAGTAGACCATAAGTTGAACATGAGTCAACAGTGCAATGTGGCAGCTAAAAAGGCCAATGCAATTTTAGGCTGCATCAATAGAAGTACAGTGTCTAGATCAAGGGAAGTAATAGTGCCACTCTACTCTGTTTTGGTCAGGCCCCACCTGGAATACTGTGTCCAGTTGTGGGCACCACAATTCAAAAAGGATGTGGAGAAACTGAAGCGGGTCCAAAGGAGGGCGACTAAAATGGTGAAGGGTCTGGAAACCATGCCCTATGAGGACCGCCTTAGGGAGCTGGGGATGTTTAGCCTGGAGAAGAGAAGGTTCAGAGGTGATATGATAGCCCTGTTTAAATATTTGAAGGGATGTCATATTGAGGAGGGAGCAAGCTTGTTTTCTGCTGCTCCAGAGACTAGGACGCGGAACAATGGATTCAACCTGCAGGAAAAGAGATTCCACCTCAACATTAGGAGGAACTTCCTGACAGTGAGAGCTGTTCGACAGTGGAACACACTCCCTCTTCCTTAGAGGTCTTTAAACAGAGGCTGGATGGCCATCTGTCAGTGATACTTTGACTGAGAGTTCCTGCATGGCAGGGGGTTGGACTGGATGGCCCTTGTGGTCTCTTCCAACTCTATGATTCTATAATTCAACTTCTCCTGGGGTGTCCTTGGCTAGAGAATGTTAAGAAGAAGGAAAGCCATCTTTATGACTTGAGGCAATAACCAGAGGAACATTTCTGATCAACGAGGGAAGAGTCTGGCAGTGGGGCTTCAGGGGAGCCACCCACGCACCCACCCCTTGCAATTTCACACAAGTGCCAGCCAGGATCATGAGCAGCAATCAAGCTTGTAAGGGCTCGAGAATAAGATTCAGAACATTCCCAGTGTTATTGAACGAGGCAGTCAGGCAAAACACTGAACACTACAATGAAGACTTTGTACAGCTTATAATGTAACAACAGGGGCAACCATGGCACAGACACAATGCTTCACTTTGCAGCAAAGGAAGCTCTGTGCTAAGAAACCCAGATCCCAGATCAAAACAATTCTACAAAATTCTGCACTCGGGATTATTTATTTATTTATAATTATATTTGAAATCTCACTTTTCCACTACAAACATTGTGCTCAAGATGGCTAACAACGTCACTAAAAACCAACTGAAAGAAAGCTTAAGCAATACAGTACAATGATTGAAACTATTTGCACAGACAGATGGACTTCTAGTTCAAACCTTCACAAGCAGCTCAAAAAGAAAGGTGAAAAGTAGTGATCATTCTTGGCAGTACATGAGAAACAAGCAACTGCTTAAGCTAGGGGCAGGTAATTTGTGACCTGTAAACACTGAAGCACAGCTCCCATCAACCCCAGACAACAATAATAAGGGATGAGGGAAGTAGCAACCCAACAACAACCACGTTACTCACGGCTACCCTAAACAAAAACCACTATTGTAGGAAAAATAAACCAAAGAGGGAAACATAGGTCCCTCAATGAGTCTCGATACAATGATCAAAATTTGGAAATCTTTTGCCAACAATACCTTTACAGCTGGGATGCACAACATTTTCTGTTTCAGTGGCCACATCCAATACTGGCTGGTGGAGAGGGGCTCTCTGCCTCTCTCTCTGTCTCTTACACAAACACACCACACACACATACTCAGCATATAGAGATGAAACATTTAAACCACTTGCTGGGATGGAAGAACAGCTGGAAGGAGACCTGGAGATGAAAATTTCTCCCATCTCTCAGTGATTGCAGATGCAGGGAGTAAAATCTACTCCTTACACTGCAGATAATCTGGGATGTAGGAAAACCAACTAAGGCCTCATTCACACTCATGTTTTTGAGCTGGATTGGTTCGGATTGCTCCACTGATTTCACCTCGAACAGATGTTCAGACTATGCCTGCCACGATCAAAGTTCTCCATGGCAATTTAACCCACCTCATGTTCACATTTAATTTGGAACCAATTCAAAATTGCAATTGGAGCCCGAATTTTTTTAACTGTCAATCAAGTGGCACACACCTTCATCATTGTGACATATCGCAGATCTTGCCAACAATAAACAGCAATTGCACATTTTTTTTAAAAAGCATTGCTGCATGAAGCCAGGGAAGAATGCCCTCCGGCATCCATGAATCCATGCATGCCAAGGAAAAATCCACCCATGAACCTCCCGCAAAGCCATGCAAATGCAACGGTGTGCAGAAACCATCAAAGTTTTTTTTTAAATCATGCCAAACCATGCCCCCCCAAGGAACTCCCTCCCCAACTTTGCTTACCTCTGGCCAACAGGGAAAAGGGGACCAATTCACTAGCACAAGTGGAAAACAACTACACGGTGATTTAAAGGGGCCACTTGACAGTGCAGGAAATTTGAATTCACAGGATTTAAAGAGCCAGTATCTTCACCCAGGGAACAGTGAGTGCAGAGAGGGGGAAAAGAGTGGTGGTTTGCCAAGACCTGTGGGATGGGTATGTCCCACCCCTCTGCCTATTGCCCCTCCATTCTGGGTGCCCTGAACGGGATCAGCAGCACATTCCCACTAGCAGCTCCCTAAAATAACCCAGTTATTTTCAAAAGATGTGGCAAATGCCTCAGTTTCAAAAGAACTGGGTTAAGCGGGATTTGTACACACACACACACAATTTGGGTCAGTAAAAACCAGCGCAAGTGTGAACCAACCCCTTTTAAACAGGTTTCCAAAACCAGTTCAAAACGTAGTATGAATAGGGCCTTAGTTTCTAGATTCAGTACTTCTTAATTTCATGTGAGGTTTTGAAAGTCAACCAAACGTCACAGAACTTTTATTCCAACACATAAATTATACCAAGCTAAAAGTTTCGGGCACAAACGGAAACAAAATTGTATCTGCATATCAAAGCCAGTAAGAAACACAGCTATGTGTTTACAGGATATTAGCACATATGGAAAGAAAGCACTTCTCTTACAATGAAAATATATAGGAAATATGTTTGAGGAATGCATTTCTTGCTTATATAGGACACACACAATGGACAAAAAATTAGGCCTTGCAGGCTTTTCTTCTCGTTGGGTAGTATGGTGATTACTGCCATGAAGCATTTGTTGCTGTTGTTATTCATAGAATCATAGAGTTGGAAGAGGCCACAAGGGCCATCCAGTCCAACCCCCTGCCATGCAGGAACTCCCAATCAAATCATCCCCGACCGACAGATGGCCATCCAGCCTCTGCTTAAAGACCTCTAAGGAAGGAGACTCCGAAGGAGTGTGTTCCACTGTTGAACAGCCCTTACTCTCAGGAAGTTCCTCCTAATGTTGAGGTCGAATCTCTTTTCCTGCAGTTTGCATCCATTGTTCCACGTTCTAGTCTCTGGAGCAGCAAAAAACAAGCTTGCTCCCTCCTCAATATGACATCCCTTCAAATATTTGAACAGGGCTATCATATCACCTTTTAACCCTCTCTTCTCCAGGCTAAACATCCTCAGCTCCCTAACTGACCTCAAGTGGATTTCTACCCATGGCAACCCTGTTGAGACATTTTGAGTAAGACACCTTACTCAAGACTTCCTGTTCTCCACCGCTCAGCTTAGTTCCTGCAAATTCACACCTGTGACTTCCCTAATGAGAGTCCATCCATTTACTGTATAGCCTTGGTGGTGAACCGATGGTAGAGATGGCATGCAAAATCATTTTGGAGGGCACACAGAGGAGGAACAGGTGTGTGCCAATTCTTCCTCTTCCCCACCATCTTGGGCCTTCAGCTGTCTCCACAGAAGCAACTGAAGGCCTGGGAATATTTGGGAGGGGGGGGGAGATGTCCAGTCCCCCCAGAAGTCCCACCCCCCAGCACTGGGTGAAACCTGGCATGGGAACACGATTGAGTTTGGGCTTTTGGTCTCTAAAAAGTTTGCTATCACTGATCTATAGCATGTAGCCTTCCTCTCCACCTTTCCTAGCATTGTTGTTTTTTCAATGACTTGTGCCTTCTCATGGTGTGTCAGAAGAATGACAGACTGAATTTTGTCATGTAGGCTTCCAGGGAGATTTCTGGCTTGATCTGTTCAAGGGCCCATTTATTTGTCTTTCTGGCTGTCCATGGGATCCTCAGCACTCTGCTCCAGAACCACATCTCAAATGAATTTATCTTCTTCCTATCTTCTTTCTTAACTGTCCAGCTCTCACATCCATACATGACAATAAGAAAAACAATGGTTTTTTATGATTCCAGTCTGTGTGCTCAGTTGTATATCTTTCCATTTCAGAATAGTTCCCAGTTCTTTCATAACTGCCCTCCCCATTCTTAAATCTTCTTCTGATTTCCTGACTGCAGTCCCCATTTTTATCAATGTTTGACAAGTTGACAAACTGACTTTATTTGTACAGTATATTTTATTTATGTATAATTTCTTTCACTTTATCTGGCTTTTCTCACAAGACTTTAAAAATACAGATAAAACCAGACAAAACTTGTATAATGTCAGAACAGACATAAATTATAATACTAAAACCAGACAGAATTTAAAAGCATGTTTAAAACATATCAAGGGGGGGAAAAGCAAGGCACCAGTCTGCTAAAAGTTCCTTTCTCAGCAGACAGTCAATTGCTGAAAGCCAGCTTAAATAAAAATGTCTTTGTTTGCCTGGAGAAGGAGAACAGGGAGGGGCCAGACTATAATAGTATGCATTTTATTATATATAACACACTGTTCTAAAATCTGCCTGTCTTTCCCTGAAACTGGAAACCTTATTTTTCCACAAAAGGAGATGGGATACGAGAACTCCAGCTCATGGTAAACTTACCGTAGTTTTTGTTTTAATCTATATTGTATGTCACCTTGGACCCATAATGGAAAGGAAGGGGGTATAAAAATAAACTAAATACGTAGCATGTGTATTTACAGATATTCAGAGCCAAACAGGCAAGACTAAAGACTAGGTTATAGCCCACAACTACATTGGATTAACCCATCATCTTCTTTCTCTGTAAGCCCCATCTTTCAACTCAAAAGGTCCCATCTTAACAGCAATACAAATAGTCCCTAAGTGCTAACAGAACTGTGTTTTAAGAGACACCAGACCTTAAGACTTCCACAGGCAACAACACATCTGTTTCCATGCAGTTTAAAAGGCAGAAATTTATTTCTCTTATTTATTGTGAAAACATACAATGTACCTGTAATACCAACAGCAGCTAGATTCAAACCTTTACTCAGTCATGAACCTTGCGGAGTGATCTTAAGCCACTATAAAGATAACATTGTGCACTTCCATCTTACAGGAATGAATGTATATATGTATGTAACAACAAAAACATATGGTTAAAGTTGATTTACATAGGGAAACAATAGGAAGCCTCTCTCACAATAACAGTGACCTATAGCCAAGTCTTCCATACTGAACCCAATATACACTATTTACTGAAACCCAATGTGGCGTAGTGGTTTGAGTGTTCGACTATGACTCTGGAAACCAAGGTCTGTAATCCCCCCCCCAGCTCAGCCATGGGAACTCACTGGGCGGCCTTGGGCCAGTCACAGTCTCTCAGCCTCAGAGGACTGTGAAGGCAAACCCCTTCGGAATAAATCTTGTCAAGAAAACCCCATAATAGGATCACTATAAGTCAGAAAAACTTGGAAAGCACACAGCAACAATGCTATCCCATAGTATTCAAAGACACAATCATTGTGTTAATTTGTTTCAGCATGAAAAGGTAACAAGAAATCTTGTAGTACCTTTGAGACTGAGAAAAAGAAAATGCTAGAAAATTGTTTTTCTCGGTCTCAAAGGTATTACAAGACTTTTTAACATTTTTCAATCCTCTATCCAGTGCAGTATACATCGGTTCAAAGAAATACATCTGGATAAATCTCAGAGAAATTAGAGCATCTTCCATAAAACAGAGAAACACAAGTGTCTAACCACAATCCATGTTTGTTATTACAAGTCATGGCATAAGGCCAGAAGGAACAGACAAAGCCTTGTCACAAAGCACTATACATTCAGCATCTGTTATACTGAAAAACATTTGCCTAATCACTTGGGGAAATATTTAAACAAAAAGAGAGCTTAGAGCCAGATCGTCCCCCTCCTTGACTCAGATAAATAGCTGGTTTGTGGGCAAATCAAGTTATGTTTGCTTTTGGGGGGGAGGTGAAGGAGTATAAAACAAGATGTTCTTTCAGTCTGAAACAAACATGGACAGAAAAGCAGGAATCCCTCCTATGAATAATTGGTAAAGAAAACAGCAAAATGTGCAATATTTCCTTCCCCACTGTTCTGTTATTTTCATACACAGATGAAGTCCAAAATTACCTCTCAGGTGCTTGAAGATAGGGGCAGGGCAGGGAGGCTGGAGAGCCAGCCAGCATGGTGTACTGGTTTGAATGACTCTGGAGACCAGGGTTTGATTCCCAGCTCAGCCGTGAAACCCACTGGGTGGCCTTGGGCAAGTTACAGGCTCTCAGCCTCAGGGAAAAGCAATTGCAAACCTCCTCTGAACAAATTTTTCCAAGAAAACCCATGAAAAGAGTCACCTTAGGGTCATCACAAGTCAGAAACAACTTAAGAGCACACAGTAATAAAAAACAGAGAGGTGTATTTCCTCTCTGGAACATGTAGCTTCCTTTTCAAATCAAATGCAGCATAACTCATTTGCCCTTCAAGACTAATATTCAGCCTACTGATACTAGGGGTTGGTACAACTAGCACTCTCCAGCAAGAATCTGGACATGTAGCTGCAAAACTATTCTATCTGTCTCTCCTATAACCTGCTCTTAAAGTTGAGAGAAAGAGATCGTAGTACATGACGGGGAAACCATGGCTTTGTCATACTATGAGAGAGAGACCTGCTGCTTACTGGCATATCATTGCTTATCTTTGGGACAGAGAAGCTCAGAGTAAGTCTAGGAACAGAAGATCCTTTTCTTTCATCAGACCTGCTGCCTTGGTCTGACAGAAGTTGGAGTGCAACAACGCAGAATCATACCTAGAAGGCTGCAGGCTTCTCCTCCCTACTCTACCTTTCCAAGCAATCTGATGTGCGGAACCAGCAATTATTATTGTTCCCTAATGTTCCAGAGATCATATTTGTGCCTAATGGCTACAACAGTTTTGTTTCCTTGAAATTCATCATGGACCAGCAGCCAATGGCTCATAGGCCAAGGCTGCTCTATGGACTGCCACTTTGTGTAACACGTCTTTATGGTAAACCCTATATTTAGCCACTATTCCAACATGACGTCCACAAAGAGGAGGGAAAGCTAGAGAAAAGAAGGAGCACAGCTTAGTTACCAACTAACAGATCATTTGGTGGGGTGGAGAAGTATGAGCACCTCAGGACTCCAGCTGTCAACTACCGGTTGGTTACTAATTCTCAGTTCTTGTATTTGTAACATAGGTACATGAGCAGCCTGCATAAAGAATGGAAGTTTATGTACTAGAAACTCAAAATAAGTTTGCAAAATAAGTTTTATATCCATTACACGTCTCCATGAGAGTGTCCTCTTTGATATGCCTTAGCATTCTAAATAGCTCCATGCTTCAGTTCAATATTAAATGCAGTCAAACATACTGTTACTATGATGGCAACAGAAGACACTCATCTGGAAATTTGGGTTTAGGATTTAAAGCCAAAACTCAGTCTGAAACTCTGGAAGTTGGGTGCATACCCCATTTCTTTATTCATTTCTGCACACATTGGCAAGTGGCACATCCCCGCTTTGAGAATCTTGCAACAAAATAAGATTTTGCATTTGGGACAGGCCAGACACAGTGCTAGGCCATCTTGTACTCTCGGGGTGGTATGGATGCTTCATACTAGCTGGTGGCCCATACCATATTTTGGAGTCTCTTACTGAGACATGCAGACTAGGAGCATCACATGATAAAGCAGGCTACAAAAACATTGTTGCAAAGAGAAAATGATTCCATATCTCAAATGCAATAGGCTTGTACGTTTGTATAGGCTAGCCTGTATATATATGTATATATATATATATATATATATATCATACGTGGTGACAAAGCCATATTTTGTAGGACTGTGGCATATAGGCTTAAATTTAGATTAGATGTGGAGTTGCATTTTTTATTTTTTTTTTAAAAAACTAGAAACTATTTACCAACTTCATTTGTGTTTACTAACTGGGAATTTGTGCAAAACAAGCCCAAAGAAACCTATAATGTCAGCCCCCTTAAGAAAGAAGTGGGGAACATGTTGTCCTTCAGAAGCAGCCGGAGTTCAATTGCCAAGCTGCCATGACCAATGAAGGGGATGGTAGAGGCTACTAATTTTATACCCCTGCCTTTATATGCTTATGAAATACATTTGGGGCAGTGCTGCTTAAGTGAAGGGGCACCAAGCTTCTGAAAGAGATCCCCCCCCCCCACAAAAAAACAGGTTTACACATTGAGTGCAGATTTCCCACTATTATGCGGCTGTCATAATTCTTCCCAGCTGCCCAGCAGCCAGTCCTTCATTCCTCCAGCCTTTCATTTCAAGATGGCTGCTGGCCAGATTAACTAAACAAGTTGACTGGGCATGCATACTCAAAGAAGTTCTCCAGGGAGATCAGGCATCAGCCAGGCAGCACAGCAAATGCAGACAAGAAAGTGCAGCGGTAATTATAATGCTTTTGGAAATGCTCAGACTACTGTTTATATGTAAGGGGATTCTACGGGCCAATCAGGAAGATTAAAGCCTTGTGCTTTGCGCATAGTGTACTTGTGCATAGTGGCGCCAGGGTCAACTTCCATGCCAATCAGTTGAGGTTGTGGTGGTGGGAAATGTGATGGACACACTGGGCAGACTTGGTTTCCTGACCGGCAATCATGGTTCAAGCTGACTGTGACGGAGGGACTGCCAGGGAAGGAGTAGATATAAAAGGCAGGAATGAGTGACTCTTAGTTCAGTTGATGAAGAGAGTTTTCTGTTCAGTTCAGCTGAGTAGTGGTTGAGAGGAAGCTGAGTAGGAGTTTAAGACAGAAAAATAAGCAATGGGAGAGAAAGTGTATTGGGCATTGTAATGGGGAAACTATAAAATACCTGCAACTGTTATATCCATAACTATTGTAATCATACCACTTTTGCACTATCCTACCTAAGCTACATTCTCACTGAATGTTATTCAATAAAGTCAGTGTTATTTGTTGTAACAAAAGCCTCTGCCTGAATGAATTCTAACCCATATAGGCACATACAAACATACTAACTAGGATATTAAATTAAGAGGAAGACACTTGGGACCCTAGCCCTTATACATTTAGGGAAAGTGTATAAAGGGTGGGTGGTTGGGCAGGTATCATCGACAAGGGGCCTTCTATAAGTTAAGAAGTAAAAGGCAGCCTCAAGGCAAAGAAAAGAGGTTATGCGTCACAGGAAGGGACTGATAAGACTAAACGGGAGGCATTGCTGAGTGGGACTGAAAGTTTAATTTCTGACTCGTGAAACAACACCCTGTAGGTTTCCGTGGCTAAGCAGAATTTTGAAACTTGTTCTCCGAGAGTCCTGTTCGAACACTCAAGCCTCTACAGCATGCTGTCTTTCACATCTCCATTAAGCAATAAGAATTCTTATACCAAAAACAAAAGAAAAAACAAAACCTTGACCTCTTTCGGCATATCTTCCTTGAAAGACCTTATCTTAGCACTTTCTGCTAGGCACTCTGGGGTATGGAAGAAGTTAGGTCTCAGACCTGTCACAAAAAATAAATTACTTCCCGTTTCCAATACAAGAAATTTATCAAAGAATCATGCCAACAGAGGTTCAGAAGTATTGTGTTGTTTTTAAAATACAGTGGGCCCTTGGTATCTGCTGGGCTTTGGTTCCAGGACCCTCTGTGGATACTAACATCTGTAGGTGTTCAAGTCCCATTAAATACAATGACATAGTAAAATACTATCCCTTATATAACAAGGCAAAATCAAGGGTTGCTCTTGGGATTTTTTAAAAATGGTTTTTAAATGGTTAAATCTGGATAAAGAATCTGTGGATATGGAGGGCCAACTGTAAAATGAACAAAACACCCATTTGCTTACTCAGGTTTTTAGTTTCCAAAGACTAAATCTTCCAGACCGTTTATAGGTGGGGGAGGAAGACACCTAGGTCTCACTTCCATCATCAGCCAAGAAAGAATTGTACAGGTACAGATTCTGGTATTGTCAGTAGATTGAGATTGTTGTGCATGGCTCTTTGTTTAGATATTACTAATGCATGATGGAGCAGGAGGGGGAGTTTGGCTTTGTTATACTGCCAAAAAGATATTATTGCAAGGCGATCCCACAACACATGCATTATTTTTGCTTTCTCTTTCTCATCCTCATCTCTGCATGTCAGACACACTGGAGTCCAGTAGGCTATAAAAGCATTTTCTGTCTTTCACTTCTGCATTTCTGAAAGGCATTTGCCTAATAAGCCAGAGAAGTTATATCCCGGATTCCTCTTTCTAGCAAGCAGCACTGAATTGTCAAACATACAGTTTACTAAGGAACACATCAACTTTACATCTCTCCCCAGTACAATTACTTTAGATTACTTGCGGATTTGATTAATATGTTCTCTCTAGGAATCCCTAGGTCTTCTGAGAAATTCTGCTGGAAATTGACAGAGTTGAGGTGGAGGATCTAAAGATTACTAGGAAAAAAACTCTTCTCTAGGCATTTTGTAGGTCCTCCACCGTGATTCTGTTTCCTACTTTTGGGAGATGTTGACAACAGAGATGTGTTGGAGAACCTAAAGATTCCTAGGGAGGTGGTTTCTCAGGTAAAAAGTAGTGGGTTTTTTATTTGCAATTTTCCCACTTTCAAGGGGGTCCTGTGCTCCTAACCCTAGAAAATGTGGAGGACCTACTGTAACGCCATTTTACAGCCATTCCATCTTACACTATTGAAGAGAATGTAGTTGGATCTCTGGTTTTTTTAACCTAAGCCAAGCACCCTTTCATCTAAAGCTGCTGAATAGAAATAGCTACTCTTTTTAACTAAAGTCGAAAATAAATCTGTTTTGCATTATTTGTTATGAGCTGTTTTGTAAACTTGTTTTTGCTAAATAAAACAAAAGGCAGTCCCACTTACTCTGTTTTAAAAATCTAGTGTGCGAGACAGTAAGAAAAGATGTCCCTTGTTCAAAACATGTCTCCACCTCATTCTAAATATCCTTTCAGTCTCTACACCTCTATCTGAAACAACTCTATGGCTTACCTTGCATGGCTTCTAAATGAACTGTTGACAACGTACATACGGTTGTCCCTCCGTATTCACAGCTTGAAAATATTTTTTCAAAATTACAAAAAGCAACCCTTGATTTTGCCATTTTATATAAGGAGACTATATTCCTCTGTCACTGTATTTCATGGGACTTGAGCATCAACAGATTTTGTTATCTACAGGGGATCCTGGAACCAAACTCCAGCAGATACCAAGGGCCCACTGTACAAAGTATTTTTAAGGATAGTCATGATAGCCCTACAGCAAATTACAATACATCCAAAATCCACTAGACAGCGCTGCTTTACTGGACAATCAAAATGCACAAAATACAAAATGGCATTGTGAAATATTAAATTAAAATACTTCCATAGTAGTATTTTGTAGCGCGAAGTACCCACTGTTCAGTGTTATTGTTGTGTAACTTCATAAAGTGAAAGCAAAAGAAAAAAAAGGGTACATTATAAATAGTTGGATTCAAGAAAATAAAAGAAGCCAAGGCCTTGAATTTGGAAGATCTGAGCATGGCTACTGATGACCAGGGCTCAGGGAGGTCTCACATTTAAGGGCAAATTACAACAAAACATTTAGTGGAAAATCTTGAGAGCTTCCTAAATAAAAAATCACCATCATAACTTGTTCGTTCAAATCATCTACTCTCCTCCCTCCCGATTCACGGGTGATCCGTTCCGGATCTCCCCTGTGAATTGGAAATATCTCAGATATTCAAGCCCCATTGGTTATAATGGGGTGGGGTGTTCCTGTACAGGCCACGTTTTGTCTCTCTGCGAAGGACCAAAACTGCACATCTCAAGTTTGCAAATGGGAAAGGATGAGTGTTCTGCCCACAACCTCTGTATAACAGGTCGCCTACTTCTACTGAGAAAGTGTGTGTGTGGTGTAGTGGTTTTTGAGTGTTGGGTGATGACTCTGGTGACCAGGGTCTGAATCCCTGCCCAGCCTAGGAAAATTACATTCTCTTAGCCTGAGAGGAAGGCAACAGCACCCCCTCCAAAAGAAACTTGCCAAGAAAACCCTGTGACAGGTTTCTCTTAGGGTTGCCATTAAGTCAAAAATAAGGCACAGAACAACAACTTCTACTGTACAGTAGCCCTGCCTCTACCTCCACTGTAATAATCTATTTGCTACCCCCATAAAAACTATATTCTCTTGGGTTAGGTTTTATACTACAGTAAAACTCCACATTCACTGGGGTTAGGGGCACAGGACCCCCATGAAAGTAGGGAAAACCCGCAAATGAATAAATATTTTTTTTTAACCTGAAAGAACACCTCTCCAGGAATCTCCAGGTCATCCAGAACAACTCTATGTTCAACATGTGTCAGAAGGTGATCACAGATTTGCACTGAAGGACCTACAAACGCCTGGAGATATGTTCTCTCTAAGTCCTCCAACCCAACCTCAGATGGACATTGACCACAGAGTCATGCTGGATGAAAATGTGGAGGGCTGACTGCAATTCAATCCGGTTCCGAACCTTTTGTCTTCCAGACTTTTCAGACTTCAGCTCCCATAATTCCTGACTGTTGACCAAGTTGGCTAGGGCTTCTGGGATCTGAAGTCCAAAGGAAATGGAGGAGTAAATTCGGAACCGCTGGCAGTTTTACTTCTGCAAAGCTGACAAGCACGGCTTGTTTCCAAGGAGAGTCTGCCTCTAGTAAAGAAGCATTCAGAGGCACACAACTTCTGCATTTATAGGTTCCATTTTGCCATCACAATTAAAAGAAACTTTGTTCTCCTGTCTATCTCAAGCACAATATTAGAAAAGGTTTCCAGACTAGCTGTGTTCGGTACAAACGCCTCCTTCACTGTTTGCATTGCTCTGTCAACATTTTTTTCCCCTCCCTTCACACAATGTCTCCATTTGTTTAGATAGATCAATAAGAGTGCAAGAGTGCAATCTATTTTAGATGCGCCGTATTTTGGTTAAAACATCTGGCCACATTATCCTTTACAGCTCTCTTGGGCGGATTACTACACTAGACAGACATCTCGCATGCCATTAGGGGAAGGTTTACAGTACCAGAGACTGCAGTTTTAAGCATGTTTCTCTACCAATTCTCGTTCTCTAGCCGCTGCATTATTTTTTATTTTTTAAAGGCGTTTCAGCTAAGGTGTTCGCTGGCCCCCAAACCACCACATCCTGTGGAAACCTGTTCTTTATGATGACATTTTCTTGACACCTTCTAGTTGTCAGCAAGGTTGTAAGTGGTTCGAGCGTTGGACTCTGGAGACGGGGGTTCAAATCCTGGCTTGGCCACGGAAACCCACCTTGGGCAAGTCACACTCTCTTAGTCACAGAGGATGGCAATGGCAAACCTCCTGTGAACAAATTTTCCAAGGAAACTCGCCTTGTTGTCATGTGCTTTCAAGTCATTTCCAACTTACGGTGACCCTATCGTGGGGTTTTCTTGGCAAGACTGGTTCAAAAGAGGTTTGCCATGGCCTTCCCTGTGGCTGAGAGAGTGTGACTCACCTAAGGCCACCCAGTGGGTTTCCATGGCTGAGCGAGGAATCAAACCCTCGTCGCCAGAGTCCTAGTTAAGAAGTCAGACATGGCGAAATTCCTGCTTCTGTTGTTGTTGCTGTATTATGTCTTCAAGTCATTTCCGACTATGACCCTGGAGACCAGGTTTCAATCCTGGCTCAGTCATGAAACCCACTGGGTGACTTTGGGCAAGTCACACTCTCTCAGCCTCAGAGGATGGCAATGGCAAATCCTCTCTGAAGAAACTTGCCAAGGAAACGCCACGAGCGGGTTCACCTTAGGGTCTCCCTAAGTCCGAAACAACTTGAAAGCAGACAAAAAGAACAACAATTGCCTAAAGATTGTGATGCCCACTTTGATAACAAGCGACAACAATAGCTCCCTTTTGCTGTTTGCCCCTCTTCCTCTCCTACAATTATTATTATTATTTTCTTATTATTTATATCCTGCCCTTTTCTCAAAACTGGGACTCAGAGTGGCTTACAAGATCAAAAAACAGTACTACTAAAAACGTAGAGGAAGTGTTACATTAAAACAGAATTAAATTACCTGTACTACAATGTCAGAACAGACGACACACTAAAAAAATAAAAATATAGTTTAAAAAGTGTTTAAAATACATTTAAAAGAATACAGCGCACAGCCTGTTCTTTAAAACGTACTGCTCCTGTGCATGGAGGTTCTGAGTCACAAACAGAGACATGCCCAGATGTCCTCACAGTAAAAGGAGGACAAAGCGCTGAAAAATATAGGACATTTGGGGGAAATGGGGGACATGACCCAAGAAAAGCCAAAAATACTAACATACGTATAAGTTCATGTTGGTTTGTTTTTTTAGTTATGCTCAAAATGAAAGAAATTGTGAAATTCCTCCTGGACAGAAGGTTGAAATGAAGGACACGTCCTGGAAAAGGAAGACATGGAAGTCACCCTGGACTTTCCTCTCTTTATGGCTGAAACCACCATAACCCCATTCAGTTAGTGGTCTGAGTGCTAGAACAGGGCACTGGGAGACCAGGGTTCGAGTTTTTGCTCAGCCGTGGAAACCCACTGGGTGACCTTGGGCAAGTCACGCTCTCTCAGCCTCAGGAGAAAGCAGTGACAAATCCCCTCTGAAAAAATATTGCCAAGAAAACCTCAGGATAAAGTCACTTTGGGCAAGTCACACTCTCTCAGCCCTCAAAGGATAGCAATGGTAAACCCTCTCTGAAAAAACATTGCCCAGAAAACCCCATGATAGCTTCTCGTTAGGCAAGTCGCACTCTCTCAGCCTCAGAGGATGACAATGGCAATCCAATCCCCCTCTAAAGAAATATTGCCAAGAAAACCTCAGGATAAAGTCAGTTTGGGCAAGTCACATTCTCTCAGCCTCAGTGGAAGGCAATGACAACCCCTCTCTGAAGAAATATTGCCAAGGAAACCCCAGGATAGGATCACTTTGGGCCAGTCACACTCTCTCAGCCTCAAAGGATAGCAATGGCAAACCCTCCTCTGAAGAAATATTGCAAAGAAAAACCCATGACAGGATCACTTTGGGCAAGTCACGCTCTCTCAGCCTCAGGGGAAGGCAATGGCAAACCCCCTCTGAAGAAATATTCCCAAGGAAAACCCACGACAGGATCACTATGGGCCGGTCACACTGTCTCAGCCTCAGAGGATAGCAATGGCAACCCCCCCCCCCGAAGAAACCTTGCCAAGAAAACCCAAGGATAGGGCTGCCACAAGTGAGAAATGGCTTGGAGGCACACAACAACAACACACAACACAAGGAAAATACAACACAAGAACAACAACAACACACAACACAAGGAAAATACAACACAAGAACAACAACACACAACAACAACACCAGCCACCCATTTCTGAATCAGCCATGGCCATATTGGTCCCTGGACATGCTCTCTAAGCCCTCCTCCTGGTCCATTTCCCTACAGCCGCCTATGATTACCTTGCGGACGAGGGGAGCAGCGGAGCCCCTCCGCAGGAGCTCCTCTCCCTCCGCCTCCCAAACTGCATCTGAGCTCAGAGCCCAGCCCTCCTCCTCCCCCCTCTCTCTCTCTGCTTTGGTTTCTGTGTCACCGCTCCCCATTGGCCCCCGATGCAACGCCCTTCCCCATTGGTCCATCCTAGGCCTCTAGTGGTCACGCCGCCGCAGACATATCCGTCCTGATTCCCCTCTCATCATGAGCCTTCTCCCTCATTGGCTGGGAGAGGGCTGGCGCGCCGCGCCTGATTGGCTGCTGGTGGAAGGTCTTCTTGGAAGAAGATTGGCTCCTCTAGGGGGCGCTCGCTAACTCATTCTAATAGCAGTAATAATGGCTCTGGTTCAGTCAGTTCTAATAATCTAGTGGCCAAGAAGGTGCTGCGGAGGTGGCTGCGGATTAAAGCTCGTTTTACCTCAGCCTCTGGGGGTCACGTGGTTTTTTTGGAGGGAGGATACCGCTTTAACTGCCATGACTCAATACTAGGGAATAGGATTGCCACATTAAAATGACAATCATGATGATAATAATAATAATAATAATAATAATAATTCTATTACATTATTATTTGCTGATACTAGTCATTGAGACTTGAGGAAAGCCAGGAAAAATAATAATAATAATAATTCTATTATTATGATGATGATTATTATATCATTGAGACTTGAGGAGAGCCAGGAAAAATAATAATAATTCTATTATTATGATGATGATGAGTATATAATTGAGCCTTGAGGAGAGCCAGGAAAAATAATAACAATAATAATAATAATAAATCATTGAGCCTTGAAAATAATAATTATATTATTATATTATCATTGAATCTTGAGGAGAGCCAGGAAAAATAACAATAATTCTATTATTATTATTATTATTATTATTACTATATCATTGAGCCTTGAAGAGAGCTAGGAAAAATAATAATTCTATTATTATTATTATTATTATTATTATTATATCATTTAGTCTTGAGGAGAGCCAGGAAAATTATTATTATTATTATTATTATTATTATTATTATTATATCATTGAACCTAGAGGAGAGCCAGGAAAAATAACAACAATAATATATCATTGAGCCTTGAGGAGAGCCAGTAAAAATAATAATTCTATTATTATTAATATTAATATTTTTCTGGCTCTCCTCAAGGCTTATTGAGGAGGGAGCAAGCTTGTTTTCTGCTGCTCCAGAGACTAGGACCCGGAACAATGGATGCAGGCTCCAGGAAAAGATTCCACCTCAACATTAGGAGGAACTTCCTGACAGTAAGGGCTGTTCAACAGTGGAGTCTCCTTCCTTAGAGGTCTTTAAACAAACACTGGATGGCCATCTGTCAGGGATGCTTTGATTGAGAGTTCCTTAATGGCACAGGGTTGGACTGGATGGCCCTTGTGGTCTCTTCCAACTCTTATGATATTATTATTAAGAGGACACATGGCAAATTCAGTGCTAGGGGTTAGATCAGAATTTCTCAGATTGGGACAGGAACCTTCCCAGAAAACATATAACATGACTGGCAGCTTCACTGGTGACAACTCCTATATTTGGGTTAGTGGAAGCCAACAGGTAGAACAGGCCAAGGCTACCCAGGGCACATGGGTAAGAATCCTAATGTATGAAAACCAGCCTTCGCTATGTTCAACAGGAGAGTAATTGCACTCTCATACAGAAATATACAAGTATGCAAGGCTGAGACCAAATGGCTTCACCAGGATGATAGCAAGATTCATTGCTATTGATCAAGGGTGGGGGGGATCTTTGTTTTGAATTACAGCGTACATAAACCTTTTCTGTTAACCAAGCTGCAAGGACTTGTAGGAGTAAAAGTCCAAAATACCTGCTTTGGTTAGCAAAGCAGATGTGTTCTTGTGCATTACTTCTTTGACAGAAAATCTGGTACCAGAGGAACAAATAATGTGCAACCCCCCCCCCCAAAAAAAAAGAAGTTGAGCAACTTTTGATCCAAAACTAACCATATGAACATGTAAAATGAAACAACCAGGTCATGTATTGCATTTTGTCACTTTTGTTTGTGCCTTCAAGTAATTTCTGACTTAGGCAGACCTAAGGCAACCACATCATGAGATTTTCCTAGCAAGATATGTTCAGCCAAGGTTTGTCATTGCTTTCCCCTGAGGCTGAGAAAGTGTGTCTTGCCCCAAGTGTAGTAGATTTCATGGTTGAGCTGTGAATCAAGCCCTGGTCTTCAGAGTGGTAGCCCAGCACTCAAACCACTACACCGTGTTAGTCTGAGCACTGGACTATGACGCCAGAGATCAGAATTTGATTCCCCACTCAAGCATAAAAACCCACTGGGCTTCCTTGGGCAAGGCACCCTCACCCTCGGAGGATGGCGATGGCAAACCCACTCTGAAGAAACTTGCCAAGAAAATTCTATGATAGCTTCACCTTATAGTTGTCATAAGTCAAAAAATGACCTGGAGGCATGTAACAACAACAACATAGTGCCCAACCAATATCTCCAGCAGATTAATGCTGCACCCATATCTCATGAAGCCAGTATGGTGTAGTGCTTTGAGTGTTGGGTTATGACTCTGGGGATCAGGGTTTGAATTCCCACTCAACCATGGAAACCCACTGGGCGACCTTGAGCAAATCATTCTAAGCCCCACAAAACCCCGCGGTAGGTTCAACTTAGGTCCCCATACATCAGAAACAACTTGAAAGCATACAACATCATCCATATATCATGACACTGGGTATCAGCAGCTTGTTTGTCCCAGGAAAGTTCAGAGCAGAGAAGAAGAATGTGTGATTTTCCACTATTGTTGGGACTGCAACTCCCACGATCCATCACCATTTATGATGTTTTGGCCAGCATAAGTTGCAGCCCAACTTCTGAGGACCACACATTCCCCACTCCTGAGCCCATTCACACCACACAGTACAGTTGGCCCTCTGTATCCACAGATTCCACATCCATGGATTCAATCAAACATGGTTCAAAAATATTCACCAAAAATTAAAAAAAAATTAAAAAACCAAACCTGGATTTTGCCATTTTATATAAGGGACAAAATTTTATTACCCCATTATATATCATGGGACTTGAGCATCCATGGATTTTGGCATCCATGAAGGGGGGAGGTCCTGGAACCAACCCCTAATGGATACTGAGGAACCACTGTAGTTGCTGTTGTGTGCCTTGAAACTGTTTCTAATTTCATGGCAACCCTATCATGGGGTTTTCTTGGCAAGATCTATCCAGGGGTGGGTTGCCATTGCCTTCCTCTAAGGATGAGAAACTGCAACTTGCCCAAGGTTACTGAGTTGGTTTCCATGGCTGAGTGGAGATTCTGCAGTTGCACTCCAACACTCAAACTCCTACTTCACAGTGGCTTTATAACTGAAGTGGTATTATTCCACTTTAACTGCCGTAGATCCATAATATTAATTTGCAATAGAGTTCTCTGGCTGAGAATTCTAAAGGTCCTCCCCAAACTGCAAATTCCAGGATTCCCCAGGATGTTGGCATGGCACTTAAAGTGGAATCATAGTGCTATAATTACATGGTGTTAATGGGACCCTGAGAGTCAAGACTGTGTAGTGGTTTGAATGCTGGACTAGGATACAAGGAGACCAAAGTTTGAATCCCCACTCCGGCATGGAAACGAACTGGGTGACCTTTGGCAAATCACACTTTTCCAGCCTCAGAAGAAGGCAAAGGCAAACCTCTTCTTAAAGCCCCTGACAGGTTCGAATTAGGGTTGCCATGAATTGGAAACAACCTGAGAACACACAACAACAAACCAATGGCTGAAGTACATGTAGAAGGAACACAGGGCAGCACTGTTCAATCCCAATGATTAGGTTTACACATAATGGTAAGTTAAAGCTGGTTTGTTGTTGTGTCCAAAGTCATCTTTCCGAACAAACGGTTGGTTAGCCAGCTCCAGAGGCCACAGCTAATCTGAACTTAGAACTGCTCTTGGTTTGTTTTTCCAGTAGCCCACCCTGAAACAACAATTTTTCACAATGGAACACAGACACAGAAGTGCTTGAGAGGAATGAATATTATTACACGTTCTATGACCTAACAATTCTAACAGGGAAAATTTATTTAAATCAATTTTCACCTTCCCCCAAAGTATCCAAGGCAGTTTACAATATGTTTTGGTTTCCAAAACAAAACAAAAAAGCACTATTTAAGTCCCTGTGCCTATTTTAACTGGCCTGTCATCTTACTTACAGACACTTGCAATGCTTGCAGGGAAGAGTAAAAATGTTGTGAGCTGATTTGGTTCACAAATTTTATAGAATGCTAAAGGAAGTACTTGTACCAGTCACAGAACACAGCAAGTTGACTTATAGAGAGTGAGAGCCCATTACTGCCGAGACTGATTAGAAGTGGATCTTTAGCATTTCAGGCACATATTTTTCTGGTCCTACCTGGTAATGCCAGAGGCTAAACCTTGGATTCAAAGGAGATACTCCTGTACTACTATGTTATGGCCTTCCCAGGCCATACAGCAAGACCATAATTTATTCCAGTGAAAAATAGTAAACAGGAATTGGTCAGGTAAAAATATTAACACTAGAATTGGGAAGCGGGCAGGCAGAACACCTTTCTCACTATTTTAGGAAGGTCTTTTTTCAGCTGTCCTAACCAAGACCCTTTAACCTGAGATAACTTGGAGAAATAACTGGGACTTTACACCTGCATTTTATTTTCTCTATTACCGGACTATGCACCCTTTTCTATTTCATGCAGCCAATTTCAAAACAAACAACAAAATTAATGGTTGGATTCTCAAGTGAAGAGACAGCTTGCACCTACTGACTCCATTCCAGCTTAAGCTATTTCAGTCTTTTATTTGCTCAACAGTCCTAACTGGTTGCCAAACAAAAAGACAGATATAACAGCACATTTGTAACTATGACACCAACTGGCATGACCCTGGCAAGACAGAAGGCTGAACTGCCATGCCAAACTCTTGTGAAACTGCATCATGTTGCATGACTTCCTCTAAGATGTTGCTTTTCAACAGGTGGCAATTCTGCAGGGCTTAGGAGGGGGTGTTTTGATGTGGTGAGCAAAAGAGCCAGTCAAGAAGCAGCTCATACAACTTAGGAAGTGTCTAAGTGTGTAAAGCACATCATCGCTTAACAGTTTGGTAGGAAAGAAAGAACAGACAAAGGTTGACAGGGGCTATCTGCTTTACAGATAATCTGGCCAAAGCTTCATGGGTTTCCTTTATCTTCCTCACAGCTCTCCTTCTTACACTCTTCATAGACACCTTCCAGTTTGTCACTCTTCTCTGCTCCTTCTGTTGTTCGCGCATTTGGCACCCACAGGCCAGAATCAATGCATCGCTGCATGTGGTATTTTGCTTCCTGCAATGGAACACAGAACAAAAACATCTTGAGGGCTATCATGTATGTATCCAAAACAGTAGCCGCTCTGATAGCCTTGGCTGAAAAGCAGGGTATAAATTATTATTATTATTATTATTATTATTATTATTATTAATTACTGTATTTCAAATCAAACAAACAGCTTCATTTATATACCGCTTCATACTGCCTAAGCAGTGTCTAAGCAGTTTACAACTGTAAGCTGCTCACCCCCAACAATCTGGGTACTCATTATAGCGACCTCGGAAGGATGCAAGCCTGAGTCAAGCTTGGGCCCTTTTGCTGGTACTGAACTTGCAACCTTATGGTTTTCAGTGAGTGGCTGCAGTACAGGCATTTAACTACTGCGCCACCAGGGCTCCTCAAGCTATCTGATGTGGAGAACTGGCAAATCACTTTTTTCCAAGTGCCAGGGACAGGCATTCTATTTGTTCTCATTGGGTACAAGCATTTCTTTCATTCAGGCAAACTGTCCAGGGACCAGCAGCCTGTGGCTAACATACTGGCACCTAGTCTGGGACCACCACTTTGAGCAGCAGTGCTTTAGATGACCTAACAATTCTAATGACTTCCTTGGACTCATTTTGGATTTTTCAACATTAAAATTAAATTACTGTAATAAATCTAAAAGCCTTGAAGAATGTTTGCAACATACTTGGCTGTAGCTTGATACCCACTTATATGGAAGCGGGCACCGCCGAAATGAATAGGACTTATTTTTCTGCTGGCATGTATAGGATTGCACTGTAAAGGGCTTTCTTGTTTTTAAGACATTAATAGGGCCAGGAAGATCTGTAGTAATTACAGAAACAGACAAGTGTTACAGCCAAGGTTTGTAATGCCCAACTGAGTGTTTTTGCATTTCCGTAATTCATAATGTTTAGACATATTATTGTTTGAGCACTATTTCAGCCCAAAATGTTAGGCGTGCTTCTATGTGGACACTGTCAGCATTAAACTGATCAGGCAACCTAAACCCGCTTCTTATGAAGAAGGTCCAAAGATTCAATCCTTATTCTTAAAGAAACTTTTTGTCTAATGCTCACAGAGAGGACTACTTCTGTTTGCAAAAAATCTGCAAGCTAGGCTAATGGATCATGGGAGAATGGAGAACGAGGTGAATGCAAGCGAGACAGAGGATACATAAGGAAAAAAAAAAGGAATTAGATCACTTGCAGTAGTTTGGACACACTATTCCAGGGCTTGAAAAAAAGGAGGGCAGTTCATCATCCAGTGATGATACTCACAGCAGGATCCATTTTGCTGATAGCATCCTGAAGCATCTGCACATCTTTCACATCAAAGCATTTTTGGAGTTCCTGGGGAGAGAAAATGAGAGCATGGTTAGCAGAGGAGATAATCTGTTTAGCTGAACACCCCCCTGCCACATCCTATTTCATTGCTCAGTAGCACATTCAAAGTGGCATGCCAGTGCTGTCAAGGAGCACTTGCTTGAAAAGATACATCAGCCCAACAACCTTTGCCTGCTTCAGGCTTGGTGCTTTAGCTTCAAGCCACACTTCAAGAAAATCCCCTTCCACAGATTATACTCTATATACAAAGAGAGGAGGGGAAGGAAGAGTCCAGTATCAACATCTTGTACTGAAAGGGCAGCAGAAGAGCATATGCTTTTCAAGCAGAAGATTGCCATTTTAACCCAAATTGGGAAAGGCTTTTGCCCTGGAACTGCCAGTCATTGCCCGCAGCAGCATGCTTAAGTGGACTAAAGCAACATATTCTGCTATTTGTGAAACCTGTCACTTCACCAAAGAGTAGCCAACAGGAACCAGGCATACTGCAAACTTGCCCTCTCAAACAGAATGAAGCCTGCCTAAGCTATTCTCAAAAAAGATGATGAATGAAAAGCTTCTTGGGGAAGAACAGTTCGATTAGGGATATTAGTAGCTACATACTCTGCAGTTAACACATTACTCACAGCTGGGAGTGATTCATACACTTCCACAGGATCAAGGCCACCTGGACCCAGACGTTTCTGGCGCTCTTCTTCCTCATACTCTTTCATGGCCTTTTCAATGCGTGCTTTAGCTCGGCCTCGCACCCTCTCCTTGAACGATTCTAGTTCATCATTAAAGCCCTCCATGTACTGTTGATCAGCAGTCTGAGTGGAATTTGGAAAAACATCAGACAAGGGGAAGGGGAGAAAGACATGACAAACATTTGAATTGATATCCTGCCCTTTTATACAGAATCAAAGTGAGCCACTCTATATTTATTTTATTTATATCTTGCCTTACTCCCAGCATGGGACCCACAGCAGCTCTCTGCAAACCACTCTCTTCATATCTTCCTCACCTTCAATTCTTCATGCTCTTCATACTGGTTGGAAAATTTTCTAAAGGTAATACCACCCAAAAAAAGCAGGGGTGGGAATCATCTGGCCCTTCAGATACTGCTAGTCTGCAATTTCCATCTACTGGCTAGGGCTGCTGGAAGCTGCAGTCCAAACATCTGGAGGGCTGCATTGTGTCCATACCTGCTCCAGAGGAATGCAATTTCCTATACATCAAGCTGCTATCAATATTACTGTAGGGCTCCCTGTGGTATAAGGTGCCTCCTTTAGACATTGGATGGCTGGGGTGGGGATGGGATATACATAGATCTTTTAAAACTGTGCATACAAACATACCTAATTTGTACAGCCCAAACCAAAACACAACAGGAAGTCGTTGTGCTCTTATTTTGGTATTTTATATGCTGCTTCTCTCCTAAATTGGATCCAAAATGGCTCAAAAACTACTTAAACTTTTAAAAACACAATTAAAACACTATACTAATATAAGAAGTTAAAATATAAAACCTCTGAAAACATACTAAGTTAAAAATATTAAACCATTAAAAGCAAACACCAAGTAAGATACCTTCCTTGGTGCAGTTACATATTAAAAGCCTGCTCGAAGAGAAAACATTTTGCCTCCTAGCAAAAGCAGATCAAGGAGGGGACCAGCCTAGCTTCCAGCAAGAGAGATTTCAAGAAGCTGGGAGCAGCATCGGAAAAGCCTCTCTCTCTCTCCTTTTCATGTCCGTACCAAGCAAGTCTGTAATGGTGGGCAGGACTGAAAGAAAGCCTTCCTCTGAAGATCTTAAAGAGTTCCAAACAGTTCATATGTGGAGAAACAGTCTTTCTTACTCTGAAATCAACACTTTCCTAAACACTACACTCAGGTTTTCAATTTAAAAAGGCCTCCATGCATATAAGGAGAAAAGGCAAGCATAAATTGCACATATCAGAGAAAGTATGTGCAAAAAACTACTTTATCTTGTGGGTGGAATGCATTTAACAAATGCATACATGTTGGAAAACCGCATGGAAAAGCATATTCTTGAAGAAATGTACAAACTTTGTATAGTTTTTTTAAAGGCTCACAAATGGATACAGTAATGGGACAGAAATAATTTAGCTGTGAAAATCCAACATGCACTGTAAAAACAAATTTGACAGATTTGCCCATGCCTAGTCACAATCACAGACTGGTTTGGCTTGTTCAGCAAATCTGCAGAATACTAAGCCCTGAGCCCTGTGGCCCTCCCTCCTCAGCATCATTAGCTACAAGACAGGTTCATCTATGAGTTTACTCTGCTGCCTCTATACTGTCTTACAGCCAACTAGGTAGTTGCTATTTAAGGGAAGACCCACCCGCCCCAAATTACCTGAGTAGTAGGCTTACCTTGATTTTAGTGAAGAATTGCCTGAAACAAGCTCTAGGGTCAACCTTCAAGCTCTTGGCCAGTTCCAGGATAAATTGCATCACTATAGTCTGGTGAGCTACCTGCTCCATCAGACCATGTTTCTGAATAAGAAGACAGAGGAAGACTTGAAATTTTAAATGGATGGGCACAGACATAAACACCCCTCTCTTCTCAACAATACATTTGTTTGAATCTACCATTTAAATAAGTGATTTATTTACACTTCTGCATACCTGTAAGATGTTGGTGAGCTAGATGGGTCAGACTGCCAAAAAGGCCTTCTCAGTGGCAACGTCTATCTGCGGAAGTGACACTGGCCCCACCTACACTGGTTTTAGATGGGTAGTAACACTTTTTCTCTTTAACGTTTTGGACTTTGAACGGTTTTCTAGATAGGACTCATTCTATTCAAAGTCTTAATTACTGCTTTCCAGTTAATTTGTTTTGTTGTTTTGAATTTGATTTTAGGAGCTTCCCCCCACCCCCTCTTCTGGGCCAAAAAGCAGTTTATTTTATTCATGTTTTTATCTTTTGAACTTTTTAACTCTCTCCCACTGAGGTTCCAGGAACAAGATACCAGCTGGCCCAGAACGGTAACTATCAAGCTCACAGCACTATGCTTTCCTGGCCACTCTGTTCTCCTCCTGCCAGAACTATATCACCATCAGCATCGCCTTTCAATAAATTCAAGAGGCTGCCTTTGAGGTCAGTGTCCTCTTCCGGACATGTAGCTGGCTGCGACACTGCAACAGCTGACTCAGCAAGACTGGCTGCTACAATACAGACATGAAATGACAGCTGAAATAATTCCACTGGCACAGGAAACCAATTTGTTAAAAGAGAATCAAGCAGTTTCTTCAGTGCAGAAGAACCACACTGGCTGCTTATGAGAAAATCAACTGTTAAAATGCACCAAGTGCCTATTTAAAATACAAGGCACAGCTACTAACTGCTAGTATCTACTTAATGCCAAAACAGCATACGTGTGCAAAGTTATAACCCGGAGTCTTCAATGTAAAATATGAAATAAATATGAAACGAAGGAAAGTCTTCAGGAACTTGCTTCACAGTAATTCAGATATCTCAAGACATGTTTTTTTTTTCCCTTTGTTTTGATCAACATATTTACAGACAGAAAAGCTTTATGCTTTTCTAACAGAAGGAATGGCTTCATCTGAGCAATGATTCCCAAAGTGGGTGATATGCCCCCCCGGGGGGAGGGGGTCAAGGGAGGCAGTAAGAGAAAAAGGGGGTGGCGGGGGGGGGGAACCTAGGTCAAAGTGTTGGTGTGCAAGAAAGACCAAGAGGGAACTAGCAGCCTTTAGGACCATGGAGGGGATGGGGGTTGCATGAAACTTCTTTTCAAGATCCCTTGAAACCATAATGCAGCCTGGCCTCATTTCATGTGGTGGTGTCTCCTGCTCTTTGCCTGCCCATGCAGGCACAATCGCTTAGCTGTATCCTTCACTGGTGGTAGCAGTGGCAGTTGGGGAACTCTTGTGATGTTTTGAGCAGGACATCACTTCTATAGCTCAGAGCAGTACCATTTTGGGACAGACTGACAGACTGGAGCAAGGAGTTAAGAGTATGTGGCAGTAGGGGAGAAGCGATGGCAAAAATGAATTTTTACATTTGGAACCCTGCTTAAGCTTTAAGAGCTTTGTTGGGATCTGGCTGGCAGGCTGAAGCTGCTCTGTTGCACCTGTTTGTTTTTTTCATCCAACAAGCTGATAGAAGATATAAGAGAAGAAACAATGTGTGTGTGTGTGTGTGAAGGTGAGCACTTGAAGCTGTGTGGAGAAGACATGTTTCTGGGGAAGGAAAGGGAAGAGTTATCTGAGGCCAATTCTTGGAAAGAGTCCTTCACCTTGGAGCAGCTCCTATAGTTAAAATCTTTTCCTTTCCCTGTCCACTTCAGTCTCCAGTCCAGAGCATGTGGCCTCTTTAAACTCCCTACACACACACCAGCTGGATTGAGAGTCCTCTCTCACCAGGGAGAAGCTTCTCCCTTTGCACGTGGTCGCCTTGAAACAGCAACTGAGCAACTGGCTGAGCAGCGACCAAGAGGCAGGCCCCTTGCCTGCACTGGCCTTTGCTGAGGGGGTGGAATGGGTATCAGGGTTCTTGTTTGCTGGTTAGCCAGCTGTTGGTTGGTGCTCCCAAGGTGACCAGGTTCAAAGGAAGCAGTAATTGAGTAGCCAATTCAGCAGCAACTGAAAAAGCTCTTTCCCAGGCTGGACATTGCTACAAGGCTGGCCTGGGCACAAGGCTTCTCAGTCACTGCTAGCCATCTGCTCAGTTGCTGTTCCCAAGATCAATTGGTGCAAAGGGAGAAGTGACTCAGACTGATTGTTTTGAATTTGCAGAATTGTAGACCTAGTATCAAGAAGTATGCAAGTTAGGGGAGCTAGGGTTGTTGTCTAAGAGGAAAGTGGGCGGTAGGTGGAAGAAGTTTGGGGATCGCTGATCTAGACCTTTTTGGACTACAACTCCTATAATTGCTCAGGTAGCACTGATCATGTTGACTGGGGAATTCTGACAGTAAGAAGTCCATGAACCACCCTATGAGGTCTTTTTCTGTGGGGTAGCTACACACACAAAAAATGCTTGTGGAGTAGACAGAACACCTCTGTGCCAGATGTCTCCAGGAATTACAGCTGCCATTCACACACTTCCATCACCCAGACTAATCTATCAAGATACACCAGTAGCATTTTGCCTTTTCCTCTGCAGCTTTCAGAGATGTTGCATCAGCCTCACTCACCTCTTCTACTTCCAGATCGATACACCAGATGACTAAGTAATTGGCTGTCTCCTCACACACAAGATGTGGATTATCAGACAGATATTTCTGGCTGTCATCCCAGCGCCTCAGCATTCCTTTGGAACAGGAGAAGATTAATACCAAATTAGATTGTTCCCCCGCAGCCTCCAAAGGCCAATTTTGCCAACCAGGTCTTTGAACTCAGAACTTGACATACTGCTGACAACAATATAAGGAGACTATGGCATTATGTAGCAGCATAACAGTCAACATATTAAACTTGAATTCAGGAGAAGAAGCAATTAGGGCAACTAGGGTAGTGGGAGTTGAGAAGGTACTTTTGCATAGGAATATGCATCAGGGATAAATATGAAAGATATTCAGTCTTGTACTGAGTATTAAAACTATTATGCCAAAGGTGAGTATGATTTTGCACAAAAAATGAGAATCAATGCACTGAACATTAACCTGATTTAGTGATCTGACTGAGGTCTGTAAACACAAAAAATCCAGATTTGACCGTTTTCTACAATCCAAATTAGCAATCCAAATGTTGTTCCACTAAAAAGGGCAGGCAACTTCACAAACTTTAGACATTCAAATTCCCATAATGCATATGCTCCCATAAGCTCCAGCCAGAATAGCTACTGGTAATGACAGTCCATGACTCTGGAAGCCCCCATGTTGCTCATTCATGTTGCAAATATTGGCCACATTTTATCCAGGTTTGGCCATTGGAGGCGGGCGGGGGGAAGCAGCTGATCTATACACAGCCATGTTGGAGAAGGGACTGCAGTGCTGATGAGCATGAGGCTGCTGTTCACTGGTTAGTGTTTCATGTAAACCAATCTATGGCAAATATTTGAGCAAGGCCCCTTTATCTGTGTTTCACATGATGGAACAAACCACTAAAGCTATATAGTTCAGAAAAGTCATTACTCATGGGTGGTATTTAGATTATTAAAACTCCTGTCAAGGTTTATTGCAAGAGTGGGCAATTACCAGTGATAGGAAATCAATTACATTATGAAATTGAAAATCTGCTGCTGAAAAAGGCATCTGGATTGAATGTACTTTCTAATTGCTGGGAATGACTTAAGTTGCAATTTCAGTATCAGTGTTCTTCCAATGTATTAATTAAATCATAAATTAAATGAGCTGCAATGTTGAAGGGCCAATATATTTCAATATATATGGTTGGTTCTTTACACAAAGCCTAGCACTTTTGGATTTTTGCAACCACTGTTTTTGTGTGTGTGTGTTTTGAGGGGGAGGGCGTTTATAGTCTTTCATAGTTGAGGAAGCACAACTTTTAATCCACACAGAGGGAGGGAAGCTTGGAAGGAGGAGGTATTTGAATCCAGATAAACACTGCATTCATCAGTACTGCATTGAGGTTCTTCTCTTGTTCTATGAAACTGAGCCCTAAAGCTCTTAAACCTGAAATATTTGCTGAGGTTCACATGCAAATTAGTAAGCTAAAGAAAAAAAAAAGGTTAGGAGATGAGATTATAAGGGAGAGAGAGAGGGGAAATACAAGAGATAGGTTTCAAAGGAACTGGTGAGCAGTGGGCTTCCCAAAAATTTATGCAGCTGTTCTCTTCAAAGCTCAAAGTATATGGGAAAGGGGTAAAATAATAAATAGAACCTTTCACTTTCATTCTGGTAAGGGTTTTTTGTAGTAATTAATGCAAATTTAAATCCAAATTTAAAATGAATGTAATGGTTAACAATACTCCCTTCCAAACAACAACAACAACAGAAACATCTGAACATATCTTGCCAAGAAAAATTCATGATATATTCGCCTTAGGGTCGCCATAAGTCGGAGATAGCACACAATAACAAATCCCCGCCCAATCCATATTTAATTGTAATTCGTCTTTTTGAAGAAAAGCTTTCCAGTGAGTAATTTTAACAGGCTTTCTCCCAATAACTTCCCATCTCTGACAATTTAATGAGGTCTGGGGGCTGCACACACCCTTTAATGAATTCTGGATAGCTACATCTCCACACGTCACTCTAATTTTTAAATTCAAAATGCATGCTATGCTGTCTATAATAATAATATAATAATAATTATTTATGTATACCCCGCTCTTCAGCTGTAAAAGCTATCAGAGCGGCTTACAATCATTATTTCAACTAGATGGTTCCTTGTCCTCAGGCTTACATTCTAAGAAGACACGACACAAAAGGAGAAGGGAATGGTGGTGGGGAAGGGGATCAGGTCCATCCCAGGCCTATGAGATGTAGAAGGAATTTTACTACATTCTGGGGAGCCCAATATATTTTAGGCCCAGGAGAAGCCTAAAACAGAAAGGTGTAAAGTAATGTCTGGTTTCTAAAACAGCCTAGGATGGGGGGCAAAGTCAAACTACCACCATGTCCACTAGTTGGTGTCACAGACATTTATAGTTAAAATGAAAAATGGGGGTTTATTTTTTTTTTTTAAAAAAAGGCCTTTTAGCCTCAGAGAAAGGTAACAGCAAACCTTCTCTGAACAAATCTTGCCCTGAAACCCCATGACAGCTTGACCTTAGGGTCCACCGTAAATTGGAAACGACTTGAAGGCACACAACAACAACAACAACAATGTCCTTAAGGGGCACAACAACAGTTCAGGAACTGTTGACAATATGTGAGCTATGTTTTCCCACTGCTTCACAGGGAGTTCACACTGAAGAAAAAACACCAAGGAGCTGAACAGGATATCCGAAGAATAACCTACTTTGGCCAATGTAAACCAATGCTAAAATTCAGCCATTCATGCTGAACAGCCACTATGTCAGAATATTTCAGTTTTGAAATTTGAAACCCAAGATGGAATGCAAGACTCAGGACTAGTTAAGTACTAAACAGATTCCTCACATACCATACTACTGGATCCAGACAAACAATGTTGCAGCCGCTCCTGGGATCTTATAATGCTATGTCTTTGTTTTTTAAAGACACATTCTCCAATGCATTATTTATTAAACAGTAGCTAGCAACTGGCTTTCCCTGTGCAACAAATATTGACTGTACACATCAAGGGCAATCACACTAAGTCCACCCATGAACATCGGTCCTTGGCAGTTGTATCTGTAATTGCCCACACACTGACTCATCATGGAATCTAGATCACAGACAGAAACAGCATGTAAACTCAGAACTCTTATCACTGAAACTTTTTCATTTGCAAATCTCCTCTTCAAAAATAAAATCCTAATGAATGAGAACATATCCTAATGAATGAGAATAAGAGGTATTAATCAAGTCCTAGAATGAATGGAAAAGCAAGGGATCTTCAAACCAAACAAGAAGATATATTTGACTCACCAAAATGTTTGATTTGCTTCTCATATTTCTCCACAAACGTTTTGTGTTTCTTCTCTTTCTGTTCTTCGGACTCCTCATCCTGCTGCTCAGGCTTGACATTGAAGACACTCTGCAACAGCAAAGGAAGCCTGATTAGTGCCACTCCTGTTACCTCACTGGAGTCAAAGTTGGCAGAACTTGCTTAGGGCTGATGAGATAGTTCTAAACAAGACAAAGAAGAAAGGGGACAACCCAGAAAATAATGGAGAAACAAAGCAGCAGAAAGAACAGAGGAAAATGAAACGGCTACTCTAGTTCTAGAAGCAATGAGCTGATGGCATGATGAAATCAACTCAGTTAGCCAAACCTAGGCCTTAATAAATATTTTTCAATTAAGCTTGGAGGCTTCATTGTACACTCACCTCAGCATATTTCTAGGGCCAGTTTCTTATCTTTGCTTTCATTACAGAAGCAAGGCCTAGCATGTGGGATGCTATCTCAGAACCTGTACATTTGCAGCACTTGGTTTCAAACCCTAAGATGGAGGGTGGGGCAGAGAGGTCAAACTAGAGACGGTGTTTGTTTGAGGACTATGACCCACAGGTGCTTCCACATCACAGAATTAAGGCAGTATGACACCACTTTAACTGCCACAACTCTGTCCTACAGAATCCTGAGATCGGTAGTTCAGTGAGGCACCAGAGCTCACAGACCAGGCTGAATACGTCACCAAACTACAAATCCCTGATTCTGTAGGACAGAGTCATGGCAGTTCAAATGGTGTTAAACTGCTTCAATCTGCCTCCTCTGTAGGAGTAGGATTAGGCCCCCTGATGCTCTCTAGCAGTTTTGGACTACAGATGGGAATTATGGGAACTGCAGACCAGGGGTTGAATTGTACAGACTTCATCTAATGTTGAACTTTAGTTCTCATCAGCCTAGTGAGAACAAGCAATGATGAGGAATGCTGGGAGCTGCACTTCAACATCTGGAGGGTACACAATTCTCACCTCTGCAGTAGGCCAAAACATCTAGAGCACATAAGATTGCTCAACCCTAACCTAAAGAAAAGAGTTATAAGTTCCTTTCCCAGCACCCCAGTACATCATGTGCTCTTTTCCTCTTCTCTGTCATTCTTGTCCCTCTGTTATCCCAAGACCTGCAGTGCAGGGTAGAAGCAGTCCTTTGTGCCTCAGCATGATTTCCAAGGCTGTCTAAGCATGTTCTTTTGAAGGTGTTTGTGAACCAAAGTAGGACTGCAAGGACACAGAGAGGCATTCTTTATGGCTGTCCAAAGTTGCATAATCCTTCCCTTTCCCCTACAAACATGTCTAGCATCTTCCAGAAGTACACTCACTTATGACTATTTGGGCCATCTCTAGAGAACTAAGTTAAGCCAGCTGGGTACCCTGGCGGGGATTCAAACAGTTATTCAAGCTGAGCCATAGAGACTCTGCCAACTCAATGTGTTTCACTTTTTTCTTTGATCAGTTAACTCCCCAATTTGTCTCTGCAGTATACTCAACATTGTTTTTTGAGAACAGTAGTGCATAACCTCTTGGGAGGGGCTGCTTTCTAAGGACAAAAACAATCTGAAAGCCAACAGGGTTTATAAAGCTAGGATCACAATTCTTTGACTTTTAGCCCTGGCTGATCTATAGAATAGGGAAATGGCTAAGAAAGTGGACACGATTCCCCCTTGTGTCTTCTCCCATGGTGGAGCCAAACAAGCCCACTGGATTACTAGGGCAGTGAGGAAATGAGTGGGACATAGACTAGACTAGAACAATGGCTGGAGCTGAACTGAACACGGGCTAGAGCCTATGCTGTGGTGATTGGAAAAGAAGAAATTATACTTCTCTGCCACAATTGTGTCTGCACAGTGTCATCCAGCAGACTTGTCCTGAGGGGCTTTTACACTCTGGCCCACCAGAAGAAAATAAAGACCACTCAATAGCTTGCTGTGACAAATTTTCAAGAAATAGTGCAGACAAAATCATTCAAATCTTCTCTGACTTGGAAGCTGTAGCCGAGATAGATCAAGCGGATGCAATCTTGGAGCCTGTTTGTCCTATATTATTTGATAAGTTTCAATCTGTGCAGCCTGGGGATGTGGAAAGGATCCTTGGAGAAGCAAGGGTCACTACATGTATGGTAGATCCTTGTCCTTCCTAGCTCCTGAAAGCAGCTATTGGGGGACTGGTCAAGTCTGTAAGCGGAGTGGTGAATGCCTCACTGCAGCAAGGGAGGTTTCCATCCTGCCTATAGAAGGCTGTGGTGAAAAAGGGGCCAATGGCCTGTGAGGTACTTCAGGAGTCTGTTTTGTCTTCCATGCTGTTTAATATCTACATGAAACTGCTGGGAGAGGTTTTACCAGTATGCAGATGACAGCCAGCTCTACCTCTCCTTTCCACCCAATTCCAAGGAAGCGGTTGTTTGTCCAGATGAGGGCAAACAAATTGAAACTTAATCCAGACAAGACAGAGGTACCACCTAGTAAGGCAGTTCAAGGAACAGTGATTGTCCATTTACTGTACTGGATGGAGTGACACTCCCCCTGAAATCTTAGGCTCACAGCTTGGATGTTCTCCTGGACCAACTCTGAGCCTGGATGCCCAGGTTTCAGCATTGGCCAGAAGTGCATTTGCACAGCTACAACTAGTGTGCCAGCTGGGCCCATTCCTAGAGATGTCAGATTTAGCTACTATGACAAATGCCTTGATTATATCCCTTTTGGACTATTTTAACACACTCTATGTGGGGCTGCCTTTAGAAACTTCAGCGGGTTCAAAATGCTACAGCCAGAATGCTGAACAAGGCCAGTTACAGGAAGCATGTAATTCCCTTGTTGTAACACTTAGTAGTTCATTTCCAGTTACAGTTCAAAGTGCTGGTCATGACCTATAAAGCCCTATAGAGCTTGGGTCTGAAGGACCGCATAACCCATGCAAACCTGTGAGAAGTCTAAGATATTCAGCGGAAGGTTTCTCTTGGTCCCACCACCATCGCAGGCTTGCTTGGTGAAGACATGAGAGTGGGCTTTCCTGGTGCCTGTTCCCACCTTCTGGAATTCCTTTCTACTGGAGGCTAGTTTGGCCCCCTCCCTGCTTTCCTTTCACCAGCAGGCAAAACCTTTTTATTCAAGCATGCTTTTAATATATGATCTTTGTCAGAGAGGTTTTTATACAGAGTACATGCTCATTTGTGCTTTTTAACTTTTGTATGTTTAATACTATTTTATATTATTTTAACAAAATGATTTTAATTTTTTTATCTTTATTGTGCATTTTGAATTGATTTTATCAGTGAGTTACTTTGGCCCCTTTTATGAGAGAAAGCTGATGTATAAATGGAATAAATGAATAGATATATTTTTATCTATAAAGTGTCTGTTGTTTCTTCATGGGACACCACTCCAATTGTTTTAGCTGCTTTAAGAGTTTTGTATTTGCTTTTCAAAAAATTATTGTGTACCCTGAGTTCAGTGGATATGGCAGGATGTCTCACTATTACAAAGGGACAAAATAGCCCTCCTAGAAATTACTCCAGTTGGAAGTGTGCCTTGCACATAACTACACAGAGGACAGCCAGAAGGCTATGTAGTCTTCCCAGTTGCAAATGAGCACAAATCCATCAGAACTGGGAAGCAAAACACACACATGCACATGCACACACACACGCACAGGGTGCCCAGCCCAACATGAGTAATTCAACCCACCTTACTGAAACCATCTTTGCTGAGAGTGTCTACATTCCATGGCATACTCTTTTCCTTCTTCCTGAGATTCTCTGCTTTCTCTTCCCAGCTCTTTTCTTCTTTCTTGAGTTGTTGAGCCTCAGTCTGCAGCCGTTGCAGCTCACTTTTTGAGCCTTCTGTGTTGGCCAATTCAAGTTCTTTTATCTTCTTCTGACATTCATTTAACTTCCGCTTGCACTCCTTGTATCCTTTGTCCACCTCCTCCTTTTCCTTATGGAACTGCTCCATCCTTTCTACCCGGGCCTGGAAAATAAGGTTCACACTTCAATCAATAGAGTTCAGCTGAGGCACCTTACTACCAGAAGCTCCTTGTCTATGGTAGGTATGTACAGCTTCAGCACAGAATGCATTTCTTGATTCAACCCCAAATGTCTTTAAATGGGGAAGAAGAAGATGATGAGTTTAAAAACATTTTATCTAGCCTTTCCCCCCCCCCCCCAAATAGTCTTAAACAACCAGATATTGAGAGGAAACCTAAAAGTTACATAGTTTAATATCAGTGAACTTGCCTTCCACTCTGTCATTTGAGAATTGGGCCCCCATGACCAGTACTATCAACAGCATGTGTTTTTCTACTCAATTCTTTCTAAATTGCAACAGCAGCTTACACTCTTGGTATCCCTCAAACAGCTAGCCTTTTATGCAGTTTTAAAGAAATTCTCCTTTCTTCCTTCTTTATTAGCTACAATTAAAATAAGCATATATAACGTGAAAAGGCAGCAACAACTACTGTAAGTTCATCCTGCTCTTTTACACCTTCAAGCAGCCAGAGTGGGATTTCTTGAATCCCTTGCACCAATGAGAATACCTTGTCACTGGCTTTAAAGCCATCTTCATTACTCTTGCCTGGAATAGCAAACAAGGCAACTGAAACACCACTATTGTCAGGGGAGGCAACAATAACACAAGAGCACATGGAGTCTGCTTACTCACCAGCACCCAGCCATCTGCCATTCCAAATGCAGTTGTCTGCGAAAGCTAGGCACCTCCCTAAGAACAGGCTGTGGCAGTGTTTCTACTAAGCCTTAACCCTATTCTCCTCCCAAAACAAGGGACTAACATTCAGAATGTGCTATGTTTGCCATCTGAGAAAGTATGGAGCTGGACCTGTGAGAGATGCCCAACCGAGCCAAGAAGACTAGTGGTGCTTTTAGTGCTGTCAGCACAAGTTTGATATCGAAATTAGTGATGTCTACACTTAGTGAGGTCTACACATATTCAGCTCCCAAGTTTATCAGCGAATTAGTTACGGAGCAATTAAGATCTTCCCAGCACAGAAAGTAAAATAGGTGTTATGTAAAAGCAATATAAAGTTGATTACTATTGGGAATAGGTCACATACGAGCTGTACAGAACACCCCTTTTAGTAACTACATGAAGCGGCCCTGATCTCGTATTTCTGCAGCGTTCCTTTGCCACTGTGTGTTGTGTCACGCTGGCCTAGGGCCAGAGTCGGGGCATGCGTCATGCAGATGCCACGTTCCGACTCCGCTCTCAGGCAGGCTTTAATGGCTGGTCTGTACAGACTCCATTTCTCTCCTCTACACACAAATATGACAGAGCTACTATCATCTTTGTGGTGCACTCATATGAATGTACGTCAGTTATGTACCAAACGAGGACAACACTTCATGCAACATATAATGGTTCCATAAAATCCTAAATACAATCTATTTGGGCTCTTTTATGGCTTATTGTTTATGCTGTCAAGTAATATGTTCTGCTTGCCCTAACAACAATACAGCAGCCAACAGAACTAAAGTGTGTCTGTGTAAAGTGTATTTCTTTCAATGCTTCGATCAGGATTTAGGCAAGTATGTCTAAAACAATATCCAATTCAGAGTACTCTAGGTTCCTTTGCAGTGTCAGAGAAAAACTTACAGACAGTGATGAGATAAGGCATTTTCATACCCATTTTCTCATGACTGTTTAAAGCTACTGTTTCTAGCACAGCGTACAGCAAGGAAAAAGACAACACAAAAAGTTACAACCCAAGTAAGTGAGTTAAATATAACCATGAGAGCAGCATGAGGTAATTGTTCCTGGAGAACAGTTATTCACTATTTCCCGTGTAACAACCAAGTACTTTTTGCCTTAACCAGTTCCTCCTGTTCTTCCAAAACCTCTGGTCCTTTAACCTTGATTTTAGCAGAGGATCCGGTGTCTAGTAGAAAATATACTTTAATCCCACTAGGCTCAGTTCCCCAGCCTACATACAAGGAGGTCAGAGCAAATGACCTGACCTCATGAGCTATGAATAGTTTAAGCTAGAATCTAAGCATGTTTGGTATGATCTCGCCTCCATCCATCATTCTGTTTTAATCTGGTTTGCTTACTTCTTAAGACACTGGCAAGTACATCTGAACCTCAATATAAGCAACAAAGAATGTTTGCTTTCTGAAGCTACTTGAGGGCTAGCTGGAAACTGCTGAAAGAGCCAGAGATGAACTTTGGGGCATATAGCCCTTATAGCTGTACACATATACTTGTTCAACCAGGGATACTCCTAGGCAACACATGGACCAAGTCATCATTTCCAAATGGGGGGAAATGCTAGCTTTTAAAAGGATCGTGAACAGCTTCAGACCAAAAAGAAACATAGAATTCACATTCATTTAATTTATATTTTAATCTTCTCCCAGCATGGGACACATTACTTGGGGACAGATGTTAACTATGGTAGAGCAAGATAATGTCCAATTCCTTATCAGGCTAGAAACCATTTGTGCTGTTCATAAAAGAATAGAGCCAATGGTTTCAGTCTTACAAGTAGGTTGTTCTTTGTACAATGTTTGAGAGTTGGTAAACATCTACAATATCAATTGTTTTTAACAGGCCTCTCAAGTTCCTTCTTTTGGATATTTCCTGTGCCAGTAATAAACTTCGAAGATACAGCAAAAACCATACAAAGGTACAGTAAAACATTTTTATACATAATCCTATTTTAACTACTAAATACAGTACATTATCAATATCCCTTGGCATAAATTTTGGAACAATTAAAGAACCCTTAGTTATTAGATGCTTTTAAAAATTCAGTGACATTTGAAATACACTCGCCCCTTCATATTTTTGTTTTTTGCCTTTTGCGGATTTGATTATTCATGGATTTTATTAATGTGATCTCTCTAGGAATATCCAGGTCCTCCAGCACAACTCAATGGTCAACTTTAACCAAAAGTTGCACTGAAGGACCTGGAGATTCCTAGAGAAAACACTCCACTAGACCTTTGTAGCTCCTCCAGCACAATTCTCTGGTCAGTGCTTGGCAGATGTTGACCACAGAGTTTCCCTGAAGGACCTAGATATTCCTAGAAAGGTGTCCCCTCAGGTAAAAACATAGTGTCTTTGTTATTTGCAGTGTTCTACATTCACAAGGTTCCTGTGCCCCTAACCGCAGTGCGGAGGGACAAGTGTATATCTGCGTATTATCAAAGCTTCAATATATTCATATACTGTATATTTAATATACAATATACAATTTGAAAAGTGTTTTCTTTTTGTCTGTCAAGCTGTAAGGTACTCTCACTGAAGAATTCTCAAACTTTGGTGCTCCAAAGGTCTGAAACTTCAGCTTCCAGAATTCCTGACCTTTGGCATGCAGGCTGAAATTTCTGGTCACTGAGGTCCAAAACATCTGAAGTCCCAAATATTGAGAAACACTGCTCTAGAGGATGGCAGTTTGGGAAAGACTCGTTCATAAGAAGGGCCCGCACAATCCACTATAAAGACTCATGCTTTCTGTGGCACAGTTGGATAGGGACCACTAAAATGTGAAAATTATGCACAGTCCTATTTTTTCCCCAAAGTGGCAATCCTAGGGTCTGGGCTACACTTCTACTGTATAGTCTACAAGTGGAGGCACAGCAAGGATTATCACATTCAAAACTAAATCCCAAGATAGGCAAATAGTCTGGGAATGTTTAGCCTGGAGAAGAGAAGGTTAAGAGGTGATATGATAGCCCTGTTTAAATACTTGAAGGGATGTCACATTGAAGAGGGAGCAAGCTTGTTTTCTGCTGCTCCAGAGAACAGGACCCGGAACAATAAATGCAAGCTGCAGGGAAAGGGATTCCACCTCAACATTAGGAGGAACTTCCTGACAGTAAGGGATGTTCGACAGTGGAACACACTCCCTTGGAGTGTAGTAGAGTCTTCTTCTTTGGAGGACTTTAAGCAGAGGCTGGATGGCCATCTGTCGGGGATGCTTTGATGTGGAGTTCCTACATGGCAGGGGGTTGGACTGGATGGCCCTTGTGGTCTCTTCCAACTCTGTGACTCTATGATTCTATCCCAGCAGGTATTTTAAAACTCTCCAGCTGCATGTGGCAGCAGTTACTATACTCTTTGCAGATTTGATCCTGACAAACAAGGCAAGTAAATTGATACTGATATCTTACATAAACTGAAACTCATATTATCAACAGTGAGCTTCACATACAGAAATATGCAAGTAATATGTAAGTATATGGACTTTCGCAGAGCAAACAGAAGACAACAGGCCTCTCCAGATAAAATCTAAAACCTGACCACAGGGGAAAGAGACACGATATAGAAGGAAAACAATGTTTACCACAGTTAAAGAAGTAGATGTGGAAAAACACTGTAAAAAGGAGCTTCTTTCTCAAAGTCATTCTTAACTGAGGTATGCCTTTATTCAATTGAACACAAATGAAGGTGTCTGGTATTAGAATCAGAGAAACCTGGAGTTGGAAGAGAACCTCAAGGGCCATCCAGCCCAACCCCCTGCCATGCAGGAACTCACAATCATAGCATACCTAACCGATGGCCATCCAGCCTCTGTTTAAAAACCTTCATAGAAGGAGATTCCATCACACTCCAAGGGAGTGTGTTCCACTTTTGAACAACTTTTACTATTAGGAAGTTCTTTCTAACGTTTAGGTGGAATCTCTTTTCCTGTAGTTTGGATCCATTGCTCCATCCTCAGTATGACATCCCTTCAAATCTTTAAACAGGGCGATCATATCACCTTTTATCCTTCCCTTCCCCAGGCTAAACATACCCAGCTCCCAAAGTCCCTCCTGTTAGGGCTTTGTGGTTTCCAGACCTTTCACCATCTTGGTTGCCCTTCTCTGGACGCGCTCCAGCTTAAGTCAGACTATTTGCCTATCTGGTTCAATCTTATCTCCTCTGGCTGATATAGTTTCAGACAGAGACCTTTTTCCTTGCCCTGTCAGGCACATATAAATCAGCAGCATCCTTTATGGAAGTTAGTTTTTTGAAGTTGCGCCAAAGCAACATCAGACTATACTGTTACAGTGCTATTATTCCATTTTTGCTGCTACGGCTGCTTCCTGTGGGATTCTGGGTAGTTTAGTAAGGTTTTAGAGCCCTCTGGCTGGAAATCCTAAAACTCTTTGGATGAAAATCCCTCCCTAAACTGCAAATCCCGGGATTGCACAGGAGGCAGTCGTAGCAGTTAAAAGTGAAATAAACAGCACTACAACAGTGTAGTGTGATATTGTCTGTTATGAGGGTAGGGGGGATGGGATCTGAAAGAAAACAAAATCGCACGGTCTAGGGATCTGCACAGTTAAGGCGGCAGAGAAGAGTAGAGTAGAGTCTTTGAAGGAGGCAGGCAAACTTTCAAAAGCAGGATGGTGGCAGCAGAACAGATCCACGAGCAAGAAATTACCAGAAGAGGTAATTGTGCTTGTCTTACACTCTGTGCAACAATCCTCCCATCCCATGGATTTTATAGGGGTGGACCAGAACAACAGTGCCTTGTCAGCCTGGCGTAATGATTTTTGCATTGGACCAGGGTCTGAATCTCTGCAGGGCCATGTAAACCCACTGGGTGACCTTGGGTGCAAGTCACACTTTCTCAGCCTCAGAGGATGGCAATGGCAAACCCACTTTGTTGAAACTTGCCAAGAAAACCCCATGATAGGGTCGCCATAAGTCAGAAATTACTTGAAGGCACACAAGGACAAGAAGAACAGTCATGGAGGAAGTGCAGCCCTCCAGGTGCCGCTGGACTGTGGCGAGGGTCCTCCTTTCCCAGGACATGCCCTACATTTCAACCTTCTTTCCAGGAGGAATTCCAAAATGTCCTCCATTTTGAGCATGATGGTTAAGCACGAATTTATATATTAGCGTTTCTTTCAAGGTCCTCCATTTAATAGTGCCATGTCCTCATTGGTGGCTAGGAGGACATCCGGTCACCCTGACTGCAACCCCCACCATCTCCCACCACTGCTGACATTGTGTGTGGATGTTGGGGATGATGGAAGCTGCAGTCCAACAAGGTCCAGAGGGCTCCCAAAGGGATGAGGGTGTGTTGGACCAGGCACGGTCACCAGAGGTTCTCCTTTTCCAGGACATGCCATCCATTTCAAACTTACTGTCCAGGAGGAATTCTAAAATATTCTCACTTTGAAGCATGACTAAGACACAGGGATTTACCTTTCTATGGGTGTTTGGAGCTTTTCTTGGGTCATGTCCTCCTTTTTTGCAGTGCCTGGTCCTCCTTGGTGGTGTGGACATCTGGTCAGCCAGAGTATATCTGAAGAAAGGGGTTTATAGCCACCAAAGCCAGTGATCCTTCTTTCCTCCATTTTAACCTTCCTATCCAGAGAGTTTATCATACGACAGAATTTGGGGGTATAATGCAATGGCAATCTGAACGCAATCATGGGGTTTCATGTTATTGCGTATAAGGGTATCCCACGCAATTTCGGGCAATGGAGGGGGGGGGGTCATTTTCAGGAAATGGGAAGTCATTCCGAATGCATTCCAAACGAAATCAGATTTCACGTAAATTCACTAAACTAGCGAATTCACGTATTTGTTAATTGGCTCCATTCGCAATTGAGAGAAATTCCTCCCGTGTGATAAATTCCCAGGAGGAATTCCAAAACTGTCTTCCACTTCAGCATGACAAAGAAGCATGCATTTACATATATATTAGGGGGTTTTGGATTTTATTAGTCCATGTCCTCCATTTGGTGGTTCCTTGTCCTCCTTGGCAGTTAGGTTAGGACACCTGGTCACCCTGTGTGAAGTTAATTTCCAGCTTTTATTTAAAGTTTCAAGCTTTTATTTTACAACAGCCTCCATTTTTCTTGCATGCCATCCATTTTCTGCTGCCTTGCCTTAAGAGGACATCTAGTTACCCTGGGCACATAAAGCAACACACACAGGAACAGCAGTGGCCTTGTCCTCCTATGATTGTTCCTAGTTTAAGTCTACTTCCTCAGATAATATTTAGTATACTGCATACTGCAGTACACTGTAATATATTTAGATATAGTCACGTTAGTCTGTATGATCAGTATGTAGAGAGATCTTGTCACCCCTTTGAGACTGATTGAAAGAAAGACGTTGGCAGTATGAGCTTTTCTAGCTTAAGTCTACTTCCTCAGATAATATTTAGTATACTGTATAATAATGTAATATACTGTAATATATTGAGATATAGCCATGTTAGTCTTTAGAATTAGTATGTAGAGAGATCTTGTAGCACCTTTGACGGTGATTGAAAGAAAGACGTTGGCAGCATGAGCTTCCCTAGACCTAAGTCTATTTCCTCAGATGCATTTGGCGGCGTGGAAAGCCAGGGACAGACCTGTATATGCCACTGGTGTGTGGGAATGTTGATTCAGATTCAAAATCCTTTGTGTACGGATTGAATGAAGTGGCAAGCCCAGTTTCTCCATTGGTGAACAAAGGCAGAAGAAAGCAGCTTGTAGGTGAGGGGAATAGATGAGTATGGAAAACAAGAAAGTGATGTAGTGAACAGGTCAAGGCTGCCTCTGTTTGTTTTATCACACTAGGGGGCAAACAGGATTTAAATGAGAGTTGAACAAGAGTTAAACACGAAATGTCCTATAGTTATCATAAGCCATTTCTTGTTTAACTCTTGTTTAAATCCTGTTGGCCCTCTAGTGTGATAAAGCAGTCTGGGAATGGGGGTTAGAGAGTGCCACAAAACCACTGGGGTGTTTGGATGGGAGTTGCAGTCCAACATCACCCAGAGCTCTCCCCGCTCCCAAGGGTTCAGAAAGGATGTTGACAAACTAGAATATTTCCAGAGGAAGTACGTGTGAAAGGGATCTAGGAGTCCAAGTAGACCACAGGTTGAACATGAGTCAACAGTGCGATGCGGCAGCTAAAAAGGCCAATGCAATTTTAGGCTGCATCAAAAGAAGTATAGTGTCTAGATCAAGGGAAGTAATAGTGCCACTCTATTCTGCTTTGGTCAGGCCCCACCTGGAATACTGTGTCCAGTTGTGGGCACCACAATTCAAAAAGGATGTGGAGAAACTGGAGCGGGTCCAAAGGAGGGCGACTAAAATGGTGAAGGGTATGGAAAATGTGCCCTATGAGGAACGACTTAGGGAGCTGGGGATGTTTAGCCTGGAGAAGAGAAGGTTAAGAGGTGATATGATCGCCCTCTTTAAGTATCCGAAGGGACCCCTGGAGCCCTCCTGCTCCTCCTGAGCCTGACCTGGTGCCTCCATCGGAAGAGGCTGGGGGTGTCGATGTTGGGGTGAGTCTCGTCCTCGTCGTCGGACACCTCGATGTGGTCCCAGACGCTGTAATCCACCATGGCTGAGAAAACAACGCCGCCGCCGCCGCCGCCGCCGCCGCTGCTGCTGCTGCTTCTGTAGTTCTTCTGCAGCCCTGCCCAGCCCACCTCTCTCTCTGTCTTCGCACTTCCGTTCCCCCTCGACGTCACTTCCGCCAGTTCCTAGTAGCACTTTCGTTACCACCCCGACGTCACTTCCGCCAGCTCCTTTCCCTACTTCTATTGCCTTTCCAACGTCGCTTCCGCCAGCTCCTCTTATCACGTTACCGCTTCAACGTCACTTCCGCCAGCATCTCTTCCTACTTCTATTGCCTCTCCGACCTCACTTCCGCTAGTCCATTTCTTTTGTGACATGACATCACTTCCGCCAGCTCCTCTTCAACTTCTATTGCCTTTCCTACGTCACTTCCGCCAGCTCCTCACCTATTATCACGCCAAAATTCCTTCCGCCAGCTCCCCTTCCCACTTCCGTTATCCCTCCAACGTCACTTCCGCCAGCTCTCACCCTTCCCCCCCTTCCTTCCGCACAGTTTCTTCTCTCAGTGGCGCCGCCAACGCCGCCCCTCTGGGAAGAAAAGAGAGATAGGAAAAATAGAAGAGCGATCGTACGGCCCCTACTTCCGGGTCTCGCTTTCCAAACTTTGGTCCTTCTCAGAGGTTTCTTTTTTTTTTTTGGACTTCAACTCCCAGAAGCCCTAGCGAGCTTGGCCAGCAGTAGTAGTCAGGAATTCTGGGAGTCTACAAATCTGAAGGGCCAAAATTTGGGACTACTAGTCCACTGTTTTCTAAACTCTAGAGGTGAAAGAGGGAATATACATCCCACCACATTTACGGATTTGATATATTAATCACGGATTTGATTAATATGTTGCTCTCTAGGAATATCTAGGTCCTCCAAGTGCAACTCTATGGTCAAATTTAGCCAAAAGTTGCACTGAAAGACCTAGAGATTCCTAGAGAGAATACTCCACTAGGCCTTTGTAGCTCCTCCGGTGCAACTCTATGGTGAGTGTCTGTTGGGTGTTGACCACAGAGTTGCACTGGAGGACCTAGAGATTCCTAGAGAGGTGTCCTCTTGGGTAAAAACACAGTGTTTTTGTTACTTGCAGTTTTTCCACATTCACGGGGGCCTGTGCCCCTGGCTCCACCAAATGCAGAGAGACGAGGGTACGATATTAGGGGGACCCTCAAATGTTCATCCTCCGATGTGACTTATGCCATACCATGTCATGACAGACCAGTCCTTGGAGTTTTATCACACCGAGGCTAATTTCGGTATTAAAGCGGATTTAAACCATCTCGCAAATCAAGGGGAAAGGACAAGTAATTTCACAACAACTACATGCCACAGCCCTGATCTGGTCTTCCCGTGGCACAAAAAGAAGCAGAAAAGGTGTGCTAGCTGTCGCAACGGTGGCTTTTTGCCACCCGCCATCTGGTCAGGGAGTGAAGTTGGAGCGGCTAGTGTGCAATTGCCATGCCCTCACTGTGCCCCCATGTCAGCTCTTTATGCCAATCTGTAAAGCACCTATATTTCTGAATCAACCACACAGGATATATGAGTCATATAAAACAAAGTGGCATAAATGCAATACAATAAATTATTTAAAATTCTTAACATTCCTTTTTAGTAATAGTAGTTCTAAACCCAGTTATGGGATGCTTTGATTGGGAGTTCCTGCATGGCAGGGGGTTGGACTGGATGGCCCTTGTGGTCTCTTCCAACTCTATGATTCTATGATTCTATGAATAATCCGTCATGTAAATCAAAGGACATTCATTATCTAAATCCATGTGAAAATTCCATTCCTTTGCAATTTGCATGGCTAGATGGTTATTTATTGCTGTTCTCTGGGACCATGGAATCATCATCTGCTGAATTCTGCCAAGCCGAAAGGCAGGGTTTAAACATCTGCAAAAGCCTGTCAGACAGTGGTTCCCAATCTTTGGTTCTCCAGGTGTTTTGGACTTCAGCTCACAGAATTCCTGACTATTGGCCAAGGTTGCTAGGGCCTCTGGGAGTTGAAGTCCAAAAACCTGGAGGATCAAAGTTTAGGAATCACTTGTGTCTACCAGCAGTACTGCTCCCATGAGTTAAACCACTTGCCTTACAGGAGCACATAACCCCACCACTGTGGAAAGAGAGTGCTATATCAAAAATGCTACAACCAATTTTATGCTAACAGATCTGAAATAAGTAAAATATTTAAGAATCAAGTAAAATCCTCTCCAGAAAACCCCAAAGAGCCTCTCTGTATATTCAAGCAAGTCTCAAGGTTTTTCTTTTAAAAGATCCATTCAGTACAAAAGATAAAAACTCTGTTATTTTCTGTAGAGTCATAAAAAGTATTCCCACCCCATGACAATAACACAAACACACATCCCAGGAAAAAAAAAAACATTATTAACTGAATCTTTTTTAAAAGGGGGGGAAACCTCCTCCAAATACGCAGGACTTTCCTGCTGTCTTGTGAAGGAAGACCTCTCAGATATGCACACATAATGGATGTTCTGATCAAAGATGCTAGCAAGACTGAAATAATAATAATAATAATAATAATAATAATGAATTTTTATTTATATTTCCCACCTCTATACAATACAATGTAATACTTGATGCAAAATTTTACATACAGGCAGCCCCACAGTAGTAGGATCATACTAATTTTGCATTTTAAACTCAGTTTGCAGCAACTGCACATAGCCAAGGACAAAGGGGGAAAGTGGGAGGAAGAGTGAGAAACTAGGATATCTTAAAAGCAGCTGAAAAAGTGGGACAACCGAAAATATTTGGGGCTGTCCCTGCCAAACCAGGACAGCTGGAGGGCATAAGCTTGGAGCATGTGGTGGCATATGTATTGGCCTTGAAGAAGATCACCCATCACTGTTTACAGGCAAAATCATACATAATATTCTAAATGGAGTTGAAGGGGAGATGTAATTACAAAACAAAGAAATTCTACATTTACAAAAATACCGAAAAAGCAGTGTCTCCAATCAATCATAGAAGGGCAGTGGCATTCCTAACTATGCTGACACTTGATGCGGGAAGGGCACACGTGTGCCCCTTCTGTTGCTCCATTCCCATGCTTCCTCCCCTGGGAGGAAGCTAGGGACTTGGCAGCCAGCAAGGGCTGCTGGTCCTGCTGCTCTGCCCAAGACTTACACATGACAAAGTGCCGGCCTCTGGTGCCAGGCTCAGTGGCATGACCAGCCTAGCCAAATGGGATGGCACCTGGTGGAGACTCTTCACCTGTAGATGCCACACAAGGTGGGCTGCCATCAGCAGCACCAGCAGGCAGAGAAGGAAGAAGGGCTTGCCACTTTGGACTTTATCAGATGTCGGAAATTGGAAGTATAATCTAATGGCAATCTGAACGCAATCATGGGGTTTCATGTTATTGCTAATTAAAGCATCTCATGCAATTTCGGGCAAAAGGGAAGTCATTCCGAATGCAATCATGGGTTTTACGTTATTGCGAATTAAAGCATCTCATACAATTTCAGGCAATGGGCAATCATTTTCAGGTAATGGAAAGTCATTCTGAACACATTCGGAACGCAATAGGAATTCACATGAATTCGCTAAACAAGCAAATTCACGTGAATTCGAATTGGCTCCAATTGGCTCCATTCGCAATAAAGAGAAATTCCTCCTGTCTGATAAACTCCTTTGGTTCAGTTACTTGCTGCAGTGGTGGAGGAGCTGTTCAGTGGGATGGCCAGTATGCGGGAGGAAGGTGCCTTCTTCCTCATCACAGGGAGCTCACCCCATCTCTGTGTGTCACCTGGTGCAGTAGGAACCCCCCACACTCCCCCATAGATACCATTGATAGAAGGACATATAATATGGCTTGTTCTTACCTGGCACTCTTTGTTTCCTCTTAAAGCCCGCCATGTGTCCGGATGCAAAACTGACAGGTTTTCCCATTTTTTAGACTAGTTGCATATTTATACATTTTCTTGGTAACTGGAAGGAATTGGAGGACAATGCTTTACTTGTTGGAAACTGTGGGACTACAAAGAAAATCAGTCTATGGATGTTAGCCCTCTTTGTTGCTGTGAATACAACATGAATAGCTAATCCTCTAATGCAGAACCATTACACAAAAGTCTACACTCCCTCAATAAAGCAACAATTATATTTGACCCTTAAAATTGCCTATAATGAAAAATAATTTTTCAAAAATGTAGGGTGACAAAAAATGCAGAAGAAAATCAACCTGTGGTTTAGAGATGACAGCAAAGCCTTTGACTGTGTAGATAATTAAAAACTATTGTTTGCATTGAAAGAAAGGAGTATTCCTTATCATGTGATTGTCCTGATCTGAAACCACTACTCTGGACAAGTGGATGCTCTCAGGACACAACATGGAGAAACAGAATCTTTCCTATTGGCAAAGAGGTCAAACAAAGTGGCATTTTATCATCCTGTTTGAAACTCACTGGGTGGCTTTGGGCAAGTCACAACATGCTCTCAGCATTAGGGGAAGGCAATGGCAAACCTCCTCTGAACCAATCTTGCCAAGAAAGCTCCATGATAGGCTCACCTTAGGGTTGCCATAAGTCAAAACAAAAGCACGCAACACACACACACATTTAATTTATCCCGATAACACATCATGTGGAAAACAGTGTTAGAATCAAAGAAAGCAGGCATTAAAAGTGGGGGAAGAAACAAACATATATATGGACATTATCACACGGGAGGAATTTCTCTCAATTTTGAAAGAATGAAAGTGGGGCCAGTTCGGAATTGAGTGAATTCACTAGTTCAGCAAATTTACGTGATTGTGTATTGATGCCGCATCGCGTTTGGAACTGCCCAAAACTGCCTCCCAGTGCCTGAAATTTTGTGCAATAGTTTCTCACGCAATAACGTGAAACCCCACAATTGCGTTTGGAAGGACTTCCCATTGCCCGAAAATGTGTGTGGTCGGCTTTCACGCAATAACGCAAAACCCCATGATTGCATTCAGATTGCCATTGGATTATACTTCCAATTCCTGTCATGTGATAAACTCCTATGTAAAATCTGACCATACATCACTTAATTTATTCACAGCCTTCTTCCCAGACAAGGACTCAAGCGGGTTTACATACATACATATATATATATATATATATATAATATAGTTAAAACAGGCAGAAATTGGGATTAAAACAGTATTATACTATCAGATTTTAAATTAATTTAAAATATTATTAAAATATTTAAAATATTAAAGCAGTAAAGTAGCAGCGTGCCCAAATTTCACCATGTTTTGTTCTTTTGATGATGGGAATGTTTACATTGTGGATGAAGATCTTTTGAAATGATGTCTTTGTTTCCCCTGAGTAGTCATTGTAGATTCAAGCATGTTTGTGGAACAAAGCCTATTTGGGGATTGGGATTAATTTTGCCATTTTTAGTGGATTATAGCCAGTTTGCACTGGAATGGATACATTAATTGTGTGGATTAAAGACTACATCTCACAACCTCAGCTTTTGCTTAAGATGTTTATTATTGGTTTATACAGTATGGATCTGTGTTTCATTGAGTTTTTCATATTTTATGATTATTTCTATATTAAGTCCTGATTTCATTGTGAAATTTCCCCTTCATTTCAGATAAGCATGGCTATGTCCTGTATAGGTTTTCTTTCTTTTAGCATCACAGGCATATTTCATTGAACAAAGCTTCTGACAGTGGAGATCCTTTTTAGAAAGGATAAATAGAGGAACCCAGCTTGTCTTTACTCCTCCTTACCTGTCTAGCTGATCATTTTTAGCAGTATATATTGGGAGGTTGGCGAAGGAGCGCTGGAGAAACATTGGGTGCCAGGTTACAGCAGCATGGCTGTAGTAAGCAATAACATAAAGTTTGGGAAAGAGTGAAATACTACTGTAGCCAATCCTAATACAGCTGTGTCTCATGAGGAAATGTAAACTGCAGATGACCCCCGAGTCCTTTACTAAGGATGCATGACCAGCAATGCAGAGTGGAAAAGGGAGAGCAGATAAGCCTGCCTCATCAACTACTCCAAATATAGTTGTAAAAAAACATAGATCTGTACATTTTGATCCCAAAATGTAAATAACAAAACGTTTCTGTTTACTTATGCAAGGCTGACCTGACCTGGTTGCATGTGTATAGTAGGCCCTTGGTATCAGCTGGGGTTTGGTTTCAGGATCCCCTGCGTATATCAAAATCCACAGAGGACCTTATCAGATGGGAGGAATTTCTCTTTATTGCGAATGGAACCAATTGGAGCCAATTCAAATTCACGTGAGTTCGCTAGTTGAGTGAATTCACGTGAATTCCTATTGCATTCGGAATGCATTCAGATTGACTTCCCATTACCCGGAAATGACCCCCCCCCCCCATTGCCCGAAATTGCATGAGATGCTTTAATTCGCAATAATGTAAAACCCATGATTGCATTTGGAATGACTTCCCTTTTGCCTGAAATTGCATGAGATACTTTAATATGCAATAACGTGAAACCCCATGATTGTGTTTGGATTGCCATTAGATTATACGTCCAATTTCCGACGTCTGATAAGGTCCAGATGCTCAAATCCCATCATATACAGTGGGATAGTAAAATGGTGTCCCTTCTGTAAAATGGCAAAATCAAAGATAACTTTGGGGAGCGGTAAATAAATAAATATTTTTAGTATTTTTAAGCCATAGATGGTTGAATCCGTGGATGCAAAATCCATGAATATGTGGGGCCAGATTAAAACCATTAAAATATTGGTTTTAAATAGAAAAGTTTCCTGGAATGTTGTAAGAAAGATAACTGGAGAGGAGTCCTGTACCTTTAATGGCTATGCAGGAGAGATTTCAGCAGGCACTACTTCATTACCTGGGCCCATTTACACTACAGAACTATAATATTATTATTCCACTTTAACTGTCATGGCTCCATCCTATGGCAAATGGGGTTTGTATTTTGGTCAGGGGTACCTGAGGAGAATTATCTGGGTCAGAAGTTTAAGTCTTCCCTTAACTGCCAATCTCATGCAATGGAAGCTAGCAGTTAAAGTGGAATCATAGCAGTATAGTTATATAGTGTGAACGGGACTCTGCTTGCATGACAAGCAATACCTGCTGGAAACCTCTCTATTTCTTGTTAACCACCTTTGAGTCGATCCCAACTCGTGGCGACCTTGTGGATGAGATATTAACAAGACTCCTTATCCTTAACTGCTCTGTTAGGTCCTGCAGATTCATACCTGTGCTGTGACCTCCTTAACTGAATCCATCCATCTAGCATATAGTCTCCCTCTCTTTCTACATCCCATCACCTTCCCTAGCATTATTATTTTTTCTAACGAGTTGTGCCTTCTTGTGATGTGACCAAGGTGCAACAGCCTTAGTTTTCTCATCTTGGCTTCCAGAGAGATTTCAGGCTTGATCTGCTCAAGGACTCATTTGTTTGTCTTTTTTGCATGTCCATGATATTCTCAGCACTCTTCTCCAGCACCACATCTCAAAAGAAATGATTTTCTTAACTGCTTTTTTTTCACTGTCCCGCTCTCACATCTGTACATGGTAATAGGGAATACAATGGCTTGTATGATTCTAACTTTTCGTGCTCAATTGTATATGGTTAAAGATTTTCTATACCTCAGTTTAGTCATTAATCATAATGGAGACTATAGTAAAGAAATCCTGCAAAGACCAGCTTAGAAGACCGGTGGTGAAGGAACTAGATAAGGTCCTGAAAAATAAAGGTATATACTTAAATACCAAAATCAGAATCTTTCACATTTCTATTTTTCAAGTACAGTTGTGAAAACTGGACAGTGAAGAATGATGGCAGGAAAAAACTAATTTGAAGTGTGATGCTGGTAGAAAGTTCTGCAGATACCATGGTCCACCAAAAAAGAGAAATAAATGTAATATGCTACAGTTGTCTTAACATATCAGCCTCATTTAATACCTTTATCCTATAGTGCTATTTATAGTGCTATTGTTTCACCATTATTGATGTTGTTATGATTATTCTGCTACTGCTGCTGTTTATTCCTCCCTATCCCCTGCACACCAAACTTACCTTCTCATGCCCTAGGATGGACAATTTGTGTCTCTCCAGACTGCAGCTTTCATCCTAACTCATCATTGGCTATGTTGGTTAGGTGTTGCTATTTCACGACATCTTGAAAGCCACACAAGTTTTCCACTCCTACAGTTGGTTTTACTACATTAAATATACTTGTGTTTTGCATTATTATTAATAAGGTGGCTTGTCTAGTAGGATTTTAACCTCAGAAGATCACGGCAAGCTTCATGGTCCATTGACAAGGAGCTCAGGCTAATGAGTTGTGAGCTCAGCCAGCCCAAATTGTGAGTCCCATGTCAAGGTGAAATTGAAATCCAGGTCTGTTAAACATTGCCCTAGGGTGGAGTGAGGTAGTCTGTGGTCTAGGGATCAGATATTAGTTGGGATTTGGCTAGTTTCTAAGGATGAAAAAGGCCAACCCATTAACCTTGCTACTTTCTCCTGTTAGGCCCATTAGTTACCTGTTTGTTTTCTGGTTGTTGAATAGGTACATTAAAAATGTGGTTGACTCAGAAGCCACTGGAGGTCTCACTATCACAACAAAAAGGATAGCTATAAACCCATTTCCATAGTAACCCTCTGGCAAGGAACTTCACGTGTGGATATGGGGGAAATCACAGAATTTGCCCATGGAACCAGATCATATAAATGATTACTCAACAACCAGTCTCTTTACACTCAGTGTGGTGTTTTCTTCTTGTTATGTGCCTTTGATTCCAGTTCAGGCAACACCCTCGTGGTGTTTTACTTAGTAAGACTTGTTCAGAGGAGGTTTGCCATTGCCTTCCTCTGAGGATGAAAGAGGGTGACTTCTGGAAGGTTAAGCAGTGGGTTTTCAAGGCTGGGCAGGGATTTGAACCTTGGTATTTTTGCATAGTCACACAATTGCGTGATAATACTGACACAAATACCAAATAATATCACGGTCGTGTTCAGCACACATCCATTAATGAACCATTAGTACATTGGAATTTATCATTTTGCGCAGGTGCCATTTTGGTGCTTTGGAGCATGTCTACAAATCATGTTTCCATCCCACACAGAATACAATACAGTACAATACAATGTATTACTTCAGCACATTGTTTTAATCCAGCGTAAACAAAATTGTGCCCCATATCTCAAAAGAAGACTGAAATGCACTGCAAAACCAATCCTGACAATGAAAACGGATTGCCTTCACTGAAATGCAGTCTGGGTAAATGTTCCTAGTTGCTTCCTCAATAGCGCAATTGAGGTGTGATTAACTTTTGCACCCTTGTAATCATGCTTCATTCATGCTGTTAAGAAGCCATTCATGGGACTTCCCCATGAATGGTTTGTTGCAGGGGTATTCAGGATTCTTCACGGGAGAAATCCTGGATGTGCATGGCGTCGTTTGAAAATCTTCAGCACAATCACACAATCATGTCTTTTACTCCCATTTTTTCCCCCTGTCTAAAAATCTCCTTGGTCTCCCAGAGTCCTAATCCAGCTCTCAGACCTATCATGCTGGCTTTCTCAGTGGCATAGAGATGGAGAATGTGTGTTCTTCCATATTATATTGGGAGTTTATCAGACGATGGAGATTGGAAGTATAAGCCAATGGCAATCCGAACACAATCATGGGGTTTCACATTATTACGTATGAATGTATCTCACGCAATTTCGGGCAAAAGAGAAGTCATTCTGAACGCAATCATGGGTTTTACGTTATTGCATATTAGAGTATCTCACGCAATTTCGGGCAATGGGGGGTCATTTTCGGGCAATGGGAAGTCATTCTGAATGCATTCCAAAAGTAATTAGAATTCACGTAAATTCGCTAAACTAGAGAATTTACATGAATTCGAATTGGCTCCATTCGAAATAAAGAGAAATTCCTCCCGTCTGATAAACTCCTTGGACATCAACTCCCATCAACCTTCAGCACCATAGCCAATGGTGAGGGACAGTTGGTGACACAGTCCCAGTATCAGATTCAGGACTCCATCTTGCAGTGAGGCATACTCCATACTAAAGATTGTCTGAAGTTGTAAACTTATATTTAGTTGCTGATGAATCCGCTTTCACTAAATTCAACGGGGCTCAATTTTGAGTGGTCATGTACAATATTATATTGTTAGATTACTGCTGTAATAAAAGGGCTTGCGAAAGTGCGTCACTTTACCGCTAGAAGAATACATTGTTCAGGTCAGATTGAACTTGTGGAAACTGCTGCAGGCAAAGGTTAGGCAAGTCAGAGAGTAGCTAATTAAAATTTTAAGATTAAAGAAATCTGCCTGATATAGTGAGTATGGTTCATTGTACTTCAATTTTCATCTTCAACAACAGCTGTTTTATAGCCTTCACAATTCAATTCGCCATTGACAGAGTGCATTCGCAAAGGAACATTTAGAGCTTTTTCAGCCAGAGAGAGAAATTGGTGCTGCTCCCTTGAATTATTATGAGTGCTAGACTTTTCAGGTTTTATTCTTTCTTTTCAAACACCAAACCTCACAGCTCTGGGACTATAATGATTCATAGGAATAGTAGCTTGCCAAGTCAATATAAGAAAACTAAGAACAAATCCTCTCCTTTCAGGTGTCCCAGAATATCACAGAATTCTTGAAAGAGAGCAGTTGTAGTGATCCAGGTGGCAACACAGCACCCTGGTGCTCTTACCTGCTGCCCAAAAGCATTGGGGTCTGGTGTCTTCCACACCAGCAGGTTGGTGAATCTGCCCTGGGTTTTAGAAAAGATTGTAAAGTTGCTATCCAGGTTGCTGAAGGCTATCCTCCAAAAAGGTCCACCAATTTGGAAATCTGCATTAAATTTCCAACCAACACCCAGACTGGAGTTAGTACACAGAGCACCTCCTTGTTTGGTCTGAACATACAGATGCTGCAGAGGAAAACTTCTGAAAAGAATTTAAATCTTCCCTGCAGAACAATCCATTTATTGGCATACAGGCCCTTTTAACTATCTTCCATTAATAGCACACTGTCTGTCTGTCTGTCTATTTACTCACACATTTGCAAGGTGAAAAAAGCTCTCAAGGCAGTTAACAATAATAACATACAGTCTTAAAAATAAAACCTTGATTAAAACGTAACACAAGCTAATTAATTATATTTTAAAGAAGAAATCTAAAGCCAGTATCCAAATGATTAATCCATCTTCAACATCAGAGTAGTTTAGGCCTCATTCCCACTACCTTTTAAACCAGATCACAATCAGTTTGAACCGGTTTAAATGACCCTGGTCCGTACTTGGACCAAATCACTGAAGCGATTTGGAGAGAGGGGCCATGTGCTAGACCCATTTAACCCACGTCTTTTTTACATTGATTTTTTTCTGCATCTTTTTGGATAAATCGATTCCGCGCAAGTATGAACCAGATGCAGATCAGAATCAATTTAAATTTGCCCTTTGGCCAGCTGCAGCGGATCCATTTTGAAACGATTCATTCGTGAATGTGAACCACAAAGTGGGTTATTTTATTTTATTTTGAAGCAAGAAAATGCAATCGGGGCAAATGTAGTGTGAACTATACTCTGCTGCTGAACCGATCCACCGATTTGGTTCACAAAGCGATTTATTTGTAAGTGGGAAAGCGGCCTTACATGTAAAAAGCTTGCCTGGTCTGATCTGCAATGCAGAAATAAGGCAGTTTGATACCACTTTAACTGACATGTCTCTATGCTATGGAATTCTGGGGTTTGTAGTTTGTGAGATATTTAGCCTTCTCTGTCAAAACCACTGGTGCCACAACAAACTCCTAATCCCAGGATTCCATAGGATGGAGCCATGGCAATTAAGGTGGTGGCAGGCTGTATTATTTCTGCACTGAAGATTAGACCTTTATTTGTTGCCAGAAGGACAATGAAAAAGGAACCCTACTAGGTTAAGTTCCAGAGATAGAGAGTTTGCACTGAGAATGGCCAGTAAGTAGCCATCAGCTTCCTTCAAAACATCCAACACTGATTCTTTTTGTTCTCCTGGGAGGAGAATATTGGGTTGATGATAGTGTCGGAGCCAGGTGGGGCATACTATGGAACAGGAACCACAACTAGAAAAACATTATCTTCTTTTTTTCTTTTTTTAAGCTTTTAATCTTCATTAAAAACATATATAATACAGATACGTTACACATACATTTTGAAAACACGCACAGACTAGACAACACAATTATAACCATCCATACAACAAAGACAACAAATAAAGTGGCTTCCTCCCTTCTACATCATGAATATATTTTCTTTTTCTCTTTTGGTTTCTTTCTTCCCTTCCACCCCTCCACCACATTCAATATATAAACTCTCATCCCCCCCCCTCTCTCGGCACAGCCTTTTAAATTGTGCTTCTTACTACTTTGAGTAGAGGAGATACTCAGAAGTAGATCTATCTCTAACAGTTGCGTATAAAAGACACACCTGCAAAGTGTGGTGGAGTCTCCTTCATTGGAGGTTTTTAAACAGAAGCTGGATGGCCTTCTGTCAGGGCTGCTTTGATTGTGTCTTCCTGCATGGCAGAACGAGGTTGGACTGGATGGCCCTTGTGGTCTCTTCCAACTCTATGATTCTGTGAGACCATTTTTATGAGCAATCTGTTCTTTGTATATTTTTGTTGAAAGAGATTGTGTATTAATTTTGTATTATATTCCATTTTCTAGAATGTACGCCACTGGCAGGTCCATTTTATTTTATTCTATTTTATGTACAGCACTGTGTAAACCTACAGCGCTTTATAAATAAATAAATAAATAATAAAGTGTGAAGCTAGGCAAGCCTGGATGTTGTTGTTAGCTGCCCTTGAGTCAACCTCAACTCATGGTGACCCTGGGGAAGGGACATTTCTAAGACCCCCTGTCCTCTACCTCTCTGCTGAGGTCCTGCAGGCCCAGACCCGTGTCCTCCCTGATAAAGTCTAACCATTTGCCGCTCAGTCTTTCTCTCTCTTTGCTGCCTTTCATTTTTCCTAGCATCATTGCTTTTTCTAATCAATCTTTCCTTTTCATGGTGTGTCCAAAGTATGACAACCTCAATTTAGTCATCCAAGCTTCTAGAGAGAGTTTGGGCTTGATCTGTTCTAGGACCCATTTGTTTGTCTTTTTGGCCATCCGCACTCTTCTCCATCACTTCATCTCAAAGTAGTTGCTTTTCTTTCTATCTGCTTTCTTTATGATCCAGGTCTCACATCCATACATGGTAATGGGGAATACAGTGGTTTGGATAATCCTAACTTTAGTATTCAATGTTGTCAGGATCCTCGCCTCCCTGCCCTGCCTGATCCCTGCAGGAGCACGCTGTGGCCAGAGGAACAGATGGAGATGGACAAAGGATAGGATGGACCAAAGCCTAGGGAGAATCAGGCAATCACACCTCAAGGAATGCTGTGAAGGTGGACCTATGGGAGAAAGTGCTATAACTTCAAGGTTTTTCTGTAAAAGAGTTAGAGCAGTGACATAGAGTGAGGGATATTTAGGAGGAGAGAAATGGAGAAGATTCAGATTTGGTTTTAGGAAGCTGACAATGTGGGAGGAGTTCAGGGAGAAGTGTTACTTTGTCCGAGACTAAGTCTTTACTGTGTATTGTGTGTGGAACAGGCTTAAGGCTAGCTGTTTATCTTATTTGTTATATGATAACTCTTTACTAGTTTCTACACCTGTGTCTATTTTAATTTCAAAATGGTTGATGAGAAGGGTCATGCTTTGCCACACTGAACCCAAATGATCAATACAACCACTTGTCCAGGGTAATGGTCACTTGATGTCCAAATCCCACTTGATGCAGCAACCTCACACTGCAGCCCCAATCTAGCCTTTTGAGCACGCAAAAAGGAGGCACAAAAAGTGGCTCTTTTTTGCACCCTTGAAAGGGTGCAATAGCCATGGTGGCACAGCTATATGGTGCTGTTTGACACTGTGTTGTTTGGATGCAGTGCCATGATGCTGCATGCCATGTGGAGCAGTGCACAGCATCATGGTGCCCTGGGGGCAGAGTCAAGGTGTGTGTCTTCTGGACGCAATGCCCTGACTCCACCCACAGCTCGACATTTCAGGCCGATCTGTATAGGGCCACACTCAGCTGGCAGGCGGAGGAATAGTCAGAGGGTAGCCTATCATTAGCTCCGATACACCATGGGGAATAAAGATGCCCATCTATTTCACTGTGATTTCTGGCAATGGAGCACTTTACCCTGCTTGCTGCTATACCCTCCCCAGCCGAGCTGAGCCACAAGGTCAATGGTGAGGGGGTAAATCGGGCTCCCCACTCACCATTGCTTCACTTCAGAGCAACTTTGCCACTAGGGTTCTGCTGGGAAGGAGGCAGGAGCAACTGGGATGAAACACTTAATCACTGGCAATTGCAGTAACTTCCATCCTATGTGTGTGCATGCGTGTGCATCAAAAGATATTAAGAAACACAGATAGTCAAGGCAGGGAGGAGACATTTAGACATCCCTCCTTTACTCACTATCATTCACTGGGATGTGAAGGGGGTCTTGGATGGGTAAGACAACCAATGAGAGGGAAAGCTGGCAAATCTGACAAGTAAATAATAATAATAATAATAATAATATTTTATTTATATACCGCCCTTCCAACGATCAGAGTGGTGCACAACATAAATAACATATACATGGTTAAAAACATTCCAATAAAAACAAAAACAATATAAAAACAAAATGGTGTTAAATATCAGTAAAACAATACTATATAAAAAATATGCCAGGCCAGCTTGCAATGCGGGGAGGGGGGGGGGAAGGGGAGGATCACAATGGGGGGGAGGGTAATCAGGGGTATGCTTGTCCAAATAAGTATGTTTTTAACCCCTTTTTGAACAAGGTAAGGGAGGCAGCCAGACGGAGCTCAATGGGCAACGAGTTCCAAAGGCTGGGGCCGAGATGGAAAACACCCTCTTCATGGTGGTTGATAAATTAGCCTTTGGAACTCTAAGTAGCTGTTGCCCGGAAGATCTAAGGCTATTGGCTGATAGGTTTTGGCATGCTGAGAAGAAAAAAAGCTAATCCCTTTTGTACCAATTTGACTTTGGGCATGGGAAATATGTGGCAGTCATTACAATGTGAGTCTGGTGTGTTTTGAGTAGGGGTCACACCGGTTTTACTGTGGACCAGTAAATGAAAATGAGAGCTGCAGCTGCATTTATTTTTTGTCAATGTAGACAACTCCTTAGAGAACTCTCACACATAGGGTCACCTTAAGTGAAGTGTTTGTTGCTGTGTGCCTTTTAGTCATTTCTGAGTTATGGCAGCCCTAAGGCAAACCTATCATGGGGTTTTCTTGGTAAGATTCATTCAGAGGGGTTTGCTATTGCCTTCCCCTGAGGTTGAGAGAGTGTGACTTTCTCAAGGTCACTCAATCGGTTTCATGACCAAGCAAGTAATAGAACCCTGGTCTCCAGAGTCGCAGTCCAACACTCAGACCACTGGACCACACTGGCTCAAAGTCTACTTGATGGCAATTAACAACATCACATTCTCAACTGCTTCACTGCTATGCACAATTTATCTGTGTGCCCCCCCCCCCCCATCACAACACAAACAAGCAAAGCTGTGGCATTTGCTGCCAAAGGAAGGGAACTGGTCCTGCCAAAGAGGTATGCCCGAGGGCATTTGGACTGATATCCGTTTCTGCATTAAGAGGCCAGATTTAAACTCAGACTGCCTGTCATCTCTGCCTAACTGCTCTTGCTCTTGGAACACACCATGAGACCAGAACAGTATCAATCAAACCTGTTTTTTAAAAAAGAGATAAGCAAACAAACCCTGGAATAAGGAGGTCCCTCTGTCAGCATCAGCCACCAGGCTGTCAAAGCCGTACCAGTGAACTTTGCTTGATGGAAAGGAACCTGTTACCCATAGCAGGCTTTGCAGCCATGCCTGGCATAATGATCAGACAATTTTACCTAGCCATTCAGAGCTCACTTTGTTTATCAGATCCTTAGCAACTGTTGCATGCAATAATTTCCTACCTGACAACATTTAACTGGGATACATGCTGAGGGTGGGGGAAAGATTTTTTTTTAAATGGCCCTTTTGCTTTTAAAGTTTACTTTTTGGACTACAAGTTCTCAAATCCCCCAGCCAGCATGAGAGTTTATGGATGTCATATTCCAAAAAAGCTTGGTTTTACTTTTAATTGAGATGCTAGGAAAGAAGCGAATCTGTCTGGCACAGAAAACATCTCCTTTCTGTCTCCATGAAGGACAAGACCTGGCCTTTTGACAAAACGTTCATCTCGTATTTATACAATAAATAGCTGTATGCAAAGACAAGGCTGCTAGAGGATGATTGAAGACAGTGGTGGGAAGAAGGGGCAGAAAAGGTTGTATCGTGTATATCTGATAGTTTGATTTAATACAGCAGGCATATGAAGAGCTGCTGCTAGTTGATATAGAAAGAGGAATGAAACTAATAGGAAGGGGTCAGGAGGAGGACAATCATATATCTCAGTTTCACCTACAATGTACATTCTACATCCTAAAATGCCAATAATAAAAGCCCAAATAATGGTTCCTTACCCAGAAATACCCATAACATGAAAATTAATTCATTAATTGCCTTCACTGTCCATCGGATCTTTCCCGAAAGCACAGTTATGAAATACTAATCAAAACTTACAAATACAAATGAGTAAAACAGCCTTTAAATCTGTTGTAGTGGAACCAGTAGTCACTGTGTCAAATCACCAGGGAGTTTTTAATTAGCAGAACCAATGGCATCATCTATTTCCCTTCAGGCTTCACTGTTCCTTGTGAGCTCAGCTACAATCCTCATATTATATTTATGTTTTATGTTGTACCATTCAGAATGGGTTTGCATGACTAAACGTTCCTCCAGATAAAATATATACATATACGCGAACATACGTTGTTGTTGCTGTCGTGTGCCTTCAAGGCATTTCTGGCTTAGGGTGATCCTAAGGTGAACCTATTGCAAGGTTTTCTTGTCAAGATTTGGTCAGAGGCGGTTGATTTTCCTCTCCTCTAATGCCAAAGGGTGGAAGCAGCCACTGAGCCTGATGGGAAGACCAGGACTGCTAAGTTCTGTAAGATGGACACTGCTTCCTGTATCATCCTAACACCAGCCACATCCCTTAGGCAGGGCAACTGATTGTGGATGATGGCCGCTAGGCTATCCCTTTGTTCTTCCCAGGCAAGAGGCGGTTTAGCTGTAGAATACCCTCTCTGATCTAGATATTTATCCCCTCTCAGCCTGGTGGGACTGGTCTTGACTATGGCTCAAACTGGTATGCCTGATTGTCCACATCGCACCATGTTGCAGCGCTCAATATCGGAAGGCAGCAACATTAACTGAGATGCAAGCGAGCTACACACGTAAATAAATAACCACGGGGAATGTGTTGGAGAAAGACTCAGTCCCTGTATGCTCCAGGAGGTCCCCATAATGATGCTTAGTAATACTTTAATTGTATTATTGATTGCTGGTTCAGGCAGTAAGCCATTTGATTAAGAGCGCCTTTTCTGGGAGGGAAGCTTAAGACTTTTTTTTTTTTTTGCCTTGACAACTTGATCAATTGTGTTTTACACACACACACACACACACACACACCCCACACCATTTGGTTTCTCTTTCCCTTTCCTGAGCAGTGGATGTGGAGAGCTGCCTCCTCAGAGTCATTTTCCATTGATAGGAAATGCAATGGAAAGTGAAGGTGTCAGTGTCAGTATTTACTTATTTGTAGGGGAACAGGTTGAAAAGGAGTGAGAGGGGAGATGCAGAAACCAACATATAGAAGCCAGCCCTATTCCATTTAGAAAAGCAAATTAGACTAAAACAGAGTTTTCCTTTAGCATGGATGGAGGCTAGCTCGCAATGTATAGGGCAAGACACATGGCACATAGCCCTCTACTCTAATGCTCTACCATTGTCTCCCCTATCTACCAGTTCAAGTCACATCACCATTCTGTCTAATGTTAGGACTAGTACTGGAGCATACCTATATTTTACAATGGTAGCATTACAATTCCACTTTAACTGCCATTCTTACACCCTTGGGATGTAGCTGCAATCTGGTAAGGTACTCAGATTCCTCTACTATAGTTTAGAATAGGAGATGAGAAGTCTGAAGCAGAGGAACCTAAGTACGTCAACAAACTACAAACAGCAGGATTCTATGTGTTAGGGCCATGGAAGTTTAATAGTATCAAACAGTTATAATTCTATAATATTATGGCCCAGGCCAACACACATATATCCCCAGGCAGTACGACTGAACCAGAGCACCACCCCATTACACTACTTACCGTTCTTTTCCATGGAAGTGTGTAACTTTGACAGTAATAAGAGTCATCTGATAAAAGTTGAACTGTCAGGTTGTCCTTTTCTGTGAAATAATGTCAAAGCTCCATACAGGAAGATCACAGGGAGCTGTCCAAAGTGCTGCATACCTTTGCTGTCTGTGCATGTATGTGCCTTCAAGTCGTCTGTAGATTCATGCCAACCGCCTGAATTTCATCAACCTTTCTTGGGCAAGGAATACTCAGAGGTGGTTCCCTTTTCTGAAATATAGCCTGCAGCCTCTGGTATTCATCGGTGGTCTCCTATTTAAGTACTAACCAGGGCTAAGCCTGCTTAACTTCCTAGATCAGATGCAGTCTGGTGCCTTTAGGGTATTTACGTACAATTTTCTGAGAAACGGCATTTGAAAAACAACCAGTCCAGTATCCAGTCAAGTAACAAATCTCTCTCTCCAAATCTGCCGTGCTACTTCCGTGATCCTTACAGACCTGAAAGCAACAATCATATTTTTACTATAGCCAGTCTTAACCCATAGCCTTGGTGACTGCAGCTGACACATCTGATCTGGTGAGGATTATTTTAAATTGTATTTGGGAATTTTGGAAGGAAAACACAGGCAATGGCCATCCACCACTTGTGCCAGTAGAGTGATCACCAATGTTGATTTATCCCAGACTTAAAAGGTTAAGAGAATTAAATCTGCAAACAAATAGATGATGAAGCCAGACTCCAACATCATTCCCGTGAAAAGAATGTCTGAAATTCTCTCCAACAGATCCTTCATTACTTGAGAGTCCCATTTTAGGCACAACTAATTTGTAGAAGGATTCTCTCAAATTATGGGCAATTGCCTTTACATTTCAATTCCTCCGATCAGAGCAAACTGAAAGAAGAAGGAATGAAGTGTGAGGGAGAATAGCTTTACTAGCACAAGACCAAAATACGAGCTCGTAGCTTGATTCCCATGTAACAGACTTCCTTAACTACTGCCCTTCAGATGGGTTAGATTACAGCTCCCATAATTCTACTTCTTGGTTGCTGAATTATGGGAGTGGGAGTCCAACCATCCAGCAGGTGTGCCAAGTTGCTACCATACAGCATAATAACCACTAGGACAATTTAACTAACCATTGGTTCACTCATCATGAGGGAATGATACTTTCTGCCTCTTTTGCATTATGTCCTCATAGGAGTTTATCACATGGGAGGAATTTCTCTCAATTGCAAATGGAGCCAATTTGAATTCACGTAAATTCACTAGTTTAGCGAATTTACATGAAATCTGATTGTGTTCGGAATGTGTTCAGAATGACTTCCCATTGCCCGAAAATTGCGTGAGATACTCTAATACAAAATTACGTGAAACCCCATGATTGCATTCGGAATGACTTCCCATTGCCCGAAATTGCGTGAGATACACTCATTCGCAATTACGTGAAACCCCATGATTGCGTTTGGATTGCCATTGGATTATACCCCCAAATTCTGTCGTATGATAAACTCCATAGAGTAGCAGTAGCAGCTACTTTGTAAAACAGAGCTAGGTGGTGTGATGTCCAGTAAAGAAGGGGTAGGTGGACACTTAATTCTGCTTTGTCCACTGCTTTCTTCCTCTGACTTCTGCAGAGAGAGTTTGATTTGCCCAGGGTCACCATCACTGAGCAGGGATTTGAACCTCAGTTTCTCAGAGTTCTAGTTGAACACTCAAACCATTACAACACATTGGTCAATCATCATATTGGCTCATATGGCGACTCTGGCCAGAATGGGTTAGTGGTTTGAGTATAGTGGTTCAGACATGAAAACCCACTGGATGACTTTGGGCAAGTCACCCTCTCATAGCATCGGAGAACAACCATGTCAATAATCTGCATAAATCTTGCAAAACAACAACAACAACCCACCACTAAACCCTGTGATAGGTTTGCCCTAAGGTTATCATAAGCCAAAAATGACTTGAAGACAAACAACAGCAACAACAACACAGGAAAACCTTTTGGCTCTCCAGAAGTTTGAACTACAGCTTCCATAATCTTTTACCATTCTGCATGCTGGGAGCAGAAATCCATAATACTGTACATGGAAGGTCAAATGTGCTTGACTCCTGGTTTCAAACACGCATCTAAGGTTTAATAGCCCCACTTTCAGTAGTACAGCCTGCACATTACCAGGTATCTGTTTTCCTTCATGCCAAAGGTTTTCTGGGTCGCTTCCAAGTTGAACGCAACAGCACATGGAAATAAAGCTCAGTGACAATACAAACTTTGCTTTCTGGTTTTTTTCCCCACACACAGAAATGTGGGTTGGTGGTGGCAGAGAAGAACTCATCCTCACCCTCACCTGAGATGACCCAGAGGCGAAGAAAAATTTGTGCAGGCTCATTCCTCCTATTAGGCAAAGTGAGCTGTATGCCTCAAGTCACAGATCTGAAGTGTCATGAAAGGGCAGCAAGTTGTAAGTTATATAATGTAATCCTGCTAAAGGTACACCTCAGATAATGAAGCAGATGTATTCTTGGGCAGTGCTTTTTTAACAGAAAATTTGGTACCTGAAGCAGAAATAACATGGAAAGAATAGAGACAGGTTCCTATACTGCCCCCCCCCAAAAGGGGGGGGGAGTTCAATATGTTTCAGCAAACTTTTAATTCAAAACTAGCAATATGTACCTGTGAAATGAGACAACCAGGCCAGGAAAGCCTTGTATATGTAAACATTCTAGAAACAATTGAAGATTTCTTCCAGAATCCATCCTGTTGCTGTTAACTGCCTTCAAATTAACCTTAAGTTAAGGTGACCTTGTGAATGAGATATTCCCTTTCCTTCTCTGCACATGCAGGCTCAGGCCAATGGCATCCCTGATCAAGTGTAAACATCTGGCATGTGGTCTTCCTCTCTTTCTACTGCCCTCCGCCTTTCTTAGCATCATTGTCTTTTCTAACAAATCGTGCCTTCTCATGATGTGGCCAAAGTACGACAGTCTCAGTTTAGTCGTCCTGGCTTCCAGAGAGAGCCTAGATGCTTTATCACACTGGGAATAAACCAGATTTAAACAAGAGTTTAAAAAGAGTTAAACAGGAAATGTCCTATGATAAACATAGGGCATTTCCTATTTAACTCTCGTTTAAATCCTGTTTGCCCCCAGTGTGATAAAGCAGTAGGTTTGATCTGTTCTAGGACCCATTTATCTGTCTTATTGGCCACCCATAGTATCCTCAGCACTCTTCTCCAGCACTACAACTCAAATGAGTAGATTTTCCTTCTATCTGCTTTCTTCACTGTCCAGCTCTCACATCCATATATGGTGATGAGGAATGCAATGGCTTGGACTATCTACACTTTAGTGTTCAGAATTATATATCTGCACTTTCAGATCTGGTCTAGTCCTTTCATATCTGTCCTCTGCAGTCCTGGTCTTCTTCTGGTTTCTTGACTGAAATCTCTGTTCTGGTCAATATCTGACCAAAGGTATGCAAGCTATTTCAATATTCTTGCTATGGATGAATTCTTGTAGATCTTCTATGGTCATTATTTTTGTTTTTGTAATGTTCAGCATTAAGCCTACCAGTGCTTTCTTCCTTAACCTTCTTTAGTAATTGTCCCAGGCGCTTGTTGGTTTCTGTTAGTAGTACTGTGTTGTCTGCATAACTTAGGTTGGTAATGTTTCTTCTGCTACTCTTTCCACCTCCTGTCTCTGAATCTAAGCCTTCTGTGTGTACAACGTTTTCTGTATACAGGTTGAATAAATAGAATGATAGTATGCACCCTTTCCTGACACTTTACCAATTGGGAACCTTAGCTTTCTTCGTATTCTGTTCTGATGGAAGCTTCTTGTCCTGAGTTCAGGTTACCCATCAGGATAATCAGATGCTGTGGCACTTCCATTCCTTTAAGAACAAGCCATAGCTTTTTGTTTTTTTATTTTTAATTCAACCACAGAGAAATTACAAATAAACTAAATAAATAAAACAATTATCTATAGCTGTATACATTATGTCTTGTATAACATTTGCATTGAATCGTTTGATACTGCTTATCAAATTTTTAAAAAGGAAAAACTCATTCCTCTAGAAGTAGAAAAGAAGACCACTACATGTGGTAGAAGGTGCCTTTTTTATCCTCACACTTCCAGCAATTATCATTTGAAATTTTTGAAATTTTTGCAATCTTTTCTGGTGTTAGGTGCCACCTAAAGAACGTTCTGTAAGAGTTGTAGGTTGTAGCCTTTTACAATTTTTAGATTTTTATTCCATATTTGCTTTCACAGTTTCTAGTTCCATCTCCAGTTTTATTAGCATTTTATATAATTTTGTTATCTAGTTCCAGAGCAAGCCATAGCTTTTCGTGATCTATGCAGACAAAGGCTTTGCCCTAGAATCCATCCCTAGAATACATCTAGGGATGATTTTTCTTTCACTAGCCTCTACTTCTCTTAAGATTTCCATTTCGAGGGCCATACTTCTAAATCTGTGCTTTTTGTTTTTAACATGCTTGGGGTAGCTAGTGAGGCAGGATTATCTGTTCTTCCTTTTACTCACTGTCTTGTTCTTTACGTGTGCTCAGGAGGAAATTCTAGAGGCAGCTGCTGTTTGTTTTCTGGGACACACATTACCACAATATGATAGGCTATTGTACAATCTCATTCTTTCCCCTATCATGCTTTATTGCATTGTTTACTACAGACTCGCTGTTGTAGTACCAAAGTCTGTGTTTCTCTAGCTCTCCTTTGCCATCTGCCAGTGCTTATACTGCTAAGGAAATCCTCCCGCCAGGTAGAGGATGAGGCAGAGAATGAAGACTGACAGGTATAAAAAGAAGCTTTGTTGTCAGAGGCTTTGTTAACTGAGGCATGCCTGTATATTTATACTGTTAGAGATGGAAAGCATTGTTTCCAATCTCACATGTCAAACTAGCATTTGACATGATCGGACAGGGTAGCACACTTTCTTGGTTCCTTTGCCTCAGTTGTTAGAGGAACCTTTGGAAGTGGAAGTCCAGCAGAGTGGAAGGCAAACAGATTTGGTGCATAGGACAGCTTCTTCAGAGGCCTAAAGCTTCATGTTAATTCACTGCCTTACTGATATCAGAGCCATAAGCCTCCTCTGGCTAGGAATGGGCAAGAGAGTATTGCAGTTGGATCCCTGTGGAAATTGTTGGCAGGATCAGCAAATACAGTTTGAGAAGCTGCAGTTAATAGATATCCCTGTGTGTTTTTTTCTTTAAGCTAATCTGTCCACTATAATAACAACAGGCAAGGCTTTTTTCTTTTTCAAAATTATGTCCAACATTGAAGTTTAGCAAGGACTCTTGAGGCAGTTGCTTCCATTCCTCTGCAAAAGCAGCTCTTCCCCAGCCCTGCCCAGTCTTTGTAGAGCTTGCAACGTGAGTGAGCTCCCCTCCTACGTTTAATTTCCTTTGACACGTTTGTTTATTCCTGGGCTGTTAAATGGCTCCAGTTTAACCACCTTGCCTTTAGGAAACCGTTTATGAGTTTGTTCATCATTAAGCCAAAATACAATTACTGTGAGTTCCACCTGCTGGGCATCAATTTGATTTTGTTTCAAAAGGGAGCAGAGAGAGAGAGAGAGAGCGAGAGCGAGAGAGAGAGAGCGAGAGCGAGAGAGAGAGAGAGAGAGAGAGAGAGAGATTTGTAGAGATTGTGCACACACCATGGATAACATCACCTTTCTCCAGTAATGGACTGGAGCAAGGGCTATTTGTCTCATCATCCTATCACATTTCCCACTCATCCCCCTCTCCCAGTAAAGAAGTTCATGGCCCACCTGCAGACAAACTTAGCACTCTCAATTCCTGCTGATAATTCCAAGGAGTTTATGACACGGGAGGAATTTCTCTCAATTTCAAAAGAAATGAAAGTGGGGCCAGTTTGGAAATGAGTGAATTCGCTAGTTCAGTGAATTTACGTGATTGTGTATTGATGCTACATCACATTCGGAATGACTTCCCATTGCCTGAAATTGCCCGAAATTGTGTGTGATAGATTCTCACACAATAACATGAAACCCCATGATTGCGTTCAGAAGGACTTCCCATTGCCCGAGAATGCATGTGTTAGTCTCTCACGCAATAATGTGAAACTCCATGATTGCGTTCAGATTATGCTTCCATTTTCTGTCATCTGATAAACTTCCAAGTCTATAGTTTCAGAACCCTTCTTAACCATGCATGCACACAGCATCTTTTAGAGCTGCTATTCCCACCATAGATTTACAGCAGAGATGGGAACCATATAGGCCTCCATGCAGCCCTCCAACATTGTCAAAGTGCAAATCCCATCGGCCCTAGTGACCACAGCAAGTCGTGAGGAGTACTGGAACTTGTAGCCTAACAAAATCTGAACGGCTGAAAGACTCCCACTCTTGATTTAGAGCGTGTGCCATGTCAGTGCTGAAATCTCAGCACCCTTGAGAAATGTAGAAAAGAAAAAGCATACACAATTTCAACAAATAATTCAGAAAGGAAGAGAAATGGAGGAAAATGAGAATATGAAAGGAATAATTAGCAACATTTATAAAATATTGATAGAAAATAAAGGAAAGGAAATAAAAGAATATACTTTGAAAGGAATATGGGAAGAGGAATTAGGATGTAAAATAAGTGATATGGAACAGAATAAAATGTGGGAACAGAGACACCTGAAAAATCTATTGGTACGGATTAAAGAAAATTACTATAAATTGATTTGGAAATGGTATTTGACACCAGTAAGATTATATAATATTGATAAGAATAACTCAAAAAACTGTTGGAGAGGTTGTCAAGAAATAGGGTCATTTATACATATATGCAAAAGAAAAGGGAAAACATTAGGAAGAAATTCCTGACAGTAAGGGCTGTTCAACAGTGGAACACACTCCCTCGGAGAATGGTGGAGTCTCCTTCCTTGGAGGTCTTTAAGCAGAGGCTGGATGGCCATCTGTCAATGGGGATGCTTTGATTGGGAGTTCCTGCATGGCAGGGGGTTGGACTGGGTGGCCCTTTTGGTCTCTTCCAACTCTGTGATTCTATGTGGTGGCAATGTAAATATGTACAAAAATTTTGGGAAAAAGTGATATTAGAAATAGAAAATATTATGAATGTAGAAATAGAAAAAAACCCCAAATAATAGTTTTGTTATCTTTATATAATGTTGAAGAATGGAAAAAAGAGGAAAAGGAATTGGTAACAAATTTACTTACAGCAGCGAGATTAATCATAGCAAGATTTTGGAAAACAAAAATAAAAGTAAAATTGGAGGATTGGTATAAAGAAGTATGGAAATTAACAATTAATGACAAATCAACATTCAATTTGAATGTAAGGAAAGGACGATGGAAAAGAAATTATTTTGATGAGATATGGAGAAAATTTATTGAAAAAGCATTAAGAAAAGAAGATAGAAAATTACCTCCACGAGATGAAATGAAATTTTGGATGGAATACAAGGATGGAAATGGCTCCGGGGGGGAACACTGAAGTGGTATATAAAATATATTTAGTTATAATGTATTAGAATGAAAGAATATATATATCCATCTATAAGGGAAAATGTTATGGCTTGTATATGTTTAAAATATGAAATAAAATTATAAAAAAAACTTTGTAATTTGAGAAATGTAATTTAGAAACCCTGTGAGAAGTCGAACAATGGAACACTGCAAATATGAAAGCTGGTATCCATATCTAAGCTACATCAGGGTTGGAAGTCCCATTGGTTATCCAAATGTTTTGAACTCCAGCTTCCAGAATATTGTGCTATTGCCTCTGTTGGCTGGAACTGTTGGCTGGAACTGTTGGCTGCCTCAAATTTGTAGATCTCCCTTTTCAAACTGTACAGGTTTAATACCCTAATACCTCATTGCTCAGTGATCTGAGGTCTCCTGGGAGAGATGAGAAGGCTCAGGCTTGTGTTTGGGGAAAAATACATATTTAGCGATAACTGCAGTAATGTGGCATTAAAATTTTGTATCTAAATTGGTTCACTTTTACATTCCTTTACCTTTAAAAACATGTCAGTCAAATGGTAATCCATCCAGCAGAGGCTGTTCTGTATTTTAATCTCTGTACACTGCTTAGAATATTTCAGGCATTTTGTACTTTCATCCTGGTTTCAACAGGCCTGCAGAAACCCCCAAGGTTTGCAAAAGTACCAAAATTAATTAACCAGCAGGAAAGAGGAATGTGCCTAATTACCCTGAAGGGACTAGATCCTGTTTAATCTTGGAAGCTAAATAGGATCAGTCTTGGTTAGTACTTGGATGAGAGACCACCAGGGAATATCTGGTGCCGTAAGCTATATTTCAGAGGAAGGAACTGGCAAAAGCACCTCTGAGTATTCCTTGCTAAAGAAAACCCTGTGATATTCATAAGTTTTCCATGTGTCGACGGTGACCTAAAGGCATATACACACACAGAGAGAGGAGAGTATGTGGCTGGCTAAAATCTTAATCAAGTTCACTTTCCACTGCAACATTTTGTTGTAGATCTCTCATTTTCAGTAAAAATAATAGTGCTGAATTTCCAGAACAAGGTTGATTTAAGTATGATTTCTTAAACTATAAACATGGTTCCCCCCATTTACCAGGAATATAAAATTCCGACAGTCTGAAATGGACAACAACAACAACAACAGTTAACTGTTACTTACCCTTATTTCAATGGAAATTCTTCCAATTAATCTGGAGTAGAGTTTCTCAACCAAGATTCCACAAGAAGTTACTGGGGTTCTGTAAGAAACCTTAACTGGGGAGAAAAGTCAACATTTTTGAGAGCTGTAGATATAATAATTTTAATGCAGGGGTTCCCGCAAACCTAAAATTTATTTCAAGGGTACCTCCAGGATAAAAAAGCGTAAGAAAAACTGATCTAGAGTCTAAGCAGTTGAGGACAGAGCTCGGAAAAAATACTCTTGTGGGCTGCAACACTCAAAGGTTTTAAGGACTGGTCTTGATTTCTGGGCAATGCTGGGAGTTGTAGTCCAAAATGGTCTTGACTGCTCCCTGGTCTATGTTCTCATCCATCTTCCAGGATCCACCTGCTCTGTTTCTCCTGGCTCTCCTGGCTCCAACCCTAAGGTACAGGACTCTTTTTACTGTGCACGCAGACCGATTGTAATAAACCTGCTTGTAGTTTGTGGAAAGTCGGGCAATCTAAATATTCAGAGGAAGAAAGCAATATGCTTTGTCTCATCATCTGTTCCAAGGAGACAACTCCGGAACGAATATCCAGAAACCATGATAATTGCTAATGTTTTCCCACTCCATTCTGGTAACACTTTGCTAAGAGAAAAATTCTCAACTACTGAGAAGAGCCGGGCTGCTACAAACATGAACATTTGCTGACACTTCAGATAGATTAGAAAGAACAATAAAGAGTCCCATGGTGGCCATTCGCTGGCTAGGTAATATATTGTACCATAAATCTTCATGGGCAACATAAAAATCTGATTCATCAAATACACGATGTCCACTATGGATGTGCTAGGACTAGACAGCCCTGAAGTGAAAATAAAATAATCCCGGTGGAAACCAAAGTTTTTAGTGCACATCCTAATTCATTAACAAGATTACTGTGATTTCAGGTTCTGTATTTTAGAATCTAAAAATCTAAAACAAATTTTTTCAGCCTTCAGTATTTCACCAACCTGGCAAGTCACTCCTAACCCTGGAGCACTGTTGCCCACTGTTCTATCTATCTATTCATCTATCTATCTAAAAAAAATTGCAATGATATCTCTGAAGGCCTTGCACTTGCTTAATTCTTTATAGTTATTTTCCATTCTGTGTGGTCTTCTTTTGATAGGAGGACATTAAATGCCTCTTCCTCTTTGATGTTCATAAACTTACATTTGTACTTGTTGTTGATAATTGCACATGAGTTGACCGCAATTCATGGTGACCCTCCAAGGCCCATTGTCCTCTATTGTTCTATTTAGGTCCTGCAAATTTATGGCCATTACCTCTCTGTATTTCCTCTGTCTTTTCTAGCATTATTGTCTGTTCTAATGAGCAATGAGTAATTCTCATTATATGACCAAAGTACGACCTCCTTAATTTGATCATCTTGGCTTCCAGTGAGATTTCAGGCTTGATCTGTTCAAGGACCCACTTTTTTGGGGCGTGGGGGGGGTGAGGGTGCTCACAGTATCCTCAGCACTCTTCTCCAGCACCACGTCAAATTAGTTGATTTTCTTCTTATCTGCTTTCTTCTCTGTCGAGCTCTCCCATTCATACATGATGATAGGGAATACAATGGATTGGAAGATTCTAAATTTAGTGTTTATTTGTATATCTTTACTCTTTGGGATCTTATCTCGTTCTTTCATTGCTGCCCTTCCCATTCCTAGTCTTTTTCTTATTTCTTGGCTGCAGTCTCTGTTCTGGTGATTTATTTTTCCCCGTTTCTCTTATCACTGCTTCCACTTCTCTTTTTAGAATTTGGCTTCGTACACACTTTTGTACACAGTTCAAAATGCTTTATTGTTCACTTCAGCTCCAGATCCCCTTCTTTCTACATTTAGTGTAACAGGTGGGGAGGGCAAAATGAAGGCATCACCTCCCTAATAAATATTCAGCTCCCCAAATCAAATTTTCCTTCAGTCTCCAAACATCGAGCATGGTAGATAATGAAGCATTTATCTTTATAAATATCTAGGTCTCTTATTATATTTGTTGTGCTTTAATTCCCTTGGTAACTCTACCTGCCCCTTTTCTTTAGATGCCTAAAATATATTTCCAATGTTCAAATGAAGTACTATGATGTTAGAAATTTGGTGAATGAAGGAAAATTTCATGGAGGGGTGTTTAGAGGACAATGCTCCATTCAAGTGGAGTCTCTCCAAAGGAAGAAGGTAACAACCAACCTAGTTTTCCTTGAAAGGGTGTATGGAACAACCGCCAAGAAGGTCTTCTCCCATAGCTGCCTCCGCCTCTTGAATGAAAGTTGTAGCCTATGGAGGAGGAATGCTGTGTGCATAAGAGAAGCCAGTTTAGCATCCCCTCACACATCTGTACGGCACTGTGATGTCTAACTCTTTCCCTGGATCCTGTACAAGGTGAAAGGGGGAATAAAAATAAAAATAAATACGAATTGTGGTAGTTCATATAGCACCTTGCACATTGTACCTTCACCCAGGGGCTTAAAAAAAAAAAAAAGACACAACTGCTGCTCCATTTTAGCTGTAGTACAGAAGAGGAGACACCATTGCACGACAAAATCTGACCGCTGGAATCCCCTTTTCTGGGCAACTAATAAAGGTGCAGGAGTCCTTCACTCTTTTGCATCTGGACACTCTAGCAAGAAGTCCTAGTGGCAGTGCCACTAGCACTGAAGTGTAATTCGGTACATATTTATTTAGAGGTAAGCTCCACTGAGTTCCAGGAGAGCGTCTATAGGATTGCAGCCTTCATTTCCTTTCAGTCAGACAGCACACTGAAGCCTGACAATATCTTAGGAGTTTATCACACAGGAGGGAAATTGGAAGTTTAAATGGGGTTTATCCCATGAAAATTGCGCAATTACTATTAAAGCACAATTAAGATTTTCACACACAGCTGTCATTATCCCGAGAATAACCAGGGAATAACAAGGTAATAAACAGCAACAAATCTTTCATGGAATTTTCCTATGAATGATTGCTGTTTATTACTGGCACTTAAATTGCTTTTGATTGTGATGTTGTGTGAAAACGTTTATCACAAATGCGTCTAATTGCACAATTTTCATGGGGTATTCCTGGGATAATGGTACTTTAATCATGAGGTTGTGTGAAAATCTTAATCGCTAATGTGTGATTTTCACAGGATAAACCCTGTTTACACTCCTAATTGTACCCGTGTGATAAACTCCTTCATAATATTTGTACAAGGAGAACACAGCTGGGGCTGCTACCACACTGAAGAATTAATGCAGTTTGACACTGCTTTAAGTGTCATGGTTCTATCCTATGGAATGTTGGTATTTGCAGTTTGTTGTGGCACTAGAGTATGCTGACATAGTAGGCGAAATATGTCACAAATCCCAGGATTCCATCACCATAGATGTTAAAGCAGTGTCAAACTGCATTAATTCAGCAGTGTAGATGCAGTCTGAGGTGAATAGGTACTCAGACATGGCAACCGCCCAGAGAACAACTTACACAGAGAAAGACGGAGAGGGAGAGGTGTGTGAGAGAGAGAAAGAGAGAGGCCAAATAACTGTTTTTTTCTCTCTGCATGTGGTTAATTAAAAGGAAGTTGGAAAGGAGAGTCCAAAGGTCAAATCTCTGGGACGCTTGGAGGTTATTTAAAATCACAATAATAGAATCGTGCCTGAAATATCTTCTGTGAAGTAGGAAAGATACCAAAGTGTCCAAGAGGATGCCAGCGCGGATAAAGTGTGGAAGAGAGGAAGCTATTAATGCAATAAGACTTCCTCCAGAAAATGAAAGTCATATATAAAGTAAACAAAAAGGAACAGAAACGCTGGCAGAACAGAGGTAAGTTTATTATAATAAAAACAAAGAATACAAAATAAAGGGGGAGCCTATTGCTAAAAATATAAAGGTCAAAAAAAAAAAAAAAATGAAGGCCAAAAATGAAAACATTTTTAAATGCAGCAGAAATAAGAAAATGACCAGGGAGGACATTGTACTAAAGATTGCTACAGAACGATAGACAGATGGTTGAAATGTTAACAGTTCTTGGCTGCAAAAGATAATGGACAGATACTTGCACTTTAATCAGTTTTTAAATTGAGGACATTGGAAGAAGTGAGTCAAGCAGAGCTAAGATTCTCTGACTCTATGAGTTATAAGACACAGACCATGCCAACCCTGCTGTTCTTAAAGATCTGAAATCTGAATCTGATGATCTTCTAAAAGAAATATGAAACTTGTTCCTAAAACTCTCCTTTTTACTAAAGGAGTGGAAATCAACCAATGTAACACTGATTCAGAAAATTACAGCCCAACTAATGCCCTCTTCCAAGTAAAGTAGTGAAAACGTATCAAAAATAAATGGTTCAATAAAGGGAAGAACGAGTCTTGCAGAAGGTTTCTGGTTTCTGCAAAATCAATTCAGCCATTTCCAAGACTTATTTTAGAAGTGTCAGTGGGCATATAGATAAAGGACATGTTATCTCTGAAAGATAATGGGAATTTCCAGACAGTTGTTTTTTGCATATATTATCTCCTTGCCAAATTTGAAATATAGAATGCTCAAACATTTTTCTGCATTTTTTTAATTTAAGTTTTTCTTCTTGAAATTCTTCATTAACCTATCCCTACCAGTCATGAACGAAGGTTGCAGTACAAAATTTAATTCTTTAGTCTTCCATTCCTTTCCTTTTTCATCCAAGTGGTGCTGATGTTCTCAACGGATATGTGCAAAAGTGTTGCACATCTGCAGAAGCACTTTTTTTTTTTTAAAAAAAAAGATAGAAACATCTTTCTGTTGCTGAGCTGAAATTGCAGATGAGAAGCTATCAAGCAAAGTCATGTTTAACAACTGCTTTCTGAACAGTGCTTCCCACATCCCTCTTTTCTTTTGCTCCAGAAGAGATTGCCACTGCAACTTTACTGTTGGGAAAGTTGTTGGGGAGCTGAGCGAGGAAATCCAGCCCTGGAAAGCAAAAATAGATTATCCTGAAAACTTCTGGGAAAACATAGGTTACAAATGCCAGGATCATAGGTCCTGGTGTGTGTGTGCAGGTTGTACCTTTGTTTATGATTTGTAATACTGGATGATGGCATATGCTATACTACTGTTGATGCTGAATGGAAAGATTATTTAGCATTCAAGACTCTGGGTAATGAGCAGATGAGTGGGAAGGAGGAACCAAGCTTTGAGCTGCCAAGGTCAGTCCTGTGAGAAAGCCTGATACGAGGGAGAAGGAGGGCTTCTGTTTAAATATTTGAAGGGATGTCATACTGAAGATGGAGCAAGTTTGTTTCCTGCAGCTCCAGAGAATAAGACCTGGAGCAACAGATGCAAACTACAGGAAAAGAGATTCCATCTCAGCATTAGGAAGAAGTTCCTGACAATAAGAGCTGTTCGACAGTGGACTCTTTCAAACAGGAGGAATTTCTCCCAATTCCGAATGGAGCCAATGCGGATTCATGTAAATTCGCTTGTTTAGCGAATTTACCTGAACCCCTGCTCCGTTCGGAAGGCATTCGGAATCACTTCCCATTACCCAAAAATAACCCCCCCTTGCCCGAAATCGCGTGAGAAGCTTAAATTCGCAATAACATTAAACCCATGATTGCATTCGGAGTGACTTCCCTTTTGCCCAAAATTGCATGAGAAGAATTAATTCGCAATAACGTGAAACCCCAGGATTGCGTTTGGATTGCCCTTGGATTATACTTCCAATTTCCCACGTCTGAAAGAGTCCAGTGGAAGATGCTCCCTCGGAGTGTGGTGGAGTCTCCTTCCTTGGATATTTTTAAACAGAGCCTAGATGGGAATCAATAACCTGCATGAGCATTACAGTGTCCTCCATGAGCTAAATGTTCTTTGCCCATGAGCTATTCTACATAGAAATTAAGAAAAAGCCACATTAAGAAATGTAATAATTACAAAATATTTCCCAGAGTGACTTCAAAAACATAAATAGAAACAAGACCAATGAAAGAAGCAAAGCAAGGGATTAAGAGAGACTACTCAGAATGTTTTGCCTGAGAAAAACATTCTATACCAAGGGAAGCATATAATTTGTAATACATTTATACAAAGCTCCCCGACATTTGAAAGACCATCCCTTGGCTAGAATATTAATGATAAAAAACCACATTGAGAACAGTCCTTCAGAGCAGAGAATTGGAAGTGAGGAGTGGAAATCTGCTACAACTCACTTAAATTTTACAACTGGCATTCTCACCAGCTTTGTTGCGCAAAACCCTTGGCAACTGTACCCACTCCCAGCTCCTGCTCCTGCTCCATCCTCTTCAACTGCTCCAAAAAGAGAACTAAAAGAGAGGTAAAAATGGCAGCAGCAACCTCTTCCATGATTGGGCCATGGAAACTCAAGATGTGTCCATACTGAGGGCCAGGCAGAAGTGGGTTGTGTGGAGATGGACAATTCCTCCAGCATAATTACTCAACGACCCTTCATGTGCCCCTTAAAATACACAAAACCCTGCACCATGAAACATTTGCACACTCCCTATTTACTGGTATTCTTTCAAGTTTCCCTTTATTTAGTGATTTTTCCCTGGGGAAAGGGGAGAAGCAAAGAAAACCACATTAAGAACCAAGCGATGAAAATCACACAAGCCTGCTCCCACCAATTCTAGCCAGCATAGATAATAGCATTTAGCAATAGCATTTGCATTTCTATACTGTTTATCAGTGAACTTAGCACTCTCTAAGTGGTTTACAATCTGTAAGCCAATCGCCCCCAACCAGCTGGGTACTCATTTTATCCACCTATGAAAGGACGGAAGGCTGAGGCAACATTGGAGCCCTGAGACTGAACTCACAACCTTTTGGCTGCAGCACTGGCATTTAACTACTGTAAGTGGTGCAGGAACGCTGGCATTGCAACCCAATTACATCTGGAGAGATACCTAACAGGCTTTTAGAACTAAAGGTGTTTAAAAAATAGCTTTCAAGAAGATGCTGTACTGTTTTAAACTGAACTGTTTTAATTGCTTTTTATCATTTTAAAATATGTTTTTAATATTGTTAATAGTATACTATTCAATGGGGTGAAACAGATGGCCTGGATAGAGCAGTCTTGTGTTGCTCCAGTGCTGTTCACACTGAGACCACAGCGTCTGTAATCTTTCTGTCCCGATCTGGGCCGCTGCTGTGGTCCTGAATGGGGCCACTTCTTGGCCCAGTTCTTCTGGAATGGTACAGGCTCAGCACAGCTTCCAGCCATGTTTGTGGTGCACATTATTTGAATGCTTTGCCCCCACTGAATCAGTGCCCTTTGATCTGTGTGGTTAGGGACAGTGTTGATCTTTTGTATGGCTTTTCAAACCATATTACAATAATTTTAACTCGTAAGCCACTTTGAATCCCAGTCTTGCAGAAAAGGTGAGGTACAAATCAAACCAAGAAAAAGAAGGGAGGAGGAGGAGAGTTGCCCACCCCATTTTAAAGCTCAATTCCATTAATTTTACTTGTTGTTGTTATGTGCCTTCGTGTCGTTTCTGCATTATGGTGGCCCTAAGGCGAATATATCATGGGGGTTTCTTGGCAAGATTTGCTCAGAGAAGGTTTGCCATTGCCTTCCCCTGAGGCTGAGAGCATGTGACTTTGCCAAGGTCACCCAGTGGGTTTCATGGCTGAACAAGTAACCAGCCATGGTTTCCAGAATCACAGTCCTACACTCAAACCACTATGCTACACTGGCTCTAACGGACTTTACTAGCCCCATCATAACATTGGTGAACACATAGAAAACCATTCCCCAACCTGGATTACAAACCCATCAGGACCATGCTGGTTGGGGGTGAGGAGGTTGCAGTCTATAACAGCCTGAAGGCTAGTGCCAGTTTGGGGGAAAGTGGATGGAGAATGTGCTCTGGGGGTTCTTGTTTGGATATAATATGCCTGGAAGTATGTGTTCATTCTGACCTTTTCATTACCATCTTTGTGTAAGAGTTTCCATTTTTCTAACCTGTTTTTTTAAAAACCCAGAATTATTACATCAGTAGAGTGTTTACATCCTATTAGTGCCCTGAAGGCCCAGCCGAAGTCAGACCTCAGCATCACACGTGATGGATCACAAGACATCTACCAAGAGGCAAGCTCTCTCACTCAGGCAGTGTGTAAGACAAGAAAACCATTAAACCCACAAGTGGCTCAAGCAATCCTGGCCCCTAGAAACTTACTATCATTACAGCACGACCAGCACAGAAGGGTCAAATCACATGATTAATGACATATTTTGTTTGGTTCTCTGAGCAACTGGATCTTGCTTGCACTCTTATCTTCATTGCCAGTGATACAAGGCTGGAGCAGATGGGCAGGAAAAAGCAGCTCGATCCTGGGTTTTATGAAAGCAGGTTGAAACCCCACTGTTTGCATGGCCTGCTCCTAAGGCGGCCCGAACACCCACAGGCTGTCTATACCACGTGGTATCAAGCTGTGCTGTGCAGTTTATTTTTGTTGCCTTCCCACAGTGTGTGCGCACCATCCCACAAACACACTGCCTGTTACCTCCAATTACTTCCATTTCCTGCCAGGATGCCGTTCCATTGGATAGCCACCTGTCTGATTGGTCATACAGTTGCATGTGCAATGCACCGCCTGTAGAGTGCATTGGTGCATCAGTGCGCCCAGTGACATATTGGCAAAACACAATCATGGAGGCCCCACATAAATGCCCCCTTCCCCCATGTCTCTTTGTTGGACTGTCTGGTTTGTGTATAGCAAGTGCATTTCTATATCACTTACCAATGCACTGAGAAGTTTACAAAGTATAACCTAACTGTCCACAACAAGCTGGGTATTCATTTTAGCGACCTACGGAAGGACGCCAGGATGTTGTAAGTACATCCACTGCATTATTGGCAACCTGCCCTATTTGAGGTACTTTTGCATTTTTTATTTGCCACATTCCTGCCCTGGTATCAGGCTGCTTATATGCCACTGCAATGTTGTGCATTGTTTGCGTTTGGGCAGAGAATACAGGATTCTTTTTGCTCCACTTGGAGCATGGCCTTTCTTTCTTTCTTTCTTTCTTTCTTTCTTTTGCTTTCTACCCAGTTTTGCCTCATGCATCATCTAAACATCTACACTTCAAAGCAATTTGAAGCAGCATTATTTGAAGCAGCTGGTAGACTCAACCTCTACCAGCCTAATCTTGGGGGAGGCAGTTGAATGTTCCTGCTCCCCAATTCCTTTCTGAGTCCATAGACAGGTCAAAGTCTGGGGCAGCCACAAACTTGATTTCTATCCCCTCTACTGCACTCCTTGAGTTGCCTCCCAGAAATTGCCACTGGGCCAATTCATGGTGCCTTTGTGTGTACACACAGCTGGTTCCTTCTGAATGGCTGGCAGTTCGGGAGGAACTCAGAAATCTACAATTTGGTCCTAACAGGAAACAATTTCAGAATCAAATAGCACAGCATTTCACTGTTTCCAAGATCCTTGTTTTCTTACGGGTCGAAACTTTAAAACCAGGGCAGACCTGAAGCAATTTTGGTGCTTGAAAGAAATAGTTAAGATAGATGTGTCTCTCCTCCATGGTTCCTGTGCTCCCATTCCACATACTGCACCAAAGTAGACTAGCTCTTGAATCTCATTTCAATGGTGGCAATGGGGCAGGACAGTCCACAGGTCCCAGGCTAGCTTTTGGGATACCAGGACAGGGCATGTGGCACATAGAAGAACACTGTTTTTAAACACAGGATAATGGTGAAGAGACTGGGGAAGAATGGTTGCAAGGGTGCTGCTGTTGACCTCTTCAAAACTTGCTGCCTGAGGTAGTTATCTCACTCTGACTAATAGTCGTGCCTGTGTTTTGGTGTTAACTGCCTGAGTTGATCTCAACTCATGGTGACCCTGTGGATGAAACATCTCCAAGACTCCCTATCTTCCACTGCTCAGCTCAGGTCCTGTAAACTCATACCTGTGACCTCCTTAATAGTCTCCATCTATCTAGCATGCAGCCTTCCTCTCTTTCTACTTCCCTCCTTCCCCGGCCTTATTTTTTTCCCCCCATGAGTCCTCCCTTCTCATGATGCCACAAAAGTACAAAAGTTCAGTTTGACTAGCTTGGCTTCTAGGGAGATTTCTGGCTTGATCTGTTCAAGAATGAATTGGTTTGTCTTTCTGGCTGGCAATGGTATCCTCAGCATTCTTCTCCAGTGCCACATCTCAAATAAGCTGATTTTCTTGAGAAACCACTGTTCTTCAGTAACAATAATGACTGTTTCTTCCATGACTATAATAGCAGGAGCTGCTCTGGATGAGCTTGAGGATGATGGGGCTTGCCATCTGCAGCTGCTCAGATCTGGGGATGGCAAGTCCATGGATACAGAGTTCAGATTGTACAGTGAGCCCTTCCCTTAAGTGGGGGGGGGGGGGGGATCTGTTCCGGATCCCCCTGCATAAGGGGAAATCTGCATATGCTGGTGCCCCATTACAAACAATGCGGCACGCATGCCATTTCTTTAATAGTTGCACGGCTTCAGCATAAGCTCAAAGCCACATATAGTGTGCCCGTGTATGGTGTGGGTGCACTGTACATATAAAACAATGTACTGTGCTATGAAACCCAGCCCTGGTGGTGCAGTGGTTAAATGCTGGTACTGCCGTTCTCCTATTGTCTAGCTGCTATTGTCTAGTTGTTCTCACTAGCTATGATGGATTGAATTGGGAACTTCACTTGGAATTGTTATTTTAATGCTGCTATAGGGTGGGAGGGAGCTGGGGAATCGGAAACTGTTACATTTTGCTATGTTTTAATGTTTTAATATGTCGTATTTTTACTGTTTTTAACTGTTGTCACCAGCCTCGATCCAATATAGGTGGAGGCAAGATACTACTACTACTACTACTACTACTTATTATTATTATTATTGTGAGTTTGATTCCAGGGCTCCAAGGTTGACTCAGCCTTCCATCCTTTCATAGGACCGGAGAGGCGATACAAGCAGCTAAGAATTCGTTCTTTGCTGCTCGTATCGCGTCCGCGGAGTCGCGTCCGGCAGAGTTGTTCAGGGTAGTGAGGGAGCTAACTCAGCTCCCTCCTGCCCCGAACCAGATCCTTGAACCCACTAAGGCCTGCTGCGACCAATTTAACAACTTCTTCGCGGATAAAATCTCTCGAATAAGCGAAGGTCTTGAAACCAGAATTGAAGCAGAATCCAGAATAGAGGCCTCCAGAGCTTCCGTGGACTCTGTTGTACTGGATCAGTTTGAGTCGGTTAGTACCGAGGATGTGGACAAGATCCTTCGAAGTCTCAGGAAGACAACCTGCTCTCTCGATCCCTGTCCCTCATGGCTAGTAGCACAGGGGGGACCGGTTGTAACTTCATTGTTACACCGGATTATTAATTCATCTCTGAGGGAAGGGCAGTTCCCCAACAATCTTAAATTGGCCACTATAAAACCTATTCTGAAAAAGCCCTCCCTCGACCCCCTGGATCATAGTAATTATCGGCCTGTTTCGCTGCTGCCATTTTTGGGGAAGGCGATCGAGAGGGCGGTTGTACTCCAACTTCAATCGATCTTGGATGAAACGGATTTTCTAGATCCATTTCAAACCGGTTTTCGGGCGGGCTACGGAGTTGAGACTGCCATGGTCGCCCTGGTCGATGATCTCCGTCTGGGCATCGACAGGGGTAGCGTGTCCCTGTTGGTGCTTTTGGACATCTCAGCGGCTTTCGATACCATCGACCATGGTATCCTTCTGGAACGCCTGGCGGAGGTGGGAATCGGGGGCACTGCGCTCCAGTGGTTCCGGTCCTACCTCTCTGGGAGGTTCCAGATGGTGCAGCTGGGGGACGTGTGCTCCGATAAGAGGGCCCTCACTTCTGGGGTCCCTCAAGGAGCCATTCTGTCCCCCATGCTATTTAACATCTACATGAAACCGCTGGGAGAGATCATCCGGAGGCATGGGGCGCGGTGTTATCAGTACGCTGATGACACCCAAATAATTTTCTCTATGTCTCCGACTGATGCAGTGACCAGGGATGGCGTCGCTCCTCTCGTGGCCTGTCTGGAATCGGTAATGGACTGGATGAGGGAAAACAGACTCAGCCTGAATCCAGAGAAAACGGAAGTACTCGTGATAGGTTCCCCCGGCCCAGGTCTGGAGGTGGTTCCACCTGTCCTGAACGGGGTCACGCTCCCTGTGAAGGACACTGTACGCAGTCTGGGGGTGCTCCTTGACTCGTCGCTCCATCTGACTCCTCAGGTGGACGCAACGGTCAGGAGCACCTGCTTTCAGCTTCGGCTGATACGCCAGCTGCGTCCCTACCTGGACCGGAGGGACCTTGAAACAGTAGTACATGCTCTGGTAACCTCTCGGTTGGACTTCTGCAATGCGCTCTACGTGGGGCAGCCTTTGTATCACACTCGGAAGCTACAATTGGTCCAGAATATGGCAGCTCGGGTGGTCACTGGTGCTCCCAGGGCCGCCCACATAACACCAATATTGAAAGATCTTCACTGGCTGCCTATTTGCTTCCGGGCCCAGTACAAAGTGCTGGTTATCACCTATAAAGCCCTAAATGGCTTGGGCCCAGAGCACCTGAAGGACCGTCTCTCCTCATATAGTCCGCCCCGCACACTTAGATCAACTGGGCAATCACTGCTCAATGTTCCAGAGGCCAGATTGACATCTACTAGGAAGAGGGCGTACTCTTCTGTTGCCCCGAACCTCTGGAACGCATTACCTATGGAGCTTCGTCTGGCTGCCTCCTTAACTCAATTTAAGAAGGGGTTGAAAACACATCTGTTTGACTCAGCTTACCCCTGATTCCCCTGATGCCATCTTCCCACCTTAGGATTGGGTTCGAACCTCTCTATCCTGGGATGACACTGTGATATTGTTATTATGTTATTGTTATTCTGTTTTAATTATTGTTTTAACTTTTGTATATGTATAATTTTTGTATGTTCACCGCCCTGATCGCAGGAAGGGCGGTATACAAATAAACTATTATTATTATTATTATTATTATTATTATTTCACACTAGCGAAATCCCATTCAGAAATGGGATTTAAACTAGATTTAAAATTTGGAAAACCTGCAAATGCGGGAAGTTTATCATACGACATTCCTCCAAATGTGAAATAATGTGAAAATAAACTGAAGATAAAACAGAAAAAAAAAACCCAAACAGTTTTTTACTTTAGCTTCCTGAAAGTAAAGAGCTGCTGTTTTTTCTCTGTTTTACCTTTGGTTTATTTTTGTGCCATGTCACATTTGGAGGAATGTTGTGTGATAAACTTCCCGCACTTGCGGATTTTTAAAAATTTAAATCTAGTTTAAATCCCATTTCTGAATGGTATTTCTCTACTGTGATAAGGTCCATAGGTTGGTAAAATGAGTACCAAGCTTGTTGGGGGCATTTAGCTTACAGACTGGACTCCACTTATTTGGTGCTGAGTTCATTGATAAGTGGTATAGAAATGTACTTGCTATTGCTACAACACCCCCAGGCTGTTCTGTAAAGACTTTCTGGTCGGGAAACCATAAAGCCCTGTGAGGAGAGACTTAGGGAGCTGGGTATTTTTAGCCTGGAGAAGAGGAGGTTAAGAGGTGACATGATAGCCCTGTCTAAGTATTTGAAAGGTGTGATATTAAGGATGGAGAAAGCTTGTTTTCTGCTGCTCCAGAGACTAGGACCTGGAGCAATGGATTCAAACTCCAGGAAAAGAGATTCCGCCTCAACATTAGGAGGAAATTCCTGACAGTAAGGAGCTTATCAGCAGAAATTGGAAGTATAATCTAATGGCAATCCGAATGCAATCATGGGGTTTCACGTTATTGCAAATTAAAGTATCTCATGCAATTTTGGGCAAAAGGGAAGTAATTCTGAACGTAATCATGGGTTTTACGTTATTGCGTATTAAAGCATCTCATGCAATTTCGAGCAATGGGCAGTTATTTTTGGGTAATGGGAAGTCATTCTGAACGCATTCCGAACGCAATTGGAATTCACGTAAATTCGCTAAACTAGCAAATTCACGTGAATTCGAATTGGCTCCAATTGGCTCCATTTGAAATAAAGAGAAATTCCTCCCGTCTGATAAACTCCTAAGAGATGTTTGACAGTGGAAGAAGCTGCCTTGGAGAGTGATGAGGTCTCCTTCTTTGGGGTGTTTTTAAAACAGAGACTGGATGGCTATCTGTCGGGGGTGCTTTGACTGGTATTGCATAGCAGAATGGGGTTGGACTGGATTGCCCTTGAGCAATCTTCCAACTGTCGTTTTTTGTGGGTTTTTCGGGCTATGTGGCCATATTCCAGAAGAGTTTCTTCCTCACGTTTCACCTGCATCTGTGGCTGGACCCCAAAAAACTATGGATACTGGCCATGAAAGCCTTTGACTTCACAGGAGTTTATCATACGACGGAATTTGGGAGTATAATGCAATGGCAATCCGAACGCAATCATGGGGTTTCATGTAATTGCGTATGAGTGTTTCTCACGCAATTTTGGGCAAAAGGGAAGTCATTCCGAACGCAATCATGGGGTTTCATGTAATTGCGCATTAGAGTATCTCACGCAATTTTGGGCAATGGGGGGTCATTTTCGGGAAATGGGAAGTCATTCTGAATGCATTCCGAACACAATTAGATTTCATGTAAATTTGCTAAACTAGCAAATTCACGTAATTGCGAATTGGCTCCATTCGCAATTGAGAGAAATTCCTCCCACGTGATAAACTCCATAGTCTTCCAACTCTTTACGGGGGGGGGGGATTGGGGGTTTAAACAGTGATTATCCAGTGCAAAATGTGATTTCACTACTGTATTAAGATTTTCATACAGTGATACTATGAAACAAGCAACAAACAGGCAAAAAACAGGCAATAAACAGCCACAAATCTTTTTGGGGGGGATTTCTCAGAAAATAATTTGTCGTTGTTTATTGTCTTCCCCCCCCCCCGCCTGTTTAATAGCGATGTCTTGTGAAAATTTTAATAGCGATGTTGTGTTTTGTGCTCGATAGTTGCTGTTTAACCCCCCCCCCCCCAAAAAATTTGGCCACAACAAGGAGAGGTCCTCTCTGGCCCCCTCAGGAAGGTAGTCTAGAGGCCACCCCTGAGGAGAAGGCCATGATGGGGAGGGTGGCCAGAGGTCCTCCTTTCCCAGGACACCTCCTCCATCCTCCACCTCTTGGGGCCTGTCCTCTTTTTCCCTGGAGGGTCCTCCATTTGGCAGTGAGGAGGAGGAGGAGGATGGGGGGAGCCCCTCTTTCCCTTGCCCAGGAGGGGGGGCTCCTCTTGGCCTGAGGAGCTCTGCACATGCTCAAGGGGCAGCCTCTCCCCCTTTCTGTTTCCCTCCCAAAGGGGCTCCAGGGCAGCCCTGGCTTTGCTGAGGGAGAGAGAGGCTGAGGAGAAGAGCTCAGCCTTCCCCTCAGAACAGGAGAGCCTTTGGGGGACTCCCTTCCCTTCTTCCCACACACTCTCAGGACTTTGAGGGAGAAAACTAAGCCCCCATTCAGGGCACCCTTTTCTTCCTCCTCCTCCTTCTCCTCCTCTCTTCTTTCCTCCTTCTTCCTCCTCTTCTTCCTCCCCTCCTCCCCTTTCCTCTTCTTTTCTTCCCCTTCTTCCTCCTCTCCTTCCTCACCCTCCTCCTCTCCCTCTTCTTTTCCTCCTCCTCCTCTTCCTTCTCTTCTTTCCACTTCCTCCTCCTCTTTTTCTTTCTTCCTCTTCCTTCTTTTCTTCTTCATTTCCTCCTTCCTCTTCCTCCTCTTCTTCCGTCCTTCCTTCCTTCCTCTTTCTTCCTCCCCTCCTTCCTCTTCCTCCTTCTCTTCCCCTCCTCTTTTTCCTTTCTTCCTCTTCCTCCTCCTCCCCTCCTTCCTCTTCTTCTTTTTCTTCCTCCCTCCTTCCTCTTCCTTCTCCTCTTCCTTCCTTCCCCTTCTCCTCATTCCCATTCCTACTCTTTTTCCTGCTTCCTTTTCTTCGTCCCCTCCCTCCTCCTCCTCTGCTTCCTTTTCTTCCTCTTCCTCCCCTCCCCTCCTTCCTCTTTCTCTTTTTTCTTCCTCCTCTCCTTCCTCTTCCTTCTCCTCTTTCTTCTTCCTCCTCCTCTTCCTTCCTTTTCTTCCTCCTCTCCTTACTCTTCCTCTTCTTTTTCTCCTCCTCCTCCTCCTTTCTCTTCCCTCCTTCCTCTTCTTCCTCCCCTCCCTCCTCTTCTTCCTCCTCCTCTTCTTCCTCTTCCTCCTCCCCCTCCTTGCTCCCCTCCTTCCTCTTCCTCTTCCCCTCCCTCCTCTTCTTCCTCCTCTTCCTTCTCTTTCTCCTCTTCCTCCCCTGCTTCCTCTTCCTACTCCTCTTTCCTCTTCCTCCTCCTCTTCCTTCCTTCCTCTTCTTCCTCCTCTCCTTCCTCTTCTTCTTTTTTCTCCTCCTCCTCCTTACTCTTCCTTCCTTCCTCTTCTTCCTCCCCTCCCTCCTCTTCTTCCTCCTCCCCCTCCTTGCTCCCCTCCTTCCTCTTCCTCCTCCTCTTTCCTCTTCCTCCTCCTCTTCCTTCCTTCCTTCCTCTTCCTCCTCCTCTCCTTCCTCTTCCTCTTTTTTCTCCTCCTCCTCCTTCCTCTTCCTTCCTTCCTCTTCTTCCTCCCCTCCCTCCTCTTCTTCCTCTTCCTCTTCTTCCTCCTCCCCCTCCTTGCTCCCCTCCTTCCTCTTCCTCCTCTTCTTCCTCTTCCTCCCCTTCTTCCTCCTCCCCTCCCTCCTCTTCCTCCCCTGCTTCCTCTTCCTCCTCCTCCTCCTCCCCCTCCAATCCTCCCTGCTCCTCCAGAGTCCTTTGCAGAAGAAGAAGGAGAAGAGTAGAAGACCCACAGACTACAGGCGCCTCCTCCTCCTCCTCCTCCTGGTCCTCCTGGTGGCGCGGAGGAGGGGGCCCTTCTTCTCTTCTTCTTCTTCTTCTGGAGCTGCGAAGAAGAAGGAGGAGGAGGAAGGAGGGCATCCTGCTGCTGGGCAAGAGTCCTCTCTCTCTCTCTCTGCTCGTGTCCCGTTCCCAGGTAAGGCTCTGCAATAGAATCCCCGTGGGCTCCTTTTCTGGCTGGGAGCTGGGCTTGGTGCAGAGACAGGAGCATCATCCCTTGCTGCTTGCTTTGGGAGGGAATGCCTTGATTGGATTTTCATGCATGCTTATGGTTGTCACCCGCCTGGATTCCTAGGGATTGGGCGGGCTATAGATATATCATTTATATTATTATTATTATTATTATTATTATCATCATCATCATCCAAAGTGGAGGAGGATCCAGGCTGAGTCCACACTGCAGGGAGATAATCCGGTTTGAGAGCGGTTCCCTCTGCCATGGTTCCATGCTGGGGAATTCTGGGAAATGCAGTTGGTTGTGGCACCAGAGCTTCGCTCTGGTGCCACAACCAACTGCATTTCCCAGAATTCCCCAGCATGGAGCCATGGCAGAGCAAAGCACTCTCAAACCGGATTATCTCCCTGCAGTGTGGACAGGAGAGATAATCCGCTTTTTCCTTCTCCTCTGCAGAGGCCTCTGCAGGGGTTTTGTTGTTGTTTTGCCACTCGTCTTTTCCTGCAGCTGAGTCCCTCCCAGCCTCTGTCCACACGCTGGATAGAGAGGCCCTCCATGATCCAGCATCCCTTTTACCCCTATTCTCTCCCCCCCTTCCCTCCCTCCCTCCCTCCCTCCCTGCCATGCTGTGTGCAAAGTGTATATTTGTGTCTTACACTGGATCCACTGCATGTGTATACATAGCAAAGCCTGGGGTGGATCATAGAATTGTAGAGTTGGAAGAGACCCCAAGGGCCATCCAGTCCAACCCCCCTGCCATGCAGGAACTCTCCATCAAAGCATCCCCATTGACAGATGGCCATCCAGCCTCTGCTTAAAGACCTCTAAGGAAGGAGACTCCACTTCACTCTGAGGGAGTGTGTTCCACTGTCAAACGGCCCTTACTGTCAGGAAGTTCCTCCTAATATAATATATAATATCTTTTATTAATAATAATAAGAACAACAACAGTAATACTTTGTCTCTTACTCACCTCTCACCGTGGACCATGGAGGCATTGTACAATAACAATTAACAACCAACCAGTTAGAACACATCAGTTAAAACACATATCAAATTAAAAGGACAAATAAGATGTGCTCATATTAAAACAGTCCATATCCAGGAATGGAGATCTCCTTTTCCTCCCTTGGGAGCATCCCTCCTGGATTTGGTGAATTTTCATCTGGGCCCATCCAGAACTGAGTTGGTTGTTGCCTCAACCTGTGAGCCAACCCCACTGATTCTGTGGGTTTATTCTAGTTGGGACTAACCCCAAAGTCCAAGCTTTCTTGTTGAAAGATCCCCATTCCCCTGAAAGGTTGAGGGACTTAGGGCTTCATCACACCACGGTGTGTAGCGTGAACAAAACTGTGCTCATTCCCATTATTGTTTTGTTTCCATCACACGATTGCGTGTTGCTCTCCTGGGAATATTGTTTGACTCGTGTTATTCAAACACCACACGAAACCGTGAATTGCTGTGATGCCACTTCCCATCAACTTTTTTTTTTTTTTTTGGAGTGTGCGATAATTCAATCGGTCACAATAGCGACATCGCAATCGTTGCGCGATGCCACTGGTTGTGTTTTTCCATTCTTTCCTTCATGAAACAAGAAAGCTGCTTGGCATGGGTGCGCATATGTGAAATGAGATTGTGCGGCACTACGGTTAGTTGTGCAGTGGTTTGAGAAAACGTTATTGCACCACTTTTATTCCGGTACTTTTGCAAGTCCGCACTCTTCCTCTGTCTTAAAACTGTATGTTTCTATCTACTTGAACCACTATTTTAACAGTTTGCTTGTGCTATATATCGTCATGTCATAAGGCCCTCAATCCCTGCATGAAGATCCAGGCTTGGGTCAAAGGCCGGGGTTTGCAAACTTTGGTCCTCCAGATGTTTTGGACTTCAGCTCCCGCAGTTTCTGACACTTGGCCAAGCTAGCTGGGGCTACTGGGGATTTAATTTCAAAACCGCTGGATGGTTGCAATTTGGGAACCATTGGTCTATGCTCCAGAACTTGGATCTTATAGGTGTTTTGGACTTCAGCTCCCAGAAGCCCCAGCCAGCTTGGCCAACAGTCAAAAATTCTGGGAGCTGAAGTCCAAAACATCTGGAGGGTCAGAGTTTGGGAACCAGTGCTCTAGGGTCTTGCGAGGATGCCTGATTTGTCGCACAAACTCTCCCCTGTAGAGAAGGGAAGCCTACAGGTTGTCCTAAAGTGATGGTGTGAGTGTGTGGCAGACATCTGTGCCATATGTGTGTGTGTTGACTGCTGGGTTAACCTGAAGAATTTAAAGAAGGATAAAACTGAGTGTGGGCCGGAATGCCATCCTCCCAAACCCTGTTGGTTGCTATGTACAACTTCAAAGAGGTCAGACTCCTTGCCAGCAGCAAATCACCAAGGCTAATACTCTGTATTGAAGTAATAGTCACAATCATTGTCATTGTCGTTGTTCAGCTACAGGTATTTTAGACAAAGGTCCGCTGCTTTGGCCAGTTTTCCATGTTCCTGGCTATGCAAGGAGTTATTCAGAAAAAATCTTAGGTAGAATCTGGGTTGAATCTTTGTTATTCACATGCGTTTTGAGTGCATCTGATTAAATTTGGGGGGGGGGGGGGAGGGTGTGCTGCCAAAAAACAACTTAACTCAGGATAATCGATATCAGGCTTTTCTAAAAGATTCAGATTCTCGGCTGTGTGAATAAACAATATGAACAGGATAAACCGGGATAAAACTCTGCATGCGTTGAACATGTTTTGAATACATCCACATCATCGACTCTGAGTGCTGAGATGTGTGAGCAACTGAACTTGCAGAGATGCACAGAGATGCTGTTCCATAGTGTGAACAACAAACCTGGAATGTGTGAGTGAGGTTACATGCATAGTTGCACTAAAAACAACCATGGACTTTATCACACTAGAGAAATCCTGCTAAGAAACGGGATTTAGAGTAGATTTAAAGTAGAAAAAACCTGCAAATGCGGGAGGTTTATCACACAACGTTTCTGCAAACCTGAAATAACAGGAAAATAAAGTGAACATAAAGGGGAGAAAAAGGACACCTTTTTACTTTTGGAAAGTTCTGAAAAGTAAAAATGTGTCGTTTTTCTCCCCTTTACGTTCACTTGATTTTCCTGTTATTTCAGGTTTGCAGAAACGTCGTGCGATAAACCTCCCACATTTGTGGGGTTTTTCTACTTTAAATCTACTCTAAATCCTGTTTCTGAGCTAGTGTGATAAGGTCCAGTGTCTGAAAGACCCGTAGGCAGCCCAGTTTTAGGCTTTCTTCCAAGGTTACTGATGTTCCCAGGGTGGTCTGGGCTTCCTGCCCCTACCACTCTACTACTGTGCCCACCTGTCCCTTCTTCACCAGCAGCCCAAGCGAATGGGATCTTTCTATGTAATAGCTGTGCAGTCATCTTGCTTCTTCTGTAATTCATTTCACACACACACACACACACACACACAGGTCCAGACATTGTCATTTCCCAAGAGGTAGTTCCTCTTGTGTTTTCCCAAGGCTTCCTCCACACTTTTTTTTTTTCCTCTTGGGAGGGAAATCCCTTAAGGTAGGACTGCACCTTCTGTGGGGTTATTCAGATGGTGAAAAAAATCCAGGTAGAATTGGGTTGTATCTTGGTTGTTCACATGCATTTCAGATGCATCCAATTCAGTTTTTGGGAGCTGACAAAAAACCCACTTAACCTGAGATAACCAATCTTGGGTCCCCCCACCTCAAGTTTTTCTAAAAGTTTTGCCTTCTTGGCCGTGTAAGTAACTTACCCAGGATAAAACTCTGCATGCCTTAAACATGTTGAGAATAAATTTGCATCATTGACTCCTATCTTCATTTGAGTGCTGCCACGTGTGAGCAACTAAACTTGCAGAGATGTGCATATGCAGTTCCATAGTGTGAACAACAAACCTGGAATGCATGAGAGAGATTATTTGCATCGTTGTGCTAAAAACAACAATGTCCAACTCTTGTTGTGTGCCTTCAAGTCATTTCTGATTTATGGCAACCCCCAAATTTTGGGGGATGGACTGAGGATTGGATCTCTGTGGACTGGAGAATGCCCATTCGGCCTCAGAGGTCTGAAATCCTTTGGTTTACTCGCAGTTAAAGTAGTCCCATTGAATCAGTTTGTGAGTGGTGAGTCAACATATACCGGTAGATAAATCCCTTTACCTAGTCTGGATTAATAATAGGCTTTATTCTATCCTCATTTTCACTGCTCTGGGATTCCTGACCTTAGAATCATAGAGCTGGAAGGGACCACAAAGACCATCTAGTTCAGCTCGATGCAGGAATACACAACTAATCTATTCCCAGGCAATACAAATCCAACTGGCTGAACAATTTTGTCCTCTTTTTTAAATCTCAGATTTGCTTTAGGGCTTTGCCAGTAGAGCAGGGTGGGCAACCACAGTGGGACAAGATCCATTATCATACTATTTTCCTCAAGCACCAGAAATGACCAAAATGTTCAAAAATCTGGACGTGGCCAGATGTCTACTTTTAGTTTTGAAAAACAGGTAATTTTTTAATGTTAAACTGCAGGGGGACTCCTGAAAACTATTTTTTTTTGCCCCTCCAATAGACTTCCCCCTTTTGCCAGAAAAGGGGTGATCTGAGGAGTTTGGAGAAGCCAAGGGTGCCACATATGGCAACACGGTGCCTACCCCTAAATATTAAAAACAGCCTTATGAAAAGGAGGCAAGGGTGTGTCGAGGTAAGTGACCCAATCCTAGCTGCTTTTGAAAACACTATTAATGCCAAGTAGAGTAGATGGCAGGATGAGTTGATTTGTAGGTACAATCTGGTGGGAAGGTTCCCCATGGAAATAAAGGGAGCGCATGCTTCCCATTACTGCCAATATCCTGGGGGTTTGATCCCCCTACTAAGGGACAGATGGGAGATTTTTGCCGTGGATTGATGTTCAGCTCATGTGCTTCCATGCCCTGCGCTAGCTTGGCTACCTCCTCGCCCAGCGTTAGCTGCTGCAAGAGAGCATTGCTTGTCATGCCCAGTGGAGGAAGTCCACTTGTTTTTCTCTCTAGCGGTGGAGTGAGCTGCTGAAGATAAGGGAGAACATCATCTGCAAAGCAGGGCTCCCCTGCTTTCCCAGAATGCGAGCAAGAGGAGAGCGTGTGTCGCATGGCAAGCAGTGCAAGCCAAGCGGAACCTCTTGCACAAGCCTGGCATGGGAAGGCAGGCTGCTTCCACAAAACCCTTTCATCACGTTTTTCACTTTGGGGGGTACAAGCTGAGAGTAATTCTCTTTCTCTCTCGGTCTCCGCTGTGTGTGTGTGTGTGTGTGTGTGTGCATGCGCCATTGTGTGTGTGCAGTGTGCCGCATTGGCTGGGCTATCCTTTTCACAGCACACTTGGGAATCCCTCTTTACAAAATAGAAAGTGCACAAAGACTACACATGTCAGTGGGGGTGGCGGATTGGATTTCTGGCTGGTGTGTGTCGCCATGCAAACCATGCAGTGAGCTTTATAGCCAGGTGGGGGTTTGGGACCAGGAGATGATCTGTGGCAGCTTGGCTGCCGGCAGAATGAGATCAGACTCTGCTGCTTCATCTGACTACTTTACAGCTGTTCTTTGTCACCCAATCTGTGTTGCCTGGGGTCATGCTCTCTATTCGGTGAACCACCCTGCCCTACTCACTGGTCAGAAACTGTATCAATTCAAAAGACAGCAGGGTCAGGCTTGCCTCTTAACGTAGAGAGAAATCTATCCAGTTAGTCTTTTGCCTCTATAGATTTCAAATGGTGTTGCCTTGTATCCTCATGGTATTGTGGCTTTGGGCATTGAGACCAGGATTTGAGTCCCAGCTGGGCCATGGAAACCCACTGGGTGGTCCTGGGCAAGTCACACTCTCTCAGCCTCAGAGGATGGCAATGGCAAACCCTCTCTGAAGAAACTTGCCAAGAAACCGCCATGATTGGTTCACCTTAGCGCCCTAATTTGGAAAGGACTTGAAGGCACACAACAGCAAACACAGTCTTTAAAGTTGTTCATGAAAGCATCAATAGCCTTCATTTCTGCCTGTCTGTCAAGGCAGCTCATAATAACTGATTTAAACAGATACACACACATACTAAAACAATGCGGACACAATTGATTAAACGTGCCAGATCTTAGCAGACAGGGTTCATCTTATGCAGGTGCTTTCTTAAAAACAGCTCTCAGCTTCTTGGAGAAATGTGAGTAGTGAATGGAGAATCACTTTCTAGGGAGAGATCCAGTAGCCTGAGGGACCCCAACAGAAAAAGCTCTGTCTTACAGTAGCAGCTGGAATTTCCCATGTCAGTGCATTAGTGAATGCACTTGCAGTTTCAGACTGAACGTTAAAGGTGCTATCTAGTACTTGTACGCTGAATTCTATCCCCCACATAGATTTAGCATTTTGGACAGCTTTACCTAAACTCAGACCCAAGCTGTATCTACACTGCGGAATTAATGTAGTTTGACACTGTTTTAATGCCAAATGTTATGGAATTCTGAGATTTGTAGTTTAATGAAATATTTAGCTTTTTCTGTCAGAGAGCTCTAGTCCCGCAACAAAGACTAGGATTCTATAGGGCAAAGCCATGACAGATAAAGTGGTGTCAGGCTTCATTAATTCTGCATTGTGGCAGCAGCCTAAAACTCAGAATAGATTCACTGCCATGCTGACATGGAATTGGATAGCCAACTCTGCTCTCTTTCAGCCCTAGGGAGTAGGACTTCAGTGGTTGTTGCTGAAGGGACCATACTTCTTTGGAAAAGTAGTGTGATCTCAATACTTGTTGTTGTGTACTACAAGGTATTAAATTGTTGTGACTCATTGCAGTGTAACAAGAGTAACAGGTACCTTTCTCTTCCTTTGCCTTATTTAAAAATCCATGTGCATTAGGACTGACAAGCACGACACAAACTGCTGTTAAAACCCCTTCAGATGTAAAATTGCTGAGAAAAAGTTATAAAAAGTTATAAAAACGGCTACCTACAAAAAGTGGCTTTTTCCATTACTTATGCAATGTTATTTTATCACCCCTATTACCAAAAAAAAAAGTTACTTCTTTCAGGTACCTACATTATTTGTAGGTATTTACTTCCAAGCCCTAGAAGAGAAGAGCCATTTATGTGGAAGTTGTGAATGGATAACTGTTTTTTTAAACAACGTGTATGTGAATACTTGTATTTAGGTTAATACAGTTCATTGACAAATTGCATGCAACGGTCCATTTGCAGAATCCCAGTATACAATATAATGTATAGTATGAAATATATGTGTGGTCCCAATTTGCTGGATGTTTCCAATAAAGTCGACATGAGGGATTAGGAAGAATGAAGTTTGTTTGTTTATTTATTCTAGTTATGGCCTTTCTCAACTCTAAAGAGCTGAAGGTGACACACGTGATACTCCTTCCAATTTTTCATTTCACAGCAACACTGTGAGGTAAGTTAAACTGAAAGAGCGGTTGGCTGAAGGCCATCCAATGAGAGTTACAGCTGAATGGGCATTTCCACATGCCTGTTTCCATTTCCATCCTAGTCTGGCAGTCTAGCCACTCCACTAGGGAAAGCTGAAGTGGGACCATCCAAGTGTTGCTGTGCACCCTTCACCATTGGTTGTGCTGGCTAGGGTTGCTGGGACTGGTAGTCCAGCAACACCTATCTGGAGATTAGAAAATTCCAACCACTGTACTACACCACTGGATCTTGAGGCAGCTCTACATAGTTTATTTGACACCTCTGTCCTACTGATTCCCAACTTGTTGAATTTATATGAAGCTGTAACTCAGTATTGTCTTCTCTCATTGGCAGCATCTCTCCTTAGACAGTGGCCTTAGCCAAGCTCTATCACCTGAGATCCTCTTAGTGGAGATGGTTGGGGGCCCTTTGCGCGCAGCTGGGTCCCTTTACATGCAAAGCATGTGCCCTACTGCCGGGCTATGCCTTCACTCTGAACTCTCTCTGTGCTCTTTGATCCGTCCAGAATGCTTACTTCTCTGCCTTTTTTCTCTTTCCCCTTTGATTCCTGATGCTAGTAGAGAAATATCTATAGATACAGATGTGGGAGTGCTAAGTACATTGAAGGCACCATATTCTGTTTGATGTTGGATACTAACAGTCAGGCTTGGTTAGTATTTGGATGGGGGACTGCCAAGGTTTACCAGGTTAGTTCTTGGATGGGGGATTGTGAAGGCTTATCAGGTATTTCAGAAGAAGGCAATGATAAACCACCACTAAGAACTCCTTGCCTAAGATCACCCCAGGAAATTTATAAGGTCACCATAAGTCAAAAGACAACTTGAGGGGCACATGCCCCCAGAGATGTGGGACTTTAGAATTGCCTATGTGCTTGTGCATTTCCTGGTTGAGGCCATTTCGGTAATGGTTGTGTGTTCCACGCCTGTGACATGCCAGTGCAGCTGATGATTTTACAGAACTAAATACACAAGAATCTGATCTGAATAAGTAAGCCCACAGGCTCAGCTAAGTGTCTTGACATTTCCCTTGGGGACAGGTGATCTTTTAATGAGTTATAACTTGGCAGGCGGGCTATTTTCATTGTTGTTGTTTTTCTTCCTTGCCTGGGGTGCATGGATCAGTCATTTCATATATACAGTACAGCAGCTTCCAGGAATGTGCTCTCTGGACGGACATGCATTTGAGCTGTTACTTTCAGATAACAAAGGGGTTATTCTGATGGTGAAAATAATCCAGGATAAATCTGGTTTGAATTTTCATTGCTCACATGCATCCCGAACGCACTCAATTATTACTTTTGGGGGGGGGGGGGCTGCCAAAACTTCCACTTAACCTGGGATAATAGATACCATTCTCTCCCCCCCCCCCAAGTTTTAAAAAAAGATTTGCATCGTCAGCTGTGTGAATAACTGATGCGAATAGGCCCGGGATTAAACTCTGCATGCTTTAAGCATATCAAATACATTTGCATCATCGATTTCATCTGACTGGAAAAAGTACCACATGGTGTGTGTAGATTTTTAAAATCATTACAGGCTGGCTTCTATATGGTGTGTGTGTTTTAGTTTTGTTTTTAACTTTTGCATGTTTTTAATACTGATTTTATACTGCTTTGACTGGATTATTTTAATTGTTTTTCTTTTAATTTGCAATGTTTTTTAAAGTGTTTTTATCTTGGGAGTGGCTCTGAGTCCCCTTTTGACGGAAAGGTGGCATAAAAATGAAATAGATAAAATAAAATAAACAGATCAAAAGCAACAGAAATGGTTTGGGTTTTCCTCAAATGTTTTCATTCACAGCTCTTTGTGAATGAAATAAAGAAAATGCACCCCACTGGTTGGCATGCCTTTTGAGCTTTCCTTGGAGTTTGTTGTTGCTGTTAACCACCCTCAAGCTGATGCTGACTCCTGGTGACCCTGTGGAAGAGATTTCCAGATCTCAAGAACTCCACTATTCTTCTAAGTTCTTACAGATTCATACCCATGACTTTCTTAATAGAGTCCATCTGTCTAGCAGGTACTTCCCTCCACCTTTCCTAACGTCTTTTCTAATTATTCATGCCTTCTCATGATGTGGCCGAAGTATGACAGCCTCAGTTTACTCATCTTTGCCTTCATGGACATTTCAGGCTTGATCTGTTCTAGGACCTATTTATTTGTTCTTTTTGCTGTCCATGGTGTCCTCAGCACTCTTCTCCAGCATACATCTCGAATGTATTCTCTTTTTGTCCATTTTCTTAACTGTCCAGCTTTCGCGTCCACACATGGTAATGGTGAATATAGAGTAATCCTTTCTTTTTCCACAATTAAAGCAGGGAGTGGGGCATGTCTGGAGTGATGGGAAGGCCTGGTGTCTAGTCAGGGCTTCAGGATTTGCAAGGAGGATGAGCTGTCTGCTCAATAGGGCCATTCCCTGCAGCACTGTGCACATACTCCTGCCACCCATACTGATCTGTTTGTCCTCCTTTTCCATGACATTTTGTTTGTCCTCCATTTTAACCTTCTGTCCAGGAGGAATTCCAAAATGTCTTCCATTTTGAGCATGGCTGCATTAAGTAGCCCCAGGTTTGCTGTTCCCCTTTGAGAAATCTGCCTGTTTGGTAGCCTGTCCTGGCTAGAAATAAAGGGTTAGGATGCATCATCCTAAAATTCTTTTTTCCTAGGAGCACCAGCATACAAGACTTACACCCAGAGCTCAGGGTGCATTTGTTTCTTGAAGGGGAAAAGGACAGCAAAGGTGTTAGGCAATGGGCTGCTTGAGGACACAGTGCAAATGTTGAAAGGTTTGTTTTTTTCTTAATTTCAACACAATGGACAAATGAAAGGAACAATTCAAATGTAGATTCAGTCAAGGGATTGTTGCGAGTAAAGTACAATTTTCAGCCTTTGTCTTGCTTGGAGTTCTGAAAATATATTGCAAGCCAATAGGGAGTTTTAATGAAGACAAGTTTATCAGAAAAATGTAGTTGAGCACATAATAAAATACAATATATGTAATAAATCTGTACATAGGGAGCCAGCATGATGTAGTGGTCTGAGTATTGGACTACGACTCTGGAAAAGATAAAGGTAAATGTATTCCCTTGATATGAATGCCTAGTCATAACCAACTGTAGGGGTTGGTGCTCATCTCCGTTACTAAGCCAAAGAGCCAGCATTGTCCGAGGACTGCTCTGGTGGTCATGTGGCCAGGATGACTGCACCGAAAGCTGTTACCTTCCCACTGAAGTGGTACCTATTTATCTACTTGCATTTGCATACTTTTGAACTGCTAGGTTGGCAGAAGCTGGGACTAGTGACAGGAGCTCACCTCCTCATACAGCACTCGGGGCTCGAACTGCCAACTTATCAACCTTACGATTGTCATAAATGGCGTCTCAACCACTAAGCCACCACATCCCTGGAAACCAGGATTCAAATCTCAGCTTGGTCATGGAAACCCACTGGGGTGACGTTGGGCAAGTTACACTCTGTCAGCCTCATTGGATGGCAGTGGTGAACTCTCTCTCAAGAAACTTGCCAAGAAAACCCTATGGTTGGTTTGCCTTAGGGTCGCCATAAGGGGGAAACAACTTGAAGGCACAGAACAACAAACAACAAACCATATGAAATGAATTTCCTTTTTTATGAGGGTTATTATTAACTTTTATTTATATAGTGCTGTAAATTTACACAGTTACACATTTACAAATTAGACGGTTCCCTGCCCTCAGGCTTACAATCTAAAAAGGAGAAGGGAAAGGTGGTGGGGAAAGGGATCAGGTCCAGCAGTTCTTCTCTCCCCCTGAGACCCAGACCATCATGGATGGACTGGAAGGAGGACTTGGCTTCTTAATACATACAGTGGTCCCCCGGGATACGAAGCCCCCGGGGAATGAAATCCCCGGGACCCGAAACGGCTGGGGCCGAAAAAAAGCCCCCGGGATCCGAAGAAATCCCTGGGTTGCGAAAAAAAAGAGCAACCCGGGCCTTTTAAAACAGCGCGCTCCGGCGCTCTGTGCACCAAAAAAAGCGGTCCTCCGGGTTGCGAACACTTCCGGGTTACGAAAGTAATCCCGGAATGGATTACTTTCGTAACCCGGGGGACCACTGTAGTTAAAACGAGGCATCCTGGGACAGACAAGGGAACACGTCTGGTAACGTTTCCCTAAACAATATAGTCTTTAACTCAATTTTGAATCTGGTTAGAGAAGCGATGAGGCACGCGTGTCAGGAAGAAGGTTCCGGGAGTGAGGGGCAGCAAGTGAGAAGGGACAAATCCGGGACGGGGCAGTGAAAATCCTAGTCTGCGACAGGAGACCTTGACTACCAGAGCGGAGGGTATGAGTAGGAATGTAAGGAGAAAGATGTTCGGATAAATAAGGAGGGGCCAGTCCATGGAGGGCTTTGAAAGTCAACAACAAAAGTTTGTACTGGATGCGGAAGGGGAAAGGGAGCTAATGAAGGGAGAAGAAAAGAGGGGAAACATTCAAAGTGTTTTGAGCTTTTGTCCTACATTTTAAAAGAATGTCCTATATTTTGAGGTGCCTTGTCCTCCTTTATGGTTATGACATCTGGTCACCCTGCCCTGGTCCCATTAAAATGCAGTATGTGCTGGAGGAAGTGCGCAAAGTTATAGTGCTATGGTAGGAATTGTAATTTTAGAGCAGGAAGAGATCAGTGGCTTGCTTGGCCTAGGGCACTTCTTCCAAGTGCCAGTCAGTGCTCTTTCCCCCATCCCCACACTAGCATGCAGTCTGCACATTCAGGGAGATTCTCTGGAGTTTACAGCCTGAATCAGACCAAACAGGGCCTCTTTTTACTCTGTAGAATTGCCCCGGAGAATGGATTGGAGTCATGTTTTGACTGTTTTGCCAGTGTGGTGTAGTGGTTTGAGTGTTGGCCTATGACTGGAGCGTGTCCAAAGGAGGGTGACTAAAATGGTGAAGGGTCTGGAAACCTTGCCCTATGAAGAACGCCTTAGGGAGCTGGGGATGTTTAGCCTGGAGAAGAGAAGGTTAAGAGGTGATATGATCGCCCTGTTTAAATACTTGAAGGGATGTCACATTGAGGAGGGAGCAAGCTTGTTTTCTGCTGCTGCGGAGAATAGGACTCGGAACAATGGATGCAAACTGGAGGAAGAAAGATTCCACCTCAACATAAGGAAGAACTTCCTGACAGTAAGGGCTGTTGGACAGTGGAACACACTCCCTCGGAGTGTGGTGGAGTCTCCTTCCTTGGAGGTTTTTAAGCAGAGGCTGGATGGCCATCTGTCGGAGATGCTTTGATTGGGAGTTCCTGCACGGCAGGGGGTTGGACTGGATGGCCCTTGTGGTCTCTTCCAACTCTAAATTTTTATGATTCTATGACTTTGGAGACCAGGGTTTGATTCCCCGCTCAGTCATAAATCCCACTGGATGACCTTAGATAAGCCATGCTCTCTCAGCTTCAAGGGGAAGCGATGGCACAAACCTCCTCTGAATAAATCTTGCCAAGGAAATCCCATGATAGTCTCCACAAGACAGAAACGACTTGTAGGCACACAACAAAAATGGCGTTCCTTATATAAAATGATAAAATCAACTTTGCTTCTGGGAATTTATTTTTGCTTCAATATTTTCAAGCAAGGGTATGGTTGAATCAGTGGATAAATCCCATGATAAGGTCACCACCTTAGGGTCACCATAAGTTGGAAACAACATGAAGACACACAACAACATCTAAACGGGTGGGAGTGGCACAGAAACACTTCTTTTTCTCTGTTCTGACATAGCCAAAGACTGAATAACTGCATTTCATCTCCCTCTCTGCTCTGGGGGCCACCCCATGGTTTTTTTTGTTCCATGACATGCTTGCCAGTTACATTTGTAAGTGTGTCGCGGCAGAGATCTGTCTCTCTTTGCTTATGAAACTCTGTTTCACAACAAAGATGGTGCTTTGTTAGGATAATTAGGTTTGCAGTTTTAACGGCACACTTTCTTGGAAGGAATTTCTCATGACCCCATGGGACGACTGAAGAAAGATGAAGAGAATTATCTACAGGCTTATATAAATGTAGCTGCCTGATTTGTATGGATCTTTTTACATAAGAGCTTTCATGAGGAGCCCTGATTATTCTATTCTGTGAGGTTCTGCTGAGTTTGATGGCTGGATTTCTGTCACAGATCAAACGAAATGCTTGCCAACATGGAGGCTGAACAAGCACAAGTAAAAGAGCCTACTATGGGAAATAATAGCTAAGCAAATAGTTTCACATAAGAGAAACTGGCAACATACATTCAATGACAGATCTATTCATAATTCCATATACTCTGTTATGTACCAAATGACAATAAACATACTTTATGAAATATAAAACAGGACAGTTATTAGTGGTGGTGGTGGGGAGAGAGGAACAGTCCCAGATATAATATAGTAGAAGAGAAAATACAGAAGAGATCACTTGCATCATTTCAGTAGTTGTCTCATGTCATATCATACTCCCCCTCAAACTGCATTTGCATTCTTTGTTTTATTTTGCAAATCTAGTTTTCTGTTTATTCTGCACGTAACCCCCAATATAGCTAGTGACAAAATGGTAATAAAATACAACGAAGCCACTGAAAATCAATAGTAGAAAGAGGTATTTTTCCTCAAAAAAGAAAGAAAGAAAGAAAGCAGATGCTAATTCTGCAGATGGCGTACGTTGTTTTAGTTAACTTCTCTGGATCAATAAAGGGAATGCATTTTCTCACTGGCAACATGACAGCAGCTAACTGCATTTCAAGCGTACAGTAGGGAAACTCCTTCCTCTTGCTCTCTTTCACATCTGAGCGAGGCAAGATCAGAAATTGGAAGTGGTCGTTCTATTAATCCTTGCACACCTCTGAGGCCAAGACTCATGGCTCCAGAATCGCATTCTCTAAGCCAGCTCCTTGCAAGTTGTCCCCAAAACGATAAAGTTACCAAAGCCTTTGTATGGCAATTACTGTTTGCCTAGTGTCTGTTAGGGGGTATTATTAAGGGGACCTGTCATAGTTATTGCTACATAGGATGACAGAACTGGTTGCACTAAATGTCTGTGGAGCATTTGGGTGTCTCTATGGTGGATTATGGTTGTTAAAGGGGAATGATTTTCAGCTAGGAAATACTGAAGCATATTGTGTGTAACATCAATGGGCGAGTTGCAATTTCCCCCTGGGTTTGTTTGTACTGTATTCAGCAGCAAAGAATACAGACATAGGATTCATACCACCTCAGGAGAGCCATGGGTCTGATTGATACCGCTTCTAAGGCTGCATCCGCATTGAAGAAATACTCCAGTTTCCCCCCACTTTAATGGCCATGGCTCCATGCTATGGAATTCTGGGAATTGCAGTTTGTGGTGGTACCAAAGCTTTGCTCCACAAACTACAATTCCCATAATTCCATAGCATGGAGCCATGGGTTAAAATGGAGTCAAACCAGGTTATTTCTGCAGTGCAGAGGTAGCCTCTGCCACTTCATCTTTAGTTAGAGAACCCCTGATTGTCTGATAATCTGGCACAGAATCTGTCAAAGATCCAAAAGAAGCGCCCCTTTATTTGCTCGGCTTCCAAACTCTCATGGCATGAACAGTTTGCATGATGTACAGAAATTCAATAGGTGCTCTTTTTCTTTTGGCGGCAAGGCAAAAGGAAGATTCACTTGGAATTTCTGATCACACCGCTTCTCCAGAGCAGGATCTCTTATCAGAAAAATACATAAATAAATGAAGGTGTCAACTCCTGGATCTTAAATGTCTTCATAGTGGTTTTTGCTTGGGCTTTCTTTTTGCTGGTTTTGGGGAGGATGACAACACGCTTAAAAGATCTTTAAGGAAGAAAGGAAGGTGGCCTTGTGTGTTTGTGTCTGTTGCTAGGACACCGCCCACAGCTGTCTTCTTGCCCATTCTTGGGGGAGTGGAGAGCAAGGAAAGGAAGGGAAAAGAGTGCAAAGTGATCTTCTGGCACCCATATTTTTTTTAGTCCTTTGAGAGAAGGGTGTGGGCTGCATCTGACCTAAATCTGGGCTTTGGAGGCACGAGGAAAGCTGCTTTGAACCAAGGCACAAAGTCAGGAAGGGTCCACACCCTTCTGTAAACTCAAGAGATGGGTGGAGGTTCTGGGAAGTAAATTGGGAGACATGCAAAAAGCAGTGGCAGGATTACTGCTTCTGAGGGCTTCTGAGTTCCAGTGTGAGGCCATGGTGGAGATCCTGCCCTCTGCTTAACCAGGACTTGGATGAGGGATAGGGTGGTTTGACGCTGCATATCTTCTATCTCCCTTCTGATTAGGGCCAACTAGAACTTATGGGCCTCTGGAACTGTAGCATCTATTCACCAGTCCCAGTTAGCTTCCAGGGTCCTCCAAGAGTCTTCCAGGGTCCACCAAGATTCTTAGGTGAAGGATAGGGTGGTTGACTGCTGCAGATCTTCTATCTTCCTGGCCCAGAATGTATGAGCCTCTGAAAATGCAGAACCTATTCATGAGTCCCAGTTGGCTTCCAGAATCCATCAAGCGTCTTCTCCAGGGGGACACAAGACCTTTCTACAAGATTTGAGTGTTGGACCATGACTCTGGTGACCAGGATTCACGTTTCCACCCTAGAAATGAGCTTCCATGGAAGCTCATTGGGTGACCTTGTGCAAGTCACACTCTCTTGAGCTGTTGTTGTTGTTGTGGTGGTGGTGGTGTGCGTTCAAGTCATTTTCAACTTCTGGCGACCCTAAGGCAACCAAATGATGGGGTTTTCGTGGCAAGATTGGTTCAGAGGAGATTTGTCATTGCCTTCCCCTGAGGCTGAGAGAGTGTGACTTACCCAAGGTCACCCAATGGGTTTCCATGGCCAAGCTTGGATTCAAACCCTGGTCCTAGTCCAACACTCAAACCATTACACTATGCTGGCCCTCAAAAAACAAAAGAAACAAACAAAAAGGCAGCATGACTCAATTTTTGGATTGGAATTCTCACTGAGGTGATTATTTTCTTTGGGCTGTACCACTTTGAACAAATTATAGCCACATAATTTAATATACAGTTGGCCCACCACTGCAGATTTGTTTATTCATGGATTTTATTAATATGTTCTCTCTAGGAATTTCTAGGTCCTCCAGCATGACTCTGCCAGAAGCTGACCACAAAGTTGCACTGGACGACCTAGAGATTCCGAGCGAAAATAGTTCTCTAGGCATTTATAGGTCCTATAAGTGTAATTCTGCGGTCAGTTTCTGGTGGATGTTGTCATAGAGGACCTAGAGACTCCTAGAGAGATGTTTCCTCAAATTAAAAAAATAATAATACTGCCTTTCTTATTGGTATTTTTATTTAATCCTAGCAAACTTGGCATTTTTTTTCTTGTGGAGCCTTCCCTCTATTGATTTTTGTTTTGCAGAAAACTCTGGATTTATTTTGAGTATCATATAGAAGGCACATATTCACATACATAGTATAATTGCTATGCTGCTTAGGACAGTGCTTCTTAAACCATCTGACGTGGGACAGCAAGGAGCAGCATATTTGTGTCCATTGACTTGGTTACTGTTGTTGTTGTTGTTGTTGTTGTTGTTGTTAACTACCCTCAGGTTGATCTTGACCCATGGTGATCTTGTGAATGAGACATCTCCAAGACCCCCTGACTTCCACTGCTCTGCTTAGTTCCTGTAAATTCATGCCCATGACCTCTTTAATAGAGTCCATCCATCTAGAATGCAGCCTACCTCTGTTTCTACTTCCCCTCCACCTTTCTAGCATTTTTGATTCTTCCAGTGAGTCTTCTCTTCTCATTATGTGACCAAAGTACAACAGCTGCAGTTTAGTCATCCTGGCTTCCAGGGAAATTGCCGGTTTGATCTGTTCAAGGACCTATTTGTTTGTCTTTTTGGCTGTCCATGGTATCTTCAGCACTCTTTTCCAGTACCACATCTCAAATGAGTTGATTTTCTTCCTATCCACTTCCTATCCATCTCTTGCATCCATACATGGTAATAGGAAATACAGTGGCTTGTACAATTCTAACTTTCATGCTCATAGAATCATAGAATCATAGAATCATAGAGTTGGAAGAGACCACAAGGGCCATCCAGTCCAACCCCCTGCCATGCAGGAACTCCAAGTCAAAGCATCCCTGACAGATGGCCATCCAGCCTCTGCTTAAAGACCCCTAAGGAAGGAGACTCCACTACACTCCGAGGGAGTGCGTTCCACTGTCGAACAGCCCTTACTGTCAGGAAGTTCCTCCTAATGTTGAGGTGGAATCTCTTTTCCTGCAGTTTGCATCCATTGTTCCACGTTCTAGTCTCTGCAGCAGCAGAAAACAAGCTTGCTCCCTCCTCAATATGACATCCCTTCAAATATTTAAACAGGGCTATCATATCACCTCTTAACCTTCTCTTCTCCAGGCTAAACATCCCCAGTTCCCTAAGGCGGTCCTTATAGGCCATGGTTTCCAGACCCTTCACCATCTTAGTTGCCCTCCTTTGGACATGCTCCAGTTTCTCCACATCTTTTTTGAATTTTGGTGCCCAGAACTGGACACAGTATTCCAGGTGGGGCCTGACCAAAGCAGAATAGAGTGGCACTATAACTTCCCTTGATCTAGAAACTATATTTCTATTGATGCAGCCTAAAATTGCATTGGCTTTTTTAGCTGCCGCATCACACTGTTGACTCATGTTCAGCTTATGGTCTACTTGGACTCCAAGATCCCTTTCACATGTGGTCTCATTCAGCCAGGTGTCCCCCATCCCATATCTGTGCATTTCATTTTTCCGCCCTAAGTGCAGAACCTTACATTTCTCCACATTGAATTTCATTTTGTTAGCATTGGCCCAGCTTTCTAGTCTATTCAGGTCATTTTGAATTTTGATCCTGTCCTCTGGGGTACTAGCTACTCTTCCCCGTTTAGTGTCATCTGCAAATTTGATAAGTATACCCCCAATACTGTCATCCAAGTCATTAATAAAGACATTGAATAGCACTGGGCCCAGGACAGAACCCTGTGGGACCCCACTGGTCACTTCTCTCCAGGATGAAAAGGAGCCATTGTTGAGCACCCTTTGAGTTCGGCCAGTCAACCAATTACAAATCCATGTAACAGTTAACTTGTCTATCCCACATTTTGCAAGCTTGTTTGCAAGAATGTCATGGGGAACCTTGTCAAAGGCCTTACTGAAATCGACGTATACTATATCCACAGCATTCCCTTCATCTACCAAGCTGGTAATTTTATCAAAAAAAGAGATCACGTTCTTTTGGCGTGGCTTGTTTCTCTGAAACCCATATTGGCTTTTTGTGATTATGGCATTGGCCTCTAAGTGTTCACAGACTCTCTGCTTAATGATCTGCTCTAGAACCTTTCCTGGAATTGATGTCAGACTAACTGGACGATAATTGTTGGGATCCTCTTTTTTCCCTTTTTGAAGATGGGGACAACGTTTGCCCTCCTCCAGTCTGCTGGGACTTCTCCTGTTCTCCAGGAGTTCTCAAAGATTATTGCCAATGGCTCTGATATTACATTTGCCAGTTCTTTTAATACTCTAGGATGTAGTTCATCTGGTCCTGGAGATTTATATTCATTTAGGTTAACCAGGTATTCCTGTACTACCTCTTTACTTATTCTGTGCTGAAATTTCCCTATTCTGTCTCCTGTTCTAGAAAGGCATCATCCAATTCCTCTGCCTGAGTCGGGGGTCTGTAGTAGACTCCCACAGTAACATCCCTGTTATTTCCCTCTCCTTTAATTTTTATCCAGATGCTCTCCACCTGGCTTCCAGTATTGACTTCCTGCACCTCTTCACTGGTGTAAATATCCCTGACATATAATGCTATTCCTCCTCCTTTCCTGCTTGGCCTGTTTCTCTTAAAAAGGTTATACCCCTCTATTTCTACATTCCAATCATGAGACTCATCCCACCAGGTTTCAGTGATGCCTATTATATCATATTTCCCTTGTTGTGCTAGGAGTTCAAGTTCATCCTGCTTATTTCCCATACTCTGTGCATTAGTGGAGAGGCATTTAAGACCACGTGTCCTCTTTACTTGCTGCTTTTGCACATTTTTTTTGCCTCCTACTGTTGGGTCCTTGCACTGTTTGCCTTGTTCCCTCTATGCCACTTGGACTATTCTCTCCATCCCTTTTGCCTTCCAGAATAATGTCTCCCTCCCCCACATAACTCAGTTTAAAGCCCTCCTGATCAGATTCTTCAGACTGTTGGCAAAAACGTTTTTGCCAACTGGCGTGAGATGCAGTCCATCCCTTGCTAGAAGTCCCTCCTCATGGAACCGCAGCCCATGATCCAAGAATCCAAACTGCTCAGTTGTATATCTTTATGTTTTATATCTTTTCTAGTTCTTTCATAGCTGCCCTCCCCATTCTTACACTTCTTCTGATTTCTTGATTGCAGTCCCCATTCTGATCAACACTTGATCCCAGTTATGAGATTCATTTTACTATTTCTGTTTCCTCATTGTCTAGGTTGAATTTTTGTAGGTTTTTCATGGTCATTATTTTTGTTTTATTTATGTTCAAAGGTAAGCCTGCCTTTGTATTTTCTTCCATGCTCTTCCTTAGTAGTTGTTCCAGATCTGTACGTTTTCTATACTAGTATGGTGTTGTCTGAATATCTTAGATTGTTGCTATTCCTTCTACAAATGTTTATTTCTTTTCTGGAAACTGGCCATGAATGAGCAGCCAATAGCTTGTGGATCAACACAGGTCCATAAACCACCATTTTGAGTAGCAGTGGCTTAGGAGCTTCCATTTCCTCACACAATCTGGGAAGTTGCATCCTAGAAGCAGTATAGGGAGTATCCATAGAGGTCTGACAAGTCATTTTTGCACTATAGCATCAATGGTTGTGCTGACTGGGCGACCCCAGGCGTCGCAGTCCAAACAGGTAAACTTTGCAGGCTGTAAAGTATTAATAGAGTATTAAGCAGTCAGTGAAGCTTGTGCGTCATTGCTGATCTTTGCATCTTGAGGAACCGCCAAGGCACCCCAGTGTTCTCTGGAACACAGTTCGAAAGCTATTGACGTAGAGTTCCTTCCCGTTTATGTTCTTTAGATGAAACACTGCAGACCTCCAAACAGTAGAACTTCATTTTGTCTCTGTTAATTTTGGGGAGGTGCCAACTGTGGTGTTGCTCTTCTTTATTTCAGAAGCCTTTCAAGGACAAACATAGTTGGAGAATAATGAGGTGATAGCAGGCACAGGCAGGGGTCCATATGTTTGGAGCCACAGGCCAGGGCAACCCTGGATTTGTGTGAAGGGATTGAGGTCTATGGTGGTGCTCCTTGAGCTTCTGCACTGAAGGGAATTCCAGCAGAGCAGTGTGTAGTGTGCAATAACACTTTCTCTAGCTGGTCAGGGATTTTAAAAGCTGATATTAGCTTTTAAAGGACAAATATGTAATCAAGTCATATGGTCCTTAATCAGATGAGGCATCCTTTGGACATAAGACATGACTCACTAGAAAAGACAATAATGCTTAGCAAGGTTGAAGGCAGTAGTAAAAGAGGAAGACTGCATTGTAGATGGATAGTCAAGGAGTTTGTAAAACCTGAGCGGGGCTGTTGTTGACAGGGTGACTTGGAGGTCTCTCATTTATAAATCAAACTCAACTCGATGGCAGTTGACAACAACAACTAGCTTGCTACAGCAAAAGCACTCCCTGGTGGCCTTCCGCTGCTTCCCCTCTTGAAAGGTATTTATCTGTGTTGTTTTGTCTAAAATAAAATAAAGGTCCAGATGTATCTGTGCATCCAGGGGTAACGTGTCCAGTACTAAACTGATTGATGGCAAGACCAGTACTAGGCTATAGAGGTATTAATTTACCTAATCACAGACCTCAAAATCAGTGGGCGGATGAAATGGTGGGGTCTTGTGTCCCCCATTCCTTACTTGTATGTTAAATCTAAAGTCTGCTACCGGTAGGAGGCCTGTTGTCCCAGACCTTAAATAGAGAACCATATAATCTGCCCAACAGCAACTGTGATGTGTGACGTCCATAGTTTGCTACACAGGTCCCTCTGCAGTCGTTATAAGTAACATTGGGTTGTTGGGTGCTCTGAGAAGATGGCTCTGACAGTTGTAAAAGTTACTTTGTTCCATTAGATGATTATATTGATTATATCTGTGCTGGGCTATCCCAAGGGTAATGACAACACATTTCAAAGGCCTATGAAAAAAATAGGTGGCTTTGTCCTCTTCTCACCCCCTGAAGATTAGCTGCACTTTACAATCCAGCAGTCCTTTACTTCTCTTGTAGTGTAAATATTTAGATCTTGCAAGATTTAATGTAGCTATCTACTGCAATCCATTGTGAAGAGAACTGGGGGCAGGGGAGGAAGAGGCACCACTGTGTTAAGTTCGGGGTAGCTCAGAGGAGATTAGACCAGACCTGGAGTTTAGTTTGTTTTCTCCTTGGGGTGAATCCCCAATGCAAAATTTAGACATGTGTCTGGATGCCAGGTATCTATTGTGACTGTTTTCTTGCTCATCAGCAAGTGGACTACAGGTTTGATTCGTGGATGACAGGCAGGTTGGATGAACGTGATTTCTTCCCTTCTTGTAAGCCATGCACTCTGGACATACTTGGTACTCTGTTCGGAAAGAGAACCCATTGCATCAACTAATCCAAGGGTGGGTAACTTGAGACCCTTACTTTGCTTCAGCCTTTTTCCAGGCATTCCTCACCAAGCAATCAGTTCAGATTTCTCTGGTAAGAGCAGTCTGTCCTTTGTATGGTTGCCTGCTCAGTGGGGAGAAACTCAGTGTGTGTGTGTGTTTGTAGGGAGAGAGAGAGAGACAGAGAAAGAGAGAGACACAACTGACTGGTGGGGAAGGAACTTAGGGGCTTGACAGACTGTCCCTAACTTGGAGTGGCTTGCAGCTACCCCTTTTAGTGCCGGATCGGGGCTGTGGCAGCTACATGGCATGGTCCCGAACTCTGCTTTCCATGGCACAAAAAGGAGCCGCAAATAGCAGCTTCTTTTTGTGATTTGGAAAGGGCACCATAGCCATCGGCATGTGGCTTTTTTTATGCACCTTTGGCGCTGTGTCATGTAGATGTAGCGCCAGAGGAGCACCGTGATACTGCATGCTGTGTTGTGTGGCGCATAGTATCATGCCGGCTTGGAGCAGAGTCAGGGCGAGCGTCATGTGGATGCCAAGTCCTGACTCCACCCCCAGCCCGGCCTTTCATGCTGGTCTGTACAGCCCCTTAGAAAAGTTATGTTTTACGACTATTTTCCCAGACACCCCAGGAAGGATTTGGGTAATAGCTGAGAGCCAGAGTTACATAGTGGTCTGAGTGTTGGACTATGACTCTAGAGACCAGGGTTTGATTACCAGCTTGGCCATGAAACCCACTGGGTGACCTTGGGCAAGTCACACTTTCTCAGCCTTGGGGAAGGCAGTGGTAAACCTCCTCTGAACAAATCTTGCCATGAAAATACCGTTAGGGTTGCCATAAATTGGAAATGTCTTGAAGGCACACAACAGCAAAAAGTATAACCTAACCATTCTGGTCTTGAAAGTTAAGCAGGGTCATCCCTAGTTAGTACTTGGGTGGGTGACTGCCAAGGAATCCCAAGTTCTGTAGGCTATATTTCAGATGAAGGAAATGGCAAAACCATCTCTGAGTATTCCTTGCCTGTGAAATTCATGGAGTTGTCATAAGCTGACAGGTGACTTGATGGCATATACATACACATAAATAGTATTTAAAAAGTGTCAATTCTAGTTTCTGCCTATTAGCAGAGTGCTTGTGCTGATAACCAAGCCACTTGTTGCTGGTCCACATTGAGGTTCCAGGAGGCAATTTGAATATGATAATTATGGCACAAAGTGGTACTCGTTCTTGGTGCATTGAAAAAAATGTGCCACAATATATATCTTGAGAAGAACTGCCTTACCTCATACCTAACCTGCTTATATATGAGACCGTTAGTGACGGGGCTTGGGGTTGGGGGTGGAATTACAGCATCAAAAAGAAGAAAAACATTGTATTAATATAAACAAACAAACAGCTTCATTTATATAATAGGATTTATTTCTATTCCGCCTTTTCCGGTGGGGAATCAAAGCGGATTACAGCAAACAGCTTCATTTATATACCACTTCATACCACCTAAGCAGTGTCTAAGCGGTTTACAACTGTAAGCTACTTCCCCCCAACAATCTGGGTACTCATTTTAGTGATCTCGGAAGGATGCAAGCCTGAGTCGAGCTTGAGCCCTTTTGCTGTTCTTGAACTCGCAACCTTATGGTTTTGAGTGAGTGGCTGTACAGGCATTTAACCACTGCGCCATCACACAATGGCTTGTACAATTCTAACTTTCATGCTCAGTTGTATATGTTTTATGTTTTATATCTTTTCTAGTTCTTTCATAGTTGCCCTCTCCATTCTTACACTTCTTCTGATTTCTTGATTGCAGTCCCTGTTCTGATCAGCATTTGATCCCAGTTATGAGTTTCATCTTACTGTTTCTGTTTCCTCATCGTCTAGGTTGAATTTTTGTAGGTTTTTCATGGTTACTATTTTTGTTTTCTTTATATTCAACAGTAAGCCTGCCTTTGTATTTTCTTCCATGATCTTTCCTAGTAGTTGTTCTAGATCTGTGTGTTTTCTATAGTAGTATGGTGTTTATATACACACACATAATACATGCATAGGGATTTTTGAGGTTGTTTTTTTTTGAAATATTAACAACATATTGAATAATATAGTTTTAACACTAAGACCTGGAAACAAAGTCATTCTTGAAGCATTGGCCAAGACACTTAGTTGTTGTTAGCTGCTCTCAAGTCAATCTTGATTCATGGCAACCTTGCAAATGAGACATCTCCAAGCCCCCCTGTCCTCCACTGCTGTACTTAAGTCTTGTAGATTCAGCCCCTTAACTTTCCTAACTGCGTCTAGCCATCTGGCATGTCATCTTCCCCTCTTTCTATTGCCTTCTACCTTTCCTAGCATTATTGTCTTTTTTCGTGATGTGGCCAAAGTACGACAGCCTCAATTCAATCCTTGGCTTCCAGGGAGAGTTCACTCTTCATCTGTTCTAGGAACCATTTATTTGTCCAGTTCTGTCTAGCTCTCACATCTATACATGGTGATGGGAAATACAATGGATTGGACAATTCTAATTTTAGTGCTCAGTTGTATATTTTGACTCTTTAGGATCTTGTGTAGTTGTTTCATTGTTGCCCTTCCCATTCCTAGTCTTATTTCTTGACTACAGTCTCCTTTCTGATCAATGTTAGATCCAAGGTACAGGAAACCTTGAACTATTTTGATATCTAACAAAATGTGAATATGCTGAAAAACCTTGAATTTTTTTTCTTATTTTTATTTTATTAAATTAATATCAATAAAAATATAATAAAAATATCTATTTTGATTTCCTCATTGTCTAGGATGACTTTATGTATATCTTCCATGGTCATTATTTTTGTTTTCTTTATGTTCAGCAACTAGCCTGCCTTTTCACTCTCTTCCTTCACCTTCCTTAGTAATGGTTCCAAGTCCATGATGTTTTCCACTAGTACCGTAGTTTGGTGTTATCTGCATATCTTATGTTGTTGATATTCCTTCCTCTTATCTTTATTCCTCCTTTTTCTGAGTCAAAATCTGCTTTTCATATGATATTTTCTGCATATAAGTTGAACAATTAGGTTGATAGCATGTAGCCTTGCCTGACCCACATGCCAATTGGGAACAATTACGTTTCTCCATATTCTGTTCTAACAGTAGCCTCTTGTCCTAAGTTCAGATATCTCATCAGGACTATCAAATGTAGTGACACTCCCATTTCTTTAAGTGTCTTCCATGGCTTTTTGTGATCTATGCAGTCAAATGCTTTGCTGTAGTCTATAAAGGACATGCTGATTTTCTTTTGGAAACCAAAGTCCCTAATGCGTGACTGGCGTCTATTAAACTCTTTTGCATTTTAAAAACAACTTCCAGGGAAAAGGCACAATAGCCTCATAAGGCAAATTATTCCACTGCTGAAATGTTACTGTGGTTTGGGCATTGTTCAGTCTGCTTCCCTGCAGTTTTAAAGATACTGCTTCTTGTTCTATTCTCCTGGATACGCAAAGGGATCTTGAAGCACCTTTGAGACTGCAAAAGAAGTTGTACCATAAGCTTTTGTAGACCTGCTTCCTCAGCTGCATGGCTATATTTCTGAATTCTACTTTCCTGGGTAAGGAGTTGATCCTCACTTTATTTCTGAGATTTCTTTTAAATGCACCCAGTTTTCCTGTAACAAATGAATTTTCTGTCAAGAGAAATTTTACCAGTTACTGCATAATATAATCACATTGACACTTGAATTACAAGAGGTGTCTCATCCCATCATCCTTGCGGGGATGTGGATGGGGGGGGGGGGCATAGAGACCCACATGGTACTTCTGCCCTCCTAAATGAAATTTTCCTGCAATTCCCAAATGTTTAGTTTTGCAGAGAATGAGACATTAAAAATCATTGAAGCTTAGAACTCTTACATTTGTTGGGTTCATATAATTTTGGTCATTTGAACTTCCCCTTTTCTTTGGATATATAAACTGCTCAACTGAAGCTTCAAGTCATTTGGGGAGTCAAGGAAAAAACCATAGGGTGACAAAATTCTTATTTGGAACCCTCAGTGCCCTCATTTTTCACCCTGTAGCTACACCTTGGTTTGCTCCATTCATGCCGACCCTCTCCAAGGGTAACGTTACAGCATGGCCTTGGCTGCATCCATACTGCAGAAACGATTTGATTTGACACTGCTTTAACTGCCATGGCTCTATGCTATGGAATTCTGGGAATGGTAGTTTGCTATGGCATTCCCAGGATTCCATAGCATGGAGCCATGGCAGTTAAAGCAGTTTCAAACTGGATTATTTCTGCAGTGTGGGTGCAGCCCTTGTTACACGTCTTGGTTCTCCTCCCCTTTCAGGGAAGCTTTCTGAGAACCCTCCTTTGGGGTCTCAAAACATCTAGCCCCTGTTGCCTAGATAGCTACCCCCTTTAACACTGTTTTTAGAAGGCTAAACCAGGAGGAAAGGCCATTATCTGGTTAAAATAGGAAGGGTCAAGAACTGGGATATGTGGATTTCATTATGAGCTTTCCCCCCCACAATTTAAACATCGGATATTTTAGCCAAAATATAACTTTGTGCTATTTTGGTTTCAAAACGTTTCTTCCACCCTGAGAACTTGGAGCTTGTATCATTTCTTTTAAAAGTATGGGAATTCTGGTTCTGTTTGACAAAGGGTTAAGAAACAGGAGGCAGCTTTTTCATTTTGCTGGTTTGCGCAGTCCATTCCTTCCTGGACCTGTGTGGGCCAGATGGCTCTTTCCTACCCACCTGAGCAAAGCCATCCCACAAACTAACTAGGTAAACTGCAGGTCTGGATGGGATTCAATTAAAGACAATTGTGCCAAGATATCATGCTCTTTTGAATTCTCCCTGAACCGTCATGTAGGTCTCATCCCAACCTGGCTGTCAGGAGAGTTTTGGGAATACATCATGCTCCTTATATCATCTAAGATATTTTAGTTCAATTTTTTTTGTATTTTTTTTTGAACTGTGGCAAACTTGAGGTGTTTTTGTCACTGCTGTCTGGGATGAAAGCCAGGCATGAGTGCTACTGGCAAGCTGTTACACCAGTCCTTTCCCTTGATGCAGTGATATGGAAACTTTTTGAACTTGTCCTCTCCACCCAAATGTTTGTTTCTGACACCTCCAACCCTGTACTAGGGATTGTCTGCATCAGTGAAAAATACTGTAGTCACACCAAATCCAGTGCTGGCAGTCATGATGATGTATGGCTACTTCCAGGAAGGATCTGTGTTTTTCTGCCATTAACCCGACTTAGCTCTGAATTAAGCAGTCGAGGAAAATCCTGGTGTATCCTGAAAACCCTGGAATGATCTCAGGTTCTTTTGGCATGTAGACAGCTGGATGGTGTCCAATTTGGTCTGTTCCAGTTGTACACATGCCAAGAACCATGCCATCCTCCTTCCCTGCACTGAGCAGCCTCTGCCCAGTGCCCTCCACTTCTACAGAGGACCGAAAAAGGTACCCAAACTCCTTGTTGATCGCATATCTGGGCATCCATTTCTGTCCTCAGTAAACACAATGGTTCACTGGGCAGGCTTTACATGGAGCTCTTGCCCATGAGGAAAGAACAGTGGCAGCTCCAAAAACACAGGAAACAGGTCAGCATACAACAATTTGGATTTAAATGTAATGTTGGTCCAGCTGGCTCATGTGCACAGTGATGTGGCATTGCACCAGATTTGGCCCAGCATGGTCACCATCATGGTCAATCTGGGGCCAGTTCTGGGCAATAAGGCTGTGAACTGGGCTGCATCAAGTGACCAGTGCAGATTCTCCCTTAGGAGTTTATCAGACGATGGAAATTGGAAGTATAATCCAATGGCAATTCAAATGCAATCATGGGGTTTCACATTATTGCATATGAGTGTATCTCATGTAATTTTGGGCAATGGGAAGTCATTCCAAATGCAATCATGGGTTTTACTTTAATGCGTATAAGAGTATCTCACACAATTTCGGGCAATGGGGGTCATTTTTGGGCAATGGGAAGTCATTCTGAACGCAATTAGATTTCACGTAAATTTTCTAAACTAGCGAATTTACGTGAATTCGAATTGGCTCCATTTGAAATTGGGAGAAATTCCTCCCGTGTGATAAACTCCTTAGTTGCTTGTTTCAAAAGCAAAGATGCAAAGCATTCCTCAGCACAATTGTTTGCGTGCTGCCAGCTGCTACATGTAAGGATCAGAGACCTAGACAATATTTCAGCATTAAAAGAAAAACGGGTGAAGCTGCTTTATAGACAGACTAAAGTATTTGCTCATCTAGCCTAGCATTGTGGATTTGGGTCTTCTAGGGTCTTTGGCACTCGGCAGAGATGTGTCGCATCAGCGTACTACCTGTTCTTGCTTTCGTTTTTAACCACAGAGGCTGGTGTTTCAGTGTTAGACTTTCTGTAGGCAAGGCATGCACTTTGCCGCTGAGTTAGGGACCTACCTGAGAGAGGATTCTAGCAGAATGCAGAAGAAGAAAACAAAACATCTTGAATTCTCTGTCAAACTCACATACAGAGAAAATAAAGAGCAAAGCAACTCTTCTTGAATGATGTTGAGATGGTGTAACAAGGAGAGGTGCAGTTCCCATCACAAATTTAGTTTCAGTCACTGGGAGTCTTTTGCTGGGAGGAATTTCATTTAACCAGGCCTTGGCTTGTGAGGTGGGTATATGAGGGATTGGGAGAAAGGGAGGAAAGAGAACAAAGGAAAAACAGGGATGGAAGGTCCAAAACTGGTGCTAAGAAATGGAATGTATATATAATAAAGCATGCAACTATTTTGATTTAGATCAGTGGGGCATTTTATTTATGACGTAAGTAATATCCCATTGATTTCAGGGGAAAATAACTGGAATGAAATTAAAGTGCAACCCTGTACATGTTAATTCCAATGGGTCTGATTTATCAGTAGACCTAGTTAGTATTGCATCAGTTCTGTTTTGGAATTAGCTAGAGAGATCAGCATGATAATCTTTTTCACAGCATGTATTTTAGACTTAAGGAGCAAATAATATAATGTGCCACAGAGAGCCTATATTATAAAGAAGGGCTGAGGTCTAGCTACTGCTAGACTACAACTCCCACCAGGCCCAGCCAACATAGCCAATGGCGAGGAGTGCTGGAAGTTGCAGTTGAACATCTGGAGGGTCCAATGTTTTCCATATCTGATGGCATCCTTACCACCCTGGGGCCCTCCAGTTCATTTGGACTACCATTTACATGTGTTATGCTGGTTAAGGTTAATGAAATTTGTAATCCAACACGTTGTGAGGGCACTGTTTTGAGAAAAATACTTTCTAGGAAAACAAGGAGGGAAATCTCTCTCTCTCTCTCTCTCTCTCTCTCTCTCCTCATTTTAGCAGATCTACTTAAGGTCTATATGTGGTGGCGGTCTCTCCTCCCACCCTCCTTTCCATAATAATATATGCAATGTAGAACTGAAAGCTTTAATAAATTAAAACAATAATAAACTAGTGAGGACTTCAGTTATTTTTTGGTTATGGTGTGTTACTCTAGTATGGAATGCAATGGGAAACATTAAATGTGGCCTTTCCTTCAAGCAAAGAAGTGATAGTTTAGGAGTTTATCACATGGGAGGAATTTCTCTCAATTGCGAATGGAGCCAATTCACAATTAGGTGAATTCGCTAGTTTAACGAATTTACGTGAAATCTGATTGCATTCGGAATGCGTTCAGAATGACTTCCCAATTCCCGAAAATGACCCCCCCCTTGCCCGAAATTGTGTGAGATACTCTAATACGCAATTACATGAAACCCCATGATTGCGTTCGGAATGACTTCCCCTTTGCCCAAAATTGCGTGAGATACACTCATTCGCAATAACGTAAAACCCCATGATTGCATTTGGATTGCCATTGCATTTTACCCCCAAATTCCATCATATGATAAACTCCTTAGTTTCGTACAATCATAGTTAGAAGGGATCACATTTGACTCTATACCTCACTTGACTCTATACTCCTATTGGTGCAGCCTAGAATTGCTTTGGGTTTTTTTGTCTGCTGCATCACACAGTTGACTTAATGTTTATCTAAGAATAATAGAATCACAGGATTGGAAGTGGCCCGATAGGCCAAAAGTCCAAACCCCTGCTCAGTGCAGGTAATCTAACTAAAACATCCCTAGCATGTAACTGTCCAGGCTCTTTCTGAAGACATGCTGAGAAACAGATTCCACCACCTCTCTTAAGCAATTGGTTCCATTCCTGAGCCATTCCTACTGTCAAGAGGTTCCTTGTAATGTTCAGTCAAAATCTATCCTCCTGTAACTTAGTTTCAATAAGAAGCCTACACCCTCCTCTCTGTGACAGCCCTTGATATTTTTAAAGAGGGTAATCCTATCAGTTCTTAGTCTTCTCTTCATCAGGGTGAACATGCCCACCTCCTTCAACCTTTTCTCATATGTATGTTCTCCATATCTCTTACCATCCTTGTGGCCCTTCTTTACATCTGTCCCAACTTGTCTATATCCTTCTTATAATGACACCTAGATTCTTTTCACCTGTATGGTTGTCAAGCTAGTTTTGCCCATCTTATGTTTGTACATTCCGTTTTTCCTTTGTAAATGTAGTACCTTACATTTATCCTTGTTGAAATTCATTTTGTTAGCTGTGGCCCAATTTTCTGTCAATTATTAATGCCAACTTGAATCCTGATTCTGCCCTTGGAGGTATTATTTGCCCCTCCTCATTTGATGCTATGCGTAAATCTAATAAGCATGAACTTATTAGTAGAGATATTGAATAAATGCAAGGCCCATGAGTTAGTTACACTGGAAGATATCTTAAAAATTTACTGTAGTCAGAAAGTGATAATACTTGACATTTATATAGTGCTAAGGTTTTTAGTATAATTTTCTTACTGCCACTGTTTTTAGTCTGGCTTTGATTTGTTGCTTTAAATGGGTTGGATGCTGGCTTAGTCACTGTTAGGACAGACCCTATTGGAATCAGTATGGACCTTATCAGACGGGAGGAATTTCTCTTTATTGTGAATGGAGCCAATTCGAATTCATATGAATTCGCTAGTTTAGCAAATTCACGTGAATTCCCATTGCGCTCGGAATGCGTTCAGAATGACTTCCCATTACCCGAAAATGACCCCCCCATTGCCCGAAATTCCGTGAGATGCTTTAATTCGTAATAAGGTAAAACCCATGATTGTGTTCGGAATGACTTCCCTTTTGCCCGAAATTGCGTGAGATGCTTTAATTCATAATAACGTGAAACCCCATGATTGCGCTCAGATTGCCATTAGATTATACTTCCAATTTCCAACGTCTGATAAGGTCCTATGACTTGATTCAGTCATGGCTAAATTGGCTAACTGATTTCTTTACTTACAATTGACTAATTCTGGAGTCTACCCAATATGTTTGTTTGTTTGTTTATTGGAAGTTAATAAATTTGATACTTAATGTACCTGTTTCCTTGGAGGGGTGTAAACACTTGAAATAAATACATTAATTAAAACGGGGCTTCGGAGACAGTCCATCACAGGTTGTGATGGAAATCATTGTGGGGGTGTTGTGGTACACCCTGCAGCATCCAATTTAGGTGTGTAATGTTGAGATTTGTGTGCTTGCATTGCCTACTGGGAATTGTAGTTCTTGACATCAGTCTTAGTATAGAACTGCTGAATTAGAAATTGAACACATCACTTCCCTCTCCAAAGACACACATTTAAGAGGACTTCGGATCTGTTTGATGGAATATGATGGTGAAGGGCAACAGCTACATAACACAGCAAGGCAAGAAACACAGTTATCCATCCACATTTGTGGATTTGACTTTTGTGGATTTGATTATTCACAGATTTTATTAATATGTTCTCTCTAGGAATATCTAGGTCCTCCAGCACAACTGTGTGATCAACTTTAACCAAAGGTCACACTGAAGGACCTAGAGATTCCTAGAGAGAACACTCCACTAGGCATTTGTAGCTCCTTCAGTGCAGTTATATGGTCAATGCCTGGCGGACGTTGACCACAGAGTTGCACTGGAGGACCTAAAGGTTCCCAGAGAGGTGTTCTCCCAGGTAAAAACATAGTGTTTTTGTCATTTGCGGTTTTCCCACATTCACAGGGGTCCTGTGCCCCTAACCCCAGTGAATGTGGAGGGATGAATGTATTCAGAGGTGGTTACAGCCCAGCCTGTGTAATTTCAGAAATGAAGAGCAGCCTGTGATTTTTGATCCTAGTATGTGCCTGGCACCTCACAGTAACTGCTCATTGTTCAGCATCCTCCATCTATGAGTTCTCCACTTCTAGTTGATTGTTCTATTCCAGTCTTTTTAATATCTGTTCCTCCTTTTTCTGTTCTTTGTTCAGTGCCATTTGCACACAAGGATCTCAGGTGCAGAAGAAGTTACTCTGGCCAGGGAGGAGAACCTTCAACCTGTAGGCCTGGTCTAGCCCAAGGACAGAATTTGATCTGGTGCAGGAAAGGTCTGGGAGATACCTGATACTCACCCAAAGCCCCATTGCTTGAGTGGGGAGACTGGGAACCCTGGCATTATCTCTGATCATTGACCAGAGAAAGCAGTTGTGTTCATCTCGAAAATCAGTATGCAAAGGGATCTTGTAACACCTTTGAGACAAAATGAAAGAGAGAATTTGGTAGCAATTAGTCTCAAAGGTGTGTTATTGTTGTTGTGCGCATTCAATTTGATTCTGACTTATGGCAACATTAAGGCATCCTTTTCACAGGGTTTTCTTGGCAAATTTCTTCAGAGGGGGGTTTGCCATTGTCATCATCTGAGGCTGAGAGTTTGTGACCTGCCCAAGGTCATCCAGTGGGTTTCATGGCCAAGCCAGGATTTGAACCTTGGTCTCCAGAGCCATAGTCCAATGCTCAAACCACTATGCCATGGTGGCTCTCTCCTAAAATGTGCTACAAGATCCTTTTACGTACAGAGAAAACAGTGTGACCCTCACTTGCATGCCAAATTGGGAGGGCAGGAAGAATGTGCATATATGTGCCTTCAAGTCACCTGTTGACTTACGGTGACCGCATGAATTTCCTAGGGTTTCCTTAGGCTACGAATTAGGCTCTTCCTTCTTTCCTCTGAAATATAGCCTACAGTACCTGTGATGCGATGGCAGTCTCCCATCTAAGTATTAACCAGAGATGACCCTGCTTAGCTTCCAAGATCAGACAGGATTTGGTTCATTTAGGGTATTTAGGCCCTACTTGCAAGGGAATAAATGTGGGTTTTGCTGTATTCCTCACTTTTGTTTTGATTCTTTTTTGGATGTTGTTCTGTAGAATACCTGGCCTCTTGATTGTGTACTCTTCCCATCTTTAAATTATGTTCATGCAAACTGTGGAAGGGAAGAAGAATTTGGTTGGGAGAGAGGGGGAAATGTAGTCCAGTATCCTCTAGTATATCTCCTACTTAGTTACATCATGAATTCTACATCTGTGTAGGATGTGTGTTAAACCAGAAAATGGGGCAGCGAAATAATCTGGAGAGGGTGGAATAAGGATTGGACTGAACTGAACGAAGTTAAGCAAAATAGACGTACGGAAAGAAACATAAATAGCAGTCACCAGAACAGGTAGCAGGAGGCAAGCAAATACACACACACACAAAAATAAGTCCCAAATTATTGGAATAAGGGAAAAGTAATGAGTTAATGTGAGAAAGGATGAATTTAAGTAACAAGCCACAGCACAGATAGAGCTTTCAGTGCACAACTGCCCAGGAGAGGCCTTAATCCTTTGTTCACAGCAGAGAGGGGACACCTGTCTCCTTTTGGCATAATTCATATCTTGGGAAAGTCCCTTCCCTTTTTGGACTGCAACATTCAGCGTCCCCCAGTCAGCACAGTTACAGCATGCTAGCCAGGGGGATTTTGAGAGCTGCCTTCCAAAAAAGGAGCGTTTCCAAACTTGGCCTAATTTGAAAAGCCTTGTGTAAACCATCAGTTCTGGCAAGTGAGGTCTATCCATTCCCCAACAATACTCTGAGAAGGGAGAAAGAGGGAGAGGAAAGAATGAATGTCAGAAAAAAGGGAGAAAGAGGGTGATCCATCCCGTTTCAGGCTCTAACCTTGCCTTCTTCTGACATTCAGCTCCCCCGCTCCCCAAAGATTGTGTGTGTATGTGTATGCTAAAGTTGCAATTTGACCTTTGGGGACCCCCATGAATTTCATAGGGTTTTCTTAAGCAAGGAATATTCAGAGGTGTTCCTGGGTATCTCTCATCCAAGTACTAACCAGGGCTGGCTCTGCTTAGCTTCCAAGATCAGATGGGATCTTGTATCTTTAGGGTATTTAGGCATCCTCTGATATGTACCTTAAAAGAAATGCGGCCCTTAGCAAGAGAAAAAAAATAAATTTCTCCACCCAGGTCCAAAATCGGAAGGAAACAATCTCAGGCAAGCACACACGGGCTGTAAACACTGTGGATTTCTCCGAAACTGAATTCTGAGCATTCATACTCAAGGATTGGGCTGCAAAATGGATGGATGCAGATATGATCTCCCACCTCACTCAGTTTTGTCTGCATATATATATATTTGGAAAACAGTGTTGTTAAACTGAGTGTGGTTTTGTTTCGGCTTTCCTCCTGTAGTTTAAGTAATTTATTATTCACAAAGCAGCTTCTTAATATGCTGCATAATGCATGGTACATTGATTTGAAGAAGGATGGATCTCTGTCCTTTCTTTCCTAAGATACAATCTATCTATAGTTACTGAGGTTAAAGAGTTGTTGGATATGTGTGTGTGTGTGTGTGTGTGTGTGTCTATCTATATAAAATATAAACTGAAAAATTCATTTCCCTCAAATATTTGCTTTCTAACATAAGAAAGGAAGAGAAAAAAAATATCAAGGGAAATAAATAGCACATCCATTCCCTCTCGGGTATTTCAGAAAGGTGATTTTAAAACTTCTTTCCTGAAAAATTCTCTTTCTTCACCTTTTCCCTCACAATTAATAGAGGAAGATGCCTAGAGAATTTCTTACAGAAGGGAAGCATAAATCCCAGTGGTCTGTTAGACCCAGAAAGTAAAAAATAAAATAAAAACGATTAACTCAAGGAGCAAGTGATCAAGCAGAGAGAAAATAAGACAATAGAGTAAATGTAATAGCATTTGGCATTGCACTGTCAAACTGAATTGACAGAATGAAAGTATGGAGTTTATCAGATGGGAGGAATTTCTCTTTATTTCGAATGGAGCCAATTGGAGCCAATTTGAATTCACGTGAATTTGCTAGTTTAGCGAATTTATGTGAATTCCAGTTGCGTTCGGAATGCGTTCAGAATGACTTCCCATTACCCGAAAATGACCCCCCATTGCCCGAAATTGCATGAGATTCTTTCATACGAAATAACGTAAAACCCATGATTGCGTTCGGAATGACTTCCCTTTTGCCCGAAATTGCGTGAGATACTTTAAAATGAAATAACGTGAAACCCCATGATTGTGTTCGGATTGTCATTAGATTATATTTCCAATTTCCGTCGTCTGATAAACTCCTATGACTCTTCTGCATCTTATTTCTGGTTTGTCAAAAGCAGTCCTGTTCCAGGTTGCTTACCCTGGCTTGATCTAAGCAGCTTAGATTGCAAGGAGTGATGGTGTATGCCAGAAGTATCCACATAGGCCGGTACCCCTGCTCTTTTCCCCCCAGCGGAATTGCAATGGGCAATAGCACAACTCCCTCTTAGGTGGGTTGCCCACCTTGATCCTCTCACTAACTCTCCCCCACTATCCTCTCTCCATTCTGAAAGGGACAAAGTTTACCTGGAAAGCCAGAAAAGGTTAGCAGCAACTCAAGCGGTGTGCTTGTCAGAGCTTGGAAAAGGTAGTAGTTTTGACTAGAAATGTAAACCTTCAATTATTTTGTTCTTGAATTAGAGGATGAATAGTTACAGTAGTTTTCTCTCTGCCCTGGGAGAAAATGAATACAGTCAGCCCTCTGTATCCACAGATTTTTTTATCCATGAATTCAAGCATCCATGGCTTGAAAACAATATATATATTCCAAAAAGCAAATCTTGATTTTGCCATTTTATATAAGGGACACTATTTTATTATGCCATTGCATTTAATGGGACTTCAGCATCCCTGGATTTTGATATCCACAGAGGGTCCTGGAACCAAATCCCAGCAGATACCAAGGCCCTAGTATTCTCCCCATATTTCAATGTCCTGGAGTGTCACACACAGGAATTATTCTGTGGAAAAAAACACATGGTGTGTTTCTGGGGGGAAAAGTTTTCTGTGCAGAAAATAGGCTGAGTGTGCAAAAACACCCTATGTTGTTTTTTTTTCAAAGTTCCTCCACAATATTCCACGGTTTCTCTGAAATATTTGGATACATTTGAATACCAGGAGAAAATTGCACAAAATTCTTGCTAGCTTATTCTTCTTCTGAACTGTTTCTCAGTTGTTGAGAATCCCATTTTTTGATCTGGGAATGAATAATTATGAATATTATTTCCACCGTTTGTTTGGAGTACAGCTCCCAGAATCACAGGGGTTCAGGGAGTTGTGTTTCTTGGATGGGAGGGAGAGATTAACTTGGGCTTCTCCCTCCATTCCTACACTAGCCACTTTCCCAAAGTAAATGCAGGACATTTTGCGTTGTGAAAAGCATGTACTGTGTCTCCAAGTCACAGGTCTCCCCCAAAGAAGGAAAATGGAAAGAATGGACCTGGGTGTCAGTGTTCAGTTGCCTGGCATGTGTCCGGTGGTGTGGCCTGTTCATTTCCATGTGATGTAAAGGTATGGACTGGGCTCTTTCATCTATGTCCACTGACCCCAGAAAACAAGGTACATATATGATGAATACCTTCACACATAGCTAGGGATAAGCAAGCAGAAGGCCATTATATGTACTTTGCTCTCGGTATTCATATATGTACTTAGCTCTCGGTGGACGTGCCAAATAGATGATAGAGCTCCCTACCTACCTTTGAAATAATGTTGCTAGGTGCTGTCTGTATTTTAGAGGAATCCCTGTCGTACCTCCTTTTTCTTCTTGAGGAAGAAAAGAAAGTGGCAGCAGGTGACTAGGAAACCCATTTGGGGATAGGCTTGATTCTTCTCCTTTGCAAAAGATTGATGAGCAACTCCATCACTTTGCACTTTTTCCATTCCCTGTAGATATATCATCTATTTTGGAGGTGAAAAGCTGCAGAGGTAATTTCTGTACGTCAGCTAAATTATGTTTAACTAAAAGGGCATGGATAATTTCTATACGCCAACTGAAATACATTCAGTTAATTCATATTTTAAGTAGTGCTTTACAGAATAGTTAAAATGCTTAATGTATATTATTTTACCGTAGTTCTTACAACAAGCCTTAAGGGTAGATGTTATTATCCTTTTGTAGCAGAAGTGAGGCAGAAGGGGAAAAAAAGAGATTTATCTAGTGAGTTTATGACAGAAATGAGATTTTAGAGCTTCCTTGATTGGTAGCTCAGTATCTGAAGCACTGTATTGCAGCCAGGAAAGTTTATGACAGAAATGTGATTGTAATTTGGAACTTCTGTAATTAGCAGATCAGTGTCTTAACCACCGGGGCTGCATCTACACTGCAGAAATAACACAGTCTGACACTGATTTAACTGCCATCGCTCAATTCTATGGAATTCTGGGATCTGTAGTGTTGCGATATATTCAGCCATTTGTCTCAGAGAGCTCTGGTGCCACAACAAATTACAAATCCCAGGAGTCCATAGGATGGAGCTATGGCAGTTAAAGTATCAAACTGCATTATTTCTTTAGTGATGATACAACCAAAGTTGCAGTAAGAAAAGGTTACTTTTTGGGGACAACAGATCCCAGATTTCTGGCCATGCTGGCTGAGAGATTCTATGATTCATAGCCCCTCCACTTAATGACAAAAGTAGCATTTCTATGCTTGGGCGGCAAGCTCTCTCAAAATGCATGCAGTTTTATAACTACAGTGGTCCCCTGGGTTACGAATCCCCCGGGTTGCGAAAACCTCGGGATCCAAAACCGGCGGGACCGCGATTGTATCCCCCGGGATCCAAAAGATCCCCCGGGATACGGAAAAAAACAAAACCGCGCGGCCCCTTTAAATTGGCCTCGCGGTCCATTGAATATAGCGGTCCCCCGGGAAATGAAAGCTTCCGGGTTACGAAGGTAATCCCGGAACGGATTACCTTCGTAACCCGGGGGACCACTGTACAGACTCCTTGATCCATGGCCATGCTCATAGAATTATAGAAGCATAGCGTTGGAAGAGACCACAATAGCCATCCAATTCCCTGACCTGCAGGAAGACACAGTCACACAGGGTGGCCAGATATCCTCCTTTTCCAGGACTTACCCTCCATTTCAACCTTCTGTCTAGGAGGAATCCCGAAATGTCATCCATTTTGAGCATGACTAAGACGTATAAATTTATATTTATATGAGTGTTTTTAGCTTTTATTTAGTAATGCCCTACATTTTTCTTGAATGTCCTACATTTTGTGATGCCTTATCCATCTTTGCAGTTATGATATCTAGTCACCCTGCAATCATAGCACCCCCGAGAGAAGGCCATCCAGCTTCTGTTTAAAATCCTCCAAAGTGTGTTCCACTGTCAAGCAGCTCTTAGGAGTTTATCATACGATGGAATTTGGAGGTATAATGCAATGGCGATCTGAACGCAATCATGGGGTTTCACGTTATTGCGAATGAGTGTATCTCACGCAATTTCGGGCAATGGGAAGTCATTCCGAACGCAATCATGGGGTTTCATGTAATTGCGTATTAGAGTATCTCACGCAGTTTCAGGCAATGGGTGGTCATTTTTGGGAAATGGGAAGTGATTCTGAATTCATTCCAAACGCAATCAGATTTCATGTAAATTCGCTAAACTAGAGAATTCACGTAATTGCGAATTGGGTCCATTCGCTATTGAGAGAAATTCCTCCCATGTCTGTCTTATTCCTCCCTCTTACTGTCAGGAAGTTCCTCCTAATGTTGAGGTGGTATCTCTTTTCTTGTAGTTTGCATCCATTGCTCTGTGTTCCAGGGGTTATTCAGACAGTGAAAAAAATAATCCCAGTAGAATGTGAGGTTGAACCTTTGTTGTTCACATGCATTTCAAAAGGATCTGATTAAGTTTGGGGGGAGGCTGCCAAAAAAACACTTAACCCGGAATAATCAATCACGTGTCCACCCACACCCCCATTTTCCCAAAAGATTCGCATTGGTGGTTATGTAAATAACCAATGCTAATAGACCCAGGATAAACTGAGATGAAACTCTACATGCCTTAAATTAAATCCACATCGTTGACTCCCTACATCTTTATTCACAGTGTTGACACACGTGAATAACAAAACTCACAGAGATGCGTATAGATGAGGTTCTGATAAAAAAAATAGGGGTCATTCACATGTAGTTTTTAACGTGACTATGCAAATAATCTCACACATTCTGGGTTTGTTGTTCACATTGTGGAACTGCATCTATGCACATCTCTGTGAGTTCGGTTGCTGACATGTGCCAGCACTTGAATAAAGATGGAGTCAGTGTTGCGGATGTATTTGAAATACATTCAAGACATGCGGAGTATTATCCCAATTTATCCCAGGTCTATTTGCATCGGTTGTTCATACAGCTGAGAATGCAAATCTTTTAGAAAACTTCAGAAAAGAACCCAAGATTGATTATCCTGGGTTAAGTGGGGTGTTTTGGCAGCTCACCCTCAAAAAATGCATGTGAACAACAAAGATTCAACCCAGTTTCTACCTGGATTATTTTCACCATCTGAATAACCTCATCGTGTGAACCACAAAACCGGAATGTTGAATGAGATTATTTGCTTAGTTGTGATGGAAAAACAACAACCAAGGTCTGAATAAACCCTTACTCTCTGGAGCAGCTGAAAAGAAGCTTGAGTCCATCCTCAATACGACATCCCTTCAAATATTTAAACAGGGTCATCATGTCACCTCTTAACCTTCTCGTCTCCAGGCTAAACATACCCCGCTTCCCAAGTCACTCTTCATAGGGACATGGTTTTCAGACCTTTCACCATTTTGGTTGCTCTGGTTTGCTTTTTTAAATGAAACCGCCTAATTAAAAATCATAGTTGTAAGCCGCTCTGAGAGCCTTTAAGGCTGAAGGGTACGGTATAAATACCCAAAAGCATCTTTCATTTGCTAGTCTGGAAGCGAATGGATGTGGCTAGCTGTCATGCTCCTGGGAAGCTGATGAAGGGGCTCCCTAATATTCATCCTCCCTTCTCTTTCCTTGTCTCTTCTTCCCCACTCCCCAGACCTGCCCTCCTCCTCTGGCTTCTGGTGCTCGCTTGCTTGGCTATGTGCGTCATTTGGGGACTCCCTGTGCTTGGCTGCTTTCCAGGGCGGCATGCTTTAGCAGAAGTCTTTGCAGTCCTTGCTTCTGGCTGCCAAGCTTGTGCTGTGATTTTCTTCTCTCCCTCCCAGTTTCATTGCTCTCTCTCTCTCTCTCTCTCTCTCTCTCTCTCTCTCTCGGAGCTACATGTGTTATTTGGAGAAGGGGAAGGTGTACAGTATCTCTCTCTCTCTCTCTTTGTGTATGTATGTTTTGGAGTGGGCTGGGGATTCCCTGCCTAGGTTCCTAGCTGTCTAGTCTTAGAGAATTTCTTGTTGTTTTTGTTGTGTGCCTTCAGGTTGTTCCTGATTTATGGTGACTCTAAGGCGAAGCTGTCATGGGGTTTCCTTGGCAAGATTTGTTCAGAGGAGGTTGGCCATTGCCTTCCCCTGAGGCTGAGAGCACGCGACTTGCCCAGGGTCATCCAGCCGGTTTCGTGACCAAACAGGGGATCAAACCCTGGTCGCCAGAGTCACAAACCATCACTCAAATCACTACACCATGCCGACTCTCCCCTGAAATTTTTACCAGCCCATATTTTGGGATCTTCTGGAGAAGTCCTGCTCTCTGTCCTGCCACTCTGGTGGGGACATTTGGTAGAATGCAGGAGAGGGCCTTCTTACGTTATTGCCATTTGTAATTGTTAACTGCCTTGATGTGACATCTCCAAGACCCCCTGGCCTCCATTGCTTTGCTTATGTCCTGAAAACTCAGGCCCATGACCTCTCTGATTGAGTCCATCCATCTGGCATGTAATCTTTTGTTTCTTTCTGCAAACCTCCACCTTTCCTAGCGTTATTGTCTTTTCATGATGTGGCCAAAGTACAAAGATGGTCTGATCTGTTCTTGAACCCATTGTTTGTTTGTTTTGGCCATCCACAGTATCCCTCACCCTCGGCTCCAGCACCACATCTCAAACAAGTTGATTTCCTTTGTATCGGCTTTCTTCACTGTCCAGCTCTCCCATCAGTATACAGTGATGGAGAATACATTGGTTCGGATGATTCTAACTTTAGTGTTCAGGTGCATATCTCTACATTTAAGAATCTTGTCTAGTTCATTCCTGGCTGCCCTTCCCATTCCTAGTCGTCTTCTTATTTCTTGGCTGCAGCCTTAGGTAGAGAATTCCTTACCCACCCACATTTTGGGATCTTATGGGGAAGCCCTGCTTTCTCTCTCTCCACTCTCATGAGCACATTTGGTGGGAATGCAGAAGAGGGCCTTCTCAGGCTACTTCCTACTGCAGAATTAATGCAATTTGACACCGTTTTAACTGTTATGGTTCTCTCCTAATGAATCCAAGGATTTGTAGTTTGTTGTGGCACTAGAGCAGAGTAGGCTAAATATCTCACAGAACTACAGATCTCAGAATTCCCTAGCATGGAGCCGTGACTATTTAAGTGATTTCAAACAGCATTAATTCTGCAGTGTAGATGCAGCCAGAAGCTGATCCAAAGCTCTGGGCCTCCCTTCCCATAAGGGCTAAACTGGCACCCTCCTATCTTTCTGCAAATAGGTATTCCTTTTTATTCCTTTTATTTTTTTGTTTTATTCCAGCAGGCCTTTGAGAACTGATTTTTCAGGGAAAGAAGCCTGGGCTTTTATTTGTTGCCATTTGCTTTAATTTGTTTTAACTGGTTTGAGATTTTATGATGGTTGGGTTGTTTTGTAACTTTAGTATGCATGTTAATCTTTGACTACCCATATATACTCAACTATAAGTCGACCTCATGTATAAGTCGAGGGCAAGTTTTGGGGCCAGAATTATGGATTTTTATATGACCCGTGGATAAGTCAAGGGTAAAGCTTAGGGAAGTGTAAGAAAGGATCTAAATGATAAAGCAAAGGAAAACAATGCCAAGGAACTTACAAAATTCCAGGAGACATAATTTTGTACTCATTTTAAAGGCTGGATGGATAAGAGAATAGAGGGAGGTCGGTGCTTTCAGGACAAATTCACTCTGTCCTTTCACCGGGAGATGGTTCCCTTTTTTAAAAAATAGTATCTACAGTATCTACATTGTAGACAGTATCTACATTGACCCATGTATAAGTCAATGCAGGTTTTTTTGGGTCAATGTTTTGACCTAAATTTCTAGACTTATACATGAGTATATACAGTATGTTTGTTTTGACTCCCTTGAGTTCCAAATGGGGAATAAAGCAGGATACAAATAAATATAATAAAAATAACAAATAGCTTAACACCATGTGTTGATAAGGTTGGCAACTGTTGTTCATAACGTTTCTGTCAGAGGATCAGCAGCCTTTCAGAGGCAATCACTTGGGCTGGCTTTGCCATTAGGCATTAAATTGTGTGAAAAGGGGGATGTGACATCATATACTTGTGTCTGTGGAATGGATGTGACAAGAGACACCAATGCGGAGTCGAAGGCTTTCATGGCCAGCATCCATAGTTTTCTGTGGAGCTTTTGGGCTATGTGGCTATGTTCTAGAAGAGTTCCTTTCTGACGTTTCACCAGCATCTGTGGCTGGCATCTTCAGAGAAATGCCAGCCACAGATGCTGGCGAATCGTCAGAAAGGAACTCTTCTAGAACATGGCCACATAGCCCGAAAGCTCCACAAAAAACTATGGATGCTGGCCCCACAAAAACTAAGAGAACCAATTCTGGCTTACAATGCTTGATCAAAACTCTATCGCTAAGCAGAATGCATTCCACTCAGAATTACTCTCGCTCGCAATTTTCCGAGATGAAAACAAAAACAATATAGCTTCTTTCTAGCCATTGCTAGATTTGAAATGGAAAAAAAAAAGGAAAGGAAAGTGTGAATGACTCCCTGCCTCTAGTGTGTTTTATTTATTCATTTTAAATGTTTATATACCTTTTCCATTTTTGAAATATATATATACTGTAGGATTTGCATAGATATTGCAATATATAGTAGGATTTGCATAGATTTGCAATACAGGAAAGTCACTTTCATCCATAGTTGCAAATCAATTTCAGTGTAGAATGAATTATAGATAACTGCAACAATAAAAACAGTCATGGATATGAGAATACAAGAGAAGATAAGGTTTCATAGGTTTGTTGATAAGTATATTTTCAAGGGTTCGGAGGTTCTGAGGAGACTACATTATTCCAGTACTATACGTGAATGGGCTGGAAGTTTCAAGAACTGCATGAATGCCTGTTGTTCAAGGGTAGGGATGACATAAGCATGGCTTCTCCTGTGTGCAGGACCTGTGGGAATTTAAAGCAGACTGCAGAGCTCACCAGTGTCCTTGTGTTAAAATACTGAAATATTTTTTTAAAAATCTGTAAAAGTCCCTGAAGGATGAGCACACCTGCCGTCATTCTCTTGTAATGGTACACATGACACGGAGACAGGCCTGTCTGGAGGCTGTGGGTGAGGTACATCAAGTATGGCAATGGTCCAGCCTTTGGGGCCAAGTGCCAGCAGATGAGCTCATATGGCTGATTTGAAAACAAGCTAAAAGCCAGCCATTTATATGAAAATCAATGACGTGCCTTTTCTGAAATAGCACACAGGGCTTTGATGGAGCTGAATCTTAAGGCTGGAACCTCTTCCTTTTGACAAATTGACGGAATCTTTTATCTTGTAAATTCTGATGCTGGCTTTTTAAATATTTGTTAAACATTAACTTGGAGCTTGTAATGAATTCTCCTTTTTTCAGTAATGAAGACATAACTAGGTTACATTATGAATAACTTGCCAAGGAATCGCATTTTTGCATAATAACTGTAATTATATTAGTTACTTCTATAGTTACAAGTAGGTGTGGCTGTACAACTTAGATATAGCACATACCAGGGTCTTGTAGCATTCTGATTTCTGAACAAATCACTAAACGTAACATTTAAATTTATTGTTGAATTTCAAGAACAATGAACACATGCTTTAGACAATTGCAGCTCTAATGATAACTAGCTGCTTTCTTGGGCATTGGCACCATAACTGTAACTTTTTAAAAAGTACTGTAAATTTCCATACTGTGGACCAGCTAGGACCATACATATCTATATTTGAAATTTGATAAGCCTTGCATAAGGAAGTCCCTGGTCCAAAACACACTGCAGAAATCATCCAGTTTGAGACCACATTAACAGCCCTGACTCAATGCTAAGAAATTCTGGGAACTGCAGTTTTGTGAGACATTTAGCCTTCTCTGTCAGAGGGCTCTCATGCCACAGTAAAGTACAGTTCCCAGGATTCCCTAGCACTGAGCCAGGGCAGTTAAAGCAACCCAAACAGTGTTATTTCTGCCATACGTTTTGGACCCCCGATTCACTTTTCACCTTTGCAACAAAGCCACTAGCTGGCCATAGGCAAGCCACCCTCCCATAGCCTCATCTCACCACCCATCTGCAACGTGGAGATGATAAGGCTTTTTGCCCTATCTTGCAACTTTGTTATAAGGGGTACAAGAAGAGAATATACATAAGGCACCTTCCTCATTCCCGAAATGTTACATAGGTGTTGAGCTTCGTTGTTGTTTCACCCTGACATTTTAATTTCTACATTTGGTGTGACCCCTTTTAATAGCTGGCATGGAATCTGTAAGAATCTAAGAGGAGACCAGCTGGATCAGAGCAAAAGTCAGTCTTCCGGTTTTAATATTCTACAGATAAAATGGGCTAGACTGGTACCTTGGGGAATCCTACAAGCAAGACAACATCCCCAGTAGTTTTCAGGTGTTATATGCATCCTTGAACACATACACTCCATTTGACTTGCATGATCAAGAGCCATTGATGTATTCATCCCTTTCACTAGTAGTATTACAAGCATGCTTTAAACCTCTTCCCCTTGCAAAACCAGCAGGGCTGGGCCTATCACTAGAAAGAGTGAGGCAAATCCTTCAGTGTAAGATGTAGAAGCTTCTCAACAGTTTCTTGAGCTCTCCCCACTTTCTGCAAGAGAGAATCTTATATGCCACACAGAATGAAATGGGGCCATAACTTAGCCTGCTACATCAGGTAGGATGGATACTCGTTTCCAGTGCTGAAACAGTATTCAAATATCTGTCCAGCTAGCTCTTATATACATGGACCTAGATGACAGGGAACACCATCTTGTCTTTCCACTCAGGCAGCAAAATAACTTGGGCAGGCCCCAAATACCTGCCTTGGCTCCTATGACATGAACTCGGTGCTTTCACCACTTAATCTTGCTGCCTGAGACCCGGAGCCATAACTTTTGGCCAGTATGATAACTATTTGCATGTTTAAAAAATTTGTTGAGCAATCGAGAGAAGCCAGCAAATATTCATGTCAGGAATATTGGTGTGTTGGTGCTTCATTCAGACTTCTTTCTGCCTCCTGACAACAGCTGACATTCACTGAGATATCCCAAATATTTTGAAGGGGTATGAAATTAAGGATTTTTGTAGTTAAGGGAACTGCAATTTACTTGGTTATAGCCAACAGAGGGGGAGAAGGGATGGGAGTGTGCTATAATAATGGTAATATTTAGTAAGGATTTATTATATATGTTGTATAGTATTATGGCCCATAAAACTTATAAATAAAGCATTGAAAAAAGACATTTTTGGCCACATGAGCAGAGCGAGCGAGCAAGTCCTTTACAAATCTAAGCATCGGCTGCTTAGAGATGCAGGCGGCGTCATCCAGCTCGCTTCTAATTAATTTACCACATACAGCACTAGGACACAGAGCAAGGATCAACAAGCTTGCAAAGGGAAATTTCCCCAATAGCGTATGCTCCATGTTAATTACCTTGGAGGCATAGATTGAGATCTTACATCAATCAGGTAGACCTTAATGCTCTGACTATGCTGTTACATCTCCACCTCTTGTGTACATCTGGTGTAAGGCAGTGGCTCTCAACCTGTGGACCGCGACCCCTTTAGGGGGTCGAATGACCCTTTTGCAAGGGGTCACCTAAGACCATCAGAAAACACATATTTATGATGGTCTTAGGAAGTGAGATGAAAATAATGTTATGGTTGGGGGTCACCACAACATGAGGAACTGTATTAAAGAGTCGTGGCATTAGGAAGGTTGAGAACAACTGGTGTAAGGGGCTATCCTCTAGCCCTTTGAGCCATGTCCAACCCCCCCTGCACATCTGCCACAGCTGTCAAACCACAGAAGGGGCTGTTGCTGCTGTTGTCAGTGGGGAAGAGACAGAACAGGGAGGCAATTCTGGCACTCTAGTGTCTCCTGTTCCCAGATCACAGTTCTTTTGTGTCAAAGAGATCATGCCACAAACCATAGGATGGGTTTTGCTCTTTTGCAGTTCTCTTGCTCAGGCATCAGGACCCTGTTGCAAATGTGTTGTCCCAAAGTGATTGCTTGCGTGCACAGCGGCATTCCTCCATTGCTATACTGGCCCAACCTTTTGCTTCACCAGCCTTCAGTAGAATCTTGGTCTGTGTGTGGAACAAGATGGGGGTGGACAGGATGTAGGGACCCATCTGCCTAAGGCATCAACATAACTTGATCTGTCCATGGTGCTGAGCATTTCAAAGGGACCCATGTAATTGGTTCTGTTTCCGTGTACTGACTATGTGGCCAACGTCAGACCATTAGGCAAAGTGCCAGAGTGCAAAAGATGGTGAATGGCACTTGCCCCTTGGGACAACTTCTGGCCAATCTGGAGAGTTTGCTTGGCCAAAATGTCTGGCACATGGCTCCCTAGAGCTTTCTAGCTCTGGAGAGGGCCTTCAGAGATGCAAATTTGGGCCTGGTGGACTCCATGAAGATCAGCACGGGTTGATTTGTGCTCCTGGACTGCTCTCCACAGATCATACTAGTCAATTGGTGATATCAGCAATAGGGTGTGGGGATGTAGTGAGAAGAGGAGGCTAGTGTTGCTTTTGCCTCCTTTGGTAGCTGGACCAGATGTTGCCTGATACCTTGCTATCCTCATCCCAGGTATGAGTCTCTCTCTCCCACTGCCATTTCTGAAGTGGCTTAGGATAATATGTTCCTACAGGTGAAGGTAGACAGTGTGAATTGAAAGCAACACCCCTCTTCCCCCTTCCCACTCCCAGTGTGAAGGCTGCAAAAGAGAAAGACAGTCCGTATAAGTGCTCTGACGTGAACGGACAGTGCGTCTCCTGGCAGCCAGCTCTGGAAAGCTGCAGCCTGTGCTGCTCTTAATAGCTGTACTATTCTGAGAAGTCCCCAATAGAGCTGCCTGTGTTGTCCTGATGCCTGCTTTCTCTCTCTCTCTCTCTCTTCTCTGTGCTTCTTAATAAACAAGGTGGAAGGAAATCCAAGAATGCTCAAACAGAATGCATTCGGGCCCTCAGAGTGTTCCATTATCCAAGAGCAGCAACCCTGAACTCTCTCTAACCTCCTGGCCTTGTTTACACAGTACAAAGAGGTGAATCAGCTTGAAACCAGCGAAGGTGTTGAGGACCCCTGGCAAGTCCAGGGTTCGTGCTTCACAGCTTTATTCTAAGGAAGAAACAATAGGGATGGAGCTGAACAAGTCCTTCATTGGATTGAGCTGAGCAAGTTCTGCTTCTTCTTTCCAGGCAGCAACCAATGGATCTTATATGACATACAAGTGGTGATCGGCAACGAAACGCTGCAGTGTTTACTCTCACTTCTTTATACATGCTTGGGCAGCTTTTGGCTGTCCTGATGTTGCCAGACTGCAGCTCCCATTGGTCCCAGTCAGCATAGCCAGTAGTGAGAGATGATGGAAATTGCAGACTGACATCATCTGCTGTGCTGTGCTGCCCCCCTCCCCTGTCCTGACAGATATTCTTCAATTTGGGTTGTCAGTCCATCAGCCAGCCAGCCCTGCCTTTGTCCAGAATGGCATACCATTCTTCACCACTACCCTTTCCTATTTTTTCTTACTTAACTTGGGTATGTTCAGTTCCTCACTCATTGGTCAATCAATTAATCAGTCAACCATTTTATTGCTATGACCATATTCCCAAATTCATATAAATACATAAGATACATACATACTGTAAGCATTAGTAAGATGCATACACCTACAGACATCAATAAAATATTAATATAAATGTAAATATAAATAAAAAAGAATATAAAATATAGACATAAAATTTAACTGAATACGCAAATAGAAAAAATCTTAATAATTAGTAAAACCTTATTTTCATGGATCTTAACTGCAGCAGCACAGTTTTTTTTCTATCTTGGTCAACATGCCTATATACTGCCCTGACATCAGCAAAAGAGTATAAAAGCCTCTGAGCTACCAGGGAATGTCTTTATATATGGTTCAATAAGAGTTCTTTACCATCTTGTCTAAAGGAGGCGGCCGTTAGACCCCTCCTGAAGAAACCTTCCCTTGATCCCTTGGATAAAAACAACTACAGGCCAGTCTCCTTGCTCCCATTTTTGAGCAAGGTCATCGAGAGAGCAGTCGCCTCCCAACTCCAAGCTGTCTTGGATGAAACTGATTATCTGAATCCATTTCAAACGGGCTTCAGGACAGGACATGGAGTTGAGACTGCCATGGTCGCTCTGGCCGACGACCTTCGCTTGAGCATTGACAGGGGTAGTGTGACCCTGCTTGTGCTCTTGGATCTCTCAGCGGCCTTTGACGCGATAGATCATTCCATCCTTTTGGGTCGACTGAGAGAGTTGGGGATCGGAGGCACTGCGCTCCGGTGGTTCCGGTCCTTTCTCTCCGGGAGATCACAAAGAGTGAGGCTCGGGGACAGTTGCTCTTCTAAGATAGAGCTTAATTGTGGCGTCCCTCAAGGCGCCATCCTGTCCCCGATGCTGTTTAACATCTACATGAAGCCGCTGGGTGAGATCATTCGGAGGCATGGAGCTCAGTGTCTTCAGTACGCTGACGACACTCAGATTTACCTCTCCATGACAAGATCGTCGGCTCAGACTTCAGATGGCGTCTCTCCTCTCAATGACTGTCTTACGGCAGTAATGGATTGGATAAGGGAAAACAGGTTGAAGCTCAATCCGGACAAAACGGAGGTACTAACTGTCACAGGACTGAAGCCAGGATTGGGAATACACCTCCCGGTCCTAGATGGGGTCACACTCTCCTCGAAGGACCCTGTTCGCAGTCTGGGGGTACTCCTTGATTCGTCGCTTCACATGACTAGTCAGGTGAATGCGGTGGTCAGGAGTGCCTGTTATCAGCTTCGGCTGATCCGCCAGCTGCGCCCTTTCCTGGAGCCAAAGGACCTGGAGTCAGTGGTACATGCTTTGGTAACCTCACGATTGGACTTCTGTAATGCGCTCTACATGGGGCTACCCTTGTGCCTAACTCGGAAACTTCAATTAGTTCAGAATATGGCAGCCAGGCTTGTCACAGGAACATCAAGGAGAGAGCACATAACACCAGTGCTCAAATCTCTCCACTGGCTGCCGATTAGTTTCCGAGCGCAGTACAAGGTGTTGGTTTTAACCTTTAAAGCCCTACATGGCTTGGGTCCATCTTATCTGAGGGACCGCCTCCTCCCATACGAACCCCTCCGCACACTCCGGTCTTCTGGGAGGAACTTATTGCAGCCTATGAAGACTAGACTGACGCAGACCTCCCAGAGGGCCTTCTCGGCTGTCGCTCCCAGGCTATGGAATGGCCTGCCAGACGAGATGCGTCTTATTACATCTTCTGATTGCTTTAAAAAAGCCTTGAAGACGCATCTCTTCCGGCAGGCCTTCCCAGATAGTTCTTAACCTCCCGGCTCTGTTTGGGTTAAGCTCTCCCATTAGCATTTTAAATCTTGACCCTGATCTCTATGCAATGGGTTGCCGTTTTAAATTGAAATTTTTATTATGTCATTTTAATTGATGTTAGTTTAATTTAATTTTAAGGGGCGGGTGGTTGGGTATGGGTCATGTATATTTTATCTTGCATTTTTTAATTGATGTAACCCGCTCCGATTGGATACAGAGGAGCGGACTATAAATAAAACTTTATTATTTTATTATTATTATTAGTTTCCTGAATACCAAGATAAAAGGGACAGTGCAGGTGAACATGAGTTATTGTTTCAGTTTCACCAGAGTTGCGGGGTCATTGACGTTGGTAGTATGGAATGTTTTAAAGTTTCCCTTCTTCTGTTATTGTTGCTGGCAAAACGTTTAATCGAGCAAGAGTAAAAGCTTTACGTTGATTTGATACTGAAAGCAAATAAGGATAGTTACCTGGCTTGAAGGGTATCAGTGCTGTGTCAATTAATACACTGTTTGAAGTTACTCCTACCCTGTTTCCCCGAAAATAAGACATCCTCTGAAAATAAGATCTAGTAGAGGTTTTGTTTAATTGCTAAATATAAGGCCTCCCCCGAAAGTAAGACCTAGCAAAGTTTTTGTATGTAAACAGTATATAATAAATGCTAATTTTTATTGTTCAATAATAAGTATGAATTCTTCTTCATGGAAAAATAAGACATTCCCTAAAAATAAGACCTAGTACATCTTTGGGAGCAAAACATAATAAAAGACAGTGTCTTATTTTCGGGGAAACACTGTATATCATGCTGCCTCTCCACATCCATAATAACCCATTGGTCTATGGGGGAAGGTCCTAACTTGTTGAGTTTTTAAGGTTGTTTGTTGGCTTACTGTAGGGTATTTTGGAAACCTAGTGCTTTTCATGAACATACAGATACCTATTTCCTATGCCCTTGGTTTGCTTCCATTTCTGCAGGCACTCAGCATCTCAAAATGCATTCAAGGCATGCAGAGTTATTGTATATACTTTTGTATAAGTTGATCTCATGTATAAGTCGAGGGCAGGTTTTGGATTTTGATATAACCGGTGGATAAGTCAGGGGTCAAACTCAGGGGCATATAACAAAGGATCTAAACAGAGGGGGGAAAACATCACTTCGCTCCCTCCTTCTCCGTCTTTGGACCTCTCCCAAGGGTCACAGTCTGGACATGCAAAATGTGGACACAAACCTTCAATTTCCCTCCTTTTCCCACAACCTTCCCCAAGGCTGATGGCTTGCAAAAAGGGGGACACAGCCCTCCAATTTCTCTCCTCCCTCTCTTCTCCATAGCTTTCCCAAGACTCATGGAGAGATATTACAATAAAGATCTGTATACATGTCTACCTAGGATTTTGGAGTCCATTTTTGGGCTTAAATTTTTTGACTTATAGACAAGTATATACAGTAATCCTGGGTCTATTGGCATCAGTTATTCACACTGCTGATGATGCAAATATTTTAAAAACTTTGGGGGGAAAACTCTGTATCAATTATACCGGGTTAAGTGGGTTTTTTGGCAGCCCTCCCCAAAACTTAACTGGGAGCATTTGGGATGGATGTGCACAACAGAAATTGAACCCATATTCATCCTGGAGTATTTTCACTGTCTGAATAACCTTAGGAGGTGTAATACATGTATATGATGCCGACATACTCAGGCCATTTATTCATTTACACATGCCTTAGTTACATCCTTTTTGGATTACTGTTAACATGCTCTACTTTGAAGAGTGTTGGGAAATTCATCTGGTTCAAAGGGCTGCATCCAGATTGCTAACTGCGGCTGGCTACAGGAAACAGACAGCTCCTTTGTTGCAACCGCTCCACTGGCTGCTGGTTTACTTCCAAACACAACTCCGAGTGCTTGCTGTGACCTTTAAAGCACCAGATGGCTCAGATCCAGGCTATCTGAAGGACTGTATTCTCCCATATGAGCCTGCCCGTGTTTTGAGATCTTCTGTGCAGGTAGGCCTTTGGAGACTAGTCAAAGCTCAAGAGGACTAGTCCTTGCAGAATTGTTCTGTCCTGTCTATCCATGGCTGCATCTCTACACTGTAGAAGTGATGTAATTTGATGCTGCTTTAGCTGCCATGGCTCCATGCTATGGAATTCTGGAATTTGTAGTTTTGTGAGATATTTAGCCTTCTGTATCAGAGAGCGCTGGGGCCACAACAAACTACAGATCCCAGGATTCCATAGGACGGAGCTATGATAGTTAAAGAAGTGTAAACTGCATTAATTCTGCAGTGTGGCAGCAGCACATGTTTTGTTTATTTGTCATTTTAAAAATCATGTTTCTTAAAGGGTTCTAATTCTATGGAGAGTTTAATTAGATTTAACTTTTGCAGTTGGCATATTTTTTTAACTATGGACTTTGTTAGAATCACACGGGGAAAAGTGAGGGTTTAAACTGTCATTATCCCATAAAAATTGTGCAATTGCGGTGAAGATTTTCACATGACATCGTGATTAAATAGGACTTACTCCATGAATGATTTGTTGCTGGTTATTACCAGGATAAGTCCTCTTTAATTGCGATGTGTGTGAAAATCTTCACTGTGATCGGATAAAGACAGTTTAAAACTCCCAATTTCCCACCGATTTTCCTCTGTGTGATAAAGTCCTACATCTTTTTAAGGCACTTTTAGTTTAAACTGGGGAAAAGGCAGGGTAATCATCATCACCATCTCCATGTCCAACTGCAGTGTTCAAGACAGGGGTCTTTTCCAGAGTTATTGCCTCAGGCGTTTTTTCTGGAGATCCAGTGGTCTGAACCTGGAGCAACTACACAATAAGTGGCTGATATCTGAATAGCCCCAATCCCATAGAAGAAATACAGTGGCCTGTGAGTGAACTGTTGTAAGCTAACCATTTGATGTATCTGAAACACATTTGCACTTCTTGGTAGACAGGGATGCTAGTATAAAAAGCACTGAATACAAGTTTATGCGTGCTCAGGGCCCAATCTTTCATATGCCTAGCAAAAAGAGCCATAGAAACAACGTTAAATTAAGATGCTATGGCCCATACAGGCATTCAAGGACCCATCTGGAGTTCTCCTCCAGGCCAAAGAAAATGGCTGTGCTAGGAAACATTTGTTTTTGGGTTTTTTCCTCCCAGATTCTTACACCTCTGCAACTGAGTTAAATTTATTTTAGAACAGGGATGGGCAACTGTGCCCCTCCAGATGTTGTTAGATTGCAGTGTCCCTTGTTCTTAGCTAGTGTGGTAGATGATAAGGGATCACGGGAGTCACAGTTAAGAAAATAGTAATGGAAAGCCATAGTTGCTGACTCTTATATTAAACTAAAAGCGAAAGGTCCTTCAATCATGCAACCCAAAAAGGCTGACCTGGAAATGTGTGAGAGTTATGTGCTGTCAGAGGATGTGTCCTCAGTGGGGGAGGAAGGATCCCCAGTTCAACTTCCCTGGCATTTCTAGGAAGCGGGGGGGGGGGGGGGAACCCAGAAGTCTCCTACTGGATGAATGTGGACAAGTTAGACAGAGGAGTTTATCACACGGGAGGAATTTCTCTCAATTTCGAAAGAAATGGAAGTAAGGCCAGTTCGTAATTGAGTAAATTAGCTAGTTCAGCGAATTTACGTGATTGCGTAGTGGCACTGCATTGCATTCAGAACTGCCCAAAATTGCCTCCCAGTGCCTGAAATTGCTTGTGATAGTTTCTCACACAATCACGCGAAACCCCATGATTGCGTTCGGAAGGACTTCCCTTTGCCTGAAAATGTGTGCTATCAGCTTTCATGCAATCATGTGAAACCCCATGATTGCATTCAGATTACCATTGGATTATACTTCCAATTCCCTTCGTGTGATAAACTCCAGAGTTCTAGCCTGACTTGGCATGAGGCCACATTCCTGTTTCATCTCTTCTCTTTCTGCATGAGTCACTGTTTTTGGTTCAGTCTGTTGATTAGAAAGAAATGGTTCAGTGACTCATGCAGACACACAACAGACATCATGTGCTGGGGCCAGTCATTCTAGTGCATCTGCGTGTGGTATGACTAGAGCATTGAACCGAGGCAGGCTGCTGAAATGTACCAGAGGCCAAGAGCTGCAGAGGCTGGCTGGAAAGAGCCAAAGCCAGGTCAGGAAACCACATAGGGATGCAGCAGGCAAGCTCTTGTGTGGGTGGCTACTTCTGGCTCACAGGTGAATTTGACAGACATTTTATAGTAAAGTAACAATGCTCCTTTGGCTCAAGAATGTGTCACCATCTCAGTACGCAGTTCGGGAATGGCTTCGGTTCTCAGACCCACTTAGGGCAAGGTTTATTCAGTCCTAGTCAGGAACAGAACAAAAGGAATTATTAGATTAAATGGAATCATATAGTTACGGAGTTGGAATAACAACAATAACAACAATTATTATTATTTCTTACCCACAACTCCCTACAGAGAGGTGTGTTATTCTCACACACAACCTACTTATTCATCAGTAGAAATGTCTGCCCCCTAGATACTTTACTCCATGCATCTGATAAAGTGGACATTGGTTCAAAACACACTGCAGAAATAATCCGGTTTGAGACCACTTTAACTACCCTGGCCCAATGCTAGGGAATTCTGGGAACTGTAGTTTTCTGAGACATTTAGTGTTCTCTGTCAGAGAGCAAGGTTACCACAACTAGTCTATGAAAGCTTTTGCTACTAATTTTTTTCTTAGTCTCAAATGTTCTACAAGCTGCCTTTAATATTATTGACTCATGTTTAGTTTATGATCTACTAAGACCACTAGATCCTTAGATCCTAGAGCAGTGATTGATTCCCAGACTTTGGTCCTCCAGCTGTTTGGACTTCAACTCCCAGAAGCCCTAGCCAACTTGGCCAGCAGTCAGGAATTCTGGGAACTGAAGTCCAAAACATCAGGTGGACCAAAGTTTGGGAACAACTGTCCTAGATAACCTATCCCTGCCTCTGGCCAGTCAAGGTTAAATAGAAGCTTGGCGGATCTGAGCCCCAAAGCTTTTTCATATTTATGAAACCAGCTGGTAAACTAGCTGGTAAACGATTTACCCAGTTCTACTCATGTGGAAAAGAACAACATAATTTGCAGTTGTAGTTACCTAGTTTTCAGAAACAGCCATTTCAGAGGGAAAGCTGAATCTGGTGGGGCTGGCCCTACTATTAGACAGAGTGAGACAGGTTTCTCATATGGTAGATCACATTGAAGGGCAGCATCGTCTTCCCTATCCTTCCACGCAATTGTTCCTGATATCCCGGCCTTCCATTTCCTTAAAGGAAAGAGCAGAATGGGCCAGTTTCTTTCATCCCTGATTGCGGACCTCAGAGACAGTGAGCTGGGGGTGCCATCCTATTCTTGTTGGTGAAATGGGATTGATCTGGCAGACCGGTTTTCTTCTCTAAATGGAATGGAGAGTAGGCACCATCTTGCCCTTTGCCTGAGGCAGCAAAATATCTTGGGCTGACTCTCATGTCTGGACTTGTCAAGCAGCTTTGTGTACAAGGTGGTCTGATTTTGTAAGAACTACCTTGTTCTGTTTGTTTATACTGTAGTTTAAAATGCCCCGTACTTTAATGCAAACTCATAACACTATCCTGGAATGTGGAGTTGGGCTCAGCATTAGCCCGACCACTGTTCCTAGGTATGCCTACATACTCGTACTTGCAGGTGAGCTGCAAATCTCTATTTCATCCATTTTCATTCAAATGTCTTTAGATATGAAAACTAAGCACCAGTGTGGTACAATTGCTTGAGTGTTGGACTAGAGCTCTGGAGACCAGCTGCCCTGGCTCAGTCCTAGGAAATCCCGGGAACTATAGTTTTGTGAGACATTTAGCCTTCTCTGTCAGACAGCTCTGAGGCCACAACAAACTACTGTATTGTATTTTATTGTTACTGTATTTTCTTTGATTGCTAGTGTATTATATTGTTTATTGTATTTGCTGAATATGCATTGGTTAGGAACTGTAATGGGATGACTTGTATTTATTGTACTCTGTATTTTATTTTCTACTGTTGTAAGTCGCCCGGATTCCGTGTTGATTGGGCAGGGTATAACTAAAATCAATTATTATTATTATTATTATTATTACAATTCCTAGGATTCTTTAGCACTGAGCTAGGGTAGTTAAAGCAGACTTAGACTGGATTAATTCTGCAGTGTGTGTTTTGAACCCAGGTTTGAAATCTCTGGCCAGCCATGCAAACCACTTTTTCAGCCTCAGAGGAAGGCAAAGGCAAAGGCAAACCCCCTCTGAACAAATCATGCCAGGAAAACTCCATGATATGTTTGCCTTAGGGTCCCATAAGTCAGTAATAACTTGAAGGCGCACAGCAGCAGCAACGACAATGGGCCAAAACACATTGTGGAAATAATCCAGTTTGAGACTGTTTTAACTGCCTTGGCTCAGTGCCAGGGAATCCTGGGAATTGTAGTTTACTGTGGCACCAGAACTCTCTTGTGTTCAGTGGGACTTCCTCCCAAGTTACGTATGCAGAGAATAGACTGCAGCCGGCTTTTATTATTCCTGGGAGAGCACAATAACAACAGTGTCTTAATATTTTTTTAGTGCTTGATCACGTAAGACTGATAATTCCTGATCAATAATTCTTAAGCGGGGATACCTACATAGGAGTCTTAGTGGTCCAATTTTCCTAGATCAATTTGGCTTGTCTTGAGAAGGTATTGAGTTGTCATCCCCCCACCCGTTTTGGGGTCCTTGGCACCATCAGAAAAGCTCCCATTGCTTTTCTGGCAGAGAGCAATGAAACAGACTTCCTTTCCCAACTCTGGGGAAAATTGAAGCTCATCAAACAAAATAGCATCATTTAGTCTTTTGAGCAGAATACTGCCTGCCTTCCTAAGCCAGCTAGACTTGTTTCATTAATGCCAAGTAGTAAAGAGCTATTCACAGCATACCCCAGCACACTCAGAAATGGAATCTGGGCGCCACTTCTTTTACCCTACTTTACTTTCAAGCTTTGATTGCTTCTCAATTGTGTAAGCCGCCTAATATCCATTTTCTTAACTGTTGTCATTCCAGAAGAATTTTCCAAATACTGTAGTGCCTTTAAGAATGAATAAGGCTGTGCACAGACTGCAAATAACTTCTGTCCTTTAATTCAGACTTTCTATCTTTCAAAAGCACATGATTTGCAAGATCTGAACAGTTCCCCTTGTCACAGGACTGTACCACTTCAGCCATCAGATCTGGGAACTTGCATGCTATGTTATCCAAAAATAAAAACAAAACAAGACAAAATCGCATGGACAATTTCTCAATCTGATATGCTAGTTTTCTCACTGAACCTAACCTGTTAACCTTCTGTATGTAGGTAACATTTTTATTTAATATAGGAGATAAAAATATGTTACAGGTCTACAAGTTAAAATGTTATGGCCCATACACAGGTTTAGTCTGTAATATCTCAACTGTATCTCAGCTCCATATGAGAACAAAAGCTCCATAAGCATGCAGCCTTCATAGTAAATGCTAGAGAAACCAACAATTTCTATCTTAATATTTTTTGGCAGTCACTAGAAAAAGAGAATCCAAATCTATAGTTTGAAATGGATTTGCAAACTATTATTTGCAGTAATGGCGGCTTAGTATCATATCTGAGCTGACAGTTATCAAGTCTGACCTCCCATCCACAGGCCTACCATAGATACCAAGAACTTAGCTTGAATAGCTCTTATTTTCAATTACTCTTTTTTCTTGGTGCTGGCATCTTCCACGTGTAGCAAAAAACTATCTTCTAACCCCTGAATCTGTGTGATCAATAAACAGTTTTGCTGACTCGCATCCAAAAAAGGTCTCTCTAGGCACCTGGAGGTCCTCCAGTGTGACTCTTTTTGGCATTTGCCATTATCTGAATGGCAAATGCCAAAAAGAGTCACACTGGAGGACCTCCAGGTGCCTAGAGAGACCTTTTTTGGATGCGAGTCAGCAAAACTGTTTATTGATCACACAGATTCAGGGGTTAGAAGATAGTTTTTTGCTACACGTGGAAGATGCCAGCACCAAGAAAAAAGAGTAATTGAAAATAAGAGCTATTCTTATTTGCCTATAAAAATATCTATGTCCTTAGAGAAGGTCTCAGCTCAGAGTCAGTAAGTGATTTCCTTGTCAGAGGGGTGGTGAGTCTACTTTACGTTTAGTGTAAACTTTACATGATCTATCTAGGCTGATAAACACATACCTAATATAGGTTTTTAGCACCTTGGATAGTCCCTTTAAGTGAAAACCTTGAGTAGATGCATCAGCCCATGGACATGGAAGCCACCACCTGCCATGGTCTAACTGACAGTTTCTTGCAGTGTTTGGAAGCTTTGTCCAAGCTTTGGACAAAAGTGTTGCTTGGGTGTGTCCAAGCTTTGGACAAAAATGTTGCTTGTGTTTGCTGTTTGTTTCGGTAGGTTCAACTTGTGTAGCACAACGTGCTCCCTTAGTCTACAGTTAGAACAGAGATGAGGAAATTGATGGCCCTCCAGATGTTATTGAACTTTAGCTCTCATTAGCTCTAGCCATTAGCCATACTGGCTTGAGATGACAGGAACTGGAGTCACACGTTATCCGGAAGACCATAGCTTCACTGTAGCTGAATTGTGGGGACATGGTTTTCGTTATGTGTAAGTTCTATGTAACCGGCTGTTTGCATGCATTTTCATCTGTAATACTGATTTTGTTTGGGATTTTCTAAAATACTACTGCCGCTGTTCACTCTTTGGATTCTACCTTGGAGGCTGGAGGGTTAATTGTGAGTCTCTGTTTTTGACTTTATTATGGGTGAGCCAGGTGTTGAGTTCCTTTTGCACATGTTATGCGATGCAACATTGACTTGCTTGACAGATACAAAGAAGCCTATGCAGACTGCTGCTTGCAACAATTAAGACTTGATCCCTCCTGTCACCCTCAGCTTGTCACGGTCATCTGCTAATTAAATTGCCCATAATTGGGAGTGATGTTCCTTTCAAATGAAACAGGATACTCCAGAAAGGCTGAGATTCTGGGTGCTGGACATTTATTTGGTTTCAGCATTCGGTACTGCACCTCATGTGGTGGTGAGAACAAGGGTACTGCTTTGAACAGCAAGGCTCTTTCAATGCAGCAGAAATTGTGAGTTAGGAAGTATGTTCATGAAAGAGAGATAGTTGAACCTAGACCTCTGGGGGATGTGATTTTGATATACTCTTTGAAAAAACATGTTTTTTTGTCATATGTACTTTACTCCAGGGTTGCGAACCAAGCAGCCTTCTAGTTCCCAGCACCCATCACTACCCTAACCAGTAGGAAGAAATGCTGGGAGTTGCAGTGCAGCAGTGTTTGAAGGGCTGCATGATTCCCACTCCTCTAGGTGCATACTTTTAAAAGACAGATTGTGAGCCTGCACTCTACAGCACCACAGTGAATTTTACAACACTTAGGAAAATGAGACCAAAGTGATCATCCATGGACCTAGCATTTTTTGTCTTTGCTCCGCAACTGCAATATAGAATCATAGTATGACAGAGATGGAAGGGGATGCAAGGACCATCAAGTCCAACTCCCTGCCATGCAAGAATACACTACTAAAGCACTCCTAAAATACCCCCAAACTCTGTTTAAAGATCTCCAAAGATGGAGAGTTCACTGCTTTCTGAGGCAGTATGTTCCATGGTTGAGCAGCTCTTTCTAAAACAGAGGTCCTTTCTAAGGTTTAGATGGGATCTCTTTTCTTGTCTTCTGAATCAATTGGTTCACATCCCACATTTAGATGGGACTTGTAGCCCAACAACATCTGGAGGGGCAGACTGTGCCCTCCCTGCTTCAGGATGTGGTTGCAAGGATTGCTGGCATAATTCATGAATGTTTTCAGTATTATTATTTGGAATCCCTCGATTCTTTCTGTATTCACTATTCCTTAACTGTTCTTTTTTGTTCCAGTTTGCTAGGCATGGTGTCAAATAGTCAAGAATCAAATGCCTGTACTAAAATTAAAATGACACAGGTGAGGCAGGGGTGACAAAAGCCAGTTAGGGATCAGTAAATGAAGTGCGGACATAAAAGAAGTTGCTCCTTGTGGGTGGTGCATTATTGTGCCTGATGAATAAGCTGGTGTTCCTCTATCTACAGTATCTCATGAGCAATTGTAACTAATTAATCAGTAACTGAATATAGTAGAAAGTAGTAGCATGCAGTGTTAACTGTGGGAAAGATTGTGACTTATACGTATGGACAGAGTGCTGAGCTTGGACCGAGGAAACTTGGGTACCAATTCCCACTGTGCGATGAGTCTCACTGAGGTAATGTGTAATCGGAGGCATGACTACTCACAAATGAATAGTTTTGCCAGGAGGAGCACCTGGTTGTACAACAAGAAGACAAAGTGTCACAGGAGATTGTATTTTTACGTGCAGTGCAGTGCAGTGCAGTGCAGTGCAGTGGTTAAGACTTGGATGGGAACTGCAGACATCCAAGTTCAAATCCCCATTCAAAAAGCACTCAGATTACCTCAGACACCATCTCTCAGTCAGGTTTTCTCTAAGGATAAGATGAAGGGAGGGGAACAACCATGTACACCATCTTTAGTTCTGTCATGCCATGTTCCCAGGACCCAAGTTCAGACACAGACAGGGAAACAGAAGGACAGGAGGATGTGCCAGTGCTTGAGACAGACAGTGATAGTCCCCAGCAGACACAACAAAGAGACATGGACTCAACAGTACCTGCTGAACGCAGTCAAAAAAGAGAGGGGCTGTAATGCTCAGAGTATTGAAACCTGAAACACTCATTAATCAAGAAACAGTGGCAGGAGGCTGCCAGACCATAAATATTCCAGCAACTGCCTCAGAAGTTCATTGCTGACAACCAACCATTCTGGAGGAAGCAATACTTTCATGGCTTGATGTCTGGCTCATGTTTCCAAAGAAACATAAACTGACCAGGCTACTCACTATTCAACACTCCTGTATATTTATGCCTTGGATTTATTACTGTATCCTACTGACCTGGACTGCCTGGATTCTGAGAACTGTTTATGTCTGACTGGTAAGCTACTGTACACAACTGAGGTCGCTATTGTCTTGTCTCTGAAGGGACTTTCTTGGTATTTTACTCCTTGCTGGACTCCAAGACAGGACAAGTTTCCTGGAGGAGAAAGATATATATGGAATGAAATCGAAATAAATCTTTATAGGAGTGCAGTCTTGATGCTGCAAAGTGACTCTTTCAGCATGGCTTGCTTCACAGAATTGTTGTGAGAATGATCTGTAATAATTCTTAAACAAACAAACAGCTTTATTTATATACCGCTTCATACCCTTAAGGAGTGTCTAAGCAGTTTACAATTGTAAGCTATTTGCCCCCCAACAATCTGGGTACTCATTTTAGCGAGCTCGGAAGGATGCAATCCTGAGTCGAGCTTCAGCCCTTTGCTGGTCTTGAACTCGCCACCTTATGGTTTTGAGTGAGTGGCTGCAGTACAGGCATTTAACCACTGCGCCACCAGGGCTGACTTCTTCATTTGATATTCTTCATTCTTCATTTCTTGGATGAAAAAGCAAGGGTATCACTGTGACAGTGTATTGATTTATCATAATTATTATATCAGTTCATGGAAACACTTGTGAGTAGAGTGGATGCGTTTCTCCATACAATTTCCTTTCTTCCTCATGCCTTTCCAAACTGATTACCATTCCTGTGTATTAATGTCCAGGGTAATACAGTACTGGTTGTTTTGAAGATGACAAGAGCTCTGGGAAGTCTGGGCCAAATAAAACAAACTGTTAATATAAACTGTGACTATTCTGCCACCAGTCCCATTGTAGATGGTGACCACATCCACTTTGTCAGGCTCTTCTACAAATGGAAAGCTTCTCCAATCCATGAGAAGAAGCAGAAGCAGAAAAAGGATAAGACACATCAATTAAAAACAACAACAGTAGTCTCTGCTGATTGGTCCCTGACCATTTCATCTGATGATCATTTAGGGGTTTCTCAGGTTTGCAATCTCCCTCCAATGGAGAAAAATCCATATTAGAGAGGTTCAGATTGTGCTATTGCTCTCTTCTGAGCAGGTTCGATTCATTGTGGCATACTTAGGGGGTAAAATCTTAGATTCTTACTCTCCTCAACTGTTGGGTCTCCCTAGGAGATAGTAGCAGGACTGGAGTGTTTGAGAAGAGACTGGGCACACCTGCAGCTTAGTTAGTGTGACCCCAGCTGTTCACACTGAACAATCAGCTTCCCTAGCTAAGATAGACAGCAAACACTCTGGTTGCAATCATATTTGCCTGTTGAATCAGCGAGATGCCAGCATTCAGGTGTGACCCACCCCTTCTCCTCTTCACATACCTTCAAAATGCCACCATTTTGCCTTCATATTGGAGAAGGTGTTGGAGTTTCCTCTTACCCAGGATGTCGCACTACAGGTAATTTTTTCCAAGCCCTACTATGCCATTTGAGACTGCTTAGCACTTGATGTCATGTTGTGGGATACTCTTTGGGCTTTTACTTGGGATGTACGAAGGGTTTCTGTATGTCTACCAGACACTTTGACTTCTATGGGGGAACTAGGAAAGGACACCCAGTATCTGCATAATGTATCTTAAAGTGGGTGTCAGCTACTATCTGCCTCGCCTATGAAACGTCAAAGTAGCTTCTATCTCTGGCCATCCAAAGCCACTCTGCCATGGGAGTAGCTACATCCATGGCCTTCTCAGCTAACCCCCCTTGCATGTTATTTGCAAGGCACTAACCTGGGCTTCACCATGCATTACAATTTGAGTATGAAGTATGGACATCAATTTTAGAGGTGCTGTTTCTGTTTGTCAGTGACAAGCTACGCTTTCTCCAGTCAAGTCACTTCACTATTCATCCATATATGAGTCACAAAAGAGCAGGTTGCTTTTGTGGTCTTCTGTGAACTCATACAAATCACCCTCTTCCTCACTGTGGCTGCCTTTCCAGCCTTCCAATTGTCTCCTGTGTGCTGTGGTGTAAGGAAATAATGGGAAACGCAGGTGAACCAATACATGCACATTGGAAAGGAGGCAGGGCTACCACCAAAATGCTCTGCTTAGCTTTAGAAGCTCACAAGAATTTGTGTGTGTGAGTTCACAGATGACCACTGGAAGAACCACAGTTCTAGGTAAGCGACCTGTTCTTCATCTGTTATATACCCTTAATCCATGCACATTTCCCCTCCCTGATGCTGAAGAGATGAGGAATGTAGAAACATCCACAGGGATTGGGCGGAGAGGAAAACTAGAGAATGTAGCTCTAAATCTAGCCTTGGAAGAGGATTTCTAATCCGCCTTTTATGGCATGTCAGGGACAGCAGGACTGCCATGAAAGACAGATGACTTGTTTTTGAAGTCTTTGAATGCAAATTCAGATTTAACTTTGACATTTTTGAATGCAAATGACCTGGCTCTGTACTGTAAAAGCATTTAGATTTCAGTTTTACAAATGTTTGATGGGTCTTGTTTATACTCTGGCACAGGACTTGGGGAAAGGTTTTGATACATGGCTGTGTTCCCTTGTCTCCTTCCAGCCTCCGTAAAGGATGCATTTGTGTATAGATTGAAGAAAGAGCTGTGCAGTGGAAAGCGTGCCTTGAGCCTGTAGGCTTGGCTGTCTCTCATCTGTTGTGTCCTGAGTGACAATCTCTTTTAGACAGAGAGATGAATGGACCTTATTTCAGAAACAAGTCTAATTAATCCAGCTTCATCTTAATTTTACTAGATGCCAGCATGAAACCTTTTCTAGCTTTTCTGGCGTCCCCATTTACCATGACTTCTGGGAACTTTAAAACAGCTGCAGTATCTGCAAAGAGGCTATACACTACAAGAAGTGAGAGGTGGACAACTGGTGCATCTGGACTGGAGGCCAGTTTTGTGTCCCTGAGTCCTACTGTGGGATATAAACCTTGCATCCACCAAAATTCAGTGTCATGCTGGCATCTAGTAAAATTGAGAGAGGGGACCCATCCAGTTTGCATAAAGCACCCTTTTCTATTTAAAACGTGGTGTTCCATGAACAGTGTGCCTTATTTTAAAGAAAAAATACTGTATGCTCCTTTTAGTAGAGCAGCGCTGCCCTGATGTTAAAATACAGCAGCATATTGCCAACTTTAGGGCCGGGGGCACTGCAGAAATGACTTTGGGATCACTTGTGGCATTTGGCCATGTGTTGCCAACTCTAACCCAGGAGAAAGAGATCTGCTCAAACCGAAGTAGATGACAACAAAGTATCATTGCTGGATGCAGAGAGAAGACCCTTGTAAAAGCTTAATATGAGCAGGAATGTGTGGATATTCTTCACTAAAATTCTGCTTCTGTCTAGATTCTGTATTCTGCAAAAATTCTGAGAACTAATTGAATATGCATGTTGTTGGTTTTTTGGATTGTTGTTGTTTTGCTTGACACAATTCTTACTGTACTTTGATGGTCATGGATACTCAGACTCACCATCTAACCACAGTGATTCTTGTTCAGCAAGCAACCTTCAGTATTTTACCAGCCTTATTCACATACCTTCAAATATACTTAGCAAACATAAGGACTGAAAAGGTTAAAGGAACACGAATATCAAAAACACATACAATTGAATTCTGTGGCTAAATTTCACATGCTGAGGTTTGTTTTAAAAAGAGGAAGGAAGAGGGAGGAGAAAAGGGAAACATGGCAGCATCTTGAAAGCTAACTGGGTTTTATTTTGACATGAACTTTCATGGATATAAATCCACTGTTCTGCAGAATCAGAGTATATACCTTTGTTGTTATGTGCCTTCAACTCATTTCCAATTCCTAAGGCAAACCTTCACAGGGTTTTCTTGGCAAGTTTCTTCAGAGGACATCTGCTGTGGCCAACCTCTGGGGCTGAGAAAGTGTGACTTGCCCAAGGCCACCCACTGGGTTTTATGGTCAAGCGGGGAGACCAAACATAGTCTCCCAACATCCTAGTCTGGCATTCAAACCACTACAACACACTGGCTCTCTTTTACGCCAATGGAGGCAGCTTTCTCGCTGACACATAGTAAGCTAAGGGATAGAGCAGTCCAGCTTCCATATTTCCAGTCTACTGCATCTCTTGTTAATCAGTGTCTATTAGATGATCTTGAAAAGACCTCTGTCTGTGACTATGGGGTAGTGTCTGCATAGGACAGATTACTCCAGGAGCATTCGGGAGTATTCTGGCCCTGAGGTTTCCCCAACCTACGGAAAAAGAAATTCCACCTAAACATTAGGAAGAACTTCCTGACTGCAAGAGCTGTTTGACAATGGAACACACACCCTCACAGTGTAACAGAGTCTTCTTTGGAGACTGTTTTTTAAAGGAGACTGGATGACCATCTGTCAGTGGTTCCTGGATTGTGTCTTGGACTGGATGGCCCTTATGCTCTCTTCCAACTCCTTCCTGTTACCTGTGGCCCTCTGTTGTGATGCGATGTTTGCACACATGTGTCCAGCTGTGCCACCCAGTGGTGGTACCACTAAAGTGAATGAGATCAGAACAATTCAAAAAGGATGTGGAGAAACTGGAGCGGGTCCAAAGGAGGGCGACTAAAATGGTGAAGGGTCTGGAAACCATGAAGCCCTATGAGGAAAGACTTAGGGAGCTAGGAATGTTTAGCCTAGAGAAGAGAAGATTAAGAGGTGATATGATAGCCCTGTTTAAATACTTGAAGGGATGTCACATTGAGGAGGGAGCAAGCTTGTTTTCTGCTGCTCCAGAGACTAGGACCTGGAATAATGGATGCAAGCTCCAGGAAAAGAGATTCCACTTCAACATTAGGAGGAACTTCCTGACAGTAAGGGCTGTTTGACAGTGGAACACACTCCCTCAGAGGGTGGTGGAGTCTCCTTCCTTAGAGGTCTTTAAGCAGAGGCTGGATGGCCATCTGTTGGGGATGCTTTGATTGGGAGTTCCTGCATGGCAGGGGGTTGGACTGGATGGCCCTTGTGGTCTCTTCCAACTCTATGGCCTGATCTAGATTGGCAAAAAGAGGTGTGTTGATGGCTGCATGAAAGCCCAGCCTTTAGATGAGAAAAAGGGAAAGTGTGCCATGAAAACACTATTTTGGCGTTTTAAGGGAGAAGAAGCGCCTTTAAAAAGGAGCTTGATTTCCCCACTCCTTTTTTTAAAAGGGTTCAACATCGCTACTGCATCTAAAGGCTAAGGTGTAGTTGCGCGGTTAAATGGGGCTCTGTATCTTTAAAGCGCCCATTTAAAGGCAGGGATACAGGTGTGGATCATAATGGATCGTGGGTTGGGAGCATGCGTGGTGTGGAGTTCACTTCTAATTAAAACGCTCAATGCCCTGCAGGTGTAAAAGCTGGGGTTTAACAGCGAAGTTTTTTAAAGCTCCCAAACCCTAGCTCCACCCCTAATCCGAACCTTAGACATGCGCAGTAGGGACCCTGTGATGCCATTACTGTTATTCTACTGTGGAAAACATGTCAATTCATTCACAAAATAAGGGAGTTCATTCATGATGCACCAGTGCAATAGCACAGTTTAAAAAGGCAGAGGAACCGCAATGATAATTTGACGGATCCCGCAGGTTTGCCGGCTGGGAACTGCGTAATTGCGCAGTTCCCAGCCGGCAATGATAATTTGACTGTATAGTGTACCTGCGCAATTGCGCAATTCGCAGCCGGAAAAGAAAAAAATTTAAAGGTTCAGCGCGGCTAAAAGCCGCGTTCCTTGCCGCCCATGTAGCTGCTCCGCCTGTGTTTGTAGCGTTCTGACAGCTTCCCATGTAGCTGCTGAGCCACGGAAAAGACTTCAGATAAGTCATTCCCACACCCCTCAGTCTAGCAGCCCTGTACCTTTTAAATGCACACCTGGGGCTTGCAGTCTAGCTGCTGAGCATTAAGGTAAAGGCAACTTCATGTCACACTTTCCTGCCAATCTAGAAAGCCCTTATGATTCTATGAAGATGGCCAGCTTTGTTCAAATGGCTGCCTGCCTCATTCTGACTTCAGAGTGGTGACTCACAGTGGCAGTGGCCACACCAGGCAGAAAAGCAGGACATGTGTGAACAGTTACCTGGCACCACAACAGAGGACTCTGGATCCAGAGCAAATAGTGAGTTTTTATAAATTGTTGTAATAGTAAGTTTTATCAACTGTTTTGTATATTCCGGGTGTGCTGCTGAATTGGCTGGAAGTTGCTTGGAATGTTTGCACCAGAACTGAGGTTTGCGCCCCCTGCGCAATGTAAACTCTCTAACAAGAGGATTCAGGGGACATTTTATTTGGGCTATGCAGACAAGGCCAAAGAATCTTGACCACCTAGGTATAAAAATGTCATTTTGAATCGAGAGCTGTCTCTGTGTTTTGCTCACAACCTCCCCATGTTTGTAAGGTTCTGTTAGTAGATATTTTGCTGTCCGGCATAGGTCTGGGGGTATGTCAGCTATAAGCTTGATCTGTCCCATTGACGGAGCCTTCACTTCAGTTGTCTCCCTCCCCTGCACTCCCCACCTTCACTCTGCCTGTATGCCTCCTCTTCTATTGTCCACTCACCTTACCTTCCCTTACTGCTGGCCTGCCTTTCCTTTCTGTGGAGTTTATCACACGGGAGGATTTTCTCTCAATTGCGAATGGAGCCAATTCACAATTACGTGAATTTGCTAGTTTAACGAATTTACGTGAAATCTGATTGCATTCAGAATGACTTCCCATTTCTCAAAAATAACCCCCCATTGCCCAAAATTGCGTGTGAGATCCTCTAATACACAATTACGTGGAAACCCCATGATTGCGTTCGGAATGACTTTCCATTGCCTGAAATTGTGTGAGATACACTCATTCGCAATAACGTGAAACCCCATGATTGCGTTCCGATTGCCATTGCATTATATCCCCAAATTCCGTTGTATGATAAACTCCTGTGTCTAATTCAGCAGCAGCAGCAGCAGCTTCTTTTAATGGCTGCCACTGATATACATTGGGTAAGACAGCAAATCTGCTGTCAGTGGAAGACAAAGTGCAGATGGACAGTAGCACTTCACCAAAAGAAAGGGAAGAAAACAAGGACATCTATTTACATAAAATCATATATAGTAGTTTCTGTGTGCAGATAGTCTGGGGAAATAGAATGGTTTCCAATTGGCACGGGGGGTTCGGCAAGGACGCATTTTCTCAGCCTGTCTGTTTACCTTGTACACTGAACATAGCATATGCAAAACTGGTCAGACTCAGAGGAAGGAGATGTGAAAACTGGAGGAAGGAACAGTAATAAATTAAAATATGCAGATAGTGCCGTACCACTAGCAAAAAATAGCAAAGGCTTGCAATGACTTGAAGAAAATGTATAAGCATGGCTTTACTTGAACATTACGAAAAACAAAAATAATGACTAAAGATGATTTACATAACAAGTAGAACATATTTAATTAGTTAAAAGATTTTTCATATCTTGGCTAAGTCATAAATCAGAATGGAGATTGTAAAGAGATCATAAGAGGACTAGGACTTGGAAGGGCAGCTGTGAAGGACCCAAGTAAGTTTGTCAAGATTAAAGCTATATCATTGAATACCAAAGTATGAATAATCTGTGTCATCATATTTCCTATTTCTATGTATGAGTGTAAAAGCTGGACAGTGAAGGAAACTGACAGGAAGAAAATCAAAACATTTGATAGATATGCTGGATACCATGGAGTGCTAAAAAGGCAAATGAATGGATCCTAGAGCAAAACAGGCCTGAACTCTCCCTAGAAGTCAAGATGACTTAACTGAGGCTGTTGTACTTTGGCAATATCATGAGAAGACATAACTTTTTAGAAAAGACAATGATGCTTGTCAAGGAAGAAGGCAGTAAGGAAAGAAGAAGAATGTGTTACAGGTGGATCCATTCAATCAAGGAAGCTATGGACCTAAGTTTATAAGATCTGAGCAGGACTATCTTTGGCATCACTCATTCATAGAATCATCATAAGTGGAAGTCGATGGCAGTTTACAGCAACAATGTGCAGATGCAAATAAGAAATTATTTTTATGATTTAACAAATTACAATACATCTTAATTGTATGTGGAAGATGGTGACCAGGTAACCTGTAAGTGCTGAACAGAGTGGGTGTGGGACTGCAAGACTCCTGCTCCCCCTTCTCGTGGCTCTTTTGCTTTTAAACCAGATTTGGCTTGCATAGTCCTTGAAACAGATAACACCTTCAGAAAGTGGAACTGCCCTTCCAGAAGAGGAGTGCCCTTTGTGAAAGACACATTGCACCCTACACATGGATGAGGCAGCTGAGAGGTGAGGCAGTGGCTTAGGAGAAACCTGGGTGGGTGAGGAGAATGTCAGCCTCTGGTGCTCTGCTGCCTGAAGCAATTGCTTTATTCTTTCCTAACGGACAAACTGGTTCTCAATTTTGTCACCATCATGAAGGTCAGAGCTTTCCTATTCTCCATAGAAGTCATTGCCTTGTAAGGGAGGAAGAGTAAGTTAGTACACTGGATGGGATATGATGCAGCTCTGGTTTTGCAGATAGGGATGGGGTGCCCAGGACCATCTTATTGAAACAGCAGGAGTCTCTGAAGGGAGATTTCATGCCAAGACCACATTCATATACAATTTTATTACTCTGTATCAGTGGGCTTTGGTGGAAATTTGCCTTGGCCTTCTGGGGCTCTTTGGTAATCAGATGTTGGGATAATAAGAAGCTGATATGTTTCTTCTGAAGCATATACCCAGTTGTGCCTAACAGACTTATTGCAGGGAACAAGTCTGCCAACACGAATCTCCCCCACTCTCCTTTCAACACCCACAGACAAAATTTTGAACAGTGCTCACTTCAGCTGTAAAAAAACATAAAGAGAAGAATTCATGCAGAAGCAACTGTGAAAAAGCTCTGTGTGGGATTTACTGTGCCTGGGAGGTGGAGAAACCACGTAGAATCGGGAGATAATCCAGTGCTGCTGGAAACAGAATATTACGGTTTAAGAGCAAAGAACAGGAACCTACTTTTTAGAGCTGGGTCTATATGAAGAGGCAGCATGCTGTAGTGGTTTGAGTGTTGGACTATGACTCTCGAGACCAGGGTTCAATTCCTGTGATGAAACCCACTGGTTGTCCTTGGGCAAGTCACTTGTTCTCAGCCTCAGGGGAAAGCAATGGCAAACCTTCTCTGAACAAATCTTGTCAAGAAAACCATGATACGTTCCCTTTAAGATCGTCATAACTCGGAAATGACTTGTAGGCACAACACATACACACACACACACACACACACACACATATAAAGACATAGAAAAGCAAGAGGTAAGCACTGCCCTGAGCTTGGGAGAAAACATTTTTGGATTAAAAAACCCAGTAGCCATGTTGACTGGAGGATTCTAGGACTTAACAGTCCAAAAATGTAATTTGTCCTATCATCACTTCAACTTTAACAGCCCTGCTGAGATCCTGCAAATGCAGAGCTATGGTTTGGATTGAGGCTATCCACCTGTAATGTGGTCTTTTTCCTTACTGCTTTCCACTATATCAAACATCTATCAACTTTTCCAATGTGTCATGCCATCTTATGATATGTCCAAAGTATAATAGTCTCAGTTTGGTCATTCTGACCTCTCTGGAGAGTTCAGGCTTGATTTGCCCTAGGATGCATTTATTTGTCTTTTTTGGCGGTCCATGGTACCCTCATTTCAAATGAGTTGATTTTTTTTTGAGCTTTTTTTTTCTCTGTCCAGTTTTCATGGCGATACAGAGAAATTGGAAACACAATGACAATCCTAACTTTGAGGGTCTTCCATAGTTCCTTCATAGCTGCCCTTCCAACTCTTAGTCTTGCTCTGATTTCTTGAATATGCCTCCATTTTGATTTACAATGAATATAGGTATACAAAATCTTGAGCTATTTCTATGTCTTCGTTATCCAATTTAAAGTTATGTGAATCATCCGTGGTCAATGTTTTTGTTTTGTTCTTCCCAGTGTTCAGCTGTAACCCTGCTTTGGCACTTTCTTCCTTGACTTTCCTCAATAGTTCTTCCAGGTCTTTGAAATTTTCTGCAGGATGCAGTACTTGACTTCTCAGGTACCTAGAAATCCCATGATTCTGTAGGATGGATCCATAGCAGTTAAAATAATTATCAAACTTCTGTTCTGTAATCAATATTCACTTAACGTTTCTTTGAGCCCAAGATTGTATGTTTTATGTTTCTGCCATTTATCTTTGCATTAGACTCCTTACTTGTTCAGTGTCTTGTTCTGTGGTCCAGATTCCTCACTTGTTCTCTGGTCTTTCTGGTTTTCACCTCTAATGCTAATTGCTGTTCACTTCTGATTTTTTCAAAGACTGTAAGCTATGGCTCAGCTCTGACATCAATTGTCATGTCCTAGCAACAAAAGAACAATACTCCTGGCAAGTCATTGTACTTATGGAGCGGCATATGGACTCCCTTGTGTAGGGTTTTACCCATCTGTTTTAGATGTGTTTTTATATGCTTCTGATTTGTTTGAATTTTATTGTTAGCTGTCTTGAGTAAAATGTTCAGCAGAAAGGTCAAAATATCAATGTACTAACTAAATAATTTGTATATAGATGTGGTTATATGCTGAATTGCATCATATTCTGTGTGCAAAGCGATCCTGTAGCACCTTTGAGACTTTGTGAAAGAAGTTGTAGCATAACCTTTTGTAGACTGGTCTACCTTTTCAGATGCAAGTCTATGAAAATTTATGCTATAATATCTTTTGCTCAGGTAGTTTCAAAGGTGCCACAAGATTTGTTTTGCATACTGATACACTAGCATGGCTGTGTGTCTGAATCATATTCTGTGTTTTGTAATGGTAAAGTAGTTAAAAAAAAGTTTTCACACTTTTGAGATCTTGAGAACACTTCCTCAGGATTGGTGACCCAAAAAGTTATGGGAATGGGGGAAAGAAAAAAATTCCAAAAATGATTTAAGAGGTCTTTTTGCATGTACCAGATGTAGCATATTTACCTGTACATGTATGCAGTTAAGCAGCTATGTGTGCATATATAAAATGTATTATACTGTTTAATTGTTCCATTGCCATTTATCTACATCTGTTGTAGATACATGTGGCTTTAAGCATTTGGTGCCCATATGGAAGCCATTTGGGGTGGAATCTACAACCAAAATGATTTTCTACCACCTACAGAAGAACTGAACTTCTATTTTCCTGAACTCTCCTAAGGAGTAGAATTACTTTTATTCGGGCTACTACATCACCTAAATTTAATCTCCAACTTTGCTAATACTGTATGAAAACAGCCAACCAGAACCTTTTCTTTGTTTCTCTTTCATGCCATCCTGGAAGTCCATGTATTTCCTCCAAGGCGATGGTCAGATCTTTGATCTGTGTGTTGTCAGCCTGTGTGTTCTCAGAAAAGGAGAGCAGCCACTGATTTTTCATCCTAATACGTGCCTCACAGTCAGCGTTCCTCTTTCAGCATCCTCTGTCTATGAGTTTCCCCACTTATGGTTCATTGTTCTATTTTGGTAGTTTTAATCTCTGTTTCTCTGTTTTTCTGCTCTTTGTTCAGTGCATACAAGGTTTTTTGTTTTCCTATCTATTCACATGCTGATATTCTTGCAAACAAGCTAGTAAAATGTGGGCTAGAATCTGCAGATTATCACATGGGAGGAAAGCCTCCTTCTCCCATGCTTAATTCATGTTATTTGTGTGATGGGGGGGGGGGAGATTATCACCCCCCCACACACACACACTTGTCTCATTCTCCAACCATCTATAAACAGCAATAGACCCATCATTGGGTATTAACAAGAACTCCTATTAATATCTAATGGTGGATCCATTACTGTTGACAAATAGTAGAAGAATGGGATAAGCATATGGGGGTGTGATAACCCCCCCCCCCCCAATAATGACATGAATTAAGCACGGGAGAAAGATGCTTTCCTCTCCCATATGATAATCCTAAATGTAACTGTTAGGTGGATTAGTAATTGGTTGAACCCAAAGAGTGCTCAGCAGTGGCCCCTCTTCATCCTGGAGAGAAGTGACCAGAGGTCTCACAGGATTCAGTCTAAGGCCAGTGCTATTCACCATATTTATCAATGACTTATCAAATTTGCAGATGGTACCAAAGTAGGAGGAGTAGCTAATACCCCAGAGGACAGGATCAAAATTCATGACGACATTAATGGATTAGAAAGCTGGGCCAAAGCTAACAAAATGAATTTTAGCATGGAGAAATGTAAGGTACTACACTCAGGTAAAAGAAATGAAATACATACCAGAGATATAGGATGGTGGACACTTGGCTTAACAAGACTGCATGTGAAAGGGATCTAGGAGTCCACAAGTTGACCACAAGTTGAACATGAGTCAACAGTGTGATGCGGCAGCTGAAGAGGCCAATGTGATTTTAGGCTTCATCAATAGAAGTATTGATCAAGGGAAGTAACAGTGCCACTCTATTCTGCCTTGATCAGACCTCACCTAGAATACTGTGTCCAGTTCTGGACAACACAGTTCAAAAAGGATGTTTTCAAGTTGGAGTGTGTCCAGAGGATGGATACCAAAATGGCAAAGGGTCTGGAAACCATGCCTTATGAGGAAAGAGTTAGGGAGCTGCGTATGTTTAGCTTGGATAAGAGACGGTTAAGAGGTGATATGATAGCCCTGTTTTGTGCTGCTCCAGACACTAAAACACGGGGGGGGGGGGGGAATGGATGCAAGCTACAGGAAAAGAGATTCCACCTCAACATAAGGAGGAACTTTTTTTTACAGTAAGAGCTGCTCTACAGTGGAAGACAATCCCTCAGAGTGTGGTGGAGTCTCCTTCTTTGAAGGTCTTTAAACAGGGGCTGGGTGGCCATCTCTCAGGGTGCTTTGATTGTGAGTTCCTGCATGGCAGGGGGGTTGGACTGGATGGCCCTTGTGGTCTCTTCCAACTCTGTGATTCTATGATGGAATCTCAGGTGCAGAAATAGTTGTCTGGCAAGGAAGGTGAACTTTGGCCCTGTAGGCCTAATCTGGCCCAGGAAAGGTCTGGAAAATATCTGATCTCCTCCAGAAGACCCATCCCTTGAGTGGGGAAGACTAGAAACCCTGTCATTGTTTCTAATCACTTACCAGAGAAAGCAATGCGACACTTACTTGCATCCCAAATTGGGAGGGTAGAGGAAGTGTGTGTGCACATATGTCCCTTTAAGTCAATTTATGGCAACCTCATGAATTCCTAGGATTTTCTTAGGGAAGGAATACTCAGAGGTGGTTTTTACCCGTTCCTTCCTTTGAAATATAATCCATAGCATCTGGTATTTGTTGATGGTCTCCCATGTAAGTACTAACCAGCGTTAAGGGTGCCTTAAGGGTAGGCAGAAACAGTGTCACTATTATCTCAAACCATGTATCAAGGATAATGATGGTGCTCTCCCACTCTAAATTTAAGAGGCACTGCCTCTATGGGCCACTGGTTGATCCTTTCTTCAATAATGTAAATTTGTGAATAAGCCCTAAGATCACATGGATCTGTTATAGTGGAGAAAAAAATTGCCAGCACTGTACAAGCTGAGTCCCTCTGTAGGTTAAAATTGCAGTCCCTCATTCTGTGCCAATGAAGCCATTCATTGTGTCATTTCTCTACTGATGCAAACAGTCTTCATGGGCAGGGAGTCTTCATTGGGACCATGGGAAGGAGGAAAGCACTAGTTAGTATCATTTTAAAACTGGCAAGTCACATGGTGAAAATGTTACGGGCCAACTTTAACCATAGCTTTCATTTGCAACACATTTGCTTCATGCAATTAACATCATATTTAGTGTTGTTCTTAGTAATCCATTCATTTTTTTGAGTTTGGTAGTGAGTTGACATGAATGTCGGCTTTTCTGTTTTGTCTTGTCTAATGGAACCACTCAACCTATTTTTCATTTCTTTCTTTCCTCCTTTTTTTCTGTAAGTGGACTGTTAGTTGGTACATGGGGAAAGTTCAGATCAGCAAGATCCGTGTGCAGAAACCTTCCATTTGGCTGACAATTTTCCTGTCTTGAAATGTAACTAGAAATCATTCTTCTATAGCCCAGATGACTTGCTGCTCCGTAGCAGAGACCCCTTGAACTAAATACAGTGCTACATCTTATTAACCCCATAAAAGGTACTATTTTCTGATACTGCTGTGAAGAGAGGCATTACAGACTTCCTTACATCTAACTTTGACTTCATGGTTTCCAGTAACAGGAATGAAATTACTGGTGCAAGATTCCAGCATAATTTTCATATACTGCAATCTTAAACACAGTTTTATTAATATTTATTAACCGCCTCCATAGCAAAAGATCTCAGGACGACTTACAAATGGCATTTAAGCTGATCAAACAGTTTAAATGCAGTAAAATAAATTCAGTAGGATAAAAAAATTAAATAACATATTGAATTAAAAATATTTTAAAGTTTTTAAAACTATGTGTGTATTTGGGTTGAATTAATGAGGCCCAAAGGTCTTAATGAACAGCCAAACGGAGTCATCACTAGGAGGTGCAGGGAGTACAGACCACACCAGGTGATATCAAAAATGGAGTGAGTGCTTTTTTGTTGACTGCTTTCCAAAACTTGAATGGTGAGGTGAGGTGCAGCTCTGTGGGTGGAGAAAAGAGGCAACTGAGACCAGAGTCCCTCCATTCTGCTCACTGAGCCTGGAACTGGCATGTGTGGGGGAAGTGCGGGTGGCTCAGTGGCCGGAAGAAGGCCTTCTCAGCGGCCTTCTTGCCGCTGCCATCAGCATGTGAGGCCGACAACTCCTTCTGCCCATGAAGCTTGGAAGGAATGGGGCCTCCCAATGCGGTGATGACTGCCTTCTGTCCTTGCACCCAGATAGCCATAGTGCCAGCTTTTCCTTCAGCATGTTGGTGCCTCCTTTGCTCCATCTGCTCCTGAACAAGCAAGCATGCAAGGAAACATGCAAAAGAATCAGCTGCAGGAAGAAGATGTGCCACAACAAGCTGTAGGTTAAGCCCTAGCCAGGTCAGGTGTCCGGGGCACATGGCACAGCCCCCTCGCCTCCGATGAGCAAAAAAGGGAAGGAAGGGATTTGGGTTTGAGGAGCAGGAAGGAAAGCCACTGTTGCTGCCATCGCAATCACACTGGGATGCCTGGTCTGGCTGCAGTGGCAGCTCTGGATTCGCCTCCTGTTATTTTGGTGATGCCAGCCTAGGAGTGGTGGAGGCACCAGCAAGAGCTACATGCATGTGCTCACCTGGATTCAACAGCTGTCACTCCTCCATTGTTGTCTTGTTTCATCACTCCATTGGCCATAAGAGTGGGGTGAGCATCTGCGTGTGAATGCTGTGTTGCCTGGGGAAAAGGAGGTGGGCTTTAAACTAAGGTGGTTGGGGAGGAAGATGAGTGAGGCAAAGCGCGAGGTGGAGCTTGCATCATTTTGATGCAGGGGGCTAAGGAGAAGGGAGGTGCTGAGGCAACTCCTGCTTTGTCGCTTTGGTGAGTGCATTGACCTACAAGGAACCAGCAAGATGCCCTCCTCAGAGTTTACCGGTACCACTTTCTCCTCCTTGTACCTTGTGGTCTGGCTCCAGTGAGTGGAAATATCTTCCTGCCTTCTCATTTCACACACTCAGCAGCCCCGCTCCCACATGTACTCTTATGGTTCTGTCTGCCTTCAGGTCATTTGCAACCTAGGGAAACATTATGGACAAATCTCTCACAGGGTTTTTTTTGGTAAGGTTTTTTTTTTTTTTTTACTTTTCAAAATGGGTTTGTCATTGCCTTCCTCTGATACTGAGAGAGTGTGATTTGCCCGAGGCTATTCAGTGGGATTTGGACCCACCTCTTCTGGTATTCTGGTATGGGAAGCGGTGAAGGGGTGGGGTGACACCATGAATTATTGCACCAGGTGACACCAAACCTAGTGACATCACTGCAGCCAAGTTTTAACTTGGCACCTAAATGTCATGAATGTTGGTGCAATGGGGCTTCCAGAGAGAGGGGCATTCCGCAGTTAGGCTGCCATGTTGAGAAGGCTTTCTTCCATGGTGTATTGGCATCTGTGGTAGGACAGCAGGCCTCAATTCTTGGGCAAGTGCATATGGGTACTAGGAGGTTATTTGGGAATATTATTACCTTATAGTAGCATGTCTAGTTCAAGTTTCTTTTACTATTTGATTGGCCCTGTTCCTGCAAATACGGTGGATGATTTCTTTTCCTCCTCCTCCTCCTCATCATCACCCCACCTTTCTCCTGGCATAGTTCACAGCAAATTTAAAATGATACAAATTAAAAACAATACAAAAACATTTTAAAAATATCTAAATATATTACAAAAACATTTAACAGTTTATAAAGTAAAAAAAACATTAAAATAATAAAATGCATTTTTAAAATATCATACAAATCTTAAAACTTTGAATTGCACCACATTTAAAAGCCCATCAGTATGAAAAAGGCTGACAGCATAAAAATGTTTTTATCTGCTGCCAAAAGGAGAGCAGGGATGAGGCTTTGCAATCTGGCTGAATCCTGAGGTCAGCACTCACTTGGCTTTCAAAACGCTGTCTGATTATGCTTCATCCTCTGTCATGTTTCTCGTGTAAAGAAGGAAAGGTGGGGTGCAAAGTTGTGGAGATTGCATTGTATGTCCTGTATCCTTCTAAAAAGTTAGTGGGGCTTTATAGAGAGGTACTGAAGAAACCTTCACAGACTGGATATTTTTTCACACTTTACAATGCTGGGATTCCCCTTTAGCTGCCGTGGCAAAATGTTGTGTGGAATCCTGGGGCTTATAGTTTGACCAGAGGCACTAGAGGAGCTCTCAGGCTGAGAATTCTGTATGTATGTATGTATGTATGTATGTGTGCCTTCAAGTCACCTGTCGACTTATGGCAGTCCCATTATCATCTGTTGAGAGTGCTTTGACTGTGTGTTCTTGCATGGTGGGGGGCTGGACTGGTTGGCCTTTGTGGTCTCTTCTGGCTCTATGATTCTATTAAGGAAAATGTATTCATCATTGACAAGATTGTCAAGTTGTGTCTGACTACAGGTGGTGGTGCTCAACTACGTTACTAAGCCAAAGAGCCAGCGTTGTCAGAGACTAGTCTGTGATCATGTGGCCAGCATGATTGCACAGAATGCTGTTTACCTTCCCACCGGAGTAGTACCCTTTTTTCTACTTGCATTTGCAGCTTTCTAATTGCTAGGTTGGCAGAAGCTGGGACTAGTAATGGGAGCTCACCCCATCATGCAGTGCTTGGGCCTCGAACTGCCAACCTGCTGATCATGCAAGCAATGGAGTCAGTGTCTTAACCACTAGGCAAGGAATATTCAGGGGTGGTTTTGCCACTACATTTCTCTGAAATATAGGGCTGCACAACTTACTGTGGCAACTAATTTGTGATATGGGGCTGGAAAGCAACAGTAGTGTGCCTCCTTCAGTCCTGGCATCTTCTTCCTATCCAGCAGTGCGCCAGCTGTACTGTCTAGGGTCAGGGGATCTCAACAGCCCATGAGCTTGGGCCTCCTGTGAGCTCATTGGCTGATGCAGTCTGCACTCTGGTCGGGTATATGCCTATGGTAGCTATTCCCTGCTGGCCTGCTCTCAATTCTGCCTGGACTTTTGTCCCATCCTCTTATTCCATCGGCAGGCAGGGCTCAATTTGCTCTCTGATTGGTTTGACTTAGATTCTGGGCATGTCATCTGTCACAACTATGGAGGGGTGGCAGTATGGGTCATGGATCCGGGACACCATTCACTGATGTATCATGAGCATTGGTAATGTACAGGAGTTCCCTTATGGGACCTGGGTGTGGCATGGATAGGGTGCCACCCAGATGGAGGCAGATGCCTTGCCAGCATTCCTTTTGATGGGGTCACCCTGGAAACTGGCCAGCCAATTCTTCCCCAGTCATCTTGGGGGTCCGAACTGGGCTGGAGTTGGGTTCATCGATAAACAGTAAGGTTGGCCAACCCTGTTTTCAGGGTTGCTTTCACAACAATAAAATTGTGGCCTTTTCCCTCCACCTGGTTGTAGTGTGTGATCTTTTATGCCTTGCAACCTCACCCCTGTATCAACAAATAGCCTACAGCTTTAGGTATTCATTGGTAGTCACTTATCCAAGAACTAGCTAAGCCTGATCCTGGTTAGCTTCCAAGATCATCTCTCGCTAAAATACAAGTCCCAGGTTTACATAGGAGAGAACCCTGACAGCTAAAGTGGAAGGAGAGTGCTAGAACTGTGTAGTGTAAAAGTGCCCTGGATTAAGGGGTCTCATGGGGCTGGATTTGGGGGGGGGGGGAGAGGTTTTTCCCCTGTTGTAAACATAGATACATCAGCATTTCGTTCATTTATAATCACTGCTATATCTTGTGAAGTTACTTGTGTTTTTCTTCTTTCTTTGGAGCTCCAGGCAGATGCTGGTTAGCCTTTCTCTGCCTGTTTCGGTGACTTGTGTTCCTGCCACTGGATCTATTTTGCCCTCCAGTTCTTATGATCTGCTGGTGCTTCCACCAACAACAACTTGAAAATCTTCACAAATTCTGACTGCCTTTCTTCAGGAAATACGAGCCGGCTGTGAACACAATTTGACATGCTCTGTCTCCCTCACTCTCAGTATAGTACTGAGCTGTTCAGGAGGCAAGCTGGCGCTCCACCTTCTGGACACATGTGCAGAAATGTGTAGAGCTCCTTTGGAAAGACTGTCCATCTTTTACAACAGTGTGTACCAACTTAGCCTCCTTTTAGCATCCTGCTATATTTATCTGAGAAGCTTCCTCCGGGGCTTGATATAAAGAGAGGAGGCTCTGACGGGAATATGGTAGACCTGAATGAAGTCCAAGGTTCAATCCCTGGCATCTGTACAGTTGGCCCTTCCAATCTGCAGACGTCGGATACACAAAATTGATCATTCAGAGATTATCATGCCCCATATTATTAAATGGTGGTGGCATGAAGGTGGATACACTGAAGCGTGTACATTCATGTTGCCATCATTTAATAATATGTGGTATGTTTGTTTGCATTTATTTGCATCTACGAGGTGTCCCAGAACCCACAGATCTGAAAGGCCAACAGTACTCTAAAAGAAGACCTGGAGAAGGCTTCGTCCAGAGGTCCCGGAGAGACAGTGGGGAAAACAATATTAGGCAAAATGGACAAGTTAAGGCTGTCAAGAATAATGAGGCATATTCTTATGGTGATGGAAAGAATGTTTCATGGAGGAAACAGGATGGCTAAATTCCAAAGAAACCATCTTGTTCTTTTAAATAGTTGAATGGAGGGAATGTTAGTTTGTGATGTTCTCAAGGCAGAGCTGTTCTGCTGACACATTATCTATTGCCATGTGAGCTAAATTTGCTGTCACTCCTTCTTCCACACAACTATTAAACACATAAAAGCCCTGACCTCTTTTTCATGTAGTCATCTTACCTATGCAGAGATAATGGTTGGGTGGCAGGGGCTGAGCAACAACAAGAGAAAAATTAGAATGCCTTGAGAGGTGAAGAAAGCGAATGGAGCCTCAGGTTTTTCACTCATAACATAACCTTGCAAGAAAATCCCACGATATTATTGCCTTAGACTTGCTGTAAGTTGGAAATGACTTGAAGGCACAACAACAACAACAATCTGTTGGGAGCAGAAGGAGAGGCATCGAATGTTGGGAATGACTGGTGACTGGCCAAAGAGATGTCAAACAAAAAGATGTTTAAAAGGTTAGGTGGATGTCAGTCAGAATGAGTGTGAGACATGAGTCTGTCAAAGGTAGGAATTAGAGTTAGTAAAGGAGAGAGAGAGGGATTAGTTAGACTTGGAACAGTTGAATTCAGAGAGATTATAAGAAAACAGGGATAGAGTTAGTAGAGTCAGTTAGGATTTTGATAAGATAAATAAGTAATCTTTAACTGTATGCTGTACTGTTGTTGAATAAATTAGTTTTGTATTATACAGCTGTGCCTCTGGGAATGCTGCAGTAGAATCATAGAATCATAGAATCATAGAGTTGGAAGAGACCACAAGGGCCATCCAGTCCAACCCCCTGCCATGCAGGAACTCCAAGTCAAAGCATCCCTGACAGATGGCCATCCAGCCTCTGCTTAAAGACCCCTAAGGAAGGAGACTCCACTACACTCCGAGGGAGTGTGTTCCACTGTCGAACAGCCCTTACTGTCAGGAAGTTCCTCCTAATGTTGAGGTGGAATCTCTTTTCCTGCAGTTTGCATCCATTGTTCCGCGTTCTAGTCTCTGCATCAGCAGAAAACAAGCTTGCTCCCTCCTCAATATGACATCCCTTCAAATATTTAAACAGGGCTATCATATCACCTCTTAACCTTCTCTTCTCCAGGCTAAACATCCCCAGCTCCCTAAGGCGTTCCTCATAGGGCAAGGTTTCCAGACCCTTCACCATCTTAGTTGCCCTCCTTTGGACATGCTCCAGTTTCTCCACATCTTTTTTGTTTGGTTGAACTCAGACATAGCAATAGCATTTACATTTCTATACCGCTTCATAATGAACTCAGCAACCTCTAAGTGGTTTACAATTTGTAAGCCAATTGCCCATCATTCTACTGACCTACGAAGGGATGGAAGGCTGAGTCAATGTTGGAGCCTTGTGGCTGCAGTGCCAGCATTTAACAACTGCACCACCAGGGTTCCCTGGTGGCTGTGGTTGCAACAGGGTTCAAGGGTGCTGGTGTCCAGTTGTGGGATTAAAGTAAGAGAGAGTCTCAGTCAGGAAAAACTAAAGTCCCCTCAAATAGTGTTGGCAGTGATGGGATGAGTGGGGGTCCCTACATATGGTTTCCTAACAGAGGCCCTTACAGGTTTTTACCTTGTTGATTTACCCCTGCTACTGTTCTTTCTTCTTCAGGTGTCTGCTGGAATTGGCACATTACTTTGCTCAGTTCCCTGGCCCTACCCAGAGAGTCGGCAGCTCTAATGGCTGCCGGCTGGTGAATTCAGAAAGCTGCAGAAGGAAAAGAACCCAAAGCCTGCCAAGCTGGAGGGGGATATGAAGAAAAGCCGCAGTGGCCTTGGGGTGCCTGCAGATGAGGTGAGAAGAGCGGCAGCTGCCCCAAGTGGGTGTTGTATTTTTGAATATGTCACCATGTACAGAACATTGTTAATCTCTCCTTGGATGTTATCAGACGATGGAAATTGGAAGTATAATCCAATGGCAATCCGAACACAATCATGGGGTTTCACATTATTGCATATGAGTGTATCTCACACAATTTCGGGTAATGGGAAGTCATTCCGAACGCAATCATGGGGTTTCACATTATTGCATATGAGTGTATCTCACACAATTTCGGGTAATGAGAAGTCATTCCGAACGCAATCATGGGGTTTCACATTATTGCGTATTAGAGTATCTCATGCAATTTTGGGCAATGGGAAGTCATTTTCAGGCAACGGGCAGTCATTCTGAATGCATTCCGAACACAATTAGAATTTGCGTAAATTTGCTGAACTAGCGAATTCACGTAATTGCGAATTGGCTCCATTCGCAATTGAGAGAAATTCCTCCCGTCTGATAACATCCCTTCTCCTTCTAGGTCTGAAGAAGTGGGTAAGGTGGTATAATGTTTATGTTATAGGACTGCACAAATGCAATCTCAGTTCTCCATTAAAGAATGTGTACTTGTGAAAACTGAAGTGAGAGCAAATATAAGGGAAGTTTGCAGCAATGAGGCAAGACCAGATTCTTTCCAGTTTTGCAACTGAAATGACAGGTGATATTGGGGCCTGTCACCTCTCACAAAGTTCCAGGCAGAGTTTCTTTGATAAAATGGTTAAAGCATCACTTGGACATTTATCTGCTTAACTGTTTCTTCTAACCTTACCAATAATGATGAAATGGAACTGCTTTGGGTTTTTAAATTTGTTTGTTTAAAGGACAAATTCATTCTGTGAATTGGGAAGTAAGAAATTTAATGATGATGTCTCAGATGTTACCCAGTCAGTGCTTTGCATAGCTGGTTTCTGCTATGAATGTCCAGTACATTCCGCCTTCCTAGAACTCAATACTGAAGAAGTGAATGTACAATTGATAGGAAGGCAGGAAATAGAGCCAGAGTGGCTCTGCTACTCTAAAACTATCACATCTGTCATTTTCTGTCATGAGGGAATTAAAAAAGCCACCGTGGATCCCATTTTGGGAGAAAGACTTGATACAAGTGTAATGCATGGATACAACATAGATAAAAATGGGAGAACTCTCTTCATTCCACTTTGGAATCAAGAACTATTTACTTGATTATAACTATTAAAGGACCAGATGGAGGGTTATGTAGACATATATCAGAGGCAGCATTCTCTCTGAGTGTTTTTGCTGATGGAACAGAGAAAACGTTTGGGCTGGCATCCCATAATATAACTTAGAACTTGATCAACATTGAGCAATGCTTGTATTCCACGTGTCAAAATAATGCAAATGTGGCAATACCATCATTTGGGAATGACACTCTGGTTGCTTATTTTGGAAGACTATGCTCTCAAAAATTGAGGTTCCTGCTCCTTATAAAGCTTTTTGCGACTATATCCCTTTTGAAAAAGTTCCCCTACAAGTCTATTTTCCTCTGCTTTTATTTTAACCATTAATAAAAGAAGTATAATAGAGTGCTGTAGGTTTGGAACACATTTGATGGTGAATTCACTACCAGTTACTTATGTCTGATGGAAGAAGATAACTGCCCTGTCTTGAAGGCCAGCCAGGGGCAAGGTGCTAAGCTAAGTCTGTTAGAGATGAGACAGTGGCAGACCCTGTTGTGTACTGAAGCTTACCAACCAGTTACAGTTCTCAGAGTCAGGCAGTCCATGCCAGTAGGACAGTACAGCAAAAAAAGCCAATGCAACAGTCCAAGGAAATGTAATCAGCTTGTAATGCAAGCTCCAAAATTCTTTGGAAACACAAACTAGGCATCAAGAGACTAGTGTCTTGCTCCTTCCTGAATGATCAGCAACAACCTCCTTAGGGATTTGCTGAATTATATATGGCCTTGCAACCTCTTGAGCTATTGCCTGATTAGTGAGCATTTCCTATATAAATGATCCCTGCATCTCAAAGCCTCCCCCTCTCATCTATGTTCTATTACAGTAGGTATTATTAGGTCCATGTGTCTGTGTTGTGGCTGCTGGGGAGTGTCACTGTTTGTCTCAGAAATTGGAATGTCCCCCTATCCTTCTGTTTCCTGCTTGTGTCAGTCTGAACCTGGTTCCTGGGTACAAGGCATGATACTGAGGGAGATGTGGGCTTCTTCCCCCTCTGTCCCCCTGTAATAATCCTCTCTTCTAAAAATACACATTTAATACTTCAGGTGTTTTTTTTACAGGTGTTATACTCACAAAGAGATCAATGACTCAGAAGAGAATATACTTTGTTTGCATTATGAATTGGGATTTTTCCTGTTTGTTCGTAGGACTGAACAACTCATGATTATTTGTGAGTACATCACAGATAGGGAGGGCTGAAGCTTATGAGATGTATTGTTTTCCCAGTTAGCAGATCTAGTGCTTTCAATGAAGGGCTCAGCTGGTTGGTTGGCTGGCTGCAAGTGGCTCTTTCAAACACTTGGTTGGTGCTCTTTCAACCCCCAGATCTACCGTTCTCTCTTCCAGTGAATCAAAATAATTCCATAGTGTGTGCTTGGACATTGTGCAGGGGCCGTCTGTTGTCACCAGCAACTATTTTGTGAATGGTTACTTTATTTCAGTTTTTTCATGTGGTAAAGTAGACAGTAATCCACAAACCTTTATGATGTAAAGCATTTATTAATTTTAAAAGAGCCATTAGACCAGGGGTGGAAAGCCTAGGAGGTGCAGGAGCCATTTTTCCATCACATGGTAACCACTGGGAGCCATCCTACTCCTCTCCAAAACTGGAAGCAACCAGAAGGTGACACTGATGTTTTTGGGTTGTTGTTGTTTTGCTGAAAGAAAGTATTTTGAGTATGTGCCTTGTTTTAGAAAAGGGTCATACTATTTTAAAGGCTTTTGGATTCTCCATTTTCTAAAGCAAATTGGAATTTAATAGAGGGCAGCAGAGGCTGCATACGTTTTTTTGAGGTGACATGATTTTCACCCTGTGTTAGACTTTGTGTCATTGTTAATTCAAAGAGCTACTCTGTTTTCGGATCTAAACTGAAAGTGACCAGATTTCTGGCTGAAATCTGAAGTGGAGGCAGAATGGCCTAAGCTCCAAACTTTTCCAGGTTGAAAGCAGAGATGGGAAAGAATTTTTGGAGCTGAGATTCTCAATGAAAATAGCTGTTTTGCCTCTCCCAAGACTTAGTGTGAACAAGTAAAATAGCCCCTCGCTTTTGAAATTTGCACTAGTGTGTGTCTTTAGAGGAATGAAGTATGCATAATGAAAAGACCAACAGCTAAAAAGGGATGCAACAGCTGAAAATATGCAGAAGTACAGTACACTTTAAGAAATTATAAGTGCAGAGATACATATTTAATATCAGGAAAAAATTTATATGGCTGTTCATACACCAATAAATATATATATACATGAACAAAGGACAGGATGAAAATACAGGATGGATTTGGAGAAATGTAGAGAGCTTTTCACATCCCCTACTTGAAATCCATGTTCCTGCAGGTGCCTATGTTCACCCCTGTTTGTAGTTTTCCTTATAGCTGGATGGTTTTATAATAAATAAACCAGGTCTGTCTATCTCTTTCTTTCTTTGGAGTTTATAACACGGGATGGATCCTGTGCAAAAATGGGATTTAACAATCTGGAAAAAAACCCACAAAAGCGGGTTGATTTTCGGACATGTCGGGGTTAATAAGCAATAATGTGTCATTAAACCGAATGGAAAGCTGACAAAGCCCGTTCCTTTTTACTTTCGAGATTTTCCAAAAGTAACAAAAATCAGGTTTTGTCTACTTTCCATTCGGGTTAATGTCACGTTAATGCTCATTAACCCTTATGTTGTCTGAAAATCTACCCGCTTTTGTGGTTTTTTTCTGCACAGAATCCATCCTGTGTGATAAACTCCTTTCTTTCTTTCTTTCTTTCTTTCTTTCTTTCTTTCTTTCTTTCTACAAGGAAAGAAGGAGGTGATACAGGACTGCCCTCTGCTGTTCTTACTGCAGAAAAGTGGTAGACAGTGTCACTATTGCAAAGTTGCCATTCTATGTATTCATTGCACACTTGACTCAGATTGTTTAATAGCTTCTCTTATGTTTTTTCCTTTGTTTTGATGTTTTTTGGCTTCTTCAGATTTCTATGGCTTCCTCATCCTTCTTCAAACAGTGTGTTGACTGCAAAGGTAAAATCCCTGAGTAGGATGGGCATTCCAAGTGTCTCTTGTGCCTTGGAGAAGCCCACAACATAGCCTCATGCCACCATTGCTCCCATTGCCAGGACTTTACTTCCCTGACTGGTTGCAACCACATTGCCAGACTAAAGTCCCTTCTGTGGGAACAAACCCTCTGTGTGCCAACTCCCATTGGCCGAGCACATGGCTCTTTCCTCAGCATTGCCAAAAGCCTCACAACCCAACACTCCTTGGGCTCTTCTGTACAGTTCGCCATTTGTCAGTCCACCAAGGACTTATCTCCTGTCTCAATGAGGCCCACCGAGAGCTTGGTATGGTTGATACCATCCTTGGTACTGTCACTTCATACCATCTATGTATCAACTGACATCTCTGATATCTTGAAGGCCTCTCACAAGAAGAAGAAGAAGAAGAAGTCGTCTAAGTCCTCTTCAAGACTTGACAGGTCCCTGCAGATCACCCTCCGGGCAATATCAGCCCACTTTGCCATTTGCCTCTATGCAGTTGTCTTATCACAATGATTGTGAGGACAATCATCTTCAGCTTGTCATCTCAGCCTCCCAATTGGCCATCTCTCATCTGATTCATACCATTCTATTGGTGTTGATGGATGATAGAACTCTGGCCTTCCACAGTACTGAGAAGTTACAGAAATCTCCATTAAAATGATGATGAAAGCATCCACGATCCTGACATTCATCAGCAGCATCTGGGTCTCCCTACCTCGCAGATCCAGACACCAGAGTCTTGCATATTCCATCCATCTTTCAGTTTAGATGTTCTCTGTCTCGATCCATTCTTGAGGTCCCTTAGGCTCACAGGGACCTCTTAAACATCTCAGGTTGTATGACTCTCAAGGTCATTTCTACTAGACTATCTTCTATTGGAGATCTCACAGTTCCTGCTCTCTATGGGACCGACATCACTCTCCATCCCCACCCCACCCCCACTCCACCTTGACATCATTCATTTCTCCCAAGATTTCAAGTCCAACAGATGGCTCCACACCAACCATGGGATCATATTGCATCATTTCACTCTAATCTTTCAGTCATGTCAGACCAAGGTACTCTTGAAGACTCTGAATCCATACTAGGAGAATCTCAAGGTCCTCCTTCTTCTCATTTTTGTTCCTTTGTTGAACAAATGTTTCACATGGCTTGACCTCCCAGCCTTCAACCTCATACCAACATGCCACATGTCCATGACCCTATCAGGCTCAGATGACTCCCTACTTACTTCAATCCTACAACTGCCGCACCTTCTCAAGGTTGATTGCCGCTCATGGTCTAACCCATTATCAATCCCCTCTACACCCAGAAGGGTCAATTCTCTTTATTGATTAATTGACTCTGATTGCCAGTGGCTCTCTCACCACCTTCAAATGAATTCCATTGTGGTTGATGTGGCCCAGCCCAACTTCTTTCAGCACACTGACACTACATCACCCAACAAGAAAGGCAAAAAGCTGGACTCATCAGCAAAAAGCTTTACTCAGATTTGGCCCTTACCTTTCGCATGGAGAATTACCTATCCTAATGGGCAGCTACCACCCATTTCTTTGGGAGAAATTGCCTCCCTTCCTCAATTTTCTTCCTGATGAAGGCAAGAGAATTTCCATCACCATTCTGTTGGAGGCACACACCTTGACTTCTCAACAAACTATGACAGCTCAACACCTGGCCAATTGCAGTGGCAAAATGATGGCAGCACCCATGGTTCTGCATAGACAAGCATGACCTCAGACCTACGGTCTTTCCATTCAAGTGAAGAACACAATAAAGTTTCTTCCCATTGATGACTCCAGACTTTTTCACTTCACTTCTGAAGATAAGCTGGAACATACACATAATATGTGTACAACAGCCAACAAATTTGGGTTCCCTCAACAACCCTACCAATCTAGACCTCATTTCCAATGGTTCCCGCACCACCACCAGCAGCCTCCTTCAGAAGCACTTCACTCCGAAATTCTCAGTCTCATGTCAAAGGGGGGCATACAAAAGGTCCTCCCACATCTTGCTCATCTTGGGTTCTATTCCCGATACTTCCTCGTAGATAAAAGGGATGGCCTTTCTCAGACATTGAAAAGTTGTCACTTTTCAGTACATAGATGATTGGCTGATGGTTGGTCACTCCAGGTCACAACTCTGGCACAATATTTGCCTTTGTTTCAACCTCCTCAACTCACTGGGGTTAGTTCGCAACCTTGAGAAATCTTGTCTCACCCCAGTCTATCTCTTTTATCAGAGCCTTGACAGACTCCACAACTCAAACCACCTATCTTCCCCTTATCAAGGTGAAAAGATTTCTCAGTTGGCCTTTCGATACAAACGACTCCAGGCCAAGGCCATACAGACCTTACTAGGATGCATAGCACTGACAACAGTGATGACACAGCATGACAGACTCTACATGTACCTGCTTAAAGTCAGAGCAGATGCACATTTTGTTCTGGCGGTTCTTTCTTCAAAACTCGACTGACTCCCCACCTCCATGATTAGCTAATCATGCAGTTGTGTAAGGTGCAAAAACCAAAATGAAGAAGAACAAGTTACTTACATGTAATGATGTCTTGTAGCACCTTTGAGACTAACTGAAAGAAAGAAATTGGAAGCATGAGCTTTCATAGACTTCAGTCTACTTCCTCAGATACATTTGGACCCAGATGCATCTGAGGAAGTAGACTGAAGTCTATGAAAGCTTATGCTGCCAATTTCTTTCTTCCAATTAGTCTCAAAGATGCTACAAGATCTCTGTGTGCTGATTCAACAGACGAACATGGGTATATCTTTGAATTCTGCTTGTAATGATGGTTCTTCAAGTGGTCATCGGTGCCCTCACACAAACCTCCCATCCTCCTTTCTTTTCTTGCAAATCTGTCATCTATCATGATGGACATGAAACAGAGGGGAGTAGCCTCTTAGCACTACTTATACAGCCACCCTTAGGAGGGCAGGGCTACCACCAACAAAGTTCTACAATATCCATGAATGGTTCTAACTTGAAGAAGCATTGTTACAGGCAAGCAACTTGTTCTTCCATTGACTCCTCCATTCTGCTTGCTTTTGTTGGAGTATGAGCATCAATGATTGTTTTGTAGATTTATGTTTTCTTTCTTTGAGAAGGGGTCGTCTTCTAGCAGGAACACTGATGTATACAGTGTGCCCATGCCATATGTGGGCTTGCCATATGTGGACTTGAGGTCACACAGATGGCAAGCCCTAATACAATGAGCGGTGTGTGTGGCCACGCTGTGCGCCATGGGGGCATGCCCCATTCAGATGAATGGAACGAGTATACGCTCAATTTGCCTTACGCGGTGGGGTCCATAACGGATCCCCCATGTAAGGCTAGGGTAGACATAGTATGTATCTCTATGGTCATTTGGTCAGTGTTTCTTGTGAAGAGGTCACTTCCCATACCCCTCCCTTTTCTAGGGAGTCAATAAAGTTTATTGCCCTTTGTTCTCTGTTCTCTTCCAAGCATGGAAGCAGAAATCAGATTATCCTACTAAAGATGTTTTTTCTTCTTACTTACACACATGAGAGTCAGCTCTAGGGACTTTCTACCATGTATAGTTTTCTCTACTGATGAGTTATTTTGTAGAACCTAGATGTAGCAATGTATCCTGTTTATTTGCCAGGAGCTCAGATCCAGTAGATTTTTACCAAATACCTGTGGAGTACATGCTTGTTGGTGTTGGCGTTGCTGCTGCTAAACTTTGTTAACCACAAATAACCAAAACCATAATAAATTTTCTAACAGCTTTTCCCAAAAGGTGGAGGAGACTGCAAGTAGAACTTTTGCTGTTTTCTGCATTTGGCTCTTCCCAACCGTTCTGGAACAATAGACCTAGCCCCCATGTGGTCCACTTGCTTCTTCTCTGACTCTTTACCCTTACCTGGCGTTACATTATCCAAGCTGCTGCCATCTGTGACTATTTATTTATTTATTTTATATCTTTTGTATTCTGCCAATCTCCCCAAAAGGACCCAAGGCAGCTCACAGATAAAAAAAAAAACCTTTGAAAAAAATTACAATAAAAATTCTATAATCTAAAAACAGTATAAAACCATATAAAAATATAGAAAAGCTAAAAGGCATAACCAAAACACACACCTCACACATAAGCCACTCTGGCATTAAACACCTGCTTAAATAAAAAAAGGACTTAGCTTGCTGATGAAAGGCAAGCAGGAAGGGGGCCAGCCTAGCCACCTGTGGAAGGGCATTCCAGAGGGTGGGAGCAGCCACCAAGAAGGCTGTCTCTCATGTCCTCACCAAGTGGGGGGACTGAGAGAAAGCCTTTGCCCAAAATCGTAGATTCATAGGGGGAGATACAGTCCTTCAAATAATCTGGACCTAAGCAGCCTTTACCAAGAGCCTTCCTCCCACACGCCTTTGAATTGCTGCACTACTTGTCTCTCCAACCTTATGCGCACCACACTAAATTAACATATCCATATATTTTATGCTCTCCTTCTAGGGATGGTCCTCTGACCCTTGTTACATTGGTAGCACTTTCTCAGCTTTCCAGCTAAGAGCTTATGTGAGTTTTGAGTGCACCACGTGAACCTTTGGTTATGCATCCCACCTTTCCTTTCCCTTTGAATCTGGCCACTGCCCAGTGAACTACTATACTCAATTTCTTGGCTGACACAAGATTGCCCGCTCCATGGCAGAGGGGAAGGACTCACATGCGTTGCTTCTCCATTGTACAAACTGAGCAAGAGCTTCCTATGATCTCATAAGCGAGGATTGGTAGAATCCTCCAACTGCAGGGAATAATGTCCTTTCCCCCTTCAAATATTGGTAGAAGATTCAGGAAAAAGGACTGCATGGGTGGGGATGTCGGTAGCTATCACCAGCTAAAGGAGTAGGATGTGATCCTGGCCTTTTTTCCCACTCTCCCTCCCGCCTTGGTCCAGCTTTTAGCCCCTATTTACAGCAGCAGATCTGAAAGGACAGCTTTGTGGCCAACAGCTATCCTAGCAGATGGGTTGCCGCCAATGTTGTCTCTCTCCATTTTTTCCATGCTAGTGATTCTCTGACTGTGTGTGTGTATCTTTGAGAGAGGGAGAGCGAGACTCTGAGGCTGTGATATGAGCGTGATCACACCCTGCTACCTGCTGATAATTCTATTAAGCCCAGGTAGGAGGGCATTGATAAAGCACTATTATCTTTCCCCTGTGGACTGTCAGGGCACGATCTGTATTCTTCACACCAGGAGATAACAGTACTCTCCTGAGAGCTAAAAGGGGCTTCTATGTCCTGGGGGACTATAGAAATAACAGTCATTAATTTCACTTGCCTCTTGGTGTGTCTCCAGCTTCTTATAATTGCTTTACATTCATCCCCTGTGGGAAATGAAAGCTGGTCAGTGTGGAATCTTTTACTGCATCAGGTTTACTAATGAAAATCTGAGAGAGTGAGTGTTCAGTGGGGAATCTGAGAGAGTGAGTGCTCAGTGGCTCGCATGGTCCATCTCCAACTACAAATCTGCACATTCTCCACAAGAGGATGGAGATACTCCACTGGTGGAAATTTTGCAGTGTGTCTAATGTAAGCCAAAAGGCATTGTGGTATATTGGTCTCAGCACTGAACTAGAACTCTGGATACCAGTGTTTGAATCTCCTTTTGGTCATGGAAATCCACTGGGCAACCTTGGGCAAATCGCACTCTCTCGGGCTCAGAGGATGACCCACTTTGAACAAATCTTGCTAAGAAAATCCAGTGATAGGGTTGTGAGAAGTTGGAAAGACTTGAAGGTACACAACAACAACAACAAAACAACAACAGTAGAATGTAAGCCTGTAGACCAGAGGTGGAGATTCTGCAGCCCTCCAGATGTTATTGCACTGCATTATCCAGTAGTCCAAGCCAGCATGGCCTTTGGAGATGTCCATTGGGTGCTGGCAATATAACAGTCTCTGGAGGGTTGCATGAGTCTTCACCTCTGTTTCCAGCACAGGGCCATGTTTGCTTTTTTGTTGGTGAAGCATGTAACCACTTGTAGGCTGTAAAAAGTGACACTGCCATACTGCCATGTGAGATAGGCTTTCTTCCTAATCCTCTGGGGAACTGGGGGATGAACACAGCCAGGTCCCCAACAAAGTTGTTGGCTAGAACCTCTTCTACCCCTTCAGCCCTTTTACCTCATCTGGTCCATCAGAAGCCATGGGGATAAAGATCTAGCCTGTCATCCCAACTCCTTTCCTTCCTCAAAGTCCAGTGGTGGACAAATGGTTTGTCCACCATTGCTTCATTTCACCAGAGCTTTGAAAGTTGTTTTTTGAAAGCAGTTTGTTACAGTTGAAGTTCCAAGGCCCAAGAATGTAAGTTGTTGTTTTTGTTGTGTGTCTTCAAGTTGTTTCTGACTTATGGTGACCCTAAGGCAAGCCTGTCATGGTTTTTTTTTTTTTTTTTTGACAAGTTTCTTTGGCCATTGCCTTCCTCAAGGCTGAGAGAATGTGACTTGCCCAAGGTCACCCAGTGGCTGAGCTGGAACTTAAACCCTGTTCTTCAGAGTCATAGTTCAATACTCAAACTACCATGCCATTCTCTGAGTAGTTACCAGTTATGGTGCCATTTTAAAAAAGTAAGTAGGTACTAGTTAAAGTACCATCTTTAAATAGTAACTCTTTTTTTTTAACTGAGTCTCAGAAATCACTGCTGTAATTGCTTTGGGTTTAAACAGCGGCAGCTTTTGGCTACAACCTGCTAGTAAAAACACATTCTCATCCCACCTGTTACATGACTGTTTCAGAACCCCCAATAGAGCACCAAACAGCAACAGAAAGCATAGCACAAGACAGCACTTGAAACCATCTGATCTTCCCCTCCACCTTTTAATGAGGCCATACACTCCATAACTATAAAACTATAACTATACAAGTAACTAATGAATTACAGCCACAATGCCTCCCTGAAAAGGGTGGAAGTTGTCCCTTGTTAAGTTATTCCCCTAGTAAGGAGAGAAGTTATCCTCTGTTAAGTTGTAGTATAATTATAAGTTGACTATAGTTAAATCTTTGTTGCTGGAAGAAGGAATTTATTAAATCAATATTTTGTAACTGTGTGTGTGTGTGTATGTGCCTTCAGGTTGCCTGTTGACTGATGGTGACCCCAAGGATTTCATTAGGTTTTCTTTGACAAGGAGTACACAGAAGTGGTTTCACCAGTTCTTTCCTCTAAAATATAGCTTACAGCACCTGGGATTCCCTGGTAGTCTCTCATCCAAGTACTACCCAGGGCTGACTCTGCTTAGCTTCCAAGATCAGACAGGATCTAGTGTCATGCTCATCTGTACAGTTAGGAGCAGTGGAAGGTGGCCAAAATTGGGCCACATTGGTTCTTCATGTATCTGAAGCTTAGCAGGGGACTTTAAAGTTTGCAGTAGGAGTAGCACTCCCACCATATCCCCTCATCCTGTGCCTTTTTCCTAGAGATTTCCTAGGCTTTCCTGGTTCTGCTTTGATGCAGCAGAGGGCAGTGCCTCCCTGCCTTTCTTTTGTCCTCCTTTTTGCAGCTTTGTCCCAATCGAATGAGACTTAACTTTCCATTTAATTTGCTTCTCTGGGTTCCCTTGCCATTTAATTACATTTTCTAATTAAAAAAAGAGTCAACCTGGGGGCGGCCGGGGGTGGGGGGGAGAGACACAATAAAGTCAGGACCAGGAGTGCTGTGATAATTGTTCCAAGTACCAGGTTTTTCAGGAACGGCAGGAACCGCAACAGCTGCCAGTAGCATTTTTTTTTAAATTCCATTCTCTTTGCTGTCCATGTCAGTGAGTTTTTCCATGCTTCTGATTGCAGAGAGGGAGAGGCCTGCCCCACAGGGTACAAATCTCTGGAACCAGACAAGGGTTGCCAGTTCAGGAATCAGGATTATCCCAGGGGCTCTGAGATTCCCGGGCCAAAACTTGAGGCCTAGAGACAGCTCTGCCGATGTCGTAAACGGTTAAGTACCAGACACAGTTGGTCACACTGAAAATACTAAAATTCTGGACCATGTCAACAACTACTGGGTCAGAATGCACAGGAAGGCCATTGAAATCTACAAACACCTGGACAACTTCAACAGAAAAGAAATGCTAAAAGTAAACAGGGTTTGGCTACCAGTCCTGAAAAACACCAAAATCAAGACTCAAGACAAGCAAATGAACACCACTCAGGCTCAAGGGGTTTCCCCACAGACAGTGGATTACCAATTAAATAGACACAAATCCCCCTCGCATATCTCCACACAACACATCTCCAGGTTGCCCCATTCAGCACAGTACAACACAAAAACTAACCCCACCATTAACTTGTAAAACCACCTCCTCCCAAACGAGGGCCCCACAGCTATATATACTCCACACACTTTCAGCCACCAACCTCTGAAGATGCCAGCCACAGTTGCAGGTGAAATGTCAGAAATAAAGTCCTCCAGAATGTGGTCACATTGCCTGGAAAACCCACAGAAAACTATCGATGCTGCCCATGAAAGTCTTTGACTTCACAGTTGCTCACAGCTTGTCCTTTAAGCATGTAGACACATGAGTGCACACACAGCGATAATATATTTTCCTATTTGGACTTAAAGAGTCTCTTCCCCGATCAAAGTGAAATGAGAGAATTATACCTTCTCACATTTAATTTAGCCTACTTGTTTCTAACCAGAAAGTGGATGTAAAGTAGATTGGAGGGTGAGCCCTGGCATTACAATGGTTGCGAGGAAATGAGAAAGTAAATACAGTTGGCCCTCACATTTGAGGCTATGACTTTTGTGAATTTGATTAAGGGTTTTCCATCACAATTCTGCCAGAGGTTGATCATAGAGTTGCACTAAAGGACCTAGAGATTACTAGAGAAAACACTTCTCTAGGCATTTATGGGTCCTTCAGTGTGATTCTGGCAAATGTTGACCATAGGTTTTTACTGGAGGACCTAGAGATTCCTACAAAGGTGTTCTTTTAGGTTTAAAAAATGTTTTTATTTGTGTGTTTTTCAACTTTCACAAAGGCCCTGTTCCCCTAACCCCTGTGAATATGGAGGTCCCACTGTACATAGATCCCCTGCAGTGTCTTTGTAGGTTGCAACAACAAATCAATAAAACCTTCCAAATTGTATCAAGCTGCTTTCCTATTAGTTGAGCTGGAGGTTTGCATACACCCCATTCCTATTGTCTGCCCCCCCAAGGGTGTTGTTCGTTCATTGCCCATTTAAAAATGAGACATAAAAACTGGAGATCTGAGGCTAGGCCTTGGGAGCTGGCAACCCTAAACCAGCCGAAGAAGAAGAAGAAGAAGAAGAAGAAGAAGAAGAAGAAGAAGAAGAAGAGCATCCAGTAGCACTATTCTTCAGCTCCATGTTCATTTCATGTTGGCCTATGCAGAAGAAATTCCTGGTCAGCTATGACTCATATTAGCTAGTTGTAGGTGTTAATGGGAAACATTATGAATTTCATCTCTTTTGCACCAACACCTGAAGACAAGGGACAAGATGATATCCTCTGCCAAGTACATGTACAGACCTTGATTAGACAGGCAGGTTATTCTTACTTCTCCGGCGGTAGGAGAAAATGTCTTCTTCCACATCTGAGGCAGGAGATAACTTTAGGGTGCTTAGAACAGTTTGCAGGGCACACACAAGTCAGTTTTTCAATAGAGAACAGTCTGGGAGTAAAAAAAACCGTAATACGCAGGCTTTCTGCTGTCATTTCCAATGTGATGTTAGCCACACCAACAAATAAAATGATTTCTAGGAACTCAGTAACATTTACATTCAGTTCTTTTAAAAAAATCTCATTTGGATATATTGTTTCACAACAGCTCTATAATGTGCATTTTAGACCTTTCTACAATCTTGTACATTTTAATTGATTATGGGGAGTGGAAACTTTAATCCAGGCAGGTTAAAAGAGCAAACAAATTTGCACTGGGTATTTTTTTTTCCTGTTCCTGTAGGAATGCCCCATGTTCACAGGAGTGTTTCTGGCTGCAAAATAAAGATAATGACACAATATCTAAATACCCAGAGTCAGCAAACGCATGTTGATATGAGAGGGAATGTTTGTTTTGAGTAGCTGTTGGCCCGCCTTTTTAGTAAAAATAAATCAAAACAAAAACTCATAACCAGCACAATCTTTCTGTCTTAAAAATAGGGCGCTTTTTGTATTGTAAAAAACAAACACAGCTGTACATGGCAGCTGGCTGAAATTCAGGAATATTCTTCATAACTCTTCAGGTGACAGTGCAGTAAAATGCCTTACCTTGTCAGTCTAGTTCTGCATACATTCTGCAACAAAGGATGACCCAGAGAGCCTCTGCATGATGGTTTTCCCCATCCTACAGTACTCCCAGGCATTACCAAGAACTTTTGTTCTTTCTCCCCAGGTCAGTTAAGCTAACCTACTATTTTCCAAAATAAAACATACCTCTCTGTGGCTCTTTGTGTTATACCACAACTAACTAAGATGATTGCCACCAAGAAATATGCAGGCTGTACAGACCGGCCATTAAGGCCGACCTGGGGACGGAGTTGGGGTGTGGTGTCCACACATCACATGGCCCGATCCTGCCCCCAGACTGGCATGGTGCCATGCATTGCACCATGTAGCGGGTGGCATCACGGAGCTCCTCTGGCACTGTGTATAGATGATGTAGTGCCAAAGAAGCACCGAAATGGTTCCACGGTGCAGAAAGGAGCTGCTTCTTATGGCTTCTTTTTGTGCCACAGAAAGACGAGATTGGAGCCATTGTGTTCAGTTGCCATGGCCCTGATCTGACACTAAAAGGGGCGGCTTGTAAAGCCCCATATTAGTTCCCCCCCCCTCAGGTCCCTGATTCATCAGAGATCAAAAGAGGGAAAGAAGAATGCTAACAATAAAAGAAAGTGATCCTAATGCTTAAATACTGTGATATTGTGTTGGTAAAGCACATTAGGACTTTGACTATAAGACCTGAATAATAATTAAAAAGGGTTCAGTGGAAGGCTAGGGGACTACATTAGCCCTCCAGGTGACCTTGGCGGGCCACAGGCACCCTACTGCCCCTGCCACAACAACAACAACAACAACAACAACAACAACAATAATAATAATAATGTGTGCCACTAAATTCTCTCTAGGATAAATGTTTTACCATTTTTTTGGCCTTCCTATCCTCCTAAAGGATAATTTAGGCAATTTTAAAGATTTGTTTTCAAAGGATTTTTCAAAAAAGTGTTTTGAGAGGTTAGGGGGCTCCACACTTGGTAGAAATGCCCTCCACATGTCCTAGGGGTTATTATGGTGCATTTTTGAGCAAAGAAAATAAATAAATACATTACCTGAGGGGGCACAAATATGGCTTGGGGGGGGGGCGGCAATGTGGCATGTAGCATGTAGCCCAAGGGCCATACTTTTCCCACCTGTGATGTAGAAGATCAGACATGCCTTAACAACCATGACATGTCGAGAATCTCTGTTTTACCTGTGTCAACCAGGGCTGCTGGAAAGGTTTGCATGGTAAACAATTTCCTGCACTAGTACCAACTCCCCACTCACTCAGCAACGCTTCTGCCCCATCACCTTGAGTTTCTGTTTGCCTTGGATCAAGTGGCAAGATATGACTAAATATCAAAGCTATGGCAGGTGCTGTGAATTCTAAGCTATGACAGGTGCTGTGAACTCATACAAGTTATCGAGGTTTATTTCAACAATGCACAATCTTTGTTGACATGTAAAGTATGGGACCTGTGCCAGTGACCGATGAAACTAAATGAAAGACTACTGTAAGTGTCAAATGTTCAGATTTGGTTGTGGTAAACCATGGTTAATTCATTCCTTTGATAGCTTAGTCTCTTTTTTAGTCTTTCGAGGCAAAGGAGCTCCAGTGGATTGTTTTACAGTTTCTGAAAATGGCTGAAGTCCAATTCTGCTCTGAATGGTGCTGAATTTTCAGGAAATTATCCCTCACTGGTCTGCCCTGGCATTCTGGCTGGTCCAGTGCTCTTCATGGATGGTATTTCATGCTTGACGTTGCACTAAGTTTTGCGTGGGATTTTCAGTATTGGCCCTCTACTGGCACCTGATCTGCAACAGAGATCTATTTGAGCTGTCTTTCAAACTTATAAAATGTGTCAGTTCATTTATTTTCTTTTTTAAAAATGCTCCTCTTTCCTGCCCCCTTGAGGATTTCATTTTTTTAAAAAAAAATCTGAAAATTAAAACTATCCAGACAGTAAATTGTGGAGGAGTAAGTTGTTGCATCAATAGCAACTATGCTGATATTTCCATCAAATGCTCTCCTTTCACTCCATGGTTGTGTCTTGTAGACCCTGTAGCGTTGGCACCAGTCCTGGTGGGTGAGCAGCTGAACATGGGGAGCACTATGTTGGTTGAACCATCTCCTAACTGTCCAGCAGTGTGTTTATGAATTTGTGTGGGGGGAAAAAATAGCATATCCTAAGATCTTTATCCTTTTTGAAAATTATGAAGACTAGCAGAATTTAGAAGAGGCAATGTGCCTCAGTCTTCAGGATCTCCCTGTCTGAGACTGACTTAAGTAAGTAAACCAAGCAGGCAGCATCAAGTTACAAACCAAATAATGCCACTTATTGCCTTAGAATGACCATACCCTAGAAGTACCTGCATCCTAACTAATGAAAAGATTAGGTAAAAGGAAGAGCTCCAGTGAACTATCTTGACAAGTTGAGAACAAAGAAAGGAGAAGAGAGAAAGAGATTAGGGGCAATTTTTCTGGACACATGGTTTAGTTGTTTGGATAAAAATATTTATGACCATGCATTGCAATAGACAGGTGAGCAAATGGAGAAACTTTAGGTAAAGAACTCAGGATGAGTATAGGCAAGCAGGTGGAGAGCTATACTATCTAAATTCTCTAATTGCTGTATTAGCATTAAAATGGAGGGTCACAAAGAATGCTTGATTTTCCAGCAATTTGAAACTGGGGTGTTAAGAGAAAAGCATGAATAGAAGGAGTTTGAATACTGTGATGGTTGTGAAATAAGACCTCTCTGTCATTTGTGGCATGTGGACAGGTTGATAGGTTAAAGGGATAAATAGATAGGATTGGAAAACATGTGGCCCTCCAGATATTGTTGGACTATAATTTCTACCAGCTTTAGCCATCATCACCAGTGGTGATCGATGTTAGAAGCTGCAGCCTTGCAATATATGGAAGACCACACGATCCCCATCCTTGGGACACAGTAAGTAGTAGTTGTATGCTTTCTTACATACTTACAACTAAAAAATATCAATTCTATTTTTTAGTCTGTTCTCGTGGATTTGACTGTGAAATTTTGTTGTAAAATTTAAGGATGGTAGAAGCTTAAAGTTAGGCATTTATTTTATTCAACTCAAAAGTAGTAGCATCAATATCTTCCACACCTCCCCCTTGAAGATCTGCAATTGCACAGATGTAAATAGTTACAACAGTTCCATTCATATACAGATGCTAAGGCCAGTCCTTCACCTGGTGGCCACCTTCTGGTTAGAAGCCTCTCTTTAGCTAGGCTGGTCCTTGGATGGCAGATAGAAAGTCTTCCTTAGGAGAAAGCATTACTAGCGTGTTAGGATCTGCTGGAGCTTTTGTCTTAGGCTCCATCCACGTGTCAGAAATAATCCAGTTTGACACTGCTTTAACTGCCCTGGCTCAGTGCTATGGAATTCTGGGAATTGTAGTTAGTTGTGGCCCCAGAGCAGAGCAGTTGCTTAGTGGCAACCATCAACTACAGTTCCAAGAATTCCATAGCACTGAGCCAAGGCAATTAAAGCGGTGTCAAACCAGATTATTTCTGATGTGTGGATGAAACTTGGCTGGTACAATATGGGGATCACTTTCATGCCGTGATGACACAGTGGGCTAGAATTATGAAGAGGAAAGGTATGTTACCATTTGAATATTAACTAATTAATAGCAAGAAGATGAATGTGCCTCATACATAACATTTACAAATCAGCCCCCCCCTCTTTTGCTGGGAAGAGCTGTAGTTCAGTGGTAGGAGACCAGTTGATGCCATCCCTACCCTGACATGCCATTGTTCTGTGCGTGCCATGGTTTTTGGGAAGCTGTAGATGGGCAGAGTTGTTTAACTTGGAAGGATTTCTTTATAATGAGTGCTTTCAATTTTCATTTTAGAGTCATTTTCTATAATGCTTCTATAATACTTGTCTTTCTATTTTCTCCTTTTGTATAACAAAAGACGTGATAGATTTCTTTCACTCCTCTTCCCTATATCTTCTGTTTTCCCTCTGTGGAAAAACTATTTGGTAGCTCTCCTTCCCCTTCCAGCACCGTTTTTGTGGCTCCTGGTTCAGAATCAAGCCTTGCACAAATATCTTTTCCTGCTCTGACCATGAAGAGTCATGTACTGTTTATTGTGGTGTGGGTGCCGCTTACTTCTGAGTCTTCACTGCAACAGAGATCAACTGACTGCAGTGGATGTGTAAATAAATGACAGGGCTTTCCAGATGGAAGATACAGCTCTCATTCTCATGAGCTGCTAGATATATTTCAATTTCCCTTAACTCCTCACATCTTTGAGCTTACATACAAATATTGTATTATGAACACAAATCATAATTGCTAGCCTACACTGCAGGCTTTTTATACATGATGCACTTCTGCTGATATGAGCTGAAGAGAGGACAGATAAGGATCACATTTGCATGAGAGGAAGGGCAAAACTGCATCTAGCAGAAATGCTATGTGATATATGTAGTGGGAGAAGAAAGTCTGATAGGGCATATCCTCATTTATTTGTTACATTTATATCCCACATTTATTTCAGGACAGTCAGAGAAAGAGAATGACCAAAGATCAATGGCTCAGTGAAGATTTGAAACTGGGTCTCTCAAGTCCTAGTCCAATACCTTAACCACTACATTACATAGACTCTGACCATAAAATAAGTATATGTTGTTGTTGTTGTTGGTGGTGGTGTCATCATTGTCATTGTTAAGGTCTTGTTAAGTCAGCTTCACCTTATGATGACGCAGTGAATGAAAATCTCATGTCATCTCATGTTGTGTCCAAAATAGAATAGCCTCAGTAAAATCATTCTGGCTTTTAGTAAGAGTTTGGGCTCAGACTGGGTGTCATGCAGACCCATTTGTTTGTTTTTTTGGTGGTCTGTTTGTTGCTAACTTCCCTAGAGTCATCCCCAACCCATGGGGGTCCCATGAATGAAACACCTCCAAGACCCCTGTCCTCCACTACTGTACCCAGCTCCTGTAATTTCATGCCTGTGATCTCCCTGATTGAGTCTCTCCATCTAGCATATGGTCTTCCTTCCTTTCTACTGTCTTCTACTTTTCCTAGCATTATTGTCTTTTCTAATGAATCATGCCTTCTCATGATGTGGCTAAAGTACGACAGCCTCTCAGTTTGATCATCTTGGCTTCCAGGGATATTTCTTTCTTTATCTGCTCAAGGACCCATTTGTTTGTCCTCTTGGCCATTCACAGTATCCACAGCACTCCTCACAAGCACTACATTTCAAATGAGTTGATTTTCCTCTTATCTGCCTTATTCACTGTTCAGCTCTCACGTACATACATGGCAATAAGGAATACAGTGGCTTGGATGATTCTTACTTTAGTGTTCAGTTGTATATCTTTGCTTCTTATTTTGTCTAGTTCCTTCATAGCTACCCTTTCCATTCCCAGCGTTCTTCTGCTTTCCTGACTGCAGTCTCCACTCTGATCAATGTTTGATCCAAGGTAGGGGAGTTCTTTATTTCAATTTCCTCATTGTCTAAGCTGAATTTGTGTAGTTCCTCCATGGCTATTAATTTTGTTTTCTTTATGTTCAGAGTTAAGTCTGCCTTTGGTCCTTTTTCTTTGGGCTTCCTTAGTAGTCTTGGTGGTCTCTGGTATCCTTTAAATTCTTTTCCAGCACATTTCAAATGAGTTGGTTCCTGTTCCTCTCCACACATCAGTTTTCTTCACCGAAGACTATGGCATTAATAATCCTAACTTTGGTATTCAATGATACATCTTTACACTTGAGAATCTTAACACTTCTTTCTTAGCTGAGCTCCCACGTTTTAGACTTCTGATTTCTTGGTTACAGTTTCCATTTTGATTGGTGACTGAGCCAAAGTATGGAATATTTTTAATAATTTCAATGTCTTCATCACTCATGTGAAAGTGACATAATTTTTTTGTGATTTTTTAAAAATAATATTCAGCTGTAACCTATTTTTCCACTTTGTTCCTTAACTTTTATCACATTACATAATGAACATGTACAGGAGTGCAAGCTGTACAAATGTTTTGAAAGGTTATAACTCAAGGTCCACTCATGACACTGATGCTAATTAAAGGAACTTGGATGGAGTGAATTGATGGTGTGACCTTTGGATACTGCAGCAAAATCCCAGCCTGCCTGTTTCTCCCTTGTGCAGAAGCTCTGAAGATATTGCATCATTATTCTGAGTATGTATGTAGGTATTTTCTGGAGGAAATGCATAGCGATTGTTGTAGTACACTTTCAGCTTCCAGGTACAGTAGATTCATTCCACCTGAGTTGGACCACAGTACATGAAATGGAGAGTGAGGAACAGAAGGAACTGGAAATATCCAGATGTAAAAGAGAAGATGAGTCACCTCCCCCCCCCCCCAAAAAAAAGATGGAGAAAAGAAAGAAAATTGTTTTATTTCTCAAACTAACCTACCTGATTTTGTTCCCCCCTCCAAAAAAATTAATGAGGCCATTCAATTCTGTTTTGGCTGAAATATGTTAGGCTGTTTCAAGGAATCATAGTTGTAAACCCTGAGTCCCAGTCTTTCTTTTACATCTTACATGTAGACTACATCTTAGATGTAGACTCGAGTCATTTGACTTGGACTCAAGTCAGACTTCAGCGACATGACTTGGACTCAACTTGGTAATAAATTGCTGACTGACTCGACCCAACTTGAGACTTAAATATCTTTAGCAACTGACTTGCTGGTCTTGGTTCAGTAACATAACACATTTATCACATAACACTTTACCACTTCTTTCACTCCCAACTCCACCCTGCCTTGTTTTGCCTCAGCCACAGCCACTGCCACTTTCTCATTGGTGAGCTTTTCCTCCTTCTTGTGTGCCTCTTGGTCAATTGCTTGCTTGTTGATTTGGGGTGAGACTGGAAAGCGTTTTGCTGCTGCTGCTGTTCTTAAGAGACCAGCTCCCAAGCAATTTAGACTGAGTTCAAAACAACAAAGAGGCGGGGGTGGAGGGGGAGACAAGGAGGCAGAGAGTCAACAACAAACAAATCAAGAAGTCCAAAAGAGCTTTGAAAGGCTAAGCCCATGAGAGGCCAAGACTTTTCCTGCCTGCCTCTGCCTCTTCTTCCTCCTGTCCAGCAAGCATGGATCCTACTGCTTGGGTGAGAAGCTGAGCAGTGTCTGAACACTGGGCTCCCTTCATAACCAATTTCCCCAAGCAGAGCAGAAGAGGAAGGAGAAAGAGAAACAAGGGATGGTGGTGGAGGCAGATGGGCAGGCAAGTGAGAGCGTGAGTGGCTCATCCATGGTGGAGAAGAAGGTTTCCTTTCAGCCTCTTATGTAACTTGTTTCCACACATGTTCCCTCTCCTTCCTTAGGTCCTCCCATCTTTTCAGGCCTCGTGGCTCTCTAGATTAGAAAGCTGGACAAAAACTAATAAAATGAATTTCAACAGAGAGAAATGTAAGCTACTGCACTTATGCAGAAAAAACCGAAATGCATAGATATAGGATGGGGGACACCTGGCTTAATGAGATTACATGTGAAAGGGATCTAGGAGTCCTAGTAGACCGCAAATTGAACATGAGTCAACAGTGTGATGTGGCAGCTAAAAAGATCAATCAAATTCTAAGCTGCACCAATAGAAGTATGGTGTCTAGATCATAGAATCATAGAATTGGAAGAAACCACAAGGGCCATCCAGTCCAACCCCCCACTATCTAGGAACTCACAAATTGCTGGACAGGTGGGCATCCAGCCTCTATTTAAAGATGTCTTTAACCTCTTGACAGTAAGAGCTATTTGACAGTGGAACATGCTCCCTTGGAGTGCGGTGGAGTCTCCTCCTTTGTAGGTTTTTAAATTTTTTTCTTATTAAATTTGGACTGAATTTGCATGCTTTATTTCTACACCACCCAAATGTTCCTGATGCAAAAACATGGAGATTTACTGAGGAATCTACTGTTCTCTGTTCTTCTTTCTAGTAAATAAATACAACTGAGCACTAAAGTTAGGTACATCCAATTCATTGTCTTCTCTGTAACCATGTATAGGTATGAAGAAAGTGAATTAAAAGCAAATGAACTCATTTGAGAGGTCGTGCTGGAGAATAGTGCTGAGGATACTGTGGGCAGCCAAAAAGTAAAACAAATGGGTCCTTAAACAGATCAAGCCTAAACTCTCCCTGGCAGCCAGGATGCTCAAACTGAGGCTTTTAAAAGTTTTTTGTGGAGCTTTCGGGCTATGTGGCCATGTTCTAGAAGAGTTCCTTTCTGATGTTTCGCCAGCATCTGTGGCTGGCATCTTCAGAGAATGATAGCCTGGAAAAGTATTGGATATATATCTCCTGTGTGACCCTGTGTGAGGCTGTTTTACTTTTGACACATAGAGAAGGCATGAGAAGGGAAAGACAATAATGGTAGGAAAGGTGGAGGGAAGCAGAAAGAGATGAAGACCGTATGCCAGATGGTTAGACTTAATTAGGGAGGTCATGGGCAGAGTAGTGGAGGATAAGAGGTCTTGGAGGTGTCTCATTCACAGGGCTGCCAACAGTCAAGGTTGACTTGAGAGCAGCTAACAACAACAGTGTGAGACAGAAAATCTAATGGTATCAGGTTGTTCCCACTAATTACCAGGGGCCACAATCCACAAGACATTTCCCTTGTATTCCCCATTGAAGCAAAACTAATTTAAAATAACAGAAATGCTCTTAAGTTTTACATAGCTCACTTTCATTTCAGTGGTACAAGACATCTTTCCAGCAGACTGTGGTCTCTGCATGACTATTCACTGTTCCTCAGTCTGGTTCAGTTGCCAGATCTCAGGATCTGGTCCTGGGTCTCCGAGTTTTTGTGAGCCACCTCCATACTGGAAACAAGGGTGTAAATTCTCCAGGTCTGGTGGGCTTAGCTCCAGGCAAGAATAAAGGGTTATGTGAAAATTTCCAGTTCAGCTAAAATTTGCAAGGCTTAATTGCTTTGTTGCTGCAACTTGCCAAGATTCTCCAGGGGCCTCTATAAAATTACCTACGTCCAAAACACACTGCAGAAATAATCCAGTTTGAGACTGCTTTAACTGTCCTGGGTTAATGCTAGAGAATTCTGGGAACTGTAGATTTAGCCTTCTTGGTCAGAGAGCTCTGGTGCCACAATACATTACAATTCTTAGGATTCCCTAGCACTGAGCCAGGGCAGATAAAGCAGATGCAGTCTTAAACTGGTTTAATTCTGCAGTGTGTTTTGGACCTTAGTTAGCTTCCTCCTTCCTCCCAGTCATTATGGTGCAAGGGCTCACCCTCCACTTTGCATTCACCTAGATACAAGTAGGCTAAATTAACTCTCCCTTGCCATATCTTCCTAAATAAACGAGAAGGAATAATCTTGCTATTTCACCTTGATCTTGGAACATTTCCTTTAGCTAAAATTGCTGTTTTAATTTCTAAAGAGGAAAATATGTCCTCTCTGTCGATCTGTATGCTTGTGTGTGAGTCAAAGGCTTTCATGGCCGGCATCCATAATTTTTTGTGGAACTTTTCGCGTATGTGGTCATGTTCTAGAAGAGTTCCTTTCTGATGTTTTGCCAGCATCTGGAGTTGCCAGCCACAGATGCTGGTGAAATGTCAGAAAGGAACTCTTCTAGAACATGGCCACATAGCCCGAAAGCTCCACAAAATACTACGTATGCTTATGTGTTTATATAACAAGCTGTGAGCAACTGTGGTTAATACTTAATCCATAACACTGAATGAAATCACCCTAGGCCTCTGATTTTGGACTGGAAATCATAGGGCCTGGGGCAATCCTGAAATACCAACCCTACAGCCCTCTGTCCCTGAAATCAGCCCCAGGTCTACTTTCCTGCCTTGCCCAATGGTCATCAGTAAGGCATCTCAAAAATGTAACAACTTCTATCAAACTGGTTCCCTCCAGGTACTCTGGACTACATCTCCCAACATGTTGGCTGTGCCAATGGTCAGACGCTATTGGCTGTGCCAGTGGTCAGAAGCCCAATACATCTAATGAATACCAGGTTGAGAGAGAAGTCTGAGGCAGTGGGTTGGTGGTGGCAAAGAGAATTACACCAGCCTTACCTAAGAGACCACAACTTTCTTGTACTAAGGACCAGCTGCCTTGGGGAGGTGTGGTCTGCAGTTTCTATATCAAAAACAGAAGCCCAAGGCAGCACTCTTGAGCAGTGTCTGAAGGGTGGTGCCAAAGGGCATCGCCCATTTGATGCACATTCAGTCTGTGGATGGTATCTTATGGCAGATGCAAGGCCAGATGCAATAAGTGATAGGAATGGCTGGTTGAGAGTTAAATTGTGTCCTATGTTGTGTTGTGTTGTATATTGTTGTATGTGTTTTATATGACTGGATACACATGTGTAGATAATATTTTATAACAGTAATAAACCAGCTATCACTGAGAATGGCAGCTGTAAAACTAAGTAATGGTGGCAGAACAGCCTGCTACCATCTAGTTGGCTATAAGGCAACTTAGTGAAAGTAGGATTATGCTGGACTAGCCAACTACTTACTTAGTTCTATTAGCCCAGTATGGGAATCACTGTCTAGCGATTTTTAGAGCTTTGTTACTGTGTTTTGTTACAGATTGTTTTTGTTTATTGTAAAATATAATGTGTAATGGAAATGGGGTGGCAATTTGAATTGTCTAGTGCAAAGGGAGATATGATGATGGTAGAAGGGTGGCATGTCGTTACAGAGGAAGGAGAGAGATACGTAAAGCCTGTCTTACCCTCCAGTCATTGTACCGTCCTTAGGAGCCTGCAGAGTGAACCAAGCCACCCACAAAACCTCACCTTGCTTCTATGTAATGCCAGGTCAGTTAAAAATAAATCTCATATAATCTATGGTCTCTTCAAGGAGCCTGACATGGCATGCTTCACAGAAACTTGGATGGGAGATGATAGTGGGCCAACATGGGCACAGGCTCTCCCAGCTGGGTTCTCTGTTAGTGAGCAGGTGAGAGAAAGGGGCTGGGGAGCAGATTAGCTGTAGTTTACAAAGACCATCTTAATCTGACCAGAATACTTGTCAGGGAGCTGAACTACACTGTACATGTGTGCATACCTGAGCCTGAAGATCAGGGATAGACTGGGAGATCTTAACGGACTGTCCACTCTGCTGCCTAACAGACTCCCTGGCTGACCTCACACACCTGCTCTCAGAATTGGTGTTGGAGCCATCCAGACTTCTGGTGATTTCAACATCCCATTTTGGACCAGTTTGTCAGGTGCAGCTCGAGGATTCATGGCATCCATGACAAACATGTGCCTGTCAGGGCCAACACATGCAGCAGGTCATACTTGTGATGCTGTCTTCAGCATACAGCATACAGATCCGTGGGCAGAGGTGATTAACACCTCCAAGTTGTCATGCATAGATCATTTTCTGATCAGAGTTAGTATCATGGCTACTATCTGTCCCTTCAGGAGTGACGGGCCTATTAATATGGTCCACCTTTGAAGGCTAATGGAGCCTTTAGGATTCCTGAAAGCTTTAGAGGATCATATGGCTGGTACCACCAATGGTTCCGTTGAATGTGAAGTTGATAGTTTTTTGTGGTTTTTTTTGGGGGGGGGCATGTGACCATGTTCTAGAAGAGTTTATCCCTGATGTTTTGCTGGCATCTGTGGCTGGCATCTTCAGAGATTGCTGGCATGGAAGTGAGTGGTCCTGTTGAAGTCCTGGTCAATAGATAGAATCAAGACCTGACCAGAACCATTGACATGATGGCTCTCAACATCCAACTAGTTTCTAATTGGGCCCCATGGTATACATGGGACCTCAGGGAGCTGAAATGGAAAAGACAACATCTGGAGCACAGATGGCAGAAAACTTGACTTATATCTGACAAGGCTTGCTATAGAGAACATCTTTGTTCCTACCGGTATAAAGTGGCAATAAGTGTAGTGAAAAAAGCTTTCTACTCTGCTTGTATTGTGTCTGCAAATTTGTGTTCAGCTGAACTGTTCAGGGTGGTGAGAGGTTTATCTCAGGCACCCTCCCTCCTGAATCCAGTTCTAGAACCTTCAGCAGTTCACTGTGATGCTTTTAATGATCACTTCACAGACAAAATCTCTCGGATAAGAGCTGACTTAGACATGCTCATTGTAGCAGAAGTTGACAATGGGGTGTCCAGAGACTTTGTGAGTAGGATTACCCTGGATCAGTTCCAGTTGGTGAGTACCGCTGGTGTGGACAAGCTGATGGAGCAACTTGTCCTCTCGATCTCTGTCTTTCTTGACTGTGCCCAGGGAGGAGATGCAATTAGGTTTCAATTACGATATATTATTAATGTGTCTCTCAGGGAGGGAAGTTTCCATCATGTTTAAAAGAAATGGTGGTACAACCACTGCTAAAAAATACCTCCCCGGACCCCCTGGATTTAAACAACTATAGACCAGTATCAAATCTCCCTTTTCTGGGCAAAGTGATCGAGAGGGCAGTTGCCTTCCAACTCCATGCAGTCTTAGATGATACAAATTATCTAGACTCATTTCAAGCAGGATATGGAGTTGAGACTGCTATAGTTAACTTAGTGGATGAGCTTCATCTCAGTATTGACAGGGTGTGTGTGTCCCTGCTAGTGATTCTGGAGCTCTCAGCGATGCTTGATACCATCAGCTATGGTATTCTTTTGGAGTGCTTGGGGGATTTGGGAATCAAATGCACTAAGCTTCTTTGGTTCCAGTCCTGTCTCTCAGGCATGTTCCTGATGGTGGTGTTTGGGGATAGCTGCTCCTTAAAAAAGGATCTGTTATTTGTCATACTAAAAGGTGCCATCATATTCCCCATATTATTCAACATGTACATGAAATTGCTAGGAGAGACCATCGGGAAGCATGTGGCATGGTGGTGTCAGTATGCTGATGGCACCAAAATATATTTCTCCATGTCTTCAAATACAGCCTCAGCTAAGGATAAAGTGTCTCCTCTGAATGAATGCCTGGAATAATGGGTGGGATGAGAACAAACAAATTGATGATGAATCCAAACAAGAAAGAGTGCTTACTGTCAAGGGTCCTAACCTGGGTTTGGAGATGTGTCAACCAGTTCTGGATGGGATTACTCCCCCACTGAAAGACTGTGTTCACAGCTTGGGGGTGCTTTTGGATCTCTTGCTTCAAATGACAGCTCAGATAGATGTAACGGCCAAGTGTGCCTACTATCAGCTTCATCTGTTACACCAGCTGTGCCTCTACCTAGAGCTGGAGGACCTAAAGATGGCAGTGCATGTGCTGGTCACCTCAAGGCTGTACTTTTATAATGTGCTGTACATTGGGCTACCTCTGTACCAAGTTTGGAAACTTCAGTTAATTCAAAACATGGCAGCCAGATTGGCATGGCAGCAAGATTAGTGGGACATCCAGAAGTGAACATATTACACCAAAATGACCCCCACTCCTGGCTGTCAGTTAGTTTCCAGGCAAGGTACAAAGTCTTGGTTATTATCTTTAACACCCTACATGGTTTGGATCCAGGTTACCTAGAAGGTTGCCTCCTCTCATGTAATCCACTCTGTACAATCAGGTCCTCTGGCAGACATTTACTACAGTCAGCTAAGACTAGGTTGGTGATTGTCAATCAGAGGACTATTTCTTTAGCCGCCCCTAGACTGTAGAATGACCTGCCAGAAGAAATTCAACAGCTGAACAAGCTGTCTGAATTTAAAAGAGCATTAAAGACCAGTCTCTTTTGGCAGGCTTATTCAGATTATTTTAAAATTGTGAATTTTAAGTGATGTTATTTTAAATGTGGATCGTCTTAATATGTGTACATCTTGTTTGTCTTTTTAAAATTGATGAGCATTTTAACTGGTGCCTTTTAAACAAATGTTGTTCATCTGTTAACTGTTGTTGTCCCCTGTCTTGCTCTGAAGGGAGAGGTGGGTAAATAACAACAACAACAACAACAAAAGGAGGAGGAAGAAGTACAACACCCTGTGGTTTAGGAAGCAGTCCATCATCCAAAATCCACAGTACAAGACAGACTAAAGTCTGTATTGCCAGATAATGCTCTGTCTTAACTTGGAAGCTTTTTCAGTCAGACTTGGGGCAAGAGGATAAACTAAACTAAAGGAGGCTATTAAACCTTTTGCTACTAAACAGAAGGTGGCTGGTTAAAGTTAGTGTCCTAGTCAAAAGATATAGTTTCACACTTGGAGTTGCTGTGTGTCTTCACTGAGGATTAATTTTCTTACCATTTCACCTGGATTTGCCTCTGCCATTATACTGTTTTATCCAGTCCCGTGGTCCTGACCATTGGTGCATCCATAATGTTCTTTGTTAGAATGTGTGACAGACACAGTTGACTGAAATTTAACTTTAAACAACAGCTAAGAAGGAGGGTGGGGGATGTTCAGCCTTTCCAGACTGCAGATCCCATCAGCCTCAACCAGTATTGTCAGGGAGTTACAAACCCACACCTGCAGAGGGTTACACACACTCCATCCTTTCACTAGCTACTTTCCTTTAGTGGCCTAAAGAGTGTTATAAACTGCAGCCTACTCAAGTATAGGTTGCTAACAGAGCACATTGCAATAGGTGTATGGAAGCACACATGAAAGCCACTCGGCCGTCTTCTGCTTGCAAACAAATGGAGGCTTTGCCCTCAGAGGCCCCACTGACACTCAGCTTCTCACATCACCAGGGAGCTTCTGCTAAGCAACTGGCCTCTTCCCAGGGTAGGCGATGAGGCTAAGGAGAGTGCCGATGAGGCTAAGGAGAGGGCTGCCTCTCATGGAACAGATGCCCTGGAGGATGTGGGTGGGTGGCTGTTTCTATGGTGCAGCTCCGGAGGGTGGTAGAGGGGAGGGGATGATGCCACCAGGGTGTCTTGCCAGCAGAAGAGAAAGCTGTTCTGAACATCTGTCATCATACTCCGGGTGACTGCCAGCGCAAAGGGGGATTTCATGTTTGTTTGGAGTCTCTTAATGAAGAGATTATTTTTCATTTACAGAGTGAAAGGCGGGGCGAGGGGTGGCAGCGAGAGTTCAGGCAAGGCAGGCAAGTCTAATTTCTTTTTAAAATGTGCACCACAGTTTTCAGTCCTCTAAAGGCCCTTTAAAATGGGTTACCTCCAAAAAGGACTTTAAAATGCTGAGAAAATACTCTGCTACCCTGAGCAGGGTGGCAGATCCAGGGATATTGCTACTTGGTTTCCTTTTGGAGTTGGAGATCACTGGAGACTTAAGGGCTGGTGGTGTCTCTAATATCAAAGAGTATTTATATAATCATATAGGCTGAGGCAGAGCTCAGCAAAGTTTATGTACTGGCTGGAGAATTGTTGTCCAGCAAGGTCATTTTGCTGAGCCCAAGTCAAGGCATATACTCTAGCCATAAATCTGCTGCTTTGCAGATCCTCATAGCATCATAGCATCATAGAGTTGGAAGAGACCCCAAGGGCAATCCAGTCCAGCCCCATGCCATGCAGAAAGACACAATCAAAACACTCATGACAGATGGCCACCCAACCTCTGTTTAAAAACCTCCAAAGAAGGAAACTCCACCAGCCTCCGAGGGATAGTGTTCCATTATTGAACAGCTCTTACTGTCAGATTGTTCTTCCTAAAGTTGAGGCGAAATCTCTTTTCCTGTTTGCAGCCATTCCTACGTGTCCTTCTCTTTGGAGCAGTAGAAGCTTCCTCCATCCTTAACATGACATCCCTTCAAATATTTAAACATGGCTATCATGTCACCCCTTAATTTTCTCTTCTTCGGGCTAAACATACCCAGCTCCCTAAGCTGCTCCTCATAGGGCATGGCTTCCAAAAGTTCCAAAAAGACTCCTAGAGGTGGTTGGCACCAGGTTTGGGGGAACTCTTGGCAGCCTCCTCCCCACACCTACAGCTGAGCTTGATGCCTAAGTGGTGGCAGAAATAGAGAAAGAACTAGCAGAGCCGGGTTGTGGCCATTTGCTATACCTAGAGGGAGGGAGACAGTAGACTAGCAGTAGCAAAAAAGAGCTAGTAAACTGCCAGTGACACTTGCCATTCTGAATCCACTGCTTTACATCTAAGGTTCCTCAGAGGCCTGCAAACAATTGGTAGGAATTTAAAATTTCAGGAGCCAACAGCAAGGCTTGCTAGCTACATTGGCAGCTACTTTAACTGCCATAGCTCCATCCTACAGAATCCTGAGATTTGTAGTTATTTTTTATTTAAAATATTATTTTTTTGTGCTGCTGGTGGAGCTATCTGCCTTCCTCAAGATGAGTGACTGAGGAAATGTGAAGTTCAGCAGTGGATCTTCCAGAAGGTTTGGGCCACTGACAAGTGCATACTGGTGCTGGTTTCCAGTGGTAAATCTCTATCTTTTTTTCTGTTCTATTCAGTCGTTGGGAGCATCCACATAGTAGAAGTAATGCAGTTTGACACCATATTAAGTGCTGTAGCTCCATGCTATGGAATCCTGGGATTTGTAGTTTTACAAGGTCTTTAATCTTCTCTGATAAAGAGTGCTAGTGTCTCACAAAACTACAAATCCCAGGATTCTTTAGGGTGGAGCTATGGCCGTTAAAGTGGTGTCAAACTGCATTATTTCTACAATATAGATGTACCTTTTGTTTCCTTCTTAGATACCAAATGTGCCCTCTCCCTCAAGGTGAGAAAGGAGCATTATCAATAAACCTGTATCACACTTTGACACCACACAACTGTGTCACTCTTGATTTTACTTTAACAGCCACATTTCCATCCTGTGGCATCCTGGCATTTGTAGTTTCATGGATGCATTTAAAATTCTCTGCCAGAAAGTTCTAGTGCCACCCCCACCCCCAGTCTTTCTGGACCCTTAAATTTATAATTTCCCTAATAAAAATTTTAGATTGTAACTTGACGAGTTTACTACATTAATTGTCTTTCTGGTCCCAAGAGCTGTCTACTGTCGAGACCCCAAACTCACATCCATATAGTCCCAAGATCATGGTGGGGATCCATACATAAAGAACAAAACCAAGATCGCCAATCCAAAGTGGCTCTCAGATGGTAAATGTAAGAGGATGAAAAAGGCCACTTGCCACATCCCAGTCCAGTTTAGAAACCTGTTGTGTAAATACATTGGCATTGAGTTCATAGAATCATAGAATCAAAGAGTTGGAATAGACCACAAGGGCCATCCAGTCCAACCCTCTGCCATGCAAGAACTCCCAATCAAAGCATCCTCGACAGATGGCCATCCAGCCTCTGCTTAAAAACCTCCAAAGAAGGAGACTCCACCACTCTCCAAGGGAGTGTGTTCCACTGTCGAACAGCCCTTATTGTCAGAAAGTTTCTCCTAATGTTGAGGTGGAGTCTCTTTTCCTGCAGTTTGCATCCATTGTTCCGGGTCCTAGTCTCTGGAGCAGCAGAAAACAAGCTTCCTCCCTCCTCAATATGACACCCCTTCAAATATTTAAACAAGGCTATCATACCACCTCTTAACCTTCTCTTCCCCAGGCTAAACATTCCCAGCTCCCTAAGTCATTCCTCATACGGCATGGTTTCCAGACCCTTAACCATTTTAGTCGCCCTCCTTTGGACCCGCTCCAGCATCCTTTTTAAATTGTGGTGCCCAGAACTGGACGCAGTATTCCAGATGGGGCCTGACCAAAGCAGAATAGAGTGGCACTATTACTTCCCTTGATCTAGACTCTATACTTCTATTGATGTAGCCTAGAATAGCATTGTCCTTTTTAGCTGCTGCATCGCACTGTTGACGCATGTTCAACTTGTGGTCTACTTGGACTCCTAGATCCCTTTCACATGTGGTCTTGTTCAGCCAGGTGTCCCCCACCTTATAACTGTGCATTTCATTTTTCCGTCCTAAGTGCAGTACCTTACATTTCTCTGTGTTGAATTTCATTTTGTTAGCTTTGGCCCAGCTTTCTAGTTTATTCAGGTCGTTTTGAATTTTGATCCTGTCCTCTGGGGTATTAGCTACTCCTCCTAATTTGGTGTCATCTGCAACTTTGATAACTAGGCCCCCAATACTGTCATCTAAGTCATTAATAAAGATATTGAATAGCAATGGGCCCAGGACAGAGCCCTGTGGGACTCCACTTGTCACTTCTCTCCAGGATGAAAAGGAACCATTGTTGAGCATCCTTTGGGTGCGGTCAATCAACCAATTACAAATTCATGTAACAGTTAGCTTGTCTAGTCTACATTTTGCAAGCTTGTTTGCAAGAATGTCATGGGGAACCTTGTCAAAGGCCTTACTGAAATCGAGGTATCCTATATCCACAGCATTCCCTTCATCTACCAAGCTGGTAATTTTATCAAAAAAAAAAAAAAAAAAAAAAGAAAAAGAAAAAGAAAGAGAGAGATCAGATTTGTCTGACATGACTTGTTTCTCTGAAACCCATGTTGACTTTTTGTGATTATGGAATTATCATCTAGATATTCACAAACTCTCTGTTTAATGATCTGCTCCAGAATCTTTCATTTCATTTAACTGCAGCATTAAAATTTGTGACCCTGTAGGCTCTGCCACTATTGACCTAGTCCTAACCTTACATCAATAGTGTCACAAATTTTTTACTTTGAATACAATGGAGATGAGAGATGTGGCCTGCTACTCTTTGGGTCCAGAATAAAATGTGCTTAAATGAATTATCATCATCATCATCATCATCATCATCACCCTTTATTTATATAGCACTGTAAATTTACACAGTGCTGTAAATGCAGTCTTAAAATGAACCAAACAGGAGATCTGCACACCTATGCTTGAATAATGAGGGTACAGGGAGCACATGGCAGGGATGAAGAAAGTCAATTGAAGTGATGGAACAGTGATACAGGAATTTGGGAGATAAGGCCTTCCCAGAGAATGTGAATATCTCCCAGCTCCAATCCTAGGCCTAAATCCTAGGCCCTGGAGTCGTTTTTCCTTCCAGCTTTCCTTCCCTTGTACTTTACTCCTAGAGGACCTAGGCCTTAGGTCTGTTTTCCCTGCTGCTGTTTTTTGCTGCCTATTTTAGCCATTTAATTTTCTTTTAAGGGATTAATTTTCTTTTAAGGAGGTGGTAAGGGAAAGGATGGGATATTTTAACTGTAACTGTTTTTAACTCTTGTTGTAATCCGCCCCGATTGCTTGTTAAGAGGGGCGGACTAGAAATAAATATTATTATTATTTCATTATTATTATTTTAAGGTATCCTTGCCTCAGTTCTTAACATCTTAATTTTCTAAAAATTTCATTTTAAAAGGCTATATGAGATCTCATACAGGAAGATAAGAGAAGTACTTGTAAAGCGTTTTTATAGTATTTGTGAATCACCTTTCATGCTTTCATGTTGCTTGCTTCATCTTAGCAATATATCATCTCTTGGTAATATATCATCACCAAGAGCCCCGGTTGTACAGTGGTTAAATGCCGATATTGCAGCCACTCACGGTCACAAGGTTGTGAGTTCAATTCCAACTCCAGGGTCCACTCAGCCCTCCATCCTTTCATAGGTCGGTAAAATTAGCACCCTGCTTGTTGGGGGCAATTGGCTTTCACATTGTAAACTGTGTAGAGAATGTTATTTCACTGATAGGTGGTATAAAGATGTACTTGCTATTGCTATTGCTATTGCTGTCACAGAGTTGGAAGAGACCTCAAGGGCAATCCAGTACTGCCATGCAGGAATGCATAATCAAAGCATCCCCAACAGATGACCATCCAGCTTCTGTTTACAAACTTCCAAAGAAGGAGACTCCATCACTCTCTGAGGAAGTTGTGTCCCACTGTTGAACAGCTCATACTGTCAGGAGGTTCTTCCTAATGTTGAGCTGGAATCTCTTTTCCTCTAGTTTGAGTCCATTGCTCTGGGTCCTATTTGCTGGAGAAGCAGAAACCAAGCTTGCTCCAGCCTCAATATGACATCCCTTCAAATACTTAAACAGGGCCTTCATACCACTTCTTAACTGTCTCTTTTCCAGGCTGAACATACCCAGCTCCTTAAGTCTCTCCTTGTAGGGCTTGGTTTCCAGACCCTTCACCATTTTGGTCTCCCTGCTTTGGACACCAACTTGTCAACATCCTTCTTGAATTGCAGTGTCCAGAACTTGACACAGTATTCCAGGTGAGGCCTGACCAAAGTAGGATAAAGTGGCATTATTACCTCCCTAGATCTAGACACTATACCTCCATTGATGCAGCCAAGTAATGCTTGCAACAGTCCTCTGTGATAGTTTAATATTACCCTCTTTTGCAGATGAGATGCTGAATTTGAGAAAAAGTTGTGTGCTTTAGCCTTCCTCAACCTGATGCCCTCCAGATCATCATCCCCAGCCTGTGTTGGTTAGGTATGATAGAGATCTTGTTATAGGCCAATACAGCTGGAGGGCACCATGTTGAAGAAGGTTAAACTCATCTGGAGAGTCAGAGTGACTCAGGAGCAGAACTGTAGACTTTTTTGTTCATAGCTCAGCCAAACATGTGAAGTAGGTCAGGCTGAGAGGTAAGTTCTAAAACCACCCAATGTGTTTTCATGGCTGAGTATGGATCTGAATCTGAGTTGTCTTAGTCCAATATCCTTATCACTCCACACACTGGCTGCTAGGCCAAACTAAAATTTATGGGGCTAAACCCACTTGTTGATTTATCAAGTTTCCATTGATTCAGTGGAGCTACTCTAGCTAGGACTAATATCTAGATTTAGCTTACTGGTAGGGATCATGGTTTTGGACTGCAAATTCCAGTAGAACAATTAATGAGGAATGCTGGGACTTGCAGTCCAGCAATGTCTGAGCATCTGCATGGGCTCCTACTTGCAAAGCACAGTTGAGATGCGGATTCAGCCAGCAGAAGAGAAAGGGCAGGATGAAGGAGAGATGCTTCCTGCTTCACTTGCCCTTCTGTCCTTCCCAGAAAGTCTTTCCCTCTTCCCCTAGACCCTTGATGGCTCCTCAGAAGAATTACACAAACCAGGATTGACTGAAACGCCAATACCTAAAGGTAGTGTTGGAAGCCAGAGGTATTAGCTGGGTTAATGGGTTTATAATATCAGCGTCAGATTAGTAGCTAATCTGTACATAAAGGGACAACATTTGGGGCAGTGGGACATATTAATATTTCTGCTCTCAGAAGACTGCATAAGCTGCTTAGCCAAGGAAGAAGGCAGCTTGGCTCTTTGTTATGAGACTTTCACCTTGATCCTAAATGACATTAATAATAATAATAATAATAATAATAATAATCAGAAATGTCAGTTGTTATACCTGTTATTCTGCCTATTTTTGAAAGTGAATTTAAAAATGTGAAAGGAATCTACACTTGAGGGTTGTTTACACCAGTGAAAAACTTCACAACACACCCCCAAAGCTGGTGCTGGAGGTTTTCACAATGCATGGCCACTTCTGGGGATGATCCGTGGTGTTCAGCCTTTAACCTGACTTTGCTCCAAAGTAAGCAAAGAAGGAGAAAATCCCAGGTGCCACTAGTTCTTGGGAGACAGCTGGATCAGGTTTGAGTTGGTCAATTATGCTGTCCACATGCCAAGACCTATGCCATTCCCCTTAGCCTGCACTAAACAAGTGCAGGATGGATCCCCTTTGAAGTCACTGCTGGCTGAATATTTCCTACAAGTGTCTGGCTGTTGCTCTGCCAGTCTACTAACATACTTCAGCTGAGGTCAAATGGGGTGACTATCTGATCAATGAGGAATGGGTAGAGTGACTCCCCCGCTTCCTAGATTGCATGGTTGGATGCCTCCTTGAGATGTTACACCAGGGACACCCCCCCCCCCCATTCCCAGTTCACATGGCTAGATGCCTCCAGCCATGCTATTTAGGAGATGGGGAGGCAGGATTGCTAGCTGCGATGTCTCCAGGAGGCATTAAAACACCCTGCCATAACAGTGCTGAAGCAAATGAATGCTGCTGACCATCCCAACCAACAGAGAAAAAGCTTGTTGAACTTCCACATGGATTCATAGCATGACACAAGCATTAATGGAGATCATTACAAGATTATTTCTGTAAGTGAAAAGAAACACATTTATGACTGTCTCCCATTTCATAAGGACAGAACGGCAAGACTGTCAGTCATGAGTCACCAACTGAAGGCCCTATTATCCTGGTGATAATTCTGTTTTACTGCCTCCTTGCAATAATCCTCTGTTTCAATGCAAAGCCTTTGCCTCTCTCTCTCTCTCATTCTCTCCCCCCCCCCCCAATACAGACACACAGAGATCTTCCCCCCACAAGAGTGGAGGCTGGGGGCTTTTAAAAATGTTACACTCCTATTTTGCAGAAAACGCAATAAATGCAATATAAGACCCGAAGTCATAAATGTCTTCTATTTAGCATGTGATTCTTATGTTGATTCTTAAATAGATCTTTTAACTATAACATAAGAACAACGATGCATTGAGAACAGAAGAACCCTATTGGGTCAAACTAATGGTCAGAACTTGGAAAAATTACTGGTTTAAGGATTCCGAGAGCCATAGTCCAAAAACTAACATTTCCAAGCACTGTTTGTAGTCCATGTGATCCATCTGTCCAGTTACCCACTCTAGCCATAATCACAGGTTTCTGGGAAGGCCCAAGGCAACGCATGAAGGGTGTAATCGGGTTTGTTTCCCAGCAGCAGCGGGGTCCTCTGAACCTGGAGGTGACATATAGACATCATGACTAATAGCTGTTGATAGGCTTATCCTCAACAAATTTCCCTAATCCCATTTTAAAGCCGTCTAAGCTCCCCAGCCGGCCAGCCAGCAAGCCGCCGCCCCATCTTGGGGTTGCAAATTCCATAAATTACTCATTGTGTGAAAAAGAACTTCCTTTTCTCTGCCTTGAATCTCCTGCCAATCAATTTAATTGGATGACCCTGAGTTCTAGTATTATCATCAGAGAGTGCAAAAAACAATAACTCTATTCACTTTCTCCACGCCATGCATAATTTTATGAACCTTTATCAGGTGCTTCATTTGGTTGCTCCCCACCTTCCGTAAGTCTCAAACATCATAGATTTTTCTCATTATGGAGTTGCTCCTCCAGCTCTATAATATCCTATTTGGGATGTGGCGACCAAAATCTGACATTTTCCAAGTGTGACTGCAGTATAGATTCATAGCATGACACAATTAGCAGTTTCCTTTTTGATCCCTTCCCTAATGATATATTTTGTGCTAGTCCCCTGTTTCACAGTACAATAACATCCACAGTCCACCAAACAGTGGTACTTTTATTATGACAACCAAAATTCTAATAAACATCAGACCAAAGGTATTAAAAAGCATACGGGAGGAGGGAAAAAAGTGACAATATTAGTCATAGGCTGGCAATTTGTCAAGATGTTGTGATTGTTGTCCTTAGTTCAGATGGTGTGGAAAGATATTCGCGCAGGCAGGCTCCTCCTCTTTTTGGCTGTGTGGGTACTGGGAGATTCTTGAAGTCCATAAACTTTAAATTCTACTGTCTTTGAGATCCAGTTTGTCTCAAATCCTTTGTAAGGCTACAAACCCCTTTGTTGGGAAGAGAACATTTGGGGGCTAAACAAACAGGCAAAATGAAGTGCTTTCAGGCTGGCTTCAAGGTGTGACATTTAGATGAATCATGCCTCGAAGCCAGCAGGAAAGTGCCCTCTAGGTGCCTTATGTACAGAAAAGCCATTTCAAAAAGAAGCAAGTTTTCCCCTCTTCTTTCTGGTCTAAAGCCATGTCGTGTGGTTATGACATGAGCACTCCAGCTGCCTTGGGAGCCAGCGGTGTGGTTGATGGGATTTCAGTGTGGCTTTAGAAAAGGCAACTTCAGGCCACTTTTTCCTGCCCATCTGTTTCGCCCCCGAGTTTCTTTTTCACAGGTGCAGCACACTTGAACAAAATCTTCATTGTGTTGTCTCCCACCACTGCAAGATGTCTTCCCTGGTCAGCCTCCCCTCAGGTACATGTGAAGCAGAGCTCAGAAAAGTTACTTCTTGGTCTATAAGCTCCCAGAAGCTCTCAGCCATCATGGTCACTGCAGGATCCTGGGATCTATAATCCCAGAAAAAGAAAAGAAATGCATGGCTTTTTCCAAGCTCAGGTGTGAAGCTTTGCATCACTTTAACTTTTATTCATATTGAATTGCACGGCATTATTGTACATTTTCCCTCTCAGTCTCAAGGGATCATTAGGAGCTCTTAGCAATTGGCTTTGTTTTTCATTTTCCCTGGTACCTTGTTATTCATATCAATAATGTTGCTGCAACTACAGTTGCTCCAGTTAATGTTAATGTGCCTCAACAATCCTGGCCATCTAAGCACTAAATGCAATGTTCAATACTCAAACACTAAATACAATAAATACTCAATGTACAAGCAGCTACAGCTTAAGCACAGAGGCCTGAAATTATTTATTAGTTCCATTTCTTACCCTCCTTTCCTCCAGTGAGCTCAAGCATGTACATGGCTTTCCCACTGGATCTTCAAAACAAACATTTGCAATAGGTCAGGCTGAGAGAGAGTGATTGACCCAAGGTCTAGTGTTCTTCCAAAATTATAGTTAATAAAGCCAAAAAACAAGCAGGATATTTACTCATGCTATGAAAACTCTCTCATTCTTTCTGTGTGTCCATGCACATACATGCATTAGCTTTATCAATTGAACTAACCAACCATTGCACTTCTCTTTTGGACTCAGGATAGTGTGGGCACAAAGATGATGCAAACCAATTCAAGTTTTCTTTGAGGAGACATGGTGGCCTCCAGATGTTGTTGGACGCCAGTTCCCATGATCCAGCAGTATAATGGAAGCTGTAGCTTTATCACTTCTGGAGGGCTGCAGATTGCCCTGCCCTGTTGTAAGCTCACCATCCTACATGGCAGCCTTTGATTCAGTGACAACAGTGCAATATCTAGGCAATATGTAACGAAGCAGGTGGTTAATAACAATATTACAGTCTTGATACCTGTGCATGCTGTTCCTTCTTTTGAAGTCTAGCTGTCAGCAAGGTGGAACTGAGTATCTTTGAAAGACAGAGCTTTCATTGGAGCTTCAGGCAGAGTGAGATGGCATGCTGCTAAGGTGTCTTCACCCCGTTTCTCATTTTTCCAGAGTTCAGTTTATTTCCTCCTGTTTTCACATTGTAATTTGAGTTTGCACAAAAATGGAAATTCATATTGATTTTTGTATATGTTTTTCTCAGTGCACATCGCTTTTTTCTAACGTGCACGTTTTTGACAAGCTGTTTCCTGTTATAAAATTTATAAAATGTTTTTTTAAAAACATTATTTCACTAATGTATATGTTCCCCCAAAAGACTGTCACTGAGAGTAGGGAACCATCTTGTGTTCTCTGTTGATGTTTATTTTAAAAGGAGACAACATGTTTCTCTGCTCTTTGCTATGTGTTGCCAAAGAGCTTTATCTGTAAGAGTACAGCGGGGCCAAAATGAGGGCATACCCTCCTAAATGACAATTCTGTTCCCATATGAAATTTGCCATCAAACCTCAGATTTCTAGCGTTGCAGAGAAGGAGGCATTTAAAATTGTTCGCACTTAGAACTCTTTTATTTGCTGTGTTCCCATTCTCTTGGTCACTGGGACTGCCACTTTTCTTTGGATGTCTCTGTTACTAAATGCTCAAGTGAAGTTTTTAAGCCAGTGTAATGCTAGGAGTTTGGAGATTGAAGGAAAATTTCATCTGAGGAGGCAGAATTTTTACCTAGAGAGGGCAGTGCCCTCATTCCACCCTATTAGCCAAAGAAAGGTGAGGGAGAGTGAGGAGTCCCCCCAACTATCAGTGTTACTTCAGATGTTGGGGAAATCAGCTTTACAAGAGGCTGGGTAACCTTTATGACTGCTCACGCCTCTATATACCAGCAATAACTTAGGAGAACTCCAGATTTGGGTGAATTAAGAAGGTTTTATGTAGAAAATGCAGAGTACACAAACACACACACACTAGCATTTCACATAGACACAGCATTCAGAGCTAACCAAAAAGGAAATATGGAAACTGGATAGCAGAGTTTGAGGAATTTGAGGTTGAGTGATAATTACCTATTGGAAGAGCAAACCATTAAAAACAAAAGTGGCTCAAACTGAAATCTGAGGGTGACACAGAGTGCACCCTGGGGCAAGTGTATGCATATGGCATGTGCAGAGGTGTATGCTGGCTGTGTGCAAGAGTCTAGGTTTTGAGCTTAATATTTATACAGTACCTGATAACTTATCTCTGAGAATGTGCTTGATGATCTCTAGCACTGTAACAAAGACCTGATGGCTTTCCCAGGAATTGACAATATGATTCTGAGCTGGCTGGTGGCTTTAACTTTGGAGTTTCAAAAACAGTGATTGGATTGGACAACCCCAGGGACAGGATGAAGTGACTGGAAACATGGCAGGGAGAAGGCAGGGAGATTAGCTTTGGGTACAAGACAATCTCTCTAAAACCCCATTGTGCTACTACTTGTAGTACTGCAACTCACTAGTGAGAGGGAGCTGACTGCCCCATTCTCCAGCACCCCACTCACCAGTACCACAGCACTCCTTTAGCTGGTGTGTTTTCCTGGTTTTTATGGTGGGTCTTAGGAAGACTTTGCAGTTGTTGCAGTGGTGCTACACAATTGTAAATGTGAATAGCGAAACAGGATGCCACAGTAACATGTTTTATTTGGCACAAGCTTTCATAGACTGACCTGGTTCATCAGATTCATAGAATGCTGCCTCAGTTGACATATAAATGGTTGTCAAACAGATTAGGTGTAGAGGCGGGGGCAGTGAGATAGTACTTTCAGTACCATCACCATCACAAGCACCATGCATATACCACTGCTTCTGATTCAATTTATTATTTTGAATCAAAAGATGTTTATTTTAGCCACTATGTGCTGACATAGGCTAAAGTGCTGGGCTGGAACTTGAAAAATCCAGCTTCACATCTTCCACTGAGACACGAGCCTCACTGGATGACCTTGGGCCAGTCAGTCTGCCTCTTGCCCTGTCCTACCTGATAGGGTGGTTGTGCGAGTGAAGAAAAAGAGCAAGGCAAATAAAGGAGGAGAACAAGGTGTGCCTCCTGAGTTCATGGGAGGAGACGCGGCACAGAAATGTACCTACATAATCAGTCCACCTAATCAATATCAGAGGCTTTACCACTAGCACAGGCTGGGGGAACTGTAATCCAAAAGAATAATTTTCTCAGGCTTTGACCTGTGTATGTTCCTTTGAAGAATCGACATATGCTGTCCCTTGCTATGTTAGCTCCACGGCGCTTGTCTTAGCAACAAACAATACACAAGAGATAAGTATGGGGCAAGAAGAGAGGGTGAGGACAGTACTGGGTCTATTGCTCATTGATTTTCCTTATGTATAGTTGCTAAGAGCAGTGTTGAGCCAGATAAGCATCCCATATTGGCAAACTCCATGCTGGGTCCACTTTGGTGTTGATTTTGTGCTGGTCTGATTCAGGCCTATTGTCCAAGGCTTTCTGGGTTGCTGTCATTGAGAAGAGAAATCTCTATTGACAGTCTTCCTTTGATGCTCAGCCACTGGAAGAGAAAGAGACAGCCTGTCAGCAGGGGCATTTAAAACGTCAAGGATGCTAAGTGGAAGAAAGGTGTTTTCTTGACAAGTCTGTTTCCAAAGTCTGGGACAAGAGGATTTGGCAGAAATCACAGCAAATGCAGAGCTGCCTGTCTGAACCTGACTCCCCCCACTTGAAAACATGAGGAAATCATGCAAGAGGAAAGGGCAATCACTCTGTGGGGAGCAAGGAAGGATGGAGCTGTGTTCTTGCCTAGCTTATGGGGCTCACCCTTGGACAGTTCTTGTTAGTTTCGCTTGACATTCTCCGTAGGAAGGAGCAAAAGCCAGGGATAAAGGGTAGGGTGTGTGTGTGAAGGCCAAGGGATCCATTTCTGAGCAGAGAGACTGAATTTAATATAGAAAGGTTGAGCCTTGTCAGAACCGTCTCCAAAGTTGCCTTCTCAAACATCTTTACTGCACAGTTGGCTAATCTGGTGCTTTTTTGCTCTTTTTGAGTCTTGTCAAATATATTAGAAGGGGGCTAGAGAACCAGAATAATTCTCAGCTGCTAGGGAGTAAAAATATAAAACTGCTGTTGTTCCCTGATGAGAGAAGCCAGTGGCTAAGTTCAAAAAGCACTTGCCCACTGCTTTCTTTTCTGAGCAAGACTTGAAAGCCACAAAGGGCCTTTCACCTGGATCACATTTTCCCTGAATGTGGCTGGCAGACAGATTCTTACATATTACTCTCCTGTTTCAAAATTCTGGAAATAGCTCACATGAATTTTGCAAGTAAAATAAAATGTCTGGCTTCCCAAGCGGGTTTTAAACATTCAAGATGCACACCAAGAAGTAGGAACAAGAAAAGCCAGGTGTGGGTATCAGTGCAGAAACAAGGCATTGTTTGGAGGCTGTGCTGTGTAGAATTTTCTTACCACTTTAGAATATTAACAGAATGATTTATTTGTGACTTGGCAAATTTATTTGTACAGTTCATTGCTCTGGCTACATTTCTCAAAGGGTGTGGAACTCTCTAGATGTGCGGGCCTAAAACTGCCTTCTACAGCAGTCACCACAGATGTTGATGATGAGAGTTGTAGTCCAACAGATCTCTACTCTCTCATCCCTCTACTCTTCTCATCCTTCCAGCCTTTAGGGTGAACACAAACTGTTATGTCTGCTGAATTTTGTAAGTTCTTTGGCATTGTTGTCCTTTGCTTCATCCTATAAATCCTTTGTTACATGCCCCTAAGTTTTACCCTCGACTTATCCACGGGTCATATAAAAATTCATAATTTGAGTCCCAAAACCTGCCCTTGACTTATACATCAGATTGACTTATAGTCAAGTATATATGGTATTTGGAATTCTCACCCAGCAAGTGCTAGTGCCTCACTGCTCTCCAAATCCAAGGGTTCCACTGGATGCAGCCATGGCTAACTAAGTGGAATCATATTGCCATAAATGTGTGGCGTGAAAGGGCCTTTAGAAAAACCAAATTGCCCTTCTGTTTTCACAGACTTGGAATCCGCGTCTCTCACCCGTTTGTGGGTGGCAAACAGAGGGGGACAGAATGGGGCGCACACCCATGGCATGCACCCGTGAGTGCACCCGGGGAACCATTCAAGCCACTAGGGCTTGGATATTGGTGATTTTTCATTTTTGTTGGGGGATGGGGTCTGGAACAGATCCCCCACAAAAACAGAGCAGCAACTATATTTACTTGGGGCTGTGTAGCTCGTAGAGAGAGAAATTCAAACTAACCAGTCAACGCCTGAGATGACCTGATTATGCCTCCCACAGGAGATTTCCTACATGTACTTGTTTAACATATGACTGAGTTAAGTGGATGTGTGCAAAGGGGAGAGTCAATACCTCGGATGTATAATGATGAATATTTGGTGTCTGTTAATGCCTGGCCATGTCTGGGCTAGTCTGAGCATGTTCTTTATTAACACGTGTTTCTAAAAAGAATGGATAGAGAAGGTTGGGCTCCTCACATAAAGGAGTTACCTTTTCTCTGAAAGATTCTTCAGGCTTGTTGTTGTTGTTAAGGGGCCAGGGCTACACCATGTATAGGACCTCCTACACCATGTATAGGACCTCCTATCCTCCACTCCTCTGCTTATAACCTCCTTAATAAAGTCCATCCACTTACCATGCAGTCTTCCTCTCTTTCTGCTACTTTATACCTTTCCTAGCATCATTGTCTTTTCTAATGAGTCATGCCTTCTCATGATATGGCCAAAGTAGGACAGCCTCAGTATTGTCATCTCAGCTTCCAGGGAGAGTTCAGGCTTGATCTATGCTAGCATCCATTTGTTTTCTGGCTTTCCATAGAATCCTATGCACTCTTCGTCAGCACCACATTTCAAAAGAATTGGATTTCCTCTTATCAGCTTTCTTCAGTGTCCAGCTTTCACATCTGTATGTGGTGGTGAGGAATACAGTGGTTTGGACTCTTCTAACTTTACTGTTCAATTGTATATCTTTATACTTTAGGATCTTATCTAGTTCTTTCATAGCTGCCCTTCCATTTCTTAGGATCTATCTGCAGAGCTCCACTCTGGACCCCACAACAAACTACAATTCCCAGAATTCCATTTCCTTGAGCAAAAGCGCTGTCAAAGCAGGTTATCTCTCCTGTGCATATGCACCCTGAGTCTTCTGATTTCTTAACTGCAGTCTCTGTTTTAATCAATATTTGACCTGAGGTACAGGAAATATTTAACTATTTTTATTTCCTCATTATCTAGGTTGAAGTTACCAAATGTAGCCCCGGTTATTATTTTTGGTTTCTTTACGGTCAGTTTGCACTTTCTTCTTTAACTTTCCTTATTAATTGCTCCAAATCTATTATGTTTTCTTCTAATATTGTGACATCTGCATATCTTAGATTGCTCATCTTTCTCCCTCCTATCTTCCCTCCTCCTCCTCCTCCTCCTTTATTTAAATCGGCTTTCTGTATGTTTTCTGCATACATTGGGCCCTTGATATCTGCTGGGATTTGGTTCCAGGGTACCCTGTGGTGTGTTTGGATGCTCCATGGATGTTCAAGTCCCATTAAATACAGTAGCATAGTAAAACGGTGTCCCTTATATAAAATGGCAAATAATCGTTTGTTTTTTGGAATTTATATCTTTTTTGAATATTTTCAAGCCTGGTCTGGTTAAAAAAATCTATGGATATGAAGGTCCAACTATATACGTTAAACAAGTAGGGCAACGGTATGCAGCTTTGCCTGACCTCTTTGCCAATTGGGAACCATTCTATTTCTCCATGTTCTGTTCTGAGAGCCCCTTGTCTTGAGTACAGATTCCTCATCAGGACTATCAAATGTGGTGGCACTTCCATTCCAGTAGTGTCCTATTTGTTGGTCAGCAGAGGACTATTTAATTAGTCTCCCATTTTGGGATGTTACACCTAGGGTGCATTGGTAGAAATTATGCAGTTTGACACCACTTCAAATGCTGTAGCTCTGTCCCATGGAATCCTGGGATATGTAGTTTTTCAAGGTCTTGAGCCTTCTGTTCCAAAGAGTGCTGGTGCCTCACAGAACGTCAAACCCCAGGATTATGTATGACAGAACCATAGCAGTTAAGGTGATGTCAAACTGAATTATTTCTATAATGCAGATGTGCTCCTAGATGCTAGTAGATCAGTATTAAAGCCAGAATATTATTTTAAAAACCAATTTGTTACATTTGAGTCATCATTGTTAATTTTTTATTTTAGTACCTTGTTGCCATTACCCATGACTTATTGCAAAAAGAAGAACATAATGCTAACACATTCCTTTTTAGTTACTTTTCAATTTTATTTTTTAAAAATATACATAAATATGAAAATTACCTGCCTAAATCAACCTTTTCAGAAACAAAAATAAATATTAATCATAACCAGTTTATATCCAAAATTTACTCCCAACTAGGGAAGACTTATTGAATCAATGTCAGCTCAGTAAGTTTTACACTTACAAATCATATAACACAGTGTACAACTTGAAACCATGTAAGTTTTGTTGATGTAATAGGACTACTCTAGTCAGGGTGAGCCAGTGTGGTGTAGTGGTTTGAGTGTTGGGCTATGACTCTGGAGACCAGGGTTTGATTCCCAGCTTAGCCATAAAATTCACTGAGTGACTTTGGGCAAGTCACATGCTCTCAGCCTCAGGGGAGGGCAATGGCAAATCTTCTCTGAAGAAATCTTGCTAAGAAAACTCCATGATACGATTGCCTTAGGGTCGCCATAAGCTGGAAATGACTTGAAAGCATATGACACACATACACATACGTCCTTTAGTCTGGACTAAAGAAGTGGGAATCATACAGGCCTCCTCACCATTACCTGTGCTGGCTTGATGACTGAAGGGAAGTGAAGCATAACTACCTCTGGAGGACTAGATAATCCATATCTCTGATTTAGGCCAATGCCGTTACCTCCCACAATAAAGCACTGAAGGTAATGTTGTTACTTGTTACCCATTCCTCTGAGCTCGGGTTAAGACAAAGAGGCAAAGTGTCCCTTTTATAAGGAGAATATACACCTTGCAAACACAGCCAGACGCACTTCGCAAACCCATTGAGAAACTCTTACTGTATTTCCCAATGAGCAGAGTTGATCTCTGTTCCTGACGTGAGAAGTTCAATCCCTGGAGGAGAGGATTGTGGGGATATGGCCTTTTTATGGCTGCTACCTTACAATATGGAGACCAGAAATGGCATGTCTACACTGGCCAAATGAAGTGCCCCCCCCCCGATTGCCATGGCAACCTGTCTTCATGACACAGGGCCAAATCCCAATTCAAGTGCAGACTGCCTTCACAACATAAGATCAGTTCTGCACCAAACTCAGCCTATTCCTCTCTTAAAACAGTTTTTTTTAAATTTTCTTTTGCTCTGGATTTTGCAGGAAGACCTGGAGCACTCTGTAGCAACTCCAAACAGCTGTCTACACATGCATCCTCACTATCACCACTGACACTGCCGCTGGCACAAGTTGCTCCCTTTGCGGTTGCAATGAGGTGCCTATCCATGGGATCAGTGCTGGGCATCTCATTTCTGACATCAGAGAAGTAGCAGCAGCAGGCAACACAGCCGTATGTAGACAGCCGCTCAGTGTCACTACAAAGTGTGGAGGAAATGGGGGGAATCTGGGCAGTTCCAGGATCAGCAGCCCAGAATATTCTAGCTGGTGTAGATAGGCCCTCACTACAGTAGGAGACTCAAAATCACCTGCAGTGGAAAGTTAGAAATTGTTTGTTGGTGGTGTAAACTGCCTTTGAGTCAATCTCGACTCATGGAGACCCTGTAGATGGGACACCTCAAAGACCCCTTGTCCTGCACTGCTCTGCTTAGTTCCTGCAAACCCAAACCCGTGACCTTCCTAATAGAGTCCATCCATCTAGCATGTGGTCTTTCTCTCTTTCTACTTCCCTCCACCTTTCCTAGTATTATTATTTTTTCTCCCAATGAGTCATGCCTTCTCATGACATGCCTGAAGTTTTGTCATCTTGGCTTCCAGAGAGATTTCTGGCTTCATATGAGCTAGGATTCATTTGTTTGTCTTTTTGTCTGTCCACAGATCCTCAGCACTCTTCTCCAGCATCACATCTCAAATGAATTGATTTTCTTCCTGTCTTCTTTCTTAATTATCCAGCTCTCACATCCATACATGGTAATAGGGAAAACAATGGCTAGTAGCCTAGTACTGTCTGAGTGTTGTGTTCGCTTGTCCTATATATTGCTTTGGAATAATGTTGAGGAAAAATTGTAACAGGGAACAGAAAAGTGTGGGACATCAGTAAAACATAAGCCAGGTACCAGGCACTTCCTGCAAGCTAATAGAAAAGGCTGTGAGGGATGTGAAAGTCATAAGAGAGGTTCGAGACTCTCCCCGCAGACATCATCAGTGAATTGCTTGCAAGTTTAACTTGTCCCTGTATCACCCAATGAAAACAACATATTATCCAAAAGTAATCTGCAGCATTTTTTTCAATTTCAAAGAAAGATCAATTTGAATTGACACAGCAAGCAAAACATTTCATAGCAGGTGTGTTTGGTGAAGTGCAATTATCTGATTTTTTTTAAAAAAATTATGGCTTTATGGGCATTTATTCTTCCAGGTGTGTAATAAGAATGTTGACAGCAAAGGTGTATTATGATGTATGTATTGTGTTTACTGATGGCTTTGTACTGTGTATGTGATTTGTACTAATTGCAAATTTTCTGATCACTACACCACCTCTGTTGATCATAGAATCTTAGCATTGGAAGAGACGCCAAAGGCCATCCAGTCCAACCCCCTGCCATGCAGGAAGACACAAGCAAAGCACCCCCAACAGATGGCCATCCAGCCTCTGTTTAAAGACCTCCAAAGAAGGGGACTCCACCACTCTCAGAGGGTGTGTGTTCCACTGTCAAACACATTTACTGTCAGGAAGTTGAGCTGGAATCTCTTTTCCTGTAGTTTGAATCAGTTGCTCTGGGTCCTGTCCTGTGAAGCACTGGAAAACAAGCTTGCTCCGTCTTCAACTTGACATCCCTTCAAATACTTATACAGGGCTATCATAGCACTTCTTAATCTTCTCTTCTCCAGGCTAAACATACTCTGCTCCCTTATCTCTACTCATAGGGCTTGGTGGTTTCCAGACCCTTCACCATTTTGGACACACTCCAGCTTGTCAGCATCCTTTTTGAATTGTGATGCCCAGAACTGGACACATTATTCCAGGTGAGGCCTGACCAAAATGAAACAGAGCGATATGAATACTTCCCTCAATCTAGACATTATACTTCAATTGATGCAGCCTAGAATTGCGTTGGCTTTTTTTAACTGCCGCATCACACTGTTAACTCATGTCAGTTTGTGATCTATTAGGAGCCCTAGATCCCTTTCACATATAATGTTGCTAAGCCAGGAGCCCCTCATCCTATATCTTTGCATTTGCATTAATGCAATACCTTACATTTCTTCATGTTGAAATTCATTTTATTAGTTTTGGTCCATCTTTGTAATCTATTAAGGTCATTTTGAATTTTGATCCTGTCCTCTGGAGTCTCAGCTACTCCTGCAAATTTAGTGTCATCTCCAGATTTCATAAGCATGCCCTCTATTACTTCATCCAAGTTATTGATAAAGATGTTGAAGAACAGTGGCAACCTGCTAGTTACTTCTCTCCAGGATGAAGAGGAGCCATTGGTGAGTACCTTTTGATCTCTACTCAGTTGAAATAAAGAAGAAAAAGAGGGAAATATCCTTGAATGATACACATTGGAAGTGATCAATACAAATTTTATAATATACATTACTATCTACAAAAAAGGAGACACAAGAATTCCAGTAATTACAAGACTGTTGCATTAACTTCTCACACAACTGAAATAATAATCAAAATTCTGCAGCATAGACTCCTACCACATATGGAGTGAGAGATCCCAGAGGTGCAAGCAGGTTTCAGGAAAGGAAGAGGCACTAGGGATCACATTGCAAACATACAGTGGATAATGTAACACACAAGGGAGTTCCAGAAGAAAATCAGCATGTGCTTTATTGACTACATGAAAGCTTTCAACTGCGTAGATCATGAAGAGCTATGGTGTGCTTTCAGAGGAATGAGTGTGCCACTACACCTGATTGTCTATGTCTTGATGTGTAACCTGTACCCAGGCCAAGAGTCTTCAGTCAGAACCAAATATGGAGAAGCAGAATGGTTTCCAATCAGCAAAGAAGTAAGGCAAGCATGCATTCTGTCACCCTGTTTGTTCAACACTTATATAGAAACGATCATGTGAAGAGTAGGCAGGAGGAGTGAAGATCAGAGGAAGGAAATAGTAGCAACCTAAGATATGCAGATACACCATACCACTAGCAAAAAGACCTGCAACAATTGCTAAAGAAAGGCAAAGAAGAAAGTGCAGAGGTAGGCTGAATGCTGAATATGAAGAAAACAAAAATAATGACCACAGAAGATCTATATGAATTCATGCTAGATAACAATAAAATAGAAATAGTAAAAGAAGCCCCTTTCCTTTAATGAAACTTTGATCAGAGTGGAGACTACAGTCAAGAAATCAGAAGAAGACTAGAAATGGGAAGAGCAGCTATGAAAGAACTAGACAAGATCCTAAAGTGCAAAAATGTAACTCTGAACAGTAAACCATTATTTTCCCCATTACCATGTACAGATGCGAGAATTGGACAGTGAAGAAAGCCACTAGAAAGAAAATCAACTCATTTGAGATGTGGTGTTGGAGAAGAATACTGAGGAGGCCATGGACAGTCAAAAAGACAAACAAATGGGTTCCAGAACAGGTCAAGCCCAAACTCTCCCTGGAAGCCAGGATGTCTAAACTGAGATTGTTCTACTTTGGACACACCTTGAGAAGGAAAGACTCATTAGAAAAGTCAATGATCCTAGGAAAGGTAGAAGGCAACAGAAAGCGAGGAAGACCACATGTTAGATGGTTAGACTCAATCAGGGATGTCATGGTCCTGAACCTGCAGAACCTGAGCAGAGAGGTAGAGGACAGGGGGGTCGAAGGAGTTTATCACACAGGAGGAATTTCTCTCAGTTTCGAATGGAGCCAATTCGAATTTATGTAAATTCTCTAGTTTAACGAATTTATGTGAATTCTAATTGTGTTCAGAATGTGTTCAGAATGACTTCCCATTTCCCGAAAATGACTCCCCCATTGCCCGAAATTGCGTGAGATACTCTAATACGCAGTTACGTGAAACCCCATGATTGCATTCGGATTGCCATTGCATTATACCCCCAAATTCCGTCGTATGATAAACTCCTTAGAGATGTCTCATCCATAGCGTCGCCATGAGTCCAGGTCAATTTGAGAGTAACTTACAACAATCCCAGACGGAAAGAAATGAATGTGACAAATAGCATAAGCTTAGATGAATATACTAGAATGTACTCCCACCCCACCCCCAATATGTTTACAAGGGCAGCTTTTCAGCCCAATTATGTGTGTGTTTTCTCAGAGGAAAGTGACACTAAGATCAACTGGGCTTACTCTTAAGTAAGTTTGCATGAAACTTCAACTATCACTCCCAAACTTCTTCAAGGCAATCTTCCAGGCAACCTATGAAAGCAAGTTAAAGAGGATTGTAATGTTTTAGGGGAGGGCTGTAGCACAATAGTTAACATATTCTTTCCTTTCAGAATGGTGCATGGTCAATTCCTGGGATAGGGAGACCATATGAAAAAGTGGACAGTGCTCTTTTACCTTTAACAGTTGTGTCATAGCTTGCCACAGAAGCTTGTTGTGAACCTCTTATTATTATTGTTGTTGTTGTTGTTTGGCAATATTTGTTCAGAGCAGATTTGTCTTTGCCACTTTCTGAGATCGAGAGAATTTGACTTGCCTACAGTTACCCAGTGGGTTTCCATTGCTGAGCAAGGATTCAAACCCTGGTACCCAGAGTTGTAGTCCAGTACTTAAACCGCTAAAACACACCGGCTTCTAAGAAGCTTACTTGTTGAAATTCCCTTTCCTACACATCCATTGAAGGTGCGATAGCCTTTCCTCTTTTGCATCTGGTCACCCTCCTCCTGAGATCCAATGTAGTATAATAGTTTGAGTATTGGAGTAGGATACAGGGTTTAAATCCCTACTCAGCCTTTGCAACCTACCGGACAAGTCACACTCTCTCAGCTACAGAAGAAGGCAAGGGAAAACCCCTTTGAAGGAATTCTGCCAAGTAAACCCCATGATAGGTCCACCTTAGGAGTGCCATATGTCAGAAATGATTTTGAAGGCATACAACAACCACAAAAACCACAACAACAACCCTCTTTCCCTTGGGATCTCCAGCTGGAACTTGGAGATTTGCTGCCAGGCAGTATACTAAACTAGATGGACCCATGGCCTGATTTGGTGTAACACAGTTCCTAAACCCATTACGTGGAAGGCAATGAGATGCTGAGATACAAATCCTAACAGCATAAAAGCTATTCTGAGTTGTCTTGTTGAGCTCCATACTGCCAGTTCCAAACCAATGGTTTAATAAAGTCATGAGGGAGAGAGATTTTATTTTCAGTCAGATGGAGCTATGGTACCTTGAAGTAAAAGAAAACCTGGTCGTTGTGTCTGGTTGTTGCCTATAACAACCCACTGATCAATCCCACCTTCAACTGGAAGCAATGACAGGTGTTGTCATGTCAACTTCTGAGATTCCTGGTTAGTCATATAAAGCCTTGCTGGTTCTGTCCCTAACTAAGGCTGCTGTACCAGATGCTGGGGATCCGATGAATTGCTATGACAAGGAAGTATATAAAAAAAAGAAAGCTTCATTAGAACACCAACAGAAACCAATATAGTTTAGTGGAGAGTAGCCAGTTTGGTGGTCCATGGAACAAATGTGGCCTCCAAAGCTTTGGTTACACTATAATTTTAGTTTTTATGTTCTGAATTTTAATTTTGGCATGGCTTATAGATTGTATATAGACATTAGCAGTAAGGTAATTTCTCAATGATTCCCAAGCAGATTTTATTTATCTATTTTATATATTTTTTCCTTTCCTTCCTCTAAGGAACTCAGGGTAGTTTCTCTTTCCATCCTTTTTTAAATAATCACAGCAACTTTATGAAGCAGATTCGATTTAAGTGATGGTGATTCTGTCAAGATTACTTGATCAGCTTCATGGCTGAGAAAGGATCTGAACCAGGGTCCCTACATTGCTCAGTTGGACTTCTAACCAGTAAAACATATTGGCACATAGGTTGCATAATGTAGATTGTTCCTGATTGTTGTTATTGTTAACTGCCGTTAAGTCAACTTTGACTTGTGGTGACCCCATTAAAGAGAGACCTACAAGTCACCCTGTCATCAACAGTCTTGCTCAGGTTTTGAGGACAGAGTGCCTTGGTTTCCTTGTTTGAGTCTATTCACCTGTAATTCTGTTTTCCTTTTTTCCTACTGCCTACTACCTTACCAAACATTATTGTCATTTCTGATGGGTCATGCTTTCTCATTATATTTGCACCAGAACCCATTTATTTAATTTTTGGGGGGTTAGTCCACAGTATCCATAGAAGCCTTCTCCAGAACCAAATTTCAGATGTTTCTTACTTGTAGCTTTCTTCAGTGTCCAGTTTTTACAACCATACATAGAAATGGGAAATATGATGGCATGGACAACCTTAACATAAGTCTTCAGTTATTTCTCTTTACACTTCAAGATCTTGTCTAGTTCCTCCATAGCTGCCCTTTCAAGTCCTAGTCTTCTGATCTCTTGCCTGCAGCCTCCATTCTGATTAATGACTGAGCCAAGGTATGATAAATCTTTTTAACTACAGAATTTCAATGTCTTCAGTGTCTGATTTAAAGTACTGTAATTTAAACCATCTGTGGTTATTGTTTTTATTTTACTGTTCACTGTAAACCTTCCTTTGCACTTTCTTTCTTGACTTTCTTCAGTAATTGGTCCATGTATTTTCTATTTTCAGCTAATAGTATAATGTCACATGCATATCTGAGATGGTTGATGTTCCTTCCTTCAATTTTTATGCCTCCTTCCTCTAAGTCTAATGCTGTCTTACATATGATATATAAGTTAAACAGGGTGATAAAATGCAGCCTTGTCTGACCCCTTTGCCAATCGGAAACCATTCCATTTCTCTGTATTCTCTTCTGATAATAACCTCTTGTCTTGAGTACAGGTTACATATCAGGACAAAAAAAAAAATGTTGTGGCACACTCATTAGCTACATAATAAAAGGCTTTGCTTTAATGTATAGAACACAGGCTGACTATAATACAAATGGGTCTTTTCCTTTGCTGAACCCACCTTGCACATCTGGCATTTCTTGTTCCATTTATGGTAAACATCATTGTTGTAGAATTTTGAGCATCACTGTTCTTGCATGGGAGATTAATGCAATGGTACCACAGTTACTGCAATTCCTGGTGTCCCTTTTCCTGGGAATTAGAATGTATTTTAAGTGCTTCCATCTTGTGGGCTATTCTTATGTTTTCTAAATTTGTTGACAGATTTTCATTAGAGCTAGAGTTGATTCTCTGTGTTGCTTGAAGCAGATTCCCCTGATATTCCATCTGTTCCTGTTCTCTGCAAGTAACTTATACTTTACTTTCCAAAATTGTAGGTTCATCTTTGAGTGGTTGTTCCTTGAATGAATCAGTCATCCTTTCATCAATTTTATAGTTATTCACTATATCGTTTATTTATTGTTAATTGATTGGCAATACATCAGCTTTTTATTTGTACAAGGTCATGTAATGTATTCACCTGGTGGTCATCTGGCATTTTCACTCTTGGTTTAACTTTCTCTTTGATTTCTTGGATCTTATGGAAGAGGTATCTTATTTTTCCTTTTTGTTGTTGTTGTCATCTGTTTCTCTGCATGATTATTATAGTAGTTCTTGTCTCTGTGCTCAAGTTGCTGAACAGTTGCATTAAGGGTACTGAGTTTAGTCCTATTACCTTTTACAATGGGCTGCTTGTCTTTTTCTCATAGAGGGAATTGAGGTTCTTTATCTTCTTCTTCTTCAAATCTATCTATAGAATCATAGATTTGGAAGAGACCTTAAGAGGCATCAAGTCCAACCCCCTGCCATGCATAAAAACACAATCAAAGTACCCCTGACAGATGGCCATTAAAAACCTCCAAACAAGGAGACTCTACCACATTCTGAGTGAGCGTGTTCCATTGTCAAACAGTTCTTACTGTCAGAAGGTTCTTCCTAATGTTGAGGTGGAATCTCTTTTCCTGGAGTTTACTTCCATTGCTCTGGGTCTGGAGAGATTATCAGATGGGGGAGGGAAGGTAGCCGAGAGTAAAAGGCATACTACTGGTATAATTGCACAATCATGTTGAAGATTTTCGAACACATCACGCTCATCCAGGACTTATCCCATGGAGATCCAGGAATGCTCCTGCAACTAAACCATTCCCATGACTTTCCTGAGAATTGTTTGTTGCTGAAGCATTCCTGGATTTTCACAGGATAAGTCCTGGATGAGCGCAACGTCGTCTGAAAATTTTCAGTATGATCACGTGATTATGCCTTTTGCTCCCAGCTTTTCCCCCCATCTGATAATCTCCTTAGTCTCTGGTGCAGCAGCAAACAAGTTTACTCCACCCTCAATATGATAGCCCTTCATATATTTAAACAGGGCTATCATATCATCTCTTAACCTTACCTTCTCCAGGATAAATATACCCAGCTCCCTAGGTCTCTTCTCATACGACATGATTTCCAGACCCTTTACCATTTTGGTCGCTCTCCTCTGAACACACTCCAGCTTGTCACCATCCTTTTTGAATTGTGGTGCCTAGAGTTGGACACAGTATTCCAGGTGATGCCTGACCAGATCAGAATAGAGTGGCACTATTACTTCCCTTGATTTAGACACTATATTTCTGTTGATGCAGCCTAGAATTGCATTGGCTTTTTTAGCTGCAGCATCACACTGTTGACTCTTCAGCTTGTAGTCTACTAGGACTTCTAGATCCCTTTCACATGTACTGTTGTCAAGCCAGGTAACCCCCATCCTATTTCTGTGCATTTCATTTTTTTCTCCCTAAGTGTAGTACCTTCCATTTCTTCTGGCTGAAATTCATTTTGTTAGTTTTGGCCAAGCTTTCTAGTCCATTCAGGTCTATTCAGATCCTCTCCTCTGAGGTATTAGCTACTCCTAATTGGTGCCATCTGCAAATTTGATAAGCATGCCTTCTATTCCTTCATCCAAGTCATTGATAAAGATGTTGAATAGCATTGGGCCCAGGACAGAACCTTGTGGCACTCAAAGCACTTCTCTCCAGAATGAAGAGGAGCAATTGCTGAACACCCTTTGGGTTCAACTGTTCAACCACTTACAAATACACCTAAGAGTTGAATTGTCTAGCAACTAGCTTTTTTGCCAGAATATCCTGGGGGACCTTGTCAAAATCCTTACTAAAATTAATGCCACTCTATATCTGTTGGTAATGTACCTTTAAACAACAGAAAACATTTTGAGTGGCAGGTGGAATGGGACAACCAAAAACAGCTGAGTCAGAAGCAGTGGAATGAGGCAAGTTGCAACAAGGTTGTATCATGCTATGTATCAGAGCCAATCTCCTATATAAGTGGACCAAGAGACTGGTCAGGTGTGGGTTGTTATGAGTGGGTTAGTTTGGAGCTGGTGGAGCCAGTTGGAGCAGACATTGGTATAGTTGATTGGACGTTGACTGAGAGGAGTGTGTAAATATTGTATCATAATGCACACAATGCAACTGAAGATAAAAGCTTCCAGAACTTTGGATGAATCAGCTGTCTGTGATTCGTCTTCTTGTGAGTGCGAAAAATGGTCAGTGCATTGCCAATACCAATAGCTGGGTATTTATGTTTCTGAACTCTGCTGTTATTGTTTTGGCTGCATCTGGGTGATTTGTTCCCAGACTGTGCTGGTAGTTGACTTTCCCCCTCACCAACAATTTCTTCTTAGATTTTCATTACCTGAATAAAAAACTTTGTAAATATCTGACCCAAATTGTCTCAATCCTGTCCACTTGATTTTGCTCACCACACATATTGCAATGTTTATAATTCCATTTCTTTTTATACTATGTCTAGTTCCCCCATATTCATGCTGCTCACATTTCATTTTCTTATAATATGTGTTGTACAGCTTTGGACTTTCCTTGCACATCTGAGCACATCAACAGCTGAACATCCTTTCAGTTTGAGTCTAGTTGCATCATTAGCCACACTTATTTTTTTCTCTACCCCAGTAGCTAGCTGAGTGCCATCCAACTTGGGAGTGTCTTTGTCTGGTACTAAGTCTTGTTTCGTTTTGGATTGTCTCATCATAGGTTTTTCATGATAAGATATTCAAAATTGGCTTTCTGTGCCTCCTTCTGCACAGTACTAACAGGTGTTAGCTGTGGTGCCACTGTCATTGTATCTGAGACATCTTCTGCCCTTGTCACCCCTTCAGTGCTGCTGCAGCCCTGTTTGGCACATTTACCTGTGAACTTGTTACAGTGCCCATTTATCTCTCCCCCCTCCCCTGCCCAATTTTCTCTCTCTTAACTTGCTGCATTTTTCTTCTTCTTTTAAAAATACATATTATTTAAACATGCTCATGCTGATATGATCCACCTTGGACTGAGGCATGATGACCAAATTTCTGGTCCACCCCACCCACTGAAGATGAATGAAACAGAATAGAGGTTTTTTTTAAATGGTACCAATCTTGGCAAAGAATCTCATTCTGTAATAGCCTGCCAGTTTAGGAACTGGGCCAAGATCCAGAACAGCATGCTTGCCAATTACAAGAAGCTTTTATAGTGGATTAGCTGTCGTGCATTGATCGTTTTTAATTGCCCAATTAAAATGGAACAGTATTGGGGACACTTAATGAAGTTAACACTTCCACTTTACTCTTTAGCACAGTTTATTGTTTGGAAATTATATTCTGGAGCACATAGCTCAGATGGAGAAGACTTCATTTTTCAGGCACTCCTTCCAGCTGTAAAGGAGAAGACAATTTAAAAATTTTGAAAGTGTCCAGAAGCCAGTGGGTGGCAGAGTAGGAAGCAGATGTCTCCAAAATGGCACCTTGCATACAGCTGTTAGCTTTGGCTGGCAGTGCCATTTCCTTACCGCACACATAATATGACCATTTCAATCATTGGCAGGGATGTGGAAAATATTATTAATCATATTTTTTATTTCTTCATAATTTGTTTAACCCCACAACTTGTTTGAAATGTATTTCCCTCAAATGCTGTTCTCTGGGAGGGGGAGAGGGAAGAAAATTATATTATGAAATGAGGATTGTAAAATTTGTAATATGTATTGTGTAATAAAATTTAGGGAAAAATTATTTTAAAAACACATAATATGACCATTTCAAACTGGCAGGTCTTTTTCTCTACACAAATGGAAGGGGGGCACCTACTAGAATCTTTTGCCTGAAGATGGATCTTCTTTTCCCACATTATTCTGCAAACAGATTGGGCATGGTGATGATGTTATTCTGCTGGAGGATGGTGTCATTTTGCTCAAGGATGATGTGATTGCTGGGGTTAAAGGGGGAGGGTTTCAATCCTAAGAAACCTGACCATGGAACAGCCATCTCTTTTTGTTATTTTTAAATTAAAAATGTAATTAACGTACATAACAATTAACAGCATTTCACAGATGAAAACTGGGACACATGTAGCCAGGTAACATTAATGCATGGTCAAGATGGCAAAAGCTATCAGCCTTCCATATCCACAGATTCTTTATCCACAGATTCAATTATCCATGGCTTGAAAATATTTTAAATATATATAAATTCCAAAAATCAAACCTTGGTTTTTCTATTCTATATCATTATACTATGCAATTGTATTTAATGGGACTTAAGCATCCACTGATTTTGTTCTCCATGGGGGTCCTGGAGCCAAACCTCAGCGGATACCAGTGGCCCACTGTACAAGCTAGGAGAGGCTTTTGCTTGTGCCTCCTGGGAAGAAGAAGATTCAGATCCAACCTCTCCTTTCCCCCTGTTGAGCTAATAGACTGCAAACTACTTTTTAATTTTGAACTCAGTTTTCAGCAATTGAAATAAGCTAAAGAGGGGAGTAGAAATGGGACCTTTTAAAAGCAGCTGAAAAAGTGAGACAATCGATAATTAATCTGTACTACTATCCTTGTTAAATCTGGACAGTTGTTATGGGTATTGTATTAATGAGTAATGGGAATATATTCCTTTCAAAACAACTTTGCAAGCTCTGGCAGGAAAGTAGTGGTAACCTGGATCACTCCAGGTGGATCTGTTGAACTATCAAGTGACCGACGGGTGTTGCAGAGATCTGCTGAACTGTGTTTTCAGAGGCCTGGAGCCCACAGAATTTAACTGGAAACAAACAAACAAAAACAGAGACTACGGATGCTTCTCCCTCAAGCCAGGAAAGAGGAACCTTGCCTCCTTTTTAGGAGAGTGATTTCTTAATTTGAAAGAGGATAGTCCTAGCAGACATAGCAAAACTACTTTGCTCTCAGCTACCAGGATGTTTTGCTGTGTATTGAAGCCCCACTTTAGGGAAGGAGGACTTGCCAAAGAGTGAAGTAAAGCACGGGGAAGGCTGGCGCATAGCCTCAGCTTTCTTTTTTTAAATCCTCAAAACTTCCACCTACACAGAGCTCCCATATCTTGATCAAGAAGCCCATCACCTAACTGTATAGAGGCAGTGAGCAAAAGAGCATTCTGCTTACTCAGAAAGTCCAGGCAATGGAAAGGTACAGTTGGAGGGCACGTACCTTACCTCAGGAAAAGGTGTATCTCTTTGTTTTGAGTACAGACAATCCCTCAGGCAGTTCTGTCAGTGAAAAAATGACTGATGGAAATTATAAGACATACAAAGCATCTTCTGAAGCCAGAGAGGGAGCCAAGCTGTGTAAAGCTTATGGATAATTATGATGATGATGATGATGATGATGATAATGATGACGACGATAATAATAATAATAAATAGATGCTTTCTTTTCAACTGAGAAGAAGACATTTACTCAGACCTTCTAGATATTTCCAGTTGCTGAGCTGGAACAAGCACAGCTTTTCACCAACCCAATTGAAATGTTTATTTTCTTTTGAAGATTATTCAAACTGGAATCTTTTGGCTTTTTAAAATCCTCAGGAAAGACAATGGGTATTTGTAATGTTTCAAGACAAGCTATTTAAACCGTTGCTTTGGTCTAAATATTGCAGTTCGTCATTTCACTCTTTCGTAATTAGTTATTATTCCACTGTAAATTGCAGGCATACCTCATTTAACAAAAGCCTCTGACAAAGAAGCTCTGTTTTTACAAAGTCCTACAGCCCTCCCAGACCCGTTTTCTCCTTTTCCCATTGTCTAGCAGCTGGAGATTATTATTACTTTTTTAAAGCAACATCTGCATTGGGATGATGGGTAAGGAGGGCTGGAGGCTTTTGTGATGTTGCATCAATGTATCTGCAGTAAATATGCTTAAAGTGGGGAAAGAATGGGATTCTGCTCTAACTGATCCTAATCTGGTCATATGTGCCTGCCTATTACAGGCAACGTAAATAGCAGCTGCCTCCAGAATCCCTTACATAGCATGTGTAAACAGCAAACAAGAGAAAATGGGGAAACAGATAAGGCTGCAATACCAGTTGCCCCCAGCATGTTAAAAAAGCATAGATCTATAAGTTTGCCCCCCAGAATGGAAATCATAGGGAATGTGGAAGCTGTTGAAAGCAAGTCATCCCTGGATGGATTTTGGAAGAAGCCTTCAAGTGATCTCTAGAAGGCTTAATTATGCAAGTGTTACCTGATCTACGTGTTCCATTGCACACGTGCATATCGTTAATTTTGAATAAAATATTTGCTGAAATATGTTGAATCCCATGCTGCGAGAAAGGCGGGATATAAATTAAATAAATGCATAAATAAATATTGAAATGCCTTTTTTTTAGGTGGCACAGGAACCTCTGTCTTTTCTTTCCAAGTTACTTCTGCCTCTGGTACCAAATGTTTAATGCCCAGGAACACATCTGTTTCATTTACTGAAAGGTATATCTGTAGCAGTGTATAAAATATGTGCAAAATCCTACCTATAGAAGCTAAGATCTAGGCCTGAATCTAATTGTTATTCCAACTAGAGTAGATCCATTGAATCAAAGTGTGTGTGTGTGTGTGTGTGTGTGTGTGTTGACATAAGTCACCACTGATTTGATGGGACTACTCAAATTAAACTAAAATAGGATTTATCATTTACTGATATATAAAACATATGGAAAATGTTTATCTGATATCAGTGACCAAAAACTAATAGGCACTCTGTTTTATCCCTGAGGAGTGAAATATTATGCATATTTTCTCAGGACTAGGTTCCACAGAACACAAGGGAGTTGCTTCTTGGTACATAGAGAGAGGACCGTTTGTATCCACTGGGATTTGGTTCCAGGATCCCTGTAGATTCCAAAATCCATAGATACTCAAGTATATATAAAATGGTGTAATAAAACTGTGTCCCTTATTAAAAAAGGCAAAAGCAAGGTTTACCTTTGGGATTTATTTATTTGTTTACTGGAATATTTTAAAGCTATGGATAGTTGAATCCAGGGATAAAGAATGTGTGGATATGGAGGGCTGACTGTATGTATGTATATATGTGTGTGTGTGTATGAATGATTATGTAGTCATTAAGGATCTATGCTACATGCCATTTGGATAAGTGAAATTAGTGTAGATTTAAAAGAAAGAGAATGGCCATGCTTGGCTTTGTTTATGTGTGGCAGCTAGGACACTGTGCTAGATGACACAACATTTGACAGTCTTTTGGTTGGCATCAAAAACAGAGTGTTTCAATTGGCTGAGATTCAGGTCAAAATTCCAAATTGAGAATGCTTGCTAAAATCTGGGGTGGGGGGGGGGAAAGGAGAGCTATAAATCATCAGAAAATTATGGCAGATGGCTCATTATCATCCGAGTGATAAGGCCCAATTTAAAATTTAAAAGTCAAAGTTCCCAAGGGAGGCTTGCTATAATTCATTGGGCTCTCATGCTAGGTACGTTGAATTTTTACAGAATGTTTTTGGTTATTGTCCAAACTGCAATGGCCAGTTTCAAGCTCATATATGAAGTGCTTCCTAGAATCACAAAATGAGGGGTGGGGGTGCCATAACCCATCAGGAACTTTTAAATTGGGATACAAAACAGGAGAGGACTCTTTGCAGTATTGGTGCAATGTTTGCTGAAGTTTTATTTTTAAGGATTGGGAAATAGGAGTGATGTACTGTTGTTAAGATTTCTGACATTTTAAAAAACTGAGAGAGCAAAAAATCAGGATGAACCCTTAATCCCTTTGAATATTTAGCAGGACCTGAGCAGCCCTGCATACAAGTCACTTGAAGTAATAATTGTATATCAAAGACTAAATGATAAAGCCCTGAATTAAAATGAAGTGCTTTTGGAATGGTCACTGATTATTTTTCACACATTTCAGGTTTAATTAAATTTTATTGTCTGTAACTGTTGGGTCTCGTTGCCATCTTTGAACTCTGTGCTACTGTATTTTTTGCAGCAACCTGTCTGTGTGTCTGTGTGTTCCTTTCTGTCTGCCTCCATGTCTACCGAAGACTCCAGACATCTGAATAAGCAGCCTCTATCTATGAACATTTATGCCTTAACACATTTGCTAGTTTTTAAGATGCCACAAGAATTCTTGTTTTGCTGCAACAAACAAACACAACTGCCTCTGTGGAATACATTAAGGATTTACATTACAGATTATAGGAGGCTGTTGCTCGTGATTATAAAGCTGCATTTTAAGCAAGGGATGGGTGAAAATGAAACAAACAAGAATACATTAATCCACCCTCAGTGACATTCTGCCTCCTTTCATGGTACCCAAATTCTGCTTCTTCAAAGTAGAGCCACTTTGCTTCTTCCCCCCCCCCCCAAAAAAAAAATTAAGAGTGAACAGAATTGGAGTCATGGATCAATTTTTCAAACTGCATCAGATTTCAGTTTCACCTCAGCTGCTTGTATTATTTCATTATTATATTGCTTGTATTATTTTTGGAAAGTGATGTGGTTGCTCCTGTGATATAACACTAAACCAGAGCTTCAGGAAGTTACTTTTTTTGGACTATAGTTCCCATGATCCTTCTGCCAGTATGGCTAGTGGCAACGCTGAGCCAGAGGATTTGGGGAGATGTAGTAGAAAAACGACCATTTCCAAGTTTGCTGTAAACCTCTGGAGCTCATGTTGAACCGAATAAGCTGATTCTCACCCCGTCTCCTTCATTCCTTCTTTTCCTCTGTAGAAACCCAAGGACACCTTGGACCCCAACTGGTGCAGCCGTTCTTATGGATCCTCCAACATGTTGGGTGCTGATCTGCGGCGAGGACGGAGGCGCCTCTCCTCCAGCCTTCAGGTCCCACCATGGAAGCCCATAGAGCGGGCCCGCTCACCAGAGCCAGACAATGTCCAGAGACCAACTACTCTGCCACTACGAATCCCTCCCCGAATTTCTATCACCCACACCGACCCAGACGGGTAAGGCAAAGGAATGTTGGATGTTAATCTGTGGACAATCACAGGGGGAGTCTGTTGCAGTGAGAATCCAGATGTGCATTGGGGATGGAAGCAAATAATGGTGGGGAGAGTGGGAGAATATGGGGGTGGTTATTTGCAGTCTTGTATTTGCAGATAGCTGGAGAAAGCAGTTTGAAAGTGCACCACCAATGTGTACGATACAGTATGTTTCTTTCCACGTATTCAGTATTGACTTAGTGAGCTATAATTTATGAGGAAGCCCTGGATCTGCAAATGGCTGGAAGAGGTACATGCTCACAGAAATGAAATCAAACATCAGCATAGAAATGCCAATATATAAACCTGCTCGATGAGTTACTGGTGATAATTGCTCAATAAAAGGACCAAAATTTTCACCCTGGCCAATGGTGCCCTAGAAATCGATAAACAATGTCTGTTTTTACAAGAGCGGGAAATTTCTGAGATCCACATTTCCTTGATTTCCAATATCAGTTGCCCCTCTTGTTTGGAAAGGACAAGAGAAATCCTGTGAGTTAATTCTTCCTTTTCAGACAGGCTGCCCATGCTGAGCAAAGGAGAGCCCTGCCGAGGTTACTCAGAGACTGTTTTTGAGAAAGGGGCATGGTTACTTTCTCTCGCCTTGGCTCTCTTTCCATGAGCCTAAAGAGTTAGCTGATTCAGACCACACAAAAGGAAGAGGGGAAGGAGGAGTTGAGGGAACTGCTGCTGCTCTTCTTCCTGCTCCCACTCCTCCTCATTGAATTTGGGATGCTATGACTGCAAGAAATGCTGATTTTTGGGCTCTGTGCCTGTTGGGATGGTCCTTGTGAGGTCCCTGCTGGAATGTGAGTCATAATCATACTGAAGCTGTTTTCTTGTTTGCTCAGGGATGCGGTTTGGTCAGTTCCAAAGTCATTTGCAGGAGCTGGTTGTCATCTGTCTCCCACCTACTCAAGGGGTACTTCAAATTTCTATTGCACGTAGAGGTGTTCTGTCTGGAGAAATCGTTGCATTTTATACTTCTTATTCCCCCTCCTCCTGGTTATTATTCAGTACTCATTGTGCAATTTTGATCTCCTTGTCAACAACAGTCTAGCATTAGCAGAGAAGAAAGGATGTAATGCATAACGGGGTCATTGCACAGATCCTACATTTCTTCAGCCTTGGCATTTCTTGGCCATTGCTATAAAATCTAAATTAGATTTAGTCATGCCTGTTTACCCAAACATTTTCAATTAGTACTTCCCACTTCCATGCAAAGCTTTAATTCCTAAACAGGTGTTGGTTCCCAGTATTCATATTCTGGCAAGGAATTCACTTGAGAGTAGAATCAAACATAGTCGTTCAGTTCCCTTCTTTTGTTCTTTTTGCTAGCAGCATAACTCACCACCCTAAAGCTTTCAGATGCTTTCAGTCAGAAATGTAATGAGCCATAAACTAAAACGTTACATGCAAATACTGTTGTTTTAAAGTGTTGGTCAGGGCCAGCCCAGGAGATATTGTAGCCTAATAAAGCAGTAAATGGCATCCCTCCCCATATAAGTCAGGGTACATATTACTCAAAGCCAGCAAACTGATTTTGGTATAGGAGGAAGAGCATTCTACATAGACATCTCCTCACCTTTGAAATACAAATAAAAAAGGAACGGGTTGGAGAACAAAAATTAGCTGCTCTTCCATGGCACCCCTTAAAACTGCAACCTGCCAATAGGGCTGGTCCTGGCCCTGGTTTCCTTAGCAATAACAGACAAGCTGGTTTGAAAGACATCTTGTCTTTTACTCTTCCCCTTCAGTGCTCAGCCATGGAATGGCATGGTATTGTGAGCTAGACTGTGACCACCAAATAGGGTTGCCAGGCCAGAATTATTCTAAAAACTTATACGTAGGAGTGATGCCTTGTGATGTCACAGGAGGTGGACCCCGGTGATGTTACAAGAGTGATGCAACAAGGAGTAGCCCCTGTCACCTGGTTAATCATCAACTAGAGTTGGACACAATTCAGTTTATTTTTATCAATTCTAACAAGTGAGGAAAATATGTATACACCCAGTTTTCAAGGCACCGTTCTCACCCTGGCATTCCTCCTCTTACTCAGAGGGCTAAAAAAGAGAGGTTGGGCCCAAGAATCACAAACCATGCTCTATGGGCTGCCTGCAGTGGCTTTGGACCAAGGGGAGAAGGTGGCCAGGCAACGTGTATCTTTTCCTTCTCCTTTGGACAGTCTGCCAATGAGAAACCAGTTCTAAAGTAGAGAAGACTGTCTGGGCCAGTTGTACTCTCTACAGTTTTCCAAAGTCTTACAAGGCCTCTAAAGTCCTGTCAAAACAGTAGGAGGTAATCGTCACTGTTGTGATGATCATGCCTTTTCTTCAGTTGCCTAGGGAGTTATTCAGATGGTGGGGAAAAATCCTGGATGGATGTGGAATTAATCTCTGTTGCTCACATGTATTTTTAATGCATCCACTAAAGTTTTTGGAGGTCTGTCTGCAAAGCTGCAAATCCCAGGATAAATTGATCTTTCCCCTATTCCTAAAAGATTTGCATTATTGACTATGTGAATAACAGATGTGGATAGATACAGGATAAACCAGGATAAACTTGGTCTGCCTTGAACGTGTTTCGAATACATCCAAATTATTGGCTCCAACTTTATTCTCAGTGCTGATACATGTGAACAACAGAACTTGCAGAGATGTGCAGAGATGCAGTTCCGAGAAAATAGTGCATGAGTGAGATTATTCACATAGTCCCGCTAACAAAACCAGTGTCTGAATGACTTCCAGGTGATATCTTCTCCCATCAGCACACTGAAACCACATTTTTTCCAAAGGTCTGTGACAGGTGGTAGTGCTGCCATCATCATTGTTTGGAGTCTGCCCCATTACATCCGTATAATGGGCCACATGAAAGTTGGCCCAAAGAGTGTACATACTTTAGAAGCTTCTGCTATACACAGTAACTCTGTGGCAAGAGCAGAGGGCAGATGAGATGAAAGGTGGTCCTCAGTAACCTAAAAACCACATCAATCTATGACACACACACACCCCAAGCCAAAAGACACTGATAGGCAGCACTTTTATTATGATCAATGAAACTTCCACTGAAATGTGCAGGCTTTGGAATTCTACAGAACTATTTGTTAGGCTTTGTTGTTTGTTGTTAACCCCTTGAATCGATCCCAACTCATGGCGATCCTGTGGATGAGACATCTCAAGGACTCCCTATCTTCCAATGCTCTGCTGTAGGCCCTGTAAATTCATGATCGTGAACTTCTTAATAGAATCCATCCCTCTAGCAGGCAGTCTTCCTCTTTTGTACATCCCTCTACCTTTCCAGTGAGTCATTCTTTCTCATGACGTGACCAAAGTATGACAACTTCAACTTTATCATCTTAACTTCAAGAGATATTTCAGGCTTGATCTGTTGTAGGACCCATTTGTTTGTCTTTTGGGCAATCCACGGTATCCTCAGCACTCTTCTCCAGTACCATATCTCAAATGAATTGATTTTCCTCCTATCCACTTTCCCCATTGTCCTACTCTTGCCATTGTACATGTTAATATGGGAAACAATGGCTTGTATGATTCTAACTTTTGTGCTCAGTTGGATATCTTTACATTTTAGGATATTTTCTAATTCTTTTATAGCTGCCCTCCCATTCCTAGTCTTTTTATTTCTTGACAGTAGTCCCCATTCTGATCAATATTTGACCCAAAATACAGGAACTCTTTTACTGTTTCAGTTTCCTTATTGTCTAGATTGTACATGTGTAGATCTTCCGTGGTCGTTATTTTAATTTTTTTAATGATGGGTAGCAAGCCTGCCTTTGCACTTTCTTTGATCTGTTCCATGTCTGCAATATTTTCTGCTAGTAGTATGGCATCTTCATATCTCAGATTATTGATATTTCTTACTCCTGTCTGTGTCCAAGCTTCCTCCTCTTTGTATGATATTTTCTACATACAAGTTAAACAGATAGGGTGAAAGGATGCAGCCTTACCATATTCTATTCTAACAGTAGCCTCTTGTCCTAAATTCAGATTTCTCATCAGGACTTTTAGATGTGGTGGCACTCCCATGTCTTTAAGGATAATGTATAGCATTTCATGATCTATCTAGTTGAAGGCTTTGCTATAGTCTATAAGTCTATTGATGGGGCTAGGCGGCATAAAATAACCGGAGGGTGCATAAAATGGAGCTGTTCTGAAAAGTTGAGAGAATGACTTTCTAAAACATCTTCTTTCTCCAACACCCTGGTATGTTACTCAGAAGTTAATGGTTGCAAGCTGTTACATTGTCTAGAACTTAGAAGGGAAAGTGATGTTGACTTGTCACCAGGCTGTGTCAGCTTACAGCCTTTTGATAAATTCAACACTTCCTACGTCCATTCAGTATGGGAAGGAGATTTTGAGATCAAATCCACATGAGTCAAGTGAAGCACTTTTGTTCTGAAATCTGCCCACTTCTGACACATTTATAGGAAATCTGAAAATACTGACCTCATTATTCCCACGTTAGAAACAAGCAATGACTAATAAACGGTGTATATTTGCATATAACCAGCTATTGTGTATTCTTTCTCTCTCTCTCTCTCTCTCTCTCTCTCTCCCCTTCTCCCCCCTGGCACACACACACACACACACACACACACTGTGTGGACAGAGAAGAGCTGGAAAATACATGGACCCCCCATATGTTGTTAGACTGCAGCTTCCATCATCCCTCACCATTGGCCATGATGGTTGCACCTGATGGGAGTTGGAATCTAGCAGCATTTGTGGGGGCTACTTGCTACCGTGATAAAGAGAAAAATGATAAAAACAGATCCAGTAGCTACATTACCATATTTGATATGGTAACTGTCACTATCTCATGAAGTGAATTTTAATTGCACAAAAGCTTCTGCTCCAATAAATCTGTTTTGTCTCGAAGATGCTCCAAAGCTTTTTCCTTTTGCTACAACCAACTGATAACAGCAGCCTTTGTCCAATAAGTGATTTTCAAAAACTTCCTTCTCTTTGGCTGTAGCATCATACCAAAGGAAAGACTGGAAATACTCAATTTTGAAACAGAAGTATAGCATCCAGATAAGAGGAGGTACTGATACTACTCTTTTTAAGCCCCAGCTGCAATACCATGTTCTGGGCACCACATTTTAAAAAGGATTCTGACAAACTGTCATGTGTCAAGAGGAAGGTAGCAAAAGTAGTGAGGGGCATGGAGATCTCTGAGGAGGCATTGGGGCAGTTGGGTATGCTAAGCCTGACAAATTATGAAGATAATTGCAATTTTCAGTGTCCAAATAGCTATCACGTCAGATGATGCACATTTGTTTCTTGTTGCTCTGGAAGCTGGGGTTCTGGGATTTAGGCCCCCAGATGTTTTTAGCATAGCAAGTGGTCAGAGAGTTGTAGTCCAATAATTTTTGGGGAACTCCAGGTGTGGAGCCAATGTTCTAGATCCCAAACAAACACATCCAAATGGAAAGAAAAAAGACAATTGCAACCAAACATTGGGATGAACCTATTGAGGATACAGGCTGTCAGATGGTAGAACAGACAGCCCTGGAAAGTGGTGGACTCATCTGTGTTACAGATTTTTAAGCAGAAGATGAACTACCACCATTCAGGGTAATTGCAGTGATGGATCTTCTGCCTGGGCAAGAGATTGGACTAAATGACCTTTCAGGTCACTTCCAGGGCAGCAATTCTTTAAATCAGGATCTGTCAACCACGGTTCCCTGGAATCCTAATATTCTACAACAGATCATGATGGCCGGGGGGGGGGGGACTTTTGTGTGTGTGCTGTTCATAGAATAACAGAATCATGGAGTTGGAAGAGACCAGTCCAGCCCCATTCTCCCATGCAGGAATATACAATCAAAGTACCCCAACAGATGACCATCCAGCCTCTGTTTAAAAATCTCCAAAGAAGGAGACTCCACCACACTCGGAGGTCATGTCTTCTACTGTCAAACAGCTCTTACTGTCAGGAAGTTCTTCCTAATATTTATGTGGAATCTCTTTCTCTGTAGTTTGAATCCATTGCTCAGTCTCCTAGTCTCTGGAGCAACAGAAAACAAAACCATTCTCAATATGATATCCCTTCAAATATTTAAGCATGTGAGCTGGCATGGTGTAGTGATTTGAGTGTTGCTGCAACTCTGGAGACCAGGGTTCAGTTCACTGCTCAGCCATGAAACCCATTGGTTGGCCTTGGGCAAGTTCAGGGGAAGACAATGGCAAACCTCCTCTGAATAAATCTTGCCAAGAAAACCCACCTTAGGGTTGCCATAAGTCAGAAATTACTTGAATGCACAACAATGACGACAGCTATCCTGTTATCTTTAAACCTTTTCTCCCAGTCACCTGTTGACTTAGGGTGATACCATGAATTTCCTAGGAATACTTAGAGATGGTTTTGCCAATACATTCCTCTGAAATTGGCCTGGTATTCATTGGCGATTTACCATCCAAGTACTAACCAGGGCTGAAACTGTTTATTTATTTATTTATAAAAGTGGAACACAACCACAAAAACAACCTGACTGGGTTTTATTTATTCTCTCAAGCCAGTTACTATAAACATGGAGTGGCCCAGTTTCTCTTTTGTTTTCTTTGTTTTTGAATAAATTTACTAAAATTTGCACACATTTTAATATCTTGGATTTTTTTTTTAAAGTGTAGGACTTTCAAGTGAAATGGATGGATTTGCCCACCTGAGGTTCTACTCAGGCAGCAGATCCTGTCACACTAGAAGTGGGCAAGGCTGGAATGGTGTTACCCCTCACTTTCATTCATTTGAACAGCTTGGGACTGAACTGGATTGGGTATCTGTAGAGTTTAGAAGCGCTGCTGTTTTGCACTACAAACCCCCAAACTGCAAAGTCTGTGGCCATGCTGGCTGGTGGATTCTGGGAGCTGTAGTCTAAAAAAAGAAACTTCCCCAAGCTCTGTTCATGTGTGCAGGTCTCTTAAGAAAAGCTGGTTTTGAGGAGAAACATATATCAGACTGAAATGATCCTATCCACTCCAACAAGCAGCGTAAACCCTGATTTTTCTGGTAGCACAGCCGTGCCCTTTGCTAGCAGACTGTAAGAGCTGTACGCATGGTATCGTTTACCCCTAGGTACATGGTTGAAAAAACATTTCTCTCTTCTTCCTCTGCCTTTGTTTATACTACCACACACACCAGACTATTATGGTTAATCCAGAAGGATTTGTGATTAAATTGAGCTCTGAACTTCTCAAACATACACCATCTGTGTTAAGTGGCTTATTCAGATCAGAGATATATACATTTCCTTGCAGCAAAAACTCCCTTTAAAACCTCTTTCATCTCCTTAACCTCCCTCCCTCTCAAGCCACTGCGCCAGAGGGACCAGCATAATCCTGAGTGATGATCTCCTAGTTGATAATCTCCTCCTGTTTGCCAAACCTTGGGGGAGCATGGCATTCAGAGAGAGGGATAAATAAATAAAAAATCTAAAACTTTCAAAAATTCAAGCAGAAGATTGCGATCAGTTCAAAAGACTTCAAGTGTTATCTTGCCATTACAATTCACATGTAAGGATTTGGGTTTGTTATAGTTTTTTAAAAAAAAATCATAGAGAAGGTTGACTTTTATGAGTCACATTCCTTTCAAAGATTATTTAGTATGCATCAGAGTGAGTCTTGCTGCTCTATGCACCTTGCATCTATGGACTTTTAAATCTAACATCTGTGGAAGTTTTGACATTTCTTCCTGTTATTATGAGAAATTAATGTGATTGTGCTGAACTTTTTGGTCACAGTTTGCATAAGTTCTTTTGCGAGACAAATTCTAGGAGGAGGAATCCAAAAGGTAACTTTCCCAAGCTTTACATGGTGCCTATGGAAACAGAAAATATTCATAATGTAACTTTGGGGTGAAACAGATGGACAGGAAAAAGTGGCTTGAAGCTGCCTTTTCTGAAGCCACATTGAAACCCCACCAACCACACCGCCGGCTCCCAAGGAAGTTGGAGTGCTCATGTCATGACCACAGGACAATTGCATCAAACCAAGAAGAAGCGGAAAAAAGCTGCTGTTTTTTGAAATGGCTTTTCTCTGCATAAGGGCACTTTTCTGCTGGCTTCAAGGCATGTGTTATCTAAATGCCATGCCTTCAAGCCAGCCTGAAAGCACCTCTTTTTGCCTGTCTGTTTAGCTCCATAGTGATTACACAGCATTAAAAAACAGTTCAGAGCTTTTCAAACATATTGTCAGAGTAATCTTACAAACATAATACCCATGACGAATTATTAACATCAATTCTGTATTGTGAATGCAAGGAATGGGGAAGGTCTGTGGCTGAAAGGATGATCATTTGGCTTAGATGAGCTCACAGTAAAGGCCAGTGGCTTTCCTTGCTCACAGTTCAGGGGTACTTTAACACTACACAGCTGTAGTACTATGATTCACCTTTAACTGCCATTGATGTAGTATCCTACAGAATCCTGTGGTCTGTAGTTTGGCCAGAGGCTTTAGAGGAGTTCTCTGTGGCTGAGAATTCCAATGGCCCTCATTAAACTACAAATTCCAGCCTTCCAGAGGATGCAGCAATAGCAATTCAAGGCAAATCATAGTGCAATAATCATGTGGTGTGAATACGTTTTGTTGTTTGTATTACAGATTGACCCTTACCTTTTCTAGACTTCAGCATTTAGGAAGCTTTCTCCCTCCCTCTCTCCCTCCTTTTTCTGCTGAACCTCATATGTTTCCCCATTCTCTCTTAGTATGCCAAGATTCTCTATTGAGTCTTGTTCTTGGATACTTAGCATTTCAACTTTTAACTGTTTTTGGTCATTAATGTAACATCATCCATTGGGTGTGTGATGTATCATAATATAGGTCTATGCTTTTAAAGAACTATATTTAGAACCTTGCAATCATAGAATCATAGAGTTGGAAGAGACCACAAGGGCCAGTTTATTTCTCTATGTCTCGAACTGTTTCAGTGACCAAGGAGGGCATATCCCCTCTGAATGACTACCTGAGGTCGGTAATGGATTGGATGAGGGAAAATAGACTTAAGCTGAATCCATGTAAAACAGAGGTACTAGTGATAGGTAACCCCAATCTAGGTATGGAGATAAGTTCACCAGTCCTGGATGGGGTCACACTTCCCCTGAAGGACTGTGTTCGCAGCTTCGGGGTACTCCTGGATTCGTCGCTCCAACAGCAGATTGACGTGATGGCCAGGAGTGTCTGTTATCAGCTTCGGCTGATATGCCAGTTGTGAGCCTACCTGGAGCAGCGGAACCTTGAAATGATTGTACATGCACTGGTAACACTGGTAACCTCTTGTCTCGATTTTTGGCCATCCAGCTTTTCTTTAAAGACCTTTAAAGAAAGAGACTCCACCACTCTCCAAGGGGGTTTGTTCTACTGTCGAACAGCTCTTGCTGTCAGAAAATTCCTCCTAATCTTTAGGCAGAATCTCTTTTCCTGCATACATTGTTCCAGGTCCTATTCTCTGGAGCAGCAGAAAAGAAACTTGTTCCAGCCTCAATATGACACTTCTTCAAATACTTATACAGTTCTATCATATCACATATTAACCGTCTCTTCCCCAGGCTAAAACATACCCAGTTCCCCAAGTCTCTCCTCGTAGGGCTGTATGGTTTCCAGACCCGTCACCATTTTGGTCGTCCTCTGGGCACACTCCAGCTTCTCAACATTCTTTTTGCATCGAGGTGCCCATAACTGGATGTAGTATTCCAGGTGAGGCCTGACCAAAGCAGAATAGAGTGGCACTATTACTTCCCTTGATCTAGACACTATACTGATATTGATGCAGTCTAGAACTGCATTAGCTTTTTTAGCTGCTGCATCACACTGTTGACTCATGTTCAACCTCTGGTCTACTAGGACTCCTAGGTCCCTTTCACATGTAGTCTCGTTCAGCCAGGTGTCTCCCATCCTATATCTATGCATTTGATTTTTTTTTTCTGCCTAAGTGTAGTATCTTACATGTCTCCGTGATGAAGTTCATTTTATTAGTTTTGGTCCAGCTTTCCATATTGTCAAGAACATCAAGGTACAAATGATGTTTTACTCCATCCTTCATAGGAAGTTAGGGCAAACAATCTAGATGTGCCTATGTGACTATGGGGTTGTGGCGCACATTGAAGCATTTGTACACCAAAGTGCTCCCCCTGAGTTACACATTCTTTTAATGCACAGTCATCTCTCTCTCTCTCTTTCTCTCAAACACAGACACACTAGTCATGATGAACATGCGGGCCTCCAAATATTATTGACTCTACCTGTTCCAGACAGTATGATGAGTGGTTCCAGATTAATAGAAGTTATATCACATTGTATGGAGAGGTTCTTCACCCTGGTGCAATATCAGTGATACCTCCATCATGAGCCAAGGTGTCCAATTGAGGGTGTCTTCAAGTCAGAAGCAAAACTCACTTGTGGGTATTGTGCCCTAATAAAGTGAGCAAAAGCAGCAATAGCACCTCACCTAAAGCAAAGCACTCTGGCAAAGGACCTGGGACAGAAAATAAATTTAAATATCCTATTAGATATCTGGTGGATTTCCCATAAACTAGCAATGATTTTTTTTACTCTGCTTCCGGGTCTATAAGTTTGTAATTCTTGTCATTTTATTACTTAACAACAGCAGCAGCAAAATGATTCCTCTGCAAATTACTCTGCCAAAATTTAAAAGGTTTGCATGGAAGAAGCTTTGGTCTGTTCTGATACTGAAAACAAAATTTTTGAGCACAGAAAATCTTTAACTTTGAAGTCCCACAAAACTGACACCTGCCTCTGTTTGTATTTGTGCTTTCAAGTCGCCTGTCAACTTACGGCAGTTCCGTAAGTTTCTTAGGGTTTCTTAGGCAAGGAATCCTCAGAGGTAGTTTTGCCAGTTCTCTCCTCTGAAAGGAGTAGTATTTATTGGTGGTCTTCCATCTAAGTACTAACCAGGGCTGACCTTGCTTAGTTTCCCTGATCAAGTGGAATCTGGTGCCTTTATTTAGACCACAAACTGTACAAAAACTGTATAAAATCTTAAAAAGAAAGGCAACAGGCATATGAAGAATGTTTGGGTGACTTGGGTAAATCCCATTGACTCCAGTCACGCTTATTTTCTGTGTTCTGCTCCCACAAGAGAGTCATCCATTAGATCAGAACCAGGACCCAGACTAAGATGGGCAGAAGGAACTCACATTCTGCAAGAGACAACCCCCTGCCCTTCACCCTACTGTGCAGCTCTTGGTGGGAAAGGAGCAGGCATGTAGCTGAACAACTGCCCTTCACTGGTGAAAGGATGTTCATGGACAGCAAAACCACTGAACACCACTAGAATGAACAGGATAACTTCAGAGATATAGCTATGTTAGTCTAGAATCAGTAGGTAGAGAGATCTTGTAACAGCACCTTTGAGAGTCACTGAAAGAATGAAATTGGCAGCATAACCTTTCATAGACTTCAGCCTATTTTGGCAGATGCCTTTAGTGGAGTGCATATTCTTGCAAACAAGCTAGCAAAATATGGGTTAGACAATGCAACTGTTAAATGGATTTGTAATTGGTTGACCGACCAAGCCCAAAGGGTGCTCAACAGTGGCTCCTCTTCTTCATCCTGGAGAGAAGTGACAAGTGGGGTGCCACAAGGTTCTGTCCTGGGCTCAATGCTATTCAACATCTTTATCAATGACTTGGATAAAGGAATAGAAGGCATACTTACCAAATTTGCAGATGAGACCAAATTAGGAGGAGCCGCTAATACCTCGCAGGACAGAATCAAAATTCAAAATAACCTTAATAGATTAAAAAGCTGGGCCAAAACTAACAAAATGAACTTCAGCAGGGAGAAATGTAAAATACTGCACTCCCACAGAAAAAAAAATGAAATGCATAGATATAGGATGGGGGACACCTGGCTTAAGGACACTTATACATGTGAAAGAGATCTATGGCGTGATCTAGACAGACAGTAAGAGGCGCCATCGCGGCACCATTAGGGTTCGGGAGCACGCATCTTATACACGCTCCCGAACCCTACTACATAATGGCGCCGGCGCCATTACGTAACGCTGTTTAGACGGTGTATGTAATTGCGCTGCCGCAGCTGTGCAGCTTCCACATGCAGCTGCACAGTTGCGACGGCACAAAGGCACCAAATGGCGCCTTTAAAAAAAATCACACCGCAACTGTACACCTAAAAAGGAGTGCGGTTTTCCTGGTCCTTTTTAGGTGCACAACTGCTTCGCAGCATCTAGCTGCTGTGGAGCAGTTACAACGCTAAAAGGGGTGGCGCCAGACCGCTCTTTTGGGGCGGTCTGTACCACCCCTATGAGTCTTGGTAGACCACAAGTTGAACATCAATCACCAGTGTGAGGCAGCAGCTAAAAAGGCCAGTGCTACTTTAGGCTGCATCAACAGAACTATAGTCTCTAGATCAAGGGAAGTAACCTGCCTTGGTCAGGCCTCACCTGGAATACTGTGTCCAGTTCTGGGCACCAAAATTCAAAAAGGATGCTGAGAAATTGGAGCGTGTCAGAAGAGGACCTGGAAACATGCCCTATGAGGAAAAACTTAGGGACCTGGGTATGTTTAGACTGGAGAAGAGAAGGTTAAGAGTAAATATGATGTCTATGTTTAAATATTTGAAGAGGTGTCACATAGAGGATGGAGCAAGTTTATTTTCTGCTGCTCCAGAGAATAGGAACAATGGATTCAAAAAAAGAGACTGGATACAAGAAATGAGATTCCACCTCAACATTAGGAGGCACTTCCTGATAGTAAGGGCTCATTGATAGTGGGATACACTCCTTCCTCAGAGAGTGATAGAGTCTCTTTCATTGGAGGTCTTTAAGCAGAGGCTGGGATGCTTTGATGGAGAGTTCCTGCATGGCAGAATGGGGTTGACTGTATGGCCCTTGTCTCTTCCAACTCCATGATTCAAGAAGAAATAAAGGAACAGTGGCTGAGGTGACAGAAGGCAACAGGATGGCGAGAGTGCTCTTGCACAGCTTCTTTTCAGCAGGACTTGTGCAGGAGAACCTTTGGGTGCCTTGTATGTGCCATGCTTCTAGTGAGGAGGAAGGGAACCATATGGATTTTCTTTCTCTTACAGGCACCAAAATGACTTAAAAAATGGCCTGCTGCCAAAAATATGCAGATATTAACACCTCCCACATCATTGCCTCAGGGTATGCCTTGGATTTTGTGTTGTTTTGCTTGAAGAGCAGTCCTTCTGATCTAATTTAAAATTATGTAGCTTTGTTCAGCCCTTAGAAGAGAGAGCTGGGAGAAGGCGAACTTTGACTCAATGCTTCATACTTATCTGTCCTGGAAATGTGCATTGGTGTTTCTGTTGTCAACACTCAACACTATTTTTCATCCAAGATCCACGTGAATTCTTTCAAAAGAGATCTAATCCAAATATAATTTATAACACAGTAATCCTGAAACAAAGCTTTGAAAAATTATTCTTGTAGATTGATGATCATGCTTGCTGCTGGGAAGATAGAATTTGAAAAATAACTTCCCCAAATTCTGTCTTGAAATAAGACAGTGGATTCTTGGTCTGCAGTAGATGTTACATACCTAACATTTTTGATCTACAGCTTCCACAATCTTCCAGCCAGCCTGTATTGCCATGTTGGTTGAGGGATTCTGAGAGCTGTAGCCTCAAAATTAATTTTCCCAAGCTCTGCCCTGAAGGGAGGTAGTGGCAGATGCTGTGTGTCTGGTGGAGAGCCTGAAAAAATGGTTATTTTGAACTCAAGCTCCCAAAATCACCAGCCAGGTCTCTCAGGCTCAGACCTTTTCCCATCAAAGACCTTTCCCAGTCCAATCCTGTTAGTGGATATGTTGTTGTTGTTGTTGTTGTTGTTTGGTCAGTCAGTCAGCAATTAATTTGGGCAGAATCTCCATGCAGAGCACCTGCTTTGCCTCTGAATTATGGGCCCTTTCAAAGGTTGACACCATTTTGTTTACAGAAAAGCTGGTATCTAGGCCTTCTCTAACCATGTGCTTAATGTTCCTTTCCTGGAGGATCCATTCAAAGTGGGCTTTAGGGCAACATGCTCCAGTGCATATGCAAAGTGGATTTTCCTGGGTGTTTGCTTGGTTGTGGCTATGTTGTGGGAGTCATCTTGCAACTAACCTGCCCGAGATTGCTATGGACCTAAAGATCCGATGCTGCTTTGGAGGTAGCCTTGCATGAATTTGCGTGTGTGTGTGTAATAGTAGTTGTTGTCACATTTATATCATCTTTCTTATAAAGAATGCAAGTTAGCATATGTGGTTCTGCTCCTTCCCTCTTCATCCACACAACAATCCTGTGAGAGAGGGCCAGGCTGAGAGAGAAAATCCAGCTCAAGGTCACCCAGTGTCATGGCTCAGTGGTAAGTGACATCTGGATCTCTCATGTCCCATTAGAAGAACCACTACGCCACACTGGCTTGCTGTAGTTGCTTGACAGTACAGTGGAAGCAACATGGTGCCATCATCTGCATCCATCATCCTCTCATAAAGGGCAAGAGCTTCAAGGGGCAGGACAGTCTACATACTGAAGAGCATTCTCAATGTACCCATGTGCACTGGTGCACCAGAAATGGGCAGCACCAAACTACCCTTGTGATACCTTGGTGCACAGGCACACCTGCTTACAGCAAAAACAGTTGGGCTGGAATTGTTTGCCACCTCCAGTTCTGTCAACCTGTCAAGAGGATAAGCTTCTGGTTTAGCCAACTCTCATCAGGATGGAGGTCCATTAGATCATTTGTTATTCTTGGACCGCTGTGAGGCATAAAGGCAGCACAGATAAGTAGGTAGTTGTGAATCGTGGGGTGCAATTGGATTCCAGCCATCTGCAATGCAATAGATCTTGTATCTTAATTCTGTGCAATTAAAGCATGTAGCACATGCCATCATTAGCACTCCCTGGTGTGCTGGAGAAGGGTATTAGCTAAAAGCATGCTTATTTTTAGCAGCCCTTCCATTTTTTTTTAATAACTGCCCCCTGCCTATAAATAGTTCTTTAGTCCCCAGGAGCCCTATTAGTTGAAGCAGCATGATGTGCCCTAAGGAGATTAGTATAAATCATCAACTCTTTTTAAAGACTTATCTGGGGTTTGGGAGGGGGGTCATCTTTTTAACACCAGAGGAACACATTTTGAGCATGAGCTTTTCTAACAGTGCAATCCTGTACATCTCTGCTTAAAAGTAAGTCTTTTGAGTTCAATGAGACTTATTTTCAGGAAACTGAACATAGCATTGCACTCTAAGGGCTCATTCCCACGACAATTTACAGCAAATCGCAGATCAGGCTATATGATGGTTGTTCCCACTTGAAATCGATTCCGATCCTTATTCGATTGATTTCAGTTGCAATAAAGCGGAGCAAACTAAAACAAAACCCAGGTTTTCCTGATAGTAGTTTGAAAGAGGTTCTTTTGAAAATAATCGATTCTGAAGCGAGTTGAATAAGTGGGAACGACAGCTCAGAATCGATTCATTCTGAGGGGAGGGACAAATGGCAGAGAGATGTTTATCATCCCTCCGGACCAGAAATGTCTCACACACACACACACATCAGTGCTGCCTTTTTATTTTGGGTGTTTTTTTTAAATAAAGAAAAGTGATCAAAAAATCGATAGATTGGTCAAGCAACTACTTACAAAGGTACATAGTTGTTAAACCATTCTATCGATTCATCGATTACTTTTATGTACAAAAATGTGTCCCCTATCCTCTTCCTCCTCTGGATTATTTCTGCAGAGCGGATGCAGCCCAAGCCTAGTTCCCATGAGGGTTTTAAAGGGGGAAAGAGAGGGATAACCCCTCCCCTCCCATACACACACATAGAAGAGCCACCCTAAAGTGACCCTAATTTGTGTGGTTTTCTTTTTTCCTTTTTCTTTTTTTTTTGGCTAGGTTTGGTCAAAGGGGGAGATCTGGCCTTGCCTTCCTCCCAGAGAGTTCCTATATCCCCTTTTTCCTCCTCTTCATCCCCTTCCCTTTCTTCCTCCTCCTCCACCCTTCCTTACCCCCCGCAGTCTGGGCTGCCATGATGATGGACATATGAGTGGTGCAAGTGGGGACGACAATTGTGCCAAAATTAAGTGATTTCATTGCCAATAAGGAAAAGATCTTTTTTATAATGGGAATGGAGGAATCTTTTGAAATCGATTACCAATGTGCAGTGGAGCTGAATCGGGAATCGGACTATACTGTAAGTGGGAATGGGCCCTAAGATTGCAGCCCTATGCATCCTTCCCTGTAAATAAATGTAACTGAAAACAGTGGGATTTATTGATGAGTAAATGTGGTTTGAGTGTTGGACCAGGAAACTGGAGACCAGAGTTCAATTCCTGTTTGGCCATGAAATCTGCTGGGTGACCTTGAGCCAGACACATGCCCTCATCTCAGAGGAAGGCAATGGCAAACATCCTATGAACATATGTTGCCAAGAAATCCCTGTAATAGGGTTGCCATAAGTCAGAAATGATTTGAAGGCATACCACCACCACCACCACCACCACAACAACAACATTTACCTGGGCTTAGGCTGCATGCCAATTTATAGCAATAGCATTTACATTTCTATACCACTAATAGTGAACTCAACACTCTCTAAGTTGTTTACAGTCTGTAAACCGATTGCCCTCAACAAGCTGGATATTCACTTCACCGACCTACAAAAGGATGAAAGGCTGAGTCAACCTTGGAGCCCTGGGATCGAACTCACAACCTTGTGGCCGCAGTACTGATATTTAACCACTGTGTCACTAGGGCTCTTTATGATCACAGGTTACCAAATTAGGGCTTCTTTGCCTGTTAAACAAATTTTAAACCCTCTTCATAGAAGTGTGCAAAAACATACAGTTCAAAATTGTAAAAAAGGTAAAGGTTTCCCCTTGACATGAATGTCTAGTCGTAACCAACTATAGGGGGCAGTGCTCATCTCTGTTACTAAGCCGAAGAGAGTGTTGTCCAAGGACATCTCTGGTGAACATGTGGCCAGGATGACTGCACCGAATGCTGTTACCTTCCCACTGAAGTGATACCTATTTATTTACTTGCATTTGCATGCTTTCAAACTGCTGGGTTGGCAGAAGCTGGGACTAGTGATGGGAGCCATCATGCAGCACCCAGGCCTCAAACTGCCAACCTTTTGACCTTGCGATCATCAAAAATGGCATCTTAACCACTAAGGAGTTTATCACATTGCCTTTGCTCCCACGATAGATGCGGGATGTAACTTTAAGAAAGCAGATTTTATCACATTTCCCTGTCCCCAGGCAGTACACAGCCTGTGTGCAACCTGGTCTTCTCTGGTCTTCTCCCGCATCTTTTCAAGAACAGGATTTTCCCATTCTTGAAAAACTGTAGCAGAAGCCCAGGTTGTATACAGGCTGTTATTGCCCAGTGATGGGGAAATGAGATAAGATCTGCCTTCTTGAAATTACATCCCATGTCTATTGCAGGACAATAGGCAATGCGATACTCCTAAGCCACCGCATCCTTGTTATAAAATTTATAAAATATAAAATGAAACATTATAAAATAAATCCCTCTTATAAAATGTTATAAAAATTTCCCCTTATTTAGGTATTTATTACACTTCTGTTCCGCGTCTCAGGGAGAATCTTCACAAGGTGACTTAAAGCTAATGAAAACAAGTAACAAATGATGTCTAAAGAACAAAACCAAGAACAGTATAAAATATCAAGCCAGTGAAATCTTTGCTAAAAAGCAGAGAGAATGAAAACATGTCTTAAGGCCTGCTGGAAAGGAAATACAATAAAGGGACACCTGTAATCCCTGATGGAGGGAAATCCAGAGATGAAGGACCTCTGCCTGCTTCATCCCATCACTCCCTCGAGTCCGCCTCTGTTTCAAACCCATCTTTACCATCCTTGGTATCTCCCAATCTGATCTCTTAATATCAGCTAGTTTGTAGTAGAGAAGGCAAACTTTCAATAACTAGGCTCAAATTGTTTAGGGTAGACCTTGCTAGATGTTTTGAAAGACAACTCCAATAATCTGTCACCCTTGGCTGTGCTGGCTGAGGCTTTTGGGAAGAGATGGCCCCCTCGTATAAAAAACAAACAAACTGGAGAGTCAGAGATTTCCCACGCTTGCCTAAGGGCTTTAAAATATTTTTTAAAACAAAACATAGTTCTTTAAACTGAGGTCAGAAAGCAGTGCAACTGGAACAGAGTAGGGGCTATGCAATCAGAATCCCCCGATGTATTCAAGGTGTCTGAATTTTCCTGAAATTTCTAGTGTTTTAAAATGCGGCGAGGAGTGAAAGGATGTGTGCTGCAAGCTGCTGGTCTGGTGTGGGAAATAAATTGCTGGGGCTGCTGTGTAGCACTCTGCTTTGCAGTTCCCTTGTATCCTCCCTCAGAGCTGGACCAATACACTTTCCTTTCTCTGGTAGACCATCCCTTCACTCCAGTTAAGTCAAGGTGGATATAGTACCTAAACTTAGGCAAGTTATTTCAGCACACGAGAAGCTGAAAATCACACAGGAACATCTTCTCTCTCCCCGCCCCCCGACATCTTTGGTGTACTCATTTGTTGTTGATCTCGACCCATGTGGGCCCTGCTGATGAGACATCTCCAAGGCTCCCTGTCCTCCACTGCTCTGCCCAGATCCTGAAAACTCTCTTTAATAGAGTCCATCCATCTAGCATGTGGCCTTCTTTCTACTTCCCTCCAACTTTCCTAGCATTATTGTTTTTTCTAGTGATTCATGCCTTCTCATGATGTGTCCAAACCAAAGTATGACAACCTAAGTGTTAACATCTTGGCTCCAAAGGGAGATATCTGGTCTGATCTGCTCCAGGACCCATTTGTTTGTCTTTTTGGCTGTCCATGGAATTTTCAGCACTCTTCTCCAGCACCACATCGCAAATGAACTGATTTTCTTCCTATTTTCTCTCTTAACTATTCAGCTCTCACATTCATACATGTCAATAGCGAAAGTGGGTTGTCTGATTCTAACGTTTGTGCTCAGTCATATATCTTTGCATTTTACGATCTTCTCTAGTTCCTTCATAGCTGCCTGTCCCATTCTTAATCTTCTTCTGATTTCCTGACTGCAATCCCCGTTGCTATCAGTGTTGGATCCCAGGTATGAAAATTCTTTTATTACTTCTATTTCCTCATTTTCTAGTTCAAATTTGTGTAGATTCTTCGTGGTCATTGTTATTTCCCAATTATATTCAGCAATAAAGCTGCCTTTGCATTTTTGTCCTTGATCTTCCTTAGTAGTTGTTTGAGGTCTGTGAGGTTTTCTGCTAATGTTATGGTATTGTCTGTGTTAGCATGGGATACAACTGTGTCCACACACAGAAGACTGCCAGCCAGGAAGAGAAACATCACTGCCGAATCTGGAAGTAGTTCACAACTCCTGAAGTTCTTCCAAAGAGGCTTTCAATCTTATTTACAGCAAAACATTTGCAAGGACAAAACAGCAATATTTACACAAACCAGCATAATGCTCTGCCATCAACCGACATCCATTCCACCACATAGTGTATTGGAGCATTCATCTTTATATACACAAAGCTAGGATTCTGATCCAGCCCTTGCTAGTGCTTTATCAGTTTCCTGTCATGTAGCCACAGTGACAGTACAGTTTTGACCTACTGTGACTCATCTCCATGCTCAAGTTGCATCAGCTTCCTCTGAGTCAGCATTTTCTCCTTAATCCATTGCATGCACCTGAGACATTTTACACAGCCTGGGGCAAAACTTCACTGACAGTCTGTATATCTTAGATTGTTGATATTCCTTCCTCCTATTTTCACTCCTCCTCCTCCTTCTGGGTCCAAGCCGCTTTTCTTACAATATGTTCTTCGTATAAGTTGAACAGGTAGGGTGATAAGATGCAGCCTTGTCTGACCCCTTTGCCATTTGGGAACTATTCTGTTTCTTCACGTTCTGTCCTGACAGTAGCCTCTTGTCCTGAGTACAGATTCCTCATCAGGAGCACCAGATGTGTTGGCACTTCCATGTCTTTAAGAGTGTTCCATGGCCTTTCACAATCTATGTAGTCAAAGGCTTTGCTATAGTCTATAAAGCACATGCTGATTTTCTTTGGAACTTTTGTACTAATACAAACACAGTAATAACAAAATAAATGAATAAACAACAATCTGCCCTCCTTTCATGACATACCAAATGGGTTACTTGTGGGGGCTGCTTCACTCTGCCTAGCAGCAGGATTGATCCTGGTCTTCTTGAGACACAACTTTTTCTGCTGACTGCAGTTGTTGGGCCTCAGGAGTTTAGTCAACATGGTTCTTTGCACACCTAAAGTCTGCCCAGTTGTGTTGTTGCCGAATAGATTTTTTCAGGAATAAACTGTTTACAACTCTATGAAGCTAGGCTGCAGCCATTTAGTGCTCTATATCATTGAGAAGCCAGTCAATTTTCAGAGTAGGGAAAAACATTCTAGGCAAGAAAAGCTGTGTTATCAGTCTAACCCATCTTTCAGGAACATTAGCAGCCATCAGCATTGATAGCTTTGTAATCAAGGTGTCTATTCAAAGGGAACTGTGCCAGACAAACTCTGCAGGAACTATGTCTGTTCAACTAACTCTTCCTGGAACCCTGTAATCTCCTCCGTCTTAAATTTAAAGCACATTAAATTAAATCTAAATTGCTTTTCCCTGTGATGCACTTTCCATCAAGGTATGACTGGCCCAAACCACTTTGGGCGTGGGAGAGGAGGAATCATCTAGCCATGTGAATCTTGCTTATATAAACAAGAATGAAAATGCAAGTAAGAACTGCCCCATATGTAGAGGTCTACTCCATGGAGCTAGATTTACTATCAGGCCCCATTACAGGTGTTGACTTTTGCAACTGAAAAATGAACTGTTTCTCTATTATTAGTGTCCGGTGCAAAAGTATATAGTTTTCACCACAGAGAAGCCAAGATAATACAATGATATACAACAATTATGGCAAATAGCTTTCAGTTTTAACCTTTTCAGTCTTCAAAGTCAATTTGGGTTTTGGTCTCTTTCTCAATGTATTTATGGGAAGCTCTTAAATGTCTGTGTGGTGGTCTGTTGTGGTCTTCTTGACACAAAATGGGTAATAATGCAGCTACTGTACTACATTTTTTTTTTAAAAAGTAAAATTTAGTACAGAGCAAAATGGAGAAGAACTGAAACCAGCACCTAAATTTGGTAGTCTGGTATTTGAAGGTTTACAATGCTAAGACTTGGTTAACCTCTCTAGGTAGTTCATTGCACAAAGCTGGTTTCACCACCAAGATGACCCTGTTCCTAACAGACATCCACCAAACATCATTTCGTAGAAGCACACAGGGTAGGACTCAGATGCTGAAAAAGAACAGAAAGGCCTTTGTCAAATGATAATTTGGCACTGAAATTAAAATTTTAGGCTAAATTCATTTTTACCCACAAAATTGAAAACACACAGCTTTTGCTAAAGATGATCCCCACAGAGTGAACCCTGCAAGATGACATTTAGGGGGTGTGGGTGGTGAAGCTGTCTTTAAATCATTTTAAACCATTTTAAGCTTTAATTGTTAAAATCAGCATTTTGAACTCAGATGAGAAATGTACAGGTAACCAGTGCAGATCAAACTATACTGGAGTAATATTCTCCCATCAGCCAACTTCAGCAGGATTGGCCCTCATCTTCTTGAGCCACTATTTTTCAGCTGACTGCAGTTGTTGAGCCTCAGGAGTTTAGTCAACATGGTTCTTTCTGCACTTAGGGAGGAAAAATGAAATGCACAGATATAAAATGGGGGACACCTGGCTGAATGAGACCACGTGTGAAAGGGATCTAGGAGTCCAAGTAGACCATAAGCTGAACATGAGTCAACAGTGCGATGAGGCAGTAAAAAGGGCAATGCAATTTTAGGCTGCATCAATAGAAGTATAGTGTCTAGATCAAGGGAAGTAATAGTGCCACTCTATTCTGCTTTGGTCTGGCCCCACCTGGAATACTGTGTCCAGTTCTGGGCACCACAATTCAAAAAGGATGTGGAGAAACTGGAGCGGGTCCAAAGGAGGGCAACTAAGATGGTGAAGGGTCTGGAAACCATGCCCTATGAGGAACGCCTTAGGGAGCTGGGGATGTTTAGCCTGGAGAAGAGAAGGTTAAGAGGTGATATGATAGCCCTGTTTAAATATTTGAAGGGATGTCATATTGAGGAGGGAGCAAGCTTGTTTTCTGCTACTCCAGAGACTAGGACTCGGAACACTGGATACAAATTGCAGGAAAAGAGATTCCACCTCAACATTAGGAGGAACTTCCTGACAGTAAGGGCTGTTCGACAATGGAACACACTCCCTCAGATTGTGGTGGAGTCTCCTTCCTTAGAGGTCTTTAAGCAGAGGCTGGATGGCCATCTGTCGGGGATGCTTTGACTGGGAGTTCTGCATGGCAGGGGGTTGGACTGGATGGCCTTTGTGGTCTCTTCCAACTCTATGATTCTATGATTCTAAAGTCTGACAGTTGTGTTATGTATTGGCTTAAGTTTCCAGTTTTTTTAGTGCTGCCCTACAGAGAGAACCTTACAGTAATCAAGTCTGTAAGTTACTGAGGCATGGATGGTAATCATCCCAACAAAATACTGTTTGGCAGGCATCAGAGGAGAAAAGGGACATGCCAGCATAAAAAGGACATTGTCATGCTTCTCGTTCTCAAAGTCAAGTCAAGGTTCATGTAGAGAGGCATATCACTTTTACAAGAGGTCTGAACTGATCGCTTGCAGAGAGCTTTTGGAATTGGCCAGAGGGGCTGAAGCTGCCCACTCCAGATTGAAAAGTAAGAGGACTGTGTGAGTAATTCCAGTCTATTATGCAGTCTGTAGAAGGACTGTGCTTTGTACATCGTGAAGCTACTGCTAATCAACTCCATTGATAATGCAAAGTATAGGTATTCTTTAAAAGAGGTAGGAACAGTTGTTTACTGTCTCACAGAGGACGAAGGATGCAGGAAGCTGCCATATTCCATCAGTGATTGGCAGTGTCTCCCTGGGGTTTCAGGCAGGATTCATCTCTAGACCCACCTTGAGATGCTAGAAATGGCATGTACAATTTTCTTCATGCGAAGCATGAGCCCTGCCAGTGCTAATGAGCCGTGGCTATTCTTTCTACAATGTTTGTAACTGCATGATGAATCCCTGTCTTTTGTCATCTCTCTCCCAAACAGTTGCACTTCTTTCCCCCTTTCTTGGCGGAAAATATTTTTCTAACTCCTTAGTAATTTCCACCACCACCACCCCCTTTCAGTACCTTTCTTTCCTTTATGATATCAAATTTAGAGTTGGGATGACTAAACGGTAGGTAATATTCTAAATGTTAACTCCTCCTCCCTCTAACAAAGAAGTGACCTTGGATAACCAGCCCTTTTCAGCATTTGCTATTCAAGCATCAGGATCCTCTGTTCCTGAGATTTTGTCACAAGCTCAAACAACTTCCATGATCCCCTCAGTGCCATAATAATCAAACGCCCCACTACCAAAGAAAGAGGAAGAAAAAGGAAGACCTTTGTTCCATTCCTTTAATAACCAAAATGGCCAGTTTAGCAATGGAGGAAGGAACCTGTTCTTCGAGCCTCCGGGTGTATTTTTAGCAACAACAGGGTTTTTATGTTACAGTATATCCCTAACTTCAAGGCCTGTTTCCTTCAAGCAGTGCATAGGTGACTTAACATATCCTTTTAAAACTCTGCTCTGTTCTACAGAATCTTTCAAAACATTAACCAGAGCTTTGAAATTTTTCTTTTTAAAGATTGCAGCTCTTTGAATTCTCTGCTGGCTGAGGCATTCTGGGGGCTGTAGTCCATAAAAATAAGACTCTTGACCTTTCCATCAAGTGAAGCTGCCATCTTCTTTTGTGCAGCATCTGAAATGCCTTTACAAGCTCAGTAAGAAAAGAAAAGAGAATATTGGATTATAACATTCACAGAAGTTACTTACCCACAAAAAATGTTTACTAGCTTGTACACTTTCCACATTTACCTATTTGGCACACGCAGAAGGCTTGGAAAAGAATGTAAATATAACCCTGCCATTTCTGAAAAGGATCTCTGCTTAGTTGCCTATAACCAGTTGTTAGTCATAATGGAGGACTAAGTGAGTTGTGTGCAAGCTTTTCCTACATTTAATGAGTTGAAGTAATGGGGTATTATATAGATCCAGACATTTATTCTGTCTGTAGTTTCAGCTATTAAAGGCAACCCTCCTCTTTTTTCTTTTTGTGACACAGCCCTCAGTACCCCTAGCTAGCATGGCACATAGTGAGGAATGTAGGGAATTGAAATCAAAAACATCTATATAATTCCCACTCCTAGGAACCATTCACAATGCAGATTGTAGTGCTATGATTCCACTTTAACTGCCATGGCAGCATCCTATGGTATCTTGGGATTGGCCATTAAGGGAGTGGCATTTGGTATAGTGGGGTTAGATTACTGGATTATGACTGGAGATCAAGGTTCTGGGTCACCTTGGCCAAGTCGCATGCTCTCAGTCTCAGAGGATGCCAATGACAAACCCTCTCTGAAGAAACATGCCAAGAAAACCCTACAGTATGTTTGCTTTAGGGTTGCCATAAGTAAAAAAGACTTAGAAGCAGGCAACAACAGAATTAGAATTCTCACACAGGGAGCTCCTCTGGTGCTTCTGACCGAACTACAAATACCAGGATTTCATAAGATGTTGCAGCAATGGCAGTTAAAGGGGGATCATAGTACTAGAACTGTGTAGTATTAAAGAGCTCATGTTTAGAACAAGGACTATGAGGCCTGAGGAGCTAGGCAGTGGTTCATGGGCTGACTCATAGAATCATAGATTTGGAAGAGACCACAAGGGCCATCCAGTCCAAACCCCTGCCATGCAGGAACTCCAAATCAAAGCATCCCTGACAGGCTCAGAGCTTAAGCGGTGGGCTGTGGTTTTCATCAAGCTGTGAAGGTTGGAGCTGAAGAAATCTTGCTTCTTAAGGCTTCTAGGAGAAAGATTAATAGACAGACAATGTTCTGCGAGGGGGTGGACCTGATAATATCACAGATACTGGTCAGCTTATTTGGTTCTGTGTATGTGTGGTTACCTTCATGTTGCCTGTCAACCTATTGAGACCCCCACAAATTTCCTAGGAATATTTGGAGGTGGTTTTGCCAATTCCTTCCTCTAAAATACAACCTATAGCACCTGATATTCCCTGGAGGTCTTCCATCCAAGAACTAAACAGGGTTGACCCTGCTTACCTTCCAAGATCAAACAAGATCTATTGCATTAAGGTATTTAAAACAGGGCTGGGAAATCAGGCACCCCTCCAGCGATTGCTGGACGACAAACCCCAGCAGTACGTAGCACCAGTATAGCCACTGGTGAACAATGTTGAGAGTTGTAGTTTAAAAAACACTTGGGAAGGCTGCATACTTCCCACTCATAACTGGACTAGGTATCCACATTGCTCAGCCAAAATGTAGCACTTTGAACTCGGGCATACTGTGGTCGTGCTATGGTGGGTTGCCTTAGCACAAACAATGTATTAGATAGGATGAGGCAACTCATCCTCTCTGCTCTGCACCTAGACTGCTGCCTTCTGGTGTCTTTTGGAGGATGCTGTCTCCTTGCCAGTGTTGAAGAAAGATTCAGCTATCACTCTGTTTGGGTTTTGAGGATGGGGGAGGTATCTTTGTTTTTGCTTCAGGTAGTAAAATGCCTTTGCTCAGCCTTGGGTTGCCAGAAGAGTTAAATGCAGACTAAATGCAGAGTTAAATTCCAACTCTGAGCTCCTTGCAGGAAGGGCAGGATAATGCTGATGAAGATGATAGTTATAGCAGCAGCAGTCATGAGTGTATTACAGCAACAACCTTCACATTTTCTTTCCTACCTGCCCTCCTCCATAGAGCTCCACTGCAGTTCAAACCTTCCTCTGCTAGCAAAGGTCCTTGGTGAGGTTTGTATAGCTGCTTCACACTTAGAAAGAGCCTTGGGCTGAAATTGTTATGATGGAAGATTAAATAAAACTCGGGTATGCAAGGCGAAATGTGTCAAGGTCTATGGCTCCGCCTTTTCACACTGTTTTTTTCCATTTTCTGCCCGCTGAGCCTGAAACTGGCCAGGATTCAAACAGGAGCTGTAAATGTACAAATGTTAACACTGCCAGCCATTAGGGAACCTGTACAGACTTAGCTACTGCAGATTAAGGCGAGAGACTTTCACAGCTGAGAGTACGGAGGACCCATGAGCCTTCCTGAGGATCATGCAGCATGAAGAGACTCAAAAGCAGGACTGATTCCAGATTTGTTAGATGAAGAAACTGGCAAAATCACCTCTTAATATTCCTTGCCTAAGAAAGCCCGAGAGAGAGAGAGAGAGAGAGAGAGAGAGGTAGTGGTTTGAGTGTTAGCTTACAATTCTGGAGATCATAGTTCAGTTGCCAGCATGGCCATGAAACCCGCCGAATGACCTTGGGCATGTCACACTCTTTCAGCCTCATGAGAAGGAAATGGCAAACCTCCCCTGAACTAATTTTGCCAAAAAACCCCACAAAAAACCAAAAAAACAACAACAACCCTATACTAGGGTTGGACACGGTTTGAAGGCACACAACAACCACACAAAAGTCCTATGACATTCATGGGGTCGCCATTCATTGTCAGACAACTTGAAAGAACACATGCACACAATCCCTCACAGTAAAGTGTCCTTCGTGGTCCTTGGGGGCATCTCAAGACTTTTTGCTGCCTGAGGGAAAGGATAAAATGGGATCTCTCTTTGTTCCATATAGAGAAACTGGACTGGTGGTTGAATCTTGCTTCAGCACTGCTAATCGGATAGCCTCCAGGGTAATTTGGGTTGTAGGACAGGCTGGGTGTCCTCGAACAGAAGAGATTGGTACAGGATTCCAGAGGAATAGTTTGAGGGTGCTGCCACCTGATATAATTCTCATTCTGTCTTTCTGTCTCTCTATCTCTTTCTCTAGTTATGGTGTAAGCCCTGATGGCCCCTCTCCAATGTCAGCATCTTCCTCTGATACCATTTGGGGGATGGCAGTTTCAGAATGACAGCAAAGAGCAGGAGTGCCAAGATTGGTGCTCCACAGCTAACTGGCCATGAGCTGGTGCCATTATCTTACTAACAACACTCAGTATTAGGGTCCCTTCACACTACAGAATTATGGCACTATGATTCCACTTTGACTGCTATGGTTCTATCCTGTGGAATCCCAAGACTGGCACTTTAATGAGGGGCATTTAGACAGTTTTGCCGGAGAGTTTGTCTGGTGCCTCTGCCCAGATTACAAAGTCCAGTATGCTATAGGATGCTGCTGCCATGACAGTTAAAGGGGAATCATAGATTGGACAGTGGGAAAGAGAATTTAGTGTTGCCCCAGGAAAATTTAAAATAGTGTGTGTGGCATATACTTATATACTCGTCTATAAGTCTAAAAATTTATGCCCCAATATTGCCCCCCCCCAATCCCAGGTCAATTTATTTATAGGCCAGTATGGTAATGTGATAGCAGCTCTTTCAGATTTCCCCATGCAGTTTCTTTTTCTCTTGTGCCAATCAGAAAGAGTCCTGAGTGATTTATTGCTTTTAAACAAACAAAGAGACCATCTGCTGCCCGCTGGCCGCCATTGCTCTCTGGGTGAAGGCTGAAACCCAAGTTGGAACAAGCACCCTCAGTTAGAGTCTCTCTTGCTGTACACACACACACACACACACACTGAGGGAGCCTCCAAGTTTTACCCTTCACTTATCTACGAGTCATGGCAAAATCCATAATTTTGGCCCCAAAACCTGACCTTGACTTATACATGAGGTCGACTTATAGTCAAGTATATACGGCAGTTGCCCACCTCTCTTGCCCAAACCCAGCAGTAGATCCAAGCTCGCCCTGGCAAATGTCCCTAAAATGCCAGAGGCAGGCACCAAGCATAGGGAAAGGACTGATCCATCCCACGTTGCTGCCTTATTCTGAGATGACACTTGATCAAAAACAGGCTCCATTATTTGCTCACTGGTGCAATTCTAGGCACATTCCTCAGCCAAGCACTATTCACTTTTATACTTAAGCTGCCGGCTCATTAAGCAACATTAACATTATGCTAAGTGCAATTGTGGTAATGAGGCCCAAGGTGCTGCTCAGTGAGTAGAATCAGACAATGAAAATGTCACACAGATAAGACACATCCAAGATACATCATTGTCAGCACTTGTTCTGAGTAACAGATTGTTAAAATTGTTGGAGACTGCAACGGATGCGTTCTGTTAACGGCTCCTTGTACCTGGTCGCTAACCCGTGCTAGCTCTTGTAATACTGTACTACCTTCAACATCTTGAGGACATTATGTGTTTAATGCAGGTCCCAAATTCATTTATTTACAGCTTTGTATGAAGGACTGAATCCCATTGGGATCTGGGTCTCTCTCTCTCTCTCTTCTGGTAGACAAATGAAGAAACAGTAGAAATATTTATGGAGAACAGGCTCATTAATAACAATCGGCTGTTAACAGCTATGAATTAATATGGACTATTAATTAACTGCAGTTTCCCCTCCCTTGATTATATCAAGCAGATCATGCAGGAGGCTGCAGACAGAATTTAGGAAAGCTGAATCACAAAACAAATGCACAAGCTTGCCTGCCTGCCTTCCTCTCTGCCTCTGCCAAGTGGTAGGCATGGAAGAGTTTTGTTTTTTAATGGGGAATATAATGCTATTGTAACATAATTTTATTTTGTGATTGTTGTGGGTCTGCAATGCTAGCTCAGGGCAGCATGAGAACCATGCAGGCATACCCCCACATATGTTGTTGAATTTCAACTTCAATTCCAATCATTCCTCCCCATTACCTGTGCAAGTTGGGGCAGTCCAACAACATCCCAAGGGCTGCAAGATCCCCAGCCCTGGCCTTGCCTACAAAGCATTAACAGGACTGACACTGATGTTCGGCATTGCAGGCCTCCTTCTGCTGACCTCCAGAGGTCCCTGGCCCTGCTTATGCCCTGGACGTTGCTGCCTATCTACTTGACCTTTTCAGATATGGAGGCAGTAAACAAGATACCCCAAAAGCACCAGATCCTGTCTGATTTTGGATGTTAAGCAGGGTCGGCCTTGGTTAGTACTTGGATGGGAGACTACCAGATGCTGTAGGCTAAATTTCAGGGGAACTGGCAAAACCACTTCTGAGGGTGCATCCTTACTGCAGAATTAATGTAGTTTGCCATAACTTTATTCAATTTGAAACCACGTTAACTGTCATGGCTTAGTTCTATTGAATTCTGGGATTTGAAGTCTTGCGAGATATTTCACCTTCTCTGTCAGAGAGCTCTCTGGTGCCACAATGAACTACAGATCCCAGGATTCCATAGGATGAAGCCGTGATATTTGAAGCGGTGTCAAACTGCATTCATGCTGCAGTGTGGCAGCAGCCTGAATATTCCTTGCCTATGCAAACCCAGTGGAATTTGTGGGGTTACCATAAGTTGCCAGGTGACTGGAAGGCACGTACACACAAACAAATAAGAGCATGAAGCACTACGCTTGACAGCAGTGGCAGTCTTTCTTTCTGGTTAGTGCAATGTAGATTGGACTCTGAAGTTAGCCACTTCTAGGCCATGATAAGAAGGCAGGGAGATGGTCCCACTGAGGCCATTCTGCCCAAGGCTGCCCTCGAACCCTGCAGCTGAGTCTAGCTAGCCCCTAATTAAATGTGGAAGAAAACTCAGTCTTAAGAGGAGTGTCTGAATGGTGGGTATCCTTCGCCGTGAGGGCAAAACAGTGCAGCACCAAATGCTTATTACATTGCGCAGCTAGTTACTCTTTTGAAGGGCAAAGATCACATTTTAGCTGGCGTTTCTATCTGAACCTGACATAATTAGGTACCGATTTCAGAAAGTGTGTGAATACCCAGCCAGACTTGCACCTGCTCCTTTTTCGTACCTTGATGTTGGGGATATGTGCACAGAACAAGAAACCAGGGCAAGCCGTGTGTTGTTTTCCTGAGAGGCTGGTCTACAGAGCAGTGATTAATAGATATCTTCTAGCAAGCCCTGATAATAAGCTCTCCACTTGTTGACCTTCTTGCATAAATGTGAGAGACTCCTTGAACATGACAAATGGCTTTTTGCTGAAACACAAGTTGTCAGTTTCTTAAGAACGATATATGTGTTGTTCCATAACTGGGGAGCTGGAGGTAAAGTTGAATTTTCCCCTCCCAACACAGGCACACACAGATAAACTTCATTTGTTTCATGTGTGGACACCTTGCTAGAAAGTTTGCGTGCTGGAAAAAGTCTGTATGGTAGATAGGAAACTGAACCTATAAGACTTTGGTCTCATCTGTACTCGAGAAATAATGCAGTTTAAGATCACTTCAACTGCCATGGCTCAATAGCAAGCAATTGTGGGATCTGTAGTTTTGTGAGAAATTTAGCTGTCTCTGTCAGAGAATACTAGTGCCAAAATAAACTACAAATCCCAGGATTCCATAGCATGGAGCCATCGCAGGTAAAATGGTGTCAAAGTGTATTAATTCTACAGTTCATATTAGGGCTCATTCCCACCACTAAATACAGTCAATTGCCAATCGAATTATATGACTGTCCCCATTTGAAACCGATTCTGATCCTGGTGCAATGAAGCGAGACAAATGGAAAAAAACCTGTTTTTTCCCCCAGAGAGTAGTTTCAAAGCGGTTCTTTTGAAAAGTGTTCAGCAAGTGGGAATGACAGATCGGAATCACATCATTCTTGGGGGGCGGGGGGAGACTAATGGCAGAGGGGTATTTACCATCCCTCCCCAGGTCTTTGGAGATGTCACACACCCCCAATGTTGCCTTTTTACTTGTGGTGTGACCTATGGGTTCTTTTCTTTAAAAAAAAATTAATCACTGAATCAATAGATTGATTTTGCAAGGCATGTAGTTGCTATACCATTCTATCAATTCATCGATTAATTCATCTGTTAATTCTATTTTAAAAAACCAAACATGCTGTGTCTCCCGTCCTCCTCCTCCCGGGTCTTTCCCACCTCCAGGCTGAGGGTTGCTCCTGCCAGGCACTCTGGTCCAGGGTGCTCTGGGAGACCAGGGTCTAAATCCCCAGCTGGGCCACTGAAACTGACTGGGTGAGTATGGGCAAGTCACACTCTCTCAGCCTCAGAAGAAAAGAAGAGCAAACCTCTGAGAAATCTTGCCACCCTCCCGGGAAAAAAAAACCAAAAATTTCCCCAGCCAGGCTGCCAAGGCTGCCGCTTATGTCACAGATGATGCACAGATGATTGACATGAACCATGCCAAAAAAGAAGCGATTACATGGGACTAATGAAATGATCCATTTTCCTAGTGGGGATGACACTCAAAGTGAATCGATTCAATGATTTGAAGCAAAAGCAAATCGCCAATCGATTTAAATTGTAAGTAGAAATGATTCCTAAACACATTGCAGAAATAATCCAGTTTGAGATGCTTTAACTGCCCTGGCTCAATGCTAGGGAATTCTGGGAACTGTAGTTTTGTGAGACATTTGGCCCTTCTCTGCCAGAGAGCTCTGGTGTCACAAGATACTACAATTCCCAGGATTCCCTAGCACTGAGCCGGGACAGTTAAAGTGATCTCAAACTGGATCATTTCTGCAGTGGGTTTTGGACCTTAGATACTAAGCAAAGGATGGGAAAAGTCTGGCTCATGGGCTGAATTACACAGCAGGCAAAGGCTTCATCTACCGTTGTCCCCAGACACTAATCCAAGATACAAAGTTATTTGAAACCAGGAACCTGCTACATGGTTTATGGGAAAGCTACAAGACAAAGTATCGTCCCACCCTTTTAAAAATGAAATAAAACAAACCAGTATAAAATCAACACAACAATATGTATAAAATCAACACGCAGAGCACATCATTCTCCAATATCATCCAAATTGATTACAATACTGTATTTAACAATTTGTAAAGACGCATCTCTTCCGGCAGGCCTTCCCCTGAAATTCCTTATCCCCAGCTTCGGTTCCAGACTTTGATTTCCTGCCTACTCCCATGTTTCTGATCCCCACTTATGACGTGGCCGCATAAGGAAGGGTTAGGATGTAGTTATATGTTTTTAAATAACTGTTTTAATCATTGCTGTTTAATCTATTTTTAAGGGGTGGGAGGTTTGGAAACGGGTCATGGGATTGTTTTAATCTATGTTTTTTGTTTTTTGTTTTTACTTGTACCCCGCTCCGAGTGTATGTACAGAGGAGCGGGTTATAAATAAACTATTATTATTATTATTATTATTATTATCTTTCCATAGATTACTATGTGAAGCAGGTGGGCAGTACCGTCTACTATTATTGTTAGAATAACTGATAAATGGGGCCCATATTACACAGAATAAATTGTGTGGTTGATATTTTTTTCATGCATGTACATGGTCAAGTTTTCCATAAAGTCCAGAGCTGAGAATCTCATTTTCCAGCTGTGTGTGTGCCTTCAAGTCACCTGTTAAATTATGGCAACCCTATCAGTTTCATTTTGTAGGCAAGGAATACTTACAGGTTGTTTTTTTCATTTCCTTACTCTGAAATATACCCTAGAGCTCCTGGTATTCATTGGTGGTCTTCCATGCAAGTACCAACTAGGGTTGACCGTGCTTATCTTCCAAGATCAGACAGAATCTGATGCCTTTATTTAGAAACGCCTTAGAAAAGTATAAATTCATTGCATCTTTCCAATGGCATGCCATTTCTATTGTATGAAAAAAATGAACTAAACAATGAACTAAACTGAACAATGAGGGTAGGGGGGAAAATGAACTATTTGGGGGCATTAACACTCACTTTTTTGTCCCAAGGAGATGTAGATCGCCACGCTGATGCATATCAGGTTTGTTGTTCCCATTTTGCTTTGGATTTGCGAATCTCTCCAAGTCATTGTGACTCTCTTGTTACTCACATATGCCATCATTTTGGGATAAAATGAAGCTAGCTCCATTCCCTTGAATGATACAGAGCAATCTGAATCTATTTGGAAGCTTATTCAAACTGCCAATGATGCAGATTGATGCGGATCTTTCAGGAAAAGTTGGGGGGGGGGTATTGAATATCCCAGTTTAGGTGGGGGGGGTTGCCACCACCACCCTGCCCCAGTGCACTGAGTGCATTCAGAATGTGTGTGAACAACAAGGATTCAACTCAGATTCATCCCGGATTATTTTTGTAGCATGAGTGAGGCCTTTAAGTAGGATAGATTAATTGGAACCTAAAAAATAATGCTCAGAGACTTGTTGGTAGATTAACTTCAACCTTCTGGATTTGCAATAATGCATCTTTCTTTAAATACAGCTTGCTAGAATTCACAAACAAGATAGAGGCTTACCCAGGAGTGGGCAGAACCTTGGCGACAAAACATGCCCTCCCAAAGCTGTCTTTACAATCCTGGACTGCTTTGTTTTCTCCAGATCTCCATTTTCCTGCCCTTCCCTGAAAGAAGGTGAGGTTCCTCTCTTGGAAGCCTTAGAGCAGCAATTTACCCTTGAAACAGGTGTAGTGAGAATAGGTTGCAGCCTTTCCCTGCATGATTTAATTTTTTTTAAATCCAATTTTTCAAAAATCAGAAGTGGACTGTGATTCACAGTGAAGCCATAATACTAAGTAATTTCCCTGAAGCAGCTTTAAAGTTGTAATTCATTGAATTAGGAGCATTATGCTTCCTCCCTTTCAAAATGTGTAAAACACATTGATTGGGCTTCAGTGAAGGCTCTGAAACCTCTCCAGATATTATCAGTGTAATTCAAAATAAAGAATTGAACCAAAGTAGCACACCTTCCCATCATTTTCAGGATCACAGGGGCATTTCAGTGTTTCTCTCTGTCTCCCAAATAAAGCCAAGGCTCTGTCCAAAAATGGAATAAACCTAGATCTTGACAGAATTTCCTTTTTTGTCAAGTACAAAAAAATGTACTTTTTGGTTTTGTTTGCTTTGGTTTGGTTTTGGCCTGGCAGGCTTTCAAACTCCCTTTGCCACCTGAAGGTCTTTCCCTCCTCAGTACCACCATAGGATGACACCTAAGGAATCACCCCCCTTTTGGGGGAGAAAGTGGTGGGAACAAAGAGGAAGGGAAGTGTTGGCATTGGGAAAAGCTTGATGCTTTGTTAGCTGGTAGCATAATCCTAAACATAGATAATAAAAACTCACTACCTCCAAACTGGCTGAGTTTTGCACCTTTACAGTGGACTCACTTTTCTTTTGTACACAGGGGAGAGGAGAGGGAAAGGCTCACATCTGCTGTAGCATTTACCCCCTCTGGGGTTTAAGCAGGGAGAAGGAGAAACATGATCAGTGGGGCTGAAGGAGGATGCTGTGACCTTTTTGCAATCTTCGTTCATGCCTGATGTCTTAGGGGAGAGGATTTGGCTCAGGGCATGGAACAGGGAGGAAGGAAAAGTGTGCCTGCTGCACCTTCTGCAAGAAGACCAGCTGATATCAGGACTAGAATTAATCTGCTAGGATCAGAGCTCCTAGGAGAGCATTCTAGCCTATGCATCTAGAGCCAAGCTTTGCCAAGAGCAGGTGCAAGCCAGAGCATCAAGGAGGATTCATAACAGTTACAAATTCACAAGGATGACAACAATGTCAGCAACAATAAAATTACAATCAGTAAATCACAAGAGAATGTGCCACAAAAGAATGTGGTGGTGTGAGAGGAACCCCTTCACCAGCACTTTTCTGCAGCTGGCCACAGCCCACTACATAGCATGTAGGGATTACTTGTTGGCGTTTCGACAAAACCCATATGATGTAGCATCAGTGATCACAATGGGCTCTCATCTAGAGCTCTTCCTGTGGAAGTGATTCCATGCCTTAAAAACCTGTAGGTTGCCTGGGGCCATTGCAGTGATTTGAGTTGCTGGACCAGACCAGGGGCCTTCATAACACAGCATGCTTTTCTGATAACAGTAGCCAGCCAAATGCATCTGGGAGCTCACAGGCAGGACATGTACAAGTAATAACTGCCCCAATTTGTTGTTTGTCCCTGTCATTTGTAAGAATAATTGCTACTAATACCTTAAATAAGAGCCAGCATGGTGTAGTGGTTTGAACACTGGAGCAAAGGGATCAAATTTCTGTTTAGAGATTAAACAAATCCACAGAGAACAGATTTTTAATGGCTGCTTGTTATAGTGACCATCTATTCTCTCCTGTATAAGAGACAGTGGAAAACCAGCATGATGTAATGGTTGAGTGCTGGACTTGGACTATGGGGAACCAGGGTTGAATCCCCACTCAGCTACTGAAATCCACTCATGATCTTGAGCAAGTCACACTCTTTCAACCTCAGAGGAAGGCAAAGGCAGACCCCTCTCTAAACAAATCTTGCCAAGAAAACCGTATTAGAGATTTGCTTAGGGTAGTCATAAGTTGGAGAGGACTTGAACGCACACAGCAATAATCTAAAAGCACCAGATCCCATCTGATCTTGGAACCTAAGCATGGTGACCCCTGGTTAGTCCTTGGATGGACTAACACATAACAGGTACTGTGTGCTATAGTTTAGAGGGAGAAACTGGCAAAGCCATCTCTGTGTATTCCTTGCCTAAGAAAACCTTATGAAATTCATGGAGGTCTCCATAAGTTGACAGGCGACTTGAAGGTGCGTGCACACACATACACATACACTTCTTTCTTTTCCTGTTGTGTCTAATAGTCATTTAACACAACTGTTTCTCTTGAATATGTCCGATCTTCTAAAGCCATCTAAAAAGCTGTGGCCACCTCCACATCTTGTGGCAGGATCACCTTATGGGAATGATGCCTGTGTGGAGAGGTACCTTCATTGTGCCTGTCCTGTTACAGCTCCTCAGCATCACTGGTTGGTCTTTGAGTTCTATTAAGTACAGAAGGAAAATGTCTCTTCACCTATTTTGCATCGTTTGTAACTGCACGAATTTCTCCCGTCTCTGCCTTGTCACTACTAGTGGTCCACGCTCTCCCTGCTTTAAAAAATCCTCAAAGCTGTCTCCAGTCTTTTTTTAAAAAGCTTTCATTTAGCTTTCAGGAACAGATTAATCTTAAGGAACTGCATTGTTTTCTGTTCTGATCTGTCACCAGTAAGAGCAGCTTCTATTCTGCAGTTAGAATTGTCTGGTGGCTTCCATGTTACTAGAATTGTGAAATTTGCAAGAAATTTAGGTTGTGAACCTATTTTGGGGGGAGGGTTAATATTCAGTCCATTGAAGGACTTCATTAAATTTTACTGTAAATTCTGGAGCAGATTTTCGGCATAGGAATTTAGCATACATGGGGAAAATCAGGGGTTTAAACAGGCATTATCCAGCAATAGTTGTGCAATTGCAGTAAAGATTTTCACACACAATTGTGATTAAAGATGACTTATCCTGGGAATAACCAGGGAATAATCAGCAACAAATCATTCACAGGGAAATTCCATGAATGATTTGTTGTTGGTTATTCCCTGTTATTCCCAGGATAAGTCATCTTTAATTGTGATCGTGTGTGAAAATCTTTACCTCGATTGCACGAATATCGCTGGATAATACCTGTTTAAACACCCAATTTTCCCCATGTGATAAAGTCCATGGAACCCACCAGTCTGTAAGTATATGTAAATGTTATACTCACATTTATACTTAATTGATTTTATTGAGTTTGAGTCCAAAGATAGGAATCAAGATGGCTCACAGTAATCAATAACAATAAAAGAGAATGTGTGTCAACCTGTCTTCAGCATTTAGACTTTGTGCTACACACCTCAAATTTTGACATAATGTTTTTTTCCTTGAATTTCCAAGTTTTATCCCAGAATTTCCAACTATGTGTGTTTGCTAAAAACCAAAAACCAAAAAAGCAAACCAGGAAATGGTAGTAAACACCACAAACTTTGACAGAGGCAGAGAAACATTTCTCAACTGATTTCTGTGTCTTTTAGAAAGCCACTGCAAAAAGTGTGGTACACATGTCATACATCTGCATCCATGGCCATTTTGCTTCTGTCACTGTTCCTCCATCATTACCACCTGCCTAACGTTGCCATCTATGCTGACCAAAATTATCTTGGCTACTGTGTTTTAGGGATTGTTTTCATAGAATCATAGAATCATTGAGTTGGAAGAGACCCCAAGGGCCATCCAGTCCAAACCCTTGCCATGCAGGAACTCTCCATCAAAGCATCCCCATTGACAGAGGGCCATTCAGCCTCTGCTTAAAGACCTCCAACGAAGGAGACTCCACCATCCTCCAAGGGAGTGTGTTCCACTGTCGAACAGCCCTTACTGTCAGGAAGGTCCTCCTAATATTGAGGTGGAATCTCTTTTCCTTCAGTTTGCATCCATTGTTCTGGGTCCTGTTCTCTGGAGCAGCAGAAAACAAGCTTGCTCCTTCCTCAATATGACACCCCTTCAAGTATTTAAACAGGGCTATCATATCACCTCTTCACCTTCTCTTCTCCAGGCTAAATAGCCCCAGTTCCTTAAGTCGTTCTTCATAGGGCATGGTTTCCAGACCCTTCACCACTACAGTTGCCCTCCTTTGGACACGCTCCAGTTTCTCCACATCCTTTTTGAATTTTGGTGCCCAGAACTGGACACAGTATTCCAGTTGGGGCCTGACCAAAGCAGAATCAGGTGGCAGTATTACTTCCCTTGATCTAGACACTATACTTCTACTGATGCATCCTAAAATTGCATTGGCCGTTTTAGCTGCTGCATCGCATTGTTGACTCATGTTCAACTTATGGTCTACTTAGACTCCTAGATCCCTTTCACATGTGGTATCATTTAGTTTAATGATCCCTGGGGTTAAATAAAGCAAAAGAATAGAAGTACTGGCAAGATTCTTGGGGTTAAAAAAAAAGGACAAGAACACAGGAGTTACTAAAGACACATTTTAGTGTACTAGCTATTGACTAGGCAGTGCTTGGTACAGTTCAACTAGAAAAGAAGACAAGGGTCTTAGAAACATACCTGATGAGATTCCTCAGTCAGAAAAACAGTTTGGGTGTTCTCCTGGATTCAACTTTGAACCTGGATACCCAGGTCCCAGCAGTGGCCAGGAGTCCATTTGCACAGCTAAAAGTGGTGGGCCATCTGCACCTGTTCCTTGAGACATCAGCTCTGGCTTCGGTGATAGATGCCATTTGGTGATATGGGCTAGAAATAAAAATTATTATTATTATATTATTATTATTATTACATCCCATTTGAACTACTGTTAATGCGCTCTACATGGGGCTGTCTTTGGAAACTGTTCAGAAACTTCAGCAGGTTCAAATAGCCACAGCCAGGATGCTTACCAGGGCAAGTTATAGGGAGCAAAAAAATCCTTTGCTGAAACAGGACCTGTAAAGCCCTGTACAGATTCATATTTGAGAGACCATGAACCTTATTGCATTCACTTTATTTACCGTTTTGGGAACGGAAACGGGAATCTCAGGGCACCTGTGAACAGATTTTACCGCGCGTGCAAGCGTCGACAAAAAGGTCCTGTTCCAGCACCTGTACCCAAGCCGTCCCTGTTCAGTGCCGGCAGGTACCATTTTGTCTGGATGAAAGTCTTCCGACCAGAACATTTAACCCTTCTCAGCACTGAACAGGGATGGGTGCTGGAACGGGACCTTTTTGTGGATGCTTGTGTGTGCGGTAAAATCCATTCACGCGCGCCCCCAAGATTCCCGTTTCCATCCCCAAAATGGTAAATAATGTGAATGTGCTAAGGTCCCATATCTCCCCATACAAATTGGTCCTAAGATTTACAGGGGAAAGCTTTCTCTTGGTCCTGCCACCATCAGAGGCTCGCTTGGTGAGGACATGAGAGAGAGCCTTCTTGGTGGCTGCTCCCACCCTCTGGAACTCCCTTCCACAGGAGGCTAGGCTGGCCCCCCTCTCTGCTTGCCTTTTGTTGGCAAGCAAGAACAGTTTTATGCAGGCAGGCTTTTAGGACATAATCATGAGATGGCTTTTATATGGAATGTGAGTTATATGACAGGTGTGTTGTAGTTAAGGATTTTTTTTAATGTATGCAATTTTATAATGTTTTTATTTAATGTTTTTAATTGTTTTTAAAACTTTTATTGTAAAATTTTTGTTTTTGTTTTTTTAATTTATATGTGAACTTTCTTGGGTCCCTTTCTGGGGGGAAAAGAGACATAAAAATAAAATGAAATAAATAAATAAGGAGGCATGGGAGAAGGATGTGGCACTGCAGCTAACATTTTTGACATAAAAATTGGGGTGGGGTAGCTTCTGTCAGACGGTTCTCTGAAGAATGACTCCTTAAGATTTCCCCATTTAAAAGAGAAAAATAAGGGGGGGGGGAGTTCTTGGATTCCTGGGACAGGGCATATTATAATCCCCAGAAGCATGGGCAATACATACTTCAAACAGTACTGAATACCAAAATACAGCTAACTTATGAAACAAGATCAACAGTCAAAACACAATTAAGATTTTAAAACCCAATTGAACTTACTGAAAGCATAATTTAAAAGTACAGTGGTCCCCTGGCTTACGAATCCCCCGGGTTATGAAAACCCTGGGATCCGAAACCGGCAGGACCGCTAACGTATCCCCCAGGATCCGAAAGATCCCCCGGGATACGAAAAAAAAACCTGTGCGGCCCCTTTAAATCGGCCACGTGATCCGTTCGCTAAAGCGGTCCCCCGGGAAACGAAAGCTTCCGGGTTACGAAGGTAATCCCGGAACGGATTACCTTCGTAACCCGGGGGACGACTGTATGCCCCTAAGAAAAGCACATATCCAACTTGGAAACAAGCCTTACCCTTAGTATCCAGACAACTTCAAAACACCTCCCTAAATAAGAATGTCGTTGCTTCCGCCTCTTTACCTCCAGGAGAGGGTCAGTCCTTGCCTCCCTTGCAGGGAGTTTCAGAGCCTGCAAGTTACGGTATATACTCATGTATAAGACTAGAAGTTTTAATTTAATAATTGACCCAAAAGCCTGAGTCGAGTTATCCATGGGTCAATGTAAGTACTGTGCTTTAAGTCTTATTTTGAAATGGAGCCATTCCACCTGGTAAAAGGCAAGAGTATAATCTGTCTTGGAAGCACCCTTCTACTCATCCATCCAAACTTTAGGGTAAGTTATGCCTGCTGAAGTTTTGTAAGCAATTTGGCAACATCTTCCTTTGCTACAGCCTTTAGATTCTTTGCTACATATCCCTAAGTCCCTCAACTTATCCACGGGTCATTTCAAAACCCATAATTTTGGCCCCAAAACCTGCCCAGGACTTATGGTCAAGTATATTTTGCAACTTATTTTGCAACTAAAGCAAAGCATATATATCTAAAAGGTTATTTCCTTGTTACCTCTGCCTCCAACCCCTCTGTTTGTTTCCTTTTTCCATTTTATATTGCAAAACCCATCAGTTTTTTGTTTTTGTTTTTTGGTAGAGCACCATAATGCATGTATTATATTGGTAGTAGCAGTAGTATAATGCTAATCGTAATAACAAATAAATAGTAATGATGTTATGAGGTGCCATCTTTAGTCCAGTACTCAAAGAGAGTATAGGTTTAATGAAGTAGATGTGTTCCTAGACTTTCCTTTTTTAACAGAAATGTTGGTACCAGAGGCAGTGGCATCACTAGGGTTGGCGTCACCTGGTGCAGTAACTCATGGTGTCACCCCTCCATTGACCTCCTCCCATTTCACACCATACAGAATACTTAGTAATGCTTTTTTATGCTGTTACTCAAAATTATAAATCCCATATACTACTGAATGTAATGCTAATAGTTGTGACACAAACAACTAGCAAAATTAAAAGTATACCTTCAAATTCCAACATCATATGCACAACCTGAATGTATTTATATATACATAGTGAAGATCTGGTTAAACTGTGACGTTTTTAAATAAAATTTAAAAACAATAAAAATTTCAAAGAATGTCAAAATGTTTTTAATTTTTTTAATTAAATTTTGAAATTTAAAAATTTAATTTTTAAAAAAATCTGGGGCCTCTCCTTTCTCCTCCCACTGAGCTTAACTCCATTCCCACCAACTCTTAAAGCATTTTATAGGGAAGCAGATGAATGCCATAGCTCTTTTCTGCCAAAAGGTAGGTGCAGTCGTGTCATTCCCCCCCCCCCCCTTTTTAGGGTGTCACCTAAATCACATGGGAAGAACAGGGATAGTTTTCTATACCACAAAGAAGAAGAACAGTTCAACATGGTTGAGCAAAATTTTTATTCAAAATAAACAATATGCGCATGCAAAATGAAACAGCAAGGTCAGGTAAGCCTTGCATGAATCAATAAAAATGTTTGGCATTTTCTAGAGACCACTTCAAGGCTTCTTCCAAAATGCATCTAGGAATGATTATTTTTCTTTCATCGTTTTACATTTTTCTAATCATTTCCATTTGGTGGCCAAATTTATAGTTCTGTGCTTTTTTAACATGCTGGGGGGAGCTGATGAGACTTATCTTCTCTCCCCCTTCCTTTCTGTGTTGCTGTTAACATATGCTCAGTAAGGGATTCTAAAGGAAACTGTTGTTTACCTTTCTTGATGAAAGCAAGCACACATGGCTACAGCTGGCTCAGCTATGTAGCATCCTGTGCTTTCCTCACTCAAGTATTGTTTACTGCAGATATGCTTTTGCAGCCCTAATACTGAAAGATGGTGTTTTTCCAGCCCTTCTTCACCATCCTCCCAATGCTGATGCTGGTAAAAAACAAAAAAATATACCTTCTAGCTAGAGGACTAGGAGGAAAGAGGGGGGCTGAGTAGGCATAAAAAGACTTTGTAAAAAGAAGCTTCTTTCTCAGAGGCTTTGTTAACTGAGATATATTTGTATTCTACCTCATGTTCCTCTTTGCCTTCTTCATGCTGGAATCTTGCCTTTGAAATCCATGAGAGTGATCAGAGTAGAGAAATAAGTAAATGCAACCTTGTGATAGGGGTTTAACTAAACCAAGGCCATCAAACTAAGAAGAGGTAGTGGATGATCATTTTCAGAAACAAATCTCGGAAATATGAAAGCTTCAAGAATTAGTAGTTACGGGGGACTTTTTTTACTCTGTTACCTGCTGGGAAAATAGTTGTGCTATGCATAGGCTCTCCAATAAATTCCTGGTGTGCTCTGCGGATATTTCCTATTTCAAAAAGTAGAGGAAAGAACAAGGGAATCAGCAATCGTGGACATGATCCTAACCAATAGGGAGGAGTTGGTCACTGGAAACAAATTGGTAGTTTAGAGGAAGTGATCATGTAATGCTACAATTCGCAACTGTGGGACAGAGCAAAGAAGAGTATAGTTAAACCAAGGAGTTTATCATACAACGGAATTTGGGGGTATAATGCAATGGCAATCTGAATGCAATCATGGGGTTTCACGTTATTGCGAATTAGTGTATCTCACGCAATTTTGGGCAATGGGAAGTCATTCCAAACGCAATCATGGGGTTTCACGTAATTGCGTATTAGAGTATCTTATGCAATTTTGGGCAATGGGGGGGTCATTTTCAGGAAATGGGAAGTCATTCTGAATGCATTCCGAATTCAATCAGATTTTATGTAAGTTCGCTAAAGTAGCAAATTTACGTGAATTCGAATTGGCCCCATTCACAATTGAAAGAAATTCCTCCAATGTGATAAACTCCTATAGACTTTGGCTTTCAGAGAAGCTGATTTTTAACAAGTTCAGGGAATTACTGGATGGAATCCCATGGCTAGACATGCTAAAGGAAAAAGATACCTTGCAAGTGTGGAAGTTCTTGAAGAAGGAATTGCAAAAAGCACAATCACAAACAATCTCATGGAAGAAGAAAATTGGGAAATATGAGGGGAAAAAAAACCAATGTGGCTTCACAGCAAACTCATGGAGGAAGTAAAAAGAAAAAAGAGTGTGCACTGTACATAGAAATGGAAGGACAAATTACCAAGAAGGAGTACAGATGAATATCCCAAGTTTTCAATAATAGTCCAAGGAAAGCTAAAGCTGAGAATCTACTGAGACTAGCTAGATAAGCAACAAGCAACAAGAAAGTTTTTTTCAGCGACATTTGAGGAAAGAGAATGGCCAAGGAGATAGAGGGCCCACTGGTTAGGAAGGATGACAAAATGCCAACAGAACACAAAGAAAAGGCAGAACCACTCAATATCATTTTTGCTTTTGCTTTTTACCAAAAAGAGAATTGTTCATTTCTATGCAGTAGCAGAGACCTTGGCAAGGGATCTGAATTGCAAATCAAGATTAATAGAGTTAGTCAGGAATTACCTAAAGGAGTTCAAATCTGTAGGGTCCAATGAACTGTATCACAAAGTAGTGAAGGAACTTGCTGGTGCACTCTCTGAACCACTTACCATCATTTTTGAGAAATCTGAAAAAACAAATCTGAGGTGCCAAATAACTGTAGCAGGACAAACATTTTCCCTCTAATTACATAACAAGGAAAAGACAGAAAGGAGTTTATGGGGTATGAAAATATTACTGCGCTGGCACGGATTGCTTAAGTGATAAGCAATAGAAAATTGTAGATAGATAAGTCAAAACAAAGAAGGATATGGGGAAAATGAATAAAGCACTGTACATTTGAAATAGATGAGAATGTTGAATATGTTGTGCAAATAGTTTCATATCGTTATATCTTGGTACATCATGTAATATATGTTTTAATGTAAATAAAGTTTATTTTTAAAAAGGCAAAAAAGAAAATTTAAGAAACTACAGACCACTCAAGCTGACTTCGATATCAGGAAAAATATTAGAACGGATTATACAGGAGTCTGTCTGCAAGTATTTTGGTGACAATGCAGTGGTCGTATATCTGTTTTTGATCAGGTCCTAGTTTAATAGATGGTGGGAATGCTGTGGCAGTTTATTTGGATTTCAGAAAAGCATTTGTTCAGGTTCCCCCATAATGATTTGATTCGCAAACTGATTAAATGTGGAATAGATGGGCATACTGTCAGATGGATCCATAACAGGTTGGAAAACCATGCTCAAAGAGTCATCATCACTGGCTGTGCTTCAAACTGAAAGAAGGTCTCAAGTGGAGTGCTTCCGGACTATATCCCACAGCTATTACTCTTCAACATTTTTATCAATAACTTAGATGATGGCATAAAGAGAGTCCTTATCAAGTTTGCAAATGACACAAAAATGGGAGGGCTGGCTAACATTAGAAGACAGAAACCAAATTCAAAAAGACCTAGATAAACTGGGAAATTGGGCTAAAATTAATAAAATGAAATCCAATAGAGACAAGTGCAAAATTCTACATATAGACTCCACAAACCAAACGTAGAGATATAGAATGAGGCCTACATGGCTCAGCAGTACGACATGAGAAAAGGACCTTGGGATTATTGTTGATCATAAAATGCTGCAACAAAGAAGGTGATTATTATTTTAGCCTGCATTAATAGAAGCATAGTTTCCAAGTTGAGGGAAGTATTAGTTCCACTATATTTTGCGCTAATCAGACTTCATCTGGAGTATTGTTTTCATCTCTGGGTACTGCATTTTAAGAAAGATAAAGACAAATTGGTGCAGGTTCAGAAAAGAGCAACAAGGATGATAAGAAGTATGGAGAACAAAACATATGAGGAAAGATTGAAAGAGCTGGGCATGTTGTGCCTGGTGAAGAGAAGACCGAGTTTTTGGGTATGTCTGCAGCAAAAGGAAGAAGAAGGAAACAGTTGGGCCTCCGTGGAGAAGATGGCAAAATGCTCACAGGAGACAGAGAAAAGGCAGAATTGCTCAACACCTTCTTTGCTTCAGTCTTCTCAGGAGAGGCAAAGGGTGCCCAACCTAAGGATGATGGGGCAGAGGACAGAATAGGGAAATTTCAGCACAGAGTAAGTAAAGAAACAGTACAGGAATACCTGGTTAATCTAAATGAATACAAGTCTCCAGGACCAGATGAACTACATCCTAGGGTATTAAAAGAACTGGCAAATGTAATATCGGAACCAATGGCAATCATCTTTGAGAACTCCTGGAGAACAGGAGAAGTCCCTGCAGACTGGAGGAGGGCAAATGTTGTCCCAATCTTCAAAAAGGGGAAAAAAGAGGATCCCAACAATTATCGTCCGGTTAGTCTGACATCAATACCAGGAAAGATTCTGGAGCAGATCATTAAACAGAGAGTCTGTGAATATCTGGAAGATAATTCCATAATCACAAAAAGCCAACATGGTTTTCAGAGAAACAAGTCATGCCAGACAAATCTGATCTCTTTTTTTGATAAAATTACCAGCTTGGTAGATGAAGGGAATGCTGTGGATATAGTATATCTTGACTTCAGTAAGGCATTTGACAAGGTTCCCCATGACATCCTTGCAAACAAGCTTGTAAAATGTGGACTAGACAAGGTAACCGTTACATGGATTTGTAACTGGTTGACTGACCGAACCCAAAGGGTGCTCAACAATGGTTCCTTTTCATCCTGGAGAGAAGTGACCAGTGGGGTCCCACAGGGTTCTGTCCTGGGCCCAGTGCTATTCAACATCTTTATTAATGACTTAGATGACAGAATTGGGGGCATACTTATCAAATTTGCAGATGACACCAAATTGAGAGGAGTAGCTAATACCCCAAAGGACAGGATCAAAATTCAAAATGACCTGAATAGACTAGAAAGCTGGGCCAAAGCTAACAAAATGAAATTTAACACAGAGAAATGTAAGGTCCTACACGTAGGGCAGAAAAATGAAATGCACAGATATAGGATGGGGGACACCTGGCTGAATGAGACAACATGTGAAAGGGATCTAGGAGTCCAAGTAGACCACAAGTTGAACATGAGTCAACAGTGTGATGCGGCAGCTAAAAAGGCCAATGCAATTTTAGGTTGCATCAATAGAAGTATAGTGTCTAGATCAAGGGAAGTAATAGTGCCACTCTATTCTGCTTTGGTCAGACCCCACCTGGAATACTGTGTCCAGTTCTGGGCACCACAATTCAAAAAGGATGTGGAGAAACTGGAGCGTGTCCAAAGGAGGGCGACTAAAATGGTTAAGGGTCTGGAAACCTTGCCCTATGAGGAACGGCTTAGGGAGCTGGGAATGTTTAGCCTAGAGAAGAGAAGGTTAAGAGGTGATATGATAGGCCTTTTTAAATACTTGAAGGGATGTCACATTGAGGAGGGAGCAAGCTTGTTTACTGCTGCTCCAGAGAACAGGACCAGGAACAATGGATGCAAACTGCAGGAAAAGAGATTCCACCTCAACATTAGGAGGAACTTCCTGACAGTAAGGGCTGTTTGACAGTGGAACACACTCCCTCAGAGGGTGGTGGAGTCTCCTTCCTTGGAGGTTTTTAAGCAGAGGCTGGATGGCCATCTGTCAGGGATGCTTTGATTGGGAGTTCCTGCACAGCAGGGGGTTGGACTGGATGGCCCTTGTGGTCTCTTCCAACTCTAAATTTCTATGATTCTATGATTCTAGGTGACATGATTGCTGTCTTTAAATACCTCAAGGGCTGCAACAGGGAGGCAGGCCTCTTCTCTGCTGCCCCAGAGGGTAGGACCAAGCCTAATGGTTTGAAGTTACAGGAGAGTAGATTTTGATCAAACATTAGAAGGAACATCTTGACAGTAAGAGCAATCTGGCAATGGAACCAATTGCCTAGAGAGGTGGTGTGGTATCCTCTGGATGTCTTCAAAAAGATGCTGGACTGCTACCTTCTGGGGATGCTGTAGCTGGACATCCGTACTGATCAGGGGGTTGGACTCGGTCTCCATGAGGACCTTTCCAACACTATGGTTTTATGACCCTATTAATGTGAGGTGAATCCCTTTAAGCAAACGCATTTGAAGCACTAACTCATAAGCTATTGTGAGTTTTCCATTTGTCAAGTTGTACGGTGGAAATCTTCCTGACTGGTGGTAAGGGTTTGTGGGAGCTGTACTTTAAAATGTCTGGACAGCTAAGAGTTCCTACCTCTGTTGTAATGATGCCAGGATGTTGTAGTTATTGTTGTTGTTGTTGTTGTTGTTGTTGTTGTTGTTGTGTGCCTTCAAGCTGTCTCTGACCTATGGCGACCCTAAGGTTTTCTTGGCAAGATTTGTTCAGAGGGGGTTTGCATTGCCTTCCCCTGAGGCTGAGAGCATATGACTTGCCCAAGATCACCCAGTACGTTTCATGTCTGAGCTGGGAATTGAGCCTTGTTCTCTAGAGTCATAGGCCAGCATTCAAACCACTATGCCATGCCAGAATGGCATACATTTTTTTCCTCCTTAGAGCAATCCTCTGGGGAAGGTGAGACTAAACACTCACCGCCGGCCCAAGATTATCCACTGAATTTCATAGCATGAGTGGAGATTGGAATCCAAACCTCTCATGAAACTTGAGATTCTCATGTTTTATCGCTTGCTCTCATTGTTTTATTTAGTTGTTCTCTTTTCGTTTCCATTACTGTATTTGTATGTATTAATCTGTTGGAATAATTCTCACCAAGCTTGAGCCACCCAAATATGATTCACTTGTTGAGGCAGCTAATTCCTACAAATAATGTCCTGAACGTTATGCTTTTACCATTAAGGCCTTGTTGTGCTCAGCAGCGCAGCTCTGAGCTGTCACTCTGGCTTGCTGAGAGTGTTTGGTTCCATGCTGGATCTGTGGTGATAAAATAAAAACCATATTGGAGCAGGAATAATGCACTGAGTGTACCAGATGTAATGCCGTGACTCATTTTGCCTGAGCAATTTGGACTGCAGTTTTAATTATTGATAATAATAATAATTCTCCTGAATGCACCTAGAAAAGCATTTGCTGGGTATTTTGTTAAATGTATAACAAAATCATAGGAATATGATGGCTTCAGTTTGGAGACTTGTGTTAAATCTTTGCTGAAAACTGGAAAGGTTGTGTGTTTATTTCTGGGTGAATTTTTCTTTTAGTTCTCCCCTAGGGACAGGCTGTAGCACTAGAGATTTGAGGCCATATAACCCCATTGATTCAGGAACAGATTATCAGGCTGGGCCAGACAAGAACCAAACTTAAAAAGCATTGGCAAGCACAGGATGTAAACAGTGAAGGCGTCCTAATCTTGCTCAATCTTTCTGACAAAATAATTTTGTTGTCCATGGGCAGCCTAGCTTGTCAACCAAAATTCTTATCCTGTGATCCCATCTAGATATTAAACTGCTTTATATTGAGTCATCAGCAACAAACCCAAACAAGAAGGAACAAGGCAAAACAATGTTTATTTGTCCATGAATTTTGTTTATATTCTCCCTTTCCTGTAGTGGGTTCAAACCAATGTACATGGCTCTCATATCCCTGACTTCAGTTGGTTTCCAAATAGTAGGGCAGGACCCCCAGGGAGAGCATGACAGTTGCTCAAGGGTCAAGACCTGGAGGCTCTGCAGCCCCCTCCTCCTCCTCTTCCCAAACTTTTTAATTTGTAAAATTTATACATAGATTGAGTAAAATATTGAATTTACTTAAATATACTGTGTATATTCGAGTGTAAGCTGACTTCATGTATAACTTGAGGGCAGGTTTTAGGGGCAAAAATGTGTATTTTTATACCACCCATGGTTGAGGATAAAATGTGGGGGCGTGTAACCAAGGATCTAAAGGATGACACACACAAAAAAGTGATGCCAAGGAACTTAGAACATTCCAGCAGACATAACTTTGTGCTCATCCCAAAGGCTGGTGGTTCTTTTAGGTGCTCCCAGGATGAACTAGCGCTTGCCCTTTGCCACTCTTTGCCATTTTGCCAGAGAAGGGGATGGTTCTTTTTTTTGATAAGCATTAAAGTACAGTACAGTGGGCCCTTGGTACCCACTTGGCTTTGGTTCCAGGACCCCCTGTGGATAGCAAAATCCATGGATGCTCAAATCTCATTGAATATAATGGCATAGTAAAATAGTATCTCTTATATAAAATGGCAAAATCAAGGCGTGCTATTTGGAATTTATACTTCTTTTTGGAATATTTTGAAACAGTGGATGCTTGAATCTGCGGATAAAAAAATATCTGTGGATATGGAGGGCTAACTGTACTTACATTGACTTGTGGATAAGTCGGCCCAGGTTTTTTGAGTCAATATTTAAACTAAAATGTCTAGACTTGTACATGAGTATATACAGTATCTGTTCTAATATGCATATTTTTAAATGTTAACATATGAGTATAAATGAATGTGCAAATGAAAATATGCACACTAAATAAATAAAATATTTTTATTCATATTCTGCATTGAATTGGGGGCACGATGTCCACATGTAGATGCACAGGGGGATTCCAAGGGAAAAAAATGTTTGAGTGCCACTGCCCTACTTTATCCTCATAACAGCAACCCTGAAATGTAGGTCAGGTTGAGAGGATGTGACTGGGCACCCAGTAAATTTCATAGTTGGTTGAGGACTTGTATCTAGATCTCCCAATTTTCATTGTAGTGAGAGTTCAGACTTGATTTGCTCCAAAAACCACTCATTACTCTTTTTCATGGTCCACAATATCCATAGAACATTTCTCCAGCACCGTATTTCAAACAAGCTGATTCTTTTGCTGTCAGTTTTCTTCACCATCCAACTCTCATAACCAGACATAAACAATGAAAATAAAAAAAGGTCTGGATGATTCCTACTTTGTTTTTTAATGATATGTCTTTACACTAGAGGATTTTGTATAGTTGTTTCATGACTGCTTTTTCATGTTCTAGTGTTCTTCTGATTTCTTGACTATAATCTCCATTTGAGTTAATGACTAAGCCAAGGTATAGGGACATTTTTAACTATTCCAATGCCTTTGTTACCCACTAGAAAGTTATGTAAGCCACCTGTGGTCATTATTTTTGTCTTCTTAATATTTAACTATACTATTGTGCTTTCTTCATTGAACAAAGTTGTACTCATGATCTGGGTGTCAGTGTAGTGTAGCAGTTTGAGTATTGGACTATGTCTCTGGAAACCAGGTTCAAATCCTTGGTTGGCCATGGAACCTACTGGGTGACCTGGGACAAGTCACACTCTCTCAGCCTCAAAGGAAGGCAAAGATAAAATGCGCTCAGAACCAACTGGCCAAGAAAACCCTGCGATAGGCTAGCATTACAGTTGCCATTAGTCAGAAAGGACTTGAAGGAATACAGCAACAAACACTCATGATCTAAACTAATATCACGAACAAAAGTTGAGCTAACTCTGGAAACTGGTATTAATTACTTAAAGAAGCAGTAACATTTTTACAATGGAATAAACAAATTACATTATTACATTAGCTGAAAAGGACAATGACAACAAAAGCTTCCCATTTAATTTTCAATATATTCCAGAGGAAGCCTTTTAAGTTCACTTCTCCAGAAACCTAGAATGTTTTGCCTTTGGGAGAAGCAAACATCCTTGCACCAGAGCTGATAAAACAAAATTCAGATGGACCTCTGAAGCCATTTTAAATTAAGCTATGGAATGACATTCATCTCTAGCTGAAGAGAAACTTCATCAGTTAAATAAATAAGCAATGCAAATCTTTCAAGAGATTGGGTACAAGTTAGTTATGATGCAGATAAAAATACTGAGCAGACTTATCAGTCATATTTATGATTCCTGGCAAGCTTTAACAGTGACTGTAAATTAATATAGTGCCATTTCAATATCCTGTGACAGTATCTAAATCTGAAGAACCCTACCCCCTCTTTTTTTTTTCTTTAAGAATTATATCATTTTCTTGCTTTTATTGTTAAGGAAAATGTTTATGTTGAATGTCAATGTAGAAACATAATGGCTAATAGTTGACTGAAAAGAGATGAGAAAAGAGCTTGAGACAACATCATCATCATCATCATCATTATTATTATTATTATTATTATTAAAAATAATGAAATAGCATTACTTTTCATTGCTTTAAAAACACATACTTCTGGATTCTATAAGCTGATATTGACTGTGGTACAAAACACCCCTAAGTGGTGGAACCAGACTTACTATAATGACAAAAGTCTCTGAAAACACTATAGTTACAACCACAAAAGGCTGTTGTCTTACAGTTCCAGTTTAAGTTCATTCTGCCTTGTTATTGCAAAAAGTAATTAGTAACAAGTATTTCACTCATTTTTAACAAGATACGTCCAAGCTCTGGATGAGAAAATGGGTGTTGGTGTCACACATTGAGGAGGTATCCCATTTGCCCAATATTGTCAGCCTCTGGAGAAATTCTGATCCTTGCTCCAAGCTGTTTCTGTAGCCCACAAAGCTCCTGACTGTTAGAGGAGCCCTGTAAACGTGAATCTATAGGAATGCACAGCTTCCATTTACGCTGATGCTAAATGGATAGTTGCCAGGGGTTTGTACCTCTGTCTCTGGGCCTCCCAGGTCAACCTCTGATGGGAACATCAAAGTGAGCATCTCTAAAAAGCTGGCCACAGCCAGACAACCCTGTAAAATACCTGTGTATGAAAAGTGCAAGGAAGAAGAACATTAAAGACCTTTTGCAATCTGGGGAAGAGAGAACCCTGGATGGGTATATGCACTGACTTTTGAATAGACGAAGACTGTGGAGTAATAAACAGGGCTGCCACCACCCCCGTCACTCTCCACAACCATTGGAATTGCTCTCCAGGGCTTCTGGTACAGTTTCTGTCCCCACTCCTTTTGTCACAATGTAAATTGCAGTGACTAAGCAAAATTCTTGTTCAAAAATAATATTATATAGCGATGTATCAAATGAATGACAATAGGAGAGAAAGCATCACATCTTTTCTTTTGTGATATATTTCTAGGAAGGGGTTCTGCACTGCCCAGCAAGATGTCCTTCTGCACAGATTAAGGTGGGCGCCCAGATTTAAGGAAGGCATCGGTGAAGGATGCCTTTATCCATTCTTGTGTGCATCCCCCTGCCATTGCCTGCTCTGCTTGTACTTTCCCCCCTTTGGGTCATGCTAGTATCAAGTACGTAGAATGGCTGCTGATACACACAAATGCCTTACGAAGGAAATGGTTTTAGAAAGTTGCACGCTGGAGCTAGTGATGGCGATGGGACCGAGAGAAAGTCTTCCCCCATAAATCATAGGACTTTTACAGGTTCGTATGGGGAGATGCAGTCATTCAGATAGTCTGGACCTAACCCACACAGGGCTTTATAGGTCATGACCAGAACTTTGAGTTGTGCTTGGAAATGAACTGGCAAGAGAGTTATATGTTCCCTATAACTGGCCTCAATCAGCATTTTGGCCCCCTTGTTTTGAACCTGCTGAATTTTCCAAACAGCTTCCAAAGGCAGCCCCATGTAGAGTGTGTTACAGTAGTCCAAATAGGATGTAACCAAGGCATGTGTCACCGTAGACAGATCCAGCATCTCAAGGAACTAGTTTTAGCTGTACATCTGAAACCTGGGCATCCAAGCTGCGAGCCTGAGATTTCAGGGCACAGGCAGAGTCCCTATTCCCTGACCTGCCTTATGATTGAGCAGGAGCACCTCTGTCTTGTCTCAATAAAGCTTTAATTTGTTTTTCCTCATACAGTCCTTTACTGATAGCAAACATTGATTCAGTACAGAGACAGTTTCAACAAAGTTCCAAGCAACAGGGAAGCACTGGCCCAAGACAGTTGGCTACCTGAGGCAAAGGAGAAGATGATACCTTCTCTCTCTCTCTATTCCACATTCAGAAGCTGACAGGGAAAACTGGCAATGGAATTCATTCTCTTCCACAACTAAGGGAAGCAGTGGGCCAGTTCAGAAGAAGTGGTCATCTGGTACTCAGCATAGAAAGAATTGCCATTCAAAAGAAATGAAAGTGGGGCCAGCTCGGAAGTGAGTAAATTCATTAGTTCAGCAAATTTATGTGATTGCATATTGATGCTGCATCGCATTTGAAACTGCCTGAAATTGCCTCCCAGTGCCCGAAATTGCATGTGATAGTTTCTCACGCAATAACATGAAACCCCACGATTGCATTTGGAAGGACTTCCCATTGCCCAAAAATGTGTGTGATCAGCTTTCACACAAGCACGCAAAACCCCATGATTGCATTCAGATTGCCATTGGATTATACTTCCAATTCCTGTCGTGTGATAAACTCCTTAGAAAGAACAGTCAGAAGACTACTGTTGTTGTGCCCCTGCTCTCCCCTCCTAGCATGTGCTGCCTGAAGTGACTGCCTCCCTTTGCCTAAAGGTTGGGACTCATCTAGACACTAACAGTACTGCTTCAGACCCAAGATTTTGAATGCTGTTCACAGTGATGGACTGGGTTAAGACAGTTCTGATCCACAAGGTTCAGCAGTTCACCAGGAAGCAGTCCTGTGCTAGCACTAAGGAAGATGCACCAAAGGACAGAATTGCCCTTCCATTTGTGTTCCTCTGGCATCCTAATGCCTTGGGTTGTTCATCCAGAGCCTTGAGAGTCTGATCACAATGAAAGAAGAGATGTAGAAGTGGGGTCATCCATTTGATCTGCCAAAAGCCTAGCTAGTCATAATGGCAGTAGCCATGTAGTACCCCCAATAACAAAGCATGGACAGAAGGGTCTAATGTTAATATGAATGGAGGCACAGGGAGGGAGAGGCTGTCTTCTGTTGCCCCTGCCCCAACCTAATGTCCCAGAAGCAACTTGGTCAGGAAACTGTAGATAATTTGACTGTTGTGCTTGTCCACATCATCTCTTCTGATGTTAAAACTAGATCCCACCCTATTTTATAGATGAATGAGGGAGATGAGATTAGGACCAACATTGCTGATTCTGTTCCTTCTGTTGGCCCTGAATGATTTTCAGGATTGGGGCATTTGGCTGTGGCCAAGTGCATTTTACTGGCTGGGGCTAAGTAGCCCCAGAGTCATAGTACCTAACCAAGTTGTTCTGTCTGTGAAAGAGCTTCTCATCTCCATGACATTAAAATTTGAGAAAAATAAATTAAGAACCAATGGTTTGCTGCTGTTTCATGATACTTTGAAATTGCTGCTTGGGTTGACTGTTTCCCTTTGTCTAATAGCTGGGCTGGGCCAGGCCAGCCTGTGTCACAATGTATATTTCCCCCTCAATTTTCAGTATTTCCCAAATGTGTGTTGAGATTAAAATGGTACAGTATGACAAACAAATGGGTCTTAGATCAGATCAAGCCAGAAATCTCCAATGAAGCCAAGAAGACCAAACTGAGGCTGTCGTACTTTGGCCACATCATGAGAAAGCATGAATAGTTGGGGAAAAAAATAAGGCTAGGATAGGTAGAGGGAAGTAGAAAGAGAGGAAGGCCACATGCTAGATGGATGGACTCTATTAAGGGAGTCAATGGTTATGAATTTCCAGGAACTAAGCAGAAGGACAAGAAGTCTTAGGGATGTCTCATCAATAGGGTTGCCATGGGTTCAGATCAACTTCTGGGGGTGGGGTTTACAACAACTAAAATAAACTGTTTAGGGTAGGAATATTCCATTTCTCTCAAAACAGCCCTTCTTCCCTTTCACCTTTATCCTTGGGCATGAGAGGATATTATTCACTCAATTCTTCTTTCAAATGTATCTACTAGTGTTCACTCCTAGCCTCCATCTTCATCTATGGCACCACGGCCATTTTATGGATGACTTGCCAAACCACCCTGAATAGTGGTGTAGAGAAACAGTTAGAAATTTCTGCTCACAGAGATCCTTTGTTTACTACTTGCAGGAGATGAGTAAATAGATCTGTACATTCCTTTAGCATCCTGGCAAAGCCATTAACTTACAGAGTAGGTATTGATTTCACTCATCCCATTTTCTGGCTCCTTCCTTTGACTGATGGTGCGTATGGGAGAGGAAAGAGGATTGAAGCAATTCACTGGGGCTGAATACCTGGATCTGGAGAAAAGCCTTCTCTTAATGAGAAGTTGATCCTGGCTGAATTTAGGGGCAACTTCTAAGGCTTCAGTGAATGCATAGATTTTCTGCCTTTTTCTTCTTCTTCATTGTGTGTGTGTGTGTTATTTTTCTTTGCTGGGAGATATACCTGAGCAAGCTGGAGATGGAAAAGAAAGCACTATAGAAAACCAGGCTTTGAGATCAATGCAAACCTGTGATATTTGGTGCATGAATTATTTTCCTGTGGAATGTGCACTGGTTGTCTAGAACTGATCTCATGTTCAGATGCCATAAGAGATGCTTTATGCCTTAGTACTTCTGGCATACAGTTTCATCTTCATGTAAGGAAACATGCTGTGCCACCTCATCTCTTGAGGTTTTTCAAGAAAGAGGATTTTGTGTTGCATTTCATAGACACTTCTTCCTATGTGGAGAATAATCTCCACCTAAGAAGTGGTGGTGACTAACAAAATGACCCTTGGGCTATTATGTTCCAGCTGCAGCCAGACTGATAACACTAGAAACGAATTTTAAAATATCCCAATTCTAGCAATTTTGCCAGGGGAGAAATATTCATGAGAAGAAAAAAGCATGCCATTTAGACTGGGCAGAGATTCATCCCTCCCAGTACCAGATCTTAGGAAATTTATATTTTTGGTCTACAAGTCCCAGAAACCATTACATGGTAGACCTCTGGAAAATGAAGTACAAAAAAGGAAGAGGTTGTCAAATATCTTCCAAAATTGGTGTGTTTTCTTCTGGCTGCTTCTCTTTTCTGAATTAGCTTTCCCCCCACAATACCACATATTTTGCAAATGTCCTGATTTGGTAGGACAGTCCCAGTTAACCTTCTGCCATTCCACTTTTTCTGCTGTTTTTAAAATGTCAGTTTCACTCCCCTCCTCCCACTTTTCCCCTTTGTAATCACCTTATTTCAGTTGTTACAAAATGTGTTTGTGTGTCCTTCCTCATTAATATATTTTGCCATCTTGACAACTCTCAGATGTTCCTTTGCCTCACGTGTCCTGGTTTTCGTTTGTGAAAGATTGGAGGGTAGGCCATACCTCTCAATGTGACCATCCCAGATTCCGTGCAAGTGCCTCACCTTCAAAACCTGCCCCAGACAAATAAGCAACAGGTTTGAGATTCCTGTGTTTCTTACATACTTATATACATCCCTGTCATGGAAATACAACTGCAGCTGTTTGATTTCCCTCATTGGTCCCTGAAGTATCTCTAGTATCTGAAGCATTCCCTTGACTTCAGGACACCTGATCTCCACAAGCTGAGTGGTACCCACTGATCCCTTTCCCATCTTCATGAAAGAGTCTGGGAATGGCAGTGCACCCATACGAACAATGTTGCTGCTCAGAATCCAATGCCACAGCTTGCCATGTAATTACTTTCTCTGGAAAGCTCTGCTCTTCTTTGTCATCTCTGTGACTCAGCCCAATGCTTCTGATGTGCGCCAGCACAGAGTAGTACTGAACTAGGAACATTGCGAGGAAGGTCATCTGTGACCCTGCCATCGCCTTAGCAGGACTAAAACACACATCCATGCTTATATTTTTTGCAAGTTCAGTGATGCTGAAAATGACTTCTGCTTTTAGCACTCCTTTCACATTACTTGCAAAATGGATTGCTTATTTAAATTGTCTTCATTGCCTGGCCCTCCTTAATCCATAACATTACCATAGCCATTTCTGATTAGTCTGTGTTGTTACTTTGCTTCATTGTTCAGTGGCATCATCCTACACATTATGTGGTTTTTCACAAGTTGCCTCACTTCAGCATTTTCCCTTGTGTCTCCCTCGGGAAAAGAACTAAGCTTTGAAAAGTTACTTTTCCTATAACTCCCAGAATCTACGCATCATCATGGAAGATGCTGCTCCAAAAGTAACTTTTTCCAAGCTCTGTAAAAGAGTGAGATTTAATTTAAGGGAGAAGAAAATAAAGCAGACAAATCAGGGCAGGGGGTTTAGAATATGTTTGATGAACCTGCCTTTTCCTTATGATTCTTTTCTCACATCTTAGCATTATTGTGTTGCAGAAATACTCAAATGAAAAGATATGTTCTGCAGTTCAAGCCTGCCTCACATCAATTTCTATCCACTATGAGTTAAGATGTGTGAAGGTTGACTGCAGCAGTATAGAGCCAAAACGGTACATGCTTAGTATCAGTCTCATTACCCTACATGTTTTAGAGCTAGCATTTAAAAAACAAACAAACTCAGTTGTAAGGCCTGGCTTGAGCCCTGCTGAAATACAACTAGTTGTCAAAGTCCATGTGTAATTCCCACCGAGCTCCCTTCCCTGACAAGAGCAATGATAATAATATTAAGTCCTGTTGCTGGGTTTGTTTTTTAGTCATTCACATACAGGAAGGTTATTTCCGAACTGCAAGATGCTAGAGCAACTCATTTCTAAGAGGGGAAGTTTTATTATTCAGACTGAGCAAATATAGGCAGTTTTCAACAGAGTTGCCTTTTCCCACATGTTGAAGGATCTGGCTTATGCTACACAGCTGCTTGACTCTTCCAATATTCTACCCACTACTCCACTATGATGGTGCCACCTGAACCAAATGGCTGCCAAGTTTTTGTTTCTGTTTTTCAATTTTTTTGCAAATCAACCCTCTCGCCACTGGACTCTCACAGCAGTGCACGAAGGCCAGATTGGACAAAGCTCAGAGAGGAGAGCAAGAGCACACGAGCAAAGGCCTCGGGGCTGTGATGTGTGCATCTGGCTGCCAATGCTATATTAAGAGTCATGTGCGCTTTGCTTGCTCTTTTTCCAGGGCTGTCGTTCTTCACCGTGTTTTCAGGATGAGCAGATTAATTAATAACCATTTAAATGAAGGTTTCTTTATCACAAGAATTTGTTCTCTTCTTTTAAAGGCAAGTCAGATCATCTCAGAGCTTGGGAAAGTTGCTGTTTGGATTACAGCTTCCAGAACCCCCAGTGGACATGTTGCCTGGGGATTCTGGGACATGTAATCTGAAAAAAGTGGCTTTCCCAATCTCTGGGTCTTCTAGTCACAAATTGCAAAGATGTTATCCTTTTACGCCCCCTACCTGGCCAGTGAGTATCTAGGGACGTTATCAGATGATGGAAATTGGAAGTATAATCCAATGGCAGTCCGAACACAATCATGGGGTTTCACATTATTGCGTATGAGTGTATCTCATGCAATTTCAGGCAAAAGGGAAGTCATTCCAAATGAAATCATGGGTTTTACGTTATTGCATATTAGAGTATCTAATGCAATTTCAGGCAATGAGAAGTCATTTTCGGTCAATGGGAAGTCATTCTGAACGCATTCCGAATGCAATTGGAATTCACATAAATTTGCTAAACTAGAGAATTTACGTGACTTTGAATTGGCTCCACTTGAAACTCAGAGAGAAATTCCTCCCATCTGATAAACTCCTAGGAAGACCTTTTCCTTAATTTGGAGGACACCAGAAGTGATCTTCAAATCAGACCTGGCTAGATCATTTAACCCTGGGGATGTCTACTTCCATTAGTGTTAGCTTTATCTGCACTACAGAAATAATGCAGTTTGACATCCTTTTAGCTACTGTGGCTCAATGCTATGGAATTAAGGGATTTATTTAGCCTTCTCTGTCAGAGAGCTCTGGTGCCACAACAAACTACAAATCTCAGGATTCCATAGCATTGAGCCATGGCAGTGAAAGCAGAGTCAACCTGCATTATTTCTGCAGTGCAGGTGTAGCCGAAGAGTACCACATAGATAATGTGATTCAGTAAGGAATGCATCTGTTTATAGCATGAGTAGTATGAATGGGTGGGAGTATGGGGAAAATGGACTCAAGCACATTATAGACATATGCACACTTATGCAAACCTTGTGCATGTCTCCATATTTAAAAACAACAGTAATGTTTATATAATACATGGGCTGCTCAAAGCCCATCACATGCATTATCTCAGACATAATTGTTACAACAACAGCATCTTACTTAATTTATGCCCTGCATTTCATCCAAAAAAGGGTATCAAACAATAAGAAAAAGACAACTTAAGAGCAAAATCATAGTCAGACTAGGACTCAGGAAACCAGGGTTTAAATCCTCGATCAGCCATTGAAACACACTGGATGACCTTGGGCAAGTCACAGTGTCTCAGAAGTTTATCACACAGGAGGAATTTCTCCCAATTTCGAACTGAACCAATTCAAATTCATGTAAATTCACTAGTTTAGTGAATTTATGTGAAATATAATTGCATTCGGAATGCATTCAGAATGACTTCCCATTGCCCAAAAATGACCCACCATTGCCTGAAATTGCACGAGATACTCTTATACGCTTTAATGGAAAACCCATGATTGCGTTTGGAATGACTTCCCTTTTGCTCGAAATTGCGTGAGATACACTCATACGCAATTACGTGAAACCCCATGATTACGTTCGGATTGCCATTGCGTTATACCCCCAAATTTTGTCGTATGATAAACTCCTCAGTCTCAGAGGAAGACAATGGCAAACCTCTTCTGAATTAAACCTCTTCTGTGTCAAGAAAACTCTATGAGAAGGTCACCATAAATTGTAGTCAATTTGAAGGCATATAACAGCACATCAGCAACAACAATAAAAATGAGTACTAATAAATTTTAAAGTACTACAATAAGAAACATGAGAAGACTTGACTCCCTAAAAAAGACAATGATGCTCGGTAAGGTAGAAGGCAGTAGGAAAAAAGAAGAAGATAGCATTACAGATAGATAGACTCAACCAAGGAAACCATAGTCCCGAGTCTGCAAAACCTGAGCAGGGATGTTGATAACAAACTAACTAGGAGGGTCTCACATTGATAGGATCACTGTTAGTTGAAGTTGACTTGACATCAGTTAACTACAACAGCAATCATAGCTGGGAAGAGGGGAGTTGAGATAAAGGGCACCCAGCAATCTTATGTCTGATGTGATTTGTGGATGATGGACTTGGCTTGTACATTACGGCAACTAGGGCGATTACTGGTCTTAGTAACAATAAATCCAGAGAATACAGGCTATACATGTGTCACTGGAAGCCTTTGGCATATTCAGTCATGTCTCTTAAGTAGTAGGAATTATTGGAGAAAGTGAATGAACTCACACAGAAAAGTGATTAGTGGTTAGAACAATGTCATTAAAGAATAGGGAGCGGAGAAGAGACAGTAGCAACATTGGGACAAAGGCCATGGGAAGGGCAAGAAGTTGCCTCTTCTTCTTTCTCTGCTGCTAAGTTGAATACAACTTACTTTTGCATTTTGAACTGAGTTTGCAAATAAGCTGAGGACAAAGTGTGAAATTAGGAGAAGAAAAAAACTGGGACATTTTTCAAAGCCACTGATAAAGAAGGACAGCAAATTGGGACCGTTCCTCCCAAATTGGGACGGTTGGAGGGTATGCAGTCCATATAGTCTGTGTAATATTTGGGAATGAATTCCTCCTGTTGTCTGTTTTGACGTTTGAGATGAAGTAGAGCTCTGTTAGAGGAGCATAGTTGTTTGAGCATTGGACTCTGACTCTGACGACCAGAGTTTGAAACCCTGGTCAGCCATGAAAACCCACTGACTGACCTTGGGCAAGTCATACACTCTCAGCCTCAGAAAACCCAGTGATATGTTCACCTTAGGGTCACCATGCACACAGCAACAACAAAGAGCTCCTTTTGACTAGCAGGTGGTCAGAGGGTGTGTTCTTGTTGTTGTTTTTTTCATTTGTTACAGCAACAACAAATGGCTTATTTACAAAGATAGCTGCCACTGGTTACGGACGGATTGGTGTGGCTGGGCAGCACCTATTTCCCCAAGACTGCAGGAGGAAAGTAATGGGAAGCGAGCACAGTCTCTTTTGCCCTGCGAACGGTTCAGAATGTTGCTCAAATGGAGCCATTCCCCTTTCCTTCAATCTTACAAATAGCCAGGGAATTACTCCTCTCTATGTACAGTAGCAGAAAAAAACATATGAACTTTAAGGTAGACGAGAAAAGCAAATTTATGACCTTCTGTATGGATTGAGATCAGAGCTTGGAAACTGTTCATGAAAGATAGATTCGGCACCCTTTAGCTATTAAAAATTTTAACAGCAGGTTTTGAGATTCGTTATTCCAGTTGATAAACACCGGCAAATGTTATTTTTGAGGACTAATGAAAATTTTCTGTTCCTTTAATTTGTTACTGGCCGTTTTAAAATTAATTTTACAGTTTTAAAAAAATAATAATTGGACAATACAGCTGACAAATTAATTTTACTGAAATTTCTTAACGTCTCAGTCTTGATGGATCTGCCCTCTTTCAGGGTTTACTATTAACATATCAGTACAAACATTAGTACTTCCAAACTAAATCTGTTATCTTGTTCCCCAGGGTTATAATACCTCTTGGGAATTTGAAACCGCTCATTAAGCAGCCCACACACCCATATGTTGGCCTATGACTTTGGCGACCAAGGTTCAATGTCTCATTTGAGCCTAAAAACCCACTGGGTGACTTTGGGTAAGTCACACTCTCTCAGCCTCAGAGGATGGCAGTGGCAAAGCCCCTCTGAAGAAACTTGCCAAGAAAACCCCATGATGCCAGGAAAACCCCATTTTGACTTATGGCCTTAGGGTCGCCATAAGTCAAAAATGACTTGGAGGCACAACAACAACAAATTATGAAGTCAAGGGTTTCTGCCCATTTCTTCCATATATAAGAAGGCTTACAAGATCATTTACCTTGAAAGACTTTTAAGTGTCCAGATTTTTTTTACAGGAGGGCTATAGGTTAACCTGAACAGAAGGACAGTGTTACTTTACCTGAAAACTCTTTTGTAAATAAGTAAATGTATACATATGCGAGAACCAGTGTGGTGTAGTAGTTTGAGTGCTGGACTTGAACACTAGGAAACCAGAGTTCAAATCCTGGCTAGGCCATAAAAACCCATTGGGTTACCTTGGGCAAGTCATACTATATCAGCCTCAGAAGAAAGCCCTGACAAACCTCTTCTGAACAAATTCTGCCAATAAAACCCCATGATAAGTTTGTGTTAGGGTCACCATAAATCAGTAATGACTTGAAGGCACGTAGCAACAATACATATGCATGTGCATATATCCCTCTCCCTTCTAGTACAAAGGTATAGTGGCGCTTGCAACATTTTAACATTACCGTTTCATGAAAGCATATAAATCAGCCAAGGAGACAGGATCAGCAGTAAAAATGAAAACATAAAAACATGATCTGTCCAATCTAGCAAAAGCCAATTGGAACAAAACATTAAACAGGCAGTGAAGAATAGCAAGAGAGGATGAGCCAATTCTCAAAGGGCATTGCATAAATCAGGATATATTCACTGGAAATGCGTGTCTTCTGCCCCCGTCTGACATACTTCTCCCTTAGAGGAGACAAAGAAGAAGGGCTTCTCTCTCTGATCTTAGAGAATTAAAAGTCATAAGGATTTATAATTTGCACAGTTACAAAAAAACTCATGTATGATCTCTCATGTCATATTTGGAATCCTGGATCAGACCAATGATCTTGCTGGATTATCTGTCTTTTTAAATTTGTTCCAAGTTGGTGGTCATCACTGAACCTTGTGTCAATGAAAACCACTGCTTTATCTTAGCAGTAGAATGCTTTTGCGTAAATTATACTTTTCCAATAATAATTTTTTTTAGCATCAATTTTTTTAAAAAATTCCTCTGCCTGAAAGGGTCCCAACATTGCTGACCTATCCCAGATATTTCTTCCTTCACCTTTCAAGTTCTGATTTCTTTCTGCCAGCCTTCTTGTGTTTCCAGCTGCTTTTGCTCTCATTTTTCCGGAGTGCCACTCCTGAATCACAGTACCAATCATAGAAGTGCTGGTGAAGCTCCATTGGGCCCAGCCTGCTGAAACAGTGCAATTACCATTGATAATAATATAAAATTGGTCCTGAGATGTAGCTATCTCATAACAATGGTGATAGATTCAGGACAAACAAAAGAAAGTTTGGATTCACACAGTTTCCTTGGTGAGATATATGATGTCTATTTGATGTCATGGTCCCCCACTGCCTCAATGACTTTTTAAAACAAAAACTCATAGCAGGCACTTAGTGCTAGACCACAGCAACCAATTGGAAGCTCCATACTTGGAATCAATGGCCACTGAATCCTGGAGAGCAAAGACACCTCTATTTGTGTGTGTGTGGGGGGGGGGGGAGAGCAAGAGAATAGCTTTTATGTCCATCTTGGTTATCATATTCAATCGGGCTTCGGTGATGCAATGGAAGAGTACAGGGGAATCAAACAGGTTCAGATTGCTTTTGCAACTGAACATTACAGTCGAGCAGATCAGAATAGACAGAATTACAATAAGTGAGGTCCAGTCAGACAGCTCACATCAAATTCAGCCAAGATCAGGTAAATCAACCCCTGACAAATCAGGTCAAACTCAGTTTACCTTGGTATAATCACAGCATATTCAATTGCTGAAATATTAATTCAAAGTACAAATGCAGTTTACAGTCAGTTAACTCAGCAGAAAGGAAAGGCGAGGACAGAGTCAAATCTTGCTCTTCCCAGTAGGTACAAGCGGAACCAAATGGCCTCTGCCTTGTGTGTACTTCTTCATTAATAACTGTTGCCATGTTGGCCACAGTTTGACGTTTCTTGACCATATGTGTCCCAATTTTCATCTGTGAAATGTTGGAAGGAATGTAAACAACTGTCCAGTCTCCCCCCCCCCCCCCATATATAAGAACTCAACTTAAAAAGGAAAGGCTGGGCATGATATTTATGTAGCTTCACACTCTTGGGAAAGTTGTCAGCAGTCCTTGTATGGCTGCACATTGCAAGAGTCTTCTCTTTTCCATCTGGCCATCCTAGCTAGCAGTGTGGTGTAGTGGTTTGAGCATTGGACTAGGAGACCTGGGTTTGAATCCATGCTCAGCCTTGGAAACATGGTAGCTGATCTTGAGCCAATCATCCTCTCTTAGCTGCAGACAAGAAAACACCATTATAGGTTCATCTTAGGGTTGCCATAAATTGGAAATTATTTTAAAGGAAAGAGGATGTGGAGAGGAGTGTTTCTGAAGCCACCAAATCCTACTTAGGGCATTGCTGGGATTTGGGTATAGGAGCTCTTAACGTCTGTGGACCATTTAGAAATATTATGCATGCTCCACCGTTAGGAGCAGGATGCTGGATAAGATCTCACAAGACTTCTCTTATCTTTAGATATGTAGCCTAGTTTTGAGTACGGATACTCTTATTTAAATCTACCTTTCTGTGAGTGTGTCATGTAGTGAAAATGGACCAGCGTACCACCACTTTGCAGTCCAGCAGATGTGATCACAGTGTCACCAAGGTCAATTTGCCAAAAGTCCTGTTGGCCTGGAATTCTATTCTCACTGTGCTTTTGCCGTTTTAAACTACTAAAGAGTCCACTGTGGTATGGGTCATCCAGCAGCTGATCCAGCTACAAGCACAGCCTCAAAGGAAAAGCCCTCTACCATATCTTGAAGGTTGGTAAATGTGCATTTTTTATTATTTTTTTTGCTTTTGGAGAGTTGCCTCAATGACTAATTCCTTGAAAAAACACACACATGGTTTGCTCTTTATGCTACAGTTCCACTCCTACCTTGGCTTTCGTCCTCACCAGCTGCAGCTTATCCCATCATCTATGATGTGTCAAAGAAACTTCCCTCTACTTTTCTGTAGGGAAAAAAACACTAAGCAAAGCACTTGCCTTCAGTCTCTCTGAAACCCCCAGCTGCTTTTACCCTACCTACTGCACCATGATGCCTGGTTATTGAAAATAATCCATGGGGATGGCTTAATAGTCAGCTTCTTCCAGGCATGAAAGCTTTGATACGGATTAGCTTGAGAATCACAATAAGAAAAGTCTTTAGTTAAAAGAGGCAGAAAACATGTCGAAGGCTTTGGAGTGATGCCAGGGAAGACTTGAGACTACAGGTTTTAAAACGGGATCTCTCTGGAATTAGTTTCCAGTGGGCTCCATTTTCCTAGCCATTGCCTCTTTAGGGCAAAGGCGGGCAGCCATGAAGGTGCAGAGAACCACTGCTTGTGCCCTCAGGCCACATCATTGCTCCGAGCATGACTGGAAGGGATGACAAGTCATTTCCATTTCCAGGATTTGGTCTAAAAATGGTAGGGTTTTTGCTTCTTTCTCCAGAGCTGTGGGTTGGAAGGGGATCCAAACAGCTACATTTCTGAGGCAATTTGAGAAGGGGGCATTTTAGGACAAAAATTTCAGATGATTAAAACAAACAAACAAACAGCTTCATTTATCTACTACTTCATACTGCCTAAGCTTTGTCTCAGTGGTATACAACTGTAAGCTACTTGCCCCCAACAATCTGGGTACTCATTTTGGCGACTTTGGAAGGATGTAAGCCTGAGTCAAGCTTGGGCCCTTTTGCTGGTATTGAACTCGCAACCTTATGGTTGGTTTTGAGTGAGTGGCTGCAGTACAGGCATAGAACCACTGCACCACCAGGGTTAAAATTACTGCTGGTTCTACAGTTGGCCATCCATTTCTATGAATTCTGCATCTATGAATTTAAACACCCCCCCCCCAAAAAAAATAAAAAGCAAAACTTGATTTCACCAGTTTATATAAGAGACCACCATTTTACTACTCTACTGTATATAAGGAGACTTGAGCATCCATGGATTTTTTTTGGGGGGGGGGGTCGTCTTGCAACTAAACCCCAGGGAATATCAAGGGCCCATTGTATATTCAGGGAAAGGCAGTGGCAAACTACCTCTTGAGTGTTTCTTGCCTAAGAAAACCCTATAGAATTTGTTGGGTCACCATAAATCGGCAGTTGACTTGCAGTAGTACTAGTTCATATTAGTACTGGAGTTTTAATGTGAAATTTGAGGGGCTCCAGGAGCTGCAAAATGGTTCCCCAAAGACTGCGTGAAAGCTGGGGGTCACACTCTCCCCAACCTACTTGCATGCATTTCATTCTAAGAAATGCAAAAGAGAAAGAGGTGTTTTATTTTTTCTCCTGAAGGAGATGCCAAGTCTCCTCTTCCATTCAAAAGTCCCCAAGTGTGGAATTGGATAGGGAGGAAAGTAGTTGAGGAATGGGTAAAACTAGTTTCTAGGGAGAGGCTTTGATAAAGGAACACAACTTGAAAGGATGCAAGAAAGATGTCAGTATTCTGTATATTTGATCAGCCTAAATACCGTAAAGGTACCAGATCCTGTCTTGTCTTAGAAGATAAGCAGGTTCAGCTCTGGATGGGAGACTGCCAACAAATACCAGCTGTAGTAGGCTATATTTCAGAGGAAGCAACTGGTAAAACCATTGCCTAAGTATGAAATTTATGGGGTCTCAAAAAGTTAACAGTCATCTGTTGGCACATGTACACATTCTTGAAGGCATATGTACACATTCTTCTTTATGTGCACAGAGATAGTCTTAATTTCTTCACTGCTTCTGTGCTACCAGTACTTCATGGAATGAGATGTGGTACAGCTTACTTGTTCTGAGGTTCCTCCTTCTCCTTGTCTTTCATTCTTTCTCTACCGCTTTCTCCCACCCCTTTTCTTTCAGTCCATCTCCTTACTCCATTTTTAGCTTATGACTTATTCTGGCTCTATTAAACATGTCAATCCTCAGAGCATGTGTACTATCCTCATGTAACATGCGCAGATTGTCATGAAATATGTAGAACAAAATTATACTCTAGGTAGCTATTTTTATCTGGGAGGACAGAAATATATCTAAATTGCATCCTGGAACAATGTCTGCCATCACCTTAGCATGCAGTGCCGATGGCCTGCGTGGGAACCTCCTCAATGGAAATGCATCGAGAGCAAAGCCCTGTGTGTGAGAGAGAGGGGAGAGGAAAGAGGGAGGGGAGAGAAAGAAAAAATAGCTGCCTTGGAAGTGTGACATTTGTGGGGGTGTCAGCCATGAATCTGTGACAGTAGGAAGGTACATTTTACAGTACTTCCAAACCCATGAAATAGACAGTGCTAGACTTAGAAATTTTGCCATACGTTCCCATGCATCCCTACTGCATCAGTTCAACAGGTGCACACATTCCTTCCTTCTAGGATTATGTCTGCAACCTGTAGCTGGCCTTATAATTTAGGCTGTGGAGGGGAGGAGATCTGGTGACCACTTCAGGTTGTGCACTTTTTAAGAGTGGGAGAGTAGAATGATAATTACATAGAAACTCCAGGTTCAGAAGCAGTACATCTGTGAACACCAGATGGTGAAAACAAACAGAGCTGGGGGGGGGGGTCAAGGGTGGGGGGGGGTGCAGGCTACATTGGGTGACACTCTTAAGGAGGTGTGTGACACCACTGCCCCATTCCAAATGTCTGCCTTTTGGCAGAAACCAGCTGTGACATATGTCCTTTAAAATCCTGGAGCTCAGCAGAAAAGAAGACATAAATAGGGCAAGGCTCAGAAAGGTGAGACCTCAGTTTTTAAAAACTCTTTTTAAAGCAATAGCAATAGCATTTACATTTTTATAGTGAAATAAATCATGCTCTAAGTGGTTTACGATGTGTAAGCCAATTGCCCCCCAAAAGCTGGGTCCACATTATACCAGCCTACAAAAGGATGAAAGGGTGAGTCAACCTGTTTCATTTAACCTGTTAAATTTAGCTTGTTAATTTTCTGTTAAAAACATCACGTCTTACCAAAATTTCACTTTAACCACCTGAAACTATGTAAAGGTAAATATATTTAGGCTGCGTGTATGAGATTGCAACTTAAAGGTAAAATTTAGTTGAGCAAGTCGTTTATGTCGCAACTATTGCCATAACATTCAGTGATGTATGGGAATTATGATTTATGAATAACATTAGTCCAGAAAACATTACTAAGGTCAATGGAGATGGTGACATCAACCTTACTGGTGCCACTGAACCATGGCTAGGGTAGGGAATGAACCTGACGCTTTCCTCGTCTGGTCAGCCCCAGCCAGTCGAGTCAGTGGTCATGAATTTTGGAAGCTGTAGTGCCTTGTTTGGATAGCTATAAGTGTTCCCCACCTCTACTGCATCACCCTATTGGTAGCTTTATTGACAGGAATGTGAGGTTGACCACCACTGGAATCAGAACATACAATCTGATGTATCTCTTGACATGGCCCAGAAAGCAGAGTTTGGGAAAGTTACACTTTGGACTACTACTCCCATAATGCCGTGGTAGTTGGGAGATTCTAGGGGTTGTTGTTAAAAACAAAACAAAACAGAAGTTTCTCAAGTTCTTCCAACAACTCAGTTCTTAGCAGGAGAAATGGACTATGCGGCATAGTGGTTTGAGCATGGGGCCGCTACTCTGGAGAATAAGATTCAAATCCCTACTTGGCTGGGTAACCTTGGGCAAGGCACACTGTATCAGACTCAGAGGATGGCATTGTTGACAAGAAAGTCCTGCAATTGGTTCTCTTTAGGGTCTCCATAACTTGAAGACACACAACAACAAAAACAACAGATTGATAGGATTCCTGGAGATTATTCATGCGGGAGCGGGGGCACAGAACTGTTCTTGGAACAGCTCCCCCCTCTAAATAAATTCATTTAAACAAGGGATTAGAAAAGATCCTAAAATGTAAAGATATACAACTGAGCACAAAAGTTAGATCCATACAAGCCATTGTATACCCTATTATATACAATTGTGAGAGCTGGACAGTGAAGAAAGTGGATAAGAGGAAAATCAATTCATTCAAAATATGGTGCTGGAGAAGAGTTCTGAGGATACAGTGGACAGCCAAGAAGACAAATAAATGGGTCCTTGAACAGATCAAGCCTGAAATCTCCCTGGAAGTCAAGATGATAAAGTTGAAGCTGTCATACTTTGGTCACATCACGAGAAGACATAACTCATTGGGAAAGGCAATAATGCTAGGAAAGATGGAGGGATGTAGAAAGAGAGGAAGACTGCATGCAGATGGATGGACTCTATTAAGGAGATCGCGAGCATGAATTTACAGGACCTAAGTACAGTTGGCCCTCCATAGCCACTGATATTTCTATCCAAGGTTTCAAGCATGAAAATATTCAAAGCATATATAAATTCCAAAAAGCAAACTTTGATTTTGCCATTTTATATTCAGGACACCATTTTACTATCCATTTATTTAATACGACTTAAACATCCATGGGTTTTGTTATCTACGGGTGGTCCTGCAACCAAGGGCCCATTGTAAAGCAGTGGAGGACAAGGAGTCTTGGAGATGTCTCATCCATAGGGTCACCATGAGTTGGTATCATCTTGAGGACAGTTAACAACAACAACTAAGAAGTTTCCCCATGGTGATGAGTGCCTTGCATAAACTACTGTGAGGAAGATGGCTCTCCTTGGTTTGCAACCTCACACACACACAACTTCTGCAAACCTACACACACACACAACTTCTCGATTCTGCAGGAAGCACTGACAGTTGCTCGCAACAAACATAAACATTTTACAAGGCTGGCTGGAAGGAGATGCTGTTATGCCATTAAGAGCCATTTTATTGCTCTGTTAATGACATCCTTTATGGATTGCACTGTTTCTGTGCCAAAGGCTGTCTCTGGCCACTCGTGGCTGCCCTACTTCGCAAGCTGGCAGAACTTTTTTCTGAGCTCGAAAACGCTACGGCTTGGAAAGCGCATGGGGAGGAGGGGGGGTCAATGCTGCAGCCCGACAAGAGGATGCCACAAACTATCTTGGTGGGGTAGTGTTGTTACCAAAAAGAATAGTACGTGATCCTTGCGGCACACTTTCAAGGCTGCAAGGGCCTGAACGGATGAGTTTGCAGTCATTTGGTGGCACTGTCTGCAGAACCCAGTAGTTCTATTTTTCTGCTGGATGGAACTATTGCAAGTGCTTGTGTATGTTTGTGGGTGTGGAGTAAGACCCACCCGAAAAATGTAGCTGCCTGAGGCAGGGTAGCACATGCTCCTCTCCACACTCTCCCCAAGTCCAGGTTCATTATAACATAGTTCTTTTGGCACCTTGCGTCAGAAAAACCCACAAGTGCGTCTGTCCCTTTCTGGCCGTAAAAATAATAAGAAAATAACTTTTAAAAGTTGCTCTTTCATGACGCCCACATTCAGCTGAGGCAATTGCCTCATTTTGCCTAATGACAAGGCCAAGGCTAGTATTGACTATTCTTCCATTAAAAAACAAAACAACTTCCCACACATGGAAAATTGGGCTGAAGCCTAACCTTCTGTCTGCTCTGTTCCTTTCTGATCTGTCGGGTTTCCTCGGAGGAAGGCAGCACTGATTTGTGCGGCTCAAACCTCCACCTGTAATCCAGGATCATAGAGTAATACCGATGATATAAATAAGGCAAGAGGCAGTGTGGCCCAGTGGTTACAGGAAGGGACTAGGTCTGCATCCACTCTGAAGAAATAATTCAGTTTGACACTACTTTAATTGCCTGGGAACTGTAGTTTGTGGTGGCCCCAGAGCGGAGTACAGCATGGAATGGAAATGGGTTGTGCACCTTGTGTCGCTTTGTAGTGACTGTTCATGGTAAAGTGTTGGCAGTCCTAGCTCTGTTTGAAACAGGCAAGTCTTCTATTTCATTGGGACTCACCTTCTAGGGAGTTTATCGCACAGGAGGAATTTCTCTCTATTTCGAATGGAGACAATTTGAATTCACATAAATTCGCTAGTTTAGCGAATTTACGTGAATTCTAATTGTGTTTAGAATGCGTTCAGAATGACTTCCCATTGCCCGAAAATGACTTCCCATTGGCTGAAATTGCATGAGATACTCTAATACGCAATAACATAAAACCCATGATTGCGTTAGGAATGACTTCCCTTTTGCCCGAAATTGCATGAGATACACTCATACGCAATAACGTGAAACCCCATGATTGCGTTCCGATTGCTATTGGATTATACTTCCAATGTCCGTCATCTGATAACGTCCTAGGTGAGGAGAGGAGCAAACGTATCTGAAGTAAGCTGCACTGTAATAATTGTCAGAAACCCTGTTTCCCCATAGCTGTGCTTTAAGATTGAAAAGCAAAATGTGACCCTATGAATTTTGAACTTGCTAGCAGTCCCTGGCAACTCTAGGCTGTGTCTAGTCCTGAGGAATGATGGGTGTTGCAGTTCAACAACCATCTGAAGAGACTGTGCTTTGTCCGCTGATGCTTCAAGGGGACTTGGGAGGTTGGCTCAAATCCGTTCTGGACATTCCCATGACTTCCAAACCCACGCATATTCAAACCCCATAGGCTTGATCGCCCCTCTGCGGATTTTCAAGTCATCGCATTTCAGGTTCCCCCCCCCCCCCCCGAATGAAATGTGCCAAGAAAACCCCATGAATAGGGAGTTTATCACACGTGGGGAAAACTGAGGGTTTAAACGGAGCATTATCCAGTGATAGTTGCACAATCGTGGCAAAGATTTTCAGACGTATTGTGATTAAAGATGACTTGTCCCGGGAATAACCGGGGAATAACCGGCCACAAATCAGTCACCGGGATTAGGAGTTTGCTTTAGGGTCTCTATAAGTCAGAAATGACTTGAAGGCACAGAACACACACCGACGTATCTCCTGCTGTGTATGGCCATGAAACCCAGCGGGTGACTTTGGGCGAGTCACACTCTCTCAGCCACCAAGGACGGCCATGGCAAAATGTCTCTGAAGAAACTTGCCACGATGGGTTCGCTGTAGGGTTGTCATAACTGACCTGAAGGCACGGAGCCACAGGGAGCCTGTCATATACACTTGTCTCTCTCTCTCTCTCATATATAGACTTTGGAGTTTATCATACGACGGAAATTGGAAGTATAATCTAATGGCAATCCGAATGCAATCATGGGGTTTCACATTATTGCATATTAAAGTATCCCACGCAATTTCGGGCAAAAGGGAAGTCAATTTGAATGCAATCATGGGGTTTCACGTAATTGCGTATTAGAGTATCTCATGCAATTTCAGGCAATGGGGGGTCATTTTTGGGAAATGGGAAGTCATTCTGAACGCATTCCAAACGCAATCAGATTTCATGTAAATTCGCTAAACTAGAGAGTCACTAAATTCGCTGAACCTGCTCAAAATGGAGGGCACTCAAGAAAAATGGAGGATGCTCCCAGAAATGGTAAAGCTATGCTTCGCTTCAAATAGAAGGCCACTTTGGGAATGCCTCCTGGAGAGAAGAAAGTGGAGAATGGAGGGTGCGTCCTGGGAAAGGAGGACAAGCCGTCCTCCTTTTCCCCGGACACGCCCTCCATCCCCACCTTCTTCTGTCCAGGAGGCCTTCCCAAAGTGTCCATTCCTGGGAGTGTTTGGAGCTTGTCTTTGGGGGCAGCTTCCCCTTTTTCCTGGGAGGGTCCTCCATTCCCAACCCAAAAGAGCCATCACTGAGAAAGCTGGTCCTCCATTCCCCCCCCCCTCCATCTTGTGAGGTCCAGGAGGACAGACCCTCCTTTCCCAGGACCCTGTCCTCCAAACCCACCCTCCAGGGAGCCGAATCCCAAGCTTTCCTCCTCCTCCCTTTGGGGAGAAATGAAAACTACATCTCCCATCGGGCTGAGGAGAGCATTTGCAGCTTTCCGGGGTCTCTCTTTTTATACTCGAGAGACAACGTTTCAGGCCAATCTGTTTGCGTTTCAGGTAAGCCGCCTTGATGGCCCAGGCGGAAAGGCGGCATACAAAAACGAAATTATTATTATTCTTATTCGCAGGAGGAGGAGGAGGAAGAGGAGGGCGGCTCTTGGGTCTTCTCCTTCTTCTTCTTCTTCTCCCTCTCCTCCTCCCTTTCTTCAAGAAGAAGAGCTCCCTCCCTCCCTCCTTTCAGCCCTCCCTCTTTTTCCAGTCCTCCTTCCTGAATCCTTCCTCCTTCCATCCATCCATCCATCGTTCAGGGCTTGAAAGGGGGGATGATCTAGGGCTGAGTGTGATCCCCTTGACTGGGCATGGCCAAGAAGAAGGGCTGCCCTCCAAGGGAGGACCAAAGAAGAAGAAGAGGAGCAGAAGAAGGAGAAGGAGAAGAAGAAGAAGGAAAAGATTTAGTGTTTTAATACTTTTTGATCCCTTTGCGGGAAAGCGGGATACAAACACATTATCGATGATGATGATGATGATGATGATGATGATGATGATGATGATGATGATGATGATGGAGAGGCTGCTCTGAGCCTGGACCGGACCCACCTTCCGACTTTTCAGTCTCTGCTCCAGCCCCGGGGAGGATGGAGGCTCCTCCGACTCCGGCCGCATCGCCTTCGCCTCCCTCGAAGAAGAGCCTCTCCCTCTCCCTCCCGATGCCTTCCCCCCGGGACCCGGCCCCGGCGGCCCCGGCCCTCCTCAAGCCCCCCCAGCACCTCTGGAGGCAGCCCCGCACCCCGATCAAGATCCAGCACCGGGGCTACTCCGACACCGACCGACCCACCGGCCCCCATCCCCATCACCCGAGGCAGCCCATGGAGAGGGCCGACGCCATGGACACCGGAGACCGCCCGGGGCTCAAGAAGTCCCGCATGTCCTGGCCCTCCTCCTTCCACGGAACCACCAGCCACTCCACCGGCACCGGCGGCAAGCGGTACGGGGGGCAGCAGGGGGGGTTGTTTGGGACACTCAGGGGGCAGGAGAGGGTTTGCGCCACAGAGAGGTGAGCTTGTTGGGTCCCTCCGAGGTGAGTTTCTGCCACCCAGGGGTGAGTTTGTGTCCCTCCGAGGTGAGTTTGTGCCACGGAGGGTAAGTCACTAAGGGGTGAGCTGGTGCCATTGAGGGGTGAGTTTTTGAGTCTGTGTCCCCCCCCCCCCCGAGAGGTGAGTTTCTACCACTGAGAGGGGACTTTGTGCCATTGAGGGGTGAGTTTGTGCCCCTGGGGGTGAGTTTCTGCTACTGAGAGGTGAGTTTGTGCCACTGAGGGGTGAGTTTACATCCTCAGAGGTGAGTTTGTGTCCCAGAGGAGTGAGTTTGTGCCCCTCAGAGGTTAGTTTGTGCCACTGAGGGGTGAGTTTGTGTCCCTCAGAGGTGAGTTTCTACCAGTGAGAGGTGAGTTTGTGTCCCTCAGGGGTGAGTTTCTGCTACTGAGAGGTGAGTTTGTGTCCCTGAGGGGTGAGTTTGCATCCTCAGAGGTGAGTTTGTGCCACTGAGGGGTGAGTTTGTGTCCCTCAGGGGTGAGTTTGTGCCACTGAGGGGTGAGTTTGTGTCCCTCAGAGGTGAGATTGTGTCCCTCAGAGGTGAGTTTGTGTCCCTCAGAGGTGAGTTTGTGCTACTGAAAGGTGAGTTTGTGTCCCAGAGGGGTGAGTTTGTGCCCATCAGAGGTGAGTTTGTGCCCCTCAGAGGTGAGTTTGTGCCCCTCAGAGGTGAGTTTGTGTCCTCAGAGGTGAGTTTGTGTCCCTGAGGGGTGAGTTTGTGTCCTCAGAGGTGAGTTTGTGTCCCTGAGGGTGAGTTTGCATCCTCAGAGGTGAGCTTGTGTCCCTCAGAGGTGAGTTTCTGCTACTGAGAGGTGAGTTTGTGCCACTGAGGGGTGAGTTTGTGTCCCTGAGGGGTGAGTTTGTGTCACTGAGGGGTGAGTTTGTGTCCCTCAGAGGTGAGTTTGCATCTCTGACGGGTGAGTTTGCGCCATTGAGGGGTGAGTTTGTGTCCCTCAGAGGTGAGTTTGTACCACTGAGAGGTGAGTTTGCACCATTGAGGGGTGAGGTCATGTCCCTCAGAGGTGAGTTTCTGCTACTGAGAGGTGAGTTTGTGTCCCAGAGGGGTGAGTTTGTCCCTCAGAGGTGAGTTTCTGCTAATGAGAGGTGAGTTTGTGTCCCTGAGGGGTGAGTTTGTGTCCCAGAGGGGTGAGTTTGTGTCCCTCAGAGGTGAGTTTGCACCTCTGAGGGGTGAGTTTGTGCCATTGAGGGGTGAGTTCATGTCCCTGAGAGATGAGTTTGTGTCCCTCAAAGGTGAGTCTGTGCCATTGAGGGGTGAGTTTTTGAGTCTGTGTCCCTGGGGGGGTGAGTTTGTACCACTGAGGAGGAAGTTTGTGCCCCTCAGAGGTGAGTTTGTCCCATTGAGAGGTGAGTTTGTGCCACTGAGGTGTAAATTTGTGTCCCTGAGGGGTGAGTTTGTGCCTGTGAAGGGTGAGTTTTTGAGTTTGTGTCACTGAGAGGTGAGTTTGTGTCCCTCAGAGGTGAGTTTCTACCACTGAGAGGTGAGTTTGTGCCATTGAGGGGTGAGTTTTTGAGTCTGTGTCCCTGAAAGGTGAGTTTGTGCCATTGAGGGGTGAGTTTGTATCTCCGAGGGGTCAGTTTGCACCCTGTAGGGGGAGGTCTGTGTCCCTGAGGGGTGAGTTTGTTCCCGTGATGGGGGAGCTTTTTTGCCACTGAGTGATGAATTTGTGCCACAGAGGGGAGTTTGTAAACCTGAGAGGTGAGTTTGTGCCAGTGAGGGGTGAGTTTACAGTGGCAGACCTCTGAAGCTGAGTGCAAATTCTACCAGGGAGTGTCTGGAGTGCTTCTAAGGACCAACAGAGTTTCTCCTCCTCTTTAGGCAGAGGGGGAAAAAAGAGGAAGAGGCTCACCTTCCTCCCACCTGGGGCAACCATGCAAACCATATCCAGGCCCCTTGAGACCTCTGAGGGCTTGGCAGGTGCTGGTGGTGAGGAAGCTTCAATATGAGGAGAACTGAAGGCCGCCTTTGCGAGATGATACACCATGAGTTGAATCACACAGTAGAAATAATCCGCCTTGAGACGGCATGAACTGCCATGGCCCCATCCTGTGAAATCCTGGCAAAAAGGCAGTTTGTGGTGGCACCAGAGTGGAGCTCTCCTGACAGTTTCCTTGGAGGAATTTGCACTCCACTTCAGGGGTCTCTCTGTGACAAACTGGTGCGACCAATTTGGCCCAAGTGGCAAACCTCCGTTTGTGGCAGTGGCTGGGGGCCTCCATGCCGAAGTAAAATGGAGCCTTTGGCCGCTTCCGAAGCCCCCGCTTGCCGTCTTGTTCATTTCACCTTTTTGGAGTCTGGCGCTTTAGTTTCACCTCTTGAAGGACTTTGCTTTTTATTCCTTCGGGAGAGTTAGAAGTCAGAAAAGTCCCCTTACGCACACACTCAACCAGCTCTTGTATATTTTGATGTGGTTTTATACTGTTTTTTAGATTATTTTGGACCGTTTTGAATTTCTATTGTCATGGGTTGTTTTTTTTTATAAATTCCTTTTTATTGAAGTAAAATAGCCTATCCGTTCAAAGTAAACGTAACATGTTATGCACACATAGTAACAAGCGTCAAAGCATGCAAATAGAGACAAACTGATGTGATAAAGAAATTAACATAAAGTAACTTCCACCACTCTTTTTCCCATCGTAAATTTTCAAAAAAGTATCACTTATGTATATCTCCTCTAATCATCAGGATCTCAACTCTCAATATAATATTGTTGTTTTTAAAAAATGGTCTCCCTTTGGGAGAAAGGCAACATACAAATGAAATAAATGGCATATGCTTGCACACAGACCGAAAGACATAACACAGAAATAAGGCTTGCTCTCTGTTGGACTGTATGTTGAGACCTGGAGGCAAATGATTCCCTGTTCTTTTCTTTGACTAACCCTTTAAAAATACATTGCCAAATCTATAATGTGGCCCCGTAACATGAGGTTATTTAAAGAAAGGTCATTTACAGCAAGCCTTGGTATCTGCTGGGGCTTGGTTCCAGGACCTCCCATAGATAACAAATTCCGTGGATGCTCAAGTCCCATTCAATACAATGGCTTAGTATAATGGTGTCCCTTATATAAAACGGCAAAACAAGGATTGGTTTCTGGAATTTGTATTTTTATTTTTATTTTTTGAATACTTTTAACCCATGGATTGTTGAACCATGGATAAAAAATCCCTAGATTATATATATATATATATATATATATGAAGAAAGAAAATCCAGAAAGAAAAGGATTGGGAGTATAGAGTCATAGGATCACATGAAAGTGATGATTTTCTAATGGTAGTCCATATAGTGAAAAAGAGGGGCGGGAGATATACAATAACAACAGCAATAACTCAGAGTCAATACAATATTATTTTATTTAATGTGACAAGTGTGAGATTTATAACACTAATTAAGAGATACGTACTGAGACTTGTAAAAAAAATCACAGTCTACTTTTCTCTGACTTTTGTTAATAAAATAATTTTTTAAAAAAAACCCTTGGATAATCAGAGATGACTGTATTTCATTGTGTGTGTGTGGAAAGGAACAAGTTTACAAGGGGTCTTTAAAGAGAGCTGGGGCCCATAGGGATTGGGATGTATAGTGTTGCCCTATCACCTATGGCAGGGAAATAACTGGTGGTGGTGGATTTCTAAACACACACACACACACACCGTGAATTGCATTGGGAATAAATGACTTTCATTAAACAACCTAACGTTACATATGCACATTATGGATTTGACAGTGTATTTATTTTTAATGGTTCGTCAAAGCAAAGAACTGGGCGTCATTTTGCCTGCAGGCCTCCTCCTCCTCCTTTTGGTTCTCAGTATTGGAATTTCTTTTGTTTATGGCTTGCAAACCAGCATCGAGTCGTGCCCCTCCCCTCCCGATTCCCCCCATCATCTTGTCTTTTTAAAAGACGAGATACCACATCATGCTTTTTCCTTTATATATAGAGGGGGGGTGAGAGTGTCAAAACATCGGGCCTCTTTAGTTCACCGCGTGCCCTCTCCCACACTGCGTGGCTTCCTTTAAAATCCAATTAACATTTTGCTACAAGAGGAACAGGAGGGTGGGGAGGAAAAGGCACTTGAGGGGATTTGAAATCTGGTGGAACATGTTGTCTTTATATTTATTCATTATTTTTGTATATATTCTTACTTCATAACAGGTTTTTACCCCCCACCCCCACCCCCAGTAAGTTCAGTATTAAAAGTATGCCTCGGTTAGGGTTGGCATTTGGGGTGAGGGTGCTGGGTGTGGCTTATTCAAGGAGAGCACAGAGGGGGACATTCCCAGTTGTTTTAAGGCTTGCACTTGGAGGTGCTGGGAAGAGCATAGTTACAGTGGATGACTGATAACGTTAACAATCTCCAAATCAGTTTCCTGCATTCATTACCCCCATCGAGCTATGCCTTAAAATACTTTACAAGTCCCTCTGCAGTCCCTATTCAGTATACATTCAGGTGTTTCTTCTGCCGGTGCATCTATTCCCTGAAGGCAGGACACTAGAGAGATCCCATGTTAAATGTTACTGTCGTTCTTATTAGCCATAAACCAATAAAGCTGTCAGGACTGGATGCCTGAAATAGCACATCCTTTAACTGATTCTGAGCAACATGTCTGTGTTTGGTCAGTCAAGAAATGGACAATTTGTGCTGGCTGCTCCACCCCTTGATGATCAGCCCAGTGGTGAATAGACGAGAATCTTTATTACGGTCGTAGATCAGCACAGACCAGTAGTGAGAAGTGATGAGAGTCACAGTACAGTGGCTAGAAAACCCATCCGTGTTAAGTTTTACAAACAAGCTTCTGGCTCCTTGATGGCCAGCTCTGACATGTCCTTGCCCTCAAAGGGGAGTGAATTTTCACTCATGGACAGGCTGTGGTCACCTTGTTAGGTGGGCACTCCTTCCTTCCTAGGACTCAGGGTCTTTTGTCTCCAGGTAATCATGAGAATGCTTGTTGTTGTGTGCCTTCAAGTCATTTCCAACTCATGACAACCCCAATCACAGGATTTTGTTGGCAAAATTTGTGCAGAGGTCTTTGCCTTCCTCTGAGGCTGAGAGTGTGTGTGAGACTCGCCCATAGACACCCAGTGGGTCTCCATGGCTGAGCAAGGATTTGAACCCTGATCTCCAGAGACCTGGGACTCTTTCATACAAGGCTAAATTGGAAGTATAATTTAAGGTCAATTCGAATGCAATCATGGGTTTTACGTTACTGCAAATTAACTCTTCGCATGCAAATTCGGGCAAGAGGGAAGCCAATTCGAATGCAATCATGGGTTTTACTTTATTGCGAATTAAAGCTTCGCGTGCAAATTCGGGCAGGAGGGGGTTATTTTCGGGTAATGGGAAGTAATTCCGAACGGAGCAGGGGTTCATGTAAATTCGCTAAACAAGCGAATTTACATAAATCCGCATTGGCTCCATTCGGAGTTGGGAGAAATTCCTCCCCGTTTGAAAGAGTCCCTGGTCTAGCATTCAAACACTGGCTCCGGTGAGAGCACTAGTAGGGTCTAATCAAACGTGAGGAAGAAGTAACTTGTTTTCCATTATGCACTGGCTAGGCTTCTCTTGCTCATAGCCTCTGAACATTTTAATCACCGTTTTCAGTAAGGCAGGGGATACAGAGAGACCCAGCATGGTTTGAGTGCTGGACCATGACTCTGAAGAGCAGGGTTCGTTTCCCAGCTTGGCCATGAAACCCACTGGGTGACCTTGGGCAAGCCACATTTTCTCAGCCTCAGGGCAGTGGCAAACGTCTTCTGAACACATCTTTCCAAGAAACCCCTATGACTTCAAGGCGCACAACATCAACAACAAAGGAGACACTGGCGTTTCAGTACAGAATTCAATACAGAATTCATTAGCTCAGGGAAATACCTGGCATGGGACCCCAGGCCTCATCAGTTTCAGCCCCATCCGCTAAAGTAGGGTTTACTGTGTCTCAGCTGTCTGATGATGATTGAGCAGGCCTTTTAAGAACTGTAATGCTTAAAGTGATTGCAACAGGGGCAGGAAGGGTAGGCAGATTGTCTGCTCTGGCAATGTAGAAGAAACTCAGCCTCCCTTTGGAGTATTACAGGAGGGATGCTACGGTCTGTCCATCCTTTGAGCTTAAGCCTTTTGCCTTGTGCCTGGCTGGTAATGCACTTCTCTCCAAAAGAACTTTTATGCTTGCATCAGTTGTGTTTCTTGGGTAGAAGACAGCGTTCTATATAACATGCTTGTGCACTGGAAGCTTTTTAGGTTGGGGATGCTTGCCCACACTTGTCTTGCTTTTTGATCAGTTGTACCACGATGGCTTAACCCATGCAGGAAAGTATTTCTGCTTTCCTTTGAAATTGCAAAGGAGCTGCAGTTCCAGAACCCCCAGCCAGCATGGGATTGTAGTCCAAAAATTGTAATTTCTCCCTCAGATCTGTATAAAGTGGATTTTGATGCACCTCCTGTCTCCTAGTCCTTGTTGTCAGGTTCCCTTCCCTTCCATTCCTCTGTGATGGGCAGCTCCAGCTGGCACAGGATATTGACATATGTCTAGATGTTGCTGAGGGAAGAAGTGGGAGCAGAAGACGACGAGGATTGCCATATGGCCACAGGAGAAATCATATCCAAGCCTGACTCCTGGGAGGGCGATTTCCCCCCAACCACTTACCCTTGCCTTGATACACTGAGGAGAGTAGCCTTTTGCTCTTATAAGTTAGCAAGACATCATAATTCTGAGCTACTTGTGTGCTGATGTGTTTGGCTACAAATGGTTGCAGATGTAAAGCAAACAGATTGTGGATATATCTTCTGCTGGGGCAGGGAAGAATGTTTAGTGGCCTATCCTATAGGGCATCATGTGGTCATCCAGATGATATTGGGATGTAACTCCCAGCATCTTGTATAGCCAATGGTGCGGGATTGTGTGAACTGCAGTCCAACAACTTTTGGAGGGCCAGCCACCTAATTCCCAGTCCTGACTCTTGGTGAATGAGAAACCCCTAAGTTTCCCCAGCCCTAGTAGTAAACATATGTACAATGGTATGTGGCAGATTCCTTCCCTAAAAACGGTGAGCACACAACTCCAGATGTTGTTGGGCTGCAAATCCTAACAGCTCTATCCAGCACTAACTTCTGGCAGACATGATTTCTACCGTCTGCCACACTGAGAAATTGGGGGGAAAAGATGCTTACAGTGGGGGAACAGCATTCATAGACAGATGTGTATTTTCTTATGAGTTAATGTAGTTGTATATTTGATGCAAGGGGAGACAGGTACAGACATGGATAGGGCAATCATTGTAGCATGAAGATTTGTTATGTATAACCTTGTGCTCATTTTTTCCCCTGTAATCTTAAAGATCGAGCCAAGTCACGAAGGTCTTCTGACTAGTAGGTGGATAGGGGACAAGCAGTGTTCCACTTTGAGAGGCCCTGCACTTTACTGCTAGAATTTGTTCTGTTGTTTCACCATATTTATCTCCTCTTTCTCAGATGGTTATTGGCTCCCAAAGCAGCTTGCATCAGTAAAGAGAGAGAGACAGAGACAAGCTCTGTCATTAGCCTTGCAAACTAAAAAGACAAGATGCCTAAGGAGTGGAAGGAGAGGGAGGGAAATTGAGGCCAGAAGAAAGGGGTGACTTATAAACAGGCACTTGAATGTAGTTCATAGCAGGCTGATATTCCCTTGCTGGTGTTCTGGCTTGAATAGCAATGCATGGTTCTTGTTGCTTTATCCAAAAGGAAAGGGATACACAACTTCCTTCCTTCCTTCCTTCCTTCCTTCCTTCCTTCCTTCCTTCCTTCCACCTTATTTCATGGAGCCTTACAACAACAGGCATTGGAGCTGACCTGTGTCTAACAAGGAAAGGGAGGAACATGCTTTTCATTCTCTCACCCCATCAGATGGGATGCACTGATTTTCACCTTGCTTCGATGATCCTCCTGGGATCTCTGTCTGTATGCGTTTGCTTGCAGCTTCCCAATGGTCCTTGATCTCCCAGCTAATGGCAGAAGCCAGAATGTCTGCTCTCGCATGCCAGTGCAACAGAAGGGGTGTGCATAGGATTATGTGTATGCAGTAGGTTTGCAGGAGTGCAAAGAAAAGCTCAGATAACACTGTCAGGGCACCAGTACGGTTTTTTAGCATCTCACTTGCCTTTGCTTGCTTGTTTTTTTTCTAATCCTTATGGTTGGAGGAGGTTGCATGAAAGCTTTGTAGGGGAAGTCTGCTGAAACAAAAGAAGTTATTGCAAGCTTGCGTGTAGATTAAAATAATTCATTTTTTTCTCTTAGTGCAGAACTTAGATTGCCCAAGTACACTACATTTGGAGGGGGTGAGCTTGCTTACCTGAAGCTCAGGTATAACCATATGATACATTGGGTGGCAGTTGCTTAGAAAGCTGCCTTGGGCTTTCTGCTAAGACTTTGTAAGCCTGGAACTATTTAAAATTTAAAAGGTGATTCTATCTTGCTGCATGTGATTCTACTCCCTCTCCCCATTTCAGTTTCAATCTCCTCAGACCTTCTCCTCACTTCCCCCTTCTTCTACATCTTTCAAGTTTCTTTAAAAGCTATTCAGTTCCACTCGTGTATCTACCTGAGGGGGAGAGAAAGAAAGAGAGAGAGATTGCTCTTGTCTATTGGTATGAAAAAAATCCTTTGAAACAGGCTGCCTTTGGGCTGGCTGGTATCAGACATCTACTGCCCACAGACAGTCATTAGCCTTAATAGAACACCGTTGGCATTTCAAGTGTGTGGATGCAAGGGAGTACAAGGAAATTAAAATCCTCAAAAGTTTCCTTTCAAGCAAAGTTCATCTGAGATTCTGCCAACCAACCAAAGAGTGGGAATAGTATGTGGGAATTTACCTCTAATGCCCCTTTATTAATAATTCTTCTAGTGATTAATGTCTCGTAGCTTTTTACTTTGTCTCTTCCAACACCTGAAAAATTGGGAAGAACATAACGCCCCTAAATTGTGTTCACTGTGTTCTTATTTTTCATATATTAAAGTTCAGACTCAAAATTCCAAAGAAGGTACATTATGATAACTTTCGCCTGAATGGCCTGATCTGTGAACACTGGAATTGGATATATTGATGGGGATAGATGTGTAACAGGCCATGTGTTTAGTCTGATTGATAAAATTGGTGCAGTGTTCTAACAGCAGACCTGCCAGAATAACAGTGTGGCACTTTAAAGTAATCTGCAGTCTTGTGTGTTGTACAACACCATTTCATTTCACGAGTTCCGAAGTCATTTGTTATAAAGAATAAATTAAGCCATCAGGGCTGTACAGTGGTGCGAAAAAGTATGCGGACCTTAATGATGATTATGGAAATTCCATAGTTCTGGCATGATATCCTTTGTGAATCAAAGCCAGACCATTTCTAAATATCCAGTAGCTAAATATTAACCAGTACCATGTCTTGCGAGATAAAACAGTGCATAATTCAGGCAAACAATGAATACTTAATGAATACTACAATCAGAAGACATCTCTGGGGACGTCAGAAAAGCAGACTTTGCTGCTCATCATTCTAGAAAGAGTTTTAAAACCATTACTAAGGCTTTTGGGCTCCACTAATAACCATCAGACGCATAATGCATGAATGGAGGAGGTTCAGGATCACATGCTGTTTACCCAAAGGAATAGAACTGCCAAAGTTTCTTCCAGAATAAAACGGGTACATCATTGAGGAAGCCACAGAGAACGCCAGAGTAACAGCCAAGGATTTTTAGGCCACTTTCCCCTTTGTTAATAAGAGTGTTTGTGATCCAAAACAGACCAATCAGGAATGGTGTTCATGGGAGGATTGCCATTGGGTCTCTAAAAAGAATATTCCTGCCCATATCAAGTTATCACATAGATTATATCACACAAATAACCCCCAAGACTTCAACAACAGTGTTCCAACACTGTAATGGTCCCATTCCTGCTATTCAGCAGGAGAAGGAACCTCTGAAGATCATCTGTCTGCCACCACCTACTGATTTAATCCATATGACTCATTAAGTTACAAATGGGCTCAACTTGCACTTTCTCCACCTCTTGACTCGGCAGAGGGTTTCCCTCCCTTGTGGGAGATGAGAATCCTGTGTGCATACTTGTGTGCATACACTGAGGGAAATGCAAAGTAAAAGAGTGTGGAAGAGATGAGATATTTGAAGGAAATATATGCTAAGCAAGGAATTTACATTATCAAAAGGGTATCTTGTACAAATAGGAACCTTCTTTCAGTCATTACTTAAGAGTAGTAACAAAATTACCAATAGTCTAGGCCAGATGCAACTGAGGTTAAAAAGAACACAATTCCTCATGCTAAACATTCATATTCTACTCATGATACAGATTGAGTTCTCAGTCTTAGATATTCATGGGAAGCTGGGAGTCTAGGCGGTCTGCAACCAAGCCTCTCTAGGTGAGGCAGATGTCTCAGCCTCAAAGTCCCAGTCTCTTTGTTTCCCTTTGTCTCTCTCTCTCTGCGTCTGACACTAGGGATCTTATCAGATGGGAGAAATTTCTCTTCATTGCAAATGGAGCCAATTCAAATTCACGTGAATTTCTGTTGCATTCGGAATGTGTTCAGAATGACTTCCCATTACCCAAAAATGACCCCCCCCATTGCCCGAAATTGCGTGAGATGCTTTAATTCGCAATAAGGTAAAACACATGATTGCATTCGGAATGACTTCCCTTTTGCCCGAAATTGCTTGAGATGCTTTAATTCACAATAACGTGAAACCCCATGATTGCGTTCGGATTGCCATTGGATTATACTTCCAATTTCCGACATCTGATAAGGTCGTAGGAGGTTCTATAACTTCTCACTGGGAAGCATCTCAAAGCTTTAACATTTCTGCCCAACTGGTCATTTTCATTGGGCTCTCATGATCTCTTACTCCTCTGTGATATTGAACCCCAATAAATGGAACTTAAAACCAATGCATCATTAACCCTTTGTTTATTTGGAGGGGAGACTGTACCCCTCAGTTGTGTTGCCCAGATAATGAGAGAGCCCATTATTACACAGTTAAAGGTAGAACTTTTCAGCCATAGTGAAAAATATTATTTTGCACACCCAAAACCAAACTAATTTCCCCTAAAGCCCAATGGGTTTGAAGAGAAGACTCTCATCCCACATGGTAGTGGGAGTGGGATGATTTTGGACCTGTTTTAACACCTTAAGACCTGGACCACAAATAATTGTTGGCAGAACCATTAATTCTGTTATGTGTCAGAAGAGCCTAGAGGCTGTCTAATGGAGAGGTGAAGCTGAACTGGAAATGGCACGTGCGACATGAATATGATCCTAAACATCCAAACTGATCAAAGAATGATTGAGGAAGAAGAAATCCTCTTTTCAGAGATGGCCCAGTCAAAGTCCAAACTTAAACCATATTGAAATGTTGTGATGGGATGATCTGTTCAGGCAAGGGAGCCCTCAAATGTTACTGAGTTTAAACAGTCTTGTGAGGGGAAATGTGCCACAATTGGAATATGAGAGACTGACCTGCAGTTATAAACCATTTCTAACCAAGGGAATGCCACCAGGTACTAAATCTAAAGGTTCATATACTTTTAAAACATGTGAATATTGATTTTCGAATCTGTCGTGGATAAATAAAATTTGAAAGCACATCACGATTATGTTATCATTTGCTAAATCAGGTTATCTATTCTTTATCTAGGTTCATAGAAGAAAATCTTAACAGCATTTAAAGTTGGAAACATGTTATAATCCAAAGGTGCTCGCAAACGTTTTCTCCCTGCCACAGCTGGGAATGTAGCATAGGTTTTTCCAGTATGTGCGGACTAGGAAATATCTTGGTTAGCTTCCAGTTAGTTTCCAAGTGAGGTACAGGGTATTGGTTATTACCATTAAAGCCCTACATAGCCTGGGTCCAGGTTACCTACAGGATTGCACTCAGGTTCTCTGATATATGTTTGATCCAGTTAGCCAAGACTACGTTGACAACTGTCAGCCAGAGGACTTTTTCTTTAGCCACCCCTAGAATGTGGAATGACCTGCCAAAAGAGATTTGACAGATGAACACCGTATCTGAAGTTAAAACAGCATTGAAGGCTTATCCGGATGATTTTTAAATGGTGAATTTTAAATTATGAATTTTAAATGTGGATTGTTTAAATATGTGTATATATTATTTGTCATTTTAAATGTCTGTGTTTTTAACTGATGTGTTTTAACTGATGTTGTTTATGTGCTCATTGTTGTTCTCCATCTTGATCCATGAGGAGAGACAGCTAAATAATAATAATATTGTGATGGATGCAAATGGGAACATTACATGATGGTATGGTTGTCATTGCCCTCAGCATATTGAAGCAAATAGGGATTATACTAGAAGGCGGAGAATCTAGGAGGCTATGTTATAGTGAGTTAGGCCACTGCTTTATTGAACTTGATGTGTTCCACGATGACTGGCAGAAGCTTTCCAGAATTTCAGGGAGTATTGTTTCTAGGATTTCTAAGAACATTGTTTCCTAATCCTATATGGAGATTCCTGAGACTGAACTGGAGACCTTCTGCACTCAGACCAGGTGCTTTGCCGTGGAACTGTAAGGCACCTGACAATACCTACCATTTAGATGTCAAGTATTCTGGACTGCCTGATTACCTTGGACTTCCCAGTTGCCCTTGGGAATTGCAATAGCCTTCTAAAGTAGGTCAGTATTGCTGTCTGTATTCTCAGCTGAGAGGTAGTAGCAGATGCTGGCTTGCCTGAGGCAAGCTAGCAAATTCATGGCTGAGGGACTTCACACCACTACTAGCTGTAGTTTAACTACATCAACCCTGGAATCCTTGAGTGCGGTAGGGAGCATTCGGATTCCAATTGCTTCGTGAGTTATCTGAAGATGGTGATGAAGCTAATATATTTGCACGCTGTGCCAACACCATGTACCATCCTGGGTTGTTACTACTGAGCCTTTGGAGGCAGTCACTTCTCTTGGCATTGTTATGTAAAGTATGATTCATGCACGGATGAAGGCTATTTTAATACACTTGGCCTATGGGGAAAGAAGAGATATCCTGAAGGCTTAGCTGATGATTGCCAGTGGTGAAACATTCTTCATGACACTCCAAGGACTTTGTGCAGCCTGCGTTTCTGCTTGGAAATAATGAAGTATGGTCTAGTTACTTGATTAGTCAATAAAATTCCTGCACTGGGATTCAGGCACTGATGCTTTGACTCCAGTTTTGTATTCATGAAAGCTCCACTTGAAGAGATGAGCTGGAAGTTGTTATAAGACAGCCTTGGTTGGAAATTCCAGCTTTATATCTTTGTTTTCATTTATTACCTGTTGAAGCAGTCTAAAGCTCTTTGTGGAGGGTGTTTCTGCAGTGTGGTTATTACTGACTTGGTGGAAATTAGACTATAATTTCCAGAAGCATAGAGACTGGGGAATGCTTGGAGTTGTGGCTCTAGAAAAGTCACTTTCCCAGGCTTTTGTGGGCTGTGCGAATTGCAGGCAGAAGTCTTGCTCTTGAAATTGCATTGTTCCCATGGCAGAAGGCAAAGCTGCTGTTGCTGTTCCCTGGTGTTTGTTGGGCCAAAAAAGGAGGAATGCAAGGAACAGATATAGAGAGGCCTCCTATCATGTCCACAACCCCTTCACTGCCTGGAAATGAGTGGAAGAAATGTATACCAGCACTGTGTAGCTGTTTTCCTTCCTACTTCGATCAATGCAAGGGGAAATGCTCCCCCCTAAAAGAAGAAAAACAAAAGAAAACAAATAAATATAACAGCCACAAGCATAAAAAGGAAATGCAGGCTCCTTTACCAGACATTCTTTTTTTCTTTGCCTCCTGTAAGGTTTGATGTGTCCATTTCTGTCCCAGCCTGGTGCAAAAGCCTCTGAGTAGTTCAGGAAACAGAGACGAAAACCTGAGGTTACTATATATCCTCCTTTTTGCAGACAAGCCCTCTTTTTTTTTCAGAGTTAAAATTTCATCTTACTCCAGAGTAAATGTGCAATAACCATAGCAGTAGGTGGCTGGAAGTAATCAGTTGGTAAATGTGCCCTTTTTTTTTGCTTATCAAAATATGTACCCTTGAAAATTGTAAAAATAATAAAATAGAAGGAAGAGATAACTGTCTATTTATTTAATATCCCATTTTGCTCCCAGTGTGCAACCCAAGGTGGTATACAATTCAAATTAAACCAAACCACAGTGAAAAGAAATCAATAAAGTATTACATTAAATAGCAATAAGAACATTAATAATCTTTCATTTTAAAATAAAACACTGAATTAAGCCTGTTGGTTAGATGATTTAAATACTTCTACCCTGCCCTCTAACCTGAGAAATCAGGGTGGCACACAATTAAAATAGTATAAAATAATCCCAGGTAAAAACAATGAAATAATTTAAATAAGACGGTAGTGGATGTGTGCCTTCAAGTGATTTCTGACCTTAAGGCGAACCCATTGGGTTTTCATTGCTGAATAGGAATTCAAACTGTGGTCTTCTGAGTCATAATCCAGTGCTTAAACCACTACACCATGCTGGCTTCTTTAAATCCTTTAAATAGCATAAAAGCATATAAAACTGGTCACCAAGTTAAAACAGCAGAAAAGGCTAAAACAGGACATGCACATTTTTAGAAGAAAAGATTAGATCCTCAAGACTTTACTTAAAAGCTATGTTTTAATTTCACAGCTAAAAGAAACCAACATTGGTGCCAATTGGGCCTGCAAAGGGAGGGCATTCCATAAGCAGGGTGCCACAGCAGAGGCGACCCCTTTCTTGTTATGTTTAAAAAAGTAATAAGAAAGTGGGAGGAGTATAACACACGTAAACACCCATTAAAAAGATTCTTGCACAGCAACCACTTACGCTGTCCAGTGATGGGCTGAATAAAAGTGGCTGCCTCCTAGAAGAACAGGAGCTTAATCTTCCATCTTAATATTTAGAGGGCCCTTTCGGTGGCTGCTTCTAATTTGTGAAGCTTCCCTTCAAGCAGTGGCATCATTAGGGGGTGCAAGGGGTGCAGACCACACCTAAGGGGGGGGGGTGATACCACTGCTCCTCCGACATCTGCATTTGGGCAGAAATGGGCTGTAGCATTCACCTGTATCTCTTTAAAATGCTGAAGAG